>CM070072.1:5308455-6679483 GCA_036320875.1 Cotoneaster glaucophyllus | reverse complement strand
CCTAGCGGACTAGAAAACCACACCGCCATTGCACAGGGATAGAACCTCATCATGTTATCAATTGTTTCCACATCCCCGTCACAAAACAAACACGTCGTCGGTATATGTAGTTTCTTCTTCCTCAAGTTGTCCTTTGCCGGTAATGCATTCATGCAGCATCACCAAACACAGATTTTTACCTTCCTCGGCATGTGAGCTCTCCAAATCTCTTTCCACAAAAATTTGACCTTCGCAGCCATTATCGTACTATTAGGTACATTCCCCTTTACTTCCCCACAATACCGTGCCAAATGGTATGCAATCCTCGTTGTAAACTTTCCAATTGACTATGCATTCCATATTAAGACATCATCTATTTTGAACATGCTAAGAGGGATGGGTTTGATTATTGCCACCTCTTCCTCGACAAATAGGTTAAGTATTGCTTCCATGTTCCATGACGGACTTCCATCCTCAGTAATCAATCTGTTGACTTTTGAATTGTGATCTATTCCCATCGGTATGCGACTACGAACTTTAAAAAACTTCTATTTGGGCAGCTAACTATCTCCTCATATGGAAATTTTAGAACCATCTTCAACCCTTCATTGTGCACCCCTACAGATTACAGTACGGGCAGCAGTAATGCTGGGCCAACAAAACGACGAATTCGGTTTAACTTGGGCATATAAGAAGTCTATTTGAGGGTAGTACTTAGCTTTAAAGTGTCGTGCTGCAAGTGATGATAGTTGTTGTAAGAGCCTCCATCCCTGCTTTGTTAACAACACAAGATTGAAAGCATAAAGATCCTTGAAACCCAGCCCACCTTCATGTTTTGGCTTACATAATTTCCTCCAATAAATCCAATGTATTCTCCTTTGACGTCATTGTCTCCCCCACCAAAATTTTGCTACCATTTGATTTAATTCATCACAAAGAAACTTTGGTAACAAAAAGGTTTGCATGGTATACAATGGCACCGCTTGAGCAACGCTCTTGATCAAAATTTCTTTTCCGACACTACTCAAAAGACTCTCTCGCCAACCATTAAGCTTTTTCCATAGTCTATCCTTAATGTAGGAAAACGCTTCTTCCTTCGCTTTCCCCACAAATTCTAGATGCCCCAAGTAACGATCATGGTGTTTTACTCGGGCCATACATATCCCACGGGTTGCCCATTTAATTTAAATGAATACGACACTGTTGTAACACTCATCATGATTAGATTGATCCATGCCTCAGTGAAACCCAATTTTCTCATCATTTGCTCTAAGAAACTCCATTCGATACAATCATAGGCCTTACTAATATCCAATCAGTGCCATAATTTCATCTCAATCAATGACTATCGTATCTTCACTCAAAAACCTAATTTTGAATTTGATGCGATGTAAGATAAAAGGTGTCATACATTTAAATTTATTGGTTTACAAAACCGTGCCACCGACATTAATATGGCTATTACGTTTTTCTTTTCTTTTCTTTTTTGTTGTAGACATAATTAACTGTCTTTTGTTGGTCAACAACATTCAATTTGTTTAAGTTCTTTTTTGCACTACTCAGTATTACAGTCTGGTGGTATTGCTCTTCACCCGAAAGTAAGAGGTCATAGGCCCGAATCTTATAAATGGCGAATTAGATACCAAATTAGATTGCTCATTGTGTGGCTTAGTCGAACTCTCCATCCCATTAGTGTAAAATTATTGATGTACTAAAAAAATTTATTTTTATTTTTTGCTTTTATGTGAAATCCCCCAATCCAAATCTAATTAGTTCAATATACATCCCAAATCTAATTAATAATGGGTACATTATTTTCGTAAAAAATTAAATTTTGTTGTAGGCATAATTTACTGAACAATTATGGAGGCCTTAGAGATAGGGGTGCGACAATAGTAGAGAGAAAGAGAGATGTATAATTGTAAGGTGTGTTCTATTCTATCCCATTGTGCCTTTATTTATAGTAATAGGATAGGTAAAATTCATACTCTTTTAGGATTACAACTCTTAATAGGTAATCAACTCCTAATGGTTAGGCTAAAAGCCAAACATTTTAGCCCGAAAAATTTAGCTTTTAGCCTAGAAACAGTTTTTCTGCTCCAACCGTTCTAGCCTAAAATTTTAGCCCGGGATTATTAAAAAATAAACTTAGGCTATTTTTTTTCTTAAATTAATTTTTTTTTAAATAAATATGTAGACTATCGTAAATTAATTTTATGAACATTTTAATCTAAAAAAAAATTAAATTCTGATAAATATTTTCACTTGATTTGGTGGAGCCCACACCGATTTCTGGGCTAAATTCTGGGGGAAATGTGGCCTTGGTTTAGCATTTAGCATTTAGCACAAATTTTCCCCTTGGGTTGGAGTGAGTTTGGGGAAAAAATTTGGGAGGTAATTTGACTTTTAGCCCACCATTGGAGATGGTCTTATCTAAATAGGACTGCAACAAATTTGTTATTAATAATGCATTGAAATTATATCATTAATCCTCTTAATTTTTTTTGGCTTTTCTCTTAATTTTTTTTTGCACACAGTAAGTATCATGAGACTAAAACATGCATTAAATTTTATAACGTTAATTGTCATATATACCAAGTAATTAGGGGCATTTTAGTCATTCAAAAATTTCAAAAGGGGTGAAATTAAACTCAATTAATGATATTGTTTATGTGCAGGTTAGTCTGCGGGTTTTATTTAAGAGGTAAAGTTACATTTTCAGAAGAAAAAAATTAATGAAAAAACAGAAAGGCAGTCATATTAGTTTGAGCGAGTGCGAATAACATGGTTTTCCAACTCAATAAGTATCACCAACACCAATCATTCATGAATTAATTTCTCAACCGTCAAGGTAGTTCCTGATGTCAATTTGGTTGAACTTTCTTTCGTGGAAAAAATAACATTGTTAGAGACCTTCATTCGTATACAGAAAATACGAATCGTATTAACAAAACATAGAGTACAATCAATTCATTTAACAAGTTACCCTATGCAAATTTCTCGACTTTTGAAGGCTAAAGTTTCTCAGCTTAACAAATCATCTAATTGCTGACATGGCATCATACTCCACATGTTATTAAGCAACTAAACACTAATTTGACATCTCAGAAGCTCTGGTTTCCTACTTCCTACCAAGCTAAGCCCAAATACAAAGCAATAACTAGACTGAATTTTAACAATTCTAATTTATTGGAGATTGAAGGACATGACTAGCCATTCTGTCCAAATCAACAAACGACATGCCATTAGGACTAGTGGTGGCCTCCGTTGCCAACTTTTTCCATTCCAAGGCTTTCTTCCTCATCTCTATGCCTTCCTCTCTCTCCATTAACTTTCTTACAAGTCCTTCTATGTAATCTCTTTTAACATCACCCTCTATCTCCGTGCCTATGCCCCACTCTTTGCAACTGAACTACAATTCATTTGTTGATCTGCAAAGAAGGGCCAACAGATCATAGGCACTCCACCACACGCTTTCAAGAGTAGAGTTCCATCCGCTGTGAGTCAAGAACCCTCCGATAGCTGGGTGACTCAAAACATCTTGTTGAGGGCACCAACTTGCCACACGACTTCTTTCTTTGGTCTCTTCTGAAAACTCTGACGGAACGAAAGCTGATTTCCCTCCAAGAAGGTCAGGCCTAATTACCCAAAGGAATGTTTGATTGATGTTTGCAAGTCCCCAAGCAAACTCAATTAGCTGCTCCTCTGTCATGACTGTGATGCTTCCGAAATTGACATAAACCACAGAATTGGGTTCTTTAGATTCGAGCCATTCAAGGCACTCTGGTTCTTCTGTCCATACGTTTGATCCGATCGACTTCAACTCGTTCTCTGCTGGTATCTTATTAAGCTGTAGATGTAGGGGTCTGACGGAGTATATAGGTGGAAGCAAAGTGGAAAGTGCATCTAAAACTTCATGCTCAAAGGCATAAAACGTGTTCAAAATGAAACCAGAAGCTCCATGAAATCGTCCTATTTCAACCCTAAGAGATTCCAACATGGTGTCATTTGGGTCTGTGGTTCTAATGAAGGTGGGGATGTCCCTCAGTCGGATACCTCTCATGCCTGGTATACAATCTATGACTGTGTCCAAATACCCATTCGTCAAATAGCTTGCATCTGCAAATGAAATTGAGAAACAGTTCTAAGGTGCTAATATTCTTAAAAAAAATTAACACGTTCAGTACATAGTCAGTGTTACCAAATGACCACTCAGCAATTTGAAGTTAGTGTACCTTTAAGGGGTATTAAGCCCTTTTCGATAAGAGAGCGGAACTGAAGGTAGCCCATCAACCGCAATTCTTGGGCTGCTTCAAGAGTGAAGGTCATGGCACTACCAGAAACTATGCAAGTAACTGGAAGGGAATTGGGCAAGGAATTGAGTTTGGACAAAAGGTCTTTGAAAGGTGCTAAGCAATTTTTCTTAGTGGAAAAGCATAGAGCTTTATGTCTTGAGTGGCATTGACATCAGTTGTAGGGATGCCATCGGAATGGTTTCGAACCTCAAGGAGGGGAGGCCATCAAGAGAGTTGCGACCTTGAGCTTTTTAGAAGGCTTCTGTGGTTGAACTCTGTATTCACAAAGGTTATGTGAAAGCCCTTGTAGTTGAGGAGTTTGGCTAATTGCAGCATAGGGATTATGTGACCCTGAGCTGGGTACGGTATGAAAACTGCATGTGGCTTCTCTGTCATCCCCTTTGAACCCATTTTTTTTCTTTGCAAAAATCAATTAGGACAAAGCTAAGGCAAATGAATATGCTTGAGAAGAGGTCTCTACAGTACCAGTTTTATAGTCACACTTGGACACAAACGATGAGATCCGTGATGTAATGCACTACAAGTTGGTTCCATTATGTTTTGTTTGTTAATCTATTTTAATATTATTTTTTTGGCGAACCTATTTATTTTAATATTTTGTGTTCTTTAAGTTTTCAAATTTGTTTAATCATTTGCACGTTCTGATTCCTATTTCATATCCATAGTATTAAAATAAATTAAGGATAAATTAGGTTCTCATTCCTCATGTCTCATTCTTATTAGTTAAAATCTTTTTCATTTTTCATTTTTGATCAAGGTCCCTTGAGTTTAATTCATGTCTTTATGTGAATATTAAATTATTTACAAGTCATTATATGTCAATTTAAAAATGAAAAATTATTAATCATTTTCAAATATAATCCTTTAAGTATTTTTTTTTTCATATGCTTCTATTTGTAATTTGTAGAATTTTTTTAATTTATACCCATATTCTTTTTAGTTGTAATTTGCACCCATAATTTTGAATTTTAAAATTATCCATTTTTTCAATTTAATTTGTACCCATAGTTTTGAATTTTAACATGTACCCATATTTTTTATTTAATTTGTACCAATATTTTTTTATGAACATACCCATGCTAATTATATGTGTTTATTTTATGTTTTAAAATATATCAATAGTTATTTCTTACACTATATTAATAATTAGAGCAAAAGACAGTTTACTACCCTCATGTTTCGTGGTTTTCAACATTTAGTACATTAAGTTTTTTTTGTCCCAGAGTAATACCTAAAGTGTAAATTTTTTTATAGTCTCATACATTCGTTAGTCAAACTGTTAAGTGTCCCGTTAACTGTGATGTGGCGCCCATGTGGACAATGACTGGGCGGCACGTGGGTCCATGTGGAAATTTTTTTTTTTTTAAATTTTTTTTTAGGGTTTCAGTGAAAAAGTGAAAACACTTTTCACTCCCCCAGAAAATCGTGACCCACCATCTCCGTCTGAAACCCTACCAACGGCCGTCACTCGACCTCGCCATCGCTCCACCTCGTCGTCGCTCCACCTCGCACGCCGTCATACGTTGCGCACACGTTTCCGGGAAAGATTGTCGTCAAGCCATCGCTGGCGATGGGGTGGGAAAAAAGGAGGATCGAAGTGGGTGAAACACCACTTTATTGTAAGTAACCTACCTTTTTCGAAGTGTAGATAATATGGGTTTAGGTTTTCCTATTTTTCAATTTTGAATTTTAGGGATTAGGGATCTGTGAGTTCCAATCCCATTTTTTTTTCTATGGTTTCTGAAATTGTGTTTTGTAGTGGGTTGTGCATGTGGTTTTGTCTTCAATCATGGTCCCCATGGTTTTGTTTTCAATTTTTTTCTATGGTTTTAGCCTAATCTGTGAGTTCCAATCCCAATTTTTTTTCTATGGTTTCTGGAATTGTGTTTTGTAGTGGGTTGTGCATGTGGTTTTGTCTTCAATCGTGGTCCCCATGGTCTTGTTTTCACCTTTTTTTCTATGGTTTCAGGAAAAAAGGTGGAACTGTATTCATGGTCCCCATGGTTTTGTTTTCACCTTTATTCCTCATGGTCCTACTAGTGTTTTCACCTTTTTCCCCATGTGCCTCGAGGATTTTATGTTGTTTTCAACTTTCTCCTTGACTTTGCAGGCATGCCCGAATTATTTAGCCTTAAAATTAACCACGGTGGGAAGTGGTCTGAAAGTGCATATACGGGAGGGTTTGAGGCTTGGTTTGATTACGTAGACAAAGACTTCATGTCTTTTTTTGAGATTGATGAAATGGTTAAGGAGTTAGGATATGATGGGTTTATGTTGTATCACTATAGGATTCCTGGGAAGTCTTATGGGGAAGGATTAAGGCTTATTGAACGGGACCAAGATGTGGCTGAAATGTGCAAGTATGTTCCAGGGGTTACGGAAATAGAAATGTACATAGAACATCTAAGTCCGAAGCAAGCTGCCTTGAAACATAAGCTTTTGATGAATCTAGATGAGAGTGCCATATTAAAAAAAGGTGTCATTATAGAAGATATTGAGGAATCGAGGGTGGCGGTTTCGATTACAAAGGGAAGTGGATCAAAACTGAAGAAGGGTAGAGCAACAGGGGGTGCGGATGACTTAGAAAAACGGCTATGTCTTTTGAATGACATAGCCTACAATGGTGATGATGAACATGAGGCTGAAGCAACTGAGGGAGGACAAGGAAGTGAAGATGAGGCTGAAGATGTTCCTCTCAATGCTGATAATGAAGGTGATGAAGGTGATGAAGGTGATGAAACTGAAGAAGGTCACGAAGCTGAAGAAGTTAATGAAGGGACCGAAGTAGAAGCTAATGAAGGTAAAATTTTTGAAACATTTATTTTTACAATTTTAATTTCAGTATTCAATTATTTTTGCAAAGTTTAGGTTTTTAACAAATATGCATTGTTTGTGGCAGTAAATGCAGAGGATGACACTACAGATAGTGAGTTTGTGGATAGTGACTACAGTTTGGAAGATGATGATCGTCATGCAGTATATGATACGGCTGTAGAAAGTGTTGGAGATGCTGAAAAGGGTGAAGGGGTTGGGAACCAACATCCAGAAGACGTTATTGATGCAAAGGATGTAGAAGGTGTTCCCCTTGATGATGAGACACAAGACTCAGATGGCCTGCACAGTGTTGACGATTCAGGTTCAAAATGTGATGAGAATGTCATCTACCCTGAGTTTAATGAAGAAGCCGACAGGGATGATCCAAAGTTTGAA
Source organism: Cotoneaster glaucophyllus (assembly GCA_036320875.1). Classification (NCBI taxonomy): domain Eukaryota; kingdom Viridiplantae; phylum Streptophyta; class Magnoliopsida; order Rosales; family Rosaceae; genus Cotoneaster; species Cotoneaster glaucophyllus. The sequence goes on along the minus strand of CM070072.1, from coordinate 6,671,978 downwards.
AGGGATTGAAGTTCAAAGATGCTGCACATTTGAGAGAGGCGGTGTGGTCTCACTCCATTAAGCATGGTGCACCTTCTATTAAGCTAAAAAGGAATGAGAAATGGAAGATTAGTGCAAGGTGTGAGAATAACTGTCCATGGAGATTGTATGCTTCCAGGATGTACAATGACGATTCAATGCAAGTGAAAACCTATGTTGGGAAACATGAATGTCCGAGGATTTGGAGGGAAAATCGTAACTGCAAAGTGGCATGGCTTGTGAAGAGGTATGTGGACAAGTTCAGACTCAACCCAAGCATGCCAATGACTACATTTATAGAGACGGTGAAGGAGGAAAGAATGGTTGAGATCCACATCAAGATAGCCTACAGAGTGAGAGCTGAGTGTTTGAAAATCCTTGAGGGGAGTAACATTGATCAGTACACAAAGTTGTGGGAGTACAGTAATGAGCTTAGGAGGACAAACCCAGGTAGTACAGTTCAGATGAAGGTGCTGCCCTATGATGATGCTTATGTGATATTTCAGAGGATTTATATTTGTTTGGGGGCTTGCAAAAATGGATTTAAGAATGGATGTAGGCAGCTTGTAGGGTTGGATGGTTGTCACTTGAAGGGAGTGTTGAAGGCCCAATTACTGTCTGCAGTGGGAATGGATGCAAATAACCAAACTTGGGTTATTGCATATGCTATAGTAGAGCTCGAGAACAAGGACAGTTGGGTTTGGTTTCTGGAACTGCTAGCTGTTGACTTGGGAATTGTGAACCAGCGTGCTTGGACTTTCATTTCTGACAAACAAAAGGGTTTAATACCAGCTTTTGAGAAAGTGCTGCCTAATTGTAATCATCGGTTCTGTGTTAGGCACTTATACACCAACTACAAGGCAGATGGGTTTAAAGGGAAAGGATTAAAGGATGCCTTGTGGAATGCTGCCAAGGTAACAACCATCGCTGATTTTAGAGAGAGTATGGCTGAGGTGAATAGGCTGAATGGACAAGCTTATAAATGGCTGAAAGAAGAGACCAGCCTTGCATTGGAGTAGGTCACACACACTTAGTGTGACATTCTCTTAAACAACCTTTGTGAGAGCTTCAATTCTTTTATCCTAAGGTCTAGGGACAAGCGTATTATTACCATGCTGGAAACTATAAAAGTTTTATTGATGAAGAGGATATGGTTGAGAAGAGATGCAATGAGGAAGGATAAATGAGCTATCTGCCCAAAAATCCAGAAGAAGTTGGAGGAGTACAAACTGAAAAGCTCACACACTATAGCTACATGGTCTGGAGGAGAAAATTTTGAAGTGGATGAAGGCAAAGGCAATATATTTGTGGTGGATTTGAATGGGTGCACTTGCTCATGCAGAAGATGGGATTTGACAGGCTTTCCTTGCATACATGATTGCTCGGCCATCTATTATGCAAGGAGACAGCCTGAGGAATTTGTTTCCTCTTGGTACAAGAAGGAAAAGTACTTTGAAGCTTACAACAACTTGATTCAACCCGTCCAAGGCATGAGATTTTGGGAGCCATCTGAAAACAAAAGCATTCTTCCTCCAACTTTTAAAAGGCAGCCGGGGAGACCAAAAAAGAGGAGACATAGGGAGGGTGATGAAAATGAATTCAAGTTAAGCAAGAGAGGGCAAAAAAGTGTGAAGTGTAGTGTTTGCAAGGCCTCGGGACACAACAAGGCCAGATGCCCTACCATTCATCCTTCTCCAGCTGCTAGAAAATGAAGAAAAATGAGGTATAATTTTGATATTTTTGTTGATTTTTCATTTCTTAAGTGAATTTGTTATTTGTGAAGTGTAGTATATGTCAGTGCTAATGCTATATGGGTTCATTACTTAGGCCTCAACATCTAAGGCATCACAACCCTCTCAGTCATCGCAGTCAAGCACTCAGGAAGCTCCACAACCTTCATCTCAGCCAACTCAAGCCTCTCAAACCACTTCAAAGTCTACTGCAAGAGGTCAGAAAAGGAGGAATGTTCCTTGATGCTGCTTTAATGCTTTAGGTTGTTTAAGGGTTGGACAGTTTTTTGGACAGTGTTTTGGACAGTTTTTTGGATAGATCTTTAGTGTTTTCGAAAGAACACCTTGACCCATTAGTTGTAAAAGTTGTGGTCTTTCGATACTTTTGTGTGAATTGGAGGGTGTATATTGAACTTTGTTGTGATTGAAAGTTGTTGACAATTGAACTTTGTTGGTAGTAGAAATGATGAATTTGCAGATTTAGAATTCGAAAGTTTGTTTGGAATTGAATTTGCAGGTTTGAATTAGAAAGTTGTGGTTTTTTCCCTATTTAATTTGATTTTCATTTTGCAAAAAAATTTGGCAGGAAAAATATTTTCGTTATGGGATTGAAGTTCAGTGATTTTCATTTTTCAACAAGGTACATGGTTATGGGAAAAAAAATTTGGGCGGGAAATTTTTTTTTTTAACCCCTAAAAAAAAACAAAAAAAACTGAAACCCTTCTTCTCTATAAAAAAAAAAAATTCCACGTGCCTCCCAGTCATTGTCCACATGGGCGCCACGTCACAGTTAACGGGAGACTTAACAGTTTGACTAACGGATGTATGAGACTGTCTCAAAATTTACACTTTAGGTATGACTCTGGGACGAAAAAAACTTGATGTACTAAATGTTGAAAACCACGAAACATAAGGGTAGTAAACAGTCTTTTGCCCTAATAATTATGTGGGTACATTTTTTTTTTGCTAGAACTATGTGAAAAACAAATTACTATATTATTGATTTTTTAGCAATTGTTATATTTGTAACAATATTATTTGGATTTGTTTAAATTTTATAATTTGTGGGGTATGAGTGCATAAATGTATTAAATCCCTTAAATGATGTACCTTGATCAAACTATTTAAACAAATAAGGTTTTGTTCTAACAACTAGGTTGATTAGAGATCGGAACCAAAATGACCTATAAATTAAACTATTCTAAAATCTCAAGTATCACTTTTTAATTATGAATTAAATAATGTTAAACTTAAATTAATGTAAATGTTATAGGACTACAGCTATTTAGTTTGGCTTGATATCCCATGATATTTAGTTATTTACATAATGCTGATGGACCTTGATGAAACTATTTAAACAAATAAGAATTTGTTCTAATAACTAGGTTGATTAGGAACTGAAACCAAAATGACCTATAAATTAAACTATTCTAAAATCTCAAGTATCACTTTTTAATTATCAATTAAATAATGTTAATGTTACAGGACTACAGCTATTTAGTTATGGCTTGATATCCCATGATATTTAGTTATTTACATAATGCTTTTACCCTAGAATGAAAATTTGAAATGATTGCCTTGTTGCTTTTAACCTAGGGTTCGATTTGGTGCTAGTTTACATATTTAGTTATGGCTTGATATCCCATGATATTTAGTTATTCACAATCTCATGTTCACTTTGCTGATGCATTTTCAGAAAGTTGGTGCTAGTTTTCAATTCCCGTGTGTGCCGGCAAAGGCTCTTCAAGGTTATTACTTTTTAGAGGCCGTGTCATCAAATATTTTTTTTTCATTTTTTTTTTTTTTGAAAACTTAAATTTATTTGGTAACTGTTGAAAGAAATAGAAAATAGAAAATAGAAAATAGAATATTAGAAACTGAAAGCAACTTTTTAAAGATTTCAGTTTTTGCTTGATTTTAGTTTTCAGTTTTTTTTTTTTTTAATATTTACCAAATGATAATTAAACAATGCCCTTAGTTTTTTGGGAGCTTTAATAAAAAGGGCTTGAACTAAGTTTATTTTAACCAAAAACCATCCTATAACTTTTTTTAACCAAAAACCATCTCAGAACAAGGTAAAACCCACCAAACCAACAGACAGCTCGACCACCAGCCAGTCACTCATGGGCTCTCCTTTGGTCCTCATCCTCCTCCTCCTCCTCCTCCTCCTCTTCGTCTCGCTGAGTACTACAACTTTCCTTTTTGAATCACCCTATTTCGTTTAGTATTGAAGAAGTTATATCTATTTGAATCTTACCCAGTTTCCGGCGACCTCCGAGGCTTTCGAGGCATTTTCCGACCAAACCACAACGAGTTAGCCATCGTGCAAGGTACCATTCTCTTCGTCTCTTCGAGAACTACGATTTCTGTTTTTGAATCACTCGATTTCGTTGAGTATTGACAAAGTTATGAGCATTTAAAGTTTGTCCAACCCAGTTTCCGGCGACCTCCGAGGCTTTCGAGGCGTTTTTCGGCCAAACTACAACGAGTTAGCTATCGTCCAAGGTACCATTCTCTTCGTCTCTGCGAGAACTACAATTTTCGTTTTTGAATCACTTAATTTCATTGAGTATTGACAAAATTATGAGCGTTTAAAGTTTGTCCAACTTTCCGGCCGAAATATGATCTTCCCTTCCGTTTAGCTCCGGCGAGCAGCAACCACACCAAGCCCTTTGGGCCATGCACAAACAAACACTGTATCTGGAAAGAAAATGAACATTAACATTGTCGCTGGAAAAACATAACACTGTCGCTGGAAAAATAACACTGTCGCTGGAAAAACTAACACTGTCGCTGGAAAAACATAACACTGTCGCTGGAAAAACTAACACTGTCGCTGGAAATAAACTAACAGTGCAATGACTTAAATTCCAGAAACAGTGACTTAGATTCCAGAAACAGTGTTACTTAAAATCCAGAAACAGTGACTTAAATTCCAGAAACAGTAACTTAACTTATAACATGGTTTTTTATTAAACAAAACTTATAACATGGTTTTTTATTAAACAAAACTTATAACATGATTTTTTTATTAAAACTAAAACTTATAACATGGTTTTTTATTAAACAAAACTTATAACATGATTTTTTATTAAAACTAAAACTTTTCAAGCCCTTTTCATTAATTTTCCTTAGTTTTTTTAGTTTGTGATTCCTTTAGTGTGAAATAAATGGTAGTGTTGGTTTTGTACCCAATATGTTCATCACAAGCACGTAAAGGAGAAAGTTTACCAAAAGAAAAGCACTTGGACAATGTGGTGCATTTAAAACATTTGATAAATACCTATATAGGCAAACGGTGCTTCACCGCAAGCAAAAAGCAATCATGCTTATTCCTCCTCCTAACAACTAACAATTTAATCAAATAACGCCATTGTTTGTAAAAAATGAAATACTTATATAGTGTTTTCCGTTAGTTTTGCTGAATATTGTCTCTCTGTTTCCTGTCTTTCGCTTGTCTGATGTTTTTTATTTTTTTTTACTCTTTTTTTATTTTGTCGAAAAAGTAAATTTCATTGCATTAAGAAAATACAAGGGTTGTGCATTGGCCAACACAAAAGATGGCCCCCAAGTTGTATCACCAATGACCCCTAAATTGTATCTCATTGTTCGTCTTCAGACTCATTCTGATCTTACGCATGATTGGAATATAAATGATTCTATTGGCATTAAACAAGACTCTGATTAACATCATCATTATTTATTCCCATAAAACACCAATTATTGAGTCACACTCGAAAATTTCTAACAAAGTGTGATTCATATATATAGGATAGATTTTTAATCACCTCTAATTCCTTCGAGATAGAAGCACCTGGTTAACTATTTAGTCCAAGTCCAAAAAAGATAACCCATGGGGACCAGTGGTGGCCTCTTTTGCCAACTTCTTCCATTCCAAGCTTTCTTCCTCATCGCTTTGCCCTCCTCTCCCTCCGTCAACTTTCTCATAAGTCCCTCTACGTAATCTCTTTTAACATCACCCTCGATCTCCATGCCTACGCCCCACTCTTTGCAACAGAACCTACAATTGGTTTGTTGTTCTGCGAAAAAGGGCCAAATGATCATGGGCACTCCACCACATAAGCTTTCAAGAGTTGAGTTCCATCCGCAGTGTGTTAAAATCCCTCCTATAGCTAGGTGGTTCAAAACTTGTTCTTGAGGATGCCAACTTGCTAATAAACTCTTTTCTTTGGTTGGTTCGAAAAACTAAGTAGGAACCATAGACGAATCCCCACTAACAAGGTTAGGCTTAATACCCACAGAAATGTCATATTTATTAAAATCTAAGAGAATATGATCTCAGGTTAATGGAAATTATCAAAAATGGTGACGTAAATTTTCTGAAATTTTACAGAAGTTGCAGAGAGAGAGGGGGAATGTTCTTCACAGAAATGCTTGCATTCATCACACCTCACACCAAACATGTGTGGGAATATATTACCGTTAGAAAGAGAGATTCTCTCTTTCCATTACAATCGAATCCAACCATCCATGTACTCTATCCTATAAGATAGTGACAAGTGTCAACACAGATCACTAACTCTAAGATTACATCTTAGCTACACATTTGGACTGTAATCCAACGACTCACATTAAAACTGGAAAACTGAGACTTGATCAAATACATCTCTAGCACAAACACTTATATTCTAACACTCCCTTCTAAGTGTTGTGCTGAGACTACTCCAAGTGCCTTCCTCATATATTCAAATCGATCTCTGGCCAAAGCTTTGGTAAAAATGTCTGCTACCTGCTCTTCAATTTTACAGTACAATAGATAAATTTCTCCATCTTACAAAGCATCTCGATTGAAATGAAATCTTATGTTTATATGTCTTGTTTTGTGGTGATGCACTGGATTCTTGGTTATTGCTATAGCAAAAGTATTGTCACATAGAATTTGTGTTAGTTCAACCTGTTCCTCACCAAAATCTGAAATCATAAATTTCAACCATATTGCTTGTGCAGTGGCTTCTACTACACTGACATATTATGCTTCTGCTGTTGAGAGAGCTACACTACTTTGATTGATTGATGCCCAAGAAAATACACCTGAACCAAGATTAAATGCATATCCAGATGTACTCTTCATATCATCCTCACTCCCTAACCAGTCACTATCATAATAGCCAATTAACATTGCTTCTTTCCCATTTTCATAATCTATTCCATAGTCAAGTGTGCCTTGAATGTATCTAAGCACTCTCTTGGTTGTTCCCATATGTTTTCTGGTATGATTATGCATGAATCTGGCTAGTAGACTTGCTGTAAACATGATATATGGCCTTGTCGCAGTCAAATATAAGAGATTCCCAACAATTGATGCAAACATGATATCTGGCCTTGTAGCAGTCAAATATAAGAGACTCCCAACAATCTGTCAATATAAACTCTCATCAGCTTGTTCACTTGACAATTTTTCATTCACTGCAAGAGGAGTAGCAACAGACTTGCAATCCCCGAGACCAAATTTATCCAATAGTCTTTGCATATTTCTTCTAATGCAAAAAAAATGCAAGATTCAATCTGCAGAGCACCTAGTCCCAGAAAGTGATGCAACAACCCAAGATCAGTCATTTTATCCAATAAAGTCTTTGCATATTTCTTCTTGTGAACCCCCTGTGTAGATGATGTCATCTACATACAATGAAACATGAGTATTCCACTGTCAGAGGTCTTGATATATAGTGTTGCTTCATTAGGACTTCTATGAAAACCAGCCTTAGTGAAATAAGAATTGATCTCCTCATACCAAGCTCTTGGAGCTTGTTTAAGACCATATAATGCATTCTTAAGTCTGTAAACTTTATCTTCCTTGTTTTTAATCACAAAACAAGGAGGTTGATCAACATATACCTCTTCATGTAACACTCCATTTAGAAATGCTGACTTCACATCCAATTGAAACAGTTTCCATCATTTCTATACAACCAGTGTAACAAGTGTCTTAATTGTATCAAGCCTTGCAATTGGGGTAAAAGTTTCATTGAAATCTACACCTGACTTCTGAGAATAGCCCTTGGCAACCAACCTTGCTTTTTTTTTTTTTCTACACAGAGCCATCAAGGTTCAATTTGGTTTTGTAGACCCATTTGACACCAATTACTAGTTTATCAGATGGTCTACTAACCAACTCCTAAGTATTGTTCTTCTCTATCATTGTAATCTCATTCTCCATGGCCTTCTGCCATGCTTCATCCTTGGCTGCCTCTTCAAAGGTTTCTGGCTCAATAATGCACAAGTTACACTTTTTATACGCTTTTGCAATACTCTTGTATTTAAGTAGAGTATGATCAAAATCCTGTGAACATGAACCTCCACTTTGTTCTGTAACACTTATCTCAACATGTGATTCTTCAAGACTTCTAGATATCTCATCATGCAACTCTGATATCTTAGCTTGAGCTAAGCTTGATTCACAAGTCTCTCTTTCCTTCTCATTTGACATTTTAGTAAGTGGAACTGAAATACTTGTGCACTCCAATCCCAACATGTTTCTTTATTAAACACTACATCTCTTGGAAATAATGACTTTTCCTTATTCAATATTGTAGAACTTGTAACCCTTTTCACAGCTTCCATATCCCAGAAATATACATCTTGTGCTTAATAAGTCAAGTTTATGCCTCTGTTGGTCTGGAACATGTGAGTAAAACAGAAAACTAAACACTATTAAGTGTCTAATCCCTGGCTTTCTTCCACTGTAAGCTTCAAATGGAGTTTTCTTGTCCAAGGCCTTAGTTGGACATCTGTTTAAGGCATACACAGTAGTGTTAACTGCTTCAGCCCAAAGCTCAAGTGGTATCTTCTTTTTAACCACCATACACTTTTCCATCTCCACAACGGTTCTATTTTTTCTTTCAGCCACACCATTCTGTTATGGTGAGTAAGCCACTGTGAGTTGTCTTTCCATTCCTATTTCTTCACAAAACGTGTTGAACTCCATAGATGTATACTCTCATCCTCTGTCACTTCTTTGTTTCTTCAACTTATAACCACCTTGCAGTTCAACGGTAGCCTTAACTTCTTGAATACATTGAATACCTCAGATTTGTATCTCAAGAAATAAACCCAGCACATCCAAGTACAATCATCAATGAAAGTGAGAAAATATTTTCAGCTTTTGTAACAGTTTGCATTGGTCCACAAACAACAGTGTGTACCAATTCCAGAGGGATAAAAGCTTTACTTGTTGTCTCCTTTGGAAAAACATCTCTACAATGTTTCCCAAGAATGCAGCTGTCACACACTTCCCTTTGTGTTTTTGATCTCTGGTAATCTGAGCACCATTTCATGCTCTTGAAGCAACTTTAAACTGTTTATATTCAGGTGTCCCATTCTTCTATGCCAGATCAAGGTTGACTTACTCACATTTGCACTTAATGCAATGTGTAAATCAGTTTGAAGTCTCAAAGGAAAACTTATGTTTCCTTTCATTGGCACCTTGGCAACCAGATTGGAGAGAGAGCAGTCATCATAAATCTCAGCCTTATTTTCCCAAAAAATCAGAAAGTATCCATGCTCCATCATTTGCCCCCACACTAAGTAGATTCTCCTTTAAACCAGAGACTAACATGACTTCCTTGACATATCTCCTGCCTATTTTAGTGGCAACGACCAAGCTTCCTTTTCCAATAACATCAACTAGATGTCATGTGCCTATTTTAACCTTTGCAGTTATATTTCTATCAATATCAACTAACATACCTTCTCTACCAGTCACGTGGTTACTACAACCATTGTCCGCATACCACACGGCTGCAATAGATTTAATATTAACTGCATTACTGGCATGAAACATAGTTGGTGTAGGGGAAATCTGATTTGCATAATTCAACTGCTGAACATTTTTCTTGTTATTGCAGTCCCTTGCAATGTGACCAATTTTCCCACAACTGTGAAATTTAGGTTTGCCTTTAAGAAAACATTCACCATAATGATACTTATCACAATATCTACAAAGATTCCTACCACCATCTGTAGTTGTAGTTTTCCTTCTAGATTGATAAGTAGGCCTTTAATTCCACTTTTTGAATTTTGGTTTCCAATTTTTCTGGTATCGATTGCTTTGATTTCTAGAAGAATTGGTATGTTTCGGGTTCACACTGAGACTAGCAAAGGCTCTTTCAGTTTTGATCTCATTGTGCCTCTCCAACCTTTGTGCAAAACTCTTTAATGAAGCAACAACTTCTTGAACCTCAATCACATCTATATCCTTTGAATGCTCAATCACATAACATATAGGATTATATGAAGAGGGCAAACTAATTATTTTTTTTTTGCACAATTCTCTCTCTAGATAATTCCTCTCCATAGCTTCTCATTTTTTTGCACAATTCTGGTATATTCAAATTCCAACGAAGACCTTGTAATTTAACACTTCTAACATGTTTATCGCCATGAAATTCTTGCAGTAAGACATCCCATGCTCCCATCGAGGTTTCTTCATGAGAGATCCGAGGAAATATCTCATCAAAGACAGCAACCTAAATCAAAGCTTTGGCATCCTTTATGAGCTTCTTCGTGATATAAACAAACAAGGACTCATCATCTCTCATTCTGGTATATTCAAATTCCCTACGAAGACCTTGTAATTTAACACTTCTAACATGTTTATCGCCATGAAATTCTTGTAGTAAGACATCCTATCGAGGTTTCTTCATGAGAGATCCGAGGAAATATCTCATCAAAGTTAACAACCTGAATCAGCCCCAAAGCTTTGGCATCCTTCATGAACTTCTCCGTGAGAGTCATCATCCCAGCATTGCTAGATTCTTCTTTTTCCTTCTTCTTTGCATCACACTCATCATCTGTTTTCAAATCTGAGCACTCTAACCCCTTCTCAACAAGCTCCCACAAACCATGAGATTTGAAGATAGTCTTCATCCTCATACTCCAAAATTCATAATTCTCGCCATTGAAAATCGACGATCTCAACTCACCACCTCCAGATCCTGCCATGTTAGACACTGATCCTGCCACCTCCAGATTCTCTCTTTCCATTACAATCAAATCCAACCATCCATATAATCTACCCTATAAGATAGTTACAAGTGTCAACACATATCACTAACTCTAAGATTACATCTTAATTGCACATTTGAACTGTAATCTAATGGCTCACATTTAAACTGGAAAACTAAGACTTAGTCAAATACATCTCTAGCACAAACACTTATATTCCAACGATATTGCTGTTTGCAAGTCCCTAAGCAAACTCAGTTAGTTGCTCTGCTGTCATGACTGTGATGCTTCCGATATTGATATAAACGACCGAATTGGGTTCTTTAGAGTCAAGCCATTGAAGACATTGATTCTTCTGTCCATAGGTTTAATCCAATTAAATTCAGCTTGTTATCTGCTGGGATTTGATTGAGCTGTAGACATAGGGATCCAATGGAATAAACAGGTGACAGCAAAGTTGAAAGTGCATCTACCATACTATGCTCCAATGCATCGAAGGTGTTCAAAATTATAGCAGATCGATGCCCTTCTTTGAGTTCGTTCAAGCTCAACCATCAGAACTTCAAGCATTATGTTATTTGGATCTGCGTTCTCAAGATACTCGGCACATGCCCCAATCAAATATTTCTCATGCCTGGAATCCAGTCTAACACTGTCCAAATAGCTTGCATTTGTAGGCCAAATTAGTATTAGCACAACAAAGTGAAAGTTCTAATTAAAAAGGTAACAGGTCTCTGACATTGAAGTCATTTCTTAGATAATTTCTAGCCTTACAATTTTAAGTTGTTAGGGAATGAGCCAACAATGTACATCATGCTTCCCCTCTTTCATGTTTGGAAAGTAAAAACAACTTAAAAATACTAATAACATTTGATTTCTCTCATGCATTTTTCCTCTATCTATAACATGAAAATGAAAACTACAAACTAAAAATGAAATGGTTACCAAACGAGCCCTTAAAGTAGGTTTTTTTTTTTTTTTTTTTTTTGTCAAACTCTCTATATCCTCATTTTGATTTATAATTAGTTAATGGTACCTTTAAGGGGAATAAAACCCTTTTCAATGAGAACGGGATATTGACGGTAGCATATCTGCCACAAGCACTTGCTGTCTGGAACATAACATCCGGGATGCCCAATTCTTAGGCTGCATCAAGAGTCAATGTCATGCCAACGTCAGAAACTATGCAAGTTACAGGAGGGGAATTTGGCAAAGAATTGAGTTTGGACATAAGGTCTCTGAAGGGTGCTAGGCAAGTTTTTCTTCTGAAAGGCATAGAGCTGCAATGTCTTGAGTGGCATTGACATCAGTTGGATGGAGGCCATCGGGAATGGTTTCAAACCTAAAGGAGGGAAGACTGTTAAGAGAGTTGGGACCTCGGGAGTTAAGCAGGCGTTTGTGGTTGAACTCTGTGTTAGCAAAGGTTATGTGAAAGCCTTTGTAGTTCAGGAGTTTGGCTAATTGCAGCATGGGGGTTATGTGACCTTGAGCTGTGAATGGTATGCAAACTGCATCTAGATTCTCTTTCAATCCATTTGAGTATGCTCTCTCTCTCTCTCTCTCTCTCTCTCTCTCTCTCTCTGACAAACCTCAAGAAAATGGGATATGCAATGGAGAAGAGAAGTCTTTTACCAAAACAAAATGCTCTGCCATGATGGATCAATGTATAATTAATGTCGTTTTAAATCCTATAAGTCTTTTGAATTGTCCCAGGGGGTTGTAATCTTTATGATAGGATTTTTAGTACCTGCGCAAATAGGGTTAAAATCACTGAAAATACTTGCAACAATATTAGGATTTTTAGTACCTGCGCAAATTGTAGTATAAATGCTCATGCAAGATCATTATCCCCAAAGATTGTTTGACTAATTTGTAATTAAATCAACTCTTAATTAACTATTAAAACATATTTTTATCAAAGATTTGAGATTTTCAATTTTAAAAAGATTAAATTAACAATAAAAGAAATCTGAAAGTTTGGAAAGTAATGGCAACAAAGAAGAAAAACGTTTTTAAAATTAACAATTTAGAGAAATCTAGGGTTTAGCCGTCACTGTTACAATGCTATGCAATTCTCTCAATTACTTATGAATTTCCACATACATGCCTTCAAGGTTAGGTTTTTCTAATGCATATTTTCCTTGTGATATTCAAACGAGAATGTATACCTAACATGCAATCCGTCTGTGATGTTCAGATCAAATATAAACATGCAAGACTCATTAAGCTTTGTGAAAAACCATGCAACCCTTAAGAGCGTGATGTTCGCCTTAAGTGAACTTACAATTACTAATCACAAGAAGCCCTCCTCAATTTCAGGGTGATGTTCCAACAAAAATTGCAACAAATTACTTGTCTAAATATCCTAAGGGTGATCAATCATTAAAATATATAGATAGTTTTAATCGCGGTGATTAATAATTCAAAGCAAGCATGCATCCATTCATAAGCAAATTAGTAAAATCACATATTCATGCTAAGGCGTATGGCCTAGCCCTAGCAAAGGAATTAGTTACGCATACTCATAATAAAAATCAAAGAACATATCATTAACACTACTACAATATTAGTTATAGGTGGCGGATGATGGTGGCGGATATTAGAAAAATCTGTCGGATAAATAAAATCTGACACATCATTTAATTAGTGGCGGATATTTGAAAAATTATGTCAGTTATATCCGACATAAATTTCTGGCGGATATTTACTGACGGATATAACAAAGATCCTGTCGGTTATAATCGACAGGATTTTTGAATCCTTTTTTTAAATAATTTTGACAGATTCTGGCGGTTTTTAAGTTAATGGTGGCGGTTATAACTGACAAAAATGAAAAAAATTATTATTTTAAAATGTTATATTGATAAAAATAAATAAATAAACACATATTTTTAATTTTTTTTCCACTCATGATCCTAAAGTCTAATGAACCCAATTCCCACGAGCCATAAATTTTTTGAGAGAATAATAACAACAGACTACAATCTGAAGCTCTATCATTTTTGTAATAAGGATTATGCTCCCTCACAGGCAAGCAACAAGATACAAAGAAATTCAAACAATTTTTTTCAATGCGTCACAAAGCACATTGTCTGGCACAAAAACACACATGAACATCTGGTGTACTCTATCATGTCTGATTTTATTATTGTAAAATTTTATTATGATTAAAAATAAATAAACACATGTTTTAAATATTTTTTATACTTCCATTAAGTATAAAATACGATTTATCCACTAGTGTAAATATTTTAAATTGAAGATCGAATTCATTCATTGCATTCTTATAGGATCGAGGAGTGTAGCTGCCAAAAATCATCAAAATCGAAGCTAAAATAACCGTTAAAAACCATCAAAAACTTTTATTCTGTTACCTAATCTTTGAATGTTTGTTTTTTACGATTTTTTACATATGCGATCTTGGAGTGTGTACAAACAAGTTTGATGGCTGGATCGTTGAAAAAAATTTCGTAGAATGCGTATCGCATCAAAACGGTAGATTAAACCAACACTTCGAGTTAATGTCATACTTCCCCATCAAGTATAAAATAAGATTTTGTGGTATCCACTAGTGTAAACATTTTAAATTGAAGATCGAATTCGTTCAATGCATTCTTATAGGGTCAAGGAGTGTAGCTGTAAAAAATCATCAAAATCGGAGCTAAAGTAACTGTTAAATTGTGATTTTTCGTTTATAACCGTCGAAAACTTTTGTTCTGTTACCTAATCTCTTAATGTTTTTTTTTGTGATTTTTTACGTATGCGATCTCGGAGTGTGTACAAACAAGTTTGACGGTTGGATCGTTGAAAAACACTTCGTAGAATGTGTATCGCATCAAAACGATAGATTAAACAAACACTTAGAGTTAATGTTATACTTCCATTAAGTATAAATTAAGATTTTTGTATTATCCACTAGTGTAAATATTTTAAATTGAAGATCGAATTTATTCATTACATTCTTATAGGGTCGAGGAGTGTAGTTGTAAAAAATCATTAAAATCGGAGCTAAAGTAATCGTTAAATTGTGATTTTTCATTTATAACCGTCGAAAACTTTTGTTCCGTTACGTAATATCTGAATGTTTGTTTTTTACGATTTTTTACGTATGCAATCTCGGAGTGTGTAAAAATAAGTTTGACGGTTGCATCGTTGAATTTTTTTTCGTAGAATGCATATCTAAAGGGTCGAACGATTTGGGCAAAAACTGAAGGTTTCTCCTTTCTCACACCCTCGTCATTATTGCTAGGAGGCGATTGAAAGTTGTCTCCACATCCTGTAAATACATCCCACAAAATGTAAGCACCTCATATGCCACCCAAGTTTGTATAATTGATCATTCGGACTTCACTTTGTTTCGTACACTTTTCTTCAAGTCTCCGAGAAGCCTGCCAAAATAAAACGATACGTATACAAATTTTACTAATAGTCGGATATTGATAAATAAAAAATACGGGGATTATATACCTTTCTATTGGATACATCCATCGAAAGTTGACTGGTACAGCAAACAATGCCTCATCTAGTAAGTGAACCATCACGTAGATCATACTTGTGAAGAAAGCTGGAGGAAATATCATCTCAAACTTGCATAGAACTTGCACAATGTCTTGGCGCAACTAATTAACATCCGTCTTTCGCAACTCTCTTGACGTCAATTACAAAAAAATCTGCACAACAAATTGGTTTCACTACATCGTTTGGCAAGAGGTGTCAAATACCAACGGAAAGTAGGCGTTGTAGAACCACATGGCAGTCATGACTCTTTAGACCAGCTAATTTACTCCCGTCAATGTTCACGCAACGCGCGATATTTGAAGCATACCCAACAGCAAGATCGTTTATGGCTTTATCACTGTCCCTATACATCCATAAACCCTATCGTATTCCCATTTGTTCCAAATTAAGACGAACTTTGATCGTGTCCTTTGTCTTACCCTCGATATCTAGAATTTTGCTGACAACATCAAGGTTGTGTCTCAATTTTAGTTTCAACCAATATGATAGCTAAAAAAACATAGACTTGTGCATCTAGTTCATATGTGTAAAAGGTCTGGTCCTACTTACAATTTTTCTGAATGGAGCAAAGTCTAAACGATTAAGCTGTTCCAAAATCTAATCACCAGACCATTCTTTAGGTCTGAGGCGAGGCTCTTTTTTCTCGTCAATCTCTTTATCCTTCTCTCGCCATTCGTGGTCACATGGCAACCATCTCCGATTACCAAGGTAACAAACTTTTCCGGTGTGCCAACTAGATGTTACGTCTTCCTTGTATACAAGGCATGCCATATAACCCCTAGTTCTCCACCTTGAAACCATTGCATATGCAAGTATATCGTTCACAGTCCACATCACTACTGCTCGTAAAGTGAACATCTTGCCAGTACACTTATTGTATGTGAGCGTTTCTATGGTCTTTTGGCAAACAATTGTCATTTGGTAGCATTCTCTTGAAAAGCTCTAAAAAGTAATCAAAACACTGGTTCGACATACGATACTTTATTTTCCCATGCATTAGTTCCACAATAGTTGTGAGAACCGAAAATCCCTCACACTCCGGGTATAACTCTTGGTTGGCATTTTTTAATAGTTTTTCATATTGTTCAAATTCTCCACTATTCGTCATCTTCCACTTCCTAATTGGTATTTGTCGATGGAAATTGAAAAAAGTCATTTAAGATTTCCATGACTTGTTCATTAGGATCCATATTAGGTTCAACATTGCCCACTCTTGTCACGTTTGAAGACGGAGAATTGTCTAATTGTTCCCTGTGATGGTTCCAAATATTATAGGTCTCTACCATTCCATTCCTTACTAAATGGAATCGAACATTTTCAATAGTTTCCCTTAAAGTGTAGTTACACCTCCTACAATGACACCGGATTCTAGTTGCACCCCGGTTGTGTGTACGTGCAAAGTTAATAAAATCATTGATTTCGTTCAGGTATTCGTTGGAGCATTTGTTCGGGTTCTGCATCCACGTTATGTCCATCATTCCTTCAACCACAATAACAGTACAACAATCACAACAACTTCAACATGATCTTGTCACCTTATGCCTCCGGTAAGGGCCCTATCCCATTCGGGAATGCAAAATTATGCCATGTAATTTAGGGCTACTTCAGATTAGATTTTGAAGTGGGAAAATTTCGGCAGCATCTCTGTACAGTTCTTCAAGTGCACGACATAGATATGAAATACTTATTTGTCATTCAAAGAACGTACAGAGATGATACCGAAATCCCACGACCGAAACCTAATCTTATAACCATAAACTACGCGTCATAACTTTGCATTCCCAAACTGTCCAAATAATGGGACAATTCTAGAATCAATTGGACCGCAGTCATGCTTTCGCATCCATGAGCGACATCCAACTAATCCTCAAACGGGAAACTAAGTTTTACTAAAAATAAACAAGTATGAAGTTAATTACTATTAACTCCATACATTAGTACACATATTTTTACATCACGTACAAATGTGTACATAAACAATTCAACAATATACATAATTATAACATAAAAAAGTTTGTAATAAATATAATTTAACAACTTAATATAAACATAACAACATAATTTCAATATAATTTAACTCATTTATATTTGTATAAAATATAATGAAGAAATTACCTTCCAAATTGTTATCCACTGGGCGCTAGTCACACATAATATTCCTATACACAACGAAATTTACGGTGTTAGTATGAATTGACATTTATACTTTTAAATGAAAATAACAAAAACCTAACCAAACACACCGAAATAGCTCGATCAAGCTAGCGAAGATAGAGATTTAGATGAACGAAATATTAGACGAAGAAATTGAGAGAAAATGGGAACGAGGGATCCCTAAATGAAGAAAAACGAAGGAAAATGGGTTGCAAAAGCCAAATCTGCAAATTTCTGCAATTTTCTGCCTCTACATCTAAAGTCACCTTATAAAGATTACTTTTGGACGAATTACTTTGCACGACGAACACAAAATTCGTCGCGCAAGAGACTTTTGTGCGACCAAATACAAATTCGTCATGCAAATGTCATTTTTTTTTTCAAAATTCTCGTTTTCGTTATCTTTATAATTTAATAATGTAAACTATTTGAGCGACAAATACTATATTCGTTGTGCAAGATGCATTATTTTTTTACTTATTTTTTTCAGTTTTCTTTCTAACTAATGTAAAAAAAATTTATCCCATTAAAATTATCAAACCAAATTATATATTACCAAAATATTTATTAAAACTAATTTAATAACAAAAATATATATTATAACTAATGTAAACTTTAAGCGTCCATGTAACATAAATTTTGAAAATAAATTACAATATAACGTTCAAATAAATCTTATTTAACAAACAAACAAAAAAACCAAATTAAACATTAACAAAACTAATTTATTCTCCCAAATACATATTATAATTAATGTAATATTAATAGTCATCCATATAACATGAATTTATTAATTAAAATCAAATATAACGTCCTAAAATCCTTATTTCATAAATAAATAAAAAATTAAATTCAACTTCAATTCTCCTTCTCCGAGGCAGCAGCACCTCACTCCACATCCCGCATCACATCAAACTTCCATTGCCTAGAAATGCTTCTTGAAAAGGTCATCTAGATACTTCCGCTGCTTCTCATCAGTTTCATCAACATCCCAATGAACCTATATTAATGCCAATAACAATAAATTAGTAATTTAAAAAATACTACTTTTTAACAAAAATAATTATACATTATTTAATACAAACTTACCGATAACTCCCCCAACATGGACTTCTTCAACTCCTCAGGCACCTTTTTCCAAGACTCAAACTCGGCAGAACATTCCCTCCGCACCAAACCCCCAATATCAAACCTAAGTTCGGCGTAAGCATCAGCCCTACTTTTATCTTCAAAGTAGGGGAACCTTCTTACGCATGTACCTCTCTAGTCGCAATACAACTTTCCTTTCGCTAGAGCCTTCATTCAAATCGGCCATTACCTTTGAAACAAAATCTTTGAAAATTAGGGTTCTAAAATTGTGTTTATATAACACTCGGAACACATTGTGCGACTAATAGCTTCATTGCGCAAACTCATATGTTCGTCGCGCAAACTCACAACAAAAATGCACACTAAATGGGAGTGTTTGAAGGCGTCTGACCGTTTCAGTGACACATTGAGCGACGAATATGAGGAAATTTTTGTTCCCACGATTTCTTGCGTGACGACCATAAGTATTTATCGCATGATGTATTCTTACACGACAAATGCTTTCATCGCATAATTTTTTTTTCCTTTCCTGCCATTTTTGTGCGACGAATATTTTTTTTCGTAGAGCAAGTGCCTCTCAGGCGACGAAATATGTTTTGTCGTGCAAGCTGTTTTTTCTACTAGTGTAGCCATTGCCAGGGAAATAGTGGGTGCTCTAAAAAATCATGTAAAAGAGAAGGGTGATCATAGATGAGAAAAGATGAACTTCTAGAACAAAAATACTAGCCAATGGCGATACCAACCAACTATAATTTTTTGTTTTGAGATGTTCTAAAATTATCATTGTTCTAAAAATCCCCGCCTAGGCGCTAGGCGGCTAGCCACCACCTTGATAAATGCCTAGGCATTTGGAAATTAAGAAAGGGCGCCTAAACTTGATGAGGCACCCGCCTAGACCGCCTAGCCCGTCTAGACCCGCCTAGGCACCCGCTTAGGTTGCGACTCACTTAGACAGAAAATAGATAACTTTCATTTTGTATTTTATTTGTTCTATAAATTGTTAGCGACTTGCCGAATAGTTAAATGAACACAAATTATATGTTTGTTCCCCCATGTTTTCATTATGTTTCAATAGTTCATAATATATATGCCATTCTATTTTGTAGTTGATGATCAAAATATATATATTTTAAGTATAAACAAACACTTATTTACACGAAATATAATAGATTTACTTAAATCCGCCCAGTCCGCCTAGGCCCCCACCTAGCCACCAGGTGCTAGGCAATAACCCACCGCCCGACTAGCGCCTAACATCTTTTAAAACCTTGAAAATTATTCATTTGAACTATCAAAAAGCATCAATCAAGAGCAAAATTCATATTTTTTTTTGGAATCAAAATAATGTTTTCTTTTAAATATTTGAAGTATAGTTTGAAAATTCTAAAACTTTCAAAAATTATGATGTACATGAGTGCGACTGGAACTTTTGTATATAAAAGTGTAAATAAAAAAGAACAATATTTGAAGAAAATATGTCTGTCACTAGTATTACTATTTAAGGTACTATTCTCTATTTGTAAATAAAAAGTCTTAGGTTCGACCTTATTAGAGCATCTCCAAAAGAGATATCAAAATATCCAAATTAGCAATAACGGTAAAAAAAATAAAAAATAAAAAAACAGCAGCCATGTTTTCCAACCGAGAAGCCAAATCTGATGTGGCATGACATGGAATGACATTTCTCCTCCTTGCTGCCCAATTTGACAGCAACTTCAATTTTTTTAATTAATTATTAAAAAAAATTATTAATTTTTTATTGATTTAAGCATTGCCCTTTTTTTTCATCACCAATGCAATGTTTAAATATTTTTATAATTCTTTTTCTTTCATTACCAATGCAAAGAAAATAAATACGAATTTTCATTTTATATTTAAAATTTGACATATCGAGTAGAGAGAAACTTTAAAAGATGTTAAAGTACCACATAAGCTATTAAATTTAAATTTTATGTTTAAAATTTGACATCTCGTTTGAAGGTGGTCTTAATGGCGAGTTTAACACTAAAAGATTGTTTAGCTTAGCTTCAACTCTTACCATTTATATTTTCGTATAAAAATAAAAAAAATATGCCTATATTATCTTCTCGAGTCACGTTGTCTTAGGCATTTTATGACCAAAGTTTCATCGTCAACAACCATTAGATTCAATACAATGGTTTAGATTCACACATTAAAAGCATATCTATGTATTCTCCACTTTTGTTATCAAAATCAATGGTGATTGACTGTGAAGTTTTTTGTCACTTAATGAATAAAAGGAAAATTTACATGACACAATAGCACCGCTACCATAGCATATGTCTTGTTCCAATACACAACGTCGTGTGAAAAAAAAGAAAATTAATATATCATTGCATTAATAACATAGCACATTACATACACTAGAGATAAACCCATATTATAAATGTCTACACGCTTTTGGCCCTTTGTATGAGGGAGGGAGGGAGGGAGAGAATTTTGTTTCCTTTTGCTCAGCCCGAACGCCAGTAGTATCTAAATGGAGACAAACTTTTGACAAGTTTTATTTTATTTTATTTTTTTATATTTAAACACTACTTCATGCCAAACGTCAGTTGATGGCTTAAGCTTAAAAGCACAGTTGAGTTAACAAAAGGACGCAAAACCTTCATTATTTGGTCCTCCCAGTCCCACATGTGCTAATACAAGCGAAGTTAATTTTCTTGCTCATAGAAGGGTTTATATCACAAATGGTCCTGAAATTGACATCATCAATCATGATGGTCCCTGAAATTGAAAATCGAGCAATGTAGTCCCTGAATTTTAACCCGCGAATCAATGTCGTCCTTCTGTTAGTGTTCCGTCCAAATTAACTTTAAAAAAAAGTTAGAGAACCAATTTTTCATGGTAAAATTATCAAAAATAACCTTGTTACTTATAATTTTACTTACTACCTCTCTTTTCCTTTTTCCATCTTCACTTTTCTCTCCATTTTTTCATGGATTTGGTGCTAAAACTAAAATAAAAACAAAAAAAGTGGGAAATTTCAATTTTTTAATATCAAGTAAAAAATAATTCTAACTAGGTTAGCTCCATTCCTTTTTTTAAAAGAAATTGGGTTAGCTCCAAAAACTACTACCCAAATCCATCTTTGATCATTTATCTTGTAAAAGAAATAGGGTATCACCTTTTTTTTCAAGTAAAATTATAAGTAACAGGGTTATTTTTAGTCATTTTACCATGAAAAATTGGTTCTCTAACCTTTTTTTAGTGTTAATTTGGATGGAACACTAACAGAATGACGACATTGATTCGCGGGTTAAAATTCAGGGACTACATTGATCGATTTTCAATTTCAGAGACCATCATGATTGATGGGGTCAATTTCAGGGACCATTTGTGATATAAACCCCTGATAGAATAAAGCAAAGTTGATAACAATTAAGTTTATGTATTAATTAATGATCCGCCTTTGTGACTTATTAAATTAATAATATGTACCAAACTAGTCAATTGCTGCGAAGTATACGCAAACCCCATCTCAGTGAATGTTAGAATATGAGCATGAGTATGAATTCGTGGATTAAGTTATTTGGTTCAAGTTTGGATAGGAAGTCTTATTGAGAATGGATTTGTAATCCATGTTATGCTGAAACACTATGTTGGTTGTCTATAAGGATTCTAATAGGGGAATCCTTATAGAACTTGGCGAGGATTATGTTGTGTATATATAATGGCCTCTGCTCTCACAGTTAATATGCTTGATTTCGGACTAAGACCTATTATTAGTTATAAGCAAAACTGATTACTGGAGAGAGGAGAAGGTGCACTGCAATCTTACAGGGATATTGGATATGGCTGCATCTGCGAGTACACCTGCAGGTATGAACTTCTCCATACACTGACTTGATGTATATTAGGTTGTGTTTTAATCACAGTGATTCATAGTACTTGTTGTTGGTTCATGTTTTATTTAACATGTGGTATCAGAGCCTCGTTCACAAAGTTCATGAATTTTGTTGTTAAAATCAATGGGATATGCAGCTTAAATAAATTTTGCCTTATGTTATATAACCTAGAGGAATCGAACTCGGGTCTCGGGATTGGTTTACATAAAAAAAAATAAAAAACTAAAAAAAAAACGACAAAGCGTTTTATTAAAAATACTAACCTTTTCCGAAAAGGTTTTCCTTTTCCGTTGGACTTCTTGCCAAAACATTGGTCTGGGTTTTCTCCCCAGTTTGGGGGTTTTTCGATTACAGAAATCATAACCATGGATTTCTAAACCTTTTGTTTTCAATTTGATGATTATCTCCGCTGCGCTATTTCAAATTGAAACTCACCTGCAGCAGGTATGTTTGATGATTTATGTTGATTTATCAGTATTGGCATACCTATTTTGATGCATAGGTTGAATCGAGATTTTCTCTTTGAGTTTTGAAATACCGATATCGAAATCAAAGAAAACTCCAAACTAATTAAAACTGCCAGTTTGGAATTCTTAAGCAATGGTTGACCAATCACATATAAGGCTATAATTTTTCAATATCTTGCAAAGTCATGATCTTCTGATTCTGATGATCGTTTTACTTTGATATCATCATTATGCATGAGACATCTATTGGTTGTCTATTGTTGCATATTTCTCCGCTGTTCCAAATTGAAATCTGCAGGAGGTATGTTTAATAATTCGTATTGTTCTGTCAATGTTTGCTTTATATTTCAATGCATAGATTGGGTCAAGGTTTTCTGTTAAGGTTTTTAATAAAAAAAAAATTAAAATTACGATAACGAAACCCACGAAGAACTAATCCTATTGAAATTATCGAAAGTAATCTGGAGACCATGAATGATCAATCATGAATGAGACTGCAATTGCTTTATACCTTGCGAAATATATGTATGCATATCTGTCTTAGTGCACAATTTAAAATCTGGCTTTTGTTTGATTTTGTCAAAATTTCAATAACAAAACATGAAGGTCTTAATTGAATGAAGATCGTGTTATATTTTTGATTCTTCGTATTCATATTGACTCATTCCTTGTTCTATTGTTTTCTCTTGTATTATTGAAATTTGAACGGGAATGATCTTTTTCTGGGAATTGGTGCCGACGAGATTCTGGCCGATAACTTTGGCGATGATTTTGGTTCGGCGCATCTGTAACAATGGCAAATTTACTTTGAAAATTTGCAATGGAGCCAAGGAATTGCAATCGGGTTGACAAGTATGGGTCCAGTGATGCATTCAGGTAACTTAGTTCACTGTATCATGCATGATTAATTGTTCTCTTATATGCATGATTATAGTGTGATGAGTTTGAGCATGATGAATTAGGGCTTTTGCTATTTCGAGTATGCCTGTTTAATTATATATTGTGAGGGCATGATTAAACTCGAAATCCCTATGGATGCCAACTTGTGATTTATGTGGGATGTCTGAAATCATCTTTTGCTGCATAAATAAGTTAGTGTAACATTTAGTCTATGTATACTCTTTATTTTTCATTAAAGAGTCTATGGTTCTGATTAAATTATTCTTGGTGGAGGATAAAACTTATTCATATACAGCGCCTATTGTTCCTTTTTGTCTGTTTGGTTTTGGGACATATGTGAGATCCCACATCGCCCAGGGGAGTGATCCTTATTAGGGGTGGGCACGGGCCGGGCCGGGCCCAATTTTGAAGGGACCGGACCGGACTTGGGTTCAAAGGAGACGGGCCGGGGATTACATTTTCAAATATAGGAACCGGACCTTACCCGGCCCAGTTGAAACGGGCCGGTTCGGGCCGGGCCCACGGGTCCCTTTTTTTTGAAAAAAATAATAACAATAAAATTAGCACAGATTTGCAGAGACTGCAAACTGCACAGATTTGCACAGATCTCTCAAGAATTGTAGATCAGCAAGAAGAAATGACCCAAAATATGTAATAAGTTCCTGCATCCCGCATACAGTGAAGACAAAATGATCTAGTTAATTCAAAGCTGAAATTTTGATATATGAGCAATCAACTACAACTTCAAAGTTGATGATAATCACAATCAACTACAACTTCAATCCTAAAATGACCCAAAATCTGTAATTCAAAGCTGAAATGACCCAAAATCTGCAAAGGGTAGAGAGTCACAGAAAATGAATCTCACCAGTACTCTTCTTGGCTTGCAAAGTGGCAACAACACCTAAGCACTTCTCAATATCAGGGATCTTTGCTACGTGAGTTGAAAGAAACATGAAACAACCAAAAGTCAAAATGAAAAATAACGGAAAGAAAAGATATTACTACTTCAATATAGTTGCCAAAATGCAATGGAAAGAGGGAGACATAGTAACAGATGGGGCAGGGTGGTGGATATAATCAACAGAGCCACTATATAGCTCAATCGTACGTTGCAAACAATGATATCAATGATACAAGAAACTTCTCTTTCAAATACAGATTTACAGTTTGCACAACACATCCAATTCCAAACATTACAGTTTGAACACAGATCACACATCAGCTGCACAGATATACTTAGCAAATAATGTATTTAGCAAATATATGACAGAACCACATATTCGAATTACTATATCTAATGTTCATATCCATTTGCCCACTGAAAAGTCGAAAGAATGGAGTGAATACATTGAACTCACAGCAGCATCAAGAAACTTTTGTATTTGATCAATATCATTTGATGTTAAGGTTGTGGCAAACTGAAAAAGCCCAGAATAAGAAGAATGGTCAGAATCTCGTTGTAATCAACATAGACTCATGGTACCTAAAATGAATTAGTCAATGGGGCACCCTTCTCATAATCTCACTGTAATCAACATAGACTTATGGTGTAAGAAGACACCTTGTTCTGTCTTTCTTGCACTTTTTTTTTTTCATTAAGGTTGCAAACTTGTCTATGAAATAATACTGTTGATGCCCCAAGGCATCATCAACCAAGACTAGTAAACTACCAGAAAAAAGGACGAAAAGAAACAGCACAGTTGGCACCCTAGAAACAGCACAGCTTACATTTCTATATAGAATGAATCAGACCGTCCACATTATCATCTCTGTGGTAATAGCTTACATTCCTATTAAAACTTGTAATAAGAATTCCACATTTCGCATGAACAAATACAGGTTTAATTCAATTGATTTTAAAACAAAATTTGATAAAGCAGAGAAGAAAATGGGGGTTTGGTTTTTACCTGTGAGACTGAGTATCAGATTTTTACCTGTGAATCACATAAAATTGACGTAAAAACACAACAGGTGATTCAGATTACAACGAAATGCCGAAAAACAACTAAATCAAACTCGACCCACATAATATTTAGGAATTTAAAACCCGAAATGAAGCAGAGAACTCGAAATGCAGATCAATTATATACACAAAGGTTGGATTTTACCTGTGAGACTGAGAGAGAGGTGACAAATCGAGAAGATGGCTAGTGGGGTGACTGGGTTCTGTAAGTCTGGGATGCCGTCTAAGTTGCTGGGCTGTCGTGGTGGTCGCCAGGACCGTCGTGATGTAGGGGTGGTGGAGGGGAAGGGACGACGCACAGACGGCGAGAGAGACTCGAGTGACAGTGACAGAGTCGAATTCGAGTGGTTGAGTCGAGGACGAGGATACCTAAAACCAACGATTAAGATTGGATGGAGAGATGCTCTTCAATCTCGTCCGTCTATTCTATTTACAAACGGGCCGGTCCGGGTACCCGTTTTTCTATACTTTTGGAACCGGCCCGAACCGTAAATGTCAAAGGCCCGCCCCGCCCCGCCCCGTTTCTATTTTACAAAACTAGGAACCGGCCCGTACCCGCCCCGAACCTTGATTACCCGCCCCGACCCGTGGTTCCTGTACCCGTTTGCCCACCCCTAATCCTTATATGTATATTCCCATCCCTACCTAGCGCGAGGCCTTTTGGGAGCTCACTGGCTTCGGGTTCCATGGGAACTCCGAAGTTAAGCGAGTAGTGCGCGAGAGCACTCCCATGATGGGTGACCCACTGGGAAGTTCTCGTGTGAGTTCCCAGAAACAAAACCGTGAGGGCGTAGTCGGGGCTCAAAGCGGACAATATCGTGCTACAGTGGTGGAGCGGGCCCGGGATGTGGTGGACCCCAGGTCGGGATGTGACACATATATGATGAATATCAATTCGGAATGGAATCAATCTGACTGCACGAGTACTCCATGAATTGATATTGTCTGGGCAAGTATGCTTAATGACCAAGCGGTTCTAATATTAAACTAATGGAATTTGGATGCCATTGTTTGTATTTAAAATATATATTCTATTATGAATCGGAAAGAAAATAATTATTTTGTCATCTTATTGGAAATTCATAAGATTAATGATATGTGGCTATCATTATTTTCTCCAAGGACTTGCTTACGAATCTATATATAATTGATGATGGTGTTGACAATGAATTAAAGGCATGAAGATTTTTAATTTGGATTATTGTCGACTAATCTTATCATGTATATATCGATGCATGCTTATTGTATATGTATATTTGTGATTTCGTGATGCATGCTTCCGCTATTATATTTTGGTTGAAATCACAAATAGGGAGGAAGATGAACTTCGAGTTCTCCAGAAGAAATAGTGGTCTTGATTATCTCGTTTTAATCAAGACATATTGTTGTGATATATATCCAGACATTATCAAATTTTAGTTGATCTTGCTCGATGGGTATTGAACTAGTTAGGATCAAATTGAATGCAAGAATATTGTGCTTGCTATTCTGATTATGATCATTGTTGAAACTAGTGATTTTGGGTTTATGTGAGATAAGTTTTTCCGAATGGATTGTGACTATCTTTTGATACATAGGTTGTTTGCATAATGGTTTAGGTGTACATGACTAAACTGAGATTATGCAATTGGTAAGGAATCGGGAACCAATTGGTTCATATCTCCGTTTTCTTTATCGGCTGTGCAGTATATTCTGCTTATGCTTAAGTGGGAGAATCATATGTTCGAATGTAAGCATAAGGCTAAGAGTATTTAGTATGTTCGAATGTAAGCATAAGGCTAAGAGTATTTAGGCCGGCCATTATAATTCATATGGATGCTTAAAAACCAGTTTATGGTTTTATTGAAGCAATTGGTTGAATTATTTGTGTTACTTAATTTGTTTAAGTAATAAGAAGGATCCTATTATGTTAGCATTCAAAAGGAAACGAATTTGGTTTCCATATGGATTTTGATTTGTCATTCTTTATATTGGAATGAATTACTAGTAGATAGTTTTACTATCTGTCAGACTTAATTGTTTCGAATTAAGTTGAAAAATAGTGGGAGTAGACAATTTTAAGGTCTGCTCGTATCAGTTTGGTCATAATGTTATAAGTGCAAATTGAACATATGTGATTTAAAGTTAGCATTTACATAATGATTGTAATTGACAGCTTTTGGTCCTGTGTTTTGAAATGCACGGGTAGATTGTTTATGATGAAACTCAAAAGACTTGGTGATCACCGTATTATAAACTTGATAGAACTGATTTCTTTTTCATACTTGCTCAAGTGGGAGAATGTTAGAATATGAGCATGAGTATGAATTCGTGGATTAAGTTATTTGGTTCAAGTTTGGATAGGAAGTCTTATTGAGAATGGATTTGTAATCCATGTTATGCTGAAACACTATGTTGGTTGTCTATAAGGATTCTAATAGGGGAATCCTTATAGAACTTGGCGAGGATTATGTTGTGTATATATAGTGGCCTCTGCTCTCACAGTTAATATGCTTGATTTCGGACTAAGACCTATTATTAGTTATAAGCAAAACTGATTACTGGAGAGAGGAGAAGGTGCACTGCAATCTTACAGGGATATTGGATATGGCTGCATCTGCGAGTACACCTGCAGGTATGATCTTCTCCATACACTGACTTGATGTATATTAGGTTGTGTTTTAATCACAGTGATTCATAGTACTTGTTCTTGGTTCATGTTTTATTTAACATGAACTTGCATGCACCTCTCCACCCGATTCACGCTAGACGTATCTTATTATTTAGTGCAGGATGACCATAAGAAATTGGAAATGTCAATAACATTGCGTATTGGATGATATATTTTTCAGACGGGGAGTATTTTTGCACTTTAAAAAAAAACAAAAAACAAAAAACAAAAAAAAAAAAAACTTTTGCTCTTCCCTTTGTAATTTAAATTTATGAATTTATGTATTTTTCTAAAAATAGATTGTTCATCGTATTACATTATTCTTTATGAACCTTTAACTAAGCAAAAACTCTATTTAAATAAACAAAATCCACAGTAACACAATGCATCATACATGCAACAATGACTTCTCATCTTAAATGTGTAAAGAAAATCAACAATGTTGATGAAATACGTAAACTATTGTGCGAGTACAACAAAGATAATCCAAGTAGCACTAAGAAAATTGTAACAATGTTCTAAAAGTCATTAGGCGTCAAGCAGGCTGCAAGGAAAAACCTAGCGCCTAGAGGCATATGAGGGAGCTTAAGAGATTTTTTTATTTTAATTGAATTTATTATATAACATATAAACAATTTCAAATTACCTAAACCTAAAATCCAAAAATAAAGCAATCTTATGCCAAAATTCAAAAGAGCCTCCAATAAAATGGAAAAAAATAGGGTAACTGTTATTAATTAGCACTTCAAAAATTCTCTTTTTCCTTTCATAAATATATTTTTATTTTTATTTATAGAAAGTCTTGAGTGCGAAATGAGATTTTTAGAGTGCAAATAACAATTCTTATAAAATAATTCATTTGTGCTAATCCTAAATGGTGTATTTTTGCTCACCACCCTCAAATGGTGGTAATGATCACACATCCTATTACTACCGTTAGATGAGTCTAAATTGTGATATTTGTGTCTATTCACTGCACAAATCTCGAAATTTAAACTCATCTAACGGTGATAAACAGAGTTGTGAGCATCACCTTCATTTGAGGGTGATGACCAAAAATATTCTTGATCCTAAATAGAATAATGAATTCCAAAACATTCTTCATTCTTTTTTGTTGTTCGTCTTCTTCCCTTCTATGTTCGTCTTCCTCATCTATTTGTAGGTGTGAGTCTTCGTTTCTCCTCTTCTTCTTTTTTTCTTCCAATTTTCACAATTTTAGATCTTTATTGCAAGCGTGGGTTGCGAGTCATCGATTGATCTTAGGTGTGTGGGCACGGTTTGTGAGGGTATGGGTTGTGGGTGGCGGGAAGCGGATCGTGCGGCCTCAACGTCCGCTTGCCTCAATACCTTCTTGTGGGTGGTGGTCTTCTACTGACTCGTGCGTCGGCTAGGCTCTGCCTCAACCTCCTAGACCGCCCAATTGCCGCCTAACATCCACCTAAGCTTCGCATAATTGTTTTACCGATTATGGCCTACTCGTGGCAGCTAACCAATGCCTAGGCACTTTTCAGAACACTGCTTGCAAGTGAGTCAACAAAGATAATCCATGTAACACACCATAACTTATTATCAAGTTAAAAAAATAAAATAAAAATTGTTAGAGATGAGATCCAAGGTGACATCAATTTCAAGAAGGAACAGACAATGATTGAGACATATTTTAGAAGGATCTCATAGTCAAATCATAAGCATTATGTATCAGGAAAATATTAATTTATATATTATGTGGGACCTATATGAATTTTTATAATGCATTATCTCATAAATTAGAGAATTATTAATTTAACATGTTATCCTTAGTCTGGAGCGGCCAAAATTTTTAGTAATTTTTAGTTTGTTGGATATTAGATTATCGATGTTCTATTGCACTTTTTTTCTCACCTCAGTTTCTTGTTTTTCTTTAAGCGAAAAACTGTGCAAAAACAAAAACCCCCAACATTTAATATCATGGAATGCTAACAATTGCAAATTCTCTTATTCCAGTCCATAATTTCACTAGTCCCCAACCGTGTGAAATTCTATCTGTTATTTCATACGGTATTAATAGATACTGTATTAAAAAATAACTCTTTGTGACGAGTTTGGAAGATGGAAAATATTTGGGTTCTTTTTCTGATGCTTGAATGGCTTTTTTTTTTTTTGTTTTTACCTCTTCTTTGCAGATTTGTTCCTTTTTTTTCTTTTTAACCAGAAACCCAGTAGGGGGTGAAAGGCTGCTACAAGGTGTACGAAGCACAAAAAAAAAAAAAAGCGGGTTTAACAGTGTATATTAATTGAGAGGAAACTTAATTGTGAGAATTTTTTTTTTAGTCGAAATTGTGAGAACTTTAAATATAAATAAATTATAAAAACTTACACAGATCTTTAATGCATGGCAAAATTTGAGTGGTTAGTAGTACCACTCAACACAATCTAGTGGTAAGTAAAGTTCAACATAGCATTGCCAAAAAAAAAGAAAAAAGGTTCAACATAGTTTTTGTAAAGGAAAAATTAGGTTCTAATCCCTATTTTTCCTACTACATTGATTAAAACCTTATTCATTTTCAATTTTTGATTAAAGTTTCTAGATTTTAATAAACGTTATTAATTATTTTAATAATAAAATATTTTATTTCTAAATATATTCATTTAGTGTTAAAAACGTTACATTTTGTATATTTATATTTATGGCTAAATTTTTTATCATATATTTTTATTTTTAGTTTGTACCTATTTGTAATTTGCAACCCTTTTTTTAATTTGTACCCATATATTAATTCATTTATGTGCCCATATTTTTTAAACTTTTATTTGTATTTGTACCCATATTTTTTAATTTATTTGTACCCATTTTTAATTTTTCTTAATGTACCCATGCTATTTATTTTATGGTTAAAATATATCAATAGTTAATTTTTAAAATATGTTAATAATTATGTGGGTACATTATTTTTTTTGTTATAATCTTTGTGAAGAACAATATTACTCTAAAATTGATTTTTAAGTATTTATTATATTTTAAAATATTATTTGAATTTGTTTAAATTTCTTAATTTATGGGACATTAAATGCATAAATGCATGAATTAAATCTTTTAAATGATGCTAAGGATCTCGATCAAAATATTTAAACAAACAAGGTTTCAGTCCAACAATTAGGTTGATTAGGGACCGAAACCAAAATGACCCTTTTCTAAATATGATCCTATCATTTGTTTTGCCTCCTCCAATGATTTTGAAAGAATTAAGAAGAAATAATATGTTCTTTTTTTTCTTCTACTATATCAATATTTTATACTGTTTTATACTAGAGAAGAAAAGAGTTTAAATCGAGCATGCAGTAGGTTCAAAAGAAAAACCGTAACTATCAGAGCAATCAATCAAGGCTCTAAAAAAAGCAAGGAATACCAATTGGCTCTTATGTAGAGACTCATATCAACCGGAACAGAAAATAAAAGGGTGCAC
Organism: Cotoneaster glaucophyllus; assembly: GCA_036320875.1. Taxonomy (NCBI): domain Eukaryota; kingdom Viridiplantae; phylum Streptophyta; class Magnoliopsida; order Rosales; family Rosaceae; genus Cotoneaster; species Cotoneaster glaucophyllus. Next base: position 6,640,210 of record CM070072.1, on the reverse strand, counting down.
CTCTGCTTCCGAACCACGCTACCCCGTAACTGTTACAATGAAAAAATAATATGTCGAGTGCATGATAAATGAATGAGAATTGCTAAGGAGACTCTCAAAATGAGATTCTCCATCAACTTTCTGTTACTTTATATTTTTTGCATAATATTTTATAATGTTGGTGCATATACTAAAAGTATGAGGTGATAGAAAATTTTATGCAAAATCTTACTTTTGAAAAGCCTACTTAGCATTCTAATGAATAATTAGTACTAATGAGTACTAATTATTAATTACTCAATATTTTAACTTTGTGAGCTGGTCCGTTAAAAAAATTAAGTGTTTTTCGTTTTTAAAAGTTAAATACTATTAAAATATCATTGCACCGCATCAGTATATTTACGTAGAGCTGATTCCATTATAATAATTCGATACTGAGTATTGTCCATGATTAATAAATGTCAGTTGCAACTTGCAAGGGAAAGATAAAGATCATACCGACCCCCATACCGTGCATGTGGACACAATCCCCATCGCTATGGCTCGTCTGCTCCAAATCGCGGGGTTCAAGAGAATTGCAAATGAAAAATGCGAAACAGGATGTTATTCAGATTCATTTTGTAAAGATTATAAGAATTCTGACATGCTAACCATTTATAATATATCGCGCTGGTTAATTTCATTAGATATTATTTATGTTTAATTTTAAATAAATAAATTAAATAATTTCAAATCACACAATACACGATAAATAATTAAAATATGAAGATCTAACCGTTTAAGTTTGGATGGTACCCAATTCCGAAAAATGCTAATCGGTCATTCACGATTTCACACAGTCGACCTACTGACTTTAAATTAATTAAAAACTAGTCGGCTGATAATTTTACATTCTGTCAACAACCATAAAAGTTACAACCAGCCGGATTTATGGACTTTTAAATAAATTAAAAATTAGTCATGTGATTTATACACCGACAGCTTTACTCTATAAAAATATCCTAATTAACACTTCTCTTCCCACCACCACCACACATTTTCTTTCATTTCCATTTGCTTTTGTGTTTGCGTTTGTGTTTTTATTTCTTTTTTTTGGTCAATTTTTGTGTTTTGATTTCAAGGAAATGGGTTCGATTAGTTTGGCAGAAAAACCGCATGCAGTTTGCATACCATTCCCAGCTCAAGGTCACATAAACCCTATGCTCAATGTAGCCAAACTCCTCCACTTCAAAGGCTTTCACATAACCTTTGTCAACACAGAGTTCAACCACAAACGCCTCCTTAAATCCCGAGGTTCCAACTCCCTTGACGGCCTTCGCTCTTTCCAGTTCGAGACCATTCCCGATGGGCTCCCTCCAACAAATGCCAACGTTACCCAGGACATACCATCTTTGTGTCATTCCACTAAGAAAACATGCTTGCCTCACTTCAGAGAGCTTTTGTCCAAGCTCAACTCTTCGCCCGATTCGCCTCCTGTGAGTTGCATAGTTTCCGATGGTGTCATGAGCTTCACTCTTGATGCAGCTCAGGAACTAGGGATTCCCGAAGTGCTTTTCTGGACAACAAGTGCTTGTGGCTTCTTGGCCTACATGCAGTTTTACCATCTTATTGAAAAAGGTCTCACTCCTCTTAAAGGTATGTTTTGATCAAACAAAACAAAATCTTTTTTTTTTTTTTTTGTTTCTTTCTGATAACTTTTAAGTTGCACTAAACGTTTTACATGCAATAATTATAACGTTAACACACTTTCTTCATTGCATTTGTAGATGCCAGCTATTTGACAAACGGGTATTTGGATACCGTGATAGATTGGATACCAGGAATGAAAGATATCCGATTGAAGGACATTCCAAGCTTCATGAGAACTACAGAACCAGATGACCAAATGCTGGATTTTATTCGGGTCGAGACAGAACGAGCAAAAAAGGCTTCAGCAATTATTTTGAACACATTCCATGACTTCGAACGTGAAGTTTTAGATGCACTTTCAACTCTGCTTCCGCCTGTTTACTCCATCGGACCTCTAAATCTACAACTCAATCAGATTCCGGTGGATGTGGATAAAGAGTTGAAGTCAATTGGATCGAACCTATGGACTGAAGAACCAGAGTGCCTTGAGTGGCTTGACACTAAAGAACCCAACTCTGTGGTTTATGTTAACTTTGGAAGCATCACGGTCATGACAAATGAGCAGCTAATTGAGTTTGCATGGGGACTTGCAAATTGTAAGAAGACCTTTTTGTGGGTAATTAGGCCTGACTTAGTTGGTGGGGATTCAGCTGTGGTTCCTCCGGAGTTTGTGGAGGAGACCAAAGATAGGAGCCTATTGGCAAGTTGGTGTCCTCAGGAACAAGTTCTGAGTCACCCAGCTATCGGAGGGTTTTTGACTCACAGCGGATGGAACTCTACCCTTGAAAGCGTCTGCGGTGGAGTGCCAATGATTTGTTGGCCCTTTTTTGCGGAACAACAAACCAATTGCAGGTTCAGTTGCAAAGAGTGGGGCATTGGGTTGGAGATTGAGGGTGATGTGAAGAAAAAATATGTGGAGGGGCTTGTGAGAAAGTTAATGGACGGGGAGGAGGGCAAAGAGATGAGAAAGAAAGCTTTGGAGTGGAAGAAGTGGGCAAAGGAGGCCAGTAGTGGTCCTAATGGATTATCTTTTGTTGATCTGGACATTATGGTCAACCAGGTGCTTCTAACACCAAGAAAAGTAGAGTGAAATGATTAATCGATGGCTGTTTGTTGTTGCTTAATTGTTTTATGAGCTTGAATCTAGTTGTTAATTGTCATGTGTTTGGACCATATCTAGTTTCATCGTTATAATTTTTATTCATTTCAATGCAATAAAATCATTCTATTCACATTTAGGTATGTCTAAATTATTCTTTCACGTTTTTCTTATCGTTTTAATGTGTGGCATGAAGAGTTAATTACAATTTCTACTTATGTGATAGGGGGTCTTAAAACAGTTTTATTTTCGTTTTAAACAAAAGTTGCAAAGAAAATCTCCTCGCAACTATAAGTCCATAAGGATTGTGTTGGAATATGATTATGATAACATGGTTTTCATAATATATGTAATCATATGTGAAGGTACACCATAATATTAGTGTACTAATATACATATGATTGTAGTGAAATATGTTAATTAATTAATAAAGAAAATAATATAATTATTTATTTAATTAATTAATTATAAAGGGACATGAACAGTTATGTTCTAACCTGAGAAGTTGTAACTTCTCCCGAAGAACACAACTTCTCCAGAAAAGGTTACTTCCATCTCTATATATATTTGTAAATCCCTTTCTGTCATATTAATTCAATTCAATTCAATTTCATATTCACTCTCTGTTTATATACTTCACACCATTTCCAACGACATCCGTTTTCGATACTACCCTATTTCCATCATTGGCCTCAGAGCCAGGTTTTCATGAATCGAAACTATTTGCCCAGTTTTCCTCCAAGGACGTCTCGAACAACATCTGAGACTTCCTCTTCGTCAAGTAAAGAATCCAACAACGTTCCTTCTAAGTTTCAATTGGAGAAGAAATTAGGGAAGAGGGCGTTGGTGACCAAGGAGAATATTGAACCGAATTTGATCGAAAGTTCGAAATCGTCATCTGAGAATTTTCCTGTAGAATTCAAAACTCACAAAAATACCGAGACGTTCAAACATTATAGCCTGCCTGAAATTCCATCCTACAAGCCGTTTAAACCTAGGCCTGAATTAACCCAACAATTCGAACTATATTCCCCTACACCGTTTCATTCGACTACACCGTTTCATTCGACAGAGAACAAAGTTCTTTCTGAAATTGAACCATTTCATCATACAAATTCATCCAACAATTATCAGAATTCAGAAAGTTTTTACAGTCCCATTAGGCCTTCAAACAACCCATTTCAATCGGGGTTTCAGGCTGCAAAGATCAAACCTGCACAGAAAATTGAAGACCTGCAGCGTCCCTTTGGACCCATAATTTCAGAACCTTTTTGTGCAATTTGGTCACAAAACCCAAAAGGCTTACCTGTAACATCGCGATTGATTCGTAGTCCTTCGCTCACTGCTGCAAATCAGAGACTAAACCCGCGATTTTCACGTCTTCCTCCACCGTCGACTCACCGCAGCAACCCACTGACCCAGTGGCGAAGCCACGTGAGGGCGAGGAGTGGCCGTCGCCACTCCCCTCGCCGGAAAACATAGCCCCAGCGCCGGTTCAGCCCATCCCCCTACCGGAAAACCCAGGCTCCGCTCCCTCTCATCTGTTCTGAACTTCTTCTACGAGACTTCTGCTGCACAGGTTTGGGGACGAAGGAAAAGGCTCAGCGCGGACCGTATGCCTCGCCCTCGCTACCAACGGGCCCGTCTTCTTCTTACTGCCACCGGCGATGATAGCGGGCGAAGATCGGATCAGCCAGTGCAGCCACCGGCAGAGTGCTGCCAGTCTGTGAAGAAGAGGGAAGAGAGAGAGAGAGAGTCGTCTGTGAAGATGAGGGAGAGAGAGTAGTCTGTGAAGATAAGGGAAGAGAGAGAGAGAGAAAGAAAAAAAAAACATTTCTATGTGGTGTTGACTGGGATCTCAAATCCAAGATGGTTTTAAAGAAAGAAAACCATGGACTCGGTTTTAATTCTCACAACCACCAAGTATATTTTATATATATATATATATATATATATATATATATATATAAATTATAAATTATTTAATAATGAAAGAGGTGATGTGAATACATCCCTGTTAAGAGAGAAATTTCAAACATCTTGATGTACAAGTGATGTGAAAGATGTGAGGTTGATGGTTGATAGTTTTAACTTTTAATAATGAAACCATCTATGTGGGGTTTTTATATTTTTAAAAGTTTGGAATATATATAAATTATTTTCATCAGCAAGCATTTTATATATGTACATAAAACATTCACATATGTATGTTCTTCTATAAGAAATAACATCAATAATTATTTACATTTGATATAGTAAATTTAATTAATTCATAAAATATATAAAAAAATTATCTAAATCCGCCTAGGCGTCAGTTGGCCGCCCGACTAGCGTCTAGCTTTTTTTAGAACCTTGGTTCTGAACGTTTAGGATCAGTTGATCCTCACGAGATCCGCACACAAGGTTCCGGAGAGGATCCTGGTCCATTACAGACAGAGAGCAGCACATCAGCTGCTCCCCAAATCCCAGCACCTGTGGACTGTGTGAAAGAACAGAACGGAGCCAACAGCCAAGCCTGAGCCGTTTCCTCTCCAGCCCAGCCGGTTCCCTTCCCTCACTCTCACAGCAGTCTCACTTCAGGCTCTCCAGCCAGCCACTGAGCCGCTGACTTCCACGGTTGCACTTTTTTAAGTTCGCCCCTCCCTCCGAGAAATCCTGGCTTCGCCACTGCACTGACCCATAGCAGGCAGCAGCGTGGTCGTGTTCTTCCCCCGTGGTCTCGTCGTCCAACCGTGGTCTCGTCCTCTCGTGGTAATATACAACACCGACGGCATCGATATCCTCCAAGAAAAATTGTCTCTGCCGTTCGACATTATCCGCCGGGCTGCGGAACGAAGCAGCAGAAGAAACTGTTTTTTCCCCCGAGGAAGTGTTTTGAAAATAAAGAAGAAGAAGATTGTTTTGAAAATAAAAAAGTAGAATTTGTTTTGGGGGAGGCTGCACGTGTGGACAAGACTAAAGTCAAAAGTTTTTGTGATTTATTGCACTCTGATAGTGTATGTGAAAAGGCATCACGTGGGGAAGAAACTAAAGATGGCAGATCTTTTGGTTATAAGCACTTTGATAGAGCACGTGAAGGACCATAAGACAATAATCAAGAAGATAATTGTCTATCAGAGCAACTTCACCTATGGAACCATTTTTCCTGGCAATCCACTATTCAATCCACCCTATTAAACAGTAACTGCCTTTAATAAATAGTAACTACCATTAATGAACAGTAATTACCATTTGCATCTCCACCCATAGAACTCTTCCCCCTGGCAATTGGTAATAAAATATTAATACTTTTTTCTCACCCAATCCATAAAATATTAATATTTTTCTTTAATTAACCGGTCTCTCTCTCTATCTCTCTCTCTCTCTCTCTGACACAAAAAAAATAAAAAATTGCAAAGCCCTCGGGCCACAGGCCCTTCGACTCCCCACCCCCCCTTCGCTCGGGCTCCCACCTTCGCTCGGCCTCCACACGGCTGGAGCTCAGTCCACCGGGCCTCAGGCCCTTTCCTCTCCCCTGTCCCCCGAGCACTCCACACGGCTGGAGTTGCTCTCAGAACTTCCAATTCGCAGGTCCTTTGAGGTGGGGTCATCTTCAAGTAGGCCAAATTCGAGAAGCCACCTGCAACCTTTTCCTACAACCTTGGCAGCTCCCTTCAATTCAAACTCAGGTTTTATTAGTCCTGTTTATCCTAATAATTTCACTCATAAAGTTGATTTGTGGAATACTTTGAATAATAATCACAAAGATCAAAGGTAGAAGCAAGGGTTTAATTTTTGGAATTCTAGAGAGAAAGTGCTTAATTATTTGGATCAACATAATACCTGTTACGGTTTTATATATTCTGATTTGGCACAAAGAGAAATTTCGACAGCAAGAAATTTGAGGGGCCAAGACCACTAAGAATTGAAAGAGAATCCAATAGTCGAGAAGAGACTGCTTTTGTGCACGAAAATAGAGGAAGAATTGATCACACCTAGCCAAGTAGACAAGTAAGAAATCCACAAGCCTTTTATCGACGTGATCGCCTGAACAAGTACTCGTCTTTCACTGATTGGACAATGCCTCTGTGAGTGCGTGCAGTATTTGCTACTAAAAATAAATAAGTCTCTATCTATTATTTTATTTTGTTTTTTAGTCTTTAATTTATTAAGAACAATTAGTATTTGTGGCTTGTAATAATTAAAAGTACACTAGTAGTATTTGTATTTGTATTTAAGTTTGTATTAAGTATTGTGTTTGTTTTGTAATTTTCTGAGCTATGGCAACTAAATCTTCCAAATCCGAAGTTTTTAAAATAAAGAGGTTGAATAACGTTAATTATCGAATATGGAAGAGAAGGATCACTTATCTTTTAACCCATGACAAAACTTTGTACACTATCAATGACGAGAGACCCTTTGGGCCCTCTCGAGCTTATAACAAATGGGTGGAAGATAATGAGTTGGCTAAGGCCACAATTCTTAATTACATGGAAGATAAATTAATACCTCTCTATGAAGAATATGATTCGGCCAAATAAATCATGGATGTACTTGAAAAGAAGTATGGCCCTAAATCTCAAACTTACATTCAGTTATTGCTTGAGAAATACAATGGGACAAAAATGGAAGAAACTGATTCTATGGTCGATCATATTACTAAAATGGAAGTAATGGCAAAAGACTTAGCCAATGATGGCCATCCAGTTTCTGATAAAATGCAAGTTAGTGTTCTTCTTGGTAGCCTCCCAATTTCTTGGGAAAATGTAGTTACTTCTATGACTTATGGTCAAGTTGAATTAATGATGGATACATTGCCTGCAATGTTGGCTATTGAAGAAGTTTGTAAAAATTATAGGAAAAAGGAAACTGGACAAGGCAGAGCCAACCTCTTCATAGCAGAATATTCTCAGAAAAACAAGCAACACATGCACAAGCCACATAGTAGTAACAAGCGCCCGAACTTCAAAAAGTTTGGACACTGCAAGCATAACAAGTTTAAAAGAAATGAGAGTGCATGTTACAATTGTGGAGAGGCTGGTCATTATAGGTATAAGTGCCCAAAATGACGCAAGAACAACAAAAATCTTAAAGAACTAATTTTGACTGTCTCCGAAGCACTCATTGCTGAAGATCAAGGACAATGGTGGATAGACTTAGGAGCAACTCGTCATGTATGCAAGGACAAAAGTTGCTTTATCAATTTCAAGGAGAAAGCACTAGGAGTACATCGTCTCTACATGGGTAACAATACTTATGTCGATGTTTTGGGTGAAGGAGATTGCAAGTTCAACAATAGTAAATCTACCATTGTGCTTAAAAATGTTCTGTTTGCACCAAATATAAGGAGGAATCTTGTCTCTGTCTCTATCCTAGAAAAGAAAGGTTTTGAGACAAGGTTCATGAATGGTGCTGTCACTATTGGGAAAAAGGGTTATATTTATGTAAGGGGAATAAGAGTCGATGATATGTACTCAGTTTGTATTAATAAAAGTATTTCTTCCGAGTATGCCTTTGTCTCTACTGTTCAAAATTTGTCATATTTATGGCATTTACGTTTAGGTCGCATAAATAAAAATAAAATGATACGCATAAGTAAAAATGGAATGTTGCCTCAAGTAAATGCACATGATTTTGATAAATGTGAATCATGTATTAAAGGAAAAATGACTAGAAAATCATTTTCTACAAATTTACTTGAGATAGTGCATACAGATTTATGTGGACCAATGAGAACTAAAACCCATAGAGGAATGAAATATTTTGTGACTTTCATCGATGATTATTCCCGTTATGGACATGTCTACTTCTTGCAACATAAAAATGAAGCCTTAGACAAATTTAAAGAGTTTAAGGCAGAAGTAGAGAACCAATTAGGAAGATCCATAAAGACCCTTAATAGTGATAGAGGTCGAGAATTTGAAGCCTTTGATGATTTCTGTAAAGAGAATGGTATAAGGCATAATTATACTATGCCTTATACACCGCAACAAAATGGTATCGCAGAGAGAAGAAATCGAACTCTAATGGATATGATGCGATCTATGATGTCTTATGCTGACTTACCTCAACATTTTTTGGGTGAAGCTTCGGCTACTGCAGTGCCAAGATAATTTTTGTATGTTATCACTATATGTAGATGACGTATTACTTGCAGGTAACTCTATAGATATGATTGAAAAGACTAAGTCATATCTGGGATCCAAATTTGAAATGAAAGATATGGGAGAAGCATCTTATGTTTTAAGAATTAAAATTACTAGAGATAGAGATGCCAAAACGCTTTATTTGGATCAGCAAAATTATTTGGATAAAATATTTAAAAGATTTAATATGCAAGATTGCAAGCCAATTAGTACACCTGTTTGTAAAGGAATGATGCTTTCCAAAAATATGTGTCCGGTACAAAAGCAAGACATCATTGATATGAAAAGTGTTCCGTATACCCAAGCAGTTGGAAGTTTGATGTATGCTATGACCAACACAAGACCTGACATATGTCATGCAGTTGGATTGGTAAGTAGATATCAATCCAACCTAGGAAAGCAACATTGGATGGCTGTAAAGAGAATTATTAGATATCTAAAAAGCACCCAAGGTATGAAACTTTGTTTCGGATTAAATGATCTGGATTTAGTTTTTTATTGCGATGCAGATTTCGCAGGTGACTTGGATGACAGAAAGTCAACAAGTGGTAACAATGTCTTGTTTGGTGGAACGGCTGTTTCTTGGTTAAGTAAGAAACAAGGTTGTGTTGCAAAGTCTACCATGGAAGCAGAATATATATCTTGTAGCACAGCGGTAAGTACTGCAGTATGGGCTAAACGATTTATCGATAATTTAAATATAGGTATACCTAAGGAACACGTCACTGTGTTTTGTGATAATAAGTCTGCCATCTTTCTGATAAAAAGTGGAGCAAATAGTTCCAAAGGAAAACACATTGATATTAATTATCACTATGTACAAAATATAGTGGAGAGAGGAGAGGTAAAGGTCGACTACATACCCTCCGAAGAGATGGTGGCCGATCCGATGACCAAGGGATTGTCTCTGGAGAAATTCAGAAAGCATGTGACTACAATGGGTTTGCAAAACATAGATGTGTTGTAGTGTGAGACGTGCGGAGGGCATCGTTGTATGGTTTTAGGGACGCCTGAAACATGGACAAGTAGATGCGACTCTATCTGGTTCTTTAGTACTTGGTTGGTTAAAAGATAGAGGGCGCTAGCGAGGTAACCAGGTTATAATAAATCGTCTTGAAAGTAAAATCCATAATAAGCTTCAAGAAATAATTTATATAACATTGTGGCGTATAGTGCAGGGCTAAGTCATCATTTGTAACCAGGTATGGATCGTTTTTCCTGGTTACTTGGATATGATGCTATTTTACTAAACTAAAGGGTAAAATGTTATCATATAAAGTGGAATGGTGTGCGCCAGGTAAAGAAGCCACATATCTGATGTTACATTGAATTTCTTTACGAGTAAATACTCTTGAGAAACAAATCAGAATAGGAAACCTTTTATGTCATCATAATCAAGTGGGAGATGTTGGAATATGATTATGATAACATGGTTTTCACAATATGTGTAATCATATGTGAAGGTACACCATAACATTGATGTACTAATATACATATGATTGTAGTGAAATAAGTTAATTAATTAATAAAGAAAATAATATAATTATTTATTTAATTAATTAATTATAAAGAGATATGAACAGTTGTATTCTAACCTAAGAAGTTGTAACTTCTCCTGAAGAACACAACTTCTCCAGAAATGTTACTTCCATCTCTATATATTTGTAAATCCCTTTCTGTCAGATTAATTCAATTCAATTCCATATTCACTCTATGTTCATATCTTTCACACCATATTGTGATCGATAGTCCAACGACATCCGTTTCCGATCATGTGTACTATCCTATTCCATCAGATTGGATTAATCTAACTTACTGATCGTGATAATAGTCCAGAAAAATAGAACAAAAGACTTAACGCAGCAAGTTGAGTGAGCTATATCCAAGTGACGGAAACCCCCTTTTCTCAAGCTTTAATTCTTCCTTTCCTTTGATCTTTTGCCTCAAACCCCACCTAACCTTCATGAAGAAAGTAGAAATATCACCATAAAACTAATTGACAATATAAGGAATAGCCCAACTACTTATAAGCACATTTAAGGTCCCTCCTCTCATCAATGTGAGATTCATCCTCAACACACCTCCTCATGTGTGGCAAATTTTCAAGCCTAAAATGTGGACAATACAAATGGGGTGACGTGGAACTCATGTGGCCGTTGGACTTCACATGTGGGACAACATGCTCTGATATCATGAAAAAAGTTGATGTTCCACCATAAAATCAATTGGCAATATGGGAAGTAGCCCAAATACTTATAAGCACATGTAAGGTCTCTCATCTCATCAATGTATTCATTCTCAACACTTTAATTTCCATCTTTACCAAAAATTCAACCATTTTTATTTCACAGCCATCTCAAACCCAACAACCATGGATGTTCATCACTCGCATGTCAAACTTATGGCCCTTTAGCTCCCACACCGCAAATTATTTAGGTAAGTCATAATTTGTTGTTACAATTATTCATTGATTGTTAGTTGAAGCCGTCAACTTACTCAAATATCTCCTAAGACGTGCATTTTTTTGGAGGTATTTCAGGGTTTGGTGGCGGAAACAAACTACGAGGAGTTAAGGTGTCTCATAGACCACAAAGTCTTGCTTGATCAAAAGGTACCCAACGCTCCCTAAATAAAATGGTAGCATTCAACTGCCTCACCATGGGCAGTGAGCATTAGGGTCAATTGAGAAAGCAAAAGAAAGGGAGAAGCGGCTTTAGAAAATCTAGAAAAACCCACTAACTTCCACCATTTTTTTTTTTTTTTTTGGTAGGATTACTAGACTTTTGGAGTTTGAAAGATTATCAAAGGGAGACATAGGTTTGGGTATTGGGTGAGATAGAGAGGAGAAAGTAGGAGGATACATGTAGTAACTTAAATGTGAACTTTTGATATGCATTCGAACAAATTTAGAGTAAAGTGATGGATGAACCATTTGCATGTAAAAGCAAGGAAAAATTTGGAGAAACTATGGGCTATAGCCCAAGTGAGATATTGCAGGGAAGATAATAAGTAGGAGTTGTAAGGAATTATTGGCTCAGCTCAACCCACCTCACTAAGTAAGTGTCTACGTGTTTCACTTAATTTAATTAATGAGAAATTAGGTTCACATCCTTCTTTTTGCTACTCCATTGATTAAAATCCTATTCATTTTCAATTTTTGATCAAAGTCCTTGGGTATTAATAACATCATTAATTATTTGAATAATAAAATATTTTTATTTTTAAATATATTCCTTTAGTGTTAAAAGTGTTACAATTAGTATATTTATATTTATGGCTAAATTTTTATCATATATTTTTATTTTTAGTTTGTACCTATTTTTAATTTGCAAATATTTTTTAATTTGTACCAATTTTCTTTTCATTTTTAATTTGTACCCATATATTAGTTTCTTTTTTATCAAACTATAAGTATTAATAATAGGTACAAAGTCATACATTAGTTTCTTTTCATTTTTAATTTGTAATAGTTTCTTTTCATTTTTAATTTGTACCCATATATTACTTTGTACCTATAAGTATTAATAGTAATATAATGAGGTGTACAAAGTCAAGGGACTTTGATCAAACTTTGAATATTATTAAGGTTTTAATCAAAGAATGTTAAGGATTAGGGACCCCATCCAAAGTATCCCTTTAATTAAACTAAGACATGTGAATTAAAATGAATTGAATTAAAGAAGATCAAGGGACACAAATTAACAAGAGATGTGTGAAGTTGGATATCGAAAAAAGAGAGTGTTTCTGGTGTCGTTAGAGTCTCGTTGCATTTTTCCCCTTCCATATTAATGAAGGGCAATATGAACTTTTGAGAAACAAATGTTGGTCAAAAGAGCAATATTTAGAGAGAGTGTTCAAAATGCAACCAATGCCCAAAACATATATATTGTGGCTAATTGCCCTTTTGTTTATTTAATTTAATTGAGAGAATTTCACTTCATCGGTATAATTTTTCTTGAGCTATTGTGCATGATAAAAACACTCGGGGAGCTATCAGCCAATGCCAGAGAAATAGTGGGTGATTTCAAAAATCATGTAAAAGAATAGGGTGGTCGTTGAGGAAACGGATCATAGAAATTCCGTGATCGTGCCCGCTCATCATACATTGTGCGGTCAGAAATCATTTCAAAATTTAAATTTTAAAATTAAATATAAATATTACCTAACTAAAAAGGGCATTTTAACGAAACACTCCCGGTCCTGTTCACTTTTAACGAAAAATCATATTTTTACCTTTACCTGACACTATTCACTATACCTTTAAAAAAGGCTTTTCGTTAAAAGGGAAATTTTTTTAGACTTTTTATTAGTTTTTCTAACTAATAAAAATGACCGCACGTTGTACGATGAACTGTCATGATTACCAGATCCCTATAATCCTTAGAAAAAGGATCCTGCGAGTATCCTTTTCCGGTCATAGATGAGAAAAGATGGACTTCTGGAGCAAAAATAATGAACCAATGGCAATACCAGCCAACTATAATTTTTTATTTTGAGACGTTTTAAAATTATTCATTTGAACTATCAAAAAGCATTAATCATTAGCAAAATTCATGTAGTTTTGTAATCAAAATATTTTTTTCTTTTAAACATTTGAAGTATAGTTTGAAACTTCTAAAACTTTCAAGATTTATGTTGTACATTAGAATGACATGAACTTTTGTATATAAAAGAATAAAAAAAACAATATTTGAAGAAAATCTGTCTCTGTATCTAATATTAGAGCTGATTTGGAATTGTAGTGTTTTTAAAAATAATGGTTTATTAAAAAACCTAGAACATCAAATGTATTTTGTAAAACAAAACAAAAAAAAAATGTTTTTTTTTAAAAAAGCATAAGCAGGTCTACCATGCTTCTAAAAAAAGTGTTTTTTTTTTCAAATGGCAAGTATACCCCCACATATATTTACAAAATTACAATCATTGACAATGATTATATGACATTAAATATCATATCTTTTTTAGTCTTTTAACATATTCACAACAATTTATATAAAAGTTTATCAAACACTTATACACTGTTTTTTTGTTAAAAGCATTTAGCAAGAAAACTTTTGTCAAACACTCAACAACTTTATTTTACAACTTTTTATTTTCACAGCACATCAGAAACAATTTCTTAAAAAGCACATTAATGCCAAGCTAGCCCTTACTGTTTAACCTACTCTTCTCTATTTTTAGGTAAAAAGTTTTAGATTCAACCTCACTAATTGCTATTTAACACCAAAAGATTATGTGGCTTAACTTCAACTCTTACAATTTATATTTTTGTATACAAATAAAAACAAATTATGTCTATATAATAATATCGAGTTACGTTCTCTTAGGCATTTGGTAACCAAAGTTTCATGGTTAACAATTAGATTCAATACAATGGTTTACATCCACATATTAAAAGCATATCTATGTATTCTCCACCTTTGTTATTAAATTCAATGGTGAGTGGTTATGAATTTTTTCGTCACTTAATAAATAAGAGAAAAACTTACATGATACAAAAACACCCCTACCATAGCCTACGTCTTGTTTCAATAAATAACGTCATGTAAAAAAAAATAACTAATACGTATCCTTGCATTATTAATTTACACTAGAGATATACCAATGCTGCAAAATTCTATACGCTTTTGGCCCTAGAGTTGTATAATTGTGTTTCCTTTTGCTCAGCCCGAACCGCCAGTACTCTAGTATCTAAATGGGTGGATGATTCTTTTCTTTCCTAATCTTTCTTTTTTTCCCTTCCTATTTGAACAATTAAGAAGGGTACAGAATCATACGGCAAAATTTTGACACGTTTTATTTTTTCTATTTTGTACACTAGTTTTATGTCAAACGTCAGTTGACGGCTCAAGCTTTTTCGCCACGTTTTATTTTTATTTTTTCCATATATATACACTACTTCATGTCAAACGTCAGTTGACGGCTCAAGCTTAAAAGCACGTCTCTCTGCCTAAATCAGAGCATTGACGTATACGCAAAAGCCCATCTCAGAAGTTGCATGCGTCTCCTGCCTAAATCAGACTAGACGTATCTTATTATTTAGTGCAGGATGGCCATGAGTAGGTCTGGTAATTCCTGACACGATTCGATTATTTGATTCGACACGATAAGAAATTAACAGGTGTTCGGATCGACACGATAACGAATCTGGTCGTTATCGGATAACCCGATAAGCACCTGTTAAGATAACTGGTTGATTCGGGTATACACGTGGGTAACACGATACACGATAAGCAAAATATTAATTTTATAATTTTATAACCCTAAAAAAATACTATAATAATTATATATATTAATTTAACAATTTTATACCCCTAAAAACTATAATAATTTTATATATATATATAAATTAAATTAAATTAAATTTTAAAAATTGGTGACCATTGGATCTAGACCAGGCATTCGTGTCGTGTTTCCCGTGTTCGTGTCGTTTTCGTGTCATATCCGATATCTTAACGGGTCGTGTCGTGTAGAACCCGTTAAAATAAACAGGTAAAATGACCCGACCCGAAATCAACCCGATAATATTAACGGGTAATATGACCCGACCCGTTAAGGAAAATATATTTTAAACCAATAAATAATTAAATAAAAAACATAATACTTTTTTTGAGTGAAAACTCATTTTTCTTTTTAAGTATTGTCACATCCAAAACATAAAAACGGATTTTTCTTTTAAGTGTATATTTACATATCCAAAATAAGAGCATAATAAAAAAATATTAGAACATTACAAAATATCAAATGTTCAAAAGATTTGTAAAATTAAGGACATTGGAACATTAGAACATCTTGCACATTTTCTTCCAATCAAACCCTTCAATGTAGAAGTACAAAAAATATAGAAAAAATATATAAACGCTCGTAATAACAAGCTTTACAACTTTCGTGAAGAGCTTAACTTCGAAATTCGTCACTATAATCATATAAATCATAGATCAAAATTTAACCGTTGATTATTGTTTACATTTGCGCTTCATTTTTCTCATCAAATTTTGTTTTTTCAAATTTTCTTTTTTGAAACCATGATCTATTAGAGGATGCAAGAAGATGAACGGTTTGTATCATTGATATTATGTTCAGAGTTTTACGATTAGTGAAAATATTGCTTGATGTTTATAAAGTTTCTACAAACTATATGACATCGACTCATATTTCAGTTAACCGTAAATATTGAAACGTGATATCAAAGATCTGAACCGTTCAGCTTCTTACATCCGCCAGATGATCATGTTTTCAAAAAAGAAAATTTTAAAAATGAAATTCAGTAACAAGAACAAAGCGTAAATGACAATCGACGATTAAATATAAATTTAAGGTTTATGAATTATAGTGTTGGATTTCGAAGCTGACCCCTTCATAAAAGTTGTAAAGCTTGTCATTATGAGTGATTGGAAATTTTTTTTACATTTTTTACACTTCTATAATAATTATTGTTAATTTTATTAATTTTGCCCTCAAATAAAAAACATTATTTATGAGGGTTTGGAGGATTTTAAAATTTTAAACAATAATGTAAATGTAACCATTATCTACTCATAGAGGAATGATGATGAATCACAAGTGTTTATATATTCTTTCACATTTTTCATACTTGTATGTATGTCTTCTTAGTTCTTGCCTATACAAATACTATACTAGTTTATTTAAATTTTGGACAAGAATATGTTAAGTAAAATTTATTATCCTAGTAATGATAATAAAGAACTCTCACAATAAAAATAAATAATGACAATTTTTTTTTTAAACTTATATAGAATAATAATACAAAATTATATATTTAATATAGAATATATTGTATATATTAATATGGCTATTGTATTTTATAATAATTTTTTTAGTAATTAAAATTTAAAATTATCAAAATAATTTTTTTCTTAACGGGTCGAAACAGGTCACCCACGTGTTACCTACATGTATACCTGTTAAGAACCCGTTCTTAACGGGTCACCCGATAAGTTATCGTGTTGACCCAAAACCCGTTAATTTCGTGTCGTTTTCGTGTCGTGTCATCGTGTCATGTCAGAAACTGCTGGGTCTAATTGGATCGGCTTAAATATACATACCATTTAATTTTTCAAGTGTTATACGTAAAAAATAAATAAATTCAAATCTACTTAATAAATATATATATATATATATATATATATATATATATATATATATATAGGAATTGCTTAAGGGGAGGGATCCCCATTTTTTCAAAAAAATGGGGACACGCTCCCCACCGTTGGATTTAACTTTAATGAAATTGTGTGGCTTGTGTTTTAATCTTAACCACACAATTTCATTAAAGCCAATCTAACGGTGGGGAGCGTGTCCCCATTTTTTTGAAAAAATGGGGATCCCTCCCCTTAAGCAACCTGTATATATATATATATACCATTGAACTTGATGGGATACAAATTCAACGAAACTAATTTCAACGATCCAACCATCAAACTTGTTTGTATATGCTTCGAGATCACATACGCCAAAAATCATAAAAAAAACAAACATTCATAGATCAAGTAAAGTGACAAAACTTTTCGATGGTTATAAACGAAAAATCACGATTTAACGGTTATTTTAACTCCGATTTTGATGATTTTTTCCAGCTACCTTCCTTGACCCTATATGGATACAATGAATGAATTCAATCTTCAATTTAAAATATTTATACAAGTGGATAGCATAAAATCTTATGTTATACTTAATGAAAGTATAAATAAACTCTAAGTGTTAGTGAATCTATTGTTTTGATGGGATACACATTCTACGAAAAACTAATTTCAACGATCCAACCGTCAAACTTATTTGTATATGCTTCGAGATCGCATACACCAAAAATCGTAAAAAACAAACATTCAGAGATCAAGTAACGTGACAAAACTTTTCGACGGTTATAAACAAAAAATCATGATTTAACGGTTATTTTAACTCCGATTTTGATGATTTTTCATAGCTACACTCCTTGACCCTATGTGATTACGATGAATGAATTTGATCTTCAATTTAAAATATTTACACAAGTGGATACCACAAAATTTTATGTTATACTTAATGAAAGTATAAATAAACTCTAAGTGTTAGTGAATCTATCATTTTGATGGGATACACATTCTAAGAAACTAATTTCAACGATCGAACCGTCAAACTTGTTTGTATATGGTTCAAGATCACATACACCAAAAATCATAAAAAAAAAACATTTAGAGATCAAGTAACGGGACAAAATATTTCGATGGTTATAAAAGAAAAATCATGATTTAACGGTTATTTTAACTCCGATTTTGATTATTTTTTACAGCTACACTCCTTGACCCTATATGAATACAATGAATGAATTCGATCTTCAATTTATAATATTTACACAAGTGGATACCACAAAATCTTATGTTAAACTTAATGAAAATATAAATAAACTCTAAGTGTTAGTGAATCTACCATTTTGATGGGATACGCATTCTACGAAGTTAATTTCAACGATCCAACTATCAAACGTTTTTGTATATGCTTCGAGATCACGTACGCCAAAAATCGTAAAAAACAAACATTCAGAGATCAAGTAACGGGATAAAACTTTTCGATGGTTATAAAAGAAAAATCACGATTTAACGGTTATTTTAACTCCGATTTTAATGATTTTTTACAGCTACCTTCCCTGACCCTATATGAATACAATGAATGATATCGATCTTCAATTTAAAATCTTTACACAAGTGGAAACCACAAAAATCTTATGTTATACTTAATGAAAATATAAATAAACTCTAAGTGTTAGTGAATCTATTGTTTTGATGGGATACGCATTCTACGAAACTAATTTCAACGATCCAACTGTCAAACTTATTTGTATATGTGACAGACCCCGACCGAGATCGAGGCATGCTGGCCGTCACGTGAGGTGACGTAGCCATGTGCACAGTGCGGAAGCGTTAGAATAAGAAGAAATACGAATAAATAAAAACCGAATAAGTGTGATTACACATTCAGAGCATAAAGTCTAGGTGCAGTCGACCATAAAGAGTATTTATACATAACATCCCCGAAGGGTCCTACATGAGTGAAGGTCTGTCAGAATAACTGCTGCTGCCTCAGATGCCACCGACAACGCTAGCTAAAACCTGGAGGGGCGAAAAACAAAAGCGTGAGTGGGCAAAAACAAATCTTTCAAAAACCTTTTCAAAACTAACTTTCTAACCCCTCGCCGTAAAACCTGTATACTTTCCCAGAAAAATAATAGTATATACATATACTCAACTCATCTGAAAATCAACATGCTAATATGATTCGAAACATAAAAATGCTAACAAGTCATTAATATGCCATCGAATCCAAATGTATGCCAAACCATACCAACGAATCAAGCACATGCCAAACTATGCCAATGAATCAAACATATGCTATATCACACCATCAATTCATGAGTATGCCAACCAATCCAACATATGCCAAACTAAGCCAACGAATCAAGCATATGTCTTATCATAACATCAAATGAAGTAAACTCATCATCGATAATATCATGTCCACCGTGTGATTAGCACGACTGGAAATATAGCTCATAATCAATCTCATCATCTCAACCTATCCTGCACACATGTCGAACCCACTCAAGGTGGTCTATACGACAAGACTGGGTGTAATCTACTACGCTCTAGTACTACAATCACGTGAATCCTGCGCTAATCGCGGGTCACCTACGAGTCGAACCCACCTATTGTGGTCTATACGACAGGACTGACACCTAACTTGGATCCAAGGCGAGCGTGCGGTGCGGAGAGGTGAACAACACGTGAAAGACTGTGCTCTGGCCCTGGGCAGGGCACTAACAACAGGGGTGCAGGTTTATGAGCTATCGATGCATCTCAACATCTCGTCAATCTCGTTATCTCAACATTTATTTAAACACTCAGAGGCTTACCTGAACTTACCTTAGTGTCCACAGCACCAACAATCATGCGCATACAATTTCATGATGCATAGGCACTCCATAATGCATAATACTATCGTGATGCACACTTATTTCATCATGCATACTCAAGAAATATAACAAAGGTATTATGGCATGGCATTTCATTTCATAAACCATTTCACATGTTTTCTGGGAAAACTCAATGTATAAGGTATATACGAAACACAAAAGCCCACTCACCTGGAGTCCGCGCTATGGCTCCCTAACGTGAACATCGAGGCGTCCCAAAACGTTCGGCGCCTAAAACAATTACCAAACTACAACTTAGAACTCTTAACCATAGAATTCACGTAAAACATATCCTCAAGGATATTCTAGAATCATTTAAGACCCTTAATCAAAAGTCAACCTTCGATCAGCGATCGACGGTAGGGTCCACTGCCCCACGTACTTGATCCGGAAGATCCGTAACTCCGATCTCTGATCCGTAACTTCTCAAGATGCACATTAACCTTCTAGAACAACATACTACAATTTCGTTACGATCCGACGGTTGGATCTCCGCCAATTTCCAAAACCGAGTGGCGGTTAACCTTTTATTTTATGAACTTACAAATCCAATTTGGGAAGATCCGTCCATCGGATTCCCAATCCGTAAGTTCCTAAATTCTTCAAATATTACGTACTACCACGTACCAAAGTTTGGTGACGATCCGACGGTTGGATCGTCGATTCATATTTTCACCTAACCATGAATCGTAACGAACTTAAGTTCAATTACTCAAATTAAGTCCAACAATTATCAAAACTGATCCTAGAGCATTGAACATAGCATGAAAATAACATTGGCGGCCCACTGGCCACGTGCCGCCGCACGGGCCGCCGCGGGTGGCGGTCGGTCGTCCCGACTCGCCGGAAAATCCAACTATTTTTTAAAAATTCTCAAAAATTGCAGAAATGAAGATCTCACAGAGTAGAGTAGACTTTATACCTGCAGCCAAGTCCAATTTGGCCCAGAAATACTCCAATTTCGCCAAAACCGTACGAAACCCTTGAATTTGGGTGTTTTCGATCCGACTCCAAAGCAACTCTGATGCTCCAACCAAAGCTTGGGCTTTGTTCCAGGTCCTAAGGGAATGCTAATGGTGTTAGCAATTGAAAGAAATTGATTCAAAAATAAGAGAATCGAACACACAAACCCACCGCACCCTTTTGTGCGTTTTTCCTAATTTCAACACCAAATCTCTCCAAATTTGGGATGGAATGGGTAGAGGGAAGATCATAGAAGGTTTTCCAAGAGATGGTTTGATGTAACTCACCGGAAAAATGATGCAATTTCGACGGAAATGGGTAAAGAACACCGACGGGTGGCGCGGGTCACGGGTATCCAACCCGTTTCTGATCTTCATCCCACGCTTCTCACCCTCTCTCCTTTCCTCCTTTCCCTGTTCCGATTGGTCAGTTCACTCTCTCTCTTCTCCCCATTCGCTCAACTCTCTCCCGAAACTCTCCCAGAGCTCTGTCTTCTTCTTCCTTCTGGTTGGGCAGATTGCCCAATCCATTTTCTTCTTCTGTTTTCTTCCCAGTCACGCGCACACACAAATAACCTCACAAACATATTTTCTTTCCATCCGTGCCATTCATTTCTTCCTTCATTAAATCTGGGCCGTCCATTTTCATAAAAGAAATTCCAGATTTTACTTAAATAATAATTCTTAAAATGCCCAACTTCAAACATTAATAACTTCTTCGTTATAACTCCAAATCACGAATCGTCTGCGCCCATGCGTCTGTAGCGACGAGTACTACGAGGTCATGCCAAGAAAACAAATCTTAGATGGCACAATGCAGCAATTAACCTCGAACAATGCACGTGCCTCAAAGGGCATTTTTGTAAAATCCTTTATAACAATTTAAAAACTCTTAAAATCAGGGACGGGCTGTCACAATCTACCCCCCTTATAGAAATTTCGTCCTCAAAATTCAAACAACAAAATACATCACTGATACCCATAAAACAAGCGAGGATACATATCTCTCATCCTATCCTCAGTCTCCTAAGTAGCCTCTTCCACCGAATGGTTCCTCCACAGAACCTTTACCATACGAATGGTCTCGTTTCTCAACACTTTGTCCTTCCAATTCAAAATTGTCATTGGTTCTTCATCATAGGACAAATCTGAACTAATTTCAAGCTGTTGAAGAGGTATCACATGTGAAGGGTCTGGAACATAATGTCGAAGCTTAGAGACATGAAACACATTATGCACTCTGACGAACCCTGAAGGCAACTCAAGCCTATAAGTAACATCACCAACTCGTTCGATAGCCTGGTACGATCCGAGGTACCTAGGGCTTAACTTACTCTTCTTCCCGAATCTTACAACACCTTTCCAAGACGATAACTTTAAGAATACCCAAACTAACGTCAAACACTCTATCAATAGCATATCTATCAGCAAGGCTATTCTGTCGATCCTGGACCGCTTTCATATTAGCTTTAATCACTTTAACACTCTAAGTAGTCTCCTTTACTATCTTAGGGCCCACCAATGGTCTTTCATCAACTTTAGACCAACACAAAGGTATACAACAAGCTTTCCCTTAAACTATCTCAAATGGTGCCATCCCGATGTTAAAATGATAACTGTTAATATAGGCAACTCCACCAAATCCAACTTAGCTTGCCAATCATCACCAAACTAACGTACTGAAGCTCTCAGCATGTCCTCTAAAGTCTGAATGGTTCTCTCTGACTGATCATTTGTTTGAGGATGATAAGCTGTGCTGACTTAGTAAGCCGATCAACAATTACCCAAACGCCATCACACCCGTTCTGTGTACTAGAAAGCTTGTACACAAAATCCATAGTGATACTTCCCATTTCCACTGTGGAACGGAAAGTGGCTGCATCAACCCAAAAGGTTTCTTTCTTTCTGCTTTGACTGGCTGACAACTGATACACCTACTCATATATTCAACAATTTCTCTTTTTATACCTGGCCAATAATAAAATGGTCGAATGGTATGATACATTTTAGTACCTCCAGGATGCGTTGCATAAGCTGAACAGTGTGCTTCGTCCAAAATTTACTTTCTTTAATTCCATATCATTCGTCACATACATCCCGTTCTCTTGCATAAGCATGCCATTTGATTCATTAAATCTGAGGTCTTTCTTTTCTTTTCCGTCGTTCCTTGCCTCAATTAATTCTTTGGTCTCTTCATCATCCATCAAATTTTCAAACACATAACCCACTAAAATTTTGTCTAACTTGAAAATTGACAAGTAAGACTTCCTCTTTAACTTCCACTTCTAACTGCACTCCAGTGGATCGTAAATCATCAAGAAGAAGAATATGACAATTATAACTGGCATGAAGTCTAACTGAATTCTTCCTACTAAGTGTGTCAGCTACCATATTTACACAATCATCCTGGTCGTGCAATCATAAACACTAAGCAACTTCAATCCACCTTCGCTGACGAAGCTTAAGATCCCTCTGAGTAAACAGATACTGGAACTCTTATGATTCGTAAGAATCTTACACTTTTCCCCATAAAGGTAAAACAATCATAGAGAAATCCATAACAAACCGTCGATAGTAACCTGCTAGACCAAAGAAACTCCGTACCTCAGCGACTGTTCGTGGTTGTTCCCAATTCTCCACAGTTGTTACTTTTTTTTTTTTTTTTTTTTTTTTGAGGGTCTACTTGAATTCCTTGTGCCGATGTAACATGTCCCAGAAATGTCACTTAATTTAACCAAAATTGACATTTGCTAACTTAGCATACAACCGAAGTTCCCTCAATCTTTGCAACATCAATTTAAGATGTCTAGCATGCCCTGCTCTAGTCTTACAGTATACCAGAATATCGTCAATGAAAACAATAACAGACCTGTCTAGATATCACTGGAATACTTGATTCATCAAACCCATAAAAGCAGCAAGCGCATTTATTAACCCGAATGACATCACCAAGGATTCATAATGACCATAATAAATCCTAAAAACAATCTTAGGGACATCCTCACTTCAAATCTTCAATTAGTAATAACCAGATCTCAAATAAATCTTCGAGAACACAGGAGCACCTCGAGATTGATCAAACAATTTATCTATGCGTGGCAACGGATAATTGTTTTTAATCATCACCCGATTCAACTGTCAAAAATCAATACATAACCTCAAAGTTCCGTCTTTCTTCCGAATAAATAGAACTGGGGCTCCCCAAGGTGAAACACTAGGCTGTAAGAAACCTTTATCAACCAATTCCTGCAACTGGATTTTTAATTCTCTTATCTCCGCAGGAGCCATTCTATATGAAGTCAAAGATATAGGACCCGTACCTGGCAATAAATCAATGGTAAACTCCACCTCTCTAACAGGTGGTATCCCAGGCAAATCATCATGAACACATCAGGAAAATGTCTAACCACGTTTACCTCTTCCACACTGCTCAGAACAACATCAAAATCTACCATATCTAACGGAATAAGATTCGCTAGCAAAACTATATCTTCCACTATCACTGGACACTCAGAATAAACATAATAACAACATAAAATAACCTACCTGTTTACTTGCTTAACGAATCCAACGAATAAGTTATTGATATTACGGTCTGCAGCCCGTAAAACCGATAACTCACTGTTGTCTCGATAAGTAAGTAATAATTCATGAGGATACAACCTTTCTAGAAAAGTGCAACTTCTAAATATGCTAACTCCAGACTACTAGGAAGCACAACGCGTCCTCTAGGATCTAAACAATGAGGTTGAATCAACTGGCAATTGTATTCTGGCCTGTTGTCATCCTTCTAGGCCTCTAATACAATGAACACCTCAGTTCTGCGCATTACGCTTCTGACCTAACTGATTGCGTTGCCTCAACGACACTTTCCGAAATGTCGATTATTGTACTTATGGCATAAAGATGCGCCCAAACCACATGACCCACCAAGGTCTCTCTGTCTCTGGAATCTCGGGCCTCCACCAAATATGTTACTTTTCATCTGGCCCGTGGCATTAAAACTTCCGCTAGAAGAACTAGAACTAGCTTCACTTCTTTTGAAGCTTTAAATCTTGCGAGGTTGTTAAGAAGACTAACCTTTACCTTTGTCGTCTTTCCTTTGATTCACATTCTTTTCCTCTTCTTCTTTACTCGCACTGGGCATATTTTCTTCAATCCTCGACAAATCTCGTAAAACTCTTAGTAAGAAGCATAATGGGTAGTGGTCGCCATAGAACACCACTTTTGCTTAGTACCCAACTTAAAACAACAAAGTGTCTCAACCGGATTAGCAGCAACATTCTGATGATAGCGAGACAAGTCAGTAAACCTTCTATAATACTCATTCGCCATCACCTTTCCTTGTCTCAAGTTTGTAACTCTTGCTTCTTATTCTTAATATATACCGAATGAATAAATCTTTTCTTAAACAATTCTTTAAACAACTTCCAATTTGCTTTTTCCTCCGGCTAGTAATCATAACTTTCCTGATCCCACCAGGATGCAGATTCTCTTCCAAAAACCAAATAGTGGTCTCGATCCACCTTTCAGCAAGAGGGTTGCCTTGACTTTGCATCACACAAAAGGACTTTTCAACATGATTGAGCAATTGCTCTGCTCCCTCAGGTCCATCATTTCCCATAAAATGATTCAGCTTCAACTTATAAACAGTCTCAAGAGAAGTCCTTTAGGGAGAATGGATAATAAACTGAATCATAATAACAATAGCTTCCCCTAACTGAGCTATATCAGGGAAACTAGGCTCATCTGAACAACGTGGCTCTCTACGAGACGGCATCGTTCTGACAGAAGACATCACAATGACTAGATTACTCACAAAATATGCAGGACTGCAAACCTAGGCTCTGATACCAAACTGACACACCCCGACCGAGATCGAGGCATGCTGGCCGTCACGTGAGGTGACGTAGCCATGTGCACAGTGCGGAAGCGTTAGAATAAGAAGAAATACGAATAAATAAAAACCGAATAAGTGTGATTACACATTCAGAGCATAAAGTCTAGGTGCAATCGACCATAAAGAGTATTTATACATAACATCCCCGAAGGGTCCTACATGAGTGAAGGTCTGTCAGAATAACTGCTGCTGCCTCAGATGCCACCGACAACGCTAGCTAAAACCTGGAGGGGCGAAAAACAAAAGCGTGAGTGGGCAAAAACAAATCTTTCAAAAACCTTTTCAAAACTAACTTTCTAACCCCTCGCCGTAAAACCTGTATACTTTCCCAGAAAAATAATAGTATATACATATACTCAACTCATCTGAAAATCAACATGCTAATATGATTCGAAACATAAAAATGCTAACAAGTCATTAATATGCCATCGAATCCAAATGTATGCCAAACCATACCAACGAATCAAGCACATGCCAAACTATGCCAATGAATCAAACATATGCTATATCACACCATCAATTCATGAGTATGCCAACCAATCCAACATATGCCAAACTAAGCCAACGAATCAAGCATATGTCTTATCATAACATCAAATGAAGTAAACTCATCATCGATAATATCATGTCCACCGTGTGATCAGCACGACTGGAAATATAGCTCATAATCAATCTCATCATCTCAACCTATCCTGCACACATGTCGAACCCACTCAAGGTGGTCTATACGACAAGACTGGGTGTAATCTACTACGCTCTAGTACTACAATCACGTGAATCCTGCGCTAATCGCGGGTCACCTACGAGTCGAACCCACCTATTGTGGTCTATACGACAGGACTGGCACCTAACTTGGATCCAAGGCGAGCGTGCGGTGCGGAGAGGTGAACAACACGTGAAAGACTGTGCCCTGGCCCTGGGCGGGAGCACTAACACCGGGGGTGCAGGTTTATGAGCTATCGATGCATCTCAACATCTCGTCAATCTCGTTATCTCAACATTTATTTAAACACTCAGAGGCTTACCTGAACTTACCTTAGTGTCCACAGCACCAACAATCATGCGCATACAATTTCATACCTGCAGAAATGAAGATCTCACAGAGTAGAGTAAACTTTATACCTGCAGCGAAGTCCAATTTGGCCCAGAAATACTCCAATTTCTCCAAATTTGGGATGGAATGGGTAGAGGGAAGATCATAGAAGATTTTCCAAGAGATGGTTTGATGTAACTCACCGGAAAAATGATGCAATTTCGACGGAAATGGGTAAAGAACACCGACGGGTGGCGCGGGTCACCGGTATCCAACCCGTTTCTGATCTTCATCCCACGCTTCTCACCCTCTCTCCTTTCCTCCTTTCCCTGTTCCGATTGGTCAGTTCACTCTCTCTCTTCTCCTCATTCGCTCAACTCTCTCCCGAAACTCTCCCAGAGCTCTGTCTTCTTCTTCCTTCTGGTTGGGCAGATTGCCCAATCCATTTTCTTCTTCTGTTTTCTTCCCAGTCACGCGCACACACAAATAACCTCACAAACATATTTTCTTTCCATCCGTGCCATTCATTTCTTCCTTCATTAAATCTGGGCCGTCCATTTTCATAAAAGAAATTCCAGATTTTACTTAAATAATAATTCTTAAAATGCCCAACTTCAAACATTAATAACTTCTTCGTTATAACTCCAAATCACGAATCGTCTGCGCCCATGCGTCTGTAGCGACGAGTACTACGAAGTCATGCCAAGAAAACAAATCTTAGATGGCACAATGCAGCAATTAACCTCGAACAATGCACGTGCCTCAAAGGGCATTTTTGTAAAATCCTTTATAACAATTTAAAAACTCTTAAAATCAGGGACGGGCTGTCACAATATGCTTCGAGATCGCATACGCCAAAAATTGATAAAAAACAAACATTCAAAGATCAAGTAACGGGACAAAACTTTTCGACGGTTATCAACGAAAAATCACGATTTAATGGTTATTTTAACTCCGATTTTGATGATTTTTTACAACTACACTCCTTGACCCTATATGAATACAATGAATGAACTCGATCTTCAATTTAAAATATTTACACTAGTGGATAACACAAAATCTTATTTTATACTTAATGAAAGGCTTCACAACCTTGAAAACAAAAACTCTTTCATTTTGCATATCCTTGCACATTTAATATTTTGTAATAGACTAGTAGTGTATGAATGTTTTTTTATTAGGCTCTTATTCTCGAGTGTAGATGTAGTACTTAAACGAAAAATGTGTTTTAATGGTTTGAAGTAATATTTATGTGGCAATGTGCAGTATGTACAAATTTAAGAAAAAAATATATTTTTCTTAACGGGTCATAACGGGTCGGGTCACTTTACTCGTTGGGTAAAGTGACCCGACCTGTTAAGGACCTGTTAAGATAACAGGTGTGACACGACACGACTCGTTAAGATAACAGGTGTTACACGAAAACGACACGAACACGACAGACACAACCCGTTTGCCAGGTCTAGCCATGAGGGAACTTTTGCTCTTCCCTTTGTATTTAAAATTTATGAATTTAGGTATGTTTCTCAAAAACAGATTGTTCATTGTGCTACATTATTCTACTTTGTAAACATTTAACCAAGCAAAACTTTATTTAAATAAACAAAATCCATTGTAACACAATGCATTATAAACACAACAATGACTTCTCATTTTAAAAGTGTTAAGAAAATCAACCATGACGATGAAATACGTAAATTATTGTGCGAGTACAACAATGATAATCCAAGTAGCACTAAAATCAATTGCAACAAGGTGTTATAGAAAAATTTCAATTGCATACAATGTTCTAAAAGCCATTAGGCATTAATCAGGTTGCAAGGAGGAACCTAGCACCTAGAGGTATAGGATGGAGCTTAGGTGATTTTTTATTTTATTTTAATTACTATATAACATATAAAATTGCTAATTACCTACTAATTCTTGTATTGTTAAACCTAGCTAAAATCCAAAAATAAGGCAATGCTATGCCAAAATCCAAATGAGCATCAAAAAAAAAAAAAAAAAAAGAAAAAAAATAAGAAACTGTTATTACCACTTCAAAACTCTCATTCTACACTTCTCTCAAGTGTATTTTTTTTATTATAAAAAGTATTGATGCAAAACGAGAGTTTTAGAGTGCAAATAAAAATTCTCAAAAAAAAATAATTTAATTTATATTCATGTATAGGTACCCTTAATTTATTATAAAGATTAATTTTTGGCTTTTTATATTGAGAGGAATATTAGTTACCGAAATAATGCTAAAGAGACTAAATTTGTAGACAAAATTTATAAACTAAATGATATGTTACCAATAGGAATAAGCATGTTTATCAGCGCCAAAATAGTAATCCAATCGTCAACTTCCATGTCATTTAGTTTACAAAAGTTTGTCTACACATTTAGTCTCTCTACCATTACTCTTAGTTACCGTCCCCATTTACCAGATTTGGATCCCATATGGATCCAAATTGTGAGGATCCTATGGATCTTCACATCTTAGCCGTTCATCGTACATCGTACATCGTATGGCCATAAATCAATTTGAAAAAATTAATCATAAATAATACATAACGAAAACTGGTCGCACGATGTACGATGAATAACTAGGATGTGAGAATCCTTAGGATCTTCACAAAGAGGATCCTCATCCCCATTTACGAATCCGGATCCTCTCTGAATTGTCTTTGTGAGGATATCGAGGATCCGTGAATCGTGTCCGTTCATCGTATATATCGTGCGGTCATAAATCATTTTAATTTTTTTTGTTTAAAATTGAACGTAAATAGTACCTAACGCAAATTGACCATATGATGTACGATGAACGAACACAATTCACAGATCTTCTGGATCCTCACAAAGAGGATCCCATTTACCTTCACTTTTGTGCCTTTCCCACTCAGCTTTTGACACATGTACTTCACTTACACTTAAAACTAAAATTTTAATATTCTGAAAATACAAATCATTTTCTCTTTTTTTTTTTACCCTTATAAGAAATCTAAGAAATAAAAAAAAATATTTTGTGGTCTATTTTATCTAATAGGGAGAGAAAGGGCTGGAGGCAGATGGGGAGAGAGTGTAGAAAGAATGTGTTTGTAAGAATGTAGGGGAATGTGTTGTGTTATCCCTCCTACGTAGTGCCTTTATTTATAGTAATAAGGGAGAGAAGAAATCATTCATCCCAAGGAATACAAGTCATAATAGGAAATGATAACTAGAATTAAATCTAATTTAAGATTTACACCATCACACTTTAATAGGAAGTTTACAACACTCCCCCTTGAGTGTGTAAATACTCAAGGTAGATTTAGCATCATGTAGAAATTGAGGAAGTCGACTCGTCGACACTGATTTTGGGAACATGATATTCTTAATAAGATAGGAACTTGCATAAAGAAGTAAGTCTCACAAAAAACCCTAAGGCTATGGCAAAAACTCGAGTAGGGACAAAATGCATAGTCTAAGGAAAAATGCGTGAGAAATGCAAAATCAAATGAAACGTCTACGGGACGTCATCAGGGATATGATCAACCCAAGGTTAGTGCCTCGTTAAAACCTAGTTACTTAGCAAAAACCCAGTGGGAAAAATGCTCTTAATCGTAGGGAAAAAGAGTACATTAAGATCAAGCAAATATACTTCAGGATACTCCACCTGAGTTTGACACAATTCCAAAGAGAACTAGCAATATAACAACTCAGAAAGTTTACGCATACCTATTCCTTGAACAAGCTTCTGAAACATTGTCTTTGGCAGTGAATTGGTGAAGAGGTCGGCCAGATTGTCTTGTGAACAGATTTGTGTGACTTCAATCTTCTAATGCACTTGTTATTGATTTGAGAAGAAGAACTTCAGAACAATGTGTTTGGTGTTGTCTCATTTGATATAACCCTTCTTGAGTTGCTCGATGCATGCTGCATTGTCTTCATAGATCGTCGTAAGGACATCAATGACGAGGTAAAGATCGCATGAGCTTCGAATATGGCCCATAACTGCTCTCAACCATAAGCATTCTCAAGTTCCTTCATGTAAGGCGAGAATTTTAGCATGGTTAGATGAAGTGGCAACTAAGGTCTGTTTAGTTGACCTCCAAGAGATTGCGGTGCCTCAAACGGTAAAGACATAACCCATTGAAGAGCACGCCTTGTGCAGATCCGATAAGTATCCTGCGTTGGCATAACCAACAAGCCGAAAATCAGCTCAAGAAGCGGCGGAGGGGGGGGTGCGGCATCACTCGAGGATCCGTAAGGATAGAACAAGCCCAAATCCTTAATAGGTACGAATGATGTCTTTAACACCAATCCAGTGTCTGTGTGTTAATGTATTACTGTATCTTGCCAAAAGGTTAACATCGAATGAGATGTCGGGTCTAGTGCATTGAGTTAAGTGCAATAAAGCGCCCATCACACTTAGATAAGGAAGTTCAGGCTCCAAAATCTCTTCATCATCCTCCTTCAAACAGAATGGATCTCTTCAAACTGTAGAGTGAACGCCACATTCTTCTGGATTGCTTCAAACTGTAGAGTGAACGCCTCAGCCGAATTAAGAGTGTGTTTCGGGATTTGAAAATATTTGATAGAGTCAATGTAAGTCATTCGGGAATTTTCATGTAAATTTCCGTATCAAGATCCTTATAGAGATACACAGTTGCTACGTCTATCAACTGCATACTCAGTTTTTCAGAAACTACCAAACTGATAAGGTAGCAAAAAGTAATCACATCCATAACAGGTGAATAAGTTTTGTCATAATCAATCTAGAGGCGTTGTGAGAAACCTTGTGTATCAAGACGAGTTTTGTAATGCACAATTTCGCTCTTCTCATCACGCTTCCGAACAAAAATCCTCTTGTAGCCAACGGGCTTCACATGTGGAGGAGTAGGAGCTACAGGTCCAAACACCTTACGTTTCGCAAGCGAATCGAGTTCGACTTGGAGTGTTTGTTTCCAGTTTGACCAATTGGTTCTGCGTCGACATTCATTAACAGAACGGGGTTCAATGTCATCGCTCAACATAATCTCAGTAGCTACTGCATATGTTAATGCATCGTCGACGATCATCTCATTTTTACACCACACATCATTTAAGCAAGCATAATAGACCGAAATCTCATGATTCTCGGGATGAGGATTAGTCTCTTCCAAGAGGTCTACAATGCTTTTACGTAGGGACAGATTATTGGCTAACCGTTAATGTACGTGGATTGCCCAAAGTGGTACATTTGGTACACCCATCTTTGCATGCACATTTGCAGCTGGAATATATGATCTTGTCACTCACGCTGGATCGATGAAATCATCTGGCATGCTTTAAGTTATGCTCTAGAGATCTAATATGCGTTGCACTTTAGTTTTAGACTGAGCGGTGCTAGGATCTAAATGAGACAAAGTGGGAGTCATCCACGATAATTCGCGTCGTTCATCAGGAACGTTGACGTTCTTATCTCTCCCTAACGAGGGCAAGACTGTCTCATAGAAATGACAATTTGTGAAACGAGCGGTATATAGATAGCCTATCAAAGGTTCTAAGTAATGAATAATTGAAGAAGAATCATATCGGACATAGATTCTCTTCCTTTCCTGAGGCCCTACTTTTTGTACGTAAGAGCGGCGAAATCGGCACATAGACCGAACAACCAAAAATGCGCAGATGCAATATGTCGGTTTTGTATCCAGTAACGAATTAAAGGGCACTATATGGTTAGGTCGCAATAGGCCTCAGGAGGACCAACATGGTTGCGTGCAATATTGCATGGACCAACGATCGAGCAATCATTTGTCAGCGCTTAATGAATGCCTCTGCCAGGTCGTTCTGGGTGTGAACATGCGGCACTGGATGTTTAACTTCAACCCCAACCGACATGCAATAGTCATCAAAAGTTTTAGATGTGAATTCTCTAGCATTATCTAATCAAATATATTTGATCAGGTAATTAAGGTGGTGAGCCCTGAGCTTGATAACCCGAGCCAACAGTTTAGAGAATGTAGCGCTCCTTGTGGACAATAAGCACACGTGTGACCAATGTGTGGAAGCGTTTACCAAAACTATAAAATATATAAATGGTCCGCATAGAGGGTGAATCGGTCCACAAATGTCCCCTTGAATCCTTTATAGAAAAATGGGAGGATTCGAACGAATCTTGTCATAAGAAGGCATAATGATAAGCTTTCCCATAGAGCAGTTTTGACATGAGATTCCTTGAATCGAACCTAAACTTCGGGTTAGTAGATGCCCGTGTGATATTTTTAGGATACGACGCATTGCTATTCTTCCAAGATGTCCCAAACATTCATGCCAACATGTAATTTGGTGCGCAGTCCCAGAGGTAGGGCCGGCCACATAGTGGCATTCTATGGGGCGTATGGTCGTAGTATACAGACCACTAAGGATACGCTTCATCTTCTCTAGAATATCCTTCTGGCCATATTCGTAGGAAGTTATGCACCTAAATTCAACTCCATTTTCTACATGGATTTCAGCGTTGTAATTATTATCTCTAATGTCCTTGAAACTTGACAACATTCTTGCGGAACGTGGAGAATAGAGTGCCTCATCAATGGTCAAGATTGTACCATTGGACAACATTATACGTGCCTTATCGTATCATTCGATCAGGTTGGATGGGCCTGAGAGGGTTGTCAGAGGTGCATTCTTTGGTATGAAGTTAGTGAAATAGATGCGTTCATGTAAAATGGTGTGTGTGGTTGCACTATCTGCCAGACAACTAACTTCCCCACTAGTCATAAGTAGAATGAAAAATTAGTTTGAATCGGTCACATGCACAAAAGTTCTTAAAAACAAATATCCATTCAAAATAATTTAAGCATTGAAGGATGGTAATTAATTAAAACTTAATATCCACAAAAAAAAAAAAAATCACCAATAAATAATCCAAACATAAAGGAAAATTGTTCAAAATTTAACCAAAAAACAAGGGGGGGGGGGGGGGAGGGTTCGGCCACTACTGTGGAATTCGGCCCCAATGTCTAATTTCAACTAAAAAAATAGTTTATGTCTAAGATTCTAATCTTCCATTGGGGTAACGGCCTCTTGAAAGAGAAACCTCAATCTTTGTACTTTCCAATTCATCCACTTGCATAAAGTTTGATTCAAACTTCTTACGACGAGAATGATATCCTGCTACAACCTTCTGGGGAGCTCGGCAATATTCTTGAAGTTTGGGGCATTGGGAGCGAGGTTTGGGCGTTCTTGGGCTTTGTTTCATCCCTTAGATGAGCCTTGGTTTTGTTGACCTTGATGGGGTGGCTTCTGGCCGCCCCTACAATGCCTCTTTTGGAGTTTTGGGCGTTGGTTCATGCTCTAGTGTGCTTCAGGCACATCAATCTCCCTAGTAGGTCGAGCTTGATGATTTTTCATCAACAGCTGATTCTGCTTTTCAACGAGAAGTAAAATAGAGGTCAAATCCGAAAAATTAGTGAACTTCTTAGCCCTATATTGTTGCTACAGGGCAATATTAGTACCAGAGAAGGTCGAATAGGTCTCATCTAGAAGATCCTCTTCGGTCAAAGCTTCGTTACAAAACTTGAGAAGTGATCGGATTCGACAAACTTCATAATTATATTCATTCACAGACTTAAAGTCTTGGAAGCGCAAATGCTGTCAGTCATGTCTTACTTCAGGCAAGAAGATGTCATTTTGATGATTAAAGCGATCAGCCAAAGTGACCTATAGTGCTCGTGGATCATCCTCAGCAAGGTACTCAGTTTGCAGGGCGTCATGAATATGTCTTCGGATGAAGATCATAGCAGTGGATTTCTCAGCTTCGCCAACCAGGTTGTCTGTCTCATCTTCAATGGCATGACGTAAGTTCTTTACAGTGAGGTGGAGCTTCACATCTTGGACCCGCTTGAGGTAGTTCCTTCCAGAGTCATCCAAAGCAGTGAAAAAGGGAAATGAGATGGGCTCGAGTAGCAGGCCTAAAATGGGCTGGAATTGTCTCGCGTAAGCTGCAAGCCTAAGGCAAAAAAGGGAAAGGAGATGGCCTCGAGCAGGCCCAAAACTGTAGGCTGGAACAAAAAAGGGAAGAGCCCCTGTAAGGGCAAAGATCTTGTGCTACTGGTGCAGGGAACACTAAGTGCCCTACGGGGGTGGGGTTCCACTGCGGTGGGGATATGGAAACACCAAGCATGGGATGGTGTTACAGGGCCGGGTCCAACAAAAGCAAAATGGGCTATGTGATGCGGGCCAATGAGTTTGTTCAAGCCCAAAAGGTTGAAGCATTGCCGAAGGATAAGCGGGGTTCCACTACGGTGGGGATATGGGAACACCAAGCATGGGCTGGTGTTATAGGGCCGGGTCCAACAGAAGCAAAATGGGCTATGTGATGAGGGCTAAGGAGTTTCTTTAAGCCCAAAAGGCTGAAGCATTGCCGAAGGATAAGCCAAGCCCAAGTGGGCTTCGATTTTTTGTGAACCAGACACCCTAGTGCAAGTTGAGTGAAATCGCCGGAGAAGAGGATCGGAGCTACCGCTTCTGGCGGCCGTGTCGTGGTGCAAAAAGTCACTGCGAAGGCCGTGGGTGCAATGGCAGCCCATAATTTGAACGAATAATGAAGAACTCTCAACGTAGTATAACCCTAGAATTTTCGATTTGAATTTCAAAGAAAAAAAATCGAACTACAAATGAGAAATCGTCAAAAGAGTAGCCGGAGGTGGCTGGGCATGGCTGCAAGCCATGCTACTCGACGGTTTCAAGGTGGGCGATGCCTTCTGGGCATCAGGTCTGGGTTTTGGGCCTGAAGCCGTAGCTCAAGGGTGGGTTCTCGGCTTGGGAAGGTAACGGGGGTGGCCCATCGACATAGGTGGGTTTCGACGAAACCCTAAACGAAATCTTTTATAATATTTTTTCAATTCCAGATTAATTCAATGCATATTTATATAATTTAATGCATGAGCAGTTATTTGATGCAATTCATGGCAATATGAAATTCACATAATTCAACAATTATGAATATAATGCATACACAATTTATGTAGAATCTAGAATTCGAAAAAAGTAAAGTTGGGTCATGCATTATGGTGAATGTTCATGCTATCAGGGCTGCAAAAATATCAAGATAAAAATCGTTGTTTTGGAAGAACTTGATTGATTAATGATATGGATGAACTAGTTTGATGCAGAAAGCTTCCTCGTCAGATTCCTAAGCGCAGCGGTAGAAGCGTGCTAATAACGTGTTGTAGTTTATTTTATCTGACAGGGAGAGAGAGGGTCGGTCGCAGAGGGAGAGAGAGATTGCAGAGAGAATGTGTTTGTAGGAATGTAGATGAATGTGTGTTGTTATCCCTCCTATGTACGTAATGCCTTTATTTATTGTAATAAGGGAGAGAATAAATCCTTCATCCCCAAGAAATTCAAGTCATAATAGGAAATGATAACTAGAATCTAATATAATCTAAGGGTGGTGTATTCAATTGGGATTTTGAAGGATTTTAATTCTTTTAATAAATCTAGAGGTATTCAATCAGGATTTTAAGTGATTCTCTGAAATTCATGGTGTATTCAATTAGAATTTTAAGATAGTTTATTAAAATCCTTAGAAATCTGGGTGTATTCAATTAAGATTTTAAAGAATTTGAGAAAGTTGAGGAATTAGAGGGAATTTGAGAGATTTCGTAGTGTATTTTAAGCATTCACAAATCTCACATCTCCCCATGAGATTTAGAGGGAATTGAATCAAAATTTTATATGGAATCTCTACAAATCAATTAAACTCCATAAAAATTCATGAATTTATAAATCCATTAAAGTCTCTCAAATTCTCAAGATTTACACAATCACACTTTAATAGGAAGTTTATAACAAAATACTCTTATTAGAAAATAAATAAATAATTAAAATTGGGCCCACCCACCTCTCTCTCTCTCTCTCTCTCTCTCTCTCTCTCTCTCTCTCTCTCTTACCATCCCCCACCCTGTCTCTACCACTTCCTAATCTCATCAGCCACCATGGCTCACCAGTCACCACCACCGGATTCTAATGCATTGAATTTCACTTGGAACCTCAATCCCCATCTCTCCCACCGCTGCCATGATTTCCTCACTCACACCTAACTCCCCAAAACTCTTAACCTCTCTATTCTTCATATTCTCCAACTTACGCAGCCCCTCATCGCTTTACCTACAAAGTCAGATTTAGCCTAGGATTAGTGGGGTTGGCCGACCATATATGTACGTTTTATTTAGTTTGATATTTATAAATTCATTGAATCCAACGATTAAGATCTAATTTGATGAAATTCAACGGTAAAAACAAAAATTTAACCTTCCAAATTTAAATATAACGACTAAAGTAATTAAAAAAAAAACTTTTATGTGTTTCATATTTTTTTCATAGTGTTTAACGAGTTTTATAGTGTCGGTTAATGATTTTTCAGTATTTGTCAGAATCTAAATATTTTTTAGGTTAAAATGTTCATAAAATTAAATTAGGATTGTCTACATAATTTTTGCTTTTAAAAAAGTTACTTTAAGAAAAAAAAAATAGCCAAAATTCATTTTTTAATAATATGGGGCAAAAGTTTAGGCCAGAATGGTTGGAGCAGAAAAACTGTTTCTGGGTTAAAACCTAAATTTTTTGGGCTAAAAATTTTAGGTTTTAGGTCAAGGGTTGGAGATGGTCTAAAGGGTGTATTTTTATTCACCATCCTAAAATGGTGGTAATTCTCACCCACTCTATTTATTATCATTAGATGAGTCTAAATTTTGAAATTTATATCCATATACTACACGGATATCGAAATTTAAACTCATCTAAATGTGATAAATAAATGAGCATCACTAGCATTTGAGGGTGGTGAGCAAAAATATTCTTGATCTTAAATAAAATAATGAAATTGAAAGCAATCTTCATTCTTTTTTGTTGTTCGTCATTTTCCCCTCTTTCTTTGTCTTCCCATCTATTTGTAGTTTTTTTTCCCAATTTTCAAAATCTTAGATCTTATTGCAACGATGGGTTGTGAGTCATCGATTGATCTTGGGTCTGTGGGCACGGTTTGTGAAGGTATTGGTTATGGATG
Source organism: Cotoneaster glaucophyllus (assembly GCA_036320875.1). Taxonomy (NCBI): domain Eukaryota; kingdom Viridiplantae; phylum Streptophyta; class Magnoliopsida; order Rosales; family Rosaceae; genus Cotoneaster; species Cotoneaster glaucophyllus. The sequence goes on along the minus strand of CM070072.1, from coordinate 6,602,500 downwards.
GGGGGCAGCGGATCGTGCGGCCTCAACGTTCGCTTGCCTCAATGCTTTCTTGTGGGTGATTGTCACGCCCCAACCCAAGGATTAACGTAAACCTTGGTTTAGAACGTGAATCACACCTTAATTATAAGCTTAACTAATATAATTAAGTTCGTGACATGAAATAAAAACAGGTTTAACTCACTTGGAATAAAATTCAACTGAACAACATATCATTATTGAAAGTTTATGCCAAAATTACAACTTATGAACTACTCAGAGTTCACACAAAAGTAGTTCTTTATTCAAACAAGAAAGAAAAAGCCAACAAGTTCATCTTTTTATTTCTTTATACATAGTTACACAACAGACAACAAGCAGACTTTTAGGTTTCTGGTTCTGTACCTGCAAAATTTAGTTAGGGTGAGCTTAAAAAGCTCAGTAGGGACCTATACCTTCATTACTAAAATAGCAGAAAATAATTAACATAGCAGAATTAAGACTATAATCAGAATGAGGCATAAGAATGCAATGCAAATGCCTTAACTATACCCGTTAATCCACATAACTAAACACCCAGACCTTGTACGTCCCATTCCGTACTTATACCACTTGATCCCGAGTGTTTAAGTATATGAACTAACCCCCATCCCTAAACATCCCTGAACTCCCCTTTTTGTTAGTCATCTTGCCTAAACTCTTCGTCTCCAGTCCCGAATTACCCTTAAAGAATTTGTGCACTGTGGGCTCGCCTGAGACCTGGTACCTACTAAGAGTTTGGCTCAACTACACAAAAACTAAAAGTTACTACCTTAAATTCCCGGAGTTCTTTTGAACAATCCCACTTTACTCCCACATCATGAATCTGAATTTCATTTCGAACATTTATACTCAAACAACCATCAGAAACAATATTCATATTCAACTGGAATTCAATATGAATATCAAACTTGTATGTGGACTTAAGTAAGAAATAATTAGATTAATACATATAGAAGGTTTCCCAGAACCCCCTACCTTGAATTCGATTAATTTTGTTCCTCTGAAGAACCTAATCAGAACACAAAAAAATACAACCAAAAGTATAAACACCAGTAACACATATTAGAAACCAAACTAAGTGCTTAATCACAAAATTAATATCATCTAAAGAAAGTACATAAAATCTGGAATCTTATTACTCAAATAATGCCACTCAAATAAGGTAAAGAAGACTAGAAAGAAATCTGGGAAAAGAAATTAGGTGTGGTAAAAACATACTTTGCATCTCCACAAAATCTGCAGAAAAAACAGCACAATTGAACCAACTTTAGACTCCTTTTTGAACATTCAAAACTAAACCAAATCGTGTAATATTACATGGGTTTTGAAGTTTGTGTTCTGCACTTTAAAAGCATATAAAGTTTGTAGAAAACGGAACTCTAAATTGGAAGTTATGCCAAAAGAAAAATCGCGACCCAAGTTTAAACAAGGTTTTGATTGATCAAAACTCAACGGAAATGAGTGAAAACAATTGGGTTACGATCATGAACATATGTATTTTCAACACACTAAAACTTTTCTCCAAAGGAGCACATAAAGACCTATAATTTAAGAGCAAAATAAGGCTACTCAAAACTTGAGTTTTCTCTGCAAAGAAATAAATTTTTCTGCAACTTACATATCAATACACTTCCAATTCATATAACAAAATCCAAAATACTTCCAGGTAGTCCAGAAATCATATATACAACACCCAAATATAACATGACTCACAATTAACAAGAAATTGACCTTTTGAACCAAACCCTTGATCAAGAAATTTGATCTACACACCCAATCCGAATTACCCAACTCTAATTCATCTTCAGATTGGTTTGTTGAATTATAGAAAACCCTAAATAAAACTTAGAACTCCAAATATATCATGGCAATTTCAATTCCACTTAAGGAAATTAGATTCGAAAAATCAAAATAATGAAAGAACAAGAAATTTAGCCTTCAAATCTCTGAATCCTTCCTTCAAAATCACTTTCTCTAACTCTCAATTTCTCTGCCCCTTTTCTATTTCTGATGTTTTCCCCACTTCTCTGCAACCCCTTTTATGGTTTCTCTAATCCTACTCAATCCTATCAGAGTCATGATGAAAACTTAGCTTCCTAGGCCATCCACCTCCTGCTTATAGACCTCTGTGGCTCTTCTCAGTTCATCCTCTGTCGAACACACTCCTTGGTGAAACAGGAGATGAACAACTCTCTATAACACACTCCTTAGATCAATCAAACCTCGACCTATCACAACATTCCTAATCTCTATCCGATTTAAGTATGAAGAAAGAAGAATTTTTCCTAAAGCTATGGAAGAGCCACGAACCTTCTCCCAGCTTCCTTGTTTCCCTCACACAGAAAGGAAGAACGTTCTTTTCCTTTCTTTTGTAAAATATATCCTTTTTTTTTTAATATTACTTCATTACTATACCCAAAAAAAATCCTTATTTGTACCCTAAAACAATAATAATAACAATAATAAAATAAAAATAAAAATAAAATAAAAAGTATAGTATTAAAAACTACTAAACAAATAAAAACTAAGCAGACTAAAATTTTGTATAGAAGCAATTATAATCACACTTCACTCTTAATTAAACGAGGGATATTACAGTGATGGTCTTCTAACTAACTTGTGAGCCGGGTAGGCTCTGCCTCGACCTCCTGGACCAACTCAGCTTCCGCCTAACATCCGCCTAACATCCGCCTAATTGTTTACCCATTTTGGCCTACTCGTGGCAGCTAGCTAGCGCCTATGCAGCTGACTGAAGCACTTTTTAGAACACTACTTGCAAGTAAACAAAAATAATCCTGATAGCACACTAGAACTTCTTATCATGTTAAGAAAAATTAGAGATGAAATCTAAGGTGACATCAATTTTAAGAAGAAACAAACAATAATTGAGCCATATTTTAGGAAGACCTTATAGTTAAATAATAAGCATAATGTATCATGGAATTATAAATTTATATAGTATGTGGACCTATATGAATTTTTATAATGTATTATCGTATAAATTTAGCATATTATCCCACATTTGGGACTGGCCAAAAACATTATTTAGTCAAAATTATTAATTTATTGGATATTAAATTATTTATGTTCTACTGTATTTTTTCTCTTCCCTTTCAAATAGGAGTGGACATAAAAATCGTGGAATCGCGAAATTGAATCGAACCACAATAAAATAAACAATAAAAAATCGTGTTAACCAAACAAAGTCAACGTAGGTTCAAGAATCGGACCTAGCCGTTCATAACAGTTCCGGTTTTCATGTTAGTAGAATTGCTTAGAACAGAACCGAACCATAAATATAAATAAATAATTAAATCTAATAGTTGCATACATGTGTCATTAAATGAAATGTAAAAACCAATTTGGTTTCACCTACTGCAACTGCATGGGAGCATTTCTCAATTAGGCATTTCACTCCACGGTTCACTTATTGAGATAAGGCATATATTTGAAAAAAAGAGGTCATTTTCTCAATCTCCAATAAATTTGACATTCAGATTTTGATTTCATTTTTATTTTTATTTTTTTGATACAATTATCTTAAGGTATTCAATTACATCCTGCTTTTTCTCTCTATTTTTCTTGGGCCTTTTTTAATCTCTTGATAAGTTCGTTTTGGGCTTGAATTAATGTGTTCGAACTAACATTCTTACTGTGTAGTGGACGCATTTGTATGTGTGGATTTATATTTGTATTATGAATGTATATGTACATTTGAATTGTTTTCTTTTTCTGTTTGCTTGGTGTCAAGGACATTTGCATTTTAATTTAGTATTTGAAAATGATATGTTTTGTTTGTAACTATGTATAACCATTTTAGAAGTCGTATTTGAATGCAATGCAAAAAATAAGAAAAGAAAAACAAGTAAACTTTGAATACCATTTTTTATGGGAACTGTTATTAGCACTCCAAAACTCTCATTCTACACTCCTCATAAGTGTATTTTTCTTTCTAATTTTAGAAAGTTTGGAGTGCCAAATGAGATTTTTGGAGTGCCAATAAAAATTCTCTTTTTTATTTGGTATTTGTGAAGTCAAGACTTTTAGGTTTGGTTTTCCTTGTCAAATATTGTAATTGAACCACTCACATGCTCAATATAGTTTTAGGCTATATTCTGATTATGGGTTGTTGCTGCTAGATTAAATGTTTAAGATGTGGCACTTTTCACCTCAAAAGGTTTGTTCATGCATGTGCATTTCATATCTATATTCGTGTTGCATTCTGTCTAGTTTGATTTTCTAGTCAGTTTTGCACCCTGACTTCTGTCTAGGCACACAAATTAAGATAGCCCATAAAGGCTGACTGATACCTTTCTACTGGTGGTCAGTTTCTGGCCATTGATCTACCTAGATCTCTTTTGCAGCCGACAAGTGTCCTTGGGACAAGTTGGCTTATGGAAATCAGATTTCCCTGGGTATATTTGTTCCCTAGGGTTTCAGTTGGTAGTTCATTGGTTTAGAATTTATTTTAACGTGAGAGAGTTACTTTGAGAGCTTTAAACTTGCCTCTTCTCCATTTATGAAATCCTAAATGCCCAACCTTCTTCATGCATTAAACACCAATCATTAGGAAGTAGGTTTGCATTGTTTTCATGGTCTTGCATTAAGTTTCAAATCCATATATAGACTTGTTTTAGGATTCTCACCAGTTTCTTCCTTCAAATGTTTGATTGAAGAAACTGACTGGTCATTGAATCCTGATTTTACATAACCATCATCGTCATATCATTTGCATTGGTTGTGTTGGTTCTCGGTGCCACAAGGTGATGAGCTTAGGAGGAGCCGCCACTTCGTGAAGACCAAAGGAGTTCATCTCGTGTAAGGCAAGGTTGCACAAAGGTAAAGCTGCTCCATAGATAGGGATCTAGGAATTGAGCTTGTATGGCTTTTGTATGAACTTTTGTATGGGATCTAGGAATTGAGTTTGTATGAACCTTTGTATGAACTCAGCGGTGAGTCCTCGATTTTTTTTAACCCAGAGGTGGATTTTTTCAGCTAAAAAACTCCTTGTGTTGATTATTGTTTTTCTTGTTCACATATCTTGTTATTTTGCATGTAACTCATTTACTTTAGGATTTGCAAATAGATATGTGCTATCAACTAAGTTGTAACAAAGTTTAATTGTGCATTGAACTGAACCTTTGTTAACTAGGGTTAAGTTAGTTAATCAGATATAATTGTGTATTCTTAATTTTGGTAAACTAACAAATCTGATCTTAACTCACTAGTAACGCTGACTAGCCAATCAAACATATATCGAATTTAAATTGCAGAATATTCTGCCTGGTACCAATTTCAGTATTCAAATGATTTTGTATCCGAAATTGTAAATTGGTATGAACCGAACCGAAACCAGTGTAAATTGAACCGTACAGTTTTAGTAATAAATTTAAGCAGAACTGCACCAAACCAAACCATTGATATTTCCCGGTTCTGGTTTCGTTTTGAGTGTGGAACCGCATCGAACCTCACCGTGCCCACTCTTACCTTCAAAAGGGGGAACAACTGGTGGCAAGCCACGGTTATCCACACCTTTCAGGCCCAAAAGGCTATGGAGATTTCACCCTACTGTATTTCTCTCTCTCCTTGGTTTCTTGTTTTTCTTAAGAGAAAACTGTGAAAAAGGAAAACCCCAACTTTTATACCATAGAATGCTACCAATTGCAAGTTCTCTTATTCCACACTAGAAGAAAAGCTCATATCTACCATGATGGATGTCCGTGATAAATTATAGTAAACCACGGACACTATGCCCGTTAAGATTCTGGACGTGATAAAAAGTTTGGACTTCTACCACAGGAAAGCGTGTTGTCAATTAAACAATAATTAAGAATCTAACCCGTGGTAGATTAGAATTGAATACCACGTGCTAATACCGTTGTGGATCATTAATTGACCACAATCAATGCCCGTTGTAAGATGTTTTCCAAAAATTAATATATATATATATATATCCACAAAATTAGAAATTTACTATAATACGATTTTTTAAATATTCACATATTCACAAAAGAATTACAAGCTTGACAAAGCTAACAACACCACCATTGATTTATACTAAAAATATCAAACCGCACAAGCATCAAGTAGGCTTCAAATAACAAGGAAAGTCAGTTGAAAGACTTCACCTTTCCTTGAGAGAAATTCCACCCCTAAGGACTGGGTGCCAGCACCCAGTGCATTTATCCACTCAAATGAAAAGTAATAGACCCCAATGAACAGTAATAGGCCAAAGCATCTCCACCCCTAAAAAAAATGTGCTGGCACCTAGTCTAAAAATGCGCTGGCACTAGACCTGGCAAACGGGTCGTGTCTGTCGTGTTCGTGTCGTTTTCGTGTAACACCTGTTATCTTAACGGGTCGTGTCGTGTCACACCTGTTATCTTAACAGGTCGGGTCACTTTACCTGTCGGGTCACTTTACCCAACGAGTAAAGTGACCCGACCCGTTATGACTCGTTAAGAAAAATATATTTTTTTCTTAAATTTGCACATACTGCACATTGCCACATAAATATTACTTCAAACCATTAAAACACGTTTGTCGTTTAAGTACTACATCTACACTCGAGAATAAGAGCCTAATAAAAAAACATTCATACACTACTAGTCTATTACAAAATATTAAATGTGCAAGGATATGCAAAATGAAAGAGTTTTTGTTTTCAAGGTTGTGAAGCCTTCCATTAAGTATAACATAAGATTTTGTGTTATCCACTAGTGTAAATATTTTAAATTCGAGTTCATTCATTGTATTCATATAGGGTCAATGAGTGTAGTTGTAAAAAATCATCAAAATCGAAGTTAAAATAACCGTTAAATCGTGATTTTTCGTTGATAACCGTCGAAAAGTTTTGTCCCGTTACTTTTGAATGTTTGTTTTTTTATCATTTTTGGCGTTTGCGATCTCGAAGCATATACAAACAAGTTTGACAGTTGGATCGTTGAAATTAGTTTCGTAGAATGCGTATCCCATCAAAACAATAGATTCACTAACACTTAGAGTTTATTTATACTTTCATTAAATATAACATAAGATTTTTGTGGTATCCACTTGTGTAAATATTTAAATTGAAGGTTGATTCATTCATTGTATTCATATAGGGTCAGGGAAGGTAGCTGTAAAAAATCATTAAAATCGGAGTTAAAATAACCGGTAAATCATGATTTTTCGTTTATAACCATCGAAAAGTTTTATCCCGTTACTTGATCTCTGAATGTTTGTTTTTTACGATTTTTTGAATACAAAAAAATTTGACGGTTGGATCGTTGAAATTAACTTCGTAGAATGCGTATCCCATCAAAATGGTAGATTCACTAACACTTAGAGTTTATTTATACTTTCATTAAGTTAAACATAAGATTTTGTGGTATCCACTTGTGTAAATATTATAAATTGAACGATCCAATTGTCACCAATTTTTAAAATTTAATGTAATTTATAAATATATAATTATTATAGTTTTTAGGGGTATAAAATTGTTAAATTAATATATATAATTATTATAGTATTTTTTTAGGGTTATAAAATTATAAAATTAATATTTTGCTTATCGTGTATCGTGTTACCCATGTGTATACCCGAACCAACCCGTTATCTTAACATGTGCTTATCGGGTTACCCGATAACGACCCGATTAGTTATCGTAAAGACCCGAACACCTGTTAATTTCGTGTCGTGTCGGATCATGTTATCGGATCGTGTAAGGAATTGCCAGGCCTAGCTGGCACCCAGCCCATTTAAAATATTATTAATTTTTTTTTTATGAAATAATAAAAAAATAGTTTTAATTTCGGATATGATTTTTAACCAATCTCGTCACGCCACGTGTCATTATCCGAACGTAATATTTTGTGCATAGATTTTCGCTAAGATTTTCAACCAATAGGAAATTACATAAAAAATTTCTGTATTTTTAAAAAAAATTATGCATTTTTAATTAATTTTTAAATAATTTTAATGTTATTAATTAATCTGGACCGTTGGATTTGAAAAATATTCAAATCCAACAGCCCAGGCGCTGCCACGTGGGCTGGGTGGACCAGGCAACACCTCGATCAGTTTTGGACTGGGCTAGAGACCAGCTTGGGCTGGGTGCCAGTCAATTGGGTGGGCCGGAGGGGATTCACTGGGTGCCGGCTTGCTTTTTCGGCTGGGTGCTGAGCAATTTGGTGTCCGGTGGAATTGCTCTGAACCCAACCATGTGAAATTCCAATCTGTTATATCAACATTTATCCAATCAGATACTGTACTAAAAAAAAAACTCTCTGTTATATTTTCTGATGCTCGATAGGTTTATCTTTTTCATCTTCTTTGCAGATTTTTTTTTTTTTTTTTAAGAGAAACCAGAAATCCAGTAGGGCGTGAAAGGCTGCTATATGGTGTAGGAAGAAGAAAAAGAGTGGGAGATAAGAGGAAAATTTTTGAGTGGTTAGATCAAACTAACAGTATATATTAGTTGATGGGAAACTTAATTTGAGAAATTTAAATATAATAAATTAAAGAATCTGTTGACCCTAAAAACTACCAAGCCTACGTGGCGCGCAGGCCGAGTAACTAATAAACTAATTACGTCATTCGGTTGAATGCGGGGTGTGCCAACTCGACGACCGAGCTCGGCCGGTGAGTAAAATGTTGATGTTGCGTTGTGTGCGCGGCTGACTTCTAAATCTTGCGACTGCGGCTGAGGAAGGAACACGTCTCGGCCTTCGGGTTATTGAGCCTGAAGACAAGGCTGCTAGTTCTGCGAAGTTCAATATCAAATTTGGCTTTCAATGTGCCGAATGTAGTAACCTGTAACACCTCACTTCGCCGAGAAGGCTGATGAGATGACCTCTGCCAATAAGGATTTGAAAATCCTTCTCGACCTAGACTTGGATAGATAACCAGTCGGCCTCGACGCAGTGCTGTTTATCCAAACTGAAGATGCTCCGTGGTCGGCTGATTCTACGGCAACAGTGCTGTTTATCCAAACTAAAGATGTTTACCGGTTGCCTTCACAGTGCTGTTTATCCAAACTGAAGATGTGTTGGCGAAAAGAAAATAAAATCTCAAAGTTGAGAGGTTTCGCGTAGAGCGAAGGTTTGCGCAGGGCAGTTTTGTGTGTTGAGTTGGAGGTTCTTGAATGTTGTGCTCCTCCCTCTATTTATAGTAGTGCAAATACTCCTGATCGAGTTAGAATCGTCCTTGGGTAGGAATCCTCTTCCTCTTCAAATTCTACCTCAGCCGATTCGAATCCAACTCCATCTCGGCCGATCCTACTTCAACTAGGACCTTGAATCTGCCCCTAATCGCAGGCCAAATTCATTCATGCACCATGATTTGCCTAGGACTCCTTATCCTAATAGGTTTCGGCCACTTAACCTTTATCACATTCTCGTGTTCTAGATAATTCAATATATTATTAAGAGATAATTATTATGATAAAATCACAATATTATTCCCTAACGATAACCAAAATTATCCTGACTCAGTCACCTAACGGCTTAGAACTTCATTCACTCAACAGCCTCGACCGTTCGGGCCGATTGTGTAATTTTGGGCCTAAACAAAACCATAATATTCTCCTTTAACAATAACAAAAATGATCTCCACTTTCCATCCGACAGTTGAGAATTATGCTCACTCAACGGCCTTGATTACACGGGCCGATGGTGTAAATTTGGGTCCAAACATTGCCCCCTAATTTCCTTGAGCTTCAGCCCGTAAGCCGAATGGTTAAGGAAAATAACGCAGTTGAAGAAATATATAGTCGAGGAGTCCGCTCCATAGCCTGACATGTCTTGAAAGAGACCTCGGCGAGCTCGGCCAAGAAAAACCAAATAGGATCGAAGTCTCGAAGACTCTCGCCCACTGTTGCTCAAGGTACTCAGGATATATATATAGGTGGCCTTATGTGTGTGTGTATACACATACATACATATATGTATACATATATATATATATATATATACATATATGTATACATATATGTATACATATATGTATATATAAAAGTAGCATGTTCTATCGGCCATGCAATTGGCATATATATATAACGATTTTGTGCCGAGAGCACACACATATATATAAAATGAGCTTGTGCCGAGCTCGGCATGTGCGATATATATTATTGGCGGTATTGCCGAGCACCATATCACGAGAGGCTTTGTCTTGGAATATCAACGAATGACTCGATGCCATACGGGATGTTCTTCGGCTCATTTGAACAAACCTAGTGTGAATTGACCTACCAGGTTGTTAATCATGCACTCTCCAGTATGCTGCATGGGATGTTCCTCGGCCCCCTTTATCTTCTTAAGCATCGGCCAAGGAGCCGAATGGTTAAGATTTTTTTTTTTTTTTTTTTTTGTATCCGAGGGTTCAATGCTCGTTGCCCCCCTAATTTCTTAAGTATCGATCAAGAGACTGAATGATTAAGAAAATAATTTAGCAAATGGAAAGAAAAGTGACCGAACCATAAACAGGAGGAGGCCAACGATGCTTTATTCCAAGCCGAGATATTTTAATATCAAAATTTTCAAATTGATTTCGCTCTAGGCCGAATAAAGAATTTTCTCCAAATTTTTCTGACTTGGAGAAATATTTTTCATTTTCGACCGCCGAATGTGTTGAACAATTATTATGCCCCCCAGGCATAATAATTTCACCAATTTCGGCTTTTAACTCGAACAATTTAGCCGAATGAGATTTCTTTATATCGGCTTTATCGCCAATAATCATATCGATTGGCGTGGTCTCCGCTGACGAATCATTCTTTTCTAGGCCTACCATGCTTTCAGTCTCGACCGAGACAACAGGTGGCCTAGGTATTGCTTCGGCCGTCTCGACAATCTTCTTAGGCCGAATGCTGGTTGTGGCCAGAGCGAAAAATTGCCCCCCAGTCTTTTCAACCAACCATTCATCAAATGGAATTGACTTGTAGTCGAAAACGTAAGGAAACTGTTCTTTATTTAGCCAGGCATTAAATCAAGCCATGTCTTCATTTACCCATTGCTCTTGGAGGCTAACATGAGCTTTTATTCTCAACATGCGAGCGAATGACTTTTGCATCTCTCTTTGGCCACAAAGAACTTTTTCCACTTCCAAAGATCTTTTACTTTCCTCATACAATCGGCTACGTGGAGCCGAATCAGAATCTGGGTATATCATATGAACTTCGTAGTTTTAGCACTGGGTCCCACTGGGCGTGCCAAAATGTTGACCCTAAAAATTACCAAGCCTACGTGGCGCGCAGGCCGAATAACTAATAAGCTAACTACGTCCTTCGGTTGAATGCGGGGCGTGCCAACTCGACGGCCGAGCTCGGCCGGTGAGTAAAATGTTGATGTTGCGTTGTGTGCGCGGCTGACTTCTAAATCTTGCGACTGCGGCCGAGGAAGGAACACGTCTCGGCCTTCGGGATCTAGAGCCTGAAGACAAGGCTGCTAGTTCTGCGAAGTTTAATATCAAATTCGCCTTTCAATGTGCCGAATGTAGTAACCTGTAACACCTCACTTCGCCGAGAAGGCTGATGAGATGACCTCTGCCAATAAGGATTCGAAAATCCTTCTCGACCGAGACTTGGATAGATAACCAGTCGGCCTCGACGCAGTGCTGTTTATCCAAACTAAAGATGCTTCACGGTCGGCTGATTCTACGGCAACAGTGTTGTTTATCCAAACTGAAGATGTTTACCAGTTGCCGTCACAGTGCTGTTTATCCAAACTGAAGATGTGTTGGCGAAAAGAAAAGAAAATCTCAAAGTTGAGAGGTTTCGCGTAGAGCGAGGGTTTGCGCAGGGCAATTTTGTGTGTTGAGTTGGAGGTTCTTGAATGTTGTGCTCCTCCCTCTATTTATAGTAGTGCAAATACTCCTGATCGAGTTAGAATCGTCCTTGGGTAGGAATCCTCTTCCTCATCAAATTCTACCTCAGCCGATCCTAATCCAACTCTATCTTAGCCGATCCTACTTCAACTAGGACCTTGAATCTGCCCCCAATCGCAGGCCAAATTCATTCATGCACCATGATTTGCCTAGGACTCATTATCCCAATAGGTTTCGGCCACTTAACCTTTATCACATTCTCGTGTTCTAGATAATTCAATATATTATTAAGAGATAATTATTATGATAAAACCACAATATTATTCCCTAACAATAACCAAAATTATCCTGACTCAGTCACCTAACGGCTTAGAACTTCATTCACTCAACGGCCTCGACCATTCGGGCCGATTGTGTAATTTTGGGCCTAAACAAAACCATAATATTCTCCTTTAACAATAACAAAAATTATCTCCACTTTCCATCCGACAGTTGAGAATTATGCTCACTCAACGGCCTTAATTACACGGGCCGATGGTGTAAATTTGGGTCCAAACAGAATCATATACTATAATCATACTACAATGCGAGATTTGAATGACAGATAGTGTCACTCAGCATAATCTAGTAGCAAGTTAAGTTCAACACACTCTTTCTTAATAAGTATTGCCGTGAATGAATTTTGGCAAATAATAAATATAGTATTAAATATCGGCAAACCGAATCAGTATATTTACGTAGATTCCATTCTAATTATTGGATAGTGAGAGTATTGTCCACGATTAATAATTCGATAGCAACACGGCAAAACCTTGCATCACCCTTGCGTCCTATAATCAACCACCTGCGTTTTTTCCAACCTTGCCTTTGTCGTCGATCAACCATGTTCATGGTGAAAGCAATATGGCAGTGCAGATTATGCGGTTTGAGGAATTCTCGGATTTGCTTGAGATATTTTGTTTGAATATGTATCGTAATTTGCCTATGTATTGTTCATTTGAGGATAGGTTCTCTTGCTGCGAGATAGTCTTTTTTCGTTAGAAATTCTTAGGAAAGTTTTTTCGAGATCCATCATGCACACTCTCTTTAGTTTGTACGCTTTTTAATTTGCTTAATGAACATTTCTTAATAATAATAATAATAATAATAATAATAATTTGATAGTGAGTATTATCCAAATTTGGGTATTTGATTGGTGCCAAATCTTTCTATGGATTGCTTCTTTCGCCTCTTTCGCCGTCAAAGTATCACAAACAACTGTGCATGTGGCCAACTATAATTCGTATCGTTATGGCGCCAAATTTTAGGAAAGTTTTTTCGAGGCCCATCATGCACACTCTCTTCAGTTTGTACGCTTTTTAATTTGCTTAATGAACATTTCTTAATAATAATAATAATAATAATAATAATAATAATAATAACTTGATAGTGAGTATTATCCAAATATGGGTATTTGATGGGCGCCAAATCTTTTTATGGATTGCTTCTTTCGCCTCTTTCGCCGTCAAAGTATCACAAACAACTGTGCATATGGCCAACTATAATTCGGTTCGTTACGGCGCGTCGGCTCCAAGTCGGTTCAAGATAACTGCAAATTGCAATTTGTCATTCATGATTTCAATAACCGGCTATGTTGACTTTTAAATTAATGCTGGTAAATTATACATTCTGTCATCAACAGTAAAACCTACAGTAGGATTTATTGACTTCCACATGACTTAAAAATTAGTCGGTTAATTTAAACGCCGACCCTTTATAAAAATATCCTAATAAATCCTTCTCTCCCCACCACCACACCATTTCTTTCATTTCCATTAGTTTTTGTGCTTGCGTTTGTGTTTGATTTCAAAAAAATGGTTCCGATTAGTTTGGCAGAAAAGCCGCATGCAGTTTGCGTACCATTCCCAGCTCAAGGTCACATAAACCCTATGCTCAACGTAGCCAAACTCCTCCACTTCAAAGGCTTTCACATAACCTTTGTCAACACAGAGTTCAACCACAAACGCCTCCTTAAATCCCGAGGTTCCAACTCCCTTGACGGCCTTCCCTCTTTCCAGTTCGAGACCATTCCCGATGGGCTCCCTCCAACAAATGCCAGTGTTACCCAAGACATACCATCTTTGTGTCATTCCACTAAGAAAACATGCTTGCCTCACTTCAGAGAGCTTTTGTCCAAGCTCAACTCTTCGCCGGATTCACCTCCTGTGAGTTGCATAGTTTCCGATGGTGCCATGAGCTTCACTCTTGATGCAGCTCAGGAACTAGGGATTCCCGAAGTGCTTTTCTGGACAACAAGTGCTTGTGGTTTCTTGGCCTACATGCAGTTTTACCGTCTCGTTGAAAAGGGTCACACTCCTCTTAAAGGTTTATCTTGATCAAACAACACAAAATCCTAACTACTTGTTTCTCTTGGTATGGTTTTTTTTTTGTTGTTGGAAAAATTAGGTTCACCTTCTTCTTTTTGTTACTCTATTGATTAAAATCCTATTCATTTTTAATTTTTGATCAAGATCCTTGGGTATTAATAACACCATTAATTATTTGAATAATAAAGTATTTTTATTTTTAAAATATATTCCTTTATTGTTAAAAATGTTACAATTAGTGTATTTATATTTATGGCTAAATTTTTTATTTTTAGTTTGTACCTAGTTTTAATTTGCAACATTTTTTTTTTTTAAATTTGTAGTATTTTCTTTTTAGTTTTATTTTGTACTCATGCATTAATTTCTTTTAGCGCCTATATTTTTTAAAAATTCATTTGTACTCATAATTTTTTAATCTTTTATCTGTACCCTAATTTATTTATAATGTACCCATTCTTCTTTATTAATGTACCACTTTGTTATATGTGAAATGTACCAATTTTTTTTTAACACTATGGATACATCCTTTTGCCATTTATTAGTTCTTATTTTTACATAGTTTTTATCCATTTATTCAATCAAAATGTTTGAATTTTTTTATTGTAACCGTTTCTAATAGTGTTATAACGAGGGATTTTAAATTTATAGGATTTTAAATCTCATAAAATATCAAACAATTAATGTCAAAACTATAAAACTATAAATATTAATAGTAATATAATGAGGTGTACAAAGTTAAGGGACTTTGATCAAACTTTGAATACTATTAAGATTTTAATCAAAGAATGTTAAGGATTAGGGACCGTATCCAAAGTATCCTTTTTTTTTTCCTTTCTGATAAATTTAACTTTAAGTTGCAGTGAACGTTTACATGCAATAATTATTATATTGACACACTTTCTTCATTGGCTTTGTAGATGCCAGCTATTTGACAAACGGGTATTTGGATACCGTGATAGATTGGATACCAGGAATGAAAGATATCCGATTGAAGGACATTCCAAGCTTCATGAGAACTACAGAACCAGATGACCAAATGCTGGATTTTATTCGGGTCGAGACAGAACGAGCAAAAAAGGCTTCAGCAATTATTTTGAACACATTCCATGACTTCGAACGTGAAGTTTTAGATGCACTTTCAACTCTGCTTCCGCCTGTTTACTCTATCGGACCTCTAAATCTACAAATCAATCAGATTCCGGTGGATGTGGATAAAGAGTTGAAGTCAATTGGATCGAACCTATGGACTGAAGAACCAGAGTGCCTTGAGTGGCTTGACACTAAAGAACCCAACTCTGTGGTTTATGTTAACTTTGGAAGCATCACGGTCATGACAAATGAGCAGCTAATTGAGTTTGCATGGGGACTTGCAAATTGTAAGAAGACCTTTTTTTGGGTAATTAGGCCTGACTTAGTTGGTGGGGATTCAGCTGTGGTTCCTCCGGAGTTTGTGGAGGAGACCAAAGATAGGAGCCTATTGGCAAGTTGGTGTCCTCAGGAACAAGTTCTGAGTCACCCAGCTATCGGAGGGTTTTTGACGCACAGCGGATGGAACTCTACCCTTGAAAGCGTGTGCGGTGGAGTGCCAATGGTTTGTTGGCCCTTCTTTGCGGAACAACAAACCAATTGCAGGTTCAGTTGCAAAGAGTGGGGCATTGGGTTGGAGATTGAGGGCGATGTGAAAAGGAAATATGTTGAGGGGCTTGTGAGAAAGTTAATGGACGGGGAGGAGGGCAAAGAGATGAGAGAGAAAGCCTTGGAGTGGAAAAAGTTGGCAAAGGAGGCCAGTGGCGGTCCTAATGGATTATCTTTTGTGCATTTCGACAAAATGGTCAACCAGGTACTTCTGTCACAAAAAAAAGTTGAGTGAAACGATTAATCGCTGTTTGTCGTTGCTTAATTGTCTTATGAGTTTAAATTCAGTTGTTAATTGCCATGTATTGGACCATATCTAGTTTCATCGTTGTAATTTTTATTGATTTCAATGCAGTAAACTCATTCTATTCACATTCAGGTATGTCTAAAGTGTTCTTTGACGTTTGTCTTATCGTTTGTGTGTGCCATAAAGGAAATCCCCTCACATGCGGGGGTCTTAAAACAGTTTTATTTTCTTTTAAAACAAAAGTTGCAAAGAAAATCCCTCGCAACTATATAAGGATTGAATTAATTTGTTTACTAATCGTGATAGTTGCATATTTAAAATAAATAAAACAAAAGTTTTGATGACTAATTAGAAATATAAAGAACTAAATGCAAATAAAGGTAACAATCAATTGAAAACAAAGCAAAAATGAATTAACACTAAGAACCGGTTTCACTAGACCAGAAATCCAACCAGAAATCTGTGGTATATTAACCCTAATTATTACTCATGTTGACAATTGATTTTTCCTAAATTATTTGTTATCCATTTCCAATCTCAACCAAAAGAATTCTGATTAACAACTCATTCTCTTCTGAGCATTAGAAAACCAAAAACCCATTATGTACTATGAAAAAGCCGTAAAAAATTGCATGAATCATGTTAGTCCATTGCTGGCACTTATTCAAGACATAACATATGTTACAAGGAGCCATATATTATATATCTCCTCCGGTCTCAACCTAATTCTTCTAATCAAACATACAGTGGCCAATTAATTGCAAGAATTAAGAATGGTAACGAACATTCAACATGAAAAAAATAATAAAAAATTAAGATAACTATAAAATTATAAATTTCGAGTATTCAGCTAGGCTACATCTTAGCTTGAACAAAAAATATTTAGTTCATGGTAAATTTAAAAGACAATTAAATAAATTCGAAAACATAGAAAGAAAATAACCGAAATTCCGATTTGCCTTAATGTAGATAATATCGTTTGTCAAACAAAAAAAAAAAAAAAAGGCAGCACCGCCCCTACATAATTAGGTTGACTTGTATATTGGCCCAATTCAATTAGGAAACCTAATCACCACATCACATATCATAACTTCAGCTTAATAATTCACACAATTTTAGTACCAGTCCAAAATAGCTCACGCACTTAACTCGGCAATTCCTTGAGATTTCTCCAATTTAAGCTCCAATTTCATGTTTGTTTACAACTTATGTTTTCTACAAAACTCGCACAAACACACATTAAACACAGCAATTTAATGTCAACCATGACTAAATAATACAAAAAGAGTTATAAATTATATGTAAAATATCAACCTAACAAGAGTACCAAAATCCAAACCCACAACTTCGGCATCGTGTGGGAAAGCAGTGAGAGATGAGATTCATATCCCTTCCTTACTCCGAAGAGGTATGAAGTAGCTTCAACAATGAAAAATAGAACAAAAGACTTATCGCAGCAAGTAGAGCGAGCTACCTCCAAGTGATGGAAAACCCTTAGTTCTCAAGCTTTAATTCTTCCTTTCCCTTGATCTTTTGCCTCAAACCCCACCTAACCTTCAGTTTCCATCTTTACCAGAAATTGAACCATGGATGTTCATCTCTGTCATGTCCTTACGGCCTATTAGCTTCCACACCGCAAATAATTTAGGTAAGTCATAATTTATTGTTACAGTTATTCATTGCTTGTTAGTTGAAGCTGTTAACTTACTCAAATATCTCCTAAGACGTGCATTTTCTTTCGAGGTATTTCAGAGTTTGGTGGCGGAAACAAACTACGAGGAGTTAAGGTGTCTCATAGACCACAAATTCTTGCTTGATCAAAAGGTCCCCAACACTCCCTAATTAAAATGGTATCATTCAACCGCCTCACCATGGGCAGTGAGCATTAGGGTCAATAGTGAATGCAAAAGAAATGGAGAAGCGGCGGCTTTAGAAAATCTAGAGAAATCCACCCACTAACTTCCACATTTTTTTTTTTTTGTTATAGGAATATTAGACTGTTGGAGTTTGAAAGACTATCGAAGGGAAAGATAGGTTTGGGTTATTAGTTTGAGATAGAGAGGAGAAAGTAGGAATGTGAACTTTTGATATGCATTTGAAAAATTTGGAGTAAAGTGATGGATGAGCCGTTTGCATGTAAAAGCAAGAACGAATTTGGGGAAGCTATGGGCTATAACCCAAGTGAGATTTTGCAAGGAAGATAATAAGTAGGAGTTGTAATGAATTATTGGCCCAGCTCAACCTACCTCACTAACTAAGTGTTTACGTGTTTCACTCGATTTAGGGGGTTTAAGCTAAGATATGTGAATTAAAACGAATAGAATTGAAGAATATCAATGACAAAAATTAACAAGAAGTGTGCTGTTGAGTATAGACAAGGAGAGTGTCTTTGGTGTTATTAGAGCCTCATTGCGTTTTTACCCTTCCTGATTAATCAAGGGCGATATGAACTTTTTAGAGACAAATTTTGGTCAAAAGAGCAATATTTAGAGAGTGATCAAAAGTGAAGCCAATGCCCAAAACATATATATGGTAGATATAAGCCTAAAATAATTCCAAAAATTCTAGAGACGACACGTGGACTTTTGCTCAAGATAGATAAGATTGCCCTCATTAAATGGGCAGGCTCCTTAGATACTCTCATGTGCAGCTCACACCCCTAAAGGTTCATACAGCTGAATACGGTTACCCACAGCTCACCTGCCCTTGGTAAGGAAAAGTCAAAGCATTAAAGATAAGGATTAATTACCAAATCCTATATTTAATACATTCCCAATTGAGGATTGACTTGATTCAAGTAAGTAATCCCTATTTAAATCAATTAGGGATAATTACTCATTTATCTCAAGATATTATTTCCTATTAAATATCTTGAAAATATTTCTCCATAAAACATTTACCAATAGGATGCCGCCATGTGTAGGGTAAAACCCTAACACTGTACAGCCACTTCCCTATATATATATATACCCCCAATTGTGCCAAATTGGGTAAGCTTTTGCTACCCCTAGAAGCCCCAAACACTTTTGGTTTCTTGAATTTTCTGCTACGTTCAATTTTTCACACGTCGTATCAATTAATTTTTTCTAGAAAAGTTTATTGATCAATCCTTGGAGAAATGATACAATGGTAGGAAATTTAGAGACCACGATGAATGGAACCCCGTACATACAAGGATTTGGATGGAGAGTGGAGATGAGGACATAGCCCCGAGATGAAGATCGTCAAGGCTCAACGCAACAGCGGGAGGAGCCCTATCTTTGCGGAGCCATGCCGCCACAGTTGCTGCGACCCAGCAACCACAACAAAGCCGCTAAGCCATGGCCCAAGGAGCAGCGTCACATCCCTTACAGCGCCCCAATCCACAAAACCCTGGGCAGGAGGCCCAGGTTTATTCCATGACCCACAGGCAAACGGCCCAAGCCCTCAAATTTGCAAGCCGAGCCTAAGAGCCCCAAGCCGCCAGTTAGGTAGCCCAAGCCTCAATAGTTGAGCCCAACCAATAGACTAAGCGGCCACAGTCCAAGCTCAAGACTAGGCCCAAACCGCTGCCTTTCTCGAGCCCATTTGGTTGCTAGACAGGTCTAATCACGTAAAGAGCAGGCGCCGATCCAGTGCGCAGTACAGACCTAAGGTCAACCGCCACATGCATGAGCCCAGCGCATCTCCGCACGTGCTCCGTCTACCCAACCAAGTTGGTCCTCCCCGTGACCTGCTCTGGCGACCAGACCCGCGACCCAATTTAATCTGAAGCCACCACCAGTGATCCAGATTTCAACCACCGGTCCCATGATCGACCCAGGGTTATTCTTACCCCACTTTTGGCAGGAATGCCCGCTTTGGGCTCAAGCTTTGTACCTGCAATCCACTAAGCTTCCACTGCACATGGAGACGCCCATTATCCAGACTTTTTCAATCTAAATGGTGAGCACCACTTGCCCCAACAGGTTGCTAATTTGACCAGTGCCCTCGCATAGCAGACCACTTTGATGAACTAGTTCCTTGAGCGCATCAAGATGCAGCGCGCCCAAGACGAGGTGTCCTGAAGTAAGACAAGGGCAGATGATCGTGACTCATTCCAGCGACGTCTAGGCAAACAACTGGTTAGCCCGTCGTGAACCGTGTGTTCGGGTAGTGTGCACTCTTGTTTGGGCCCTCGTGAAAACGTATTCTTCGATCCCAGTGCGCAGAGAAGCGTTCATTCCCAACTCGGCTCACGAGTCAGAGTGCATTCGAGGTTGGGTCCACACACCGGCTAGCAGCCTGGACATTCCAAGCGAAATGTCCACTGGAGGCTAAGCCCACAAGGAGATCCTTATGTGAGGCACTAGAGTAGGCAGCCACATGACGGATCGAGGAGAGCACAAAAGTAGTCCAGCTCGAGTTCCACTGGCAACCCCTACCAAGAGCGACGACGAGCAGCACAGAATGAACTACGTACACCGTAACCACATCATAGACGAGCAGGACATGCAAAATAGCACTATAGACTAGTAGGTCAACACCGTGGGTAGCTGGAGACTTCGTTGCCCCAATAGGTGTAAATTCAGAAGGAAGTACAAAGGCTCGTAACAAAGCAACTACACAGATTCCAGCGCATTGAGACTACCGATGATGTCATTCGTAGAGACGTGGTCAACATAAGCAGGTTACCGTTTACAGATGTGATCAAGGTGACAGAGTCACCGTGGAAGTTTAGCCTGCCACATTTCACCTTGTTCAAAGGAAATGAACATCCGAACAAGCACCTGATCCATTATCAAAGTGCCATGACCCTCTACGGCTACAGTGACACTCTCATGTGCAAGTTCTTTGCCACGACGTTTCAAGGCAAGGCATAAGACTGGTTCCACACTCTACCACCATGCTCAATCCAAAACTTCAGCAAACTTTCCTTAGTTTTCATTAAGGCATATTTGTCCTACCGCTCGATCAAGAAGAAGTCTGACCACCTCTACAATATACAAAGGACCAGAATGAGTCACTCCGTATGTACGTGAAGAGGTTCAAGGCGGAGAAAGCGAAGATCATCGGATCCAATGATAACATTGTAAGCTCAGCCTTCCAGAATGGGCTCTCAGCAGATCACCCACTTTTTGAAGAGTTGATCATGGACCAGAACTTGACCCTGGTAGATTCTTATGCTTTGGCAGAAAAGCACTCATTTTGGGACGAGGCCAAGCGCTCATTGAACCTGCCTAAGTAGCCTCGCAAATACATGGAGCCAACTCAAAAGAAGGCGGACGATAAACAACTCAATGAGAAAAACAAGCCAAGAAGCAAACACATGGATTGATCCCCGACGAAATGAGGCATAACACCCAAGGTGTACATGAAGTTCTTAGTCCAGATCAACCAGATCCTTAGCGACCACAAGAACAAGCCGTGGTTTAAGATGCCATATCTTATGAAGAGAGATACCTCCAAAATGGACTAGATGATTCCACAGAGGTCCAAGTCACGCAACCAATGACTGCATCACATGGATGAAGTATCTTAAGAAGCTCGTAAAAGAAGGCGAATGCGACCAGTATTTCGACGGACCAGTTGCCAAACCGAGGCGAGAAGCAGACCCTGATGCCAAACCCCAAGGCAAGACAATTTGAATCAACGACATCTTTGCCAAATTTGAGCATTTATGGGTCACCAGCAAATCCAAAAAGAGGAAGATCCAGACCCCTATCAGCTAGAGAATACGGCTAGGATTGGCTCACGTATGAGCCCGACGGAGAATGAGGAACTCACTATTTTCCAAGGAAAATCGTGACGTTTTTGCATGGTCACCCTCTGACATGCTGGGCATTGATCTAGTGATAGCTTGCCACAAGCTGCACATCGACCTTGCTGTCAAACCTATGATCCAAAAAATGCGACATTTCGTACCCGAGTGAGTAGCGATTATTGAGGATAAGATCAACAAGCTATCGGGAGCCGGATTCATTAAGGAAATGGCACATTCAGTATGGCTGGCCAACGTCGTGCTGGTGATGAAAAAAGAAAATGGCAAACGGAGAGTATGCGTGGATTACACCGACCTTAACAAGGCGTGCCCTCAAGACAACTATCTGGTTCCCCGAATCAACCTGTTTGTTGACTCAACATCTATGAACCAGCTGCTCAGCTTCTTGGACACATACTCAGGCTACAATCAGATTGCCAGGCATGAGCCTGATAAGGATAAAACTGCATTTGTGATCGAACGAGCCATATATTGCTATAAGGTCATGCCATTTGGCCTCAAGAACGTAGGAGCTACCTACCAATGACTCGTCAACACGATGTTCGAGAAGCAGATCGGAGTTACCATGGAGGTCTATGTCGACGATATCATGGTGAAAGTCAAGCAACAGTCAGACCACATTGGCAACTTGATGGAGAATTTTGACATCCCTAGAGAGTACAAAATGAAGCTCAACCCTGCCAAGTGCATAGTCAGAGTCTCCTCAAGCCGGTTCTTAAGGTACCTTGTAACCCAGCGAGGAATCGAAGCTCATCCAAGGCAAATAAGAGTAATCAAGGACATGAAGTTTCCCACGACCTTGAAGGAGATCCAAAGTCTGACCGGACGAGCAGCTGCACTCAATCATTCCCTCTCGCGATCCACCAATCAATGCAAGCCCTTGTTCAAGGCAATCAAGAGGATGTAGAGAGACAAATGGGACGCAAGTTCAAGAAAGTATTTTAGGACCTGAAGCGGTACTTGACGTCACCTTCACTACTATCCAAGCAAGAAGCAACAGAGAACCTATACATTTATCTGGCAATATCAAAGGTAGCAGTGAGCTATGCCCTCATACGAGAAGAATTGGGGGCCAACTGCTTGTATTCTACACATCTAAAGCTCTTCTTGATGTGGAAACAAGATACCATAAGATTGAAAAGCTACTTTTGGCACTAGTTGTTGTAGCTCGGAAGCTTAGACCTTACTTTCAGGGAGGTCTGGTCATCATCATGACCCACCACCCACTGCAATCAGTTTTGTATAGTCCAAACACTTCTCAAAGAGTGATGAAGGCCTATGCATTGGCTAATACGGCTTAGCATACCAACCCCGCATGGTGATAAAGACCCAGGCATTGGCGAACATAGTAGCATAATTCACCATAAGCCTGAATGACGCAGCAACTCAGTCCACAAATGCCCCAGAGGTAGCCGAGCACACCGTAGCAACACCGGCCCCACCTGCAAAAGATTTCTGGTGCTTACACGTCAACGGATCATCCAACTACCAGAGATAGGGAGTAGGCCTAGTCTTCACTACCCCCGATGGTTCGATGGTCGAGCAAGAGATCAGTTTAAGCTTCAAAGCGTCAAACAACAAAGCAATGTATGAAGCCCTACTAGTAGGTCTCCGACTGGCAAAAGACTTAACAGAGAAGAAGCTCGCGATCTATTCTGATTCCCAGGTGATCACCAATCAAACCTCAAGAAAGTAGGCAGCAAAGCATCCAAGGATGGCCCGATACCTCAAGAAGGTACGAGAGCAGCTAGCAATGTTACGAGCAGAAAATGCCCACGTAGACGGATTAGCAGGCCTAGGCTCTGCCCTAAACCATCAGCTCAAATGTTCCATCCCAGTTGAGTACATGGAAAAGCTGAGCATAAATACGGAACCAACAGTTGAGGTGACGCAGATCAACACGACTCCGAGTTGGCAATGTGGAGCCAAATATAATCAAGAAAATTATGGAGGTGACACGTGTACTTTTAGGTAAAATGGACAAAATTACCCTTGAGGCACACCAGAATTCCCACGTGTATGCCACGACTAATGACTACTCAAATCATGGAAGAGTCAAAGGTGATAAAAATGGTATTTATTCAAATTCCTCTCATCACTCCTCATAAAATCCTCACTCAAAAGGTAACTCTCAATTTTCCTATTCAATTTAGGATTAATTAACAAATTAATTACAAGATATTATTTCACATAGTATCTTGCAATTATACCCAAATTCCCACCATATATGGTGGAACCCTATTTCTCCAAATAGGGCCGGCCACACCCCTATAAATAGCCTCATTTCTCCACTAAAATCCTAAGTTAATTCTCTCCCAAAAATTCCCAAAAACATTTTCTCTCAAATTCTAACTTTGGCATCAGAGATTCATCAGCCAAAGTCCTCCATTCATCGTGGTTGCATGAGACTTTTGGCCTTAATCTTAGGTGTTATTATTTCGCAGGTGCATTTTCGTCAAAGGAGAAGACGATAGAAATTTACTTCCATAAATTGGTGCTTTCATTGAGAGTTTGATTCACACGCTCGAAGAAGACTCTCGCATTCAAGGTTTCTCATTTCTTGTTCATTCGTAGATTTTTTGCAGGTTCTTGTAAAAAATTCTTTGAAAAAACGTAAAAGAAAAGTATAATGACAAGAAATTCAGAAACCACAACGAACAGAACTTCCAATGTTTAAGGATTTGGTCTACGACGATCCAAGAAGCTCAACGGGACGACAAATGGAGCGACACCACCACCACGGAGTACCACTGTGGTAGCCACCATAATAGCAACCATGGCAGTAACCTTCAGTGAAGCCCAAACCCACGGTGCCAAGACAGCGGGCCAAGGCCTGCATGCCTAAGCCGTGTCACTCTAGCCCGTTCATCCAGACCCAAGCCCAAGGCGAGTTAGCACGATCCACGACTCGACGCGAGCCCAGCGCACTCCCGAGCTGAGCCCAGGCCTACCACCCACGTGCACCTTACATGGAATAGCCCACACCCATGAATCTTCAAGTAGTCAAAACTGGTCCAATACTGGTTCAACCGTCCCGACTTCAGATTTATGAGTCTCTAAGATAGTGTAAACTCTTGTCTTAACGTGCAGAGAGGCGTGCATTCTCGGCTAGGCCCATGGACGAGCATACATTCATGTTTGGGGCCACATTCTGATAATCAACATGAACAACCTTCCAGGAGAAGTATTCATTCGAGGCCCGCAATGAGCATCCTCCGCCACATCAGAGTAGGCATCACGACGGATGGAGAGAAGTAATCACTTATTCCGGCTCAAGTTCAACCGACAGCCTACGAGAAATTCAATCGCCTGCTAGGAAAGTACCATATACACCGCAATCGCGGCATAGATGAGTCGAACACATTGAAGAGTAGCCTAGACCGGCAGGTCACGACTAAGGGCAGCAGAGAGCTTCGCTACCCTTAACAAAGGCAAATTCAGGAAGAAGTAAATAGGCTCATTCCCGAGCGATTGTGCAATTTCCAACTCAACGAGGTCACTGACGAAGCATTATGACAAGACATGACCAACAAAAGTAGGTCAGCCTTCATGGACGAGGTCGAGCAAGCAGAGCCTCCACGTAAGTTCAACATGCCGTATTTCACATTATTCGAAGGAGATGAAGCCCCGGAAAGACACTTGAAGCACTACCAAAGCGCAATGGTCCTCTATCGGAACAATGTCGCTCTCATGTGCAAGATATTCACCATCACTTTGCAAGACGAGGCGCAAGATTGGTTCCACACCCTGCTGCCATAGTCTATCTAGAATTTTGAAGAGCTTTCTTTAGTTTTCACCAAGGAATATTCATCTTACCGCTCGATCAAGAAAAAGTCCCATCATTTGTTCAATGACAAGAAGAACCCAAAGGAGTCGCTCCGCGACTATGTGAAGACGTTCGAAGCAGAGAAGGCAAAGATAATCGAATGTGACGACTCGATATCTACTGTAGCCTTCCAAAAAGAACTCCCAGCAGACCACCCACTGTTTGGAGAATTGATCATGAAAGAAGATCTAACTCTGGCAGACTCTTGCACTCTAATAGAGAAGCATGCACTTTGGGACGAAGCTCAGCGAGCAGATTAGGCACCCGAGCAGCCTCGAAGAGAATAGGCAGTAGCTCAAAAGAAGGAGGACGAGAAACAGAACAACAACAAAAACAGGTATGAGGCTAAAGCGTAGAGATCGATCCACGACTAAAGAAGGATCGACACTCAAGAACTACACTAAGTTCCCCGCTCTGATGCAAATCCTCCACAACATCAAGAACGAACCATGGTTCAAGCTGCCAAAACAATCAAAGGGAGATACTTTTAAGTTCGATCACACTAAGAACTGCGCTCCCGGTCACATAACCTACGACTGCTACATTTGGAAGAACTACCTAGAGAAGCTTGTGAAAGAAGGCAAGGTTGACAGATACTTTGACAAGCCAGCTGCACAGCCTAGAAGGAACGCAGACGCCGACAAAGAGCCACCAACCAAGACGATTTGGATCAATGGCATTTTTGCCGAATCTGAGCACTTGGGGACCACCAACAGCTCCAAGTAAAGAAAGATCCAGCAGGCTCTACAGGTCCAGGCAGTTAACACCTAACTTGGACCCCTCGTTGGCTTCACAGAGCAGATGTCGAAGGCATCGACTTCTCGCACGACGACGCACTAGTGGTATCTGTATAACTAGCCCATGCTATAGTCGACGGAATGATGGTTGACAACGGAAGTGCAGTCAACCTACTTCAGCTCTCAGTAATTAGAAAATGGGCCTGGAAAGCATAATCATACGCTGACCGGAGGTACTCATCAAATTTAACGGACACACCTTGACTGTCATCGGCAAAATTATACTTGATGTGAGAACACCGCTAGTTGTCTCAAATCAGATGTTCACAATAGTAAGCGACACATTTCCCTACAATGGGATTCTAGGGCGACCTTGGCTGATAAAGCTGGATGCTGTAACCTTCGTCAAGTATCATAAAGTCTGACCAGGCCACATCTCGACGATGCACTGTTCAAGTACTGAATGAATTAAGAAAGAATACCTTTATCCCCGTAGAGGCAACCAAGGTCCAAAAGGACGATGAAGCTACCAATTAGCAACTACAGCAGTCGGATCTAGAAGATGATGTCAAAATCAACGCATCATCCAATGAGACAGGATGGAAACCCGAAGAAGATGTCGAGCACATAATTCTTCATAACAAAATTCACGCCTAGCCTAGGCGACGCAACATAGCGGCCCAATGATGCCCCAGAGGCAACTAACTACAAGTGCTCAGGAGCAAACGTGGTCCTTGTCACCCCAAACGGTTCGATGCTCAAGCAAACGATTACTCTAGGCTTCAAAGCATCCAACAATGAAGCAGAGTATGAGGTCCTACTAGTGGGCCTCCGAATGGCAAAAGACTTAGCGGTGGAAAAGCTTGCAATTCATTTTGATTCCCAACTAATCACTAGCCAGACTACTGGGGAGTACACGGCAAAGCATCCGAAGATGGTGCAGTACCAAAAGAAGGTACGAAAGCAACTTGAGGTGTTTCAGACTTACACCCTCACTCAAGTTCCGCGGGTAGACAAAGCCCATGCGGACGCGCTAGCCGGCCTAGGCTCTGCCCTCGACTATCAACACAAACGCTATATTCTAGTGGAGTGTCTACACAAGCCAAGCATAAAGGCAGAGCCGACAACTGAGGTGTCACATGTTAGTACAACTCTAGAAAGCTCCAAACAAAGGCAGCACGCTACAACACATGGAACAACATTCTAGTCCGAAAATCCTACACTGGACCACATCTCCGCTGCCTAGCGCCTCCCGAAGACCTAAAGGTTCTAAGTTAAATCATTAAGGTGTTTGTGGAAATCACTCCGAAGGCCGATCCTTAGCACATAAGGCCCTTAACGCATGCTACAACTGGGTTACTATGCATCAAGACATTAAGGAGCTAGTACAAAAGTGCGACCACTACCAATGCTGCAAACCGGTGCCAGCAAACTACACCCGCAGACGAGTCCTTAGCCGTTCATGCAATAGGCAATCAACTTAGAAGGGCTTATGCCACCTGCTACTAGGAGCAGATGCATGATGATCATGGTGACTGATTACTTCACCAAGTGAGTAGAAGTCGAGCCCATGACAACCACGACTCAGACAGATATATAGCGCTTCATATGGAGGAACATTATTTATCGATTTGACATCCCTCAATCCATCATCACAGACAATGGCCTGCAATTTGTAAGCAAAGATTTGGTGAAGTTCTTCCATAAATATGGCATCAAGCAGCACATGTCCATGCTAAGATATCCCTAAGGCAATGGGCAGTGGGAAGCATCCAACAAGATGATTCTCGACTGCCTCAAGAAATCCCTCTTCAATAAGAAAGGAAAATGGACAGACGAACTCCCCAGATACCTATGGGCATATCGCACCACCAAACGACGAGCAACCGGTGAGACTCATTTCTCTTTGGCATTTGGTTTAGAAGCAATCATTCCTCCCAACGTCATCGTGCCAAGCATGAGCACTCTATTACCAATCATCGAGCAAAACAAAAAGGAGATGGCCACAAACTTAGATCTGGCAGGGGAGAAACACGAAAAGGTCATCACTCGTTTCACATCTTACTAGCAGCAGCTCCTTTCCAGCTACAACAAAAAGGTCAAGATCCGGCAATTCCAACCAGGAGATCTAGTTCTAAGAAAAGGCTCCAAAAAGAAAAAATGGATTTCATCTGGGAATGTCCGTACAAGATCAGCAAAGTAGGCGGCAAGGGTAGTTACACCCTCGCCACCATGAATGACAAATAGATCGAAAAGCAGTGGAACGCCTACAATTTGAGGAAGTACTATGCGTGATCTCCGGGTACATCAAAGCCCGAAGACTCAAGCAGCTTGACATGCACCACCTCGCAAGCCGAGAACTATCCAGTTGTTATGCAGTTCCTACCTTACAACTAAGTTTTCGTTCATTTCACTCGTTTTTCAATAAGGAATTTAAAAGTAATTTACAACTTGGCTCGGCTGCATGCTTACAACAACTGATCACTCATGCACTTCAAAAGAAGATTGCACCATTCGTAAGGACTTATTGCAGGAATTACACCCATTGGGGACCAACCATGCTCTCAAGTGCGGAAAGGTAAACCAATTCTTCGACACCCACATGGGTTTGCTCTCCAATGCAGGAGGATAAACTTTACATTCTGAATATCTAAACGTGGATGAGTCGGGCTGTCTTGGTGTAACTAGGTGCACGATGGCTTGCACTGGATTCTTAGAAGTAACCATAATGATATTTTTTTTAAGGCTTAGCTAACTGAAGGATTTTGGGTCTATTGGCCTAATTCGCGGAGAACCGGGCCTCGAAGATAGAGGAAGCACATTACGCAGTACGCCCTACGGACGGCTGCCCTAGAACCCTAAAGCTGCTACTAAGTGCACTAAGGTAGCCTACGGTTTCCAGAAGAAGACCTACAGCTTGCCCTTCGAGTAGTAAGCTGCGCTAAACTGATAGGAGCATCTTTATGCGACTTAGCTAGCTTGTTTCTTGGCATTGATGTTGTTATTTCCTATTTAATTTAGTATTTTAAGCTATTTTCGTGTGTTTGTAGGTCCAAAGGGTTAAAGTAGCAAGAAAGTGCCTTTTGGAGCAGTTTTGGGCATGGAATGGGTAACATATGCTTGGAGCAAAGTGGATGGACGAAATTGAAGACCTAAAGAAGCTAGGAATGTGTCAAAGAGAGGAAGAAAATAAATTCAAGTCAAGGAAGGAAAAGGAATCCAAGAAGAAAAAGAAGGAATGACTAAGTCCTTATTTTGACCTTTGACGTTCCTAATCCTAATTCACAAAGGTTTCAGCTACAAAGAGGCTTCCTAAATAATTTGGGACACTTAATTCCTGATTTGAGAAGACTTAATCCCAGCTCTAGTAGGTGCCGCACCTAACCTTCCTCTTTCCCTTCCTTGCCTTGCAAGGAATCCACACTCCCCTTCTCCAAAACCTGCCGCAACTTTCCTTTCCCCTTTCCTCTTGGATTTTGATTTTATTTACCCTTTTTCCCTTAGGATTTGGAGTAAATACCTGTCTCCTAAATTAATAAGGTCGTGCTCCCTTGCCCTATATATATAACTCACTCTACCGCACCATTAAAGGCCATTCCACCATCCACCCTTCACCATAACTCACCTACATCCATCCACCACCATAATTCAGACCATTCCTCTCACAAATAACCTTGTGCAACAGAAAAGGAGAAGGAAGGAGACCCTTGGACGTGCTGCCATTCAAGCTTTGGATTGTTGGAGCGTTTCTAGGTGTAATCCATCCTTTGTTTACAATGTTTATGTTTAATTGTCTTTGTTTAGCGAACATGAGGAGCTAAACTCATTTTAGCTAGAGGAGAATTCAAAGCCATGAACATATTTGCAATATGAATTGATTACATCCAGTTGTGATTTCATAAATCGTGAATGCAATTTACTTAACTGTTTGATTGATAACTTATTCTTGTATGTTGATTAAGAGGGCCCGCTTAGTTTGCATGCTTGAATTTGATGCTAGAATATAAGGGAGTTTCACCTAATCGTTATGAACTTATATTCACAAGTAGTGGAGGTTGCTAGTCACAATCGCGTTAAGTGAATTCCTGGCATAAGTATCATGCTGTTCATAGTTACGAGTGCCTTGTCAATGCTTATGATTTTCATAGAACGTAATGATCTTTGATTGTGTCTCTATTATGCTGTTCATGTAAGGAACTTTTGAAGAATAATTTGGTTGCCGATGCGTTATCCATCCAATTCAATGACTTAAGGAAAATCTGAGGGTTAATTAGTGCTGTTCACGGTTCTGGGGCGTTGAGGTTCATGGTTTATTAAAAGAATGACTTGAAATTGATTTATGTGCAAGTGTGTCATGTGTGGAGAAGGACCCTCTAGCTAGCCAATCACCCATCAATTCACCTTAATTTCGTGCAAACCGTGTTTAAATTTACAATCTGCTTGTTTTTACTTTAATTTCGTCAAAACCCAATCCCTCTTTATTTTGTTGTGTCAATTAGGTTAGAATCTGTCTAAATTTGTGTCTTTAAGTATTTTGAGTCATAGTTGAGTCCAAATTCGTCCAAATCACCCTTTAGTGTCCAGTTTGAGTTTATTTGGTGTTTTAAGCTGTTTTGAGTCTTTTGAACATGTTTTGAGTCCCTTGAGTCTTGTGAAGTGTTTTTAAGTTTGTTTTTGTGTTTTTGAGTCAGTTTAGAGTAGATTAGCAATCCCTCCTAATCCCCGGTTCAGAACGATCCCTACTTGCATCTTTACTACAATTGTCAAAAAGAGGGTTTAATTTGTATGCTTAACTTTTATCACATCATAAACTTATATAACCGCACATTTTTATGAAAGGTTAAACAGTTAACGTACATATAAGAAGCTCTATACACTACCGACACGCTACACAGTCGATAAGTTTCACCTCTGCCAAGCGCGGAATTATCATTTTGCTATACACTAAATCCTAAATTGTTGTGATACTTGCTACGCAACCTACGAAATTGGTTACATAAAAAAGTAAGGAGTTCTCTCGGACCTTTGCCTACGATAGTCCATACAACCACATACTTTGATACGAAAGGTTAGAGGATTTCATGATCCAAAAAATCTTTACTATGTTGTGATGCAGGCAACACAGCTCAAAGGATTAGAGAAAGCCAAGGTTAATAGCATAATGGTCACGCGGACTCGTCTGCTTCTGTAAGTAAAGGCAGGCAAGTCTTCTGGATAAATAGAGAAGGTCTCGAAGTCTTTCTAGCAAACTCAAAGTCAGATGGCCTACTAAAGAGATGATTTACATAACCCAGCTTGTAAAAATCAGCCTAACTTTGAACAAGCGAAGCCTCGAGCCCAGCCTTCTAGCATTTCAGTTGTTGGTCCTCCTCAAGCAGACCAACATGGACTCGCCGCAGCTCATCCGATTCCTTCTTCAGATTTTCGTTGATCTTCAACACACCTTGGAGTTCCAACACTTGGGGCTTGAGTCTATCAACGATCTTCTTGAAGTGGATCACTTAGTTTTTGCCACCTCTTTGGCAGTTAGTATCTTTTTGGTCAAGGAGCATAGACTCGGCTACCAGAATAGTCATCTTCTGCATCATAGGAAGCAAAGAATTCCTCTTATATTCAGTCGTATGCTTCGCAAAGGAACTTGGGTAAACAACCCATCTAACGCCATCAACAAACTTGGCACAAGCATTCATGTTTTCAAGCAGTTCTGGTTTCAAAAGAGCACAGATCTCAGTAGCCTCCCCAGAAACAAGCTTAGTGGATTTCTCACAACTGCCCATGCCAGAAGTCTCCTCCTTCTCAACAAGCGAATCAATCTCAGCAGCAAGAAGAGTAAGCCTTGGCACCACTTTAGCAGCAGAGTCCACCTTATCGCTCTTCATAGTAGCAAGCCTCTCTAAAGGTAAACCAATCTTAGCTCCTAGCGGACATCTTGGCAGTGGTTTTGGCACTAGGAGCACAACGGATCTAGCAACCGCATCTTTCTTTCCTTTGGAAAAAGTTAAGTCAATCACAAGCCTAGGGGCAATAGGCGAACCTTCACGAGTAGTGGAAGATGTCGTTGGCTTTTTCTCAATCGACATCTCTTGAGCAGGCGAGGAAGATCACTACTTTCCGCCTTCATTCACAACAAGCTCCACGACATCAATCGGACGAGCTAATGCCTTCGCCTTGATCAGCTTTATCTCCCCTCTTTGGGGTAATCCACATTTCCCCCGGCGAAGGGGACTGAGCAGCCCACGCCATTCACGGTACTCAGCAGGGATGCCTAAAGAAGTATGCACCTTCTTCATATCTGGAGAAGTCTTAAGAGTTGGGCCGAATTCTGAATCTACATAAGCAAATGAAGATAATCAACAAATTAAATAGCAGCTTAGCAAAAGCACAAAGCAGCCAAGTGACCAAGCAGTCTACTTATCAGGGATGAAAGTTGTTAAAACACGTAGCTCAGGGGAAGAATCATGTGATAGCTCGTCCCGAAAATTGTACTTTTATTACCCTCGAAATTGTGAAAGTACGAAATTACCCTCGAACGGCGGGTTATATTCTCATTTTGGGCTAAGTTTCAAGGTCCAAAATTGTTGATTTTGGACCAATCACGTCTTTTCCAAATGAGTAGGAACCATTAGAGAGTGTTTTGAATTTAGGTTCTAAGTAAGTTAGGGTTTTGGTTGGTTTGTAGCAAGTTGATTCTAAACTAACTAAAACTTCTTGTGGTTGTTTTGGTTGTGGTTGGAAGTGTGAGAACCACACACCTAGACACAAACATGAACTACTCTCTCTCTCTCTCTCCTTCCCGTGCTCTCTCACTCTCAGACTCACCCTCCATCTGCAAACGTACGGACAACACCCAAATTACCCCAAAACTTTGCAGATCGAACAAGTTAAGGGCACCATCGTGATCCTTGAAGGTTCACGAGCTCAACCATGTCCGTTTTTGGCCGTGAGACCTTCGAAAAACCCTAGAGTTCGAGAGATCCATCGAGGTACAGTAGCACGACATTGATCGACGAAGTTTCATGCTATTTCAAGGCTCCTAAAGGTATCCTTTCTTCCTCCTAAGTGTTCTGGATGAGTTTTGGCTAAGTTTGAACGTAAAGAAACCATGGAAATCGAACCTCCGAAGGTGGCACTGTTCACCAACTTTTAAAACCGTGAATTTCTTCGATTTTTAGAACCACAACAAGCTTTAGGACCTTCCCACGATGCTCGGAGTGCATCTTTGGTGAAATTTGGACATCGGGAAGCCCATATACAAAGAGTTGCAGAGGTCACCGGATTTTCGAGCTTGCTCCGACGTGATTTCGTGGAATTTAAAGCTTCAAATAGGTATAACGTGATTCTTTAGATCCTAAGCTTCATTTTGGTGGTAATTTCATAGAAAATGGTTGAGAATGGAGTGAGAATAGAGGTTTATAAGTTTTCCCAGTTTCCTTCAGAGGAAGAAGACGAAGAATATTCCGTCAAAACTGACAGAATATTCTGACGGCATTAGTTAAATTAAACGGTATATGCTACTTTTTAACGGAATATTCTCTAACACCGTTAGGGTTTCCGTCCCCTGTGCCAGGCACGTGCCGCGCGTGGGTGGCGCGTCTGGCCGTGCCTTGGCCAGCGCGTGAGGGCGCGTGGGGTATATCATTTTGGTATATTCAAACACCCCAATTGAGCAATGTATGAGAAGTTATTTCCCTAGTTTCGTTTATGTGCTTTAAAATAACGTATTTATAGTTGTTTCTCACATAGGCGAGACCTATCCGGAGGACGAGCGTAGCCAGGTTAGGCACGGGGGCTACGATCCATCTACTTATCAGTGAGTGGCCTTTTGGTTTTCCGTATATACCTATATACTAATTATTTTTCCCAGAATATGCATTTTTAAATGATTTTATCAAAGAATTGCCATGCCAATATATTGTTATTATTGAATATGCATTATGAATTGTATATGCATGATTGTTGGTGTTGCGGGCGCTCAGGTAAGTTCCAGGTAAGATTATGCGTTGTTCATAAGAAGTTGAGTTAGGAAAAGTATGATGAGATGCATCGAGAGCTCATTAACCTGCACCCCAGTGTTAGTCCTCCCGCCCAGGGTTAGGGGCATAGTCTTTCACGTGATGTTCACCTCCCGCACCACACGCTCATCTTGGATCCAAGTTAGGTGCACAGCCCTGTAGTATAGACCACTTTCAGTGGGTTCGACTCGTAGGTGACCCGTGATCATTCGCACAGTCTTCACGTGATTGTAGCACTAGAGCGTATTGTTTTACACCCAGTCTTGTCGTATAGACCACTATAGGTGGGTTTGACACGTGTGCAAGCATGATTTATGAGCTAGAGTTCAGCTGACGAGCTGTTGCATTTATTATTGCATTTGAATCACTTACCTGACGATTTGAGTTATACGACATAGCATATTCATGATTTATTCACTTCTTGTGATGATGATGATTTCAGTTGAGTTCGGATATATGTATATACTATTTTTCTGGGAAAGTATACAGGTTTTACGGTGAGGGGATATAACTGTTATTTATGAAATGATTTTCGAAAAGCTTTGTTTTTGCCCACTCACGCTTTTGTTTTGCGCCCCTCTAGGTTTTAGGTAGCTGTTGTTGGTGGCTCACGGGGATACATCAGATGTTCTGACAGACCATCACCTATGTAGGACCACATTCGGGTGTTGTTAAATTAAGTACTTCATATGCATTGACTACACCTAGACTATTGTGCTCTGATTGTGTATTCACACTTATTTCCAGTTTAACATTCCTTGAAGTTTGGTTTTTATTCTTTCGTAAATTCTTCTATATTTTTGCTTCCGCACTGTGCACATGGCTACGTCACCCTCACGTGACGGCCAGCATGCCTCGATCTCGGTCGGGGTGTGTCAAATCAGACTCTCATTCTCCACTTATCTCCAAAATCTCCTTAGCCCAATCATGATGTCCCTTGCTCCATTAATCAAAGAGCCTATAGCAGGATCACAACTGCCCAACTTCCTCAATGTGGCCTATGTCAAAGAAGTACCATAATTCGTTGACAGTTAGATCCAAGTCAAAGAATTGGCTTAGATTGAGGAATCACACCATCACACGGACCGCATTTGGAGAACATTGAGCGGGGGCACACTTCATGGAGCAAAGCATTTATTGGAAGAAACGCGGCATGGGAAAAGTAAACCCCAACACAAAGTAGTAGGGGTGAAACATGATGGCTTTTCGTGCCCCACTACATGGCTCACGGCTACTACCTTCCTTGACCCGCTTCACACGCACCCCTGATGGAATGGCATGCCTATATGCCTCGAGAAAGTCTCTAAACGAGTCATCAGAGTTAATTTTGAAGTGAGTAGCCTCGATGTAGCCCACTATACTCAAAGACCCGCCTTGACGATACAACGGTGGCACACCATCATCACTCTTGTGGCTTGAAGAAGACATACTCAAGGAAATTCTACAAAGACGCAAGAAAGAATCGTTAGAAGCTGCACAAAATAAAAAAATTTAAAAAAATGATGTGCTAGAGCCCACGGCCTAAAGACCAAGCCCCGCGGCCCAAGACCGTAGGTGCTCAGCAAGCCACGCCAGGCCCCATGGCCTAGACCTCCCACTCTGGGCCTAATGGCCTTACGGCCCATTCCAAATAGAGGAGGCATGGTGCCCCCGAGCATCCCTTTCTCTTTTCTCTCGAATACGGGCATACGCCCATCAAAACAAGAAAAAAGAAAATGAGGCTCGTGCCTCCTCAACCCAATCCACCACACCAACACGAGCTCGAGCCAAACCTTCTGCATGACAGCCCAAGAATGAGGCCCGAGCCTCCCTTCCTCTCTCCTACATAAGCCCAAGCACAATGGCCCAGACCTAAGCGCGCTAGCACGCTGGCCCAAGTTGAGCCCCCGTCGCGCCATGCCACCTATGGTAACAGTGTTGTGGCCTCTCCAAGCCACTTTTTGACACATTCTCAACCCTCATCGAGCCAAATTTCAAGCCCCGGGGCTCCCAAAAAGTAAGAAGACAAGGACAATTAATTTTTTCATACCTTGGTGCGGCGTGAAGACGAATAAAGCAACGAAAAACGATCATTTGCACGGGCAAGTGTAGAAGATTGCTAGGGGAAAGGGAACAAATTGCACTCTGAAGTTGATTTAATTATCTACTTAAGGTAGACTTAAATAGACTTTGGAAGTAATTTATTTCCCTTTCCTAGAAGGATCTAATTTCCAATTAATGTGGGAATCTACATCAAAATAGAAAACAATATTATGTTTCCTAAAGCAAGGGAAGATCTCTACACCTACTACTCTTTCCTGCGAGAATAATCAAGAAAATAATCAAGAAAATTATAGAAGTGACATGTGTACTTTTAGGTAAAAAGGTAAAAAATACCCTCGAGGCACACCGGAATTCCCACGCGCATGCAACGGACAATGATGGCTCAAATCATGGAAGAGTCAAAGGTGATCAAAATGGTATTTATTCAAATCCCTCTTATCACTCCTCATCAAATTCTCACTCAAAAGGTAACTCTCAATTTTCCTATTCATTAGGATGAATTAACAAATTAATTGCAAGATATTATTTCACATAATATCTTGCAATTATACTCAAATTCTCACCATATATGGCCGAACCCTAGTTCTCCAAATAGGGTCAGCCACACCTCTATAAATAGCCTCATTTCTCCACTAGAATCCTAAGTTCATTCTCTCCGAAAAATTCCCAAACACATTTTTTCTCAAATTCTAAGTTGGGCATTGGAGATTCTTCAGCCAAAGCCCCCCTTCTTCATGGGTGCGTGAGGCTTTGGCCTTAATCTTAGGTGGTATTATTTTACAGGTGCATTTTTGTTAAAGGAAAAGACAACGAAAATTTGCATCCACAGGCAGGATCCCATCATCGACTACATAGTTAATAGAATGCTCCCCGCAGACAAACTGAAGTCCAGGGAACTCCAGACAAAAGCAACATGCTACTAGATGTGGAACAATATGCTCATTCGCAGATCCTTCTCAGGACCACATCTTAGCTGCATATCGCCTACCGACGACCTGAACATTCTTAGCTTAATCCACAAAGGCGTCTATAGAAACCACTCTAGAGGCCGCTCCCTGGTGCAAATAGCTCTTAACACAAGCTACTATTGGCTAACCATGTATCGAGACGCCAAAGAGTATGTACAAAAATGTGACAGCTGCCAGCGCTTCAAGCCCACACTTGCACTACCTGTCAATGAAGTTCACTTGCAGACAAGCCTTTTGCCATTCATGCAGTGGGCGATTGACATGGTAAGACCAATGTTGCCTGACACTAGGGGTAGAGACATGATGATCATAGCAACCGACTACTTCAAAAAATGGGTCGAAGTCGAACCCATGACTATAACTACCCAGACGAACATAAAGCACATCATATGGAAGAACATCATCTACTGCTTCAGCATCCTTCACTCTATCATCACTGAAAATGGTCTGCAATTCGTGTATAAAGACTTGGTGAAGTGCTTCAAAAAATATGGTATCAAGCAGCACATGTCAATGCCCTAATATCCGCAGATAAATAGGCATGACACGGCGTCCAACAAGACCATTCTCGACTGCCTTAAGCAGTCCCTCTCAAACAACAAGGTCAAATGGCTAGACGAGCTTCCTGGTGTTCTATGGGCTTATCGTACCACCAAGAGACGAGCAACCGGCAAAACTCTATTTTCATTGGCGTTTTGTTCTGAGGCGATCATTCTTCCTTACGTCGTCGTGCCTAACATTAGCACTGTACTACCAAATTCTTAGCATAACGAAAATGGGATGGCCAAAAAATTAGACTTGGTTGAGAATAACACAAAAAGGTTATCACCCGCATTGTGGCCTATCAGCAGCAGCTCCTCTCAAGCTACAACAAAAGAGCGAAGATCCAGCAGTTCCAGCCAGGAGACTTAGTCCTCATAAAAGCCTTCATAATCCCCCGCCGGGAAGGCTCCAAAACGATGGCTCCCATTTGGGAAGCTCCGTACAAAATCAGGCGAGTAGGCTGGAATGGCAGCTACACCTTCACCACTATGAGAGACAAATAGATCAAAAAGTAATGGAATGCCTACAACCTGAGAAAGTACTACGTGTGACTTCTCATGCCGAGGATTATCAGTTGTTATGTTATTTCTGCCTACAAGCAAAGTTAATACATTTCTTTATTTTCAATGAAGATCGAAGGAATTATTCACAAGCCTGGGCCGAAAGCATGAACATCCCAACTGACCAACACTACCTTAGCACACATGGTTTATGCTCTCCCATCAGGAGAAGGTAAACTAATCTGGGATATCCAAACATGGATGGGTTGTTTGACTGCTCAGTTCCTCAGAATGTTTCGGCAACTTGCGCTGAATAACTCCCTGAATTGGCCACAATAGACTTTTTCCTAAAAAGACTTAGCCAACTAAAGGATTCAATTTCGTAGGAGCCCAAATCTCTAACTGGAAGAGACGCTAAGTGCAGAATCCCTTCTGATGAAAGATTTGCGTGATTAGATAGTTTGTCCATGACGTGCAATCTTCATGAACGTAAGTCAGCTCTAAAGTGTTGCAATACTAGTTAAGCGACATGCGGAATCAATTACAATTGTTACCCCATATATACGTACAGAGCTGGGTGCAGCTTAGAAGATCAAGGGATCAGCAGCTTGAAATGACATGGCCACTGAGTCATGATTTCATATACAACTTAAGCCTAAAACACCTTTAACAGCCAAGGCCAACGCCTAAACCTGTCACGGAGGTCGTCTGCTTCTAGGGATGGCAATGTAATCCGTCAAAATCTGATACCCGTTGGTAACCGGCCTAAACAGTTCGGTTTTGGGGAGCAAATTTTGGGTTTTTTACTGTTATGGGTAACCGTTGGTTAAAATTTTTGGTTTCGCGTTCGGTTATGGTTATAGGGGTATCCGCTCCAAACCCATACCCGAACTCGCCCTGTTTTCATTCTTTAATAAAAAATATAAATATTTATTATATTT
The DNA here is from genome assembly GCA_036320875.1 of Cotoneaster glaucophyllus. NCBI lineage: Eukaryota > Viridiplantae > Streptophyta > Magnoliopsida > Rosales > Rosaceae > Cotoneaster > Cotoneaster glaucophyllus. The sequence goes on along the minus strand of CM070072.1, from coordinate 6,563,119 downwards.
AAAACCTTTGAGTTCTTTAATACTACATGGGAGACTACAAAAGTCTTAAGCACCACACACACGTACATGCGTACCCACACATGCAAAAGTCTTAAGACTACAAAAGTCCCATTTTTGTGCTCTATGCTTCTCCTTTCCCTGAGCACCACACACGCACGCGTACACACATGCAAAACAAGGACCACACCACCTTCTCTCCCTCATCCCTCACCTTTCTATTCTTCCCGTGCTCTCTCCCTCACCTCACTTCTCTGCAAGTCTCTCTCTCTATCTTTCTCTTCTTCTCCTCATTACACTCTCCTTATTACTGAATTTGCAACCACCATATCGTCATCACCCATGACCCACCTCATCGAATCACCATCAATCCCCACCGATCAGCCCGACAGCCATCGAATTGTTATCACCCATGACCAACCCAGTGCGATTGCAGGCTACAAATTAATTAGAATTCAATTATCGACTCCGTCTCAATTTCATTTCTAAAACATTTGAATTCTGCATCGCAGCTTTGGATTTTTCTCATCTTGATTTTGTCCAGGTAAGGCGTGCATATAATTTTGTGAATTGAGGCTGTGTTTATAGCATTGGCTGGAAGATTGGATTATAATATTAATGTGAGATAAGAAAGAGGAAAGTGGAGGAAAATGGAGACAAAGAAGAGCATTGTTAGTTCGTTGAATCTTTGAACAACCTGAATTTGCATAAGTGCTAAGCAAGGTTATTGATATTAGCTGAAGCTGAAGCATTCCTACGAAGCATTCAAGGCTTACAAGAACCTTATTAAACTCTCTGTCTTACAAGAACCTGAAGTGCTTTGCGAATTCAGGTTCTTGTAAGTCTTTATCCCTCTGTCTTTCTCTCATTCTCCTCATTACACTCTTGCGAATTCAGGTTCTCCTCCTTCTCATTACTCTCTTTGTCTTTCTCTCATTCCTAAATAATTTTCTTAAACAAATTTTCAAATAGAAGTTCCATCTTTTGTTCTTTAAAGATTCAACGAACTTTCATCACAACCACTAGATCAATTCATACGCTTTAGAAGGCGCACTGTAAATAGACTGTAACATATAAAAGATAAGAGTAAAGAACTAACAGCTAGCTCTATCTTTCTTTCCTTCTCACTGTTTAATAAGTTAAAATTTTACGGTTAAGGAAAAACAGTTATCTGATGGGAAATCCGTTACCCAACGGATTCGGTTACGGGAAATACCCGTTCGGGTTTTTTACGGTTTCGGGTACGGGGAAAACAAACGGTTTGGTTATGGGGATGGCACATCTGAATCCAATATGTCCCATTGCCATCCCTATCTGGTTTTGTAAGTAAGACACCTCGGCCGACTACCCAACGGCTAGCAGTATCTGTAAGTTGAGACTTATGCCTGCTATGACTATGCGAACCCGTTTGCTTATTCAAAAGCAGCGTTTTCGACCAACGGGGTGCGATTTAAGTTTTGCAAAAGCTAAAGTCAAAAAGTATAACTATAGTGGTTGTGTGGATTCCTTTTCTTTCTAAGAGAAGCACGGGTCCGGCAATAGGCTCTATAAATTAAAAATTTTGCAACATGCCTCGGGTGGTCCAAGGCTCGTGAAGCCGCTAAAGCCAAGATTCATGACTATAGCAGCTATACGGACTCCTCTGCTTTCTACAAGAAGTATGCGTCTGGTTTCCGGCTCTATAAGTTAAAAATTTCGCCACATGCCTTGGAAGGGCCAAGGCTTATGAAGCCATTAAAGCCAATATTCATAATTATAACAGCTACGTAGACTCCTCTGCTTTCTATGAGAAGCACATGTTTGGTCGCCGACTTTATAAGTTAAAAATTTTGCAACATGCCCCGAGAGGGCCGAGGCTCGTGAAGCCGCTAAACCCGAGATTCATGATTATAGCAGCTACATGAACTCATCTACTTTCTACGAGAAGCACGTGTTTGGCTGCTAACTCTATAAGTTAAAGATTTTGCAATATGCCCCGGGAAGGCCAAGGCTTGTGAAGTAGCTAAAGTCGAGATACACGACTGTAGTAGCTACGCAGACTCGCCTGCTTCCTTCAGAGGCTACGACTTCGCCCGCCAGCTCTATAAGTTAGAAATTTAACATTTTTTTCCTCATACAGGTAAAGCTCTATGAGCACTAAAGCCAAGACTAAAGCCTATAGTGACGAAGTGGGATCGATTGCTTCATTGATATAGCCAACCCAGCAGCCTGTCCCATGGCAAAGTTTTGGAAGTCACCTCGAGCAGGCAAGGCTCCCAAAGCCCTGAAGCCAAAACTAAAACCTAAGTGATGATGTGGGATTGACTGCTTATTGAAGCAGCTCACCCAGCCGCCTATTCTCCGATAAAGTTTCGCAAAAGACATGGCAAACTAGCAAGGATGAAGCAAAGCAAGGTAAGCTGTTTATTAAATTTCTAGCAAATTGATAAACCAACTCGAAGGCCAACAAAGTCCAAATGAAGCATAACGAAAAGGAAAATAAGAAAATTCCTAAGTCTAAGCAAAAAGACTACTCATCGGCAGCCTACGCAACGACTGGTTCCTCGACCACCACGCCTTCAGCAGCCATACCGCTCTCAGTAGCTAAAGCTTTCATCAACGCATCCTCAACTGCCCCTGCCTGGACTGCCTAACCCTCAGCTCCTCCGCCAAAAACAGCCTGAAACGAGAAATCAAGACGATCAACTAGAGAGATGGAGTAAGTTTCGAAGTCCTTCTCGGAAAACTCATAATCCGATGGCTTACCCTGGAGATGGTTTAGATAGCCAAACTAATACAAATTGGCCTGATAAGAAGCCAGCGACACTTCATGACCGACCTTCTCACTTTTCAACTGCGTATTCTCCTCAACAAGCTCAGTGTGAGCATCTTGCAGCTTATCCAGCTCTTTCTTCATGTTCTCGTTAGCAGACAGTGAACCTTGTAGATCCATTTCCTTGGTCTCAAGCTTACTGGCAACATCCTTGAGATGAGACACTTCAGCATGCATGAAGACAAGTTTTTTCTTCTTGGCAAAATAAGCACATCGTAGCTCCGAATTAACACACTTAAGGTCCTTGACCACCGATGCAACGAGACATACTTCTTTCTCTGCAGCTTCCAACATCGCCTAAGTCGCACCAAACTTAGCTTTCAAATCAACAACCTCTTAATGAACGGTCTCCAGCTGCACAGAAGTAGGAGCAGAGACATCAGACCTTTTTAAAATGACGAGTTCAGATTCGAGCTTCTCGATCTTTTCAGCAACCGGCAAAGCTGAGCCGTCAACGCCACTTCGACCTCCTTAGCACACTGATCAACGCGCATAGACTCAGTTGCCAGGATTAAAGTCTTATGCATGCAAGCAGAGATGACCACCTCGAGTAAGCATGACACTTCACAAAATAGTCAGAGTGGGCGACAACTTTCCCAAAAATATCAACAAACTTGGTGCATGCATCGAAGTCCTCAAATAGGTCAGCCTTTAGCAGGGCACAGACCTTGAAAAACTCCCAAGAAACAGACTTAGTAGATCTCTCACAACTACTGGTGCAAGCAGACTTCCCTTTCTCAACAGACGAATGCGTCGCAACAGAATGAAAAACATGCCCAGGCGCCACCTTTGCAACAAAATCTACATTCCCGCTCTTCGCGGTGAGCGTTTTAGAAGCCGAACTGAACTTAGCTCCCAACTTTTACTTTGATGCAAACCCAGACACCGGGGGCACTACCAAATATTTTCGTTGGGCAGTCCTCTCAGTAATGAGCATGGTTACCTTCAAAGCAGCATGTTTCATAGGCTCAAGCTCAACAGTCTTCTTCTTCCCACTGAAAGAAGTCAGATCAATAACAAGTTTCTCAGCAGCAGACGAGCCCCTATAAGCAGCAGAAGAAGTCAATGGCTTCTTCTCACTCGAAGGCTCACAAGCAGGTAAGAAAGATCTCTTATTTCCAACCTCATTGATAGCAGGCTCTACGACAGCAATCGAACGAGCAAATGCCTCCTCATTTATCCACTTTACCTCTTCCTTTAAAGGCAGCCTACCTTTCTTCTGACGAATAGGACTAAGTAGCCAGCGCTACTCACGGTACTCAGCAAGAATGCCCAAAATGATGTGCACCTTCCTCATATCTGCCGAAGTTCTTAGAGTTGACCCAAATTCCGTATCTGTACAAAGTAAGAAAGACGTTCAACAAACTGAAGTCAGGGAGCAGTTCAATAAAATTCAAGCAGGCCAGGAATGAAGCAGTTCACTTACCACTGATAAAAACAAGTTGAATATGCATCTCATGAGAGGAATCAAACTCCCACTCTCCACTTACCTCCAAGGTATCTCTCGCCCACTCATGATCACCTTTGTAAGAAGCATCAAGCAACCTATGATGAGACCTCAACTGCCCCACGCCTTCCTTGTGGCCAATTTCAAAGAAGTACCATAACACATTTATGGCCAAGCCAATATAAAAAAACTGCTCAAGTTTGAAAACCTCATCATCACACGAACTGCATTCAGGATGCACTGAGCAAACACATATTTCATGGAGCATATCACCTTCTGGAAAAGACGAGGCATGAGAAAAGTAAATTCCAACACGAAGTAATAAAGATGGAATTTGATAGCCCTTTTCCTAGCAGTGGCGCCCTCGCCGCACGGTTCATGGCCGCTATCATCTTTCAACCGCTTGACACGAACCCCTGATGGAATCGTATGCTTGTATGTCTCGAGAAAATCCCAAAAAAAACTCATCGAAATTGATCTTGACATGTGCAACCTTGAAGTAGCCCACCTTGCCGGAAGAACCACCTTGACAGTACAAAGGTGGAAGATATTCGTCACTTTTGCGATCAAAAGAAGACATCTAAAAATTCCTGTAAAAAAAGTATAAAGAAAAATATTTAGAAGGCAACTCGCGATAAGAGAAACAAGAAAATAAAATAAAATAAATGATTGCAGAGCCCAACACTCCCGCGCCAGGCCCCACGACCTAGCTCACCCACACAGCCAGGACATAAAGGGCCCAACACTCATTCTCTCTTTCCTACATGTGGCTCAAGCCACTCCAACCAAGGTGGGCCACGAGGCCCAAAATGGAAGGAGGTATGTGCCTCCCTTCTCCCATCTCTCTTGTGCACAAGCCCAGTAAGGCCCAGGCCTCTCGGCCCAGGCCTCTCGGCCCAGGTTATAAGGACCAAAGAACCGCTGCCCACCGATCTCTCCTATTCTCTATCCTCTTGCCTACACGAGCCCGTGCCTAGCAGCCATGGAAGTCTAGCCCAAGCTGGCTTCCCTATGCCTCAGCATGCCATGCACCTCGACCAAGCCAAAACGAGCCCTGGCCCATGCCAGCCGACTCCTGCCACCACACTGCAGCAAAGCAGCACCATGGCACCCATGCCACGTTTCATACACTTCCTAGGCCCTTTCCAAGCCAATTTTTCAAGCCTTGGAGTTCCAAAAAATTAAGAAGAAGAAAATTCAAATTTTTCTTACCTTGGTGTGGCACGGAGAAGAAGAACAGCAACAAAAGATGACTCTTTGCAAGGGCAAGAAAAGAAGAAAGTTAGGGGAGAGGGAACAAATTTCCTTTGGCTTCTCTCTTCTTTGCTGGAATAATGATTGTTCTGTTAATTTATTTAATCCCTTATTAAAGCAGGATTAAATAGGTATTGGGGGCAATTGGTTTCCTTTTCCTAGAAGAAGTTTATCTCCAAATCAAGGAAGGAGATCTAGTTCAAATTGGGAAACAACTCTACAAGCCCATGCAGCTTAGGATTTCTACACCTACTGCTCTTTTCTTACATGCAACCTAATAGGTGTGGGGGCATTTATAAAGCCTAAAATAATCCAAAAACTCTACAGGTGAGACGTGGACTTTTGCACAAAAAAAACAACATTAGCCTCATTAAATGGGCAGGCTCCTCAGATACTCCCACACGCAGCTCACACCCCTGAAGGTCCATGCAGCTAAATACGACTGCCCACAACTCACCTGCCGTTGGCAAGGTAAAGTCAAAGCATTAAAAATAAGGATTAATTACCCAAATCCTATCTTTAATACATTCCCAATTAAAGATCGACTTCATTCAAGTGAGTAATCCCTATTTAAATCAATTAGGGACAATTACTCATTTATCTCAAGATATTATTCCTATTTAATATCTTGAGAATATTTTTCCATAAAACCTTGGCCAATAGGATGTCGCCATGTGTATGGTAAAACCATAACACCATGGCCAACCACTCCTCTATATATACCCCCCTCCCAATTCTACCAAATTTCAGTAAGCTTTTGCCACCCCTAAAAGCCCTAAACACTTACTCTTTTTCAGAGATACTAACTTAGGCATCGGAGATCCATTGGCCTAACCATACACCCCCCTCCCAAAACCTCGTGGACGCGTGAGGCTTACGTCTTTGATCAAAAGTGTTGATTGTTTTGTAGGTGCATTTTCGTCAAAGCTAGAGACGATATAAATTTGTATCGACAGTGACTAATTGCGCTTATTTTTATTTACATCAATTGAGAGAATTTCACTTCATTGTGAGGCTAAGCCTACCCCCTCCATCTTAATGTAGATAATATCATTTGTTCAAAAAAAACATAGCACATTACACTAGAGATATACCTATGTTGTAAAGGTTTATACGCTTTTGGCCATTTGTATGAGAGTTGTATAATGTTATTGATTGTGAAGTTTTTCGTCACTTATAATGTATTAGAGAGAAACTTACATACAAAAAACATCGCTATTATAACGTATGTCTTGTTCCAATAAACAACGTCGTGTGAAAAAACTAATACACATCATTGCATTATTAACATAGCACATTACACTGGAGATATACCCATGCTGTAAAAGGTCTACACGCTTTTGGCCCTTTGTATGAGAATTGTATATTTTGTTTCCCTTTACACAGCCCGTACATCAGTATGGGTGGGCATAAAAACCGCCAAACAGCATCGAACCGTATGAAAAAAAAAATTGAAAAAAAATCGTGTTGAATAGGAAAGTCAACTTTGAGTGAAAAAATCGGACCGAACAGTTCAAATCGATTCCGGTTTTGGTTTCGAATGACCAAGAACCGGCCGAACAGAACCGAACCATTTTATTAATAATAAATAAATAAATTATATATATACACACATGTCATGGTATAATAGGTTGAAAAATTGGTTTCACCAAATTGCAAAGCAGAGGATCCTATCCCAATTAGGGTTCACTTTCACTCACACACACCGCTTCACACACACACACACCTCATTCCTGAATCCTGATTCCCCCATTTCACACAGACACAGTCGACCCCGGTGACCCCCACTCACGACCTCTCATCCTCAACTGCGACGGCCTTCATCATCCCTCCTCTGCGACACGACAGCTCACGACACTTCGTCATTCGTCCTCTATTTATATCTAACTGTACATGCTTAAAATACTTGGTGAAATTGCAAAGATCATGTGCGTTTTTGGGTCATCTGTGCATGCATATGATGGTTTATGGTTAATCGAGTTTGCAATTTGCAGCCCAGTATAGAGATTTTTTCTCTTACATTGCATGCCCACATGCGAATGTGTAACCTATCGTATCCTATGAGCTAATGTTTGTTGACGATGTTAGGCCATTTGCATTTGGAAGAGAGTGTTGTGATGCCATTCGTGTTACTGCTATTTGAGATCTGGATTCTTTGTCTATAGTAATGGTAGTTTCTTTTGCTAGCTTTCTATGTGACTATTTAGGCCAAGATTCTACATTTCTGGTATTCTGGTTGTGAACTGTTGATGCTCTCTGCTTGTAATGTGTAATCTTTTTTGTCAAATGAATTGGAATGACGCTTTTGTAGAGTGGTAATTGCTCCTCGTTAATGCTTTTCTCCTTGTATCTTCCCCTCTGTCTCAAACATGTTAGCTATTGTTCCCTTAGTTGATGTCTTCTATGTTGAAAATTAGTAATATCTTGACAAGCCAAAAAGGAATTTGATGCATTTGACGAACATGAACCAACTAACCAAGTGTAGAAGATAAACTTAAGGATAATGATAGACCTATTTCTACTTGAGCTTGCTGACAGATAATTGACTTTGTATGTGCAACTTATCAATGGCATTTGGTCGTATTTTCTTTCGAATTGCTTCTTGACGTCTCTGCCTCTAAATATGAGGTTTTGTGAAGAACTGCATTCACTGAATTTGTGAACATGCATTGAATTTCAGGGTAACAGATATAGGTATAGCGCACCTGGTGAAGAATTGCAAACATATATTTTATCTGAACTGCAAAGATATAGTTGATCTGAACGTAAGTGGCTGTAAGGTACTTGTCACTTGGTCCCATCCTATTTTAGTGCTTTGTGAGTTGCAAACTATGCACTTTGAAACATATATGCATAATCTATATAGTTTATATTCAACCTTATCTCTGCAAAAGATTGGTTTTTATTGTCCTGAAGTAGGTTATAATATGCTTCAGATGTATCCCTTATTTAAGTAGGTATCGTAGGTGACTGACTGATATGTTATATTGGCTAGTCAACCTTTAAGTTTTAATAATTATTTGTTAAGAATTTATTTCAATTATTTATTTTGATGTGGAAATCACAGAACCTTTCAGACAAAAGCTTGCAATTAATTATTAAAGACAAGGTAATAGATTTGAAGGTCTAGCAGTAATAGATTCTAATTGCATTGCATGAACATTCAAACTACTTAGAAATGTTTTTGTTGATGCTTAACAGTAGTATTTTTATTTTTGTCTATTTTAGGGATGATGAACCAATCAACATCACATGGTTTTTGTTCTTTTGTTGCATCTATTTCTTCATCATCACCTTCGTCATTACCGAGTCCAGCACCATCACCACCAACTCAAACCCAATCCTAACCACCAACTCCACCATAACCCGAACCACCAATTCCACCCCAAGCACAATCACCAACTCAACCGAGTGGTATTCCTCCATTGCCTCCTCTTGGGAACAGTAGGCGTAGGGCAAAAGTGTGGGAGCATTTTGTTGAATACGATGACATAGAAAACATTGTGAAGCCATATGGGACCAAAGAATTAGAAGGAGAGCTAGGTGTAAGTACTGTTCTACTACCTTTCCTGCTAACCCTTCTGAAAATGGTACTTCAACCATTACAAAACATACTGAGGGAGGAAGATGTAAGAGTTACCCGAGAAAAAATCAGGATAAAAGGCAAAAGACTTTGTCTTTTGATGATGGTGTTGGTACACTTATGCCAGGGGGAATACAAAAGAGGATTGCATAAAGGCGTTGGTATAAATGGTTGTCTTAGATGAGTTGCCGTTTACACATGTTGAAGGGAGAGGGTTTAGGTTTTTCTGTAGTGTTGTTTGCCCCCATTTTTATCCACCATCTTGTAGGACACTTGTGAGACACTTTGTCCTCATGTATGATGAAATGAAAACAAAATTGAAAACTGAGTTAGCCTCACAACCGACACCTGGACAAGTCTTCAAAAGGTAAACTACATGGTGATAACGGCACATTTCATAGATAGTGTCATAGCTAATAACAAGGGGAACTCCATTGGAAAACTTCTTGAGGTTTGTTAGCTAGAATAGGGTTTGGAGAATGTTCTAACCATCACGGTCGATAACGCTTCTTCAAACAAGGTGGCAATAGAGTATTTGAAGACAAAGATGTGTCATTGGCAAAATTCACGAATGATACTTGAGGGAAAGCACATGCATGTTAGGTGTTGTGCTCATATTGTTAACTTGATAGTTCAAGATGGTTTGAGGATGTTAGATAAATCCATCTTAGCTATTAGGAATGCGTTGGTGTATGTAACGTCTTCTCCACAAAGGGTGGAAGCTTTTAGGAGTTGTGTTAAGAAGGAAAAAATTGAATGCAAGGGTCTTGTTTTTTTAGATGTGCCAACTAGGTGGAATTCCACCTATTTGATGTTAACGAATGCTTTGAAATTTGAAAAAGCTTTTGTGAGAATGGGTGATGATGAGATTGCATACTTGTCATGGTTTGGTGAAGATTTGCCGGGAGAAGAAGAATGGGTGAGTGGACCTTCCAATGGTAAAAAGAGGTATGGGCCACCAAATATGGAAGATTGGAGCAATGCCTCTATCTTTGTCAATTTTTTGAAAGTGTTCTATCAAATGACATTGAAGATGAGTGTTACTTTGCATCCGGCTTGTCATAGTACTTTTTCTGATTTGCTTGCAATTGATGAAGAGATAGTTGATTTGTTCATTGAAGAAGATATATTAACTCAAACCTACACAAGCTTGATATTGCATGAAATGGCACGAAGCATGAAGGTTAAATTTGATAAGTATTGGGGTGATCTTGTTAAAGTGAATCCTTTTCTATTTGTGGGACTTGTGCTTGATCCAAGATATAAACTGGGCTATGTGCCACATATTTTGAAGCGTCGTGGGTGTAGTATTGATGAAGCCATGGCTAAGAAGGATGAAATAAAAAGCCTAATCTTCAAACTATATGATGAATATGTTCCTTCTTCCAACCAACCAAGTGGTTCTAGTGCTAATAATTATTCTAATACTACTAGTACTACAACTACTATTGGTAGGGCTGATCCAAATCAACATGGAAGGGGGGACAAACGAGCGAAAATGTACGAAAGTTGGATAAAAGAAGTTGAAGCAAGTATGACGTGCTCTCGGACCATGAGTTTGATAGGTACTTGTTAGATCGCAATGAAAAAGTGGAAGTATGTCAAGATTAGGATATTTTAAATTGGTGGAAATTGAATGGTGTTAAATACCCAATGTTGGCACTAATTGCAAAGGAAGTTCTTGCAATTCCGGTCGCAACGGTAGCTTTAGAATCTGCCTTTAGCACGGGAGGAAGGATTATGAACTCATATCGTTCTTCATTGACTCCTCTAATGGTAGATAAGTTAATTTGTACTCAAAATTGGTTGCTGTCAAATAACATCTTAATTTTAGACTATGAGACAATCTTGGAAGATATAGAGTTTTATGAAGCACTTGAAACAGGTATGAATATTTATTTTTCATTACTTTGTTTTTGTTTTTTCTCTTGTTTTATTGCATGCTTACTTTCTTATTTTCCAATGAGTTCTTAATTTTTATATGTTCTAGAAAAAAGGAATGGTGGCACATCTAGCATTGGGGATTCATAAACTATTCAGTCCTAACTTATCACCTTTTACTAGTGATGGTATGTATGTAACTTTAATTTTTTAGCACCTTCCTTATCACCTTTTCTCCTTAATCTTTCACTTTTATATGTTCCCTTTTGTTGCTATTGATAGTTAGTGGAATTTATAATTTACTCTTTCCATCAGTGGCAGTCAAAATGCATACTTTAAACCTGCAGATGGCAGTCAAAATGCATAAGATTATGTTTAAATCTATATGTGGCAGCAAGTTGAAATTTGTCAGCAGATTCTGTTTAAATCATGATGGCAGTCAAAATGTGTTTAAATGCTTTAAAATTTGGGATTGAGTAAGTATAACATCTGTTGGTATGACTAGAAAGGAACACTGCAAATGCATATGATGAGTAGGAAAGGTGGGTTATGACTATAATTTCTGGATTTATTTGGAGCTTGTAAGAATGTACACCTTTTATATTGAAGTTTCGGAAAGAATGAGATAAGCATGAGATGGTTTTTATTTTTCTTGAGGTTTTTTTCTTGATGCTTCTTCAAACTTTTAAAACTAGGGAAGCCTATGCTTCCTCTCTGAAATAAGTTGTTTGATTCTGCTTGCTCTCTGGAATAAGTTGTTTGATTTTATTATATGTTGTTTGATTAACTGATTGTGTACAGAAGCTGCTGATTGTGTACAGGAGCTGCTGCTTTCTGCTTGCTCTCTGAAGTCTGAAAACCTGCAATTTGCATCATCATTTTTTGTTTGTTGACTGATTGACCAATGCATATGTATTTTAGTTGTCTCTTTTTGTTGACTTGGTGCCACAACCAAAGACATTTGCATTAAAAACGATGTGTTGTATGCAACTTTATACAATCAGTTTTAGAAGATGTATTTGAATGCATGATGATTTGGTGTTCAAATAATTTAGTATTCGGAACTGTATCACTATCTCAGGTGCTTCTTGGATACTTTTTCCTTTAACTCCATCCTTCTTTTTCTTCATCTTATCCTTACATAATAAAAGAGAAGAAAATAAACATTGGTGTCTAGAGGTGCATTGAGAATTTGAATAACAACAAAAGAGAAGAAAATAAGAATTGAAGAAGTAATTACAGTAAGAACAACTCCGTACAAGACAAACGTATAGGTTTGTTGCTAGTGAATGGTATGTCCTTAAGGCTTTAGATAGCAAAATGATTCTAAAAGATAAGTCCTAATATTATCCCCCAAGGTGTCTCACCTCATCAACACACCCGCACAGCTGACCATACCACCCATTGTACATCTAGAGAACTCCAGAATTCTTCATTAACAGCAAGGCAAGGACAACAAAGCATGGATAAGGTTGTATGTGATTTTCAGAGGGAGAGGCGGAGAATGTGGGGTTGGAGTTGCAACCCCCAGTTATTTAGACTGTTATTATATAATCTACGAGTTCAAATTCATATAAACATTACTTATGGCTCAGCCCCTGCTCAAATCTTTGTAAATTTTTGTAAGTTTTCTAAGACACCAAGGTAAAACAAAATCATCATCAAGCAGCAAAAACACAACCACCATACCCTATTTAAAGCAAAGGCACAAATTATTCATAGGAGCAAATTAAGTACAAAATTACAGTGCTTGAAAAATTAATAGGACCTAATCTCAAGGCAATGAAAGAGTTACTTGGGCCTTATCAAAGGCTAGAGCTCCATGGGAAGATATGGGAAGCACATCTTAAGATAAATATACAATTAAACAAGCTTTCAGTTTCTAAAAAATTCAAACAGAACACATAACAGAGACATGCCTAAGCCAGACAAAAAAATGATAGAAGTAAAGGAAATCATACCATTGGTAGCTTGATTCTTCAAATTGTAACCAAATACCATTATAACAGCAGCACAGATGCAATTGATGCCAAAAATCACTAAATAATAACAAATTAGATAAAAATAAATGGGATTTAAATAGAACAAAGCATGAGAAATCTGATCATTAGCAAATTAGTCATAAAAATGCATTAAATTAAACAAAAACTACAAAACCATAATAATATGTTAAATTAGAAAACTACAACTTTTAAGTTAATTTTGTAACACCCCACCCCTATTTTATTTAAAAATTGTTTTTCAACCTTAACTGGTGAGCCGAGTGGGACCCATTCCTATTTTTGTTCCCGGTCTCCCTCTCCTCTCTCTCTCTCTCTTCTCTCTCTCCTCTTTTCCATGTGCTCTCTCTCTGCGCTCTCTCTTCCCGTTGAACACACACACACACACACCCCCAGTCACCTCACACCCATGGAGACGACGTCGACAGCATCATCATCATCATCATCTTCACCCCGTCATCTCTCTCTCTCGTCGCTTCGAGGACGGATAAACCAAAGAATGAACTCCGGCGAGTTCCTCGCCTTTCCGATGACCGGTAAGCCTCGAAGTACCTTATTCATCTTGAAGGTTCGACTCTAACCTGGTTTAGGGTTGTGATTGACATGATCGCGATAAAACGCAGAAGGAAACCAAAACCCAATTTCCGGTGTGGACCATGAGTTCCCAGACAAAACTCCGGCAAGCTCCGACCACGACATGCCTTGGAAATGGTATAATCTTCTTCCTCTCACCTTGTACTTCATTTTAGTACCTAGATCAGAGTTTAGGGTTGTGCGTGACAGACGGTCGGCCGGAGTTGGGGAAGCTCCAGCGTTGCTCCTCCATTGAACTCAAGCAAACCAGGCCTTTCAGGCCGTTTTTAAGGCCCTCGGGCCATTACTGAAAACACCTTGGGCCTTATGCCCGTTAAACACCAACCCAACCTTTTACTTTTGTTTTTATTTTTTAATTTGTTTTGCTAAATCAAAGGCCCTTTGGGCCATTCTTTTTAGACCCAGGTCATGTGCCTTTTAACCCAAGCCTGCAAAGGCTTTAGGCTTTCGGGCCGGTTCCTTTCATCTCAGGCCTTTGACCTTGGGGCTGGGCCCTAAGCCCACTCCCTAGAACCCTAAACCCTAGGGCTTAAGAACCCAAGCCCAAAACCCTTTTATTTTATTTGGTTTCTTTTTATTTTATTTTTAAACCCAAAACAATTAGGTTGGGCTTTCAAGCCCAATACCCTTTAAAAAACCTTTTAAACCCCATTACCTAGACCCTTAACCCTAGCCGGCCCAAACCCTTTGTGTGGAATATTCCGTTAGGGAATATTCCATTAGAGAATATTTCGTTAGGGAATATTCTCTGGAATATTCTATTGACGTTTACGAAATTTATCCGGGACTCTTCTTAGCTTCTTAGGGTAATTCGACGTCCTGAATTTGTTTCCGATGTCCGTTTTCCCAAATTCAATTGTCTTAATATAGTTTTATTAATTGGACCCTTTTATGTGCTTAGGGGCAATTATTGTGACGTTTCCGTATTCGCTAGCTTGAGTGGCTCTTAGGCGGCTAAGTACTGTGAGTGGACCTCTTCAAAAATTGCATGTTTTAATTATAGAATTGCATATATTAATAGCATGCCTTACAGATTTATGAGTTGGTGAACATTTTACAGGAAGCATGATTATTTGAATATGATTCGGTTATTATATTTTGAGAATTAATTATTAGCATATAGATCTATATTTTTTAGCATATTTTCATTATATCGTATTTTCTATACCAACCCAACCTTTTACTTTTGAGTTTTAGAAATGTATTATGTTTTGTGCGTACCTAGTGAACACCATGCCGCCTGGGGCGAGGATCTGGTGTTGGCATTTAGGCCGGGAGAAATAATCTCTAGCTACGAGCTGAGGGACACAGAGCAGGCATTGGGCCGGGAGTTATTATTATTCGGTAGTAGCACACTATATATACGAGATAACTTTTGAAATGCTTCCTGAGATGATTTCTGAGATTGATTTACAGATAGATTTATGAATTGATTTGACGAATTGTTTTATGGCATGCTAGAGTTTTCTGAAAAACCTATCACTTATTATTCTAGTAGTTTTCATTATATTAAACTTTGGGGGTTAGTATGTTCATAACTGTTTTCGTATTATATACATATATATATATATATATATATATATATATATATATATATATATATAAACTTGGTCCACTCACCCTTGTTTTGCGCCCCTTTCAGGACTTAGATTCGAGGCATACAATCCCGGCGTCCAGACACTTCAGCATCGGCATATTCAAGTTCTCTCGGTGTAGGATGCCATTCTTTATTTCATTCAATTTTATATTGTTTCTTTTAGTGTTCTAGTTAGATGTATGCTCTGAATACGTTCCTTAAATGCATATTCTCTAATCTTTTATATTTATAAGTCTTATTTATCCCTTATTTTCAGCATTTGCACTCAATAAATGGCTTTCGTCACCCTCGGGTGTCGGCCAGCACGTGCCTATCCTTGTATTCGAGGAATATCGGGGTCGGGGCGGGTCAAATTTGAAGAAAAAAAATTAAAAAAAACCTCTTACTAATTACCTCAAATAAGCAAAATCCCTTCAACGATTCGTGGACACAAAGGCAGTCTCGTTTGTGTGGGACTTAAGGCGTGGAATTGGGTTGTTTATGGAGCATCACAGAAAGAGGAATTTGGATGCGGAGGAGGAAAGCTACTGGTTTGCTCAATTTTGGGGGCAATTATCTGCAAATTCAAAACCCCAAGTTAAAAAGAATTGATAATAAATGAAACCATTTTACCCAAATATAGACTTAGGAAGGTGGATCCGTGGATGCGAAAGTGAAGGGCTACTCGAAGCTCAATATTGGAGACAGATACCTGTGAATCCAACACAAAAATCATAATTGAACAAAAAGAGAACCATTGGACGACAGATCGAGGTAGTCTAGTTGGTGCGAGGCTTGAATTTGGCTTGTTGGTTGAATGGGTCTCTAAGGTTTTTGGTTGTGGAGAATGATAGAGAGCGAAAGGATGAGAGAGGGTTTGAACGATTGGCTTGAAATATCCTAGTAATGTTGTAGTAAAGACAGAAGAAAATTGAGGGATGAGACGGGCGGCTGTGGCTGCCATGATTTTAGGTCACGGTGATGGAGAAGGCAGAAGTATGAGAGCGAGAACAGGAAAGTGAATGGGAGACATTTTGTGCCATTTTGTCCCGCCATATATTTTCTTAACGACTTCGAAAATTTTGTGCCACTACTTCTTCATCTTAAAATATATAAAATAATTATAAGTGACGCTTGTCGTATTCGTCACTTAATTTTGGAATATGTGACGTATTTATCGTCACATAAGTTAGTCCAAATTCCGTACCTAGCAAACCAATTATGCGTAACGCATTTAACATTTCGTCACATAATTTTCCTATATGTGACGAATTTTTGGGCATCACATAGAATTTGGTCACCTATTCCATGTTTTCTTGTAGTGCTTCTTTTAGTTAGTTTTCTTTTGCCGAATCTTTTAAATTGAGAATGACCTTGCATGAGCATTCTTACTATAACTAACTTGTCCTCTTACCAGTGTTTTAAAAATCGGCCTAAGCGGCCGCCTAGGCGCTCGGCGGTGAGCTTTCGTGGCGATTTTGGGCAAAATGTCAATAAAATCGGGAAGGGTTTAGAAGGCCGCCTAGGCGGCGCTAGGCGATGGTAGGCAGAACCCAGAAACTTCGTGCAAACCCAGAAACTCTCATCTTAGACTTGAAACCCAGAAGCTCTGTGCATCGTACAAACCCAAAAGCTTCATACACCCCATTCATCGACCGCCAGATCAAAAGCGAGACCCAACAATTTGTGAAGCCGAAACAGAGAGATCCAGATAAAAAGATTCAAAACCTAACAATCAAAACTCAGATAACGATGGATTCAAACTCAACTTTACAAATTTACAGAGAAGAAGAAAAGAAAAGGGGAGGGGAATTTTATGGATTTTCCCAAGAAAATACTGTTTTTTCTCAAAACCCAGATCGCAGAATTCGAAGAGAACCAATGCACGGCAACTTGTAGTTCTAAACTGGGAAAGCGTAAAATTTTTTTTTTTTTTTTTTTTTTTTTTTTGTATTTTTCATATTTTGTTTTAGTAAAAATATATATAAAAAAAAGTTAATATGTGATGATATTTTGGCTTTAAGCTAATGGGCCCATATTGGAGCTGATATTTGATGTAGCATTATGCTTTGCATGGAATCCATGTGTCTTTTCTTTGCCCACAAACTCAATAGGGTCTCTAACAGTTTACTTACGGTTTTTCAAATTCTCAATACATTACAAGTATATGATTTTTTGAAGCGTAAATAGACTCTTATTTATATGATTTTTTATAAATTTACTTAAATCCGTCTAAACCTCGTCTAGCCGTCTAGGAGCTAGACCCCAGGCCACCGTCCGACTAGCGCCTAGCGTTTTTTAGAACCTTAACTCTTACAAGTATTTTTTGTGTTTTTATCTCTACTTTTACAGGTGGTAAAATTCATGTCAGTGAGCGAAATGGAAACTATTCAAATATGGTCGGTAGATATGAACGATCAATTGTGACAAACTCCATGCTAGTTGAACTGAACAACAACAAAAAGCACTGGCCGACCAGTCGGTAGAGCCTTAACGATCACTAATCTACTAGGACAGGAGTGAAACCATGTGAAGTGATATCTCCAGCGAATGAATTATCTGACGTTCATGAAATAACCCTTTATCTCTACTCAATTATGCCCGCTCATGCGACTGTGGATATTCGTGAAGTAAATAAATCGGAAACTAATACTCTATCTAATCGTAACGTTGTTGAACAACCTTATTGTTTGCTTTCGATATAGAATCGTGGGAAGCCACATGTACAGTTCTCACCAGAAGAGAAGACTAAATGCGTTATTGCCCAGTAAGAGAAACTTTTTATTGTGACGGGAATACAAATAGTACACCACGTGTTTTAATAGAAAGTGGTGGGAAATTTTATTTTTTAAGTTATTAACTTTTTAGCACACATATCCCAACATTTATATAGTGACATGTGGTGTACCACCCGTGTACCGGTTACATTGAAAAATCTCTCTCCCAGTAAATTCTATTCACCAACTCTCTCCACAATACCAAGCTATGGTGAGCCAAGTGGCAAGTATACAGACTTTGACAAAATTTGAAGATGCTTTGAAAGATCCAAAATGGATTGCGTGTATGCAAGTATATATGGATACATTACAGAAAAATGAGATTTGGAATATTGTGTCTTTGTGAAAAGGGAAGAGACCAGTGGGTTGCAAATGGATATTCACAATTAAACACAAAGTTGATGGGACTATATATGTGGATGATATGGCTGTTATAGTAACCTTATTGATTATATATGCGGATATATGGTTGTTACATGTGATGATGTTGAAGAAATTGAGAATTACAAGTGTATTTGGCATCCGAGTTTGAGATGAAATACTTGCTAGGTTTGAAATATTTCATGGGGATTGAGGTGGCCCGATTGAAGGAAGGTCTCTACTTGTCTCAACGGAAACATGTGCTTCATTTGTTGTCTGAAATTGCTTTGCTAGCTTGCAAGCCAGCTGAGACTCCGATTGTACATAATCATCATTTGAGTATTTATCCTATTCAGGTTCTAACTAATAGAGGAGATATCACTGGTAGGTTGGGAAGTTGATCTATCTGTCGCTTACTCGTTTATACATAGACTATGCCATCAGTTTGGTTAATCAATTTATGCACTCTTTGAGCAAGGATCACATGGCGGTTGTATGAGAATTTTGAGCTATTTAAAAGCAAATCCCAGAAAAGGGGTTAATTTTTAGGAAGCGTGTACATATGGAGGTGAATGGATACGAATGCAGATTGGGCAGGAAAGTGTTGGATATATGTTCAACCCTAGGGTACTTCACATTTGTTCCAAGTAATCTTGTAACTTGGCGAAGTAAAAAGCACACTCCTTCACTCCCTTAGTGTATATACTGTCGTTTGTTAAAAAAAAAAAAAAATTGCAAAGCAAAGCAAGAGGGTTAGGGGACTTTAATTAGCTGGACAAGATTTATTTACCCTTTCTTTTAATGGAAATGAGATGATCATGTTACAAATTACTGAATATTGAAAAATATCAAATAATGTCCACATATCAATTGAAAAAGTGATCATTTAAGCATTTAAAATTTGTAACTTGCTACTTTCAGCCAATTTCCTCATTTTAAAGGTGAGGAAGGTCAAAGGTTCATATGGGGTTGATATACTGAATTTCGATATATATAATGTTTCCCAACTATTGTAAAGTAGCTATAAGACTTGTTCACTGGAATCTGTAGGACCAAATGGCGCAGCTGGTCCATGCTTTGACAAGCTTCAACATCATGGTATTCTTCAAATGCCAACCCATGCATGCAGGCTCCTGTACCCTTGGGGTTCACATGCATGCCATGCTCGTTACCACAAGTTCCACACCTCACCCGACCTGAAGTGGTCACTGCATGCAGACCGGGAGATAAATGCATGTTACTAAGTAAGTATAAATGAAATGGATAACTATGAATTGCTAGATCTATCCACTGCAGATCTCTTCAATGAAAGTCAATACACAACAATGTTCGATCAATGGCCAGCTACGCGATCTCGCTTCTCACACCATGTCAGTACTGAACAAAACTTGCATCCCACTCCCGATCGACTCTTTCTTGTTCCACCATTTTATTCAACAAATGTTTCTTATACATATATATGTCGTAATGACAATTTAGTCATCCATATATATAATACTAATAGACGATTTTGATGATAATTAAGATTATCATGGTCACCCATTTAGTTTATATTTATGAATGACTAACCGATTTTTTATATAGTTTATCTTTTGTAGAAATGATCTTGAAATGATAATCTAGAAAATGATTTCGATTGCATATTTCATATGTATAACGATGTCTTCGCTATTGATATTTGGACGAAAGTCCACCTTTACAATTCGGCCATACCTAGTGAAAGGATTGTTGCTCAATGAATAAAAGTTACTCAAAGTTATGTTGATCTTCCTCAAGAGTTCAAGGTTTGGGTCCCTTAATGTCGACTCTTTCGCCTCCTGAAGCTGTAGTATGATTCAAGAGTTAGGTTGTTCGCCTATTAAAATAGTGCCCACATGGGTAAAGGCATTATTCTAAATCGAGAAGTATAGATAGATTTTAAGGTTGAAGTTAAATTAAGCAGTTGTCTAAATTGTATTACATACGAATGTCAAAAATGCTATACTACATTTGATCAAATCCAAATCTTTCTTTCATACTTCACCATCCAAATGGAGCTTTATAAAGTGTCCAATATTTCTAAACATATGTTTTTTAGACCTGGATGCTACATACATAAACAGGTTTTGTTTATTTACCTATGCGGTAAATGTAGCATTACTCTAAAAATTAATATTTTTTTAACGTGAAATACCTAAAGTAAGAGACCAAAACTCCTCGTTAATGCTTTAGACTTAATTGGAATACCATCCCCTACGATAATCTTGAGAATAAATAAATCTAAAACGGTTATGCACAATAATGTAACCAAGAATAGCTCATATGATCATTCAAACTGAGAAAACAAGTACCCAACATAATTACAATTGTTTACTCCTTCATGGTTTAGTCAAAGAACAAATTTATTGTAATTACAGCTCTTTTATTCTACAGAAAAGAAAATCTGCTAAACATTTAGACAACTACAACATGGAGTCCTTCAGAAGACAGACAAACATAGCTCTCCATGTATAAACATTGCAGGTTACATTCATGGAACCCTTCTATGTAACTAAACAACCTTATTATAAATTATTTAATTAATCATTTTAATGGGTTATGTAAATGTACAGTTATACTATGTCTCTTGCAGGGGAGAAACAAAGCAACTATATTTAGTGCCGAAGATCTCTTCCCATCGCCATCGGACACGATTTATTTATTTTTATTTTTATGCTTTTGCGTCAATCGGGATGTTAGGGCATTGTAGGTGGACGCACTGTCAAAACTCAGAACATTAAGATTTTAATACATTTCATCATACTTACAGGTGAAACCAATTAGGGTTTTGGATAAGTAATGTTTTCTTTTGGTATATATTACTCGCAGCTCGTGAATTTAGGTTGTGGCTTATGGAGTATGACGATAGCCAGCTGCTTATTCTAGTTTAACGTGATTCAGATTTGTTTAAACTTTGATATGCTAGCTTAAAGGGCTCGTATCTCAATAATACCAATTGGTTGACAGTGGTGAAATCCTAATTTTTTTTCATGGTATAAGAGCATATTTGTTTACGTGTGAAGCCAACAACCACACATGTTCTATACAGGTAACAAAACGTTTAAGAAATATCGACTAATATATTAATATCAATTTAAATATTAGTTAAAATATAAAATACGAGAAGCTCGCCGAGAAACATAAAAGCTACTTTCGAAACTTCTACAAACTCCAAAATCAACAAATAATGCATCAGTGAGGAAACTTTTTTAGGGAGCTCCTAAGCTAATTAATGTAGAAATATCAGAGAGACGAGTTATACGACCCACTTCCAACAACATTAATACTG
This sequence comes from Cotoneaster glaucophyllus, assembly GCA_036320875.1. Lineage (NCBI taxonomy): Eukaryota > Viridiplantae > Streptophyta > Magnoliopsida > Rosales > Rosaceae > Cotoneaster > Cotoneaster glaucophyllus. The sequence continues at coordinate 6,541,531 of CM070072.1, read as the reverse complement.
TCCACAACTTGGTAATTATCATCTGCACAATCCGTCAGGTGTGGGGTTTTATAACAAAAGACCTCGGTGTTAGTTAGAGTGGGATTAAGATATTTAAACTATTACTTTTCTTTTTGTATGGCTGATGTGGGATTCAACACACCCCCTCACGTGAGACCCAATTAGTGGGTCACACGTGAGAGATCCACACATCGACAACCACGTGGAGCCAAGGGAACTCACCCTACACGCGGGGCCAAGGGACCCACCACCATCGCGCAGGGCCAAGGAGACCCACCCATCACGTGGCAGTACAGTATGAGCCCGCTCCCTGGCTCTGATACCATGTAGAAATATCAGAGAGACGGGCCATACGACCCACTTCCAAAAACACCGATATTGTCCTCAACTTGGTAATTACCACCTGCACAATCGGTCAGGTGTGGGGTTTTATAACAAAAGGCCTCGGTGTTAGTTAGAGTAGGATTAGGATATTTAAACTATTACTTTTCCTTTTGTATGGCTGATGTGGGATTCAACAATTAATTTTCTAGTGCTTTCTGAAATTTAACTGGAAAATTGGGAGCCCCTAAAATCTAATGAAATGTTTTTAGGGAGAGCTAAACGCTTATGAAAATTTTCTTGCAAGGTGGAAAAAGTTGACTTTAGATACAACAGTACTGAGAATTTGAATTATATTTTCTCTGTTATATTCCTAGTTGTTTTTTTTAGGGTTTATATCACAAATGGTCCCTGAAATTGACCTCATCAATCATGATAGTCCCTGATATTGAAAATCGATCAATGTAGTTCCTGAATTTTAACTCGCGAATCAATGTGGTCCTTCTGTTAGTGTTCCATCCAAATTAACTTTAAAAAAAGGTTAGAGAACCAATTTTTCATGGTAAAATGATCAAAAATAACCCTGTTACTTATAATTTTACTTACTACCTCTCTTTTCTTTTTTCCATCTTCACCTTTCTCTCCATTTTTCATGGATTTGGTGCTAAAACTAAAATAAAAACAAAAAAAAGTGGTTCTCTAACCTTTTTTTGGTCATTTTACCATGAAAAATTGGTTCTCTAACCTTTTTTTAGTGTTAATTTGGACGGAACACTAACAGAAGGACCACATTGATTCGCGAGTTAAAATTCAGGGACTACATTGATCGTTTTTCAATTTCAGGGACCATCATGATTGATGGGGTCAATTTCAGGGACCATTTGTGATATAAACCCTTTTTTTTTTTTTTTTTTTTGGAGGAACCTTGTTGTTTGTAATTTATAACAATGCATGAAACATTGACAATATGACATAAGTTTTTTTTAAAAGAAAAAATGCAAAAACATTGTAGTTGAGAGAAATGCTTTTGCTGCCTTCTAATTTCAATATTACACTATTAAGAAAGGGGTGTGATATTCACATATCTCATTTTACTTCTCTCACACTTTTCTAATTTTCGATCGTCGGATCGGATGAATTGAAGAATATCAAAGGACAAAAATTAACAAGAGGTATGGGAGAAAGGTATGGGATATTCACACACCTCATTATACTTCTCTCACACCCTTCTAATTTTCGGCCGTCGTATCGGATAAATTGAAAAATATCAAAGGACACAAATTAACAAGAGGTATGAGAGAAGTAAAAAAATGTGTGTGGATAATACACCCCTTAAGAAATTGACTAGCAACTATAAAAAATCTTGTGACAAAAATTAAATTGACTTTATTGAAATTTTCATAAAAAAAAATTATCTCTAGAAATCTCCTAAATGTGTTTAGACATTAGACAAAAGTATCAAAATTTTAACGAAATTGTCCATATTATCAAAATATCTCTGAAATTTTAGAAAGGTATTCAATCAAATTTTTAAACTAAATATTGTAGGCTAACTTATGTTGTTGATGATTAAATTATTACTTAAACGTTAATTAACGTATTTATTTCCTATTAGTTTAGCTAGCATTACCCTTTCGGAAATATCCTAGAAAGATATTTGCTTAGGGGTATGCTATCCAAACACTCATTTTACTTCTTACACATCTATTGTTAATTTCTATCATTTGATCTTCTTTAATTCAATCGATCTGACGGCCGCAAATTAAGAGATTGTGTATAAAGTAAAAAGGGATGTGTGGATAGTACACCCCTTTCGTTTCGTTTATCAACATTCCATTTTACAAATATATTTATAGATATTTCATTAATATTTTTTTGACAAACGACGGAATAATCTATAATAAATTAATCTAAGCTACATGAAGGAAGAATCAAACACATAAAATTAGGTGCAAAACAACTTATTTAACCAACTAAGGTACAAATCACTTACAGATATTTCAGTATATAAGAGATACTTAATTCTTTGAGTACAGCTATAAACCGAGAGATTTTTCACTATGCAATCATGTACACTAAATATTATAATACAATTTATTAAAAATCTTGAAAAATAAATTTGAACTGTTATGAAATTTAGTATACCGAGCCGTGATCATGTCACATTAAAAACTTTCTTGTATGAATCAGCCTGAGCAGGTTCTAGACAGTCATTGGCTAGTACGTGTAATTAGCTTGGTCCAGCTGGAACCCGAAGGCACTGCTTTAATTTCACACCCCATCTTAATTACCTACTTAAATGCTTATTACTAAGACGAAATTAGCCTTGGCCCAGCTCACCTCACGAGCTTCGTGTAAGACTGGGAGGGCGCGTGTTATCACGTTTCGCCCCACATCGGATTCCAGCTGACTGCCAGTTGGGTCAGACTCCACGCTTCCCGATAGACATTCAAGTATGCGTCCAGCCTGGAATCCCAACGTTTATCTCCAAAGTGAGTTTACAATTCTACCCGCCGAATGTTCGGGGTCAGTCCGTTTAACCAAGGGTGTGATGGTCAATTAGGTGGTCGTGCAATCTGTAGCTAGGCTGTAAATGTTTTTTGTCTTGTAGTAGGAAAGAGGATTATACTTACTTTCACAAAGGATGGGCCCTACCCCCATAATAACGTTTCTTCCGGTTTAGGCGTTGGCTGTAAAGACACGTTTCCTTTTTACCCCAAGAGTAATGACAGATTTATCTCTACTCTCACTGTCTCACTCCCTCTGCCTTCCCATACACGGCCAGAAATCCAACCCTAGATTATTATTGGTTTGGGATCTTTTGATATAGGCGTCTTAGTTTTGAATTTTCTAGATCAAACATCCATGCTTTTTAGTAATTTAATTAAACTTTTTTTGTCATAATTTTGGTGCTATATGCACATTATATTGTAACAAATTTCCTATAATCTAGCCTTTTAATTACACTCCCCTCCGTTAGAGAAAATTGTAAAAAAAAAAAATTTGGTTAGATTCAAAATTATTTTCACAATAATACTACAATTTAGCAATAATTATCTATGATTTAATATATTTTCTTTCCAAAATAGTTTAAAATATTTTTAAATCCTCCGAAATCAAACGTACAGAAATAAGTTGTTCTTTTAGCATGTTAAGAGAAAATAGGATTGAAAACAATATAAAAGTACCAATACACAATGTATACAAACTAAAACGTACCAATTTAAAAATAATGTACCAATATTAACAATATGTATCAAATCAAATGTACCAAAATTGCAAATAACCGTACCAATTAATGATTTTTGTAAATTCAAACGTACCAGCAGATAATATATACGTAATTTATTGTACCTAATAATAATTTGTCAACAATTTGAAAAAGAAAAAACCATTTGGAAAAAGAAATAATATTAAACTTTTGCATAACAAAAAGAAAAAAAAAACACTGTGATCGAAAAAACATATTTAGAAGAAGAGAAAATATAGTTTAATTACTAATATCACCACTAAATAAGGAAAAGTGCATCATGCAGATAAAATGATAAATTCAAAAATTATTTTAATTTAAAAAAATAGAGGTGACTATTGGTCAAAGCACTTTAATCAAATTTTAAAAAAGCACATATGTTTAATCTAAATGATATATAAAAACTGTACGGGATTCTAGTTTTTCCTATTGGTTTTTAAAATTATTGTGATTGCCACTTAATATTATAATTTGATTTAATAATATTTTTTTATTTGTAAATAAGAGGTATTAAATTTGATTCTTGTGAAAAACGAATTTGAACTATATTATTTTTAGTTTATTGTAAAATCTATCGCACTTTCTCACCCCTTAATTTAAATAATATCAATTTTTCAAAAAAAAAAAAATAGTTGTAGTGAGCTTCAAGGCCTGCCTTGGGGGTTGCAAGTGGCGTCATCGCACAGGACCCCAAATTGGAAGGGCCCCCGATTTTTCAATTTTACATGCATATACGTATATATGGTGTATGTGTAGAATATTACAAACTTGATTCTTAGCGCAAGTGGTATTATTGCTTCTTTACATCGGTCTAGGGATGGGTTCAAAACTTGTCTCCATCATTTTTTCAGTTTATTTTTATTAATTGCATAAAAGCTTCCACAAAATAATATAAAAATTTCACACAATAACATGAAAATCCGAACCCTGATCCTCTAAATAGTTAAGGAAAAACAATACGTCACTTTTTCACTTGTTGATATGTTGTCACTTTTTCACTTGTTGATATGTTAAATTTGTTTGTGCCATTAGAATTATAGAAACTCAATTGAAAACTAAATTTTTTTTTTAACAAAAAAATTAAAAAATAAAATATTTAGTACTTTTTAGGGCATTCAATTCACTTTCGCACATGACCCCTAAAATCTCATGACCGACCCTGATGAGCTTTCTATTACTACATTGAAATAATAGTTTATTCTAAATATAAATATAAAGTTTTAAATTCGCTTCTTATAAATGGAAAGTCCAAATATTAATTATTATAGTTAAGTTATCGTGTATTATTTTGCAATACTCTAAAATGGACTAACATCTACCAATATAATTGTTTAGCATGTCAAAATAATTAAGACAATATCAAATGAAGTAACATCTACCAATATAGTATATACTGAAAAAGGAGGATTGGTTTTTTTCGTTATATACTTGTAAAATGAGAGAACAATAAGTTTATAAAATTTGTACCAAATAATTGATTCGTTGTTGGAGCGTGGAAACAAATGCATGGTGAAAGCGTGAGGTGAGCAGGTTTGAGATAATAAAGAAACGCGCTTGCGATTATTAGCGTTCGGTCACTTTTCTTTTCCTACCGCCTGCCCAAACCCCTCAAGTCGTGAATGAGAAGCCATCTCTCTCTGTCTCTCTGTCTTCGTATTTACTGTCTCTCTTTCTCAACACCTTCCTACATTCGATAAACCCCACCCCCATCACCCCGCACTTTTTCAATTTTTAATCCAAATATTTGAACCTCCTCCTCACCTCTATATAAACAACCTCCCCATCCCTCTTTTTCCACACCAATATCTCAACCCCTCCCACCTCTTTAACTGAAAACCCTCTCCAAAATCTAAATACTATTTTAGAAACAAAAAAACAAAAAAAACGGAAAAGAAAAAATGGGTTTGAATTCTAGTCAGTGGCTTATGAAGCTGTTTGTTGTGGCCACCTTGTTCCAAGTTTCATTTGGTTCCAGCAGGCTGTTCCAAGTCTCATTGGCAACAAGGAAGCTCAGCGAGCTTGTCCAAGACCAATCCCAGCTCCTCAAATACCACAACGGCCCTCTCCTCTCCGGCAAAATTGCCATCAACCTCATCTGGTACGGCAACTTCAAGCCCTCCCAGAAAGCCATTGTTTCCGATTTCATCTCCTCCTTGTCCTCCTCCGCCCCTTCCAAAACCCCCCAACCCTCCGTCGCCGCCTGGTGGAAGACCACCGAGAAATACTACCACCTCACCTCCAACAAAAAGTCCAACTCCCTCTCCCTTTCCCTGGGGAGACAGATTCTCGACCAACATTACTCCCTCGGCAAATCCCTCACCACCAAACAGATTGTCGCATTGGCCGCAAAGGGTGACCAAAAGAACGCCATCAACGTTGTCCTGACATCCGCCGACGTGGCTGTCGATGGCTTCTGTATGAACCGGTGCGGTACCCACGGGTCTGCCTCCGGCTCTTCCAAAACCGGACACATCAAGGGCGGCAAGAACTATAAGTTCGCTTTCATTTGGGTTGGAAACTCGGAGACCCAATGCCCGGGGCAGTGCGCGTGGCCATTCCACCAGCCCATTTATGGACCCCAAAGCCCACCCCTTGTGGCCCCCAACAACGACGTGGGCCTCGACGGCATGGTCATCAACCTGGCTAGCCTTCTGGCCGGGACAGCCACCAACCCATTCGGAAATGGATACTTCCAGGGCCCGGCCGAGGCACCACTAGAAGCTTCCTCGGCCTGCCCTGGGGTCTACGGGAAGGGAGCTTATCCTGGTTATGCCGGGGACTTGCTGCACGACCCCACCACCGGTGCCAGCTACAATGCCAATGGTTCTAATGGAAGGAAGTACCTGCTTCCTGCACTATATAATCCTGCAACTTCGTCTTGTTTTACTTTGGTTTGAAACATGAGAGGGACTAATGTATAAGCCTAATTAGGAATTAGATATATTCATTGATTTGTTCAAATTTTCTTTTGGTTATGCGGATTATAATGATATAAAAATAGCAAATTGTTTCGATTTGCATAAGAAATTATTGTGCCTTCAGTTCTAGCTGATTTTCACGCATCTTTTTTAATATTTTAACATACTCTTTTTAACGGGTATTAAATTTGTCTTTTACCTATCTAATTAGATTGATGGTTTCTGGCAGAGAAAAAAGTTGGAGTAATGGTAGGTGAGCTTTTGAAAAGCTGAAAACCTCGAACGAGCCATGCTAGTTGTGTCTGATAATTGTAGAGCTAGAATGAATGCGTGTTTGTCCTTCACCATCTTTTGCCATACCACTTTTCATACCAACGGTCTCGTTTTACATGTTGATAAAACATGAATGCTAAAATGAAAAATCTTTTACAAGGTTCCTTTTCTTTTTCTTTTTTGTGTTAACTAACACAAGGGATAAAATAATGCGCGAGTTTCACATTTTATGGATAGTGTTATACATCAACACTCATTTTATACCACGCACTCTTTAATCATTTGTTCTTTAATTTTCTTCAATTCATTTAATTCGACAACTAAAAATTGAAAAGAGAATGAGAAGAAAAAAAAATATGTGTATAGCATCATCCTATAATTATAATAAACTACTTGAACATTTAAGAATTAAAAAAACATGCTAAGTCATATCGCTTTGAGTCTTTACAGTGACGTTATCCATAATTTACAACGGCATTAATACTCTTCTCTTCCTTCCAACACATGATGTGACGTGTGAAAAATGAAGCAAAGAGGTAAGTCTAATTTTCAAGGACATGTAACGATGAACATGAGTATTTTAGGTGATCTTATCCACACATATTTTATCATGCTATGTTATACATCTACTCTTTAATAACCATGAGATATGCGCCCCAAAAAGAAGAGTTTACTTTTTAATAAGGATATATTTATACTAAGACATGGTGAATAATTGGTATCGAACTTATCATTCATGATATTCGAATATAAAACCTTTAACTTATAAGTAAATAAGATTATTACTAGATACTAGTAATACTAAGTGGAAAAAACAAAAATTATTTAAAAGACTAAGTACTTAAAACCCCCCACAATCTTTTAGGCTTTTAGCAGGGCCGATCCTGAGTTTTTTGGTGCCCAGGACGAACGCTCAAAATATGCATTTTTTTTAATACAAGAACATATATTAAAATAAATATCTAAAGAGGGTTGGAATCTAATCGAAGTTGGGAGACTAGACTCTAACGTTCATATTATATTACTTTGAAGAAAAAAACACACAAGGGGTCATAATACCTAAATGCCGATCATCAAAAGCAAAATCATATTCAACCACTCCAAGCAAAACTCTCTTGAAATTTCAACCTTTAAGAAATCATCTTCTTCAGTTGTTGACGTAAAATCATCAATTATATTATCATAATCTCCAAATGCATAAAACTGTTAATTTATTTAGCCTACCTTGAGTTATACTGGTCACAAGTAAGATTTTAATAATTTTAATTTTGAAAAATTTTCAATATCAAATTATAATTCCAATATATATTATCAAAAATACTAACCTATCATTCCAATATATATTAAAAAAAATCATTAACGTATCAATTATCATTGCACATATCATTCCAACAATATAATAGAAAACTACTAATATATATTATGAAAAATACCTAATATTATCTGTGACAGTCCGTCCCTGATTTTACAATTTTATAATTTTTTTAATAGGAGAATTTACGAAAATGCCCTTAGAGGCAAGGGTATTGACTTTCCTTGACCAACGGATAGTGAGATGTACGAAATATTCTTTTAGTGTATTCTTGAAGTACTTGGCGATACGGACGTGTAGAGGCAAGCAGAAGCGAATTTGGAGCTACGATTAAAATGTTACGGAATTACAAACCTGAAAAGTATTTTTGTAAAGGTTATCTTTGCTTTTTTATTTTTTTCATAATTATATTACTATTTTATTTCATTTTTAGATGGGAAAAGAAGAAAAGAGGTGGCGGATGGAGGATGAGAAGGAGGAGAAAGAGAGCCCCATTGATTGGGGGAAACCTAACGAATTAGGAAGGAAAGAAGAGTAGAGGGCCGAGGAAAATGAGGGAAAGGAGAGGAGAAGAGAGGCAGCAAATTTGGGTCCTAGACGACCCATCCCGTCGACCCGACTGCAGACCCGATTTTTGGGTGGCAAAATCTGGTGTTCTTCATCGATTTTTCCAACAAATTCTACCCAACCCTTACCTGCATACGTAATCCTAACCTCCATTCTCTCATTTCCACCTAAAAATCTGAGGATTTTGGCCTCTATTTCACGAGGAACGAAGCCGACGGCTTCAAGGACACCGGGCGGTAATTTGTCGTTTTCTGCAACCCTCCCCATCGATCTTCACCACCAAAATACTCCCCTAGAACCCAAGAACAAAGCCCAAGCAGTGATGGAGGCGTTGGAGCAAGTTTGGAGGTCGAATCGAACACACCAATAATTAGGGTTGCCAACGTGTCGGGGCGACCGACCGCCACCCACGGCGGCGCGTGGCCAACGTGTCGGGGCGACCGAACACACCCATAATTGGTAATTTTTAAAAATAGTTGAATTTTCCAACGTGTTGGGGCGACCGACCGCCACCCACGGCGGCGCGTGGCCAATGAGCCGCCGATGCCATTTTACGTTGAATCGATACATTGACCTTAAATTTGATATCCATATGATGTGATTTGATTATTGTGAATCTGGTTTGATTAGGTGCATTACTTAGTAAAAATATGAATTGACGATCCGACCGTTGGATCGTCACCAAACTTTGATACATTATAATACGTAATATTTGAGGATCATAGGAATTTATGGATCGGAATTCTGACATACAGATCCTCCCGAATTGGATTTGTAAGTTCATAAATAAAACGTTAACTGCCACTTGGTTTTGGCAATTGGCAGAGATCTGACCGTTGGATCGTAATGAAATTTTAGTAGGATGTTTTAGAAGCATAATATGGATCTTTGAAAGTTACGGATCGAGGATCTGACTTACGGATCCTCCAGATTAGGTACGTAGGATTGTAGACCCTACTGTCGACCTTTGACCGACGGTTGATTTTTAGTCAATGAGTCTTAAATTATTATAAGACACTTTTGGGGTGCATTTTATGTAGGTTACGTATTTTTCAGTAGGGATTCTGAGATATGATTGAATATTTGTTTTAGGCAAAGATTGTGCGCGATGTCTCGATTTTTGTGCTAGGAAGTTATAGCGTGGACTCCAGGTGAGTGGGCATTTTGGTTTTCTATATATGTATATGCATTGTGTTTTTCCCAGAAAATTCATTTAAATAGTTTTATACTTTGGAACTGCTCTACCAAATGTTCTATACTTAGAATATGCATTTAATACTTACATATATTAGTGTTGGTGATGCGGACGCTCAGGTAAGTTCCAGGTAAGGTTATATGTGGTTAATGGTAAGTTGTATGGTTATGATTATACTTAGTGACATTTAGAGCTCATAAACCTGCACCCCGATGTTAGTGCTCCTGCCCGTGGCCAGGGCATAGTCCTTCACGTGATGTTCACCTCCCGCACCATACCCTCATCTTGGATCCAAGTTAGGTGCACAGTCTTGTCGTATAGACCACTATAGGTGGTTCCGACATGTAGGTGACCCGTGAGTTATCGCACAGCCTTCACGTGATCGTAGCACTTGAGCGTACATATTACACCAAGCCCTGTCGTACAGACCACATTAGGTGGTTCCGACTCGTGTGCAGGCATACTTGATGAGCTATAAGTTCAGCCGTACATGCCACCTTAGGTGGATTCGACTGACACTTTATTATTCATCGTTTATTCTGGTTGACTTGATTACTATTGTGGTATTTTACATGGCTTACATATGTTGATTTTAGATTTGGAAACGATTTTGAGATATACTGTATATACTATTTTCTGGGAAATTATACAGGTTTTACGGCGATGGGTTATAACTTTTGAGAAAAGAAAATGTTTTTTTTTTAAAGCTTTGTTTTCGCCCACTCACACTTTCTGTTTTGCGCCCCTCCAGGTATTAGTAGCTGAGCTTTCATATCGACGAGGAGCCGTGGCAAGTCTGGGTGTAGATAATACTTTCGATGGTATAATTCTCACCCTATCTTACTGTATTAATCTTATGCTTTGCCATCGCGTGTGAATTGGGTTCATTCCCGCTCACAGCGCACTCTGATATTTAGACACTTTTAGGTTTAAATTTACTCATTTTCCACGTCACCACACTTTATGGCTTCGTCACGTTCCAGGTGTCGGCCAACACAGCTCAATTCGGAGTCCTATTGGAAATTCCGGGTCGGGGTGTGTCATTATCAACCCAAGCTAGCAAACCATGCAAATCTGAAATTCGTAGAAAATGAGTTTTGCAATTTGCAGTCGCCACTCGGGTTTTGCAGAAGTCTCAAAATGCAGTCTCACATTTGGCCGCAAAATCGAGCCATAAATCCATTATCAAACAGCAATAAAAAAATAAATCCATTAAAAAAAAGGAAAACTAATGAAAAAAGCCTGAAAACTTTGAGTTTCAACAATAAGGGACAAAATAAAAGGTAAAGTGAATAATACCATGATTGACTTTTTAGTGCAAAAATGTGGTTTTTCGTTAAAATGAACAGTACCAGTAGTTTTTCGTTAAAGTTCCCTAAAAAGAAAGAGGCCTTATCAAACTGCAATAAAAAATACATCCATTAAAAAGAAAGGAACTTTAACGAAAAGTTCCGGTATTGTTCTTTAACGAAAAATTATATTTTTACACTAAAAAGTCAATCTTGATACTATTCATTTTACCCTTTATTTTGTCATTTTCGTTAAAACTCAAAGTTTTCAAACCTTCTTCGTTAGTTTTCCTTAAGAAATAGGCCAAATCGGAGGAGAGGCCGGACCGCAATCATTCCAACAAACATATATTGTAAAAATTAGTAAATTACTAAGAAAAGAGTCGGAAAACCCAATATATAATTTAGAATAATACCTCTCATCAAAAAAAAAAAAGAGAATAATATCTAATAATGACTCTATGATATGTGAGGTGTCATGAAGCGACTTCCGAGTTGCGAGAATACAAAGAGAAGAGTCAGACTCTAAAGGCACGACTTCTGGGTTTGCGAATTTTTATTTATTAATTTATTTTTCTTATATATCCCCATATTTGTTAGTATAGCAAAATTTGGTGCCCCATAAAATTCTGGGCCCTGGACAGTTGCACTGTCTGCATTGGGTCAGGGCCATATCTGTCTTTTAGTATCATTCCAAATTAGTTTTAACTTTTTTAAACATCCAAATAAGTACCTAATTTATTGAAAAAGTTACATCCATTAAGCTCCAGTTAAATTAACTAGGGTTTATTTTATCTCAAAAATCAATAAATGTCATAAAAGCATGGCCGCCACTAACAAATGATCACTACCACCCCATCAAACTATTAGCTCCAAACCCAATGCACAACCATTAACTCCACCCTACAACTCAAGCCGCCAACATCGAGAAAAAAGTCATGCAACTTGTTGAAATGATATAGACTATCATGATGCGGCCACTACCATCTTTACCATCCATAAAAAAAGAATTAAAAGCTTTACGAACCGTTAATCGATGAATGATGATTTATATGAACAGAAACAAGCTTCTTGAAATCCTATGTGAATTCTTAACCCTTTATTTGCTATGAGATTGCACCTTTGATGTCACATCCCGGCCCGGACCGCCACCACATCCCGGGCTCGACTCCACCGTAGCACGATATTGTCCTCTTTGGGCCCCGACCATGCCCTCACGCTTTTGTTTTGAGCCCCTCCAGGTATTAGGTAGCGTTCTTGGTGGCTTGCGAGGACTTATCGGAGATTTTGACAGACATCACCCATGTATGACTACCTTTGGGGGTTATTATTTTAAGTACTCTTTATGTTCGACTGCACCTAGACAACTAAGCTCTGATTGTGAATTAACACCTCTTGAGTTCGGTTTTTATTTATTCGTATTTCTTTTATTAATGCTTCCGCACTGTGCACATGGCTACGTCACCTTCACGTGACGGCCATCATGCCTCGATCTCGGTCCGGCCCGGGCCACCACCACATCCCGGGCTCGACTCCACCGTAGCACGATATTGTCCGCTTTGGGCCCCGACCACGCCCTCACGGTTTTGTTTTTGGGAACTCACGAGCAACTTCCCAGTGGGTCACCCATCATGGGATTGCTCTCGCGCGCTACTCGCTTAACTTCGGAGTTCCCATGGAACCCGAAGCCAGTGAGCTCCCAAAAGGCCTCGTGCTAGGTAGAGATGGGAATATACATTTAAGGCTTACATGATCCACACTCCTGGGCGATGTGGGATGTTACATTTGAGGTCATTTCAATTTGGATCCCTTTTTTATTCAATTTAATACCTGTTTGATAATTGGGTTCTATATATTATATAATCTATGTTTGAAATTTAGATTTTGAGACAACTAATATCAATGTTGATCATGATATACCCGGTTGGTGGGTTTTGAATATAAAAGGTTGAGACGAGATTTCGGTGGTCGTAGGTTGAGGTTGGAGGTGGCGAGCTTGATATTTCCCGATCTACATTTTTGTTTACCACTTAATTTGTGAATTTGTTTATTTATATATTTTTAATATTTTTATGTCTTTTTTGAAGTTATTTTATTATTGTTATAGTGTCCGAGTAAGCTAAAAATTAGGATCCATTGTTGCCACAATGTATTATTTAACGGAAAATTAACTAGAGCTTAACGTATGTTACATTTTCATTAAGTTGAGCACAAGAAAGTTGGGAGGTTTGAGGTGCTTAATCTTTAATTAAACATATTATACACAGCCAAGCCAAGGACTGATCTAATCCAAAGCCAAATTAGGAGTTAGATATATTCATTGATTTGTTCGACTTTGATTTGAAACATCAGAGGGACTAATGTATAAGCCTAATTAGGAGTTAGATATATTCATGGATTTGTTCAATTTTCTTTTGGTTGTGAGGATAATAATGATATAATAAGGATTGTACTATCGACATCTTTTTTAACCTTTTACATATTTTTTTGGTAATTTTAATCATTTGATTATTTTTAATTCAGTCAATCCACCATCAAAACATAAGAGATGTGTGTAAAATATAAAAGAAATGTCTCAATAGCGCCACTGTATTAAATGCCCATTTGCATTAGAAAATGTTGTGCCTGCTTGAGCTTTGCCTTTTTCTAAAGCAAGCTGATTTTTACTTTTTTTTTTGTTTTTTCACACTTGTGTTTGATAATTTTTTCATCATTAAATTAAATAAAAATAACGAACTGTATTAGGAATTTGATGGTTTCTGGCAAAAGAAAAAAGTTAGATTAATGTTAAGTGAGCTTTTGAAAAGCTGAAAACCTCGAGCGAGCATTACCGTTCATAGAAAAGATAAATAAAATAAAGAATCGACCTTTACCAGCTGTGTCTAATAATTTATAGCCAAGGCAATTATGTTCCACAATCTTTGTGGCATAGTACTTGACTTGTTCACATCTACAGATTTTTCTATGCGAAAGCACATGGCCCGGTGTACCGTTTGTAATAATTGGTTAAAAAATTTCTAAAAAATCTTCTAATTAATTGTATTCTCACAATTAACATATCGGACCGTATTTTTGGTATATTGAAAATTTCTCGTTCATATCAACAAATTCATTTTACATGTTGATAAAGCATGACTTTGGAAACTTTTTTTTTTTTTTTCCCGAACAAACGATATTATTTCTACTAAGGAGAGTGGGGTGGCTTAGCCTCACAATAGGCTAGCAGCAATGTAATTCAAATTCGTTTTTGGTTTGAATCGAACCTAAGACCTCTCAATTATAAGTGAAAATGAATATCACTAAACTGTAATGCTAAGTGGTTGATTATTGAAACGTTAAATGATTGCAATTGCATTTTTTCTGTGTATTAATACGTGGAATAAATAAGAAAAATATTAAGGAAACTCTCTCAAAAGTGCAACTCTTCATAGACTATATTTCACCTCACAGTTTAACGTCAATTATCATGCTAACATTATAAAACATTATGCCAAAATATGAGGCGGCACAGAGTCCATGAAAAGTTTCACTTTTAAGAGATTTTTTGAAAGAGTCTCCTTAGAGTATCTCCAAATGAGATGTCAAAATGTCTCAAATCAGCAATAACAATAAAAAAATGATAGCAGTAATGTTTTCCAACCGAGAAGTCAAATCTGATGTAGCATGACATGAAATGACATATTTCTGTCTTGCTGCCAAAGTTGACTGCACCTTCGATTTTTTTAATTAATTATTAAATACTTTTTTATTAATTTTTTATTTGGTTGAAAGCATGACCTTTTTATTTCTTTTCATTGCCAATGCAATATTTGAATATTTTTATACATTTTCTTTCATTCCGAATGCAAAGAAAATAAATATGAATTTTTATTATATGTTTAATATTTGGCATGTCCTTCGGACATGATCTTAGCATTTGTCATAAATAAAGTGAGTTTTGCGTAAGAGAAATACTAAGGGGAGTGAGACTGTCCACAAACTCTCTCGCATTTCACAGTTTAACGTTAATTATCGTGCTAACATTATAAATATTGTGCCAAAAACATGAGGTGACAGAGAGTATGGAAAATCTCACCTTTAAGAGAGTTCCCATAGCATTTTTCTTTGCAGTATGACTCTAAATTAGTACTCAAATAGTTACGAAGTAAAAAAACTTGCTAATGGATTTAGACCATCTCCAAAAGAGATGTCAAAAATGCCACATAGACATATAAAAGTAACAAATGACGTATCATTTACTCCAACCTGGATGTCAAAGATGACATGAAAAAGAAGGCGCTGACATGGACAAAGAAATGTCAAATTTGAAACTGCATTCAAATTTGATTTTTATTTCCAAATGCATTCCACTTGCCATACCTTAAATGCTAACATATTTAAGTAATATTTTATTATTTTTAAACCAACAACAACCCAACTTTTATTATTTTTGTTTACAAAATAACATAAATATTACAATAAATTTTGACATATCAGGTGGAAGAAAAATATTAACAATATGTCAAATAGCTAAGTAAACCATCAAATTAAAATTTCATGTTTTAAATTTAACAATTCTTTGGGAGATGCTTTTAGTCTTGTTATCCAAATATTTATATACATTAGCAGTCGGCACATATAAAACATGGGATCTCTGCACAAGAACAAAAGTTAAATGTTAAAGCAGATTTTCGTTCTCTTTATTGATTGGGGATAAAGCTCCTCTCTAATCTTCTATAATCTATTGCTGGATGCACTCATCTTATTTTATTTGGCTGGATGGAAACTGGAAAGTGTATGCAATATTATTGCACTTCACCTGCTTTATTATGCCATTCTTGAAAAACTTTGAAGTGTGTTAAGACTTTTGATTTCATAAAATGCTTAAAAGAGTAAAATAGCAAAAGAGTACGGTATTAAGCATTAAAATTGATAGGCAATGAGTGCTAAATTGTGGGTAAAGTTTATGTTACATTAACATTTAACGTCTAATGAAATTGTAAAATTAACAAAGAATTTAAATTAGTGCAATTTAGAAACCACGTAATGTAAAATACAATAAAATTAAAACCTCTTTGCTCATTTTGCAAATGACTCCCAAACCCTATGGTGTAAACAATGAACCCATTATTTTTTAATTCAACTTACCAATCATGGCCGGAGCTATCAAGGGGCTAGGGTAGTTCCAGGCCTGTTCTGACTTTTGTGAAAGGTGTATGAAATCCACCGGCCCCAAACAACGTGGTTAGGCTGTTTTGATTTTAAATTTGTTAGGCTGTTATGCGAGAGATTATATTCACACACTATAAATTATTTCTTCCATAATATTTTCCTATCAAATGTTAGTGGTGTATGGTAAATATTAAAAAAATTAAAAAAATGTGGAAAAAGTAATTTAAGGTGTGAATATAATCTCTCTTTAATGAATTGATTAGTTTGGTGGTGAGGAATTTTTTTAAAAGAGACGTGCAATTTTGAATAGAAAAAGCAACCACACTACTGTTTCCATTCTCTCAGCCATATGTTAACATTACGAGTTCAATTTTACAAGTGTATATAGATTTGTGAAAGGACCCCTTCACTCGAAATTCTAACTTCGTCACTAATACTAGTAATAATCTCGTAGGGGCTTTCAAGTTTGGAAAGCCACAGCTCAAACAAGAATAAAGAGAGGTACATCATTTTACTCAAAGTCTGAAAAAAATGCTCATTGAAATTATGAATGCAAATCGAAATAATTTGCTGTCTTTAATATATAACCCTCATAACCAAAATAAATTGAACAAATGAATCAATGAATTTATCTAACACCTACATAGGCTGCGTATACATTAATTAGTACTAATTAATCTAGCCACTAAACCAAAGTAAAACAAGATGAAGTTGCAGGATTATATAGTGCAGGAAGCAAGTACTCCCTTCCATTAGAACATTATGCCAAAATATGTGGCAACACAAAGTTCATGAAGAGTCATTTTTGAGAGACAGCAGTAATGTTTTCCAGCTGAGAAGCTAAATCTGATGTGACATGACATGGAATGGCATCTCTTCCCTTGCTACCAAATTTGACAGTACCTTCAATTTTTTTTAATTAATTATTAAATGCTTTTTATTAATTTTTTGCCTCGTTATTTCTTTTCATTACCAATGCAATATATAAATACTTTTATACGTTTTAATTCATTTTCTTTCATATGCAAAGAAAATAAATATGAATTTTTATTATATGTTAATATTTGACATATCGGGCGGAGAGCAAAACTTTAAAACATGTGAAAGTGCCACATGAGCTGTCAAATTTAAATTTTATGTTTATATTTGGCATCTCATTTGAAGATGGTCTTAGCATTTGTCATAAATAGACTGACTTTTGCATAAGAGAAATACTAAGGGGAGTGAGACTCTCCATGGACGTCTCGCACTTATAATTTAACGTTAATTATCGTGCTAACATTATAAATATTGTGCAAAAAACATGAGGTAGCAGAAAGTATGGAAAATTTCACCTTTAAGAGTTCCCATAACATTTTTCTTTGCAGTTTGACTCTAATTTAGTACTTGAACAGTTACGAAGTAAAAAAACTTGCTAATAGATATACGTTAGACCATCTCCAAATGAGATGTCAAAAATGCCACATAAACATATAAAAGTAACAAATGACATATCATTTACTGCAACCGAGATGTCAAAGATGACATGAAAAAGAAGGCTAAGCTGATATGGACAAAGAGATGTCAAATTTGAAGCTACATTCAAATTTGATTTTTACTATTTCCAAAGGCATCCCACTTGCTTTAGCTTAAATACTAGCATATTTAAGTATTATTTTATTATTTTTAAGCCAACAACCCTACTTTTATTATTTTTGTTTAGAAAAAACATAAATGAAATCATATATTTTGACATATCAAGTGAAAGGAAAATGTTAAAAATATGTTAAATTACTTAGTCAGTCATCAAATTAAAATATAATATTTTAAATTTGACGTTCCTTTCAGAAATGCTCTTTAATCTCTTTATCCAAATATTTATATACATTAGCGGTCGGCAGCACATATAAAACATGGGATCTCTGTACAAGAACAAAAGTTAAATGTTAAAGCAGATTTTCTTTCTCTTTATAGATTGGGGATAAAGCTCCTCTCTAATCTATATAGTTATGCTGGATACACTCATCTTATTTTATTTGGCTGGATGGAAACTGGAAAGTGCATGCTATATTACTAGGAAAGAGATCATCTTCGGATCTCTCTCTTTAAAGCTTAAGGATCAAGTGATCCGAGTATTTAAAATTTGATCAAACGGCTAAAAACAAAGAAGTTGGTAAAAAAATTTAAAAACTATAATAATTTTTTACCGTTAGATCAAATTTCAAAGACTTGGATCACTTGATCCCTGAACTTTGGAATGAGAGATCAGGAGAAAATCTCTTTCCATATTATTGCATTTCACCTACCTTATAATGCCATTCCTGAAAAACTTTGAAGTGTGTTAAGACTCTTGATTTTATAAAATGATTAAAAGAGTAAAATAGCAAAAGAGTACGGTATTAAACATTGAAATTGATAGGCAATGAGTGCTAAATTGTGGGTTAAGTTTATGTCACATTCCACTCAACGTCTAATTAAAGGGAGTTTTAACGAAATACTTCCGGTACTGTTCATTTTTAACAAAAAACCATATTTTTACCTTTATCTGACAATATTCACTATACCTTTAAAAAGGATTTTTCGTTAAAAGGGAAGTTTTTTAGGAAAATTAATGAAAAGGGCTTGAAAAGTTTTAGTTTTAATAAAAAAACCATGTTATAAGTTTTGTTTAAAAAACCATGTTATAAGTTTTAGTTTTAATAAAAAAACCATGTTATAAGTTTTGTTTAATCAAAAACTATGTTATAAGTTAAGTCACTGTTTCTGGAATTTAAGTCACTATTTCTGGATTTTGGTTCTTTTTTACGGACACTGTTTCTGAAATTTAAGTCACTGTTTCTGAAATCTAAGTCACTGTTTCTGGATTTTAAGTAACACTGTTTCTGGAATCTAAGTCACTGTTTCTGGAATTTAAGTCACTGCACTTTTAGTTTATTTCCAGCGACATTGTTAGTTTTTCCAGAGACAATGTTATTTTTCCAGCGACAGTGTTATTTTTCCAGCGACAGTGTTAGTTTTTCCATAGACAGTGTTATTTTTCCAGCGACAGTGTTAGTTTTCCAGCGACAGTGTTATTTTTCCAGAGACAATGTTATTTTTCCAGCGACAGTGTTATTTTTCCAGCGACAATGTTAGTTTTTTTCCAGAGACAGTGTTATGTTTTTCCAGCGACAGTGTTAATATTCATTTTCTTTCCAGATACAGTGTTTGTTTGTGCACAGCCCAAAGGGCTAGGTGTGGTTGCTGCTGGCCGGAGCTAAACGGAAGGGAAGGCCGGATTTCGGCCGGAAAGTTGGACAAACTTTAAACGCTCATAACTTTGTCAATATTCAACGAAATCAAGTGATTCAAAAATGAAAATCGTAGTTCTCGAAGAGAGGAAGAGAATGGTACATTGCACGATAGCTAATTCGTTGTGGTTTGGCCGGAAAACGCCTCGAAAGCCTCGGAGGTCGCCGAAAACTGGGTTGGACAAACTTTAAACGCTCATAACTTTGTCAATACTCAACGAAATCGAGTGATTCAAAAACGAAAATCGTAGTTCTCGAAGAGACGAAGAGAATGGTACCTTGCACAATGGCTAACTCGTTTTGGTTTGGCCGGAAAATGCCTCGAAAGCCTCGGAGGTCGCCGGAAACTGGGTAAGATTCAAATGGATATAACTTCTTCAATACTCAACGAAATAAGGTGATTCAAAAAGGAAAGTTGTAGTACTCAGCGAGACGAAGAGGAGGAGGAGGAGGATGAGGGCCAAAGGAGAGCCCATGAGTGACTGGCTGGTGGTCGAGCTGTCTGTTGGTTTGGTGGGTTTTATCTTGTTCTGTGATGGTTTTTGGTTAAAAAAAGTTATAGGATGGTTTTTGGTTAAAATAAACTTAGTTCAAGCCCTTTTTATTAAAGCTCCATTTTTTTGGACTTTTCATTAGTTTTCCTCTAATTTTAAAATTATAAATTAACAAATAATTTAAATTAGTGCAATTTAATAGTGTAAAATACAATAAAATTAAAAGGGTAAATTACATAGTAACCCCTCAGGTTTGAGGTCTATTACAACCCCATACAATATCTTTAAAACATTTCACTTTCATACCTCACGTACTGTTTTATTTCAAAATAATACATCCGTTACATTTTCCATCCATTGGTCTGTTAAATGCTGACGTGGCTACCACATTTGTGCTGATGTGGCTGCCACTTGGCAAAAAAATAATTTTTTATACATTAAAAATATTATAATATTAACCCTATTAAAAAAAAAAAGCAGAAAAACCAAACCCAGATCCCACACCCTCATTGCTCTCCATCTTTTCTCGACCGCAAAGCGCTTGAATCTCCACAAACACCCATATCTCCTTCCTTCCCCAAACACCCTCATTGCCTCCCTCCATCTTTTCCCGGCGTTGCTGCACCGGTTCAGCACCCGAACCGTTAACCCCGACCTCAAAATGACACCGGATTGGTGCAGAGCGAGCTCAAATTTCGGGACCCTGGAGTGGAATTTTTGTAGTATTCTGTAAATCTTCTCAACGTCAGCGGAGAACTCGCAGTGGGTCGGGTCGTCTTGGGATGGGTTTTTGGATGGAATAAGAGGTGAAGATAATGGAGAAGAGGGTGGGTCGGTTGCTAGTGAGGTGGAGGGTGGGATGGGGTGGGTTTTTGGATGGGAAGGGAGGTGAGGAGAGTGGAGGAGAGGGTTCCCGATCATCGGCCTACTTCTTCAATTCTTGAGCGACCGCAAGATGGAACAATTGTGGATGATTCTGCAAGACGGTGCATAGGTCATTTCTGGGTTGGGTCTGTGGGTCGAGCGGCGAGTTGAGGTTGCTGAACTCGCAGATGACGGTCAACGGCCTGAAGAACCGATTGGCGATCCGCGATTGGACAACGGGGCGGGAAAGAGCGAAGGCGGTGGTTATGCCGAGCTTGAGGGTTGAGAAGGTGAGACAATGGTCCATCAACAATGGCTGGAATTTGGATTTTTTCTCCCAGGAGTGAAAGTTGAGATATATTTTTTTTAAATAGGGTTAATATTATAATATTTTTAATGTATAAATTTTTTTTGCCACGTGGCAGCCACGTCATCATTTAACAGACCCATGGATGGAAAATGTAACGGAGGTATTATTTTGAAATAAAATAATATGTGAGGTATGAAAGTGAAATGTTTTAAAGATGTTGTATGAGGTTGTAATAGACCTCAAACCTGAGAGGTTACTATGTAATTTACCCAAATTAAAACCTCTTCTTATTTTGCAAATTACTCCCAAACCCTATGGTGTAACCAATGAACCCATTATTTTTTAAAGGAAAACTAATGAAAAGAGCTTGAAAACTTTGAGTTTTAATCAAAAGAACAAAAAGGTGTTGTAAGTGAATAGTACTATGAGTGCTTTTTTTTAATTAAAAGTGAACAGTATCAAGAGTGTTTCGTTAAAACTCTCATTTTTTAAATCATCTTACCAATCAAGGGCGGAGCTACCAAGGGGCTAAGGTAGTCCCATGCCTGTCCTGACTTCTGTGAAAGGTGTATGAAATCCATCAGCGACCCCAAACAACGTGGTTAGGTTGTTTTGATTTTAATATGTTTGGCTATTATCACTGTTCTAAAAATCCCCGCCTAGCACCGCCTAGGCCCCGCCTAGGCGCTAGGCGGCTGGTCACCGCCCCGATTAATGCCTAGACCGTCTAGGCATCTGCCTAGCCCACCCAGACCTGCTGAGGCGCCCGCCTAGACCGCCTAGGCACCCGCCTAGCCCGCCCAGACCCGCCTAGACACCTGCCTAGGTTGCAACTCACTTAGACAAAAAATAGATAACTTTCCTTTTACATTTTATTGTTTCCAATAAATTGTAAGAGACTTATTGAATACTTAAATAAACACACATTATATGTTTGCTCCTTATGTTTTCATTATGTTCCAATATTTCATAATATAGATGTCACTTTATTTTCTAGTTTATGACGAAATTATGTATATTTTAAGTATAAACAAACACTTATTTACACAAAATAGAATAGATTTACTTAAATCCGCCTAGTCCGCCTAGTCGCCCGCCTAGGCTCCGCCTAGCCGCCGCCTAGCCGCCTAGCCGCCTAGGCGCTAGGCCCCATCCGGCCGCTCGACTAGCGCCTAGCGCCTTTTAGAACCTTGGCTATTATGTGGGAGATTATATTCACACATCCCAAATTATTTCTCCCACACCCTTTTAATTTTTTAATATTTTTCTATTAAATGCTAGAGGTGTGTAGAAAATATTAAAAAATTAAAAATATATGAGAAAAATAATTTAGGGTGTGAATATAATCTCTCTTTAATGAATGAGTTTGGTGGTGAGAAATTTTTTTAAAAGAGACTGTGCAATTTTGAATGGTTTTTTTAGCCAAAATGGTCATTGAGATTTGCATAACACATCACTTTGGTCTCTGAGATTGAAAATCAATAGAAATGGTCCTTGAGATTGTCCACCATCCATTATTTTGGTCATTCCGTTAAAAACACCGTTAAGTGTCCCGAAGCTCTTGGCCGAAAGTTTGGGCAATTTTCAAAGCTTCGTAACTCAATCGTTTCTTAACCAAATTCGACCCATAATATATCAAAATGAAGACAGGAAATTGTAGAACAAGATTATCCATATTTAGAAACCCAATGGTTGCAGGAGATTTCCTAAAGGATGATCGGTCCGAGGGAAAACTGGAAAAACTAGGTAAACTTTAAACGTTCGTAATTTCTTCAATACTCAACGAAATCGAGTGATTCATAAACGAAAATCATACTTCTCAACAAGACGAGGAGAATGGTACATTTCTCGACTGCTAAATCACCGTGGTTTGGTCGAAAAAGGCTCGAAAGTGGCTGTCTTGGTCTCGAGTTAGCCACTTCGAGCCATTTTTCGACCAAACCACGGTGAATTAGCTGTCGAGAATGGTACCATTCTTTTCGTCTCGTGGAGAAGTATGATTTTCATTTTTGAATCACTCGATTTCGTTGAGTATTGAAGAAGTTATGAACGTTTAAAGTTTATCAAATTTCCGACGAGTTTTCCAGTTTTTCCACGGACCAGTCATCCTTTAGGAAATCTCCAACAACCATTGGGCTTTCAAATTGATATAATCTTATTCTACACTTTTCTATCTTTATTTTGATATATTATGGGTTAATTTGGTTAATAAACGATTGAGTTACGAAGCTTTGAAAATTACTCAAACTTCAGGCCAATTGCTCCAGGACACTTAACAGAATTTTTAACAGAATGTTCAAAATAATGGATGGTAAACAATTTCAATGACCAAAATGATGTGTTATACAAATCATAAGAACTATTTTGGCTAAAGAGCCACTTTAAATAGAAAAAGCAATCACACTACTGTTTCCATTCTCTTAGCCATATGTTAACATTACGAGTTCAATTTTACAAATGTATATAGATTTGTGAAAGGACCCTTTCACTCGGAAATTTTGACTTCACCACTAATACCAGTAATAATCCCATAGGGGCTTTCAAGTTTGGAAAGCCACAGCTCAAACAAGAATAAAGAGACGTACATCCTCTCAAAAAAAAAAAAAAAAAAAAAAAAAAAAAGAAGAGACGTGCATCATTTTACTCAAAAGTCTGAAAAAGTGCTCATTGAAATTATGAATGCAGATCGAAATAATTTACGGTCTTAATATATAACCCTCATAACAAAAAATAAGTTGAACAAATGAATAATTGAATTTATCTAACACCTTTATAGGCTGCGTATACATGAATTAGTACTAATTAATCTAGCTACTAAACCAAAGTGGAACAAGATGAAGTTGCAGGATTATATAGTGCAGGAAGCAAGTACTTCCTTCCATTAGAACCATTGGCATTGTAGCTGGCACCGGTGGTGGGGTCCTGCAGCAAGTCCCCGGCATAACCAGGATAAGCTCCCTTCCCGTAAACCCCAGGGCAGGCCGAGGAAGCTTCTAGTGGTGCCTCGGCCGGACCCTGGAAGTATCCATTTCCGAATGGGTTGGTGGCTGTCCCGGCCAGAAGGCTAGCCAGGTTGATGACCATGCCGTCGAGGCCCACGTCGTTGTTGGGGGCCACAAGGGGTGGGCTTTGGGGTCCATAAATGGGCTGGTGGAATGGCCACGCGCACTGCCCCGGGCATTGGGTCTCCGAGTTTCCAACCCAAATGAAAGCGAACTTATAGTTCTTGCCGCCCTTGATGTGTCCGGTTTTGGAAGAGCCGGAGGCAGACCCGTGGGTACCGCACCGGTTCATACAGAAGTCATCGACAGCCACGTCGGCGGATGTCAGGACAACGTTGATGGCGTTCTTTTGGTCACCTTTTGCGGCCAATGCGACAATCTGTTTGGTGGTGAGGGATTTGCCGAGGGAGTAATGTTGGTCGAGAATCTGTCTCCCCAGAGAGAGGGAGAGGGAGTTGGAGGATTTTTTGTTGGAGGTGAGGTGGTAGTATTTCTCGGTGGTCTTCCACCAGGCGGCGACGGAGGGTTGGGGGGTTTTGGAAGGGGCGGAGGAGGACAAGGAGGAGATGAAATCGGAAACAATGGCTTTCTGGGAGGGCTTGAAGTTGCCGTACCAGATGAGGTTGATGGCAATTTTTCCGGAGAGGAGAGGGCCGTTGTGGTATTTGAGGAGCTGGGATTGGTCTTGGACAAGCTCGCTGAGCTTCCTTGTTGCCAATGAGACTTGGAACAGCCTGCTGGAACCAAATGAAACTTGGAACAAGGTGGCCACAACAAACAGCTTCATAAGCCATTGACTAGAATTCAGACCCATTTTTTTCTGAATAAAAAGGTTTAGATGTGGGAGGTTTTTATGTTAAAAGGTGGGAGGGATTGAGATGTTGGTGTGGAATGACAGTGGGGTGCGAAGGGTTTTTATATAGAGGCGAAGACTGAGAGGAGGAGGTTGATAAGAGTTGAAATTAGGCGGGGGAGGGAGTGGTGGAGATATTTTTAGTTGGGTTAGGAATGTGGATGGTACATCACGCGTTTTTATGTAAGTGATAAGAAGTTTTATTTTTTAAATTATTAATTTTTTAACACATATATCTCACCATTTATATAATGACAAACGATTACCATTTCATTTGACCATCGAAAAATCTTAGTGGTACATAGGCTTTAAGACCGCATCTAGATTTACGAGATGACAGTGTTGAGCCAGCTAAGTGAATTAGGACAAATAAGACAGCCAATGAGGATGAGAATTGAGTGCGACAAAAGAGAGCGCTTACTGTCAACAGTCAAGTTTTCTTTTTCCACTTTTTAATATGATAGATTAGATTTAAGGGAGGTTTAATGAAAATGTCCCGGTACTGTTTATTTTTAATGAAAAACCACTTTTTTACCTTTAGGAAGCTGTCACTTTAAATGGTCCAATAGGAAGCTGTCATGTTGAAAATAGGGCGAACATATAATCATTTTTTACGTATGTCTACAAAGGAGGCTTTTCAATTTTCAATTTTTTTCAAATTTGAAATTCATACCGTATAACTTTAACGATCCAAATTATTTATATTTTAAGTTAAATCTTATAAATCATTTTTGTAAAATATTAGTGTTTGGACCCAAAATGACATTTTGGGGGCCGAGCTCAGAAATATTCTCGGCCCAATGTTGTTTAGAATAGTGTCATGGGCCGGCCTTGTCAGGGTTGGCCGAGTCCTGATATGAGAAAGATTACTTTGGATAAAGAAAAAGAAGTTGAATCCTGATACAACGGGGAGTCTCAAGGATGGAAGTAAGAATGAATCTAGCTCATTATAGGGCTTGGTACAGAGGCCTATTGGAACTAGGATTGGCCGAATCATAATCAGATTGGGATAAAGAGTTCTAGTTTGAGTACATCTCTGATTCGGCCAAGAGTTTTTTAGCCACTATAAATACAAGAGGTCGTGCGACATTCTAAGGAGCTCCAATTCAACACACAAATCTGCCCTGCGCAACCCTCTCAACCTTTTGAGAATTTTACTTTCTTGTCCGCCAACACATCTTCAGTTTGGATAAACAGCACTGTGAAGGCAACCGGTAAACATCTTCAGTTTGGATAAACAGCACTGTTGCCGTAGAATCAGCCGACCGCGGAGCACCTTCAGTTTGGATAAACAGCACTGCGTCGGGGCCGACTGGTTATCTATCCAAGTCTCGGCCGAGAAGGATTTTCGAATTCTTTTCGACAGAGGTCATCTCACCAGCCTTCTCCGCGAAGTGAGGTGTTACAGTTTATTACATTCGGCACATTGAAAGCCGAAATTTGATATTGAACTTCGCAGAACTAGCAGCCTTGTCTTCAGGCTCTAGGACCCAAAGGCCGAGGCGTGTTCCTTCCTCGGCCGCAGTCGCAAGATCAAGAAGTCAGCCGCGCAACACAACACCACATCCACATTTTACTCACCGGCCGAGCTCGGCCGTCGAGTTGGCACGCCCCGCATTCAACCGAAGGACGTAGTTAGCTCATAGATTACTCGCCCTGCGCGCCACGTAGGCTTTGTAGTTTTTAGGGTCAACAATTAGTCAAATAAAAAATATTTGAGACATTTAATTGAGTTTAAAGAAATTGACTAACACTTTGGTCCATTAAAAAAAAAATTATCGTGATAATTAAATAAACAAATGATTTCCGATTAAATTGTACTTTTGGAAGAATGAATTATGAATCGAGACTTATAAATTAAATAGTTTGAATTGTTGAAGTTCAACGTAAAATGAGCCCTGCAACTAATTCCCATTTTTACTCAGAAATGGAAACCCCTTGGGTAAAGGGCCTCTGTGAACAAATGTTGAGCAAACCTATGTACATTTGCTTACATGTCTTGTCGAGTTATATCGACGCACAATGTCGAGATATATTGAACAAACATTTCATCGAACACTTTGGATGGACAATCTTAGGTTCAGTACAAAACAATCAAAGCATCCCCTAATGACCATCCCAAATGATTTTTTTTATCCTCCGGAAGGTCTCAAAACTATTTTGGCTTCGTAATGAATCTTTCTCTGGCATGAGAAGAGAGATATACCCTAAGATGTATATATTGTTTGACGTATATATATCTTGTGACGTAAATTTCCCATCCCCTCAAGATGTTCTTGCATTCACTTGATGGAACGTATCATAGGAAGAATATTCATCTCTGTACAAAAAAAGAAAAATCATATTTCATACAAAATGTATCCATAATATTCCTAAATTCATATTTCCTCCCTAAACATTACCATATAATATTCCTTTTTTCGGTTTCTTTGTCCCTCCATTTTTTTACTTTTAAAAGGTGGGGACTTAAATCGTTTTGGATCTATTTTTGAACAGCTGCACCCGTTTAATAGCAGTCGCGACTTTTTGCATTTAGTTGCAGGACAAAAAACATCAACAATTTAGTCACACCCTCCGCCACATAAAGTCCACCAGACCTTTGAAATAAGGGACAGTGAGAGTAGTGAGCCCAAAACTTTGTCATCTTCATCTACATTATTGTGCTGTCTTTTTATTTGTCCTTAATTCCTTAGCTGGCTCAACACTGTCCTTAATCATAAGTCTCCAGACCCTTTCCTTCCACGAACCCAAAATTTTAAAATACGCAACGCGTTGTCCTGCTGGCCTCTCACTCTGCCCCCTTTTACTTTCTTTCTTTAAGTTTTCAGTCAATATCCTTCACCTCCTTCCATGCACTTTCTTCCTCCCCAACATTTCAGCCCTATATATTAACTCCCCCTCCTTACTCCATTTCCATCCCACTCCACAAGATCTTCAGCTCCATTAAGATCCCAATCACCAAATTTGATCACCTTTTTTCAGAAAAAAAATAAAAACCATGGCAGCTTTTGCAATTTTGAAACTAGCCCTTGTTATTTCTTTGTTTCATTTCAGCTCAGCAGCTAGGAACCTTGCTGAAACTTCCGACCAGAACCAAATGCAATTCCAGTACCACAACGGCCCTCTTCTCACCGGAACATTCTCCGTCAACTTGATCTGGTACGGCCACTTCACCCCCTCCCAGCGTGCAATCGTTTCCGATTTCCTCACCTCCCTATCGAAACCCACCTCCGACCAACCATCCGTCGCCACATGGTGGAAGTCCATCGAGAAATACTACCACCTCTCGAAAAAACCCTCTTCGTCACTCTCCCTCTCTCTGGGAACCCAAGTTCTTGATGAAAATTACTCACTTGGAAAATCCCTTACTTCCCGCCAGATCCAACAGCTGGCCTCGAAGGGCGCCCAAAACTACGGGATCAATATTGTTTTGACATCGTCCGATGTTCTTGTCGATGGGTTTTGCATGAGCCAGTGCGGGACCCACGGATCATCCAACGGCCATAGTCAAATCAGAGGATCAAAAATCAACAAGTTTGCTTACATTTGGGTGGGAAACTCGGAGACTCAATGCCCGGGGCAATGCGCGTGGCCGTTCCACCAGCCCATCTATGGACCTCAGGGCCCACCCCTCGTGGCCCCCAACAACGACGTGGGCCTGGACGGCATGGTGATCAACCTGGCTAGTCTGTTGGCGGGGACCGTGACCAACCCTTTCGGAAACGGCTACTTCCAGGGTCCGAAAGAGGCTCCTTTGGAAGCTGCTTCCGCTTGCCCCGGGGTCTACGGCAAAGGGTCCTACCCTGGTTACGCTGGGGACCTACTGGTGGACCCCACAACCGGAGCTAGCTACAATGCTCATGGATCTAATGGGAAGAAGTACTTGCTTCCTGCTTTGTACGACCCTTCGACTTCAACTTGTTCGACTTTGGTTTAGAGGAAATACGAATTAATATTAGGGTATATTTACAATACTAGGTAGGGGGAGTATAAACATTAGGGAGCTGTATTTTGGTATTTAAATATTTTTTTATTCTTTTGTATCACATTAAAAAATAATAAAACTACATTATTTTGTTATTCTTTTAATCCTTATCTTCATGGTATTATTTTGTTATGTTTAGTTATCTTGGGGTATGTCACAAAGTCTACCACAAAAATCAATTCCATTGGTACACGTGGCAAAATACATATAGAATTAATCTACACCTCAAAAAGGTGGACAATAATTTCTTCATGAAAATAAACTACAGATTACAGTATGATATTATGTACTAAAATATTTGATTGAAACCATAAAAGGATAGTTCCTTTACGCATGCCAAGTATTGTCCAAAATTACCAAGCTTAGACATAATTCCTACTTTTATTACCGAATTTATTAGTTCAAAGAAAAACAATTTTTGAACAAACTATACATTATATACTTTGAGTTTTAGGTTAAAATTCAAAGTAAATGAGGGGTGTAGATTGACTTTAATACATAATTTGTGCAACTAAATTAGTAACATTATTGTTACCATGTCACATAATATTAATTACTAGCCATATATATAATAGGTTAAACTGCCAATTTAGTCATTGAATTATCACCTTAGTGAAAATTAGGTCCCTAAACTATTTTTGCAGAAAAATTAGTCCCTGAATTATAAAAATCTACCAATTGCATCCCTAATGTTATATTCAAAGCTACTATATTCAATTTTTCGTCAATTTAAGTCATATTACTTGCATGTGATACACATTGGAAGGTAGATTGGTAGTTTTTCCATAAAGAAATAGTGTATGGAGTTAGCTTTGGAGGAGAAATTGGTAGTTTTTCATAAAAAAAATAGTGTAAGTTAACTTTTGAGGGTAAATTAGACATTAAATTCACAACCTATATGAAATGTTAAGCACTTATAGACAATAAAATGATGGTATTATACTCTAAAGTGACTTAAGTTGACGAAAAATTGGATAAAATAGCTTTGAATATAATAGTAGGGATAAAATTAGCAATTTCTACTTAATTTAGGGACTTATTTTACCAAAAAAAATAATTCAGAAACCTAATTTTCAATAAGGTGATAGTTCAGAGACTAAATCGGCACTTCACCCTATATAAAAATGCGTAATATAACTGTCGCATACAATAATTTTAGCACGGTTGAGAAGCTAGAAATAATGTATACATCAACATGTTTATCTTATACAATGTGTGCATGTCCGTTCTCCTCTCTTTGTCAAAAATATTATCATGACAGTGTGCTGGTAGGTTTATGTCCTTGCAAACCATTATTCCTTGAGCACAGTCGACACTGTCCAAGGAGCTAGCCGACCATACAAACCCAATTCCATAAATCTGATGACTTCCACATGCCGCATATTTGGCGGTGAACTAGCCGACCATCCACTTATCGACACACACTCCTCTCTAAGACAATGGATCTCTATTTTTATTTTTCAAAAAATATGGACTAGGAGTGGGACACGCTCTACATCACATTTCAACAATCCGAATAGTCTATTTTTTAAGTCTCGATTCATAGATTATCATGCAAAGATTCAATTCAATCCAAAATCATTTGCTTATTATATTTTTGTTATCACAATGATAAAACAAATTGTTCATCAATTTTTTTGAACTCTATTAGATGTCTCAAATATTTTCGATTTGGCTAAGATTTTGTAAGGATGATCAAAGAATGGTTCGAATCGTTGAAATTCGATGTGGTGCCCACAACTAGTCTCCATTTAAAAAAAGAAGAAAGCTTTTTAGCGAAAATGATCCCTGAGATTTGCATAACTCCTCACTTTGGTCCCTAAGATTTGAAATAGATAGAATTGGTCTCTGAGTTTGTCCACAATAAATCATTTTGGTCATTCCGTGAAAAATCTCCATAAAATAAGAATAAAATGACAAAAATACATTCAATTTTGGTCAAATCATTTTGGCCTATTGTTTATTAAATTGAGGGTAATTTTGTCATTTTGATCCTTATTTAACATAATTTTTCACCCAATGACCAAAATGATTGATGGTAAACAATCTTAGGGACCACTTCTATTGATTTCAAATAACAAGGACCAAAGTGAGGGGTTATACAAATCTTAGGAACCATTTTGGCTAAAAAGATAGTTCATTCCCTTAAAGGTATCTTAGGCCATCTCCAACCGAAGGGTCCAGATGGCTAGAGGGCTGAAAATAGCCCTAAAACCGTCTTCAACCGAGGGCTAGGCCAGAGGGCTTGGGAATTTGGGAGAGCCCCACGGAATTTCAAAGGGCCAAAGGGCTGGCTGGCTGGCTATTTTTTTTTTGTATTGTTCCTATTGCTGTCGGTTATAACCGACAGCACTAATGAATATTTTTTAATACTGTCGATTATAACCGACAATAATAGTTATTCAAAGGCAAATTTTTTTTTAATTACTATTAGTGTCGGTTATAACCGACACTAATAGTTTGAAATTTTTTGAATATAACGACTAGTAGCCGTTGTATTAAATATTTTTTTTATATGAATTTAAATTTATTTTTTCTCTTTTTTTTCCTTTTCATATGAATCAAATTTTGTTTCTTATTTTTTTTCAATTCTATTTTACAAAATTTGTTTCATATTTTTTTTAATTCCATTTTTTTCCTATAACTTCTATTTCACAAAATTTGTTTCAATTTTTTTTTAAATTCTATTTTTTTCCTATAACTTCTATTTTACAAAATTTGATTCATATTTTTTTTCATATAACTTCTATTTTACAAAATTTGTTTCATATTTTTTTTAAATTCCATTTTTTTCCTATAACTTCTATTTCACAAAATTTGTTTCATATTTTTTTTCAATTCTATTTTTTTCCTATAACTTCCTAGGCCATTATACAACATTAAATTAAATTAAGTAATATGAAACAACATTAAACAATATGAAACAACATTAAATAACATTAACCAACATAAAAATTATACAACATAAAAAAAACATTTAACAACATGAAACTTAAACAACATTTTTAAAAACATTTAAAAACATAAAACGTAAACGCCTACTCGAGGCTTCTTTTGGCCCAAAGATGTGCAACAAGATCCTGTTGTAGATACTTGTTTGTGGCACGAGAACGTATCATTCTATAACGCCTCATGTACTCATCTATAGAGATACTACCAGTTCTTGGATTGAAAGGCAAATTAGGCCCATCATATATTTTTGCACGAGCCCTTCTTGACCTATTTGGATCTTCTTGGTCGTCATCGGACTCTCCATCAATATACCCATCTCGCTCATCCTCCACTATCATATTGTGTAATATGATGCAAGACATCATGATGGAGTCCAAGTTTTCTCGACTCCACCCTCTTGCCGGTTCACTGATGATCTTCCACCGTGCTTGTAGAATACCGAAAGCTCTCTCAACATCTTTCCTATATGCCTCTTGGTGTAAGGTAAACAACTTTTCCGCGTCATTCCTAGGGTTTGGAATTGCTTGGACAAGTGTCGCCCACTTTGGGTAGATGCCATCTGCCAAGTAATACCCCATATTGTATTGACGACCGTTGATGTCGTAGTCAAGTTGAGGTGATTTACCTTCCGTCAGGCGATTGAAGAGGGGTGAACACCCAAGAACTGTAATGTCATTTTGGGATCCAGGGACTCCAAAGAAAGCATGCCAAATCTATGTGTCATATGAGGCAACCGCCTCTAACACAACAGTTGGCTTTCTCGACCTTCCGCTAAAGCCTCATTGCCATCCGGTGGGACAGTTCTTCCAATCCTAATGCATGCAGTATAATGACCCTATCATGCCCGGAAACCCACGGTCTTCAGCTTTGCGAATGAGCCGATTTAGATTTTCTTGATTTGGCTCGCGAAGGTACTCGTCTTTGTAAACCTGAACAATTGTGACACAGAATTGTTCAAGAGTATCAAGGCATGTAGACTCAGACATACCATGGGTTTCATCCATCGAATCAGCTGGGGAGCCATAGGCCATCATTCGGAGGGCAACAGTAACCTTCTGATGAGGTGAGAAACCAGGGCGGCCTGCTCTGTCTCGCTTTTGTCAAAAATATGGATTGACTTGCTGGACATCACGAAGTAAACGCTCGAAGACATGACGCCTCATCCGGAAACGACGTCTGAAATCCTCTTTTGTGTACACCGAGTTGGGGTTAAAGTAGTTGTTCATCAGATTGGCTTGCGTCATCGCTCTGTTTCGTGGTTTGTAAGATCGACCAGCAACAGAGCCACCCCATTGAGGTTGTTCCTCAGTTGGCTGACACACCATCGCCGCAACCATGGTTGCTGCTCTGTTTTGTTTGTTGCGCCTTACTTGAACTTCTTCTTCAGACTCCTCATCTTCTCGTCTCATTTGCGCCCATTTTTCTTCCAATTTGGAATTGGATAAGGACCCCCAATTGGAATTTGAAGAGGATCCAAAGTTGGAATTCATTGCAAACTTGAATTGAAAGAGATTGAATTGAAATAGATTGAAATCAAAGTTGTGTGAATTATAGCCCAATATCCACCCTATTTATAGCAAAAAAAAATTTAAATCCAACGGCTAGCTGACGTCAGCATGATGTTAGCTACCAATGGCTAGTTGACGTCACGGCTAATTGACGTCATGCTGACGTCACTTAGCCGTTGGATTTGAATTTAAGTTGTAGTTTTAAAATAATAAATTATGTTTGGCCCTATGGCCCTTTAGCCCTCGGTTGGAGACGGTTTTTTGTGACAGGGCTAAAACGAGCCCTCTGGCCCTCGGTTGGAGACGGAGGCAAATATGGCCTTGTACTGTTCATTAAAATATTAATATCTTGGAGAATCTTGGAGGGCCAGAGGGCTCAAACGAACCCTCTGGCCAGCCATCGGTTGGAGATGGCCTTATCTACATATACACCCTTGGGCAGCACCCATATGCACAACTCATGCACCCTCTAGTCTCCAATCAATGAAAATGACTTACATTGTATGAGTACACTGTTATATTAATGTTTGGATTTATATCACAAATGGTCCCTGAAATTGACCCCATCAATCATGATGGTCCCTGAAATTGAAAATCGATCAATGTAGTCCCTAAATTTTAACTCGCGAATCAATGTGGTCCTTCTGTTAGTGTTCCGTCCAAATTAACACTAAAAAAAGGTTAGAAAACCAATTTTTCATGGTAAAATGACCAAAAAAAGGTTAGAGAATCACTTTTTTTTGTTTTTATTTTAGTTTTAGCACCAAATCCATGAAAAAATGGAGAGAAAAGTGAAGATGGAAAAAAGAAAAGAGAGGTAGTAAGTAAAATTATAAGTAACAGGGTTATTTTTGATCATTTTACCATGAAAAATTGGTTCTCTAACTTTTTTTTAAAGTTAATTTGGACGGAACACTAACAGAAGGACCACATTGATTCGCGAGTTAAAATTCAGGGACTACATTGATCGATTTTCAATTTCAGAGACCATCATGATTGATGGGGTCAATTTCAGGGACCATTTGTGATATAAACCCTTAATGTTTTGTGTTGATGAGCTAATATGTATAAATGTTTGTACATATATCCTTGTTTTATTGGCAAGAAAAATCTTGTGACGATATACACATGTTATTTAAGTTCTTCTTCGAATCCACACGTGCATAATTAACTAATTCAACTAACCTAGTTTAGTGCCTGACAAAGCTCAGATTGTCGCAATTTAGCCCCGACCACTCACCTTTCACAACTCAGCACTATGCTGTGTGTGTAGAATTTTCCATCATTCCGACCCATGATATAGATGTTCATATAAACACTGTATACAATACGTAGCCCATTTTAGTTCCCCAGGCTGCTCACCTCTACGCTACTATTAGTTTAAGTTTAACAGCTTATTAATCATCTTTTATACGACAAAGTGTTGCTATACAAGAAATTTGAAATTATAATTTCAAAATTTACTTTCTGATTCATCACTTATTAAACCATCTACAATCATTGAGTTAAAACATAAATTTTTTAACTCAGAAATAATTTTTCTCCTCCAACCCTTATGGGTTCAATTTTTAGCTCAATATTATTAAAGCATGAATTTTGAATAATTTTTTTTCCTTAAAGTAACTTTAAAAAAATAAAAATTATGTAGACTATTCTAATTTAATTTTATGAACATTTTAACCTAAAAATATTTAGATTTTGATAAATATTTAAAAAATCACTAAACTGACATCATGAAACTCGTGAATATTGAAAGAATATGAAACACGTAAAATATTTTTTTTATTTAGTTTAGCCGTTGTATTTAAATTTGATAGCTAGATTCTTTTTTTTTACTGTTGAATTTAATCATATTAGATTTTATCCGTTGGATTCAATGAATTTATAAATATAACTAAAAAAATATCCATACCATGGTAAAAAAAAAAAAAAAAAATCCATATATGGTGGGCCATCCCCACTAACCTGGGGAATCCTGGCCTAAATTTGCCCCAGAAATGAGTTTTGGGTTAAAACTCATATTTTCCCTAAGAGTTGAAGCAAGTTGAGATAAGTTTAGAACCTAAAGTTTGAGTTTTACTCCAAGGGTTGGAGTAGGTCTTAATACATTAGAAGGAAAAAAAAATGAAATTCAAACTCGGACTATACTAAGATTGATAAATATTGCCACATAAAGTGGGGAATATATTAACAACTGATAAATCTGGTTTATGTATCATTCACCATCCTGCTCAAGCAAAAACAAAGCTAGAAATCTAAGAGGTGACTTGTTTATTTTGACAAATGATAAAATCTACACTAAATTTATTTAAACTTCGGAGTGGAGGGAGGGGAAGGGTGGACCCAGACGCAGTGAGTTAAGACAAATGACCTATTCATCAAAATAACCCCCACTTCCGATAAATGGATGACTTCGAATAATGAGATAAAGTTAAAGAATCAACAAAATAATACACATAAAAATAATTTTTTTTTCTCCATTTTTTTTTTCATTTTAAAAGTTGGGGTTTTGGATCTATGTTTGGCCAGCTGCACCCGTTAGAGCAGATCTAGCGGGAGCTCGTGCTCGAGGGACAGGCTGCGGAACAGGGCTTGATTGCCCGAGGGAGGAAGCCCAGCGTTGGCTGGCGAGCGAGCCCGAGCAAGAGGCCTGTGGATTCCTGCCAGCTCGAGCGCCCAAAGGCAATCTGACGTGGGCTGACGTCCGGGCGACGTCAGCCATCATCTCCTCTGCATTTCTGGGCCTCAACCTTACAGCTACTTGACCTCCGTCGTCCTTGGAAGCTGCAGAGAGGATACTCTCCGGACCAAACCCATCGGAGCCTCCGGATCCGTCTTCTTTAAAGGCCAAGTCGGCATCGTGGGCTTTCCCAAAGTCAGCGTCGTGCTTTCCCGAAGCCGGCGTCGTGACTTCCTCGGAGATGGTTGTCGGAGAAGATGCAGAAGATGCATAATTGAAGAAGAAGTTTTCCGATAAACAAAGAAAGAAGGAAGAAGATGCATAATTGAAGAAGAAGAATTGAAGAAGAAGCATAACCAAATCTGCAAAGAAGAAGGAAGAAGGAAATATGCAGATAAGAAGGAAGGAAGAGGAGGATCCGGAGATAAATTAATAATATAATATTCATTTATACAAAGTAAATAATATAATATTAATTATAAATAAAAAAATTAATATTTTATTACCTATTGTCATATTATCTAAGTCCACTATACCTTTGAAATAAGGGTATACATAAAAAATAAAAATAAAAAAAAAAATAAAAAAAATAATGTAAGTAGACAAAAACAGACGCGTATTTTCCTCCTCCTCCCTGACAGTGAGAGCAGTGAGCTCTTAACTTTGTCCTCTTCATCTACATTATTGTGCTATCTTTTTATCTGTCCTTAGTTTAATAGCTGGCTCAGCACTGTCCTT
The DNA here is from genome assembly GCA_036320875.1 of Cotoneaster glaucophyllus. Classification (NCBI taxonomy): domain Eukaryota; kingdom Viridiplantae; phylum Streptophyta; class Magnoliopsida; order Rosales; family Rosaceae; genus Cotoneaster; species Cotoneaster glaucophyllus. The sequence continues at coordinate 6,504,600 of CM070072.1, read as the reverse complement.
GATAAAAAGTCTCCAGATCCTGTCCTCCCACGAACCCAAAATTTTAAAATACGCTTCGCATTCTCCTACTGGCCTCTCACTCTACCCCCTTTTACCTTCTTTCTTTAAGTTTTCAGTCGATACCCTTCACCTCCTCCTTCCATGCACTTTCCTTCTTCCTCCCAAACTTTTCAGCCCTATATATTCACGCCCACCTCCTCACTTCATTTCCATCCCACTCCACAAGATCTTCAGCTCCATTAAGATCCCAAGCACCAAATTTGATCACCCTTTTTATAGAAAAAAAAAAAGATGGCAGCTTTTGCAATTTCGAAACTAGTCCTTGTTATTTCTCTGTTTCATTTCAGCTCAGCAGCTAGGAACCTTGCTGAAACTTCCGACCAAAACCAAATGCAATTCCAGTACCACAGTGGCCCTCTCCTCACCGGAAAATTCTCCGTCAACTTGATCTGGTACGGCCGCTTCACCCCCTCCCAGCGAGCAATCGTTTCCGATTTCCTCACCTCCCTATCCAAACCCACCTCCGACCAACCGTCCGTCGCCACATGGTGGAAGTCCATAGAGAAATACTACCACCTCTCGAAAAAGCCCACTTCATCTCTCGCCCTGTCTCTGGGAACCCAAGTTCTTGATGAGAATTACTCTCTAGGAAATCCCTCAGTTCCCGCCAGATCCAACAGCTAGCCTCAAAGGGCGCCCAAAACTACGGGATCAACGTCGTTTTGACATCGTCTGATGTCCTTGTCGATGGGTTTTGCATGAACTCGTGCGGAACCCACGGATCATCCAACGGCGGTAGTAAAATCAGAGGATCAAAAACCAACAAGTTTGCTTACATTTGGGTCGGAAACTCAGAGACCCAATGCCCAGGGCAATGTGCGTGGCCGTTCCACCAACCCATCTATGGACCCCAGAGCCCACCCCTCGTGGCCCCCAACAACGACGTGGGCTTGGACGGCATGGTGATCAACCTGGCTAGTCTTTTGGCGGGGACCGTGACCAACCCTTTCGGAATTGGCTACTTCCAGGGTCCGAATGACGCGCCTTTGGAAGCTGCTTCTGCTTGCCCTGGGGTCTACGGTAAAGGGTCCTACCCTGGTTAAGCTGGGGACCTACTGGTGGACCCCACAACCGGAGCTAGCTACAATGCTCATGGATCTAACGGGAAGAAGTACTTGCTTCCTGCTTTGTACGACCCTTCGACTTTAACTTGTTCTACTTTGGTTTAGAGGAAATACGAATTAATACTAGGCTATATGTACAATATTAGAGGGAGTATAAACATTAGGGAGCTGTATTTTGGTATTTAAGTATTTTTTTATTCTTTTGTATCACCTTAAAAAATAATAAAAGTACATTATTATTATTTTGGTATTTAATTATTTTGTTAATTCTTTTAATCCTTGTCATGGTATTATTTTGTTATGTTATCTTATGCGGGGTATGTCACAAAAATCAATCCTAATGGTACACATGGAAAAATACATATAGAATTAATCTACATCCTCAAGAGAGGTGGACAATAATTTCTTCATGAAATAAACTGCAGATTACAGTATGATATTATGTACGAAAATATTTGATTAAAACCGTAAAAGGATAGTTTCTCTAAGCATGCCAAATTTTTATTCGTTTACAAGGGTTACGAGTTATGCGGAGGCAAGTATTGTCCAAAATTACCAAACTTAGACATAATTTTCACTTGTACCACCGAATTTATTAGTTCAAAGAAAAACAATTTTTGAACAAACAATGCATTACGTTAGGAGGTTTTTAAGCGAAGGATCCCCATTTACAAGAAAAATGGAGATTAGTTTGCCCATACCACATCGAACTTCAACAATCTGAACCGTCTATTTTTCAAGTTGCACCTTTTCGATCATCCTTGCAAAATATTAACCAAATCTAAAATAATTGAGACATCTAATTGAGTTCAAATATATTGACCAACACTTTATTCTATAAGAAACAATGAAATTTCATTGTGATAATTAAATAGGCAAATGGTTTTGGATTGAATTGAATTTTTGCAATGAATTGAGAGTTACAAACAGACGGTTTGGATCGTTGAAGTTTGATGTAGAGTGGGTTTAACAACTAATCTCCGGAGATCTCTTTCCTTAAAGGGCCTGCATTATATTATGGGAACTTTAACGAAAATCTCCCAGTATTATTCACTTTAACGAAAAACCATATTTTTACACTAAAAAGTCGATCCTGATACTATTCACCTTACCCTTTATTTTGTCTTTATCGTTAAAACTCAAAGTTTTCAAGCCCTTTTCATTAGTTTTCCTTTATATTATATCTATACGACCTTGGGCATGAGCAGAGAAAATGAACCAATTATATAGTTTGAGTTTTATGTTAAAATTCAAAGTAAATGAGTGGTATATATTGATTTTAGGGTAATGATAGGGAGACCAAAATTTTAAACCAAATTTGCAAACTAGATGATGTGTCATCGATAAGAAATAAGCACGTTAATCAATATTTAAGTAATACTCCAATAATTAACAACCACATCATTTGGTTAAAAAAATTTGGTATCCCTAACATTATGGCCTTGACTTTAATACATAATTTGTGCAACTAGATTAGTAACATCATTGTTATCATATCATATAATATTAATTACACGCACATATCATAACGTGTAATAAAACCACCACATACAATAATTTTCGCACCGTTGAGAAACTAGAAATAATATATACATCAACATTTTCCTCTTCTACAATGTGTGCATGTCCCTTATCCTCTTTTTTATTCTTCGTCAAAATTATTATCAATGACAGTGTGCTGGTAGGTTTATGTCCTTGCAAACCATTATTCCTTTGAGCACACTCAACGCTGTCCAAGGAGCCAGCACCATACAAACTTGAAGCATTTGCACTCCAATTCCATAAATTTGATGACCTCCACATACCGCATATTTGGCGGTGAGCTAGCCGACCATCCACTTACCGACATACACTCCCCAAAACCAAAGGGCCCAGAGCTATACATACACACACACATATGCCTCGGACAACACATATATGCACAATTTATGCACCCTTTAGTCTCCCATCAATGAAAATGACTTACGTACATTGCATGAGCACACTGTTATATTGACGTTTTATGATGATGAGATAAAGATATGTATAAATTTTTGTCTATATGTCTATATTTTATTGGCACAAAAAAATCACGTGAGGATATATCCATGTTATTTAAGTTCTTCTTCGAATCCACACGTGAATAATTAACTAATACAACTGAACTAGTTCAGTGCCTTCCAATGCTCAGATTGTCACAATTTAGCACCGACCACTTACCTCTCACCACTCAACACCATCGCCGGGTGTGTAGAACTTTCCGTCTTTCTGACCCATGATATAGCTGTTCATATAAACACTGTATAAGTACCCAATTTTAGTTCCCAAGGTTCTTCACCTCTACGCTACTATTAGTTTAACAGCTTAATTAGTTATCTTTTATACGAAGTGTTGCTACATAAGAAATATTTGAAATTATAATTTCAAATTTTACTTTTTGATTTATCACTTATTAGTAGACTAGTGAAATTCAGACTCGAACTTACTAAGATTGATAAATATTGCCACATAAAGTGGTGAATATATTAACATCTGATGAATCTGGTTTATGTAGCACCAACTTGCTCAAGCAAAGACAGAGCCAAAAATCATTTTAAAGTAGCAACTTGTTTATTTGACAAACGATAGAATCTATTCTAAATTTATTTAAACTACGGGGTGGGGGGAGGATGATCACTGACGCAGTTGGTTGAAGACGAATGACCTATTCACTATAGCAACACCTTTATGATAAAAGGAGGAATTCGGATAATGAGATAAGGTTAAAAGAATCAACAAACTAATAAACATATATAAACAATATTTTATTTTTTGTCCATAAGGTGTTTTCATACGTTGTAAGAGCAATTCCACCCCTAAGACTGGGTGCCAGCGCCCAGCGCATTTATCCACTCAAATGAACAGTAATAGACTCCAATGAACAGTAATAGGCCAAAGCATCTCCACCTCTAAAAAAAATGCGCTGGCACCTAGTCTAAAAATGCGCTGGCCCAAACGATCTCCACCCCTACAAAATGTGCTGGCACCCAGCGCATTTCAAATATTATTAAATTTTTTTATAAAATAATAATAAAAAAATAGTTTTACTTTCAGATATGATTTTTAACCAATCTCGTCACGCCACGTGTCATTATCCGAACGTACTATTTTGTGAATAGATTTTCGCTAAGATTTTCAACCAATCTTGTCACGCCACGCGTCATTATCCGAACGTACTATTTTTTGGATAGATTTCTGATAAGATTTTCAACCAATCTCGACGCGCCACGTGTCACTTCCTGTTTGCAATAATTTAGTCAAGATTTCGATAAGATTTTCAACCAATCACGTAGTGCCACGTGGCATTGTTCAGAACCTCATCCTTTCTTTTTTTGTCAATATAAACCCTACATCTCTACATCCATCCTCACACCAAACTCAATACTTCTTTTTAGCTGAAAATCCTTCTTCATCGTTTTCAAATCTTGAGTTTTTTTACAATGTCTTCTTCAAGGAGAGTGCAAAAACAATACGAGGAGCAACAAAAAAGATTGTTGGCACAACAGGAAGAATTGTTCAATCTCCAGGAATATGGAGGTGGAGATGAGGCTTTCTTCATGGAGGAGGATGAAGATGACCACCACAGAAGGCAGAGGGCCTCACATTCCCGCCGTGTTATGGAAGCTGTGGGTCAGATAGCCAAACCAAGACGTGCCGCAAACTTCGATAGAAAAAGGGAAAGACGAGGTAAAGATCTCTTGGAAGATTATTTTATTCGCAACAGTGTTTTCCCAGATCATGTTTTTAGACGTCGTTTTAGAATGCAATGATCTTTGTTCGACAAAATCATGAGTGCTGTTTGCAACCATGATCCATATTTTGTGCAAAAAGAGGATGCTTTTCATGTTCTAGGTCTTCTTCCCGAGCAAAAAATTACGGCTGCCTTGCGAATGCTTGCTTATGGAGCATCTGCAGATCAAGTGGATGAGATTGCGAGGATGGGAAAAACAACTGTTCTGGAGTCCTTGATGCGGTTTTGCTCTGCAATTGAAGCCCTCTACACCAATGAGTACCTCCGGACACCCACGTCAAGGGACATGCGAAGGCTTCTGAGGAAGGGTGAGATGCGAGGCTTCCCTGGCATGATTGGAAGCATCGACTGCATGCACTGGACTTGGAAAAACTATCCAAGTGCGTGGCAAGGAGCTTATGGCGACAGAAAAGGAGCCAAAAGCATCATTTTGGAAGCCGTGGCCTTTTTTGATACCTGGATTTGGCATGCTTTTTTTGGTGTTCCAGGAGCTCAGAATGACATAAATGTCCTTGTCCAATCTCCAGTGTTCGACGACCTGCTGCAAGGAAAATCGCCGAAATGCACATATTGGGTCAATGGTACTAAATACGAGGGATCATACTACCTTGCAGATGGCATTTACCCAAGGTGGTCAACGTTTGTCAAATCAGTGCCACATCCCCACAGTGAAAAAGAAAAACACTTTACAAAATGTCAAGAGGGGTGTAGGAAGGATGTCGAGCGTTGTTTTGGAATCCTGCAAGCTCGTTGGGCGATTGTCAGGGCTGCAGCTAGATTGTTTGATGTCGAGGCTCTTCGATCTGTCATGATGACGTGTATTATTCTCCACAATATGATTGTTGAAGATGAGTATGATTATGATGCCGTCGATGAATACAAACCGGATCCGTTTAACAACTCACGAACACGTATCTACTGTGCTCATGACAATACTGAAGATCCTGTGCAACACGAGCCGTTGGAACGGGATGGACGTTACAATGAATTGATCGCTCAGCGGTATGCTTCACTGCAACTGCCATACTGGCACATAACCCGCCAGAATGACTTGATTGAGCACCAGTGGACATTGCACGAAGGCGAAGATAATTAAAATGAGGCTTGTGGTTGAAGAATAAATTGTATTTTTTTTAAGTAATCTTATTTAGTGTTGTATTTTTTTTAAGTAATCTTATTTAGTGTGTTTTTTTTTTTAAGTTTATATGGTGTTTTTTTAAGTAATCTTATTTAGTGTTGTATTTTTTTTAAGTAATCTTATTTAGTGTGTTTTTTTTTAAGTTTATATGGTGGAGGTTATGTATTTTTATTTGGTGTTTTTTTTTAAGTTTATTTGGTGAGTTATGTAATTTTTTTTAAAAGTTTATTTGCATAAAGTTCTAAAAATAAATAAGAAATTACATAAAATGACAAAAAAAATGAAATAAAGTTCTAAACATAAATAAGAAATTACATAAAGATTACATAAGAAAGTGTAGAAACTGTTAGGTATTTATAAAAAAAATTTCTGTATTTTTAAATTTTTTTTTTTGTATTTTTAATTAATTTTAATGTTATAATTAATCTGGACCGTTGGATTTGAAAAATATTCAAATCCAACAGCCCATAAAGTGCCACATGGCCAACGGTCATAATTCTGACCGTTGGGCCCTTTTTTTTTTTTTTTTTTTTTTTAATTTTTGGCTGAAAAACTGTGGACCGTCACGTTAAAATAAAATTTCAAATTTTTTTTACCGTTGGAAATCCAACGGTCTAGAAAAACTAGTCGTTGGAAATCCAACGGCAGGAGACAGTCCCACGTCGCCCACTCACGGGCGTCTGAAAAGTTGGCCCGACAGCGGGCCCCTTTGCGCAGTAGCCTGTCGGCTACTCTCCCCCGGGCGCGATTGTTCCGCACGCGCCAGTGTGCTGCCCGGTCAGTGGGTCTGTCAAAATTGGGCTGGGCTCTTGCCTGGCATGGGCTGGGTGCCAAGCAAGTGGGCGGGCTGGAGACAAAAAACAGGGTGCCAGTCAATATTTTCACTGGGTGCTGGGCAAGTCCACCTCCGGTGGAAGTGCTCTAAGCACAAATAAGAAACTTCTAAGTAGTATAACTACAACCTGTTCATTGTAGGGGTGAAATTTTTTGCCAAATTGCCGTGCCAACCGAATTGCCAACCGTGCCATATCGATTTTGTGCCAAATTTTTTGCGCCAATCGGTAATGGTACGGTAATGTACCGTACCGAAATTTTATGGTACGGTATTGGTAATGGATATCATTACCACGGTATTACCGTACCGTACCGAAAATAAAATAAAATATATAATTTATAAAATATATAATTTATAAATTATATAATAGATAATTATATAACACATATTTATAATATTCCAATAATGTGTAAATAAAACCCTACTTATATTAGCATTGTTGTTGGTGACTTTGATCTCTTGAAATGGTGGAAATCAAATACAAAAGAGTTCCTAATTCTTTCACAAATAGCCAATATATCATTGTAACCCCCACTTCTATCGTTGCTAGTGAAAATGCATTTAGCCTAGGAAGGAGGGTTGTGGACCTTTTTAGGGCATCCTTGATTCCTAAAATAGTAGAGGCACTAGATTGTACTAGTGGTTGGCTTAGGGCAGATGAAGTAAACTTCTACAAGGAACCAACATAAGATATGCTTCAATTTTACAAGGAAATGGAAAAAGAGGAAACAAGAAATATATACTTTAATTTTTTTAGTAAATTTGTTATTAAATGGTTTTCAACTTTAATTCTTTTTGCTACTAATTAATATGTTTTATTTGTTTGTAATGTAGGCTTGACCCAAACTCAATCTTTTACAAGTTCAATGCCTCCTTCAAAAGTTTTGACATCTCAAGCTTGAATAACTGATCAATGAATTCTACTTTTGAAGTTTAGTTCCAATTTTCATTTGGTTTGAAACTTTAATTTCTATTTGGATTGTTAACTTCTATTTGTTTTGGTTCGTAACTTCTATTTGGATTGCAAGCTTAATTTTCATCATGAATCTTGGTGCATTATTTGAATTATTGTGTGTGTGAATTGTGAACGATGAATAATAGATGAATTTCAGCCACAATGTATGAGATAAAGGTACAAAAAAAAAGTTTTGACCTTGAATTGGGTAAAAAAAACAAAAACAAATTTTGTCCCAAAACAAAATGGCAATTACCATTGCCATACCATGCCAACCGAACTTTTGGCAATACCGAACTTCGGTATACCGAAAGTTTGGTACGGTAATGGTAATAGATTTTACCAAGCCGAAAGTTTGGTACGGTAATTGGTATGAGGGTTTCGGTACGGTAACCGTACCGAACTCACCCCTAGTTCATTGTATGCGTAGACTATATTAAGGAAGTTCATCTAGCCTTTCTTAAGATATAACGTGTTGAGAAAATCTCACTTTTACTTAATTTTTTTGAAGTTTGATCCGATCTATTGTTGGACTGCAAGTTTTATTCTTGGATTGGCTCATCGCTTCAGTAGCAGCTTTTGAGTATATTGAAGCTCTTAATACCATTATATACCTTAAGTAACCATATTTGACAATAAATGAGATTAAAATTGAAGAAATTTGAATAGAAATGAGATTTTCTCAACGCATCAACATCAACACAAAAGAGCATAAACACTAGGCCATAGTTTAGCACCAATTGACCCTATAATAAAGTTGGGTAGTATTACTGAAACAAACAGATTACCAAGTTGTAAATTAAAGATGGATAATTAGGAAGGAAAGCCTAATTGTGTGATTAAGAATTAGCATGCGAAGGAATCTTAGATCACCACTATACCCACCACCACCACCTATGTTCCACACCAGCCAAACCACAGGAAAACTTAAAACCTTATTAAACACCTAATCTATTGGTGTTTGTTATTTAACTAATTAATTTGTTGATAATCAGAAGTGGGATGTGCACAATATAAAGTATTATTGCATGCTAGGTTATCTAGTGCAGTAGCTTACAAATTAAATATACGTTACAAGTCTTTGAACTTCATCAAATGGTGAGGATACACATGAAAAGGAAGGTGCAGGGAAGAAGTGTTGTCTCTCTCAAAAGTCAAAGCCAAAACCTTATGATCTGTATATGCCATCGAAAACTGAAACCCTAGGTGCTGCAGTGCTTCCTTTTAATTCATCCCAATCCCAAAAGTCAAAACCCAAAACCCAAAACCCACGCGGCTGCATTTAAAAACACGCCCATCACTCACTCACTCAACCCACCTGTCCCTGGCTGTCCCCCATACCACACGTACGTCCCCTCCTTCCTCAGTATAAATACTCCCCCATCTCTTTCAGGCATTCACCAACACCTTACAGTCATCACTCACCAAGTCACTTAACAAATACAACTTCTCAAACCCTCCTCGTCAATGGCTTTTACTTCCCATTTGGCCATCTGGGTCACATTTTTTCTGACCATTTCTTCTTTCCTCAGCCCCTGTACAGCCACCATGCGCAAGCTCTCAGCTTTAGTGCAGCAACAGCCGCTTGTGCTTAATTACCACAAAGGCCCACTCCTGAAGGGGAACCTCACTGTCAATATCGTATGGTACGGCAAGTTCTACCCCAGCCAACGGTCCATATTAGTCGACTTTGTGCAGTCTCTGAGCTCCGGACAGCGCACCCCGCAGCCCTCCGTCTCGTCATGGTGGCAGACTACTGGAAGATACAAAGGAGGCCCCTCTACCCCCGTCGTAGGGAATCAAATCCTAGACGAAACTTACTCTGGGAAAAGCACTCACAGATCAAAAACTCGTAGCTCTGGCAGCCAAAGCATCAAAAGGCCAAAACGCAGCGATTAACGTCGTTTTGACTGGTGCCGACGTGACAGTTGACGGGTTCTGTAGCAGCCGCTGCGGCTCCCACGGATCGGGAATTGAGGGGAGAAAGACCGGCAAGCTGGCTTACGCTTGGGTGGGTAACCCGGCGAGCCAGTGTCCGGGTCAGTGCGCATGGCCATTTCACCAGCCAATTTACGGACCGCAGACGCCTCCGTTAGTTCCTCCAAACGGCGATGTGGGGATCGACGGAATGGTTATCAGTTTGGCTACGGTTTTGGCGGGATCCGTGACGAACCCGTTTGACAACGGGTATTTTCAGGGAACAAAAGACGCGCCTTTGGAGGCAGTGAGCGCGTGCACGGGTATATTTGGGAGAGGGGCTTACCCGGGTTATCCTGGAGACGTTATTCTGGACAAAACGACGGGAGTTAGCTACAATGCGTTTGGGGTACGTGGACGCAAATATTTGCTCCCGGCGATGTGGGACCCACAGACCTCCACGTGCAAAACACTCGTTTGAGATGCGTGCGTGCCGCTAGAGCACTTCGATGAAGCTGTGATAGTTACGCTAAAAAGTATTTTGTTGAAAAAATAAATCATGTAAATTTGTACAGTGTGCACATTTCGTAGGTTGTTTGGTATATATATCAAATAATTTACTGTAATTCGGAAAAATTAAGGAAGAAATATCTCATAAGTATTTCTGTTAGAACCGCTAGACACTTGGAAGTACTCGTCTAAAAAGCATTAAGCATTGATAAGTTCGTTTCCATAAATCACTAACAAGTGTTTTCTTTTAACCTATCGCCATTCCAAAAGCATTTGTGAACATGGAAGTTAGGAAAAATGAAGTTTTAATCCGAAATGTGAACCCATCTAATCTAGACCAACCACCTTTGTAGTATGAGTGATTTCGGACCGGACAAGTCTCGGGCCTCAACGTCAATGCTCCAAAATTGCTTGGCCTTCAAGTCACTTAACAAGAAGCAAACGAAGATAACTATCCAATTGGAATTGGGCTTAACATCATCCCTTGCAACCATCACTAGTAGAAAAACCTGTTTGTGCGACGGACCAATTTTCGTCGCGCAAACATGGTTTGCGCTACCCCAAACATCAAACGTCGCGCAAACATACTTTGCGCAACACAACTTTGCACGACGGATCCCTGCGTCGCGCAAAGATACTTTGCGCGACGCAAGAACCCCTATGTCGCGCAAAGTGGCTTTGTGCGACGCAGGGCTTCGTCGCGCAAAGTTTTGGCGCCAAACGAAGACTGGTTACCGCTTTTTTTTCCAACTTTGCGCGACCCACACTTACGTACGTCGAGCAAAACAGCTTTGCGCGACCCACGCTTACATGAGTCGCTCAAAACAGCTTTGCGCGACGAAGACTGGAGTCGCGCAAAGATGTTTTGCGCGACCCAGGCTTTGCGCGACGCCAACCTTCGTCGCGCAAATTTAGCGATTTTTTTTCTGCACTTAATCAGATTGGGAGGCATATTGTTTTTTTTCTGCGCGACCCCAGTTGCAGTATACCTCCATCCCCCATCTCTCTTCAAAACCTTCTCCAATCCCTGATCTCAAGCTCTGTGAGGTCCTTCTCGTTCACGCCATCTCCATAAATCCCCTGGATATCAGAGTGAGTCAAATTTCACCCTTTTTTAATACCTTGTTTTTAGATTGATCCCTTTAAGATCTGTTTGTTTGCCAAGAAAATAAGGGAAATCAATGATACACACACATCAATATAGGTAGCACACGTAAGACACCGAGGTGCAGCAAGAGCCAACGAAGCTGACACCGAAGGAAGGAGCTCCTTGCTCTGGCTGTCATCCTGGAAATCTCCATAAAACATACAAATCCGCACACACACATATGCACACACATCCACATATACACGCACGCACACATATACACGCACGCACCATACACATCCGCACACACACATATGCACACACATCCACATATACACGCACGCACACATATGTACACACACGGACACACACATATGCACACACGGACACACACATATGCACGGACACACACATATGCACACACATCCACATACACATATGCACACGCACATATGCACACGCACATATGCACACACATACACGCACGCACACATATGCACACACATACACATATGCACACACATACACGCACGCACACATACACATATACGCACACACACATACACGCACCTACACACGCACATACACACGCACATACACACATACACACACACATACACGCACATACACGCACACACACACAATTATTTTGATTATTGTGATTTAGTTTTAGTGATTATTGTGATTTAGTTTATTTGTATGCACATATGTTTGTACATCATCTACAAAATTATTTTTTGTTGTACGAAGTTAATATTACTTAACTTCGTACATTTTTTTTTCTTCAATAAAAGCTTAGTTTCCCGTTTGAGAATTAGTTGGATTTCGTGCATGGATGCGAAAGCATGACTGCGGTCCAATTAATTCTTGAATTGTCCCAATTTTTGGACAGTTTGGGAATGCATAGTTATGTGTTGTAGTTTGCGGTTCACGGATTAGGTTTCGATAGTGGAAATTTTGGTAACATTTCATGATGTTCTTCGAGTACACGGTGGATATTATGTATCTACGTCGTGTACTTGAAGAACTGTAAGGAAATGCTGCCGAAATTAGCCGACGTCGAAATTTAATCCATTGGAATCGTAAATTACGGCACATAACTGTGCGTTCCTGAATGGGATAGGGCCCTTACCGGAGGAATAAGGTGACAAGACAATAGTTGAATTTGTTCTAATTCTTGTACTTTTATTGGGATTGCAGACAAAATGGACAGACAGTGGATACGTAATCATAATAGATGTGATGTTGAATACTTGGATGGAATAGAGGAGTTCATTGAATTCGCAACTAGACACAACGTAGGTTCAACTCATATCCGATGTCCGTGTAGGAGGTGTAACAACTCAATGTGGGAGACATTCGAGAATATTCGATTTCATTTAGTAAGAAATAGGATGATTGAGACCTATACTACTTGGTATCATCATGGAGAACGATTAGACCAAGCTTCATCTTCATACGTGACACGAGTGGAGACCGTTGAATCTAATGTGGAGCCTAATGAACAAGTTTTGAATATTCTAAATGACGTTTATCCACACGCCTCGAGCAACACCAATCAGGAAGGGGGAGATGACAGTCGTCCAACCATGGACAGTGAGGCATTCAAAAACTATGAAAAACTATTGAAAAATGCCAAGCAAGAATTATATCCGGGTTGTGAGAACTTTTCGGTGCTCACAGCAATGGTGGAGTTGATGCATGGCAAAATCAAGTTTCGTTTGTCAAACAAGTGTTTTGATTACTTTTTGGGAGTTATCAAGAGGATGCTTCCAAAGGAGAATTGTTTACCTGAAGATCATAAAAGTGCCCAAAAAATGTTGAAGGGTCTCGGATTGGGGTATGAAAAAATTCACGCATGTGTAAATAATTGTATATTGTTCTATAATGAGAACAAACAGTTAGATAAATGCCCTGTCTGCAATGAGCCGAGGTTTAAAATGACATCAGAGAATAGAAAGACCAAGATTCCACAAAAAGTAATGCGTTATCTTCCATTGAAGCCTAGGTTGCAGCGATTGTACATGTCGATGCATACCGCAACCGACATGAGATGGCATAAAGAAGGACGGGTAAATGATGATGTTATGAGACATCCTGCAGATGGAGAGGCATGGAAAGAATTCGATCGGATGTACCCTGATTTTGCAGCTGACCCGCGCAACGTCAGATTGGGACTTGCCACCGACGGATTTAATCCGTTTGGGGCTTTAAACCAAATCCACAACACTTGGCCGGTCGTCGTGTTTCCTTATAATCTGCCGCCTTGGAAGTGCATGAAAAAAGAATACATGATGTTGACTCTATTAATTACCGAAGATCCAGGAAAGTCCATTGATGTTTATTTGCGGCCGTTGGTTGATGAGCTAAAAGATTTATGGGAAAACGGTGTTCGTACATATAATAAGTATACTGGGCAAATGTTCACCATGCGAGCGGCAGTGATGTGGACAGTTAACGATTTTCTCGCGTATGCAATGGTTTCTGGGTGGATGACTAAGGGTTATTTGGCATGTCCAATATGCAAGGAAAATGTAACATCATCTTGGCATGCAAGAAAAGTTTGTTATATTGGTCATCGTAGATGGCTCCCTTGGGATAATGAATGGCGTCAGAACGATAAAGCCTTCCACGGCACAAAAGAGACTCAGCCAAGACCAAGAGAATGGTCCGGAGATGAGATTTTGGATCAGTTAAACCGTTTGGAATTTGGTCATTTCGGCAAAGGGGTCAGTAAGCCCAGACCAACTACACATCTGAACTGGACGCACAAGAGTATGTTATTTGAGCTCCCGTATTGGTCAAAGTTAAAATTGAGACACAACCTCGATGTTATGCATATTGAGAAAAATGTGTTTGATACTTTGGTCGGGACAATTTTAGACATTGAAGGAAAAACAAAGGACACGATCGAAGCTCGGCTCGATTTGGAACGAATGGGCATTAGGTCATCCTTGTGGATGAAGAGAGTCGGTGGTACATTAAAGAAAGGCCATCCTTTTTTTACAGTTAAGCCGAATGGGAAGAAAGAGTTTTTCAACTTTATTTCTTCTGTAAAGTTTCCAGATGGGTATGCTTCCAATATCTCGCGTTGCGTGAATGTGAAGGGGTGTAAATTTTCAAACATGAAGAGTCATGACTGTCATGTGATACTCCAACGCCTTCTTCCGATTGGTATTCGACATTTATTGCCTCTTGATGTGGTGAAACCAATCATGTTGTTGTCGAGATTTTTTTCGCAGTTAACTGCAAGGTGTTTGCGGAAGTCGGATGTTAAACAATTGCAGGAAGACATTGTGAACGTGTTATGCAAGTTCGAACAAATATTTCCCCTAGCTTTCTTTACAAGTATGATTCATGTGATGATTCACTTGCCAGATGAGGCATTGCTTGCCGGACCAGTGAACTGTCGATGGATGTATCCAATAGAAAGGTATTTAATTAAGCATATATATATATATATGTGTATATATATATATATATACATACAACAAATGCTTTGAATAATTTGTAGCATACCTTTTATTTGTGCAGATATCTTGGTGAGTTGAAAAGTCTGTCCGAAACAGGGCAAAGCCCAAAGGATCACTTGTGGAGGCATGGGTCGCATATGAGTCACTTACTTTTTGTGCAATGTATCTTCAAGATGTTGAGACAACTTTCAATCGTCCTCAACGCAATAATGACGATGGTGTCAGAAAAGAGAAACTGTCTGTTTTTGCCCAAATTGCGCGACCATTCGGCGATCCTGTAAAAGGCGAATCGTTTACCAAAAAGGACATAGAGGTAGCACATTGGTTCATACTCAACAATTGTGACGAGGCTTTGACATACCTTGAAGAGCATGAACAGTTGATGAAGCAGGAACATCCTTCACATTTATATGCCAAGAAGCACCGTGACTTGTTTCCTTCGTGGTTTCACGCACGTGTAAGTTGTTTGTGGTTTGAATTGAGCATATTTTCCAACTTGTTCAAGCCTGTCTTTAAAATTGGTTACACTAACAGGTTAACTTTTTGTATATGTCATATTAGATGAACAAATTGAAGGAATTGAATTCACCCTATTACGATGAAGAATTATATAACTTGGCGAGAGGACCGCTTCACGTTGAATTGTTCTCAGGTTGTCACGTCAACGGGATCAAGTTCTTGGGGGCAACGCGTGATGACAAGTTGTCTACTCAAAATAGTGGTGTCCATGTCTCGGGTGCGGGCGACAGTGAAGACATTGATTTTTATGGAAAACTAACTAGTGTAGTACAATTGCTTTACAAAGACAGGTGTCAAGTGATACTGTTTAAGTGTCTTTGGTTTGATACAAACCCACATAACCGAACGAGTGTTAAGCGAGACCATGGTTTACTATCAGTAAACACTACGAGACATTGGTACGATGAAGACCCATACATTTTGGCAACTATGGTGAAACAAATATTCTATCTATACGACCCTAAAGCCAGCAATGGTTGGAAAGTTGTTCAGAAGATTGATCGAAGAGGGCTATATGATATTCCAGAAGATCATGATGATGATGACGACGACAACGTTGCTGATCAACAGTTATCATCTTCGATAGAAATTGGTGAAGAAACACTTTGGGATGCTAATATTGTCCAAGAACTGTTTGATGTACCTGGAGTTCCCGAATTCGAAATATCCATTGACCTTGGTGATTTGCCTCAATACAACGCACCGGAAGAGGCAAACGAAGATGAAGACGAATGGGAATCCGGAAACGATAGTAGTGAGGATAGCGAGAGTTATTATTGTAGTTCGGATGAGGATTAATATAAACTTGTAAAGGAATATGTTGAAATAAGTGTTTGTATTACCAACTGGAAATCATACCATGTACTTGTTTATTTTTTGTGATTTTTTGCATATGCGATCTCGAAGTGTATACAAACAAGTTTGATGGTTGGATCGTCGAAATTAGCTTCGTACAATGTGTATGCGATCTCTTTATTTTGTACTCACAAGATAAAACATTTAAAATAAAATTAAAAAAAAAAAAAAAAACTACTTTGCGCGACACAGGTGCTACTACATCGCGCAAAGCTGTTTTGCGCGACGTAGGACAGCACCTGCGTCGCGCAAAGTAGTTTTTTTTTTTCTTTTTCCCTTCTCTTATTTTGGTTTTCTTTTAGGGTTCTTGCATCACCTTTTTCTTTTGTGACATCCACTTATGTAAATGTTTTAAAATTACGATCGAATTGGTTCATTGGTTTCATATAGGGTTAAAGAGTGTATACAATCGAATTGGTTCATTGTTTATTTTTTGTGATTTTTTGCATATGCGATCTCGAAGTGTATACAAACAAGTTTGATGGTTGGATCGTTGAAATTAGCTTCGTACAATGTGTATGCGATCTCTTTATTTTGTACTCACAAGATAAAAAATTTAAAAAAAAAAAAAAAACTACTTTGCGCGACGCATGTGCTACTACGTCGCGCAAAGATGTTTTGCACGACGTAGGACAGCACCTGCGTCGCGCAAAGTAGTTTTTTTTTTTTTTTTTTCCCTTCTCTTATTTTGGTTTTCTTTTAGGGTTCTTGCATCACCTTTTTCTTTTGTGACATCCACTTATGTAAATGTTTTAAATTTACGATCGAATGGGTTCATTGGTTTCATAGAGGGTTAAAGAGTGTATCTGTAGAAAATCATCAAAATCGGAGTTAAAATAACCTTTAATTTGGTGATTTTTCGTTTATAGCCGTCGAAAAGTTTTGTCCCGTTACTTGATCTCTGAAAGTTTGTTTTTTTTCGATTTTTGGCGTATGCGATCTCAAGGCATATACAAACGAATTTGACGGTTCGATTGTTGAAACTAGTTTCGTACAATGCGTATCCCATCAAAACATTAGATTCACCAACACTTGGAAGTTTATTTATACTTTCATTAAGTATAACATAAGATTTTGTGGTATCCACTTATGTAAATGTTTTAAATTTACGATCGAATGGCTTCATTGTTTTCATAGAGGGTTAAAGAGTGTATCTGTAAAAAATCATCAAAATCGGAGTTAAAATAACCGTTAATTTGGTGATTTTTCGTTTATAGCCGTCGAAAAGTTTTGTCCCGTTACTTGATCTCTGAAAGTTTGTTTTTTTCGATCTTTGGTGTATGCGATCTCAAGGCATATACAAACAAATTTGACGGTTCGATCGTTGAAACTAGTTTCGTAGAATGCGTATCCCATCAAAACATTAATTACTAAGTAGAATTTAATTTATTTATTTTGTACTTATAACACTTAAGAAATTAAATAATATATATATATATATATATATATATATCTAAAAAATTTATTTTGGGTTTTTGTTAGAAAAATATATTATTGTGGGGTTTATGTAAAAAATATTTGAATTTCAAAGGAAGAAAGTTACATTTTCAGTAATTTTTAGAATATTTTTTTTAAAAAAAAAAATACCTTGCGCGACGCCTTAATGTGGTCGTCGCGCAAAACCACTTTGCGCGACGTCAAATTGTATACCTACGTCGCGCTAGTTGTGATAATTTTGGCAGGTCCAATAGTAAAAAATAGGCGGTTTTTTCTTGGTTTTTTCAAATTTCCAAGTTTTTTTCGTTTATGTTGGCAGGACACTCGCTCGCTCTCTCTCTCTATCTCTCTCTCTCTCTCCCTCTCTCTCGTTAATAAAAAAAATTGCTGATTTCTCTCAGACCTCACCCTTTCCATACTAGACCTCACCCTCACCCTCATCAGACCTCACCCGGCCTCACCCTCATCAGACCTCACCCGCACTCAGTCACTCAGTCACTCAGTGACCCACATCGCTGATTTCTCTTTCGACCTCACTGTGCAATTTAGGCGTGGTACGAATTCCTCTTTCTCGGAAGTTAATTTCAGTTCGTCTAATTCTGTTTGGTTGTCGAGAAAATATTGAGAAAGACGAGAAGGTTTCGTTCTATTTTGCTCTGTTTTCTTGGTTTGATTCTCTATTTGTGTACTAGACTGAACAATTTAGGCGTGGGCTGAGAACTGCTAGGGTTTTGATTCCCCTTTCCTTCAATTTCTCTTGATGATTACAATTATGTGCTGCAAAAATCGTGCTGGATATATTGATTCTGATATCTAGGGTTTCGTTTAGGTTTAATTCGTTTATATATACAATTGGGAGTGAATTTTCACTTGTTTGGATACTTGCTCTTGGCTTTTTGGGGCTTTTTGGGGCTTGCTTGGTGATTTTGATAGGCAATGCTTCAATCCACATCCAACACAGATGAAGATCAGATAGAATTATATATATCATCTTCTATTAAGAATGCATTTACAAGGGTAAGTGTTACAGTTGATTTAATAGGATTGTTGGCTGACAAAGTATATTAGAAAAGCTTAGTATTTCAAACAAACGAAATTTAATATGGGGAAGCTAGGCAATGAACTTCTCGTTTGGTAAGAGGTGCTAGAAGATAAAAAAGAAAATTACTTGGACCATATTCTAAAGACTTAAGCTTTTGGAACTTTTGTAGACCAACAATTATCTGGTATTAGAACAGGAAACCAAAGGCCTTTTATTTGCATCTCTCCTCATTGGTGCATTTTATGTCAATCTGAGGAGAGTGTGAATCTGGGTTGCAGTAAACTTGTTCTAGGAAAGAAAGCCTAATTCAGAATAGAATAAGAAAGTAATTCTAAACAAACTGGAAATAATCCAAAAAATTATTTTGTAGGAAATCAGAAGACGAAAACCCTTGATTTTAGAATAATAAAACCCTAGAGACTAAAACACTAAAACACCATTTGATTTAGGGCAGCGTCGCATTAGCATTTGCCATTGTTCTTGTTCTTGTTTATGTGCTTTCATCATTCAACGTCTGATATCCACTTTTTAATCTTTGGTTAATGTTTGTTCAGTTTTCTTTACTTTTTTCACACATGGTTATTTATTCAGTTTTCTTTGCTTTTTTCTTCTAGTTTCAAATGCAAGAAATGATTAGTTTGTAATGTTATATTTTTATGGTTCAAACAGTGTATAGATGTCGCATTTGATCACTCGTCGTCGGAGTGTGACCAATGCGCCTCCCACATTAAGTGTGACCAATGCGCCTCCCACATTATCAGCATCTACTCCTTCAGCCGTGAGTGCTCCATTGATTGGGGAGCCTACACCCCCTGCTGAGGCCACTCCTACGACGTCCCAGGTGCCCATCTCATCGACGTCATCAGTGTCGGTTGAGCAACTCAATGCACGGCGGCCTCATCGGCGCCGCCGTGAGCCGGAGCCTTCTGATCACACTTCCTCGGCATCCAGAGTCGAGGGTGAGGCCTCCCATCCAGGTAGTTTTTTCTAATTCTCACCACGTTTGTATTATTTTTTTTCATTTTAAAACTAATTTTTTTTATGATGGTGAAAATTTGCTGGATTGTGAAAATGTGTTGTTGGTTGTGAATTAATGTTATTAAGGTTTTGGGAAATGCTATACTATTAGGGGAGGTTATGTCGATTTTTTTTTTACAAATTTAAGCTTTGGGTTTTCACCATTTAAGTATTTTTGGCCAGCTAAAAAAAACACTAGGGGGCCTAGTCGAATGGTGAAGCAGGCAGAGAGCGCACGACAGACCTCCGCCAAGATCAAGATTGTGTATGACCCACGACATCAGAGAGCGGCTACCTCACAACAACATAGCTTCGTTGCTGGTAGTTGTGATGTTGTTATTCGAGACCATTGTCCTTTTCAGCGGGAGTGTTGGGCAGACATTCCCGAGGAGAGGAAGAAACTGGTGCGAGAAGCGTTGTCGGTTAGTATATTAATTTTTAGCCTTTATCATTTTTTTAATTTTGTTTACAAATATTAAAAACCAAAATATATTATCCTAATATTAATAAATTTCTTACTAGTATTTTATTGTTTTTCATATTCGTAGTTCATTTATGATCTTGAGGACATATCCTTCGAGGTCAAGGCCTACTTAGAGGAGACCTTAGCAACTCGGTACAAAAATTGGAAGAGCAATTTTCACACGTATTTTAAGAAATGGGATGATCCGGATATTGCTTGCCTACATGTTCCAGGTGAGTTGAAGAACCGGCCAGAGGATTGGGAGTGGCTTTGTAAACATTTTACGGACCCAAAATTTGTGGTATGTACATAATATTTTAATAATAATTTATTATTGTTTTAGTTACTTTTTTAGCTTTTTTTAATTTTATTTCAAATAATTGCACTAACATCTATATTGTGTGTTTAACAGAAGAAATCTATTGCCGGCCAAAAAGCTCGTGAGTCAAAGACACTTCTCCACCATTCCGGTTCAAAGCCCTTTTCGTATAGGGTTGAGGCACAGCGTGAGGTAAATGTATATTAACTTTGAAATTTTATACAATTTATTTATTATTATTGATTCATAAAATTTTCTTAATGTTTTTTTCCTTCAGGAGGGTGCTAAGTTCCCAGTGATCGACATGTTCAAGGACGTTTATGTTCGACCTGGTAAAGAGATCCCTGAGCAGTTATATGTAAGTATATGTAATTATTATTATTCTTATATGAATGAATCGTTCAAATATTATTTATATTTTGTTATTAAACATTATATGTTTTTTCTTTACTATTATAGGCTACTATGGTGGAAAAGAGCAGTGTTGTTCTCCAAGAAGCAACATCGCAGCTTCCCCCGGAGACCCCGATTGAGGACGTCACGGTACCCGATGATGTAGATTTTCAGATCATGACTGATGTCCTGGATTAGAACTTAGGTCGTCGTCATGGCAAGGTTGCTCGGGGTATGGGGAAAGGGCGAATTCGTGAGACGGGTGCCTCTTCTTCCAGGTCGAACACAGTAGAGGTTGATGCATTGAAGGAAGAAGTGACAACCCTAAAGGCCCAAGGCAAGCAGATGAGGGCGCAGCTGACGGCCTAGGGCGAGGAGCTGAAGAGCTATGTTGGAACGATGAGAGACCTTATGCAAGCTATACAGACGTCTGGCCTCCAAATCTCACTACCAGCACCTCATTTTGCTCCACCTTCGACCTCAGAGCCACCTCGCCCTGCCGATACCCAGTAGCTTGATGTATTAAACCTAGTTTACTTGTAGTTTTTTCTTTTTTGTTTGGATATCTTGCACATACATTTCTATATATTTTATATAATTAAATACTTTTTCTTGATCAATTAATTATTTTTTTGAATTTAATTACAATATTTATCAAAAATTTAAAAAAATAAATATTGAACCCCTACTTAGAACGCACGTCGTGCAAAGTGTTGCGCGACCCACCACCTACGTTGCGCAAAACGTTGCGCGACGAACCACCTAAGTCGCGCAAAAAGGGTTTGCTCGACCCATCCTCCATCGCGCAAACCCTCTTTGCGCGACCCACATTCCGTCGCGCAAAGATGGTTTGCGCGACCCGCGACCCACATTCCGTCGCGCAAAGATGGTTTGCGCGACCCATCATGCGTCGCGCAAACCCTCTTTGCGCGACTCATCCTCCGTCGCGCAAACCCTCTTTGCGCGACGCAGGTGTTTCTGCGTCGCGCAAACTCTACCGTGACATACTTAGCGCGACGGTTAGCGCGCGACGAAGGTTGCGTCGCGCAAACCCTTAGGCAACGATTTTTGACTTTGCGCGACCCAGGTAACTACGTCGCGCAAAGTGTTTTTTGTACTAGTGCATAGAGAGATCGGCATAGACCACCACAGTCGAACCACCAAGAGAGATCACCAGAGAACAATAGAGGTGGAGACAAGTAGAGAGAAGAAGAAAAAAAATCTCACATTAGTGGAAGATGGTGAATTTCGTTTGGATTAAAATTTGTAATTTATTGGACTTCTATTTTTGAGAAATCCAGCCATTATTGGTGAAAAAAATTATTTTAACATCTGGATAGTCTATTTTTTTTCTTCAGAATATCATTTATAGATTATTCTTGCAAACAAATTATATAAATCCAAAACCATTAAGACATTGACTTGTAAGGAAGAAAATGAACGAATACCGTTCTACAAAAAAAACCTAAGCCCTTATTCCAACTGTTTATGGTTTCAAATGTGGATGATTTTCTTTTCAATACATAATTATTTGGATTATACAATAAATTGCACTCATAAGAGCATCTTTAAAGGAGATGTCAAATTTTAAACATAAAAATTTATATTTCAAGCTTATGTGGCACTTTGATTCTTTTTAAAATTTTGTTCTCTACCCAATATGTTAAATTTGTTGTAGGTCTACTTGACTGAACTGTATAGAGGACAGAGAGGGAGAGGGGCCAGCGGCAACATAGAGAGAAGAGAGATCTGTAATTTTGAGGTGTGTTCTATTCTACCCCGTTGTGCCTTTATTTATAGTAGTAAGGAAGGTTAATTCCTTACCCTTTTAGGATTACAACTCCAATAGGATAATATCTAGCCTAAGAGATATGGTAGAATCCCATAAGGATATCCTAGATGTGTTAGGATTTACAGAATTACATTCCTAATCTAATAGGACTGCAACACTCCCCCTTGAGTGTGTAAATACTCAAACAAATGGCGCATCAGGTCTTCATCGATGAAGTAGATCAGTTGATGAAGTCGTTGGCACAATAAGCGAATGCGAGTCTCAAATCAACGGAAGAAATCATAAAAGGTAAAACTCACAAAACCTCGCTCTAAGGAGAAAAGTGAGAAGTTGCATTAAGTCAAAACTATACGTCTTCTGGACGCAAGTAGAAGAGCTCACAAGGGTATGATCAGCCCAGGATAGGTGCCTCATTAAAACCTAGTTAGGTAGCAAAAATCCAGTGGGAAAAATGCTCCTAATCGTAGGGAAAAATAGTACATTAAGATCAAGTGAGTATACTTTTGGATACTCCCCTTGAGTTTGACATAACTTCCAAATGACAACTACAAGCATTGCATATGAATAGTTAGGCATACCAATTCCTCGGACAAGCTTCTGGAAGGTTGACTTCGGTAGTGACGTCGTGTAAAGGTCGGCTAGGTTGTCTGGGATCGGCTTGCGTGACTTCAATCTCTTAATGCTTTGCTGATGTAGATGTAGATGCAATATGTCTTGGCGTTGACTTCGTTGATGTATCATGTCTTGGTCGAATGGATACATGCGGCATAGTCTTCATGGATCGTTGTTGGGACTTAACGATCGATGAAAACAACAAGTACTTTGAATATGCTCAACAAGAACTCCTAACCATGTCTCACTTGTGGCGTAGTGAAGTGAGGTGAATCTTGGAATGTTTCGAAGATTTTGCAACTAAGGTCATATCCTGTACCTTCAAGATATTGCGATATCCATTAACGGTAAAGACATAACCATTTGGGGATTTTGCCTTGTGCGGGTTTGATAAGTAACCTGCGTTAGCATAACAAACAAGCCAATCATCATTCCGAGGATCAAGGGGTTTGATCTGCTCGAGATGTATTGGGATTTGCCCAAATCCGTAGTACCTTCAAGGTACGTCTTTAATACCAATGCAGTGGTTGCGTGTAGGCGCAGTGCTGCATCTTTACCAATAAATCAACAGCGAATGAGATATCATGTCTAATACAATGAGCTAAGTACAACAAAGCACAAAGTTGAACTTAGATATGGAATTTCAGATTCCATAATGTCTTCAAGGGTCTCGTTTGCATATAACGTATGGACGATCACAGGTATACTCAGAGGTAACACTTTCAGGGTGTAGTTCGATTGGTAGACCAAAGTACCATCAGAACAATGCTTCAACTTCAGGTCAAGATGAGTTTTCCCAAGATCATTCATCTCAAATTCCTTCTTCAGGTGTGAGGCAATTTTCTCAAGCTTTTCTAGAGTATTAGTGAGATTCATATCAACGACATAAACTGTAACTCTAGCAATTCGGAATAAGACTTCATAGTTTAACATGCAAGGGCATTCATTCATATCCCTAATTTATCAAATAATCACTTAGACGGATACACCATATCCGTCAGATTGTTTCAATCCGTAAGTGAACGCCTCAAACAAGTTAAGAAGGTGTTCTGTGGTTTAGAACTATTTGAACCAGTCCATGTAATTCTTCGGGAACTTACATGTAAATCTCTGTATCAATATCCCCATGGAGAAACACTAACCACATTTCATAATGCTGCTATCAATCACATGGCGTTTGAGAAAATCCTTGCGCTGTAAGGCATGCATCATATCGCACTATTTCATTCATCTCATTACGTTTCCTTTCCCACAAGGTTACATTGGGCAGTGTAGGAACTACGGGTCTAAATACACGTAAGGAATTTAATATGGATTGTAATTTCAGTTGTCCAATCTGTTCTACGTTGTCACTAATCAACGGAACACGGTTCGATATCGTCGTTTTTCATTTATGTCGGTAGCTACCATATAAGTGAAAACATCATCGATGATAATCTTATTTCAATTCCATTAACTTATCCAAACTAGTATACTAGACCAAGAACTTCAAGTGTTGTGAGTAATCCAGATTAATCTCATGAGATGAAAATGATTTGAGACAGCGATTAGTATGGATTCATTATTGTGTCGTGTCTTCTCTTCTAGGGAAGTGAATCCTATGAACTGAGTGATATGTCAAGCTTCAGGCCAAGACAGATTGAATGGCTATCCGTCGATGTACTGGACTGTCCAACAGGGGCGGCACACCCTCCAGGGATGTTGACTTGACGTCCTTTAAGTACGTCTATCTTTGCAGGCATGTTTGCAGCTGGTATATGATCTCATTACTTTAGCTAGATCAGAGGAATGCGTCTGGAGCAAAATTCTGAAAGCTAGAATTCATCGCACTTGCTTATCACACTTGTGCGGTACGTGGATCGAGATGAGACATAGTGTGCAACGTTCACACAAATTCATGCCATTCTACAGGAACGTTGACGTTCTTATCTCCCTCTAATGGCGGAAAGACTGTCTCATTGAAGTGGCAACCTGCAAATGAGCGGTAAAAAGATCGCATGCAAGGGCTCTATGAGAGTTAGTGTGAAGGAGAATCGTAATCGACAAAGATTCACATCCTTCTTTGAGGACCCATGTTGTTACGTTGCGGCGACGCAACTTGGCACATGGAATGCACACCCAAATCTTGTAAATACGAAGCGTCAGGTTCGTACTTAATAACCAACTGTAACGTCGAATAGGTTGGGTGGCAATGGGCCTCAAGGCAAACTAACATAACTGAATACAAGATTGCATAACCCTAGGCAGAAATCGAAAAAGCTTGGTATGTTCAGCAAGGTCTAGGTGATCATTTAAATTGCTCTTTATGATCACCAGGCGAGGCTATTTGATGTTCAATTATAAACCCAAAAGACATGCAATACTTTATCGAAAACCGTCGATATAAACTCTCCGGCATTATCTAGTCTCCCAGACTTTAAGGGATAAGTAGGGTGGTGGACCCTTAAAATTGGCCAGGAGGTTTAACAACAATGTGTGTGTGGATAAACATGTGACCAGTGTATCGATTCATCAACCAAAACCATAAGTATTTATATGGTTCGCATTTTGGTTGGATTAGTCTACATATATTCCCTTGAATCCACTGTGAAAAGAGGGTCATTTCGTATTTTTGCGAGGGATGATGTAGAAAATTAATTTCTCCAATGAGCTGGCTTGGCAAATTGTGCTTGTAGACACAAAATCTTTACTTCGGGTAAGGAGATGCATCGTAACATCATTGTTCAACCTAAATGTTCCAAATGGTCATGCCAAAGCAAGTAAACTGCTCAATCACCCGACTCCAGGCCAGCCACATGTGGCGTGTTCCCAGTTAGGAGATAGCCTATTGGCCCCAAATCAAAGTTTCAAGCTCATTTTTGGAGGTGGTGCAAAGATATTTCACTTTATTTTCTTCAGTGGTTTCATTCATGATCATTGTCATCTCGAATATCCTTTAAATCTCAACGACGTTCTTCCGGAACGTGGAGAATATAAGGTCTCTATCATGGTAATTCAGTACCATTCATACAACGAGGAGCGTGCCAATGCTCTTAATCAGGTTGGATAGACCTGAAGTCGTTGCTAGAGATGTGATTTAGGTATAAATTTATTGTACATGGTATCGCATTCATCCAAACAACTAACTTTCCCACATTCCTACCTAATCACGTGTTTAATTGAATTCGGTCACATGTATACAAGAAGCATGATTCAATTAACTTGTATTCGAGGACAATATCAATAAGATTATCCATAACTAAAACATACACCAAACTTGAATCCAAGAACATGGAAAAATATTCACAAAGTAAACCAAAGTTACTAGGGTAGATTCGGCCAACAAGACCATTCATGTCAAAATTTTGCTCTTCCAACGGTGTTCAATTGAGCAAAATTAGTCTCACATATTGACTACTAGAATGGTACTCCTTAACAACATTGGTAGGGGCACGAACAAGTGTATAACCAATAATCTATTCCATTAAGACGGGAGTAGATTCTGCAGGGTTAAGGTTTGGGAATACTATCCCTTATTCTTAAAGTTTTAGGTCTTAGGTGCTAAGGATCACGCTTAGAGCATGATGCCACACATTGGCAGGCCCTGATTCTACCATACGTTATAAAAACAAACTCGAAATTGGATTGTGAAAGAGACAGACCCAGATTGGGTTCGGTAGGCTCCAGCCGAAGTCAGAAGGGTCTTTTCGGTAGGCCTCTGCCGAAGCAGAGCAATACCGTTCGGTGCATCTTTGTTGAAGCAGAGTATGCCATTCAGTGCATCCATGCCGAAGCAGGGCATCATTATTCGGAAGGCTTTGACCGAATTGGACGTTTATGGTAGTAATCAGATCTGAGAATTGGTAAACTTCCGCTTTCTACACTGCTGGTTCAGGAGCGAGTTAGAAACGTGGAAGGACGAGAAAAATATGCTCCAGTCAAAATTCGATCAGATTTATAAACCATGGTGTGCTTCAGGCAATGTCTTTCATGATTAAACGGTCCATAAGAGCGAGCCAAAGAGCCATGGAATCCTTGTTCGAGAGGTATTTCCCTTTGTAATTCTTCGGGCATAAGTCTTTGAGTGAAGATCAGGATAGATGATTATTCAGCTCTTCCATGCCATTGTTGGCTACAATGATTTCTCAGCTTCTTGATAATCAAGTGGATATTCATGTCTTATACCCCACATAAAGTGGTTTCGGTCAAGAAACGTCCAAATCAGTGAAATCGAACTTGTTACAGTTCGACAATCCACTGAATGGAGGGAATAAGATTGTGATTGGTGCTATGAAAATAAAATATCCATAAGCATCAAAGTTAGAACATTCGGGTTCTAAGACATGGTTTACATGAAAGAAAAAAAATCAATTTTTCATGGGTGTATCATTTTATGAAAACTTTGGGTTTCAAAGGCATTAAATTCGAAACTACAGGTTTGAGTTTAGTTATGAATTTCCGGTTCATAAAAGGAGGTACCTGTAAGAACACATAATACAATATACAACTAAGTGTAGTAGATTTGGGTTGCTTCGGAAACTCAAGTGTGAGCGCTTCGTGACTACGAAAGTGAGTCAACGGTTAAAAAAAAAGAGATAATTTATTGAATCGTTAATGTCCAAAAGTGGGGTTCAGGCTAATAATTTTGGATGTTTTTTCAGATTAATGGACTGCTAGTCACTTTTAATTAATTCAATAGATTTGGACCATTCATGGTTGATCGTAGAAGCAAAAATAATGACATGTGGGTCTTATTAGCTTCAATTGGCAGTGGGCCAAGTGACAAGTAAATTATAGCTTAATTAGCATTAACCAAAAACGTCCCAAAAATATTTGGGTATGGTTAAGAAGCGGGGGATGCCAAAGTATGGCATCGGGACGAAAAAAGTACACAGCCCAACATGTATTGGCTGGCTGCAAAGTCATGGCCCTGCAACAAAAATTGCAGGCCTTTAGGTTTGGGTCATGGCTGCATGTGGCAGCAGGCCGAGAGAGAACAAGGCCCAGCACGTATTGGCTGCTAATGGGCTTGGGAAAAGTAGATGTGCAGCCCAGTGTGCAAATCAAGCTACAGGCTTGCAGTTTGGGACGCGGCTTTGTGTTGGGAAGAGCCCAGCAATATAAAAGCTGCTCGAAGTTATATTTAAAATAAGTCCAATTTATTAAAATAAGTCCAATTTGTTATATTTAATTATTTAATTATCAATAGTTATCTGTTCAATAATAAGATTTATTATAAAAATCAAATTTCTTCCTAATTACCTCTTTCCTTATTTCTTTTTATTTATCTTTTTGTTATTTCTCGTTCTTCCTTCTGCTTTAAACCTATTTATAGATTTTATTTTTAATTTTTTTAATCAACCTATATCACAGGTTAATTATATTTATCTACCTATATGATAGATTTTTTTTTTAATCAACCTGTCACAGATTAATGTGTCTTACTTGTAGGTATGTTATGTTTTTTCTACCTTTTAATTAGGTTTCATATCTCACATATAGGTATAATATACATTCATATATTTTTTACTTGAGTTAGGGTAGAATGTTTTGCAGATAAATTTATGTTAGTATATTAGTTTTTTTGTTATAAGATATTAATTATATTTTTTGGAGTTGAAAAATGCATAATATTAGAAGATTTTAATTGATTTTTAATATTTTTAGAAAATATAAAATGAGTATAAAAAAATAAAAACATATAATTAGATAACTGGACTCACTCCTAAAAACACTCTACCTTTTTGGACCCGGATCTAAAAACCCCTTTTTTTTCTTTCGAATTCTAGGGTTTGAAAACCCCTAATTGCTTCTAATTTATTTCTATTCTTTGACTCACAATTTCCACATAGCATAATTTCGTATTGCATGAACAAGTATATATATTGACAAAATATATGAACATATATACAATATATATAATTGAAAGGAAAATATAAATATAGGGGGTTTATGCATCATGGGGAATGTTTTCATGCTTCACGGTCGTTTCAAATATATTAATTTATCTTAAAAGAACCTGATTGGCAGAAAATAACTGAGCCTTTGAATTTGTAGAAGATCTTTCTCTGAAAGCCCGAATTGCATCTCAAATGCGTTGTATCACGTTCAATAAAGAAAAATTAAATTGAATCAATAGCATGTAGATTAATTCAATAAAATAATAAATTAATCATAAAAAGAATGATTAAATCGTAATACTCTCCTGATTGAAGAATACTCTCTTTTGCGCAGCGTCAAGAGCGTGCTGATAACGTGTTGTAAGCCTATTTGACTGAACTGTATAAAGGACAAAGAGGGAGAGGGGCCGGTGGCAACACAGAGAGAAGAGAGATATGTAATTCTGAGGTGTGTTCTATTCCACCCATTGTGTCTATATTTATAGTAGTATGGAAGGTTAATTCCTTACCCTTTTAGGATTACAACTCTAATAGGATTATATATAGTCTAGAAGATATGGTAGAATCCCATAGGGATATCCTACATACGTTAGGATTTATACAATCACATTTTTAATCTAATAGGACTGCAACAAAATTTAAATTATACGTACTTTTCATAATTGTAATATGTATTTAAGAACAAAAAATAATAAGAAAAATGATTAAAAACATTTATTAGTTACTTAAAATATATTTGAAGTTGTTGCCGAATTTGACAGCAACAACCTTTACTCTCAATCCACATCATGCCATATAGGAATTGATATTTCGATTAATGCTATCTTTTTTTATTTTTATGTTGATGTGGACTTTTGGACTTTCTTTGGAGATGCTCTATGATTACATTTCATATGCCACTTATTATTACAGTCTAATTGTATTCTTCTTCACTTGTAAGTGAAAGGTCTTAAGTTCGATTATCATCAAATGAGTATTTGAATAATATTATTATGGCAAGCCTATTGTAAGGCTTAGCCCACTCTCTCAACCTATTAGTGTAGATACTACCGTTTGTTCAAAAAAAAAAAAAATTACATTTCAACTATTTTGTTTTGTTTTGTTTTTTTTAGTACAACGATATATTTTACACTAAGAGAAGAGGGGACTTCGGCTAAGCCACATAATGAACAATCTAATTTGGTATCAAATTCGTCATCCACGATATTCGTACTTAAGATCTTTCACTTACATTTCAACTATTAAAAGTGTAAGATCTAATGGTCTAAGATTTGTGTCATAACTTATATTTTTTTTTTTCTGATGCCACAAAATTGTCCCTATATATACATTTGTATATTTACATCAACCTAATATACATGTATGTTTAGAATTCTCTATAGCCTCTCCGAATCCAGAATAAATGAATAACATTTGCTTGCCACTAATTATCTCTTTAAAAAAAAAAAAAAAAAAAAGAGTTCGATATCTATGTGATTATTAATCTTTCAACCCAACCCCTTTAAAATGGTGGTCAAGCTTTAACTCAAAAATAAATTTTAAATATTTTAGGAGTAATGCTATTCATACCATGTTTTTATACCACATTTCTATACCATCTGAGGTGACATCTGATGTGTACGGCCATATCATTTGAAAAATTTGCAAAACCCAAGAAAATGAAGGAGAAAGACTCCTCGTATACCACAATCATCATTTAATTAACTAGTTTTTCTAAATTATTAGTTTATTAAATAATGAACTAAATTTAAAAATCTGATTAATTCAAATGATGTGGCTATCCACATCAAATGCCAATTAAAATTGTATGAAAATATGGTAAAAAATATGATATAAATAACATTACTCATATTTTAGAACCCAACACCTAACCCGGAGTGGGTTAGTCTAGTTGGTCGGTAGGCTCACCAAAATGTCCACCTCTAGCATCTACAACTAGAAAACAAAACATCCATTTTTGGAACTAGATGCAAACTTGATGCAAAATTACCAAAAGAACTCCTTGACTTTTCAGAGTTAGTAAATGCGGTGTATGATTTTCTTGGTAGATGGGCTCCGTAATTCTGTGGGCTAGGCCTTGTTTATCCTTATTCCCACAATTTCCAGGGGTGGAAGAAAATCAACACTGAATTTTTTAAACTTTTGTCACACGTTTGGATGAAACCACGAGAAAAAGTGATTTTCAGACTATTTTTTTCTTTTTTTGCACTTTCCTATAAATATTCTAGCAAAAGTCACAGTGTGAGAAATATAATTTTTATTTTATTTTTCTTAAATATTGTTTTTTTATTTTTTGATGGTAGGAGTTATGGCAGGCATCAAAAAAAAAAAATGTTGACGGTTAAGGAGAGAGAAAGAGAATTAGAGAATGAATTTAGAGGATAATGATAGGGTGACATAGCTGTGAGGTTTAAAAAAACAAAAAGTTGTTTGCACGAAATTACTTTAATGACCACATATTTTCAGTTATGTATTAAAGGTTATAATTGTAAATTCATTGGTTCTTTGTTGACAAAGAAAGTTCTATTAACATGTAGTTTAGATAATTAAAACAAATTGAAAACAACGAAATACAATAACGTAAACAAGAGAAAAAAAATGTGTAAAAAAGTAAAATAAAAATACAAAAATCACTCTCCAAATGGCTAAAGTAATAAAAAAATTAAATTTGATTGCCAGACGCCATATTTTGCATCTTTATACCCAACTTAAAATTTTAACTTGAATTAACTTTTCGATTCCTTTTATACAATTACCATTAAAGACAAGATACAATTAAAAATAAAAATATACAACATACATTTAGGTTTACCTAACCCTAAACCTTGTCTCCACACAAAATCTCTCTCTTCTCGTCCATGCAAGAATGGTAGCATGCATGAGAAGAAACTATTGGAAAACTTTCAATAGGTGAAAGACAATCGAGCTAACGTTTTAGCAACGAAATGGGTTCATCAAATTCATCTGGGACGAACTATAAGCTGACCATTTTGATGAATCTAAGGAGCATGCGGCACTTCTCTTTTTCTTTCGGCCATGATATGCGTTTTACCAGTCTCAAGTCCCCACAAGGGTCAATGTACTTATAATTTCTTGGGTTGATAGGTCAATGTCCTTAATTATCATAACCTTTTTAGTTAGACTTA
The DNA here is from genome assembly GCA_036320875.1 of Cotoneaster glaucophyllus. Taxonomy (NCBI): domain Eukaryota; kingdom Viridiplantae; phylum Streptophyta; class Magnoliopsida; order Rosales; family Rosaceae; genus Cotoneaster; species Cotoneaster glaucophyllus. Next base: position 6,472,318 of record CM070072.1, on the reverse strand, counting down.
AATAATCAAGAACGCTAGTGTGAAGCCACTTAGTATTACGGTTTAGTGATAGCCTCTTCACTTGTAAGTGATAGGTCATAGTTCGATTCTCGCCAAAAACGAATTCAAATCACATTATTGATGTCCATTATGAGGCTTAGCCCGCTCTCCCATCTCTTAGGTAGATTATATCGTTTGTTAAAAAAAATGCTAGTAGTGAAGTTTTACAATGTTCACAATTAGAAAGAATATGTATGGGATAGACCACTCTCCTATATTTATGTCATCTTTATTTTTTAGGTGTGTTATATCCATAATTAATGAGACCCTCTTATTTTTTCAGTTCTTTGGTTGTTAACAAACACATTAATACAAATAATACTATTTTCTTGTAAATTCATTTTTTTTAACAAATCTTGTAAATTCATTTCTTATAGGGAAATATGCCATAATAAAGTATCATTATTCTCGTTCAATTTTCTTATTTTTTAAACCCACTTTGCATAGGTATATACCATGAACATTTTGATTAGAAGATGAGTTCAAAATAGGACATGTGAACGGGATTAGTAGCACTGCTCACATTCATGTGTTTCTGCCACTTATTTACCACCTCGCTTTTTATCTTCAAAGATTCATTTCTATTTTCACTAGCAAAATATAACTTGACACATTTAAGATCTCTTTGTAAACGTTTTGCAAAACAGTTTTTTGTTTTGCATATACGAAAGAAGGCTACTTCGTTTGAAATCATCCCAATATCGTTCCGTATACCAAAAACAATGTTGCCTTCTTACATCATACATTTTTGTTTTGATCTTCCCTAATCCAATAGAAACTTTGGTTGAAATAATTAGAAGGAATATTACGACTTTTTTGTTACAATTTTTGGCATGAATAATGATAATTTGGTCTTGAAGCGGAATTGGGGGATTCTCTTTTTCCCACGCGCAAGTTGCGCCAAAAAGCATTGAGGAAGAAATGAAAGTACAAAGACCCACTTGACCTTTTGCCATTGTAAGTGCGTCTTGTAGCACTTCTTTTGCTTGCTGTCGCGGTACTACCACTGGCACTGCTCTCAGGCTAAGCAGTGCACACAACCATTTCATAGATTCACATTTCCACAGCATCCAAATCCAAATGTATTTTTTTTCTTTCGAAAAAGTAACATTCATTAAACAGAAAATAAAAGTTACAGGCTAATCTAAAGAAAGGTAGAACAGCCCAAAACACACTTGAAAAAAGTTAAAATACAAAATTCCAACACAATAAACAAACAAACAAACAAATGAAACCTAATCATAATCCTCCAGATAAGAGCAGCTCCCGCCGTCGCTGCCACGAACGTCTTGCTAGCAACACTAAAGAAAATGACCGAGTGGTCAATTCGAACAAGAAATCATAGCACAAAAATTACAAATATGCAACCAAAAGCACACCAGAGCCAGATTTCGTCACCAAAACACCAAACCGAGAAATAGTCACCGGATCCTAGTCCCTTCACCAAACCCTGCAAATATATACAAACAAAGTAACACATGGATAGAAGGTGAGGCTAAGGGGTATGTAAAATATCCTTACTTTGGCCAAAGTCGCATAACACTTGGCCTTAAGGAGAATCATGCAAACCGGTTGGGGAAAGTGTAGTTTCGGAGCTCGCAGATTAGAGCAAAGGATGGTGTGGGATGGATAATGAAGATGGGAGGTAGATGGAAAGGGTGGGGGGAGATGGAGGTTTGGGTTTGAATAGACACAATCAGAGGAAAGGGAGGGGGAAGGGAGGAAACAAAAGAACATAAGGCAGAAAACCGAGGAAGGGGCATGGAGCTCAAATATGAGACAAGCTTAGGGAAAATTTGAGACAATGATCAAGGATAATTGAGAAAAACTCATGGGTAAACTGAGAAGAGAGAGGAAAAGAAGAAATGAATGAGGGAAGGAGAAGAAAAAATGGGTATTGCCACCGGCACCCAAGCCAAAGGCTAGGGCTAGCGGCAAATGTGTTTCGACTATGGTGGGTTGCGTTCTTGAAGAAGTGGGGTCCAGCTGCCAGATTCACATATCAAAGCCAGATTTGTCACAACACATGTAAATTGACTTCTTTAGTTTTGATCTTTGAAACCCACACCTCACTGATGTTGTCAAGTTCAAAGGGTGAAAATTAATGACCAATGGGTTCAAAGAGGTGGTAGTGGTGTTATTAGGGGCTAGGTGTGGTGGCTAGGGGTGGTCGAGATTGGTGGGTGGGTGATAAAGATGGGCCTTTTATAAAAAAGACGAGGGTATTATTGACTTTTAAAAAATTTCTTGAAAGTATTGTTGTAGCTCCGCATGCTTCTTTTTGAAGCGGTTTTCTGCGATTTCTAGAAGCAGGGTCAGAGCTGCTTTCCGAATTCTTCTTTTTATAACCATGCTTTAAGAAAAATCTGCTCTTTTTTTTTTTCCGTTACCAAACACTTGGAGGATCCAAAAAAGAAAATAGAAAGAAAAAAAGAGCTTGAAAGTATTGTTGTAGCTGCGCATGCTTCTTTTTGAAGCGGTTTTTCTGAGATTTCTAGAAGCAGGGTCAGAGCTGCTTTCCGAATTCTTCTTTTTATAACCATGCTTTAAGAAAAATCTGCTCTTTTTTTTTTTTTCTTTTTCCGTTACCAAACACTTGGAGGATCAAAAAAAGAAAATAGAAAAAAAGAGAGTAATGCTACACTTACCACATTTTTTATGTTATATTTGTATCACCTCTCTAAAAGAAATAAGGTCTACCAACACATGCGTGGTATGAAAAATATGATAAAAGTAGTATTCTTATATTAAAAAATATATATTATTAAGCACCACAACCCTAAACCGTCCATTAGAAGACAAAATATGAACAGATCTAGAGAAGAGCCAAAACCCCACTTGAGAATTGAAGAAATGACGTAAATATTCAAATTTAAGCTCAGAATTTTTCATTTTTAATGATTTGGGAACCCAAAATTAAAGAAACAACAACTTCTGCATCTCAAAGTTTGCAACTTTGAGATGTAGTGTAAGCTTCCCTGCTTTTGCAAAGAAGTTCGACATTGTGCAAAATGGTAAGTTTGTACTGTGTTAGGATGAGGAAATTTAAAATTATTAAGAAATTTTAAAATGATGAAAATTTAAATGATATAAATTTTTTTTTTTTGAATTTGTGAAATCTCTTGTTTGGTTAACCTAAAAGAACAATGAAATTTGAATATGGACACCCTACTCATAGAAATTTAGAATGACACCTCCTTACATGAAATTTAAATTTAGGAATTGAAGGTCCCAACTTCTAATTTTTTTCCACGCGAAAATTTTAAATTTCTATATTTATGAATCCAAAGAATTAGTGAATGTCAATTTATAAATTCTAACTTTTGTTAAAAAAATTTAAGTTTATTTCCCTCATCCAAATATAGTGTTAATGAATTAGATAGAAATTAGACATAAATTGTATGGTAAAACATAAAAACAACATTAGACTGATTAAAAGCACTGGAGAGGTGGGATCAAGGTATTAAATATTGGTAATATCGGAAATATCGGTAGTCCGAAAACACGGAAATATCGATGGAAATATCGGGATAATATCGATATCGATAAAAATTATATGGAAACCACGGAAATTGTAAGAAAAACTTGGAAATTTTTATTGAAACTTTGCAGGATGTTTATTTAGTCAATTATCTATTAGTTTATTACAAAAAATTGGAAGGAAATGCATTGCATGATGGATTTAACTGATTTAAGTTGATTATATAGCGAGCTGGCAAATATTGTGAGTGTAGAAAATATGTAGTAATTAATGAAAGAAGTTTAAACACATCAAAATCATTTATATATAATAAATTAGTACAATATTTTACACTTTATACATTGCATGATACTAAGAACACACACACGCAAGTTACAATTTATATTTTACACTTTATACATTACAATTTATATATAATGAATTAGTTCATTTGTTGACTGAATCATGGAATTGGGTCTACAAAATAAAAAGTAAAAACACACAAACGCAAGTTACGTGGCAAATCACGCAACATCCACACACGCACACGCAACATCCACGCACGCATACCCTTAGATTCGCACGCAGACCACAGAAATCTCTGGATCCTTCCTTCTCTCCCTCTTTCGCTGGATCCTTCCTTCTCTCTCCCTCAGTCGCCGCTCCGTCCATCCTTCTTCTCCCTCAGCAGCATCTCTTCTCCGCTCCCTCAGTCTCTCCGTCCATCCTTCTCCGGAGCTACTCCTATCTCCCCCTCTCTCTTCTCAGATCTTCATCTGAAACTTTCTGTGTGAGAGAGATATGTTTCTTCTTCTTGGCGGCATCTACAGGACCTTGGATCGCTGGGTCGATCTGGCTGTGCGGGAGGTCTAGTGCGAGAAGGGCAGGTTGATTGTGGGGTGCAGATGGTGATGGGGTGGTGGAGGTTCTGGGAAAACGCGAAACAGCAGGAGCGATGATGCAGATCTGCAGGTGCGGGTGCAATTTCAAACGGATCGTCTTTCTCCGACGAGATGCAGCGGTGTTTCGAACTGGGTGCGGATAGCAGAAGCGATGCGGAGCAGCAGCGTGGTGGTGACTATGGTGTTGTTTTACAGTCGGCCGGAGCTGTAGAAGCTCCGGCGTTCTTCTCCGAAAAGACCTTTTCAAAAAATATCCCGATATTTCGAAAATATCGCTATATTATCGATATTATCGATAATATCGCGATATTATCACGAAAACCCTTTGGATAGTTAAAAAAATATCGTTCCCCCGAAAAAGCGATAATATCGCCGATATATCGGCGATATTATCGATATTTTGGTCCATGGGTGGGATTGGTTAACTTCAAGGATTTGGATCATGCAAACTATTCACCGGTTTATTTCCAGAGCCTCAGCAAGGAAGAGAGAGAGCTACAAAATGAAAACCGACATGTCACCAACAAGCAAAATCCAAAATAATAGAGATAAAAACAAAAACACAGAGTGAAAAAGTAAACAAATACGTATGATATGACCTATATGAGGTATGAAAACTAAAGCATTTAATTTAAAGGAAAACTAATGAAAATGGCTTGAAAACTTTAAGTTTTAACGATAAGGACAAAATAAAGGGTAAAGTGAATAGTACCATGTTTGACTTTTTAGTGTAAAAATGTGGTTTTTCGTTAAAGTGAACAGTACCGCGAGCTTTTCGTTAAAACTCCCTTAATTTAAATTACCAATTAATGCATTATCCAAACTCTCTCTCTCTCCCCTTTACTTTTTCTAGAAAAGCTACTAAATTTATTAACAAAATAGAACAAGTACAAATTGAAAATAAAGTGTTTTATGAATCTTGATAAATATGTTATCGGGGATTTCTAGTCGTAGAAAAGAGATAAACTCTCTCTCCCACTTGAAAAGCAAAAATTAAATAAAAAATTGAAAAATAGATACTGAAGTAAAATAAATACGAGCAGTTTTTAATGGGCAAATATCCATACACATAGATGTAATTAAATTTTCACACATTTTTGGAGGATATGTTAGATGACTAAATGAGTAAAAAAATCAGAAAGTGTAATTACATGTATATGTGTGGAGGATATCTGCCATTAAAAACTGCTCGTATTTCTTTAATTTTGACAGTTGTTTCTGTATCCATTTTTCAGTTATTTATTTAATTTCTGTTTTCCAAGTGGAGGAGAGGGTTGGAGTGTAGATATCTAATAATTAATTTAAATTAAACCCTTTAGTTTTTATATCTCATTTCATACGTATTTGTTAGCTTTTTCACCTCTGTTTTTGTTTTTACCTCTTTTGTTCTGGATTCTGCTGGTTGGTGGCAGATGGTTTCATTTTGTAGCCTCTCTCTCTTCTTTGCTGAGCCTCTGCGGATAAACCGGTGAGTGGTTTGCATGATCCAAATCCTTGAAGTTAACAAATCCCACCTCTTCAGGGCGTTTAATCAGTCTAATGTTGTTGTTATGTTTTCCGATATAATTTATGTCCAATTTTCTTCGACAAGAACAAAATCCAGCAAAAAGATAAAAGCTTTAATCTTTTCACACTCTGTCGAACTCGTTTGCAAAAGCAGGCAGTTCACACTACATCTCAAAGCTGCAGTTGTTGTTTCTTTGCTTCTGCGCTTACCAAATCATTAAAAAATGCAAAATTCAGAACTTAAATTTCGATTTTTTACCTCATTTCTTCAATTCTCATTTGGGTTTTGCCCCACCTCTAGATCTGTTGATGTTCTGTCTTCTAAGTTCTAACCTCTGGATTTTGACAGAATCCTCGTTTTGTTTACATGGTAATGTTGCCGGATCTACCACAAGATTTTGGTCTTAATTTTGATGAACTAATCTGTCATTTCTCGCTGCTGTTTTTCTGTTTATGTTCTCATACAACTACTGCAGGTCCGTAAATTTTGATGTTTGTCCTCTTTCTGTGTTATCTTTTTTGTTTTTGTAATTCTTGTTCTGAATTTTCTTGTTTATCGGCATAGATGAACATTTTGATTTCCAGCAGTATTTATTAGTGGAAAAATATCATGAATTTACATCTACCCACGCATTGTATATGAATCTTGATTTTGTCATGAAATTCAAGAATTTTTTTACTTTTACATGAGATTTATGTGCAAAGATCGGTTTTTTTTTTTTTTTTTTCAACTTTAATGGTATGGATTGACTCGGAAAATTTATTGATTTTTTTTATTATCATTTTTCTGAAGACAGACTAGATGGAAGGGGGAAGCGATTTTCGGCATTGGGACGATTTGATTCCAGATGCATTGGGTCTGATTTTTAGCAATCTCACTCTCCAGGAGATACTGACAGTGATCCCGAGGGTTTGCCAATCCTGGAACAAGGCAGTGTTGGGGCCTTACTGCTGGCAAGAGATTGACATTGAGGACTGGAGTAACAGATGCCAGCCTCACCACCTCGATCGAATGCTCGAAATGCTGATTGCTAGAAGCTGTGGATCGCTCCGAAAGCTCACAGTTTCTGGCCTCCAAAATGACAGGATCTTCTCCCACATTGCTGAGCAGTAAGCATACTAGCAAATTTTTATCACCACAAAATTTTGGTTTCATTAAGATTTTGTGATCACACATTAGTGTATATGCGGATGCTCTGTCATTTTGTTTCCGATAATTGAACCTTTTGTGCAAACTGTACACACCCAATAGACTGGATTTAGTACAATTGGAACCTTCAATCATGATTATCTTCTTATGTACTTGCAAATCACTGTTAATTATCCGCCTTATATTCAATGTCTTCTGTTAATGAAGGGTAAATTTTTTATTTTTTTTTATTTTTTTTGTGAATGAAGGAAAAGTAGTTTTTTATGATACAATTGACGAATTAATGTCTTATGATTTGAGTCCTGTTTTTCTTGGTTTTGCAAGTACTGGTTCCCTTCAGACCTTGAGACTGCCAAGAAGTGAAATTAGTGATTCTATAGTAGAAAAGACTGCTGGAAGGCTCTCTAATATCACTTTCCTGGATCTTAGCTACTGTGGCAAAATTGGTTTTCGTGCTTTAGAGGCCATCGGAAAGAACTGTAAAATGCTCGTAGCATTGTGTCGGAACATGCACCCATTGGATACAGCAGGCAAGCCTTTGCTGGATGACGAGGCTTGTGCCATTGCCACCACAATGCCAAGGCTCAAGCACCTTGAGATGGCATACCATCTTATCAGCACAGGAAGTGCTCTCCAAATACTCTCGAGCTGCCGCGAGCTCGAGTTCCTGGATTTGAGAGGGTGCTGGGATGTTAAACTTGAGGACAAGTTCCTGAAAGAGAAGTACCCAAAATTGAAGGTTTTGGGGCCTCTTGTTCTGGACTACTATGAGAGGAATGAGTGGGAAGATTGCTCGGATTTCTCCGATGCTTCTGAGTATTTGGCATGGGAATTCGTCGCCGGTGAATTGGAGGATTACTATGACGACGACGACGACGATGAGAGTTATGCCGAGATGTGGGATGATGAAGGCAGGCTGGAGCAGCTTGAGCTGAGGTTCTATGAAGGAATTGATCACCATGAAGATGCAGGAGGAGTTGGTTGGCCTCCATCTCCTTAGTAAAATTAAAGTTTGTGTTTTTTTCTTTATTTGTCAAACTGTTTGCTTCTCTTTTTTCAAGCACTTCCTTGATGCTTCTGTTTGGAACTTATTATATATTTTTATGGATATGTATATCTTTCAATGGAAAATGAAAAGCATGGTTTGTTGAGTCTCATTTGTTTGGCCATTGCCATGTTAGTTGATGACTTTGTGAGTGTCTGTGTTGCCAATAATTGCATAAAATGGCAAGCAATTTGGACTTGGTACGGTTGAAAAAGAAAAGAGTATAAAAAGTAGATATTTCTGTTTCACCTAAACAAAGGGGTAGATTTGCAAATGATCTTTTATCACAGCGATGGAAAGAAGTTGAGACCTTATATGACAGTGTGGGTTCAAATTTTTTCGGTGATTAATTTAACAAAATTCATCTTTGACAGGAAAAAAATGGTTAAATTTAGGGATGCTATTCACACATCTCATTTTACTTCTTACACATCTCTTGATAATTTATGTCTGTTGATCTTCTTCAATTCATCCGATTTGATGGTCCGAAAATTAAAAATGTGTGTGAAAAGTAAAATGGAATGTGTAAATATCATATCCCTAAATTTACTGCCTGGCCTGCATTTTCCAAGTTAGAATTACTTTACCGACTGAGATAGATGTCCTGCATAAAGTTCAAACCCATTTTGCATAAAGTACGTTACCCCCATATGAATTTCAAAGGATCTCTCTCTCTCTCTCACTCGCTTATTGTGGGGAGGCTATTGTAGAATAGTTACTCTTTTTTATGTTGTACACTCCTCTTTTTATTTTTGTAAGGAAAACTAATGAAAAAAGTTTAAAATTTTTGAGTTTTAACGATAAGGGAAAAATAAAAGGTAAAATGAATAGTACCAAGATTGATTTTTTAGTGTAAAAATGTAAGTTTTCGTTAAAATGAATAATATTGTAAGCTTTTCGTTAAAATCCCCATTTTTACATTCACTTGCATGACAGAAACTGATTTTTGTACACCTTTTTTCCGTTTGCTCATCACATCGTTTTTTTATTTAATAAATTAATTAATTGATGTGTAGGATAAAAGAAATGGAGTTTTAACGAAACACTCCCGGTACTGTTCACTTATAACGAAAAACCATTTTTTTACCTTTACCTGATACTATTTACTATACCTTTAAACAAGGGCTTTTCGTTAAAAGAGAAGTTTTTTTGGACTTTTCGTTAGTTTTCCTTAAAAGGAAAAGGAATACAGATCCTCGTCGGATTCTTTTTGTAAGGATCCTAGAAATCAGTGAATCATAACCTTTCATTATATATCGTACGGTCAGAAATCATTTTAAATATTTTTATAAAATTAAATACAAACAATACTTGACAAAAATTGACCGCACAATGTACGATGAACGAACACAATTTACGAATTCTCAAGATTCACACCAAAGTCATGTGGAGAGGATCCTTTAGGAAAAAATAGGTTGCAAAAATTATTTTGTTTGCGTGATTAGTTATGTGATAAGAGAGACACAGAGAATGTATGCAACATGTTATATGTAAGTTTCTTACACCCTATTGTCATGCATGGAATCACTTAGTATTACGGTATAGTGATATTTTTCTTCATTTGTAAGTGAAATGTATTAGGTTTGATTCTCGCTAAAGATGAATTTGAAGCACATTATTATTAGCTCATTGCGAGACTAAACCCTTTTCTTAATATCGTTATTAAAAAACATATCAAATATGGCGAGGATATTTTCAGATATTTGCAATGAATAGTGATTCTTAAACAATATGATTGTGACAGTTGTATTGACAGGACATTTATCTCTTTGCTTTTATATGGAGGAGGATTCTCTTCCTTCCTAATCTCTCTCATTCCATTCTCTCATATTTAAACGGTTACGGTTAAGTCAGGTCAACATCTTATATTGATTTTTTTTATAAAGATAATAAGGCAAAAAATAATATGTGAGAGGAGGGGAGATAAGTGGATGTGAATAGAGGGGAGAGAATCCTATTCTCTTTTATATAGTTTTAATCTTCTGAAAGTTAGTAATATTATCCATTTTATAATGAACAATGACTATAAAGTTATAATGGTACGATTTTATTAGTTGTGTGTTGCTGATCGTAGCATTTTAAATAAATAAAACTAATGAAAAATGTTTGAAAATTTTGAGTATTAATAAAAATGACAAAATAAAGGGTAAAATGAATAGTATCATGATTGATTTTTTTAGTGTAAAAATGTGGTTTTTCGTTAAAATAAATAGTACCGAAAGTTTTTTTGTTAAAGTTTCATTTTATGTGTGGCCTTGACATGGGATGGGTTGGTTTGGTTTTAAGTTCAAGCCACGACCAAACCACAACTAAGTAATGGCTTAAAAGATAGGGTGAAGTGCCAATTTAGCCTCTGAATTATTACCTCAGTGAAAATTAGGTTCTAAATTATTTTTTCAGTAAGTTAAGTCCCTAAATTCATTAAAAATTGCTAAGTTCATCCCTACTATTATATTCAAAGCTATTTTGTTCAATTTTTCTTCAACTTAAGTCACTTGACACACTTTAGAGTGTAATATTGTCATTTTCTCGCCTATAAGCCCTTCACATTACATATAGGTTGTGAATCTAACATCTAATTTACCCTCCAAAGTTAACTTACACTATTTCTTATGAAAAACTACCAATTTACCTTACAAAGTTAACTCCATACACTATTTCTTTATAGAAAACTACCAATCTACCCTTTAATATGACTCACATGCAAGTAACGTGACTTAAATTGACGGAAAATTGAATATAGTAGCTTTGAATATAATATTAGGGATGTAATTGGCATATTTTATAATTCAAGGACTAATTTTTCTGAAAAAATAGTTTAGGGACCTAATTTTTATTGAGGTGATAATTCAGGGACTAAATTGGCAATTCACCCTAAAAGATATAATCGATTCGTTAATGTTGTGGTGCAGTTTAGTTAGGTTTGCGATTTAACATGCACGTATTTCCAAACAATTTTTTTTGAGTTATTTCAAAAAAATTATAAAAAAAATTATAAACATTTTAATTTATAATAAATTCATCATCAAACTACTAAATACTTAATAATATAATTAAAATCTGAAACTTTCAATCTTATAACACTAAAAAAGGGTTTTTATCATAAATGGTCCTTGAAATTGACCATCACCATCAACATGGTTCCTGAAATTCAAAATCAATCAAAGTAGTCCCTGAAAATAAGTGTCGCAAATCAATGTGGTTCTTCTGTCACAATTCTGTTAAAAATTCCGTTAAGTGCTGATGTGGCATGTAAATGGGCCTCACAAGATTTGCGAATTTTTATCACAAATAGTCCTTGAAATTGACCCACACCATCAAGATGGTCCCTGAATTAACCATCAAGATGATCATTGAAATTGAAAATCGATCAATATAGTCCTTAAAAGTAGGTGTCGCAAATCAATATGATCATTCTGCCACAATTATGTTAAAAAAAATTGTTATGTACTGATGTGAGTTTAATAATTAATTAAAAAAGTTGTCTAAATACCTTTTTGCGCAATGATTTTTTTTCTTCTTATAGTAGTAGGGCCTACTCCGAAGAGATATCCTTTCCATAAATTCTCAAAGGCACAAGGCTTAACCAAGGCCTAAGAGTGGGTGTGGAAATAGTTTTCAACCAACAATAGACACACCTCAGTTATAACCTCATTATCTCAAGGCAGACCTTGTCGTTCTTTACATCACCAAACTACCAGGGAAGCACCGAACAAGCTCTCCAAGATTAAGGTTGTGAAAATGTTGATTGCTTAAATGTTAACGATGATGTCTCATAAATCATTGCCAATCAGCCAAGCCGTCACCATAGGTGATCTCAATCAGGTTCAATTCGATGAAGGTTGTCGAAGTGTGTAAAGATGAGTGTATTGAGATTTTTTTAGAGAATAAAGAGCAAATGAGGTAGAGAAATGTGGACTGGGATCAAACGTGATTGCAGGACTGGGTTTTTGGGTTGACAATTTTTTTTTATTAACTATTAAATTATTAAGCATATTTGTAATTTTTTTAAATTTAATTAGACTTGTGTGACCCATTTATGTGTCACATCAGTACATAACAGAATTTTTGACAAAATTGTGACGGAATGACTACATTGATTTGAGACACTTACTTAAGAGACTACGTTGATTAATTTTCAATTTGAGGGACCATTTTGATGTCGTGGATCAATTTCAAGGACCATTTGTGAGGGGAAAAAAAGACTTATGAGTCTATTTATGTGACATATCAGTACTTAACAGAATTTTTAAAAGAATTGTGATAAAAATTCAAAGACTTATGGGTCTATTTTCAGATACTATATTGATTGATTTTCAATTTCAGGGATCATCTTAATGGTGATGGTCAATTTTAAAAATCATTTGTGATAAAAAAAACCCAAAAAATTGTAAATACCTTGAAAAGAACAACAACAAAAATTTATATGATATTTAGTCAAAAGATTTTGTATGCTACGGTAAAAGAGTTTTGTAGCACACGCAATATATTTGTTAAACACTAAAGTTATATAACAGTATTTTTATATAATTTTTACATTTTATTTATTACGTATTTTATTATAGTCGGTTTGGTTTAGTTAACCCGCGGTTTGTTAAAATCAAAATCGCATACTAAACCGTTCTTTCGGTTTGGTTTTATAAACCGCTAGGACAAAAAAAATGCAAATGGTTTAGTTTGGTGGATTTTTTCGGTTTTCCGGTTTGTTTGCTCACCCGTAAGCGTAACACATGATATGCTATTATTATTATTATTATTATTATTATTATTATTATTATTATTTCAATAAAATATGAAAAATTGTTATTAACATTTCAAAATTTTAATTAAGTATTTTTTTCGATTTTCTTGTTTCTAGGAACACCCATTTAATGGCCAGTATTTTTTTTCCAAACATATCACTCTAACCCATTCCTCTTCCTCCGCTACTCTCTCCCTCCCCTCTGTCTCTTTTTATCTGGTTCGCCATTTTCTATAATTTTCTTCCACTCTCCGTATACATCTCTCTATTTTCCTCCGCCCATCTCCCTCCCATCCCCTCTTTTCCATCGTCCACTCTCTCCCTAACCTCTCCCTTTTTTTCCTTATGCAGAGGATTCATCAGAGCTCACCAACGCCTCCTTTGATTTTCTTGGAAAATCTCGGGATTTTTTGGTGATTTTGCGTTTTTGTTTTGAATTTGTTCGGGAGATTCTTCTGCATGTGCTTTTGGGGGAATTTTAGATGTTGGATTTTGAGGTTTTTGTTTTGAATTTGTTCTGGAGATTCGTCTGCATGTGCTTTTGGGGGAATTTTAGATGTTGGATTTTGAGATTTAAGCAGTGGGTGGGGGGTGAGTTTCAGATCTGGACAGGGGTAAGGGAGTAGGAGTTGCAGACGACAAAGGTGTGCAAACGATGTTGGAGACGGGATTAGCAATCCCGTGGTTTTTGGGGGGTCTCACGAGGACGACTTAGCGAAGCTCTTAGTCGGAACGAGTCAGTCCCGCTTGCACCAAACACGGGATTAGTAATCTTAGCAAAGTAGTCCAATCCAGTGAACTTTAACGAGGGCAAACAAACACGCCCTTAAGGTGATATTTGGTCTCACTCTTACCTACTATTACTATGACAGTTTAAGAAACTCTATACATGGTAGAAGATTTTTTCAACCTAAATTAAGATAAAGGACAAGGGTGCTTCATATATCGGTCCTTCAACTAAATCGGTGCTTCATATATCAGTTCTTCAAAACAATACATAATACTAAATTGTACGAAAAATAAAAAATTAAGACTGAAAATAGAAGGTTTAACAGTTCTAAAAATCAAATTTAACAACTAAAACACATGTGACAATGAGTGCTATGTAACATTAAAATTGGTTATGACTTATAACATATTCTTGTGTGTGTATTTGTGTGTGTGTGTGTGTATATATATATATATATATTTTTTTTTTGCTAAATTATACATGAATCAATTTTGTAATAAATACCAAACCGATGGTAGACATCCAATACCAACTACTTGGAAAGCAACATAACTCATAGGCCCACCCAAATTTTGAACTTCACAAAAGTATGTGGTTTTGGACTTTTGGAAGTTGGCTTCTTGGTTGTAAGATTATTCATTAGAGATAATACAGATATAGATAGCTCCCTCTTGTGTCGTCCCTTAATTTTGGCTTGTCGGTAACCAACCAGCCAAAGAACGCAAGCCAGTCACACTCACTCAATAATTTTTCATTGTATAATTTAGGTGAATTTATCACTTGGGTTATCCATTGGACCCCTCACCATTTAAATCCGATGCGGATCGTTGTTTCTCTTCTCTGTAATGTATTGTATTACGTAATAAGATAAACGCATAATTGTATTGAGTTGATTCACTTTAAACTTTTTTTTTTTTTTTTTGAAACCTTGAGCAATTACACTGAGGACTCCTTTGAAATCGGGGTTCTCCTAGAGCCAGATCCTTTCTCCGCAACCAACTCAAGCAGTCCTTTTTCCATTTTCGAATTTTTGACAAAATGTCACACTGAAACATTTACATGTTGTGTATGTCTAAAAACTTTTTGCACGCTTCCTCAAAATATTTTTTTCCTAGATACACCACTGGTGATGGCAAAAGGTTGTTAAGTCTATGATGGTTAATACTGCTCATCAACTTTGCCTCCAAGAAAAGTCTCCCAATATCATATATGTTTGTTTTTTCCTTGTCTTATATGGCAATATATTATATGAATATGTATTACTCAAATGAGTACATGTGATTCAAGGCTTTAGGGATTTCGCTTCCAATTTAATAAGAACTTTTGAGTTGTGTGTTGGACCAAATCTTTCAAAGTCTTAAAATACAAGAGTTTGATCTTAAACTTTATACTCCCAAGAAATTCCCACGGGGCATGCATCCATGATTGTGGGTTATTATACATATCAACAAGTACTCTAGATTTTAAATATAGACATATCATGAGAGAGGAATTGAATTGAATTTGAATCAAGGACGGAGCCGCACTTAGAGCATCTCAATACAAATAGTCAAGTTTTATGTGTGAGTTCAAATATTAGGTAAAACATCTTCAATATTGAGACTTAAAATTCGTATTTGAGTTTTGAGCCAAAGTAATAGTTGTTGGAATTAAAATTATGCATCTTGTGATTCAGTTTGAATGACCCATGATCTTCAGTGAAGGGAAGAATAGGGTTGATTGAGAAATGTGATTGAATCTAAAATCAGACTATCTACATATTTTCAAAGTGTATAATTAAATTATTGGTGTAATTCTAAGAAAGAATTGAATCAGACTACCTACATATTTTCAAAGTGTATAATTAAATTATTGGTGTAATTCTAAGAAAGAATTGTATGATGTGTGCTATATCGTGAAGATTGAAAGCCAATATTTCAGACATGACATGTGTAATATTGAAAACCAATTAGCGAGATTTCATATAAGATTGAATTGTCTAAAAAATAAAACTGCAACTTTTAAGATTTTTATTGAAACAAAAAGTAAATTTCTAGTGGCTAGCTGACGTTAGCTGCCATAACTTCTCCAAATTAGCGACAGAGATGTGAGGCTGCATGATTTTATAGTGGGTTGCGCCACACCGAATCATTGCAACCCAGTCTCCGTCAGCAACAGATGGCAGGCTCCATAAACAGTGGTAGCCCATGCCTTCAAGTGGAGATGAGTTTTTGTCAAAAGTGGGATATATTGTGTCATTTGGCTTTCCATTGGAGACGGTCTAAAACAAAACTAGTGACTTGGTCACACATAGTAACCTAAAAAGAGCACTTTAACTCTACTCCGATGAATTTTTTTGACTCCACCCTGGACTTGAATTATTCACACATTTCAGTTTAGGTTATTTAGTTAAAAATCAATAACAAATTTACTATTAAACCATATATCAATGACATATTTATTTTTGTTTTGGACTTAATCAATGATATATTTTTATTAATTAGGCATAGGTCAATGATGAATGCCACATAGGCAAGTCATTATAAATAATTAGAATTTGACTATTTTTTCCTTCTTTCTCTTTCTCTTTCTATAAATGTCATATTGGCTTAAGCTATTATAAATATGAATTTAGATCCTCTCGCGGATCAATTTTGTGGAGATCCTCCAAACCGATGGATCTCATTCATTGATACAAATCCAACGGCCAAAATCTCTTATCCTCCATTTGTTCACCTGAACTATTCTTTTTTCTCAACCTCAAACCACCAACTCCCCAAATTCCAAATTAAATTCAACCCACCTCAAAATCAACCCCAACACCGCCATAACCCACCCAACCCACAACCACCAATTGCAGGTCCCTCACCTTACCCTTTCCAAAATCAGTTGCACCATCGCCACATCCCTCAATTGTGAGTCCCTTGACGTTAAAATTTCTATCGACGTTAACGAAACAATAAAGAGAGGGGTCATGTAAACCAATGCCTTCTGGTTGCAGAGATCTTTTTCATAACTATGGAAGAATTATAGAGAGAGAAATCTCAAAGATGAAGAAGAAGAAAGAGATGACAAATAAAAAGCTAAAACATTAAGGGATAACGAAAAAATAAACCAGACTTAGAGCACAGATGACCTTCAATTGAATTTGGGGTTTGTTAACAACGGTGTGGTGTGGGGGTGCAAGGGAGAAAGAGGAGTTGAGGGGGAAGAGAGGCAGAGGAAGAGGCTTCCGTCGTTGGATTTCTAATCATATGGAACTGATGTTGAGAGGATTTGAATCCTATAAATAGTTATAACATGTATATTCTATCACTCTATCCCGTTGTTCGTTTACATGAAGGAGTCTACTCAACTTAAAAAAAGAAAAAAGAAAAAAAAAGGGAACTAGGAAACGGACACTACATTGCAGTCTCTGAATCCAAATGTAAAAAACCAGAACCAGGAAAAGGACTTTGCATTCAAATGTAAAAAAACTGAACCAAGAAACGAACACTGCATTACAGTGTTTGAATCTAAAGGTAAAAAACAGAGCTAGGAAACGGGCACAACATTATAGTGCTGAATCTAAATGTAAAAATTAGGAGTCGTGTGAGGTGTGAAGTGTAGGAGATGTGTGAGTGATGGAAAAAAAATAGAATCATGAAATGGACAGTGCAACGCAACGTCTAAATCCAAAAGTGAAAAACAGAACCAGGAAACGGACAGTGCATTGCAGCGTCTGAATCTAAATGTACAAAGGAACATGTAGAAGGCGTGTGAGTGATGGAAAAAACGAAACCAGTAAATGGACATTGCGTTGCAGTGTCTTAATCCAAATGTAAATAACAGAATCAGGAAACAGACTCTACATTACAATGTCTGATACGTATTAACTTATTCCAAATACAAAACTATGAGAAAAATGAGTGTTAGTTGAAGTGGGTGCCAGCTGTAGTGGCAGATTTTGTAATTTTTGTTTATTTTAAGCATTTAAGTATCACAATACATGATTCACCTATTTATAATTAACATAAATATTGTTGATCTATTAAGAATATTGTAACTTTTTATTAATTTTTCACAAAATCACCCTTTTATTTTTACTTGTGGTTAAAGCTACTACATAAAAAGGTTATAAGAAGTGTCTGAGGAAGGATAGCGTGTTTGGGGGGATAAGTAAAGCTTATAGACGTGCTTCTAACATAATCCGACAAAGCCAATGTTATCACCATCTGATTAACAAAGATAATAATAAATAGTATGCGAGTATATATTCGTATTCACAATTTGGTAAGTAGATAAAACAAAAATTAAATGACAAACAAAATAAATATAGGGATGGGTCCTTATCGATCAATTGAAAAATTAGTCCTAGGATTATTAACCATGGGGGATAGATGCAGTGGTCCACACAGCCGGTCAGTCTGGTCCCAATCTCACTCAATCACCTTTTTTTTTTCTCTTATATTTGGCATGCAAATTTCAATTACCTTACCAAGTTCAACAACAAACAAAACGCACATGTGATGGATGCATATGCAGTGCAAACAAAGGATACAAATTATTGAGAAGCACATAAGAGTAGAACACTCCAAGGGGAAGGGCTCTTTGCCTTTTTTTCATTTTGTTCAAATTGGACAAAGGGTGTACATCACATGAGAAATATTGTACCAGATTGCGACGTTGAAGGTGAAGTTTTAATAATTTGATGAGGTGGTCCCATGGTAAAAATAGAGTAGTGGAGAATGACTTGTAAGACACGATTTTACCATTATTGTGGTGTTCTGATTTAATAATATGAAGTTGTGTGTAAGTTTTTATCTTCATGCGTTGAAGTATCGAACAGAACACCATGATGGTGATGAACCCGTTCAATGTAAGTTGCACACCTTGTAAATGAACAAAATGTTCTATCTCTTGTTTGCGTAATAAATTTTTTAAGGAAGGTGAAATACTTCAAGGGTGAGTTTGTTGCACCATACTATCTCGGACTAGACTAACTTCAGGGACTAAGCTGCATTGACTTGGCATGGACTAAGTGGTATAAGGATAATGAAGCGTTTGGTGCAATGTCGGACTAAATCACAGACTAAATTATTTTTGAAGTTCAAATATTTTTTTGTATAAGGATAATGAAGCTTGGTGTTGTGTCAGACTAAATCACAGACTAAATTATTTTTGGAGTTCAAATATTTTTTTGTCAATTTTAAAATCATTTTGTTTATTATTAATACACAGTTTTTTGTTTGACTCTCTACCTTTCTTCTTTCATTTTCTTTCTGTTATATGCACGCCTAGATTTGCTCCCAATAAAAAACAAACTCAAAAAAAATCAAACCCATGTTTTCTCTTCTTTTCATCTGCTTTCTCTTCAACTTGAACCCATATTTCTGTTTCTTTTTAATTTATTTTCTCTCCAAATCAAACCCAAAAAAATCCCAAATTGTATATTTTAATTTGTAGAGGCTTTGTCGGATCTGCAAATTCATTTCAATCGATCTCTGGAATCGACGTCAATCGATCTTGCAGAAGAAAACGACAAACTTGCAGGCCCAAATGGTCGGTGCGGGATCTAGAGTTGTGGGCAGGGCCTTCGGTGGCAAGAGAGCTGTAGCTATTGAATCAGTTTTTTTGCGAGACGAGGAAGAACTAAAGCTTAATGGTGGTGGGTTGGGATCTAAGGAAGACGAAGCGAGCTGAGGACGTCGAAGACGAAGCGAGCTAAGGAAGACAAAGACGCAGCAAGCTGAGGAAAACAAAGACAAAGTGGACAAAGCGAAGCGATGGTGTCACGTCCCGATCCCGACATACATCTAAGATTGACACGTGACGTCACCATGTATCCGTATCTCAAACATACCCCGCCTCCGGGATATGTGCAAACACAACTCACGATCCAACTACGTAGTAATCTTTTGTACACTTTATGGCTGCATCTAACCTCCTTGTTAGACTGACTACGTACCCTACACAGGGATCAAGCCATTCGTAGTTCATCCAAATATTATCCTTAAGTTTTATCACAATACTTTTAAGTGGAAAAATCAAAGCACTCATCAATCAATTAATAGAACTTGACATGCTTGAAGTTACTAGGTTCAAGTTTACATAACAATCCCACATGACCATTAATATTTCCACTTCATCCATCACATAAATCATCATTTTTCTCCACAGAAAATCATAATACATAACATGTAACATATTAAAGAATCAACAAAGCACAATATTATTTTCTAGCCACATCGATCAACTAAAATAATCATATCCAGCGTCATTCCACAATCCTGTCAATTAATCAATTCATGAATCAAAGATGCAAGATCTTAGCATTTAATTACGTTAATCAATCAATGCAATAACATATCATTTCACGAATTTAACCAAGGAACTCTATATAATTCCCTACTTGGATTATGAGTAATAAACATGATAATTCTCATTTGTATTCATAAGATCTATTGGGGGTAATTCCCATTCACTCGAATCTAGAGTTCTAGACTAATCTTATGGAAATGAGCAAGAGTAAGGATTCCGGACCACTCAATGGAATCCAAAATATCAAGCGGTTTCTCTTAATCTACCCAAATCTATCACATGTAAAATCATGTCTACATCATGGAATTGATGCATTGGACAAATCAGAACCCGGATAAGCTGCGAAGCTTAGGTGAGTAACAATAATAAAAGTATGTGATATCCAATAAAAACAGACCATCGATCACAATCTGTAAACATCAAATATAGAATCATGCTTTATGAAATCATAATCAAGCCGCTAAAAACTCCGAATGAGTCACCCAGACATCCAACGACTTTTCTAATTCAAACCACAAGATTCTCAAAACCATCGTTCATATGTACATTAAAAACTAGGGCTAGAGGGACACAGTTCGGCCGAAACCTACATAAGTAACCAAACAGGAAGTGGCCCCCCAAATTGGCTCGCACCCGTCGAAAACCCTAAGGTGGGTGTTCTTCAATTCGGCTTCCTTGGTGTTCCAACGCCCCAACCACCAGTTGGGTCTTGTTCCTGGGTCCAGGGGAAGTTGATTAAGGGTGATGGCGAATGGTGATACTCTCCGGAATGACGATTCGTCGTTGAGAACCCTCAGGTTCTCCTGTGGAGTTCTACCCGAATTAGGCCTTAAAAACCCTTGATTTTTGGCAGAAATGGTAGATGGAAGGTGGTGGAAGATGTGCAGGTGTGGGATGGTTGAAGATTACCTGAAAATATGGTCGAGGTGGCTGAATTAGACCCGCTGAAGTTGTGGTGTTGGGGTGTACGGTCAGCCAAAATGGGAAGGAAAAATCCTCTTTTCTTTTCCTCCCTTTGATTGGCTGTTCCTCATCTTTTTTTCCCCCACCATCTAATTGGCCCCTTTTCCACCTCTAATAGCCCGTCCCCTTAACCCAAATATATATTTGGGCCTTTTACCCTCAAGTGGAAATTAAATAATTCCCACAACCTAAAGTTTTACAACTTCAAACATCTGTAACTATACCGTTATAATTCAGACTCGCAAACGGCTTTCGCCTATGCGTTCGTGGGTTCGAGATCTATTTAAAAACACTAGTTGTAACTTCGAAAGGTCAACAAATAAAAAAGATTGATTATGAAACTTCCAACTCGATAACCAATCAATTTATATTCCTCAAATTAACGGAATTAAAATTAACTAATAAAGATAACGTAATCGCGAAATACGAATTTAAATTACGAGATATGTAATGAATAGTGAAATTCCGGGGATGAGATTTCACATATGGTCTTAGCAATCCCATCCTTTTTGGGCGGCCTTGCTAAGACCAAGTAGTGAAAAGTTTAGTCGGCACGAGTCTGACCTAGTACTATTAAACACAGTCCATGTCACATCCCAACCCGGAATGTCCACTAAGACTCTGAATCGAGCTGTGTTGGTCGACACCTGGAAGGTGACGAAGCCATAAAGTGTGATGATGTGTAAAATGTGAATAAATTTAAACCTAAAAGTGCCTACGTGTACGAGTGCACGGTGAGCGGGTAGGGACTCATTCCACGCGTGATTACAGAGCATAAGTAAAGTACAACAAGGTAAGATAATGATTATACCGTCATAGGATGCCACCTATGCTGGAATATGCCACGAATCCTCGTCGATACAGAAACTTTGCTACTAGAACCTGGAGGGGTGCAAAACAGAAAACGTGAGTGGGCAAAAACAAAGCTTTTCAAAAATCATTTCTCTTTCCAAAAATAGTAACCCCTCACCGTAAAACCCGTATAATTTTCCAGAAGATATAATAATATAATTTCCCAGAAAATATAATAATACGTATAAATAGAAATCATACTCAAGAACAGTGAAAAACCAAGTGTATGCCATGTCAAGTGTCTCAGAAATGCAATAGGTAAGCCAAGTAGAATAAACCAATATAAAATGATGTGCCAGCCGGAGTCACTTAACGTGACCTGTACGGCTGAGCCTATATCTCACAAATCAATTCCTGCACACGAGTCGGAACCACCTAAGGTGGTCTGTACGACAGGCTGGGTGTAAATAAATACGCTCAAGTGCTACGATCACGTGAACGCTGTGCGAAGTATCGCAAGTCACCTACAAGTCGGAACCACCTAATGTGGTCTGTACGACAGGCTGGCACCTGCCTTGGATCAAAGGTGAGCGTGTGGTGCGGGAGGTGAACGATCACGTGAAGGCTAGGCCCTAGCCTCGGGCGGAGCACTAACACCGGGGTGCAGGATATTAAGCACTAAGTGCAACCCAACATAATTATACACACTACAATCACTACCACCAATATATATTCACCTGAAACTTACCTAAGCATCCACAACATCAAGCAACAATATGCATAACTATACTAATGCATATTAAAAAATGTAATGCAATTGACATGACATTTAAATTGTAAACCATTTAAACCAATTTCTGGGAAAACATAAAACATATATACGTAAAAATATAGAAAACCAAAAGCCCACTCACCTGGAGTCTGCGTTACAACTTCCTAAACAGAATATCGAGACGTCCCGAACGATCGGTGCCTAGAACAATTGTCAAACCACATCTCAGAATCCTTACCGATAGAACATGTAACTTATGTACAATACATCCCTAAGGACGTTCTAAAATGATTTGAGACCCATTGACCAAAAGTCAACCGTCGATCAAAGATCGACGATAGGGTCCACAACCCTACGTGACTTGATTAGGAAAATCCACATATCAGATTTCCGATCCGTAACTTTCAAAGATGCACATTATGCTTCTAAAATATCATCCTAAAATATCATTGTGATCCAACGGTTGGATCTCCGCCAATTGCGAATTCCAGTGACGGTTAACGTTTTATTTTATGAACTTACAATTCCAATTCGGGAAGATCCGCATGTCGGATTCCTGATCCTTCAGTTCCTATGATACTCAAATATTATTTATTATAATATATTAAAGTTTGGTGACGATCCAATGGTCGGATCGTCGATTCATATTTTTATCCAATAACGTATCGTAATGAGTTTTAGGTTCAAACGATCAACTTACGTTATACAAATATCAAACCTGAACTCAAAGCATCCAATTTAGCCTAAAAATAGCATCGACGGCCCCCTGGGCCAAGAGCCGCAATGGGTGGCGGTCGGCCGCCCCGACTTGCCGGAAAATTCAACTATTTCTAAAAATTACCAAAATTTACAAGAATGAAGATCTCAATGAGAGGAATAACTTTCATACATGTGACTAAGGCCAATGTGGCCGAGAAAAGCCCCAATTTAGCTTGAACCGTACGAAACCCTTATTTTTGGGTGTCTTCGATCCGACTCCAAAACAACTCCGCCACCCCCAAACTTGTTTGGGCTTTGTTCCTGGCCTTAAGGTGAGTCTAATGGTGGTAGAAATTGGAAGAAAACGTTTAAGATTACACCGAAAAAATACGAAACCGGCCGGAGCCACCGTGGGTTTATGGCTTCGATCTGATATAATTGGACAAGAAATTTAATAATCTACCACCACAAGGATGTTGGGCTCGTCGAGAGCTTTCCATAGACACCAGAATCACCTCCAACGGACCTCTAACGGGAAAGATACGACTGGGTCAAGAATCCGGGTTCGCGGGTCAAATGGGATCTGGTCGATCCCCTCCTTTTCCTCTTCCCTCCTTTTTCCTTCTTTCCTCTTTTCCCATTGGTTCTCCTTCTTTTCTCATTTTCTGATTGGTTCAGTTCCTCCCTCATTTCTCTCCTTTATACTCCATCTCTACCGCCCAACTTTCTTCCTTTTAATTTGGGCCACACCCGTGGCCTTCCTGATTTGGCTCCAGAAATCTGGAGTATTCCAGATTTTAATGATTTTACAATTTTACCCTCGACTTTAAATGTTAATAACTCATTCGTTATAACTCCAAATCACAAACGGTTTGCGCCTAAGCGTCCGTGAGGTCGAACTCTATCCAATTATGTCAAGAAACATGACAAAATATACGAGAATCACATACGTCCTTGAAAAATCATGCTTTGCCCCTAGGGCATTTCCGTAATTTCACGTATTAAAATTATAAAAACCATAACTTTTAGGGACGGGCTGTTACAGTCTTGGCTCCCACCAAACACGGATTAATACTTTTAGCTAAGTCATTCTAGTCCAGTGAGACTTAGTGAGTGCAAACAAACACGCCTAAAGGGGATAGACGGGCATAACTAGCTGAGGAAAAGTAAGCTATATGTTGAACTACCACATTCAAAAGAAAAAAAAAAGTTAAATACCATTTTGGTACGTGTGTTTTGCTTAAATTTTGATTGGTACTCATGTTTTATTTAGGGTTCGTTTGATAACCATTTCGTTTATTTTATTTTATTTTTGTTTTCATGTTTTTGAAAATTGAAAATTGAACCTAAAAACTAAAAACTCAATTCTTTAAGTTTTTTTTTTAAAATTTTGGCATTGAGTTTTTTACTTTTTATTTTTTAGTTTTATGTTTTCAAAAAAGTAAAAACTAAAAACAAAATCAAAAGCTGAAAACTGAAAACGAAATAGTTGTCAAACGACCCTATAGTTAAACAATCATAATCTCTTATATCTAATTTTACTTCATTACACACTTCTATGTGAATCTTAGTGCGAGTCATGTGTGCACATGAACGCCAAATTGGACGAAAATCACCGAAATTGTTGACATATTAAAACAGGGAGACACAAATGGCCAAATAAGAAAAGTAGATGGACTAAATTAAAATACATAGATAGTTAAAAAAAAAAAGTATTATTTGTTTATTATGATTATAATTTTGCCGACAAACAGTAAAATCTACACTAAATTCATATAACTAGAGAGAAAGAGGGTTAAACATGGGACATAGTAAGTTGAAGATGAATGCTATTGAAAAGAAAATTGGGACACAATATATTTGATCACTAAAATGATGACTAGTCTCAAATAATTAGTAAAAAGAAATACTAAAATAAGTGTAGTTGCTCAATCTATATGTATAAATCTAACAACATAAAATGGTAAATAAAATGCGCTTCTCTTCTTAAAACTCTTAAAAAGGACAATTTAATTAAGAAGGGCCAAATAGTAAAAGTATCTCATCGCCACATTTTTCTTTTTCTCCACATATGGAAGCAGTTATGGTGACCTTTTTCTTTTGAATTTTCTGAATCACATTGTAAATTTGTTTTAACAAAACATAAAATGAATGAGCAAAGCAAGAGGCTAGTAAGAATTAATATGAATGATTTAAGAAGTATCCAAAAAACAATGAGAGCTAAATACTAACATCAAAAGTTTCTTTATGAAAGTAAGTGTGCATATCAAATTTTGGCCTAATAATGATTTTAGTCGGTACTTTGGGCAAAACGATAGTACCCTTTGCGTTTTTTAAGGTGCTGACCGTAATTTACGAACTTTAGTGTAGACGGAATATGGTCCGTTGAATCAAATCTTGACGGTAAAAAACAAATCTATCAAAACAAGATTAGGGTGAAATTGGGTTATAAATGACGCATTATTAAATGCAAAGTGGTAGCCGACAACAATTAATTTGTTTCCAACTTAAATTCTCATTTGCTCAAATAACAGTTAGTCGTCTCATTTGCCCAAAACTTGCCATCTCTTGCCAACGTTTTCAAAAAATATGCAGTCGACTACCTTCCTATTCGAAACCTTCCTTCATGTTCGAGACATAGTTGAAGTTATGCAATGCTTGTCGTCTCCAGCCTAGCATTTTAAACTCACTGGACTTGCATATAGCGGTTTAGAAAATTAGGTGAAGTTGATTCGAAATTTTTCCAGTCGGTTCCACATAAAGGACTTAGTGTTTACTTCATTCAGGTTGCGTTCAATGTCCTTGCACAAATGCTCGATGTCATACTTCATTCCCCAAATTTAATTTCAAATTTGGTGAGTTTTAGAAATGGAACCCAAGAAATAAATTTTGTTATTTCCGTTAAATTTGATTAATTAAGTTAGTGTTTAAGGTTAATTAAATTAGTTGAAATTGGTGGATATATGTGGAATTTTTGAAAAATTTGGTTGCGTTGTCGCTTTATGAAGTGTTGTTGACAGGTTGTGAAGGGGCTATGTCGTTCATTTTGTCTTGTTAAAGTTGTAGTCTTGAGTTGGGATGGATTTGTGTTGATGAAATCTTCTCAATTTGATGAATTAACATGATATTGCTTAAGTCATAATGCTCTGTTCCCAGTTGATGTATAGTTATGAAAACATATTGACAAGTTGTTGTAAGAGTATATGTTATTGAATTTGGTTATATTATGGGTAATCTTGTTGAATTTGGTTGTGTTGAATGCTTGCATTGTTATATGTACAAGATATGACAGCTCGCGGTGTTCAATAAGAAATTCCTATAAGGGAAGGGTTAACTACCTATCCTAAGACCCTCATGTGCTAAGAGTGATGTGTGAGAAGTTTAACGAGACACAACTTGCTGCCTTGAGGGCACCTACTTTGGTCACCTAGAGCATGTGGACGAATTGGTCTTGAATGAATATTGGTCCATGTATTATCACTTTGAAGAGTGGCAAATAAAAGGGTCAAATATGTTGAGGGACTTACATGTTTAATAGGCTGTTGAATTAACCCGGTTCACAGAGTAGGAATTTTGCCTCCTTAATGCGCTTCGATGTAACAAACCCCATGATGTAAAGGTTGAGCTGAAAGGCATTAGGCTTCTGGAGGAGTATTTTCTCGAGAAATTTGGGTTTGTAGGTAAAAGTAGCAAGGGAATAAGAAATAAGGTGAAAATGGCACCAGGCGGAATATTAGGCAAATAAAAATGATATGCTGAAATGACTAGTCTAACATACTAGTCAACTAAAACAGATCCATTAGTCAACCAAACACAGATTATATTCTCCAAAACACCAATAACTGTCCTAGTTAGCACTTCACCATGTTATGTTGAGTAAGCATGACTATGTGTACATATCTATTCATAAGTTAAGAGGTACATGTAGCATGTGCATGTAGAAGATATATGTGACAAGTAAATAAGGACAATCAACACAAAATGTTTTTGGCGGAAAAATCCAGATTAAAAAACCGGGGACTCTCCACTGATTCCAATCCACTAGTGTAATCAAGATTCTTACAAAGTACCATGCAAAGCTCAATTCCCAGACCTAGTCTTCAGAGCAGCTTTACCCTTATACAACCTTGCTTTACATAAGATGGATTCATTCGGTCTTCACAAAGCAGCAGCTTCTCCTGAGCTCTTCACCTTGTGGAACCGAAATCAACACAAACTATATATGAAGATATGATATTGATATGAAGATCTGGATTCAATGTCCAATGAGTTTCTCTAGTCAAACAGTTGAAGAAGAAACTGACGTGAATCTAAAAAATGGGTCAATAATCAAATTTGAAACTTGAATAATCTGACCACAAATTTAATGCAAAACCACAAAGACAATGCAACCCTATTCTTCAATGATTGGGTGTTTAATGCATGAAAATGGTTTTGCAACAAGGTTTTATAAATGAAGAACAAAGAGGAAAGGTGAAGCCTTAATGCTTTTTTCTATCTCTCTCTCGAAAAATAAATCTGGAAACCCTAAATATCAAATGAAACCAGCTAAAGATCTTAACCCCAAAAACTTTGGTTCATTTTTCAACCAACAAGGGACATGTGTCAGGCTACAAAATGATCTGAAAATATCAAGGGTCAATAACAAACATTTGACAAAAAGTTGTCAGTTAGCCCATGTAGAGGTCTTAAATTGCGTGCTCAGTTTGCTGGAAATCCACGCGCAAGGCTGATTAGACAACTAAGTTAATCAGAATGAAACAGGAATGTAGACGTGAAATGCACATGCATGAACAAACCTTTTGAAGTGAGATGTGCTACATCCGTGAACATTTCTTCCCATCAAGAATAGCCCTTAAACAAAGAAAAGCCTAAAGCAAGATTAAGCATGTGGTACAATTACAATGTTGACAAGGAAAGACAAACCTAAAAGTCTAGACTTTACAGAATGGCAAAGGTAAAATAAAGGTCGCCCCTAAGAAAGTCAGCAAAAATATATCTGTAAGTTGCAGGGCATTGAAAATGCCTTTAAAAAAATGCAAGAACGAGGATGATGCGTTGAAGCTGGGTCTTGCGTACTTTGCCAAGGCTGTGTTGATTGGGGCAAAGACTCATGTGTCTGTGAATCTAGACATTCTTCACCTCGTGGAGGATATGGATAGGTTCAACAGCTTTTCATGACGTGTCATTTCCTTTGAACAATTTCAAGATAACCTATCTTTCGCTACTTTTAGGAGAGGTAGAGGTAGAGTTGGTGGTGATGGTGAAGGAGATGAGGAGAAGGAAGAAGAAGTGAGGCGAAGCAAGATGGGGCAGTGATCCGGATGCAGTTGCAAAGGATTTACATATGTTTTTTTTACGTACAATGTGTTTCTTTTGTTGCTAATATTAGCTTTATTACTATAATTGAGTACTAATCGAGCATAAGTGCAGGTGTGGGCATACAAAATAATTCCTAACTGGAGAAGTCCTTAAATTACTATAAGATGACAGATCTAGCAGCTACTTTGTGACTTCTCCGGTGGAAGACAACAAAGAAGCAGCCAAGTTTCAAGTAGCTAAAGTTGTATACAATTAAGAACTAAGAGGTATCACTGTCTATAAAAAGTTACAAATGTTTATGAATAATTTGTTTGTTTGTAAATATTTTAGTATGAGTATGTGTTAAACTGTATTTATGATGAGTGGTGTTAATTGGCAGGATGTGGGGATTAGGGAGATTGTCCGGATAGAAGTAGAGATGAACAAACATACTGGACGTGGGCCTATGAGGCCGATGTTGTGATGCCTAGCAACCTCACTCTTGACACAAATGATGTCGATGAGCTGAAAATGCAAATAAAGGAGTTGAAGGTGTCCTTGGCGCCATTGGCCCATGAGAATGACATCTCTGTCGAGGAATTAAGAAAGGAAGTATGGGCAAAACCTATGGAGGACAAGAAGAAGAAGGTTGTGTGAGGATGAAGATGTAGAAGAAGATGGTGAAAAGGCGGGGGATGAACAAGGTGGTGTGGAAGAAGAAGAGGAACAAGCAGAAGGGATGAACTAGGTGATGTTTATAAACTCTCTAGACACTATAGAACATCAAGCAATATTTGCACTAACCTTAAAATCAAAAAGTGATGTCAACAACCCAAAACGTTCACCTTATTCAATTAACTATAAGATCATGTTTTCATAAAAATAAAAAAAATAAAAAATAAAAACTCCGAAAAACGGTGTTCAATGATAAAAAAATATTCAAGCTTAAACCACAATCCGATGGTTATAGTTTGTCACTAACGAAATTGGATTATGATGTCGATATTTGGAGTTTACTCCTTCTCGAAAATTGCAGCCTTTGTCATTACGAGCATATCCATAATTTTTTTTTAATATTTTCATGATTCTAAATTAATTATTACATTGTTTTCTAATTTTTGGAAGTCATAGGAAAAATACTATTCACAAGAGTTTGGAGGGTTTCATTAATCCATATTACCATCTAACCTTCATAAAAGCGGACGGTATGCGATTCCAAATGTTGCCATAATTTTTATTTTTTATTTTTCACATTATACATTATTATTATGAATTTTTAAATAGGAATGGTTTTTTGTGAAAACATAAAATTACACGTGGCCTATTCTTGGCCAGCCATGTCACCAAACAAGGGCTAAAATTGGGGGCAGGAAATGAAAACTTTGGAGGGTGCTTTCCCTCTCAAATGCTCGGTGGTGTCAACAATCACAAAAAATGGGTCTTTAATCTTGTATTTTCTTCCAAACCGTTCTTACATTCAACTAATTTCTTTAACTCCACTCCTTATTAATCTCCTATTTCTTCCAAACCCTTCTTACATCTATTATGAATCATTAACTCTATTACTCTTTAATTTCTAATAATAGGCCACTTTGTACTACGGTCTAGTAATATTCATTTTTACTTGTAAATGAGAGGTCCTAGGTTCAAATCCAGCCAAAGGTGAATTTGAACCATATTATTGCTAGCCCATTGTGAGACTAGGCTCATCCCGTCCCCTTAGTGTAGATAATATCGTTTGTTAAAAAAAAAAATATTCCCAATCATGACACCAACACCCAAAACTTATCCTCCAATCCTCTTTAATACACCTACACCCAAAACTTCTCCTCTAGTCCTCTTCCAATCATCTTTCATAACATTTCCAAAGGAGATGTCAAATTTTAAACATAAAATTTAAATTTGAAAGCTTGGGTGGGACTTTGTGTGAGATCCCACATCGACCAACAGAAAGGGGGTGATGTGTCTTATATGTACATGCTCCCCTCCCTATAGCACGAGGCCTTTTGAGAACTCACTGGCTTCGAATTCCATCGGAACTCCGAAGTGAAGCGAGTTTGGGCGAGAGCATTCTTAGGATGGGTGACCCACTGGGCAGTTCTCGTGTGAGTTCCCAGAAACAAAACCATGAGGGAATGGTAAGCCCAAAGCAGACAATATCGTGCTACAGTGGAGTCGGACTAGGATGTGACACTTTGACCTTTTATATATATAAATAAAAAATAATAAAAAATTCACTCGATATATCAAATTTAAACTATTATTTATTTTTCATAATAGTAATAAGTATTTCTATAGGAATTGTTTTGGCACTCCAAAAATCTCATTGTGCATTCCAAACTTACTATAATTAGAAAGAAAAATACACTTGTGAAGAGTGTATAATGAGATTTTTGGAGTGCTAATAACAGTTCCCTTTCTAAAACAAAAAATAATAATAAAAATGATGAAAAGCATTTATTAATCACTAAAAATAGATTTAAAGTTGCTGTCAAATTTGATAGCCCATTGTTGCCAATCTATGCCACACAAGAATTGACATTTCAGTTCAGAAAACAATAATGCTGCCTTTTTTTACTGTTATTGTTGATGTAGATTTTTTGGTTTCTCTTTGAAGATGCTCTAATTTAACCATCGCCAAACCTGTTTTGTTGCATACCCAATTCTAAATGTCATCATCCAATCAACTTGAATACACCCCCTGCCAAAGAATCAAAGTTTGGCCACAAGCGGCTAAAATCTGACAGAAATGATGCAAGCTGTCTTTCAAAGCGTCTATTTTCATATTTACAAACCTCTACCCAATCTCTTTTCATTTAGAATAATAGACACATGTAGTTGGTTCGAGAAATCGAATGTATCCATTTTGAAGTGATAGTGGTAGAAAAGACTAATCGAGATCTTAAAACTGAGACAACTAGAAATCTTGCTAGGGTACAACACATGAAAAACTTAAATGAAAGTGAACTAATAGGTAAATCCAAGTGTTGCACCTACACCACTGCGGGTGAAATTGAAGAAGAAAATTGTTTTACACAAAGGGGTTAATTCTTTTAAGTTATAGGCACAACTTGTGTTACCTAATGATAAAGACATTCATGATGTAACCGTAGAAGAGGTTCTTGCATTTGGTAAAGTGTGATTGTGTAAATCCTAGATAGATTGGTTACTAGTTATTCTTTACATATAAGATTGTATTTACTTGGAGGACAAGTAATTCCTCTGCCTCTTTACTATTGTAAATAAAGGCATTGTGCATGGGTAATAACACACCCTATAAACACACAGAGAAATTCATACACTTTATCCACTCTCTTGTTGCCACACCCTTCTATTCCCTTGTTAGTAAAATAGGCTACAACAATCATCAAATTTCCCCAAAAAAGTTGAAATGTAATTTGGCAGACAATAACATTTGTATTTTTTGTCTATACTAAATAGCTTCAGTTGGTTATATCCCAAGTTTTGTTAAAGCCATGGGTTTTCCTTTGCATTTTTTTTTTGGTCAAAGGTAAATTCATTACCAACAAAGAAATATTACAGTAAAGAAGGCCCAAATACAAAAGTAAGCACAAGACATGGGGTTGGACCATCCATATAAACAAAAGTAAGAGCCCAATACAGACATTGGAGCCCACAACAGAAAAAACCAACATACACAAAAACCCTAATAACTTATGCATCCTCCTGCTACCGCCGCCGCAAGAAACTCGAGCATCAAAGAAGAGACTGAAGCCTCGACATTAGATCTGGAAAGAATGGTGTTGTAGCATTCAACGGGGAGCCAGCAACCGACGTCATCCTCAATCGATCAAAGGATGGGTCAAACATGACCCTTGAACTAAACCCACCACCGTAGATGTGAAATCCACAAACGTGGTAAGGTCGAAGAACGGCACCAGTAGTAAACGGATATAAGGAAGCATCAAAAGCAGTAGTTGTGGATGCAAATTTCCTCCTCCTTGATCTTGGACAAAATTGCACCTACAAAACACTTAACACCTTTGGTCAAGGCCAAGAGCCTCACGCGCCCACGATGAATAGGGGGGTTTTGGCCGAAGAACCTCCGATGCCAAAGTTAGAATTTAGAGAGAGTGTTTGAGAATTTTTGGAGAATTTTAGCAAGGGAATTGGAAGTGAGTTTTGAGGAAAATGTAAGGCCTTTTATAGGGGAGTGGCCGGCCTCCTTGGATGAGAGAGGACCGGCCACCTAGCTTTGTTTGTGTGGGCTAGGTTCTTGATTTGTTTCAAATTGTGAGTTATGAAATAATTAGCTAATTAATCAAAATGATTCCCTAATTAGCTTCCCTAATTAGCTTAGCTAATTATTATCATAAAAAAGAGAAAATGTGGTAGAAAAGGTAGAAAGCATGGTTGATTTCTTTTGGGGTGGAGGATGACCGGCCTTGTTGTGTTTTATGGGTAAAATGGATGACTTAATTGACAATTAAGGGATTAATTAGGCAATTAACTCATTAATTGGCCAATTATCATGATTTTAGAAGGAATATTTTAGGAGTTATGGAATGAATAAATTATTTAGCTAATTGATTAGCTAAATAATGAAGTAGAAGATATATGGAATGAAATAGGTTTTGGGAATTACCTTGTAGAAGGGATTTGATGAAATAGGTTTTAAATTGTTACCTATTTTGAGCACTTTTGACTTTGTTGAGGGATGATTGCCCGCTGCTTGGGCGTAGGAGTCTCGTTATGCCTCAAGGGTATTTTATATCCTCTTTTGTCCAAAAATCCATGTGTCGCCTTGTGATTATTCTTGGCTCCACAAATGCCCCCACACCTGTTGGGCTGCTTGCAAAAAAGGGCAACAGGTGTAGAGATTTCTTTGCCTTAGGAAACTTTAAATTGTTTATTGTTTTGATGTTGATTCTCTCTTTTAATAGGAAATTAGATCCTTCTAGGAAAAGGAAATAAATTCCTCTCAAAGCTTATTTAAGCCCACCTTAAGTGGATTACTAAATCAACTTTGGAGAGAAACTTATTCTACTTTACAAGAAAAAGAGGGCTTAGAGGATATTTGTTCCCCCTCCTCTAGCCATCTTCTACATCTTGCCCGTGCAAAGGACCGTCTTTCGTTGCTTGCTTCGTCTACTCGTTGCTTCTAGGTAAGAAAAATTTAATTCTCTTGTCTTATTGATTTTCTTGGAATCTTGGGGCTTGAAATTTGGCTCGACGGGGTCAAGGATTTGTGAAAGGGTAGCCTGGGAGGCCACGACATGGTTGTGCCGTGGGTGACTTCTTCTGATTTGGGCGTTGAGGCGTGGGCGTGAAGAGGAATAGGCCAGGCCGTGGGGCCTGGCAGGCTTGCTGGGCTCTGCGGCTTTAGGCCTTCATTTTTTTTTTTTTTTTGAGAAAGCTGGGCTCGAGCCCGTGTTTGAGGAAGAAGAAAAAAAATGTGGGGCGCCAGCCCCCTGTTGGCTGGATTGGGCTGCCAGGCCCTTGGGCCGAGAGGAAGGATGGGGGAGCCAGCGTGGGTTGGGCTACCTGTTCTGCCATTTTTTTTTTTTTTGCAACTCTCTAACGAACCTTCCTCGTACCTTTGTAGAATTCCTTCAAGTATGTCTTCCTTGAACCTCAAGAGTGATGATGGGGTGCCGCCGTTGTATCGTCAAGGCGGGTCCTTGAGCAAGATTGGCTACTTCAAGGCTGCTCACTTCAAGATTAGCTCCGATGATTTGTTTAGAGACTTCCTTGAGGCGTATTGGCATGCTATTCCGTCTGGAGTACGTGTGAAGCGAGCTAAGGATAGTAGCAGTCGTGAGCCGTGCGACAGGGCTCGGAGAGCCATCAAGTTCCACCCTTACTACTTGGTGTTAGGGTTTACTTTTCCTATGCCACGTTTCTTCCAAGAAGTGTTATGCTCCATGAGATGTGCCCCTGCCCAATGTTCTCCGAACGCGATCCGAGTGATGGTAGGATTCCACAATCTAAGCCAATTCATCGACTTAGATCTAACCATCAACGAATTTTGGTATTTCTTTGACATAGGCCACATCGAGGGAGTCTGGTAGATGCGGTCTCACCATAGGCTTTTTGATAATTCAAGCAAGGGAGATCATGACTGGGCCAAGGAGACTTTGGAGATAAGTGGAGAATAGGAGTCTGATTCTTCCCCCGAGCTGCGTGTTCCAACAATCTTCATATCTGGTAAGTAGGCTGCTTTAATCTTCTCGGCTGCTTTGTTTTAGTTCTAAGCTTCTCTTCAATTTTCTGATCATCTTTCGCCGCTTTTGTAGATTCGGAATTTGTCTAAACTCCCAAGGTTTCTCCAGACATGACGAAAGTACATGTTGCTTTAGGTATCCCTTCTGAGTATCGTGAGTGGCGCTGGCTGCTTAATCCTCTTCGTAGGGAAAAAAGTGGGTTGTCCCCGAGAGAGGAGATAAAGCAAATTAAAGCTAAGGCGTTAGCTCGTCCTATCACTGTGGTGGAGCCTGCTGCAAATGAAGGTTGGAAAAAGAGGTTTTTCCCCCATGCTCAAGAAATGCCTGCCCGTGAAGGTTCACCAGCTGCTCCCAAGCTTGTGATTAACTTGACTTCCTCCAAGGGCGAGAAAGAAGAAGCTGCTAGATCTGTGCCGTTAACGTATGTCGTTCCGAATGCTGCTAGATCTGTGCCGGTAACGTATGTCATTCCTCCGTGCCTTCGGTGCCGAAGTTTATGCCAAAACGTTCGTCTGGAGCTAAACTTGGCTCACATTTGGAAATGCTTACTACTATGAAGAGTGACAAGGTACCTCTGCCTGCTAGAATGGCGCCAAAATCTGTTCCCTCTGCTGCTGAGATTGATTCGTCTACTGAGAAGAAGGATACTGTCTGCACAGGCAGTCGTGAGAAATCCACCAAGTCTGTCTTTGGGGATGTTGCTGAAATTTGTGCGCTCTTGAAACCAGACTTGCTCAAGGATGTGGATATATGTGCTAAGTTTGTTGATGGCGTCAAAGGAATTGTTGGCCCAAGTTCCTTTTCGAAGCATACGACCGAGTATAAGAGGACTGCTATGCTGGCAATGATGCAGAAAACGGCAATTCTGGCAGCCGAGTCCATACTTCTTGATCAAGATGATACGAAGGCTGTCAAGGAGGTGGCAAGAACTATGGCAGCCGAAGCTTACTCCTCGGCCAAGAAAGTCAAAAAGTTGGAATCTGAGCTTGCTGCTTTGAAGGGGTCTAATGTCTCTACCCCCACTTCTCTGCAGCTTGAGCTGGCTCGCCAAGAGATCGTGGATTTGAAGGCTAGGCTTGATGCGATTCAAGTAAAGTATGAAAGTGCAGAGAATGAGATCGAATGTTACCTACCTCAGATTCAAGATCTTGAACGTGCCATCTTTGAATTTCGCTCCGCTGCTTACGCGAATGATGAAGAATGGATTGCTAATTATAACCAAGTGATACACTTCAAGAAGGTTGTTGACAGGCTTGAACCTCAAGTGTTGGAAATTCAAAATGCCTTACAGATCAACGACAATCTGAAAAAAGAAGTTGAGGAGTTGCAACGGATTCATGCTCATATGCTCGAGGAAAATGAGCAGTTGAAGGGTGAGAAGGCTGGGTTTGCGGCTTCGCTTACTCAAAGTGAAGACGATTTCTACAAGCTGGGTTATGTAGATCATCTATTTGGGCGGCCATCTGACTTTGAGTTTTCTGGAAAAGACTTCGAGACATTCTCTATTTCTCCGGAAGATTTGTTATCCTTTACTTTTGAGTCTTCTATTAGTGAAGTAGTCAGAGATGTTAGTGCCCAGGCTGGGGCAGCTGAGGGTGAAGTGCTAGATGGTGCCGCTGCCGAAGGTGTGGCGACCAAGTAGTCGTGGCAGGTTCAAACTGCTGAAGAATAATCTTCTAGGTAGCTTTTAGGATTTTCTTTGTTTTCCTTGTTGCTTTTGTTTGAATTCCTTCGACCTTTGCTAGTCGTTTATCAATTTTGCTAGAAAAATTAATAAACTTGTTTCCTTCGCTTTTCTCCATCTTTGCTTCTTTTGTTCATGTCCCGACCTTTAGACTTTATAGGCCTATGACAAGCGTGCTGCTTTTCTATAAGCAGACAGGCCTGCGTAGCCTACACAGCCGTAGGTGTTGGTGTAGAACTTTACAAAGTTGTTAGCCATAGGGTCGGCAGCCTTTGCCGTACTTACAGAAGCAGACAGATCCGTGTAACCACTCGGTTGTTAACTTCGGCTTTCTCCAATTCGTAGGTTGCGTAGCAAGTACCACAACACTTTAGGGATTGGTGTAGGTTGTTTTGCGCTTGGCAATAGTGAAGCTTTATCAACTACGTAGCATGTCGGTAGTAGATAAGGCTTCGTATATGTACGCTAGCTTGTTCAACCTTTCGCAATAATGTGCAGTTGTAAGAGTCTAGCGCGACTTTACTGCTTTACGGGAAGCCATAGGCAGTCTTCCGAAAGCCGTAGGCTACCTTAGTGCAGTTGGTAGTAGCTTTAGGTTCCTAGGGCAGTCGTGTACTGCGTATTGTGCCTCCTCCGTTTCTAGGGCCCGGTTCCCCACGGATTAGGCCAAGAGACCCAAACCCTTCAGTTAGCTAAGCCTTGAAAAAGACCATTGTGGCTACTTCGAGGAATCCCGACATAAGCCGTCGTGCATCTAGTTATACTAGGGCAGCCCGGCTCATCCACGTCTGGATATTCGGAGTGTAGAGTTTATCCTCCCGTTTCGGAGAGTATGGTTGATCCCTCGGGGGGTGCAATTCCTGCTATGAGTCCCTAAGAAGGGCGCGATCTTCTTTTGAAGTTTAGGAGAGATAAGTTGTTGTAGTCAAGCGAAGTTGTAAATTACTTCTGAATTCTTCATTGAAAAAATGAATGAAACGAGCGAATAACTTAACCACAAAAGACTTGCATAACAATTGGATAGTTCTCGGTCTGCGAGGTGGTGCTCGTTGAGTTGTTTGAATATTCAGGTCTTGATATCGTGAGAGGTGGTATTTCCTCAAGTTGTAGGCGTTCCATTGCTTCTCGATCTCTTTGTCATTCATGGTGGTGAGGGTATAACTACCCCTACCGCCTACTCTGCTGATCTTGTATGGTCCTTCCCAAATGGGATCTATCTTTTTGGAACCTTCTCTGCGAGCAGTGATAAAGGCCTTTCTTAGGACTAGATCTCCGGGTTGGAACTGCCATATTTTGGCCATTTTATTGTAACTGGAGAGGAGCTGTTGCTGGTAAGCTGCGATGCAGGTGATGGTCTGCTCTCGCTTCTCTTCTGCCAGATCTAAGCTTGTGGCCATCCCTTTACTGTTTTGCTCAATGTTCGGCAGTAGGGTGTTGATGCTTGGCTCGATGATGTTGGGAGGAATGATTGCTTTCGAACTAAATGCCAAAGAGAAAGGAGTTTCACCGGTTGCTCGTCTTTTGGTGGTGCGATACACTCATAGGCATCTGGGGAGTTCGTCTGGCCATTTTCCTTTTTTGTCAGTGAGGGATTTTTTGAGGTAGTCAAGGATCATCTTGTTGGATGCCTCAGCCTGCCCATTTCCTTGAGGGCGTGGACATATGTTGCTTAATGCCATACTTTTGGAAGAACTTCGCCAAATCTTTGCCCACAAATTACGGGCCGTTGTCGGTGACGATGGATTAAGGATGCCAAACCGGCAAATGATGTTCCTCCA
The DNA here is from genome assembly GCA_036320875.1 of Cotoneaster glaucophyllus. Taxonomy (NCBI): domain Eukaryota; kingdom Viridiplantae; phylum Streptophyta; class Magnoliopsida; order Rosales; family Rosaceae; genus Cotoneaster; species Cotoneaster glaucophyllus. Next base: position 6,434,292 of record CM070072.1, on the reverse strand, counting down.
TAGAAAGCGCTCTATGTCCGTCTGAGTCGTGGTCGTCATGGGCTCCGCTTCTACCCATTTGGTGAAGTAATCGGTTGCCACAATCATCATGTCTCTGCCCCCAGTAGCAGGCGACATAGGTCTTACCAGGTCGATTGCCCATTGCATGAACGGCCAAGGACTCGTCTGCGGGTGTAGCTCATTGGCTGGCAGTGCTGGTACAGGCTTCTAACGTTGACAGAGGTCGCATTTTTGTACTAACTCCTTAGCATCTTGGTGCATGGTAGGCCAGTAGTAGCCTGCTTTAAGAGCCTTTTGCGCTAAAGATTGACCTCTAGAGTGATTTCCACAAAGGCCTTCATGGATTGAGCTTAGGACCTTCAAGTTATCCGGTGTAGGATCTTCGGATAAGAATGCCATTCCACATGTAATAGCGTGCCGCCTTGATTTGGAGTTTCCTAGACTCCAATCTTTCCATGGGGAGTGTGTCGTTGATCAAGTAATCTATAATAGAACTTTGCCAGTTGGGAGTTACACTAACTTGTGACACTTCGGTTATCGGCTTCGTTTCTATGCTTGGCTTATCTAGGTGTTCCACCGGAATAGAGCGTTTGAGTTGGTGATCAAGGGCGGAGCCTAGGTCGGCTAACGCATCTGCATGGGCGTTGTCTGCCCATAGAACTTGAGTGAGAGTGTAAGTCTGAAATGCCTCAAACTGCTTGCGTACTTTTTTTAGATATTGAGCCATCCTTGGATGCTTTGCCGTGTACTCCCAGTAGCCTGGTTGGTGATTAGCTGGGAATCAGAATGAATTGCAAGCTTCTTCACCGCCAAGTCTTTTGCCATTCGGAGGTCTGCCAGTAGGGCCTCGTACCCTGCTTCATTGTTGGATGCCTTGAAGCCTAGAGTGATTGCCTGCCCAAGCATCGAGCCGTCCGGGGTGACAAGGACCACGCTTGCTCCCGAGCCTTTGTAATTGGATGCGCCATCAACATGCAAATGCCAAAAATCTTCGTTAGGGGAAATAGGCGAGGCTAAGGTGTGCTCAACTACTTCTAGGGCATTGTTGGGCTGTTCCGTTACATCACCTAGGCTAGGCGCGAATTCTGCTATGAAGTCCGCTAAGGCTTGGGCCTTTATCGCCGTGCGGGCTTGATAAACTAAACTGTATTGGCCTAGCTCTAACGCCCACTTCATCATTCGTTGAGAAGCGTCTGGACCATGTAAGATTGATCGTAGAGGATATTGAGTCATGACGATGATCGTATGAGCTTGAAAATATAGTCTGAGCTTCCGAGCCGCAACGACCAACACCAAAATTAATTTTTTGATCTTCGGATATCTTGTTTCCGCATCGAGAAGAGCTTTAGAAGTGTAGAATATCGGCAGCTGGGCCCTCAGCTCTTCTCGTATGAGGGCAGAGCTCACTGCTACTTCTGAAACTGCTAGGTAGATGTATAAATCCTCTGCTGCTTCCGGTTTGGATAGTAAGGGAGGTTATGTGAGATACTTCTTCAGGTCTTAGAAAGCTCTTTCGCACTCTTCATCCCATTTATCTCATTATGCCCTCTTGATATCTTTGAAAAAAGGTTTGCATCGATCGGTGGACCGCGAGAAGAAGCGGTTGAGGGCAACTGCTCGTTCGGTCAAGCTTTGGATCTCCTTTAAAGTGGTTGAAGACTTCATCTCTAGGATCGCACGGATTTTCTTGGGATGCGCTTCAATTCCTCGTTGGGTTACTAAGTACCCTAGGAATCGGCCTGAAGATACTCCAAATGTGCATTTGGTGGGTTGAGCTTCATTTTGTACTTTCTAAGGATGTTGAAAGTTTCTGCCAAATTGCGAATGTGTTATGACCGCTGCTTGCCTTTTACCTTGATATCGTCGACATAGACCTCCATGGTTACCCCAATTTGCTTCTTGAACATCATGTTTACTAGCCTTTGGTAAGTTGCTCCTGCGTTCTTGAGGCCAAAGGGCATGACCTTGTAGCAATAGGTACCTCACTCGATCACAAATGTGGTTTTTTCCTTGTCGGGCTCGTACATGGCTATTTGGTTGTAGCCAAAGTATGCATCCAAGAAACTGAGCAGCTGGTTCCCAGAAGTTGAGTATACCAAAAGATCGATCTGAGGAACTGGGTAAGGATCTTTTGGGCATGCTTTGTTGAGGTCGGTGTAGTCTACGCAAACCCTCCATTTGCCCTTTTCTTTCTTCATAACTAGCATGACGTTAGCAAGCCATGCTGAGTGTGCTACCTCTTCTATGAATCTGGCTTCCAATAGTTTGTCAATTTCTACCTCAATGATCGTTACTCGCTCAGGCGCGAAATGTCTTTTTTTTTGGATCATTGGTTTAGCAGCGGGGTCGACGTGTAGCTTATAGCAGGCTACCTTGGGGTCGATGCCTGGCGTGTCGGATGGTGTCCATGCAAAGATGCCTCGATTATCTCTAAGGAAAGTCGTAAGTTCTTCTTTCTCGGCTAGGCTTAGACGTGAGCCGATTCTAGCCGTCTTTTCCCCCTGTTGGGGATCAAGAATGATGTCTTCGACGTCTTCTTCAGGTTTCCATCCTATCTCGTCTGCTTGGGCGCCATCTTCTTAATTCGCATGCTGTAATTTCTATTTGGTAGCCTCTTCATATCTTTGGACTTCGGTAGCTTCCACAGGGGTAAAAGTCTTCTTCTTTGACTCTTTCAACATTTGCACAGTGCATCATCGGGATGCGGCCTGGTTGGACTTAATTTCTTCAATTCGTCATCTGGGATGATGAATCAGATTTTTTGGTACCTGACGGAAGTGACGGCATCCAGCTTGATCAACCAAGGTCTCCCAAGAATCCCATAATAGGGAGATGGGTCACTTATGATCGTGAACGTCTGCTTTGAGACAACAAGTGGTGTTTTCACGTCAAACGTGATGTGGCCGATGGCAGTTGAGGTGTGTCCTGTTGAATCTGGTGAGTACCTCTGCTCGGCGTATGATTGTGCTTTTCAGGCCCATATTTTGAATGACTAAGAGTTGAAGTAGGTTGATTGCACTTCCATTGTCAACCATTATTCTGTCGACTATAGCATGGGCTAGTTGGACAGATATTACTAGTGCGTCGTTACGTGGGAAGTCAACGCCTTCTGCATCTTGCTCGGTGAAGCCAATGATGGGTCCAAGTTGGGTGTCAATTGCTTGGACTTATGAGACTAATAAAGTCTGTTGGATCTTCCTTTTCTTAGAGTTGCTGGTGGTCCCTAAGTGTTCGGATTCGACGAAAATACCATTGATTCGAATCTTCTTAGTTGGTGGTTCTTCGTCGTCGTCTGCTTTCCTTCTTGGCTGCGCAGCTGGCTTGTCCAAGTACCTATCGACCTTGCCTTCTTTCACGAGCTTTTCTAGGTAATTCTTCCAAGTGTAGCAGTCATCGGTCGTGTGACCAGGACCTCGGTGGAATGCGCAATACTTGGTGTGATCCATCTTGGAAGTATCTCATTTTGATTGTTTTGGTAGCTTGAACCATGGTTCATTCTTGATATCACGAAGGATTTGATGGATCGGGATTGAGAACTTAGAATAGTTCTTAGTCATCGAACCTTCTTTGGTTGTAGGTCGGTCCCCACGCTTGGCATCATACCTGCTTTTGCTAGACTGCTTCCCGTTTTCCTTCCTTTGAGCCATTGCCGACTCTTTTCGAGGCTTCTCGGGCACCTTTTCTGCCCGTCAAGCCTCGTCCCAAAGTGCATGCTTCTTTTCCAAGTTAAAGGAATCTGCTAGAGTCAGGTCTTCTTTCATGATCATTTCTCCGAATAGTGGGTGGTCTGCTAGGAGTCCTTTTTGGAAAGCTGTACTAGCTATTGAGTCATCACATCCGATGATCTTTGCCTTCTCTGCTTTAAACCTCTTTACATAGTCGCGGAGCGACTCCTTTGGGTTTTTCTTCACGTTGAACAAGTGATCAGACTATTTCTTGATCGAGCGGTAGGATGAGTATTCTTTGGTAAAAACCAAGGAAATATCATCAAAATTCCAGATGGATCGTGATGGCAAGGTGTGAAACCAATCCTGCTCCTCGCGTTGTAGAGTAGTGGCAAATATTTTGCACATAAGGGCATCGTTGTTCTGGTAGAGGACCATTACGCTTCGATAGTGCTTCAAGTGTCTCTCCGGATCTCCATCTCCTTTTAAAGATGTGAAATGTGGCATGCTAAACTTGTGTGGAGGCTCTGCCTGCTCGATCTCGTCTGTGAAAGGTGACCTACTTATATTGGTCATATCTCGCCGTAGTGCCTCATCAGCCACTTTGTTGCGTTGGAAATCACGCAACTGTTCATTGAAGAGTCTATCTACCTCTTCTTGGATTTGCCTTTTGTTGGAGTAGCGGAGCTCTCGGCTGCCCCCGGTTTTGACCTGTTGGTCTAGGCTGCTCTTCCATGTTCTCGGCTTGTTCATGTCGCCGGGGCAGTGTATGTGGTCTATTCCTAGCAGGCAAAGGAGTTCTTTGTGGGCTACCGGTTGAACTTGAACCGGATTGAGTGACTACTTCTCTCCGTTCATCACGTTGCCTGCTCAGATGTGATGTGGAGAATGCTTCTTGTGGGCCTAGCCGCGAATGAACATTTTGCCTAGAAGGCTGGTCATGTTGATTATCGGAACGTGGCCCTAACCGTGAACGAGCACTTGCCCGTGGGCCTAGTCGAGAGTGCACGCTTCTCCGCTCGCTAAGACGGGAGTATACGCTATCTTGGGGGCCCAATCAGGAATGTACGCTGCCCGAATGCTCGATTCGTGGCTGGTGGATTGGCTGCTTACTGGGACGCTGCTAGAAAGACTCCTCGTCTGCCCTCGTCCTACTTCGGGACATCTCGTCCGGGGCATGTTGGATCTTGGTGCGTTACAAAAGCTGATTCACCAAGGTCGTCTGTTGTGCCAAGGCACTTGTCAATTCTATGACTTGTCGAGATAAGTGTTGTTCGCCATTCGGATTGGAAGAGCTTGGAAGGAATGTGTCTCCTTGAGCAATGAAAGGGTGGTGGACTCCAGGCGCGAGATATGAGTTGAAAAATGTCAAATTTATAGAGAAATGCGGTGAAAATGCCCTAGGCTCATTGGTAGGTCCGGTTGGTTGGGATAGTCTTGGGCCGACTTGGGCCACTTCGGAAACCATTAAAGCAGGCTGGGCTGCAGGGGCAGGCTTGGCCACGGGAGCAAGCTGCTCAGTGCGTGATGCACGCGAGTATGAGGCTTGAACCTTGGCTTTGGTGGCATGAGCCTTGAATGGCACGGCTTGGACTTGCTTTGGTGGCACGACTCGGACGGTGGTAGTGGTGTCATGGACCTCGCCGCGGGTGGTTACCGTGGCGGCCACCACGGTAGTTGCCATGGTGGAGCCTCGTGGTGGTGGTGCCACCCCTCCTAGGATCACATTCAACCTTGTGGATCGCCGCGGTTCCATTTCTTAAATATTGGAATTTTCACTCGTGGAGTTTTCTAAATTTCTAGCCATTGTATTTTTTTTTTGTACGTTTTATCAAAGAATCTTTGCAAATAAAAAAATTTCTAATAATAAGAATGTATGAAAAAATACAAGTGGACTAGAAAATAGAGAAAAAAACTTTTTATGCGAGAGTCTTCTACGAGTGTGGATTTCTTTCTCTCAATGAAAGCACCAATTTATGGATGGAAATTTCCTCCTCCTTGATCTTGGACAAAATTGCACCTACAAAACAATTAACACCTTTGGTCAAGGCCAAGAGCCTCACGCGCCCACGATGAATGGGGGGCCTTTGGCCGAAGAACCTCCGATGCCAAAGTTAGAATTTAGAGAGAAAGTGTTTGAGAATTTTTGGAGAATTTTAGAAAGGGAATTGGAAGTGAGTTTTGAGGAAAATGTAAGGCCTTTTATAGGGGAGTCGCCGGCCTCCTTGGATGAGAGAGAACCGACCACCTAGCTTTGTCTGTGGGCTAGGTTCTTGATTTGTTTCGAATTGGGAGTTATGAAATAATTAGCTAATTAATCAAAATGATTCCCTAATTAACTTAGCTAATTATTATCATAAAAAAGGGAAAATGTGGTAGAAAAGGTAGAAAGCATGGTTGATTTCTTTTGGGGTGGAGGATGATCGGCCTTCTTGTGTTTTATGGGTAAAATGGATGACTTAATTGACAATTAAGGGATTAATTAGGCAATTAACCCATTAATTGGCCAATTATCATGATTTTAGAAGGAATGTTTTAGGAGTTATGGAATGAATAAATTATTTAGCTAATTGATTAGCTAAATAATGAAGTAGAAAATATATGGAATGAAATAGGTTTTTGGGAATTACCTTGTAGAAGGGATTTGATGAAATAGGTTTGAAATTGTTACCTATTTTGAGCACTTTTGACTTTGTTGAGGGATGATTGCCCGATGCTCGTGCATAGGAATCCCGTTATGCCTCAAGGGTATTTCTGTCCTCTTTTGTCCAAAAATCCACTTGTCACCTTGTGATTATTCTTAATCCCCATCAAATAAAAGCAGCTTAAAACTTTAATATAGAAGGTCTGCAGATTAGTGGTGGAAATATAAAAGGTTTGGGGTTGAGGGAAAAGGGCTGTAAGATGGGGACTATAGATGGCAATTCAAACCATTAAACTCAATAATTGTGGATAACCGTCCGAATAGAGCGAATTTGGGTATGAAATTTGGATATATATGGATATGGGGAACAACCGTGAACTTTAATCGGTTATGGTTTTGGATATGGTTATAGGGGTCCCCAATCCGTACCTGTCCCCGAATCCGAACCGAATAATATATATAATACATAATTTAATTTATTTGTAATATATATATATATATATATATATATATATATATATATTATATTTGAGTGAAGCTATACCATTATTACATGTTCATTATTCACCGCATAATATATTTCGTATATAATATAATAGTATTCACCGAACCCTAAACTATATTCCTTATGCATCAAACCCTATACTATATTCATTATGCATCAAGCATAATGCTTATGGGAGATATAAACAGCTCACATCATCAATGTTTTATTCAATACTCTTATTTTTATACTCTACAAAATTCATTCATTATTATGTTTTTTATTATTTGACATGACAATTTAATGACTAAATTAGAATCTACTAAATTATTAGGGTTATTATATTAACACCTTACAAATTGTTGAATAAACCCCACATACTTAATACACCCCACATTTGCTTTTTCACTTAAAAATTATCTTAATCCACCCCACATACTTTTCCATAATACCCTCACACCCCACATTCTCAATATACATCTTATATTTTGTACATACACCCCCCACATCCAAGTAAATGAGAAAATCCATAAAATAATTCAATCTACTGAAGTACTAAGATCTTATTCTAATTTGGATTTTTTTATTGAGGATTTGGCAGGCGGCTATTGGCAGAAGAGACCCTGGATCCCCATTCAAGCAGCTCTTTGCTTTTGTCATCCTTGTGAACAATCACTTCAACGAAGCACAAGCAGTCTTTCTTCTCCCCCGTTGCTGTTGCAATCGCTTCTGTTAGCTCCTCCTCGGTACGAACCTGAGAACGAAAAAGAAAGGAAAAAACACATGCTTTAGGTCATAATTTACTTCTCCAACTCAACATAGTCTAACAAAGCAAGTCCAATGTTATTCGCGCTCTCAGTTTGTACCCTAAAAGATGAATATGAATATAGAAGTTTAAATAACGCAGCAAACGCAAGATTAAATAATTGTCGATGTCATCGAAATCACTAAAATAATGAAAAATATGAGGTCTTACCTCATGTGAAACTTCTGAAACATCGATTTTTCTTAATCAACATGTTTGTAGTTTCATTGGTTAGGGTTTTGTTCAACAATGGAGGATGAGAGGGTTTTGATAGTTGAGAAGATAAATAATACGCTAAAAGTGATTTGGGGTGTATTTAGAAATTTTTATTTTTTTAAAAACCTAATAAGGTTAAAATTGTCATTGCATAATGGGGTAAATAAGTCATTTAATATTAAATTTTAATGTGGGGTGCATTCAATATTTTGTGGGGTGTTAATATAAAAAGCCAATTATTATGCACCAATTTGATGAATATAATTTTTAAAAAACATAGGATGCCAGTCCGTAAGTGTATTTTTGCTAATTGGTGTGGCTCCCCTCTTTGTGCGTCCAGTGTCTCATTTTGTTTCTACACCCACATATTTGACACTTTTATTTGTCTTAAAATTCAATTTAAATCAATATGATCTCCAAAAATATTATGTAAATTACTATGAACTTGTAATTATTTGAACTTTTATCTTATACCTTAAATTCACCAAAGGTATATAATAAATTTACTTAAATCCGTCTAGTCCGCCTAAGCCCCAACCTAGGCTCCGCTTAGCCACCTAAGCGCTAAGCCCCAGCTTGCCGCCAAACTAGTGCTTAGCGTTTTTTAGAACCTTGCTCCATTTAAAGAGTCTGGGCCACAATGTGCCAACTTAACACTTCGCTAACAACTTTTAACAAAATGACAAAACAAGCAATTAAAGGCTAACAGCCAATTTACTTAGTGATAAAGCATCCACTAATTCGAAGACCCTAACAGGTTGTAGCGGCATCTTCTTTCCGAAGAAGCCGACGTGCAAAAAAGAAAGAAAATAGGACCTTTTTCAACAATTGGTATATGTTTTGTGTTTTTTTTGTTAAATGTGTAGTTTAGAAATAAAAAATATGGAGAGATTTTTCAAGCCAAAGCCAATAGCACCATCTATTTGTTCATTTGAGAAAGATGGTTGAGTGACAGCTTAGTTGTTTACATTGAGAAAGATGTTTTTTCATGTATTGATAATGAAGCTATCATAGAACATTCAGACTATGAAACCTCATCGTGGAAGCTTGAATTAGGATTTTATAGCTTGTAATGTTGTTTTGCGTATGATTTTTGAATTAAATGTATTATATTTAACTTTTCAATATTAATTTTGTCTATAAATTTTTTGACCGGACCGTCCGAATTTAAAATCCTGGATCCGCCACTGGAGGTAACTCAAGCTCACAGAGAGCAAAAGCCTTAAAAACCCCAAAGGTAGTTGGATTTTGATCATCAAATAACACAAGGTAGTTGCAGAATAAACCATCCAATTCCTCTCTCAATATTTTCAGATTCAATTGAAACCAGGATTAATTATTTTTTTTTTAAGGTTTTTTATTTATAATTTTATTGAACTTTTGTGTCCATAATTTGCATTATCCATTATCATCCTTTATAAGAAAAGTATCAGTATCAATGGGCTCTGTTTTTTTTGCGTCTGGGTCATTTTTGATCTAGGATTTTTAGGGCCTCTTTGGTTATGTTGGGGTTTTGGGCGTCTAGGTTTTGTTAGAACTTTGATTACTTAGTGGGATTCAAGAGATTAGTGCTTAGAGTAGGTTTGGTTGCGGATTTTTGAATTGAGATGGCTCGGTTGGTGCTGCCATGCAAGAGTTCTGCTTTTGTGAGGACGAGTCTTTATGGGTTTGATCTCATCTGCTACTGCGATTCCTCTAAACCCATTTCTTTGATTAGTGTGTGTATTTGGTGGGTGTGTGTTTGTTTGTGAGTGTATGTATTCATGTATTGAAAGATTGTAACTTGCAAACAGTTTCACGGGTGTGTGATTGTAAGAGATGGTCTATTGATTTTTCTAGTAAAACACAGAAGCATATTTGAAATCCAGACTAGGAATCTCCTGAAGTGTTAAAGTCGTATCGCTTTTTCGTGGTTAATAGCTTTGGTTCTTTGTTATTTTTTTCAAATTTCTTCACTTTAACTATCTCTTCTTTTCTTTTTTCTTTTTTTCCTAACCAGCTATTTATCATTCTCTGTAGGATATAAAATGCTATGTCTCTGTGTTGTATGGTTTTTCATCATTTTTCTTTGGAGTATTTATCATTTATAACCAAAATTATCAGTTTTTATAAAAACATGCAAATATAGCAAAAGATAGACTTGAATAGACTTAAATATCCTTGTAATGAAACTCTCAGATCCCATCAGATTTCAAAATAAATATTCTCCAATCTCCATACACCATGAAAGGCCGTGGAAAGCAGCATGTGCTTTCAGTTTCTGGTTATTTTTGCGCTAAAAAATCAATCATCGTAGTGGAATAAATCATGTTTAATGAAATTGTCCCTCGACAATAACCTGCATAAGAATCAGTAGTCCCACAAATGCTTTTTTGGTAGCTAGGCAAATCAAAAGCCCAGAAAAGACTTACTAGACATATTGAGAGATTCAGAGTGCAGATACAATGAGTAAAAATCACGACAACAGATTGAAAAGATGGTGAATGAGCTATATGCATATTTAGTCATAGGGGTTCTGCTGTGTGTAAATCATGGAGAAGGGTAGCGTCTAATTTAGTAAGGTTTGTTATTTTAATATAACGCAGCACATTTTATCTCTTTGTCCACGTTGTTAGGCCATATTTTGATAATTTATTTATAATTATCAATTTCTTATTTAATGAATATGGTTGTTGCATTCATGCATATCTGTTCATAGTTTGGTTTTTTTATGGAATTTGTATTATGTTCTTCTGTTTAGCAATAAAGAAGATGGCATGGAGCGGTACCCAATGTCCATTTGTTGTGCTTTGTTATGGATGCTCATATTTGGGTGCCTTAGTTCAAATAAAAATTACTTGAGACACGAGTTATTTAAGAGAAATTTTATTTGAACCCATATAACTTCTTTTAATACCCAACTTAAATTTTAAATGTGAAATATCTTTTTTATCCTATGACACAATTACCATAAAGTATAAGATAAAATTAACAAGAAAACTAACATGTATCAATAAACCCACATTCAATAATCGAACCTTACTATTATGCAATCTTTCTCTTGCGTCATATTCTGGCTAAAATCCTAATACACTCTCATAGAGAAAATAAGCTCTTTTTGACAAATAGATAGTGATTTTGAAGTTTTCGATCTGCCAACTAAAGTATGAATTGATTTATGAGTTTTATTTTATTTTAATTATTTTATGAACTCAAAGAAAAAATTCAGTTGATGTCCCATCCTTAGCGCATCTCAGGATCTGATTTTCCTGCAGCTATGTAAGTCTTAAGCAGCAAATAATACTCATTGCAACTGAGACAACCTAAACGCTTCATAATCTCACAAAATTTCTCGGCACCATCAACATCTTTCTCATCCTCAAAATACTTGAGAAATGCAATTATGGTATTTGGGGTGGATGCAATTCCTCGTTCTTGCTTTTCGAAACAGTAGCTCCCAATTTGCTAACGGCCAAATCCACCTTACTGGTGTTCAAGGCGTGAGCCATGATCATTTCTCGAGCCTTCATGAAAGACCCTTTAGTCTTCTTACGGGCACTTGCAAAGACCAATTATGCTTCTTCATGCATGCCCTGACTGAGTTACTGTGAGATCCCACATCGCCCAGGGGAGTGATCCTTATATGTATATTCCCATCCCTACCTAGCGCGAGGCCTTTTGGGAGCTCACTGGCTTCGGGTTCCGTAGGAACTCCGAAGTTAAGCGAGTAGCGCGCGAGAGCACTCCCATGATGGGTGACCCACTGGGAAGTTCTCGTGTGAGTTCCCAGAAACAAAACCGTGAGGGCGTAGTCGGGGCCCAAAGCGAACAATATCGTGCTACGGTGGTGGAATGGGCCCGGGATGTGGTGGACCCCGGGCCGGGATGTGACAGTTACCCACGTATAGCAACATTTGCCAACCTCATATCAAAACTAAAGCAAATGGATTTCATTCCTCAAACAATTCTTTCAATCTCTCAATATCGTTTTGCTTATAAAGGGCCTGAAGAATTACAAGATTGCTTAGGCTTGAAGAAAACATATGCTTTGATTTTGATGTTTTACCTTTTGAAAATGGGTGTAAAAATAAATTTGCATATCAAAGTGGATTTGTGAGGGTAATTTAGGTAGTAAATTTAGGTTTAAAAAGATATTGATAGTTTAGTTAAAAATAATATGGGTGTAAAGAGTAAGCTGAGTGTAGAAAGAGATTGCATGGGTTCAAATAAAATTTCCGGTAATTAAATAGAATCCATCAATTATTTAGCTGCTCATAATCTTTCCTTGTTTGATTTTTATTTGAACTATAAGGCACCCAAATATGAGCATCCCTAACAACTCAGCACAACAAATACAGACATTGGTTCTAACTACATGTCATCTCCTTTATTGCTAAACACAAACATAATACAAACATCAAAAACCAAACTGTGAACATATGTGCATGAATGAAACGACCATCTTTATTACAAAGGAAATCGATAATAATAAATAAATCATCAGAATATGGCCTAACAACGTGGACAAAGAAATAAAATGTGTTGCATTAATTAAAATAGCAAACCTTACTAAATTAGACGCTACCCTTCTCCATGATTTACACACAGCAGAACCTCCGTGAATCTAATATGCACAGCTCGTCCATTGTCTTTTCAATCATGTCCTCGGAAAGGTGATCCAACTGTTGTCGTGATTTTTACTCATTGTGTATGCCCTCTGAATCTCTCAATTTCGGTATGTATTGGGAGTAAATTAGCAAACTACCTATCAGACCCAATGAATATTAGACCTTAAGCCATCAAGTTTGTACGAATTGACAATTATCACCTTACAGGGTTTAGGATATATCAAACAGCTTTATATATCAGAGTAATTTCCTAGTTTTTTTTAACTCTTAGAGAAAGACATGCATAAACAGATACACACAATTAAAATGTAAAAGTAAACTGAAAATAATTGGACAAACATAAATCGAAACCCTATAAATATCTCGAAATATTGTTCTTGGATGGCACCCAGAGACCCTGCTCCAAGAATCTCCAATGCACCCATCGACCAGCGAAGAAAAATGCTGAAAAATAATGAAGTTTTTGGGTTTTACCGTATATGCGAACTGCGACGTTCGCTTGTTCGGGTCTATTCCAAGAATCTCCAATGTATCCAGGGTGCTAAGTTCATTGCGCTTTTCTTTCTTTCTTGGACTCAGTGCTTGCACTTAGGAACTAGCTGAGTTTGATTATTTCATCGCTATAAAAATGTTCATTTCGGGTTACTAATTTCGAATTAAGGACTTTGGTGTAATGGGCGTTAAATTTTAAAATAGAGAAAATATTCATGATGTTGTGAAATAAACAATATGTGTGCAGTGAGATATGAAGTAAATAAGACATAATATTTACGATGTTTGGAAAGTGTGCCTATGTGCTCGGGACAACAATAATACTTTTTTTCATTATCTAAAATAATATGAGTACAAAATAACTCTCAATATTTTTCTTTCTTCTCTCTAGTCTCATAGCGTACTGGTCACTACTTCCGTTTCTTCTGTGCTTGTTTTCCTTTACGTAACTGAAAACAAGTTGGATGTAAGTCACTTTCTTACCATGCATAAATATCATATGAGCCACTTTCTTTGACCATGCATGAGCGTCCCCTCAAACGAAATAACATCCATATTTATAACACTCCCCCTTGAATGACCACAAGTATTCAATTAACTATTTCATTAGAACTTCTCCAATCATCTCAAGAGTTGAATGAATGGTCAAAGAAAACAAAAAAACATTGCTCATGTGGCCAATGTAGCATACTCTTAGACGCTTCCCCTGATGATATCTCCTTCTGATTATAATAAGCTTGGATTAACTAACTTGTCATCAAGCCAATATGTGTCAATGCAATTCTTGAACTCCTGAAGCGAAAACTGTGGTGTATAAATGGTGAGGTTGTGTACCATATTAGCTTTGAGCATGTTTTCTCTAGCTACCATTGCTTAATTATTTCTGTGAGCGATCTTTATGCATAAAACAAGCACGTCTTTAGTGATTTCATTGGAATAAGCACATGTCTGTAATTTCTCAGAGATGTCAATAGATAAGCTTCATGTCATTCTGATACCCATATGATTCACTGTATTATGCTACATAGAGTAAGACAGATACTTCACTAAGATATGATACTTCTGAACCTAGTATCAATTCATCATTTCCGTCACGAGGATGAAATCTTTCTTAGTGTCTAAATATTGATTAGTCATTTGAGTGTTCATCTCATGATCTTCAATCAACATGGTTCTTTAATACCATAAGTCTTTTAATGGATAAAATTGTGTTGGCATATTGTTCGATCTGCAACTTGAGACAATATTCCTTTCAATACTTTATAATCTTTTTAGACTCTTCTAGAGCCCCAATCAAATATCTACTCTTGCAAGAGACTTAATATGTTGCAACAATATCATAATGAAAGTACTTACTAAGGCAATTTATACCATCTACTAGTATTGAGTACATAATTTGTGTTTTCCCCTTCCATGGCTTACCTTAAGCAATTTGAATCCTTCAGAGATTTTCTACCTTCATGACACAATTATCATTTGGAATTTACATAGAGCAATTTGCTTATATGTATACTTGAGGGATTTACTTATATATATATAATTCTCCATTGAAATGAACAAGTTTCACAATTGAAATCATGTTTACAGAAGTGTATTACAATTTTAGGTTTCAATTAGGAACCTTATGTCATATCATGGGAGTGTATTTCACTGTAAATGCTCATATGTTACCGTCTAGGTTCAACACAATTTGGCGATGTGAACTATAGGGTCCATTTTTTCCATGTTCTTACTAAATTGTAATGGAATTGCCTCTTTTCCATTTTGACCAATTTTTTTTTTCGTCGACGAACAAAAGAAAACTACTTAATATCAACATAGCTCATTGATGAATCTAGTAGCTACTGTAAAATTAAAAATAAACATTGGTTATCTTCAAGTTGTGATCCCATAATTCTCATGTGCATACGCATGCATAGTTTATAAGTACTTCATTGCTTTAGATATCCTTACCTCTTCAGGGGCGTTACATTGTCTCTTCTAAGACAATCATCACTTATCAAATTATTTGTTTGGAGAATTTGGATCATAACTTTCGGTAGAGCGTTATAGAGCTTGGATTTTAAATCTTCACTTCTGGGGAGTTGAATCATTGGAACCTATACGCCTATCATGCTTCCTGCATGAGTTATATTAAAATTGTCATGTCCATGAACTGTCATTTTAGGACTTGAATGCATGCAGCAACTGTCATCTGTCATACTTTCGGCATGTAACAGTTTATTAGTGTCAAGTCTATGGATAGTCATATCCAGACTTCAATCCATGTGACATCTTTATAACTTATTAATGCATTTGGTAATTAGTTAGTAATTTTCAAAATTTGGATTACCTTTTTGTACCATCATTTGAATGATATAAATTGATGAGACAAAATAATAGGAAGTTGTTCTTGTCTTTTTGTCATCATAGACTTAGGTAGAATCTGTTAGGGTTGTGAGGAGGATTCCCATCATTTAACTTTGATCTTCCACTCACTTAGTCATTCTATGGATTTATCGTTGATTTTTCTGCTCTGGCCTCTTGTACAATAGAAGTGTTGCACAACCTTTTTCCTTTGAATGATCCTTCAAAACATCATTTCTCAATGACTCATCCATGCTTAGCAGCTTCAATGTAAAGAGCCAACATCGTACCAACTGTTCTGAGGTGTTGGTGACTTATAATCCTGAGCCAACAACAATTGAAGACGACTATTCATGAGCAATGCAAGGTAAGCAATCAGGCAAGGTTCTAGGCAATTAATTTCAAACCAAAAGTTTGATTTCAGGTCCCGATTGATTGCTTTCTTTCTCATTGTCTTGCATGGAAGAGCAAAGGCAAAGGAAAAAACAGGAAAAAAGCATGACATGAGATAATTTTTCTCTCGACCTTGATATGAGATACTACTTTGCTCTTGAGGAAAAACAGTAGAAGAGTTTGATGCTGATGTAGAATTTTTCAATTAAAAATATTTTCTTTTTGAGGAAATGAGTTAGGCATTTTGAGGGACTTAGTTGAACAGGTATTCTAAGAGGGAATGAAGGCTGAGTATTTTGAGAGGCTTGGTTCAAAATGCATTCTCAGCAAGGAAGAAGGGTTAGGTACTCTTAGAGGTTTGCCTTGCCATGGAGGACAAGTCGACATATACAAAGATTTTTCAATAGTGGTTGGTGGTATTGTTGGGGCCTTGTCATCCACACTTGTTAGCAACATTGGTGTAGTTAGAACAGTAAAATTCACGCATTTCAACTTTGTTAGAGATATTTTAACAGAGTTATCATCGATTTTTTAAAAGTTGAGATTGCGTTTAGGAAATACCAACAAACTTTGTTTAGAAAAACTCGAGCTTTTGAAATTCGGAAAGGGGTGACCCTTCAATTTTAGAACAATGGTCATGTTGAAAATTGCATATGCTGTATTTTTTAGATTTCAGTTTATCTGACTTCTTTTTGTTTCATCATTTTTTGGAAATGGCTTACACATTTGACCGTTGTTTTAATTTGAATGTTGCAGAAGATGGACACGTACGTGCCTCTTTAGGATAATATATGGTGCCTATCCTTCTTATTCTCTAACCGTCCACCTACGGTTGAGTACTCTACAATGAAGAATGATATAACCATCACATTAGTAGCTAGGGACCTTCTCACTTCCTACGATAAAAGAATACTTTCAAAAAGGTTCATACATCATGGTGAATATTTTCGTGGGTTCATACATCATGGTGAATATTTTCGTGCTATCAGAGCTTATAAAATATCGATTTCGTGTTTTCGAATAACTTGGATTGGATAAAACGAAGCCTTTGTATGCTAGTTGTAGAAGAACCTCCTTCAAGAACCTTTAGTTCCATAGCAGTAATGGGAGCGTGTTGATAATGTTTTGTAGGCCTATTTTACAGAGGGATTATAGAGAGGGATAGGGGTGGCAAGTAAAGAGAATAGAGAATCTGGTGATTCTATGGTGATGATTTCTCATTCCTCGTGTCTTTTTTTTTTTTATAATAGTAAGGAATGGAGAATTTGCGTCTTTGAAGTCATACGTTACAACTAGGAAATTATCTAAAAAATATTATAGAGTCCCATAAAGATTTACAAAATCAAACTCTTAAATAATTTAGGACTGCAACATACCTTACTTTATTTTATTTTAGTAGTTATTGTTCATTTTTAAAATAAAAAAGCTTAACTTACTTTATTTAAAAACGCTTTCAGCTATAACAAATACTTCCCAAATGAGCCCTATTTATTCCGCAAAATTTTAGATTTTGTATGAGGGCACGAAGCTATCTAAGAAATGGTTTGTTCGGAACTTATATCTATCTTTCAGTGCTTACGAACAATAAGGCCGGAAGTGAAAGCCTTTAGTCGGCCTATGTAGTGAAAGCCTTTAGTTGGCCTATGTGGATTCCTCTTTTTTCCAGGGGTTCGCTTTATTGGAAATGTGTTTCTTTGCTTCGAAATGATCAATGGCTCTTTTATCTTGGAAAAACGTACAATTACCTCATGGGGAGTTAACCCCGCCCACAAATGATATCAATACCACGATTGCTTTAGCTTTACTCACTTCAATAGCATATTTCTATGAAAACCTTACCCCAAAAAAAAAAAAAAAAGGATTGGGTTAATTGGCTAGGACAATGTGTTCACCCTTTTAAACTGACTTCAAAACTTCAAATTCCCCTCTCATCTTGAAACAGAAATACCTAGACTAAGATTTTTTTTTTATGGTTTTTCAGTTATAATAAAGTAGGTATGGGACACATCTGAGTTAAGCCAATTGGCCAGGATCCCTCTTAAACTGAGTTTGAATCCCCTCTCATCTTGAAAGAGAAGTACCAATAGACCAAGATATACTGCAAGATTATTCTATTATTAAAACATGATTAGAACAAATGTGAGTTAAGCCAATTAGCTAAAGCAATGTGTCATTCCTCTTAAACTAAGTTGGAATCCCCCTCCTGTCTAAAAAGAGAAACAGCACTAGAACAAAAACTAGTTGGTGTACTTTAAGATTATTCTATTATTAAAACATGATTAGAACAAATGTGAGTTAAGCCAATTAGCTAAAGCAATGTGTCATTCCTCTTAAACTAAGTTGGAATCCCCCTCCTGTCTAAAAAGAGAAACAGCACTAGAACAAAAACTAGTTGGTGTACTTTAATGCTTAATGCTTGGTTACATTTTGTTTAACTCGAGCAGTGAAGTTGGGTTCTACTTTTCCTTTATTATTTTTTATTTCTACTATTTTCATTTTTATTAGTTGGGATACGAAATTGAACTTTCTAAGATCTTAGTTGAAAATAGACCTCCAGACTAATAAAGGACTAGTTGCATTTGGTCATTTTGGTAACGTCATGCTATTCAAAAAATATCTTGAACTGTAACTTAGTATTACGGTTTAGTATATTATAAGTGAGATGTTTTAAGTTTGATTCTCTCCAAAGACGATTTTTAACCACATTATTGTTAGCCCATTGTGAAGCTAAGTTCACCCTCTCTCCCATAATGTAGCTAATAACGTTTGTTCAAATAAAAAAATATATATCTCCAACCGGTCAACCACACAGCCATATATGTGATAATAATATTCGAATTCCAAAGAAAAAATAAGTTAAATGTGCACTCACTGAACATCTAATGCATTCAAGCAGAAAAAATTATGAAGAAACCAAAATATGAGCACTAATAATAGAAAAATTATTCAACTACTCCCTACCATATCACCAACTTCTACTTTACGTGCTTCAACTGCAGTACAGGTAGAAGAAACTGGCACGGAAAAACCTGATTTGTATCCGTCATTCCCACATCCATTTTGCGTGTACAACTTCTACCTTGTATTTTGGTTAAGTTTTACGATTAATTTCTTATGGTGTAATTAGTTACTTGATGTGTTTTTTTTGTTCTTTTTTGAAAAGAGGATCAGCTGGTGGTTTCTCAATGGCAATCTACTCTTTCGGGAGCTGAGAAGACTCATAGAGACATTTCAACCTCTCCCTAGCCACCATCATGCAATTCACGAGTGCTAGAAATCAAACCAAGACGTGCCATGTGGAATACAAGCTTGAAATTCGTCCCCAACTACTAGACCACCTCTGGTAGTTTAGTTACTTGATGTGTTTAAAAGGTATAAATATTTCATTTTCTTCCTAATGTTTGAAGACATTCTCCGAATTCTAATCAAGATTCATGACTTTTAGATTGTTAGGCATTGAATTATTGACCAACTTGACCAAAGATTGAATAGTTATGAATTTCGGTCTAGCGATATGACGGTTTTAAAATTTTGGCATGTGTAATATAGAAGGGCAAATGGCATGGACGATATTCATGACCGATGAAAGACTTCCAAAATGTGCGGCAGCTGGTGTGATCTGCCATCAAGCTATCTGCCAAAACTAAACCTCAAGAATTCATGCACACTGGCTTTGCTCACTTCAGTAGTATACTTTTATGCTGACCTTACAAAAAAAGGATTAGGATATTAATTGGCGAGGACAATATGTTCACCCTTTAAAACTGACTTCAAACCTTTGAATTCACCTCTTATCTTGAAACAGAAATGCCACTAGGATTTTTATAATGGTTTTTTAGTTATAATAAAGTAAGTATAGGACAAATGTGAGTTAGGCCAATTAGTTAAGATTCCTCTTAAACTGAGTTTGAATCCCCTCTTGTCTTGAAAGAAAAGTATCACCATACCAAAATATATTGCAAGTTTATTCTATTATTAAGACACGAATAAAACAAATGTGAGTTAAGCCAATTAACTAAAGCAACATGCCGTTCCTCTTGAACTGAGTTTGAAACCCCTCGTGTCTGGAAAGAGAAATAGTACTCGAACAAAAACTTGTTGGTGTACTTTAATGCTTAGTTATATTTTGCTTAACTCGAGCAATTAAGTTGAGTTCGAGTTTTTCTTTTATTATTTTGTATTTCGCCTATTTTCCATTTTTATTAGTTGGGGATACGAAATTTGCACTTTCAAAGATGTTCCATTGAAAAGAGACCTCTTGCTGTTCAAAAGATATCTCCAACCGGTCAACCACACAGCCATATAGGGGTGGGCGTGGGTTGGTTTGGGTCGGTTTTGGACCAAAACCAAACCGACCTAGTTGATTGGGCCATAATTGCAAACTGAAACCGATCAAGCTGGGTCTAAAACTAATCAAGTTGGTTAACCAACAATGACGGGTTGGTTTGGGTCGGTTCTCGGTTTGTGTTAAGAAGAAAATACATAACAAATTTCTCTCTCAAAAGTTAAAAACCGTAACACCAATATGAGTGATTGCTCAAAAGAAAGCACAATGAAATAGCCCAAGGAGAGCACCAAAGCGGCAATTGCTACCTTCTCCAAATAGTCCCCCTGATCTTCTCCAGAGGGACTCTTAGACTAATAATGTTTTGTTTTCATGTGGTAGAAACACGGTAACTTGTAAATAATTAACCATTTATATTACTACACGTATTAATCATGATTAAAAAAACAAAATTAATGTGTGTGGATCGGTTTGGTTAACTGCATCTCTAAAAATTTTGAAAACCGATTAAGGTCAATGAGGTTCGATTTAACCACCGAAAATTTAAAAAAAAAATCAAACCAAACCAAGCTACCGATGCGGTTCGAACGTTTCACTCGATTTTTTTTTTTAAATGCCCAGACCTACAGCCATATATGTCATAATAATATTCGAATCACAATCACTAAGCAGCTCCTGCATTCGACCACAACAGAATAATGAAGAAAACAAAATATGAGCACTAATAATTAGACCTGGCATTCGTGTCGTGTTTTCCGTGTTCGTGTCGTTTTCGTGTCATACCCGATATTTTAACGGGTCGTGTCGTGTAACACCCATTAAAATAAACGGGTAAAATGACCCGACCCGAAACCGACCCGATAATATTAACAGGTAATATGACCCGACCCGTTACCCGTTAAGGAAAATATATTTTAAACCAATAAATTATCAAATGAAAAAAGTATATACATACTATATTGTCACATCCAAAACATAAAAACGCATTTTTCTTTTAAGTATATTTTCGCTTACCTAAAGTCTTTAATAGTTTTTTAATTAATGTATAAGTGTAAAACAAAATATAGAAAAAAATATATAAACGCTCGTAATGACAAGCTTTACAACTTTCATGAAGAACTTAGCTTCAAAATTTGCCATTATAATCATATAAATCATAGATCAAAATTTAACCGTTGATTGTTGTTTACATTTATGCTTCATTGTTCTCATCAAATTTGTTTTTTTTTTCAGATTTTCTTTTTTGAAACATGATCTATTAGAGGATGTAGGAAGATGAATGGTTTGGATCGTTGATATTATATTTAGAGTTTTACGGTTAGTGAAAATATTGCTTGATGTTTATAAAGTTTCTACAAACTATATTATATCGACTCATATTTCAGTTAACCGTAAATATCGAAACGTGATATCAAAGATCTTAACCGTTCATCTTCTTACATCCGCCAGATGATCATGTTTTCAAAAAATGAAATTTAAAAAATGAAATTCAGCAAGAAGAATAAAGCGTAAATGACAATAGACAGTTAAATATAAATTTAAGGTTTATGGATTATAGTGTTGGATTTCGAAATTGACCCATTCATGAAAGTTGTAAAGCTTGTCACTATGAGTGATTGTATATATTTTTTTACATTTTTTACACTTCTACAATAATTATTATTAATTTTATTAATTTTGCCCTCAAATAAAAAACATTGTTCATGAGGGTTTGGAGGATTTTAAAAATCTAAACGATAATATAAGTGTAACCATTATCTACTCGTGGAGGAATAATGATGAATCACGAGTGTTTATATATTTTTTCACATTTTTCATACTTGTATGTATGTCTTCTTAGTTCTTGCCTATACAAATACTATACTAGTTTAGTTTAATTTTGGACAACAACATGTTAAGTAAAATTTATCCTAGTAATGATAATAAGGAACTTTCATAATAAAAATAAATAATGATTAAAACTTTTTTGTTTTGAACTTATATAGGATAATAATACAAAACTATATATTTAATATAGAATATATTGTATATATTAATATGGCTATTGTATTTTATAATAAATCTTTTAGTAATTAAATTTTAAAATTATCAAAATAATTTTTTTTCTTAACGGGTCAAAACGGGTTACCCACGTGTTACCCGCGTGTATACCCGTTAAGAACCCGTTATTAACAGGTTCTTAACGGGTCACCCGATAATGACCCAATAAATTATCGTGTTGATCTGAAACCCGTTATTTTCGTGTCGTTTTCGTGTCGTGTCAGAAACTGTCGGGTCTACTAATAATAGAAAAATTGTTCTACTACACCTCATCATATAATGATTTTTATCCATCATTCTCACACGCATTTTGCGTGTACAACTTTTAACCTGTATTTTGGTTAAGTTTTACGATAAATTTTTGGCCTTTTAGTTAAAATGATCTTTGAGGTTGGCATAACTTCTCATTTTGATCCTTGAGATTTGAAATCAATAGAAGTGGTCATTGAATTTGTTCACCATCAATCATTTTGGTTCTTCCGTGAAAATTTATGTTAAATAAAGATAAAATGACAAAAATAACCTCAATTTAATAAAAAAAATGGCCAAAATGTCAAAATTTAAGGGTATTTTTGTCATTTTATCTTTTTTAATAGAGGTTTTTCGCAAAATGACTAAAATAATTGATGGTTGAGAAACTCATGGATCACTTCTAATGATTTCAAATCTCAGAGACCAAAGTAAGAACTTATGTCAATCTCAATGACCATTTTTGGCTAAAAAGTCTAAATTTTTTTAAAGGTCGCGGATCTGTGGTACTTTTTTTTACACAACTTTTCACACACATTTTTATGGGCCCATTCCGCAATGTATTTTAACAATCTGAATTGTTTATCTTTTAGAACATCTTTGTAAATAATTTGGGGCAACTCCAAATTATTAAGACATTCATTTGATGTGAATAAAATAAACAAGTTCAAATTTAGATGATTTTTGGTATACATGGTTTTTTAGGGAATACCTAAAAGATAGATTGTTCAAGTCGGTAGAATACATTACGGAATGATTATCACAAAAATGTGTGTCAAATGTTGCATAGAAAAAGTGGTGACACACATCTGTCCATATTATAATGTAATTGTTACTTGAAGAATGTGTTTAAAACGTATTAAATACATTTTCTTCCTAATGTTTGAAGGCATTGTCCAAGTTCCAATCGAGACTCATGAGTTAAGATTGTTAGGCATTAAGTCTTTTACCGTCTTGACCAAAGATTCAATAGTTATGAATATCGGTTGATGCTACGTGCCGGTTCGTTTAAAAATTTGCGCACGTGTAATATAGAGCGGCAAATAGCCGCGGACGAGATTCATGACCGTTGGAAGACGTCCAACATGTACGCCAAGTTGATGGACACGTGTCGAGTGTAGAGGGAGGTGTTGTGTAATGGGTGTAGGAGGGGTTGGACCCGGAGGATGGTAGCATGGAAGTGGAGGAGGGTAGGTGGGTGACTTTGACATTTCATCATTCTATTTTTTTTTTCTTTTTCACAAACGTTACTAGAACAAGCAAGTCGCATAATACGATAAATAACAAATACATAAAAAGAAAAAGTAAGATCATTCCATTTAGATAAAAGACCCAAAGCTATGGAATATGATTCAAATTCGTTTTGACAAAAATCAAATCTAAACGTTATCAAGTGGGTGACTTGAACATTTCTTCATTCTATTTTAAACACCTTTTTATTGTATTCCAATCGGAAAAAGAAACATTCATTTTATTTCTAATGTTACATATTTCCTAAATTAAAGTAAATTCTGCAGAGCCATATGGTTTCCTTAGCTCGGCTCGGCTCATCTTATTTTTAATTTGTCCTTCATTTCTTTTTTAACTTTCAAACCTACTTTTTACTTGAGGAA
Organism: Cotoneaster glaucophyllus; assembly: GCA_036320875.1. NCBI lineage: Eukaryota > Viridiplantae > Streptophyta > Magnoliopsida > Rosales > Rosaceae > Cotoneaster > Cotoneaster glaucophyllus. The sequence goes on along the minus strand of CM070072.1, from coordinate 6,410,453 downwards.
ATAAAACGTGGTTAGACTTTAGACTTGACCAAGACTCTTACAAAAAATAACAAAAAATGTAAATAAATGAAATAAGAAAACTTTGTCCAATTATTTAACCATTTTTATCTTTTTAATGAGCTCTCCCTCCCATTTAGTCCAGTATTATTCTTTTTTACTTGTAAGTAAGATGTTTTAGTTTCGATTCTCGCCAAAAGCGATTTTGAACCACATTATTACAAGTCCATTGTGATGCTTAGCCACTCCCCAAACTCCTTAGTTTAGATAATAAAATCATAAAAAATAAGCTCTTCATGAGATGTAAAATATTATTTATACTCAAAATCGATAATACAACATAAATTATACATATGAAACACATTTTTTATAAAGTAATACAACATGATTATACAATTTAGAGTCCATAATTAGCCATGGAACAAAATCTTAATTACCATATATCACTATTTAATTCATTTATCAGTTGAATATTGTAATTCTTTTTTAGAGATAAGGTCTTCGATGAAATACCTCAAACAAATTGAGGTAATAGCTTTTTACATTTATTATTTCAAATGATAAACTGATTTATTAATGCTCAAATGTGGACAAAAATGTCAACATCATCAACTAAAGGGAAATTTTATTTGAACCTGCATAATCTCTTTCTATACTCAACTTAATTTTTAATGAAGTGTCTTTTTTACCCAATTACATAATTACCATAAAGTATAAAATAAGTTTAACAATAAAACTAAAATTTATCAATAATCAAATCCTTATCATTCCTCAGTCTTTCTCTTACGTTCTATTTTGACTAAAACCCTAAAACGCTCTCATTAAAAATATAAGTTCTTCCTTACAGAGATAAAGTACTCAGAACAAAAATTAAAATTAAAAATTACGGAGGCTTGCATAACCATATTTGTATAACATCAACTTCAAGCGACTGAAGTTCAACTAGACGATTTAACGACCCCAACCCCGAACCCATCCCCAATAACCACTCGAACACCCACCACCTCTATATGTTCCCTCTTTGCACCGCTGTCAACTACATACACAAGATTGGGTCTTTCTAACCCACCATCCCCCAGCCTTGCTCCCCTACCCCGACACTTATCATCCGCCCGTCCCACACCATCTCCCACAACAATAACAAGTCGCCCAGTTTTTTCCCAGCACCCATCTCCTTCATCTTCTTTTTTCTCCCCCAACCCACTGTCCCCTATCCCCTCTCAACCCCACTCATTCCATGTCTTACCTTCAACAATGCCTTTCACCTCCCACACTCAACAGCACATACTACCCTCCCAACATTACCAACCCTCTCATTTTAAACCAATCAAAATCAAGGTTCTAAAAGGCGCTAGGTGCTAGTCGGGCGGCGGGATAGGGCCTAGCGCCTAGGCGGCTAGGCGGAGCCTAGACGGGCGACTAGGCGGACTAGGCAGATTTAAGTAAATCTATTATATTTCGTGTAAACAAGTGTCTGTTTATACTTAAAATATACATAATTTCGTCATAAACTAGAAAATAGAATGACATCTATATTATGAAGTATTGGAACATAATGAAAACATAGAGAGCAAACATATAATGTGTGTTTATTTAAGTATTCAATAAGTCTCTTACAATTTATTGGAAATAATAAAATGCAAAAGGAAAGTTATCTATTTTTTATCTAAGTGAGTTGCAACCTAGGCAGGTGTCTAGGCGGGTCTGGGCGGGCGCCTAGGCGGTCTAGACGGGCGCCTTAGCAGGTCTGGGTGGGCTAGGTGGATGCCTATGCGGTCTAGGCATTAATCGGGGCGGTGACTAGCCGCCTAGCGCCTAGGCGGGGCCTAGGCGGTGCTAGGCGGGGATTTTTAGAACAGTGATCAAAATGGAGTTACCACGTTTTAATGGGGATGACCTATATGGATGGCTAGCCATGGCTGAAAAATACCTGGACTATTATGAGGTTCCACATAATCAATGGGTCTTGGTAGATGCTTGTAACTTTAGGGCAGATGCCTCTATTTGGATGAAAGGGTTCGAACAACGGTATGGCCGAGAGAACTGGAGTCTCTTTGTCGACTTATTGCTTCAACATTTTGGGGGTGGTGACTGAGCGAATATTGAATCCCAGCTCACTCATATTCAACAAAAAGGCTCCGTGGACGAATACATCGCCGAATTCACCAAACTGTCATGTTGGGTGATTGATTGGACAGAAAATCAGTTTAAACATGTTTTCCTTGGAAGATTACGTGACGACATTCGTCACGACGTCCTTGCTCTGGAACCCGACTATCTACACCAAGCCCAAAAGCTAGCTAAAATCTTTGAGACCAAAAACCAAGCCAAACGATATACCCGTCCTCCTTTCTCTCGTCCTTTCCCATCCTCACCCCTTTCGCGACCCACCATTCCTTCCACCACACCACCTGCCATATTCCCAGAAGGCAGAAATTGAGAGACATGTGCAGGAACTTCTTTCCTCCGGTGTCATTCGAAACAGCAACTGTCCATTTTCTTATCCGGTCCTCTTGGTCAAAAAGAAAGATGAGTCTTGGCGCCTCTGCATTGATTATCGAGCACTCAACGCAGCCACCATTAAGGATCATTTTCCAATCCCGATGGTGGATGAACTTTTGGACGAATTACATGGTGCTTCCATTTTCTCCAAACTCAACCTACGTTATGGTTACCACCAGATCCGCATGAGCCCAGAGGACATCGCTAAAACCGTTTTTCGTACGCATGACGGTCATTTCGAATTCATGGTAATGCCATTTGGTTTATCTAATGCCTCATCTACTTTCCAGGTTCTTATGAACTCCATTTTCTGTCCGTACTTGCGTAAGTTTGTGTTAGTGTTTTTTGATGATATACTTGTGTATAGCCCATCCTTGCATACTCACCTTTCACATTTGGAGACTGTTTTTCAAGTTCTTTCCAACAATAGCCTGAAGGTGAAGCTCAGCAAATGCTCTTTTGGCCAAAACCAAATAGACTACTTGGGACATTCTATTTCAGGACATGGTGTATCAGTTGATGCTTCAAAAATTCAAGCCATCATTGACTGGCCTCAGCCGACATCCATCAAAAGTCTTCGGGGATTCTTGGGACTCACCGGTTATTATCATAAATTTGTTCATCACTATGGATCAATAGCAAAGCCTCTGACCACCATGCATCAGCAAGGCAACTTTACATGGACACCCGACTCCATTGAGCCTTTACCAAACTCAAGAAGGCGTTGGCATCAACTCCAATTCTTGCACTTCCTGATTTCAACAAACAGTTCGTGGTCGAAACGGATGCTTCAGGTGTGGGCATCGACGTCGTGTTAACCCAGGAAGGACATCCCATTGCTTACCTTAGCAAAGCATTATCCGATCGCAACCTTGCTCTTTCCACATACGACAAAGAGATGTTAGCCATTGTGTTTGCAGTACAACATTGGAGGCCATATTTATTGGGTCAACACTTTCGAATCATCACGGACAACAAACCAATCAAATATTTTCTTGAGCAGCGTATCACTACTCCTCAACAACACAAATGGCTCGTCAAGCTACTTGGATACAATTACTCGGTAGAATTTCGCCAAGGTTCTTAAAATACGGTCCCAGATGCTCTTTCACGCAGAGAAGAGCTGCTGCCACTTCTTGGTATTTCCTCTCCTATTTTTTATTGCATCACCGAATTCAAGCAATTTTATGCCACGGATCCTCAAGTCATGAATATATGGACTGCTTTACTTCAGTCCCCGGCAACACCTATCCGCGGATTTTCCATTATTAATGATATACTCCACTACAAAAAATGAATCTTTGTTCCTTCCTCCTCCATGTGGCGTCCTAAAATCCTGGAAGAGTTTCACTCGACCTTGCAAGGAGGCCACTCGGGATTCCTCCGTACTTACCACAGAATTTCAAGAAGCTTCCTTTGGCCTGGCATCCGCAAAGATGTGAAGACTTTTGTCACCCACTGCCCAGAATGTCAACGCCAGAACCATGAGACAATACATCCTCCAGGCCTTTTGCAACCACTACCTATCCCAAATGACATCTGGCAAGAAATTGCCATGGATTTTGTAGAACGTCTGCCATCTTCAAATGGGTACACAACAATATTGGTGGTCGTGGACCGTTTAACCAAATACGGCCATTGTATCCCCCTCAAACACCCCTACACTTCTGCATCCATTGCAGAAACATTCATCAAGGAAATCTTCCGTCTACATGGTATGCCAAAATCCATAGTGTCTGACCGTGACCCAACATTTCTCAGTAAATTTTGGCAAGAATTTTTCAAGCACCAAGGTAGTAAACTTTGTCATAGCTCTGCATATCACCCTCAATCGGACGGTCAATCTGAAGTCCTCAATCGAACTCTCGAACACTATCTCCGTTGTTTTTCAGCAGATAAACCAACCAAGTGGTCCTCTCTTCTTCCATGGGCTGAGTGGTGGTACAACACGACCTTACAATATGCCATCAAGATGTCACCATTTCAAGCTCTATACGGGATCCCTCCTCCTGCCATTCAAACCTATCTACCTGGAACCACTGCAGTGTATTCAGTTGATGTGGCTTTACAAGACAGAGACAGATTGCTTCGCCTTTTACGAGCTAATTTACAACTCGCTCATAATCGCATGAAACAAATCTACGACAAGGGTAGAACAGAGCGTGAATTCATGATGGGTGATTGGGTATACCTCAAGGTGCAATCATATCGTCAACAATTTGTTTCTCCGCGCAAATCCAACAAACTTGCACCCAAGTTTTATGGACCATTCCAAATTTGGGAACGTATTGGTTCTGCGGCTTACAAACTTGACCTTCCACCTACCTCCAAGATACATCCGGTTTTCCACGTTTCCTTACTCAAGAAGAAGATTGGCAACCACATTTCCCCAAACCCAACTCTACCACCGCTTGACTTCATCGGGCTTTTACATTGGCAACCTGAACAAGTACTTGACAGAGGCATGTTCAAGAGGAAGAATACTGCAATCACCAAATGGCTCATTAAATGGACAGGCCTGCCCATCGACGATGCAACTTGGGAAATCGCAGACGACATCATTGCTCATTATCCTGATTTTCAGGCTTGAGGACAGGCTTCTTCTCTAGCGGGGGAGAGTTGTTAGGACCACATTATTGGAGGCCTAATAACTCTTTATCTCAGCCCATACTTGTTAACCCATAACTATGTTTGGCACAAGGCCCAATTTGTTTGGAGCTTGGGTTCCCTTTCAATTGAATATAAATAATGTAATGTACTCTGCTAAGGGATATGATGAATGAAAATGTGTCTCATTTCCTTTTAAACCTCATTTCCCTTCTCTTCTCTTTTACAATTCCTGCACTATTCCTTCGATTTCTAGTCTTCTGCTTTCCACGATTTAACATTAGGACCTTACCGTAGCAATTCCAATATAGTTTTGGGACTTTTGCAAACTAATCATATCCCTCTTTTTGCAAACTAATCTTATCCTTCTTCTTGTTACATCCCGACCCAGGCTCCACCACATCTCGGGCTCAACTCCGCCGTAGCACGATATTGTCCACTTTGGGCCCCGACCACACCCTCACGGTTTTGTTTCTGGGAACTCACACGAGCAGAACTCCCCAGTGGGTCACCAATCCTAGGAATGCTCTGGCCCATTCTCGCTTAACTTCGGAGTTCCTACAAAACCCGAAGCCAGTGAGCTCCCAAAAGGCCTTGTGCTATTTGGAGGTGGGTATGTACATATAAGGCATAAAAGATCCATTCCCCTGGGCGATGTGGGATCTAACAATCCACCCCCCTTAGGGGCCCAACGTCCTTGTCGGCACACCCGCACCGAACTGCAGAGTGGCTCTGATACCAAATTGTTACATCCCGACCCGGGCTCGACTCCGCCGTAGCAAGATATTGTCCGCTTTGGGCCCTGACCACGCCCTCACGGTTTTGTTTCTGGGAACTCAAGCGAGCAGAACTTCCCAGTGGGTCACCCATCCTGGGAATGCTCTGGCCCATTCTCGCTTAACTTCGAAGTTCCTACGGAACCCAAAGCCAGTGAGCTTCCAAAAGGCCTCGTGTTATTTGGAGGTGGGTATGTACATATAAGGCATTGAGGATCCACTCCCCTGTGCGATGTGGGATCTAACACTTCTCCTAACTTTGTCTTCCCAAAACAATATATGTATTACTCTCAATATACTTTACATCCCCATAACGGCGACCCAAAGCTTAGTTTCCTTCAGCATTTCAATTCAAACCTTTTTCACCATTTAGTCTTACACTTAGACACCACATAAACCTTCACAAATCAGGATATAACTTATCCTTTGAGTTTTTATTTTTTTTTATTTTTTAATGGGTGTAGAGATAAATTTAACATATCTATGTTGGGTTTGTGATGATAGTTTAGGTAGTAAATTTGGGTTTAAAGAGATATTGATAGTTTAATTAAAGCTAATATGGGTATAGTGAGTAAGTTGGATGTAGAAAGAAATTATATGGGTTTAAATAAAATTTCCCTCAACTAAAATGTTAAAGAGCTAAATCGCTAGTGATATTCCTCTTCTCAAAAGAAACTCACCAATTCAACTGAATATCCCCTCAATTTTTTCGAAAATATTTCAAACAGGTTAAGGTAAGTGTAAGTATTCACCTATAGATTCGAATTTAAGAGCATTCCACATGAGGTGGAATAACCCAGCACCCAGCCAAAAAACCAGCCTGGGACCTAGTTTATCCACTCCAGCCCACCCAATTGCCTGGCACCCAGCCCAAGCTGGTCTTTAGGCCAGCCCAAAATTGACAGAGACGTGGGCCGGTCCATCTGACGCCATGTTGAACCCAGCGTTCAGCGTGGCGTCAGACAGCATTTTAAATTTTTTTTGCGCCAGGAGCATGCAGTAGACGCGCGCGTGGGTGCGAGTGGCCGACAGGCTGGGTCCGCGGCGCAGGCGCACTCAAATCTCACCAGGGAGACTACGTGGCGCACTATGTGTCGTTGGATTTCCAACGGCTAGTTTTTCTAGACCGTTAGATTTCCAACGGTAAAAAAAATTTGAATTTCACATTTAACCTGGACCGTCGGATCACAGATCAACGGTCCACGTTTTTTCCCCCAAAAAATTTAAAAAAAAAAAGGCCCAACGGTCAGAATTATGATCGTTGGCCATGTGGCAGCTCCTTGGCTGTTGGATTTGAAAATTTTTCAAATCCAAAGGTCCAGAATAATTAATAACATTAAAATTTATTAAAAATTAGGATTTTTTTTTTTAAATACAGAATTTTTTTTATAAATACCTAACCCTCATCTTCCACCTTACACCACATTTCAATATTTTCTACACTTTCTACATTTCAATATTTTCTACACTTTGAGAGAAAAAAATGACTTCGTGGAAGCTCATTGAAGATGTTACGTTGTGTGAAAGTTGGGTTCACGCTACTCATGACCCGATTACGGGTAATGAGATGGATACGCGAGAAATGTGGAGTAAAATTACGAAAGCGTTTTGCAATGTACATGGAAAAGACGCCAGAACTAGTCAAGGTCTTCAAGGTCATTGGAAAAAACTCAACGCATCCTTTACTTGTTGGAAAAACGTCATCTCTCATGCTTCCGGTAATCTGCGTAGTGGGACAAGTTTAGCGGATCAAGTGACAGTATTTTTATTTATTTATATGCATTCCACCCGCACCAATCTTTTAATTTATTTAATTTCTTATGTAATTTATTTGCATTCCACCCACATCAATATTTTAAATTATTTATTTGTGTTATACCCGCATTTTTTAATATTATCTTATACTACATTTTTATAGACACTACAAGCACAAGCATTCTACAATGCAAAGAACCAGAACAAATCATTCAACGTATGAGAATGTTGGGAAATTGTCAAAGATTGCCCCAAATACAAAATTGTGCCAACCGGTCCAGAAGTTGTCATGCACAACGTGGGTCTACACAGTTCACCAGAACCAGACACGGCCGAACAAGAAGCTGACACATTTGAAGACACGGAAGAGACGCCTGAACAAGTGCCGGAGACCCAACCGACTCGTCAGTCCCTTAGGCCTCAAGGTAAAAAAGCATCAAAGAAAAAAGGTAGTTGTTCCAAAAATGACTACACTAAATATATGGAGGAACTTGCTCGGCAAGGTGAACTGAACATGGCACGGGAAAACGCTAGAGATGAGGAAAAAAATGCTGTTATGGCAGCAATACTAGCAGCTACTGAGGCCCGTGATGCGACAGCTGAGAGACAAAGAGAAATAGTTAATCGAGAGAACGAGATGATTAGAGAAGCACTTCATCGAGAAAATGAGATGCTTAGAGAAGAAGGGATGGCTCAAGCAGATCGTGACACTATAAACAAGTCTCTAGTAGGATTGTCTTCGAATTCAAAATATTTTTGGACATCGGAAAAAAGAGAGGTCGTGCGAAGGAGGCGTGCAAGAGATGCTGAAACAAGTCAAGGGGGTTCTAGCTACAGAAATCCTAGCAACGAAGATCCTACCACCAAATAAGATTACACAAACTCACCAAATAAGATTACACAAACTCAGCAAATAAACTTTAAAAAAAAAACACCAAATAAAATTACATAACCTCCACCATATAAACTTAAAAAAACACACTAAATAAGATTACTTAAAAAAATACACTTTATTCTTCAACCACAAGCCTCATTTTAATTATCTTTGCCTTCGTGCAATCTCCACTGGTGCTCAATCAAGTCATTCTGGCGGGTTACGTGCTAGTATGGCTCTTGCAGTGAAGTGTATTGCTGAACGATCAATTCATTGTAACGTCCATCCCGTTCCAACGGCTCGTGTTGCACGGGATCTTCGGTATTGTCATGAGCACAGTAGATACATGTTCGTGAGTTATTGGTCGGATCCGGCTCGTATTCATCGACGGCATCATAATCATACTCATCTTCAACAATCATGTTGTGGAGAATAATACACGTCATCATGATGGATCGAAGAGCCTCGACATCAAACATTCTAGCTGCAGCCCTGACAATCACCCAACGAGCTTGCAGGATACCAAAACAACGCTCGACATCCTTCCTACACCCCTCTTCACATTTTGCAAAGTGTTTTTCTTTTTCACTCTGTGGATGTGGCACTATTTTGACAAACGTTGACCACCTTGGGTAAATGCCATCTGCAAGATAGTATGGTCCCTCGTATTTAGTACCATTAACCCAATATGAGCATCTCGGCAATTTTTCTTGCAGCAGTTCGTCGAACACTGGAGATTGGGCAAGGACATTTATGTCATTCTGAGCTCCCGGAACATCAAAAAAAGCATGCCAAATCCATGTATCAAAAAAAGCCACCGCTTCCAAAATGATGTTTTTAGCTCATTTTCTGTCGCCATAAGCTCTTTGCCACGCACTTGGACAATTTTTTCAAGTCCAATGCATGCAGTTGATGCTTCCAATCATGCCAGGGAAGCCTCCCATCTCACCTTTCCTCAGAAGCCTTCGCATGTCCCTTGGCGTAGGTGTTCGGAGGTACTCATTGGTGTAGAGGGCTTCAATTGCAGAGCAAAACCGCATCAAGGACTCCAGAACAGTTATTTTTCCCATCCTCGCAATCTTATCCACTTGATCTGCAAATGCTCCATATGCAAGCATTCGCAAGGCAGCCGTAATTTTTTGCTCGGGAAGAAGACCTAGAACATGAAAAGCATTCTCTTTTTGCACAAAGTATGGATCATGGTTGCAAACAGCACTCATGATTTTGTCGAACAAACATCGTTGCATTCTAAAACGACGTCTAAAAACATGATCAGGGAAAACACTGTTGGGAATAAAATAATCTTCCAAGAGAGTTTTACCTCGTCTTTCCCTTTTTCTATCGAAATTTGCGGCACGTCTGGGTTAGGCAATCTGACCCACAACTTCCATGACACGGCGGGAATGTGAGGCCCTCTGCCTTTTATGGTGATCATCCTCATCCTCCTCCATTGCAAAAGCCTCATCTCCATCTCCACCTTCCTCGAGATTAACCAATTCTTCTTGTTGTGTCAACAACCTTTTCTGTTGCTCCTGCAATTGTTTATACATTCTCCTTGAAGAAGACATTGTAAGAACTCAAGATTTGAAAAGGATGAAGTAGGATTCTGAGCTAAAAAAAAAAGATTGAGTTTGGTGTGAGGATGAATGTAGGGATGTAGGGTTTATATGGACAAAAAAAGAAAGGATGTTGTTTTGGACAATGTCACGTGGCATTACGTGATTGGTTGAAAATCTTATCAGAAATCTTGGCTAAATTATTGTAAACAGGAAGTGACACGTGGCGCGTCGAGATTGGTTGAAAATCTTATCAGAAATCTATCCACAAAATAGTACGTTCGGATAATGACATGTGGCGTGACAAGATTGGTTGAAAATCTTATCAAAATCCTGGCTAAATTATTGTAAACAGGAAGTGACACGTGGCGTGTCGAGATTGGTTGAAAATCTTAGCTGAAATATATTCACAAAATAGTACGTTCGGATAATGACACGTGGCGTGACGAGATTGGTTAAAAATCCTATCCGAAATTAAAACTATTTTGTTATTATTTTATAAAAAAATTAATAATATTTTAAATGGACTGGGTGCCAGCGCATTTTGTAGGGGTAGAGATCGTTTGTGCCAGCGCATTTTTAGACTGGGTGCCAGCGCATTTTTTTTAGGGGTGGAGATGCTTTGGCCTATTACTGTTCATTGGAGTATATTACTGTTCACATGAGTGGATAAATGAGTTGAATGCTGGCACAAAATCCTTAGGGGTGGAATTGCTCTAAGTAACATGTCGATTGAGATAACTTTGTTCCATGCTCACTTTTGTAATTATTAAGAGCCACCCATGTGCTTCATTTTTGGTCCACATTTTCCACACATAAACAAATAATAATACAGATGAATGAATGTTTAAAAATATAATTCAGCTCGGCTTCCACAACCCAAAACATGCATCTTACCTACTCTCATTTTTCTGTCGAATCGTAAAAGAATATACAGGAATATTCTTGTTTCACTTTGAAAAGAAAGTAATATTCAGCATTTTATTTACTAAATTTAAATAAATTTAAATAAATTCTAAAACGTGATGAGCGAAAATGCACTTAAAATTTAAAGAAAAAAAAACATTCTACATTTTTTTAAACAAACGGTATTATCTGCATTGAGGATAAGAGAATGGATTTAATCTCATAATAGGCTAGCAATCATATGATTCAAATTCACATGTAGTGAAAATCAAACCTAAAAACTCTTATCTACAATTAAGTTGGAGCATTAAGCCACAACAACAACAACCAAAAAACAAATCACCTACTTACCATCAAATTAAGAAAAATACTTGTGCAAAAATATCAAGCAATTGACTTTTACCAAAAATTGTTGAAACACTTAATTCCAAAAATACCCTTCCAACAACCCACTGTCATCCCCTCAACTGCCCAACACCGCATCTCTATGCAAAAACACCATGTTTTCTTATAAAAGCCCTCCCAATCTCCTTCTCCTTCCCTTCCTCAGGTACCCTCTGAGATTTCTATCTCCAACCTCATTGTACCTTCACACCCAAAAGAAAATTAAAAAAAAAAAATTCTTCAGAAAATCTAACGAAAATGGCGCTCACAAGCAGCAGCGCTCTGATTCCCACCAAATCCGGCTTTGTTCAAGGTCAGTCTCTCTTGCCCTCTTCCAGAACTCACCAACCCCCTCTGCCCATCAAGTCCGTCCGGCCAATCGTCGCCGTCCACGCCGCCGAGCCAGCCAAGAACCCAGTTGTCTCCGACAAGCCGCCGAAGCAGCAGGCTGCTCAGACGGCGTCTTCTTCTTCTTTGGCGACGAATCACAATGCAGTTCCGGTGAAATGGAGCTTGGAGACATGGAAATCTAAGAAGGCGCTGCAATTGCCGGAGTACCCGAATCAGGAAGATCTCCAGTCGGTGCTTCGGACCCTCGATTCGTTCCCGCCTATTGTGTTCGCCGGTGAGGCGAGAAGCCTGGAGGAGCGTATCGGAGAGGCCGCCATGGGAAACGCGTTTCTTCTTCAAGGTGGGGACTGCGCTGAGAGCTTCAAGGAGTTCAATGCCAACAACATTCGTGACACCTTCAGAATTCTCCTCCAAATGGGCGTCGTTTTGATGTTCGGAGGCCAAGTGCCCGTCGTCAAGGTAACACTTTTTCCCTCTAAATTATACGAAATTTTCCGGGTTCTATGTTGGTTCAATGAAAGTTCAGTAATTTGTGAGCAAGTTTGGGGATTGAACGGAATTGTGAATCTGGGTCCATTGTTTTTGCTTGAAATTTCAGTAATTTGTGTGTAATTGTGGGAATTGAAATGGATTGTGAAACTGGGTTTGGTTGTTTACATAGGTGGGAAGAATGGCGGGTCAGTTTGCGAAACCCAGATCGGATTCTTTTGAGGAGAAGAATGGTGTGAAGCTGCCTAGTTACAGAGGGGATAATGTGAACGGAGACGCCTTCGATTTACAGTCGAGGACTCCAGACCCCCAGAGACTGATTAGAGCCTATTGTCAATCTGCTGCTACTCTCAACCTTCTCAGGGCTTTCGCTACTGGAGGTTATGCAGCTATGCAGAGGGTCACACAGTGGAACTTGGATTTCACGGAGCACAGCGAGCAAGGTGATAGGTATGTTTCTTCAGTTTTACTATGTTAGAACTTAGATTAGTGATAAATTAAATAGGAATCATGTGGCATGCACAAGTGAAAGACTTAATTACTTAAAAGTAAATTAATTTCGTTACATTTTGGTGTTTTTGTGTGTCTGTGATCACGAGTTAGTGAGTTTATGCCTATGCCCTCAGTCATTATCATTGCCTTGCCTATTTCTTTGTTCTTTCATCGAGTATATTCGTCGTTTATGTGTTAAAAGACTATTTAACCTTTTGTATCTTTTTGTGCTATGTTCTGTACCTCAAAGATATGCACATGAAAATTGCGGAATCTAGTGTTCTTTTCGCCAATGAATTTCGGGACCGCGTGAGTAACCTTTAGTGCGTGTGTGGATAGCGATGGTTACTTAATATCACATTATCTGGTGGTGTTTGATGTGTTTTTCCTAATAATCCAAATTACCTGCTTTTTTAGTCTGTAATGAATAACAAGTTGTTTTCTAAAACAGAATTGTTGGAATCATATTAATATGATGATAAGTGTACCAAGTTCTAAATTTTGATTTGGTTAGGTTTGGTATTCTACATGTTTATTAGTAAAATCTTGTCATGGCGGTGCCCGGAATTAACATGTCAATTAATGACTCACTCATACCAAATTTTTATCCAATAATAGCATTGGGATGTCATATTGATATGACTTCAAGTGTACCAAACTTCCAATTTTAATTTGGTTAGCTTTGGTAATAGTTCCACCTAATAACATGTTTATCCTGATTTGGCATGGCAGATATCGGGAGCTAGCTTCTAGGGTTGATGAGGCCCTTGGATTCATGACCGCTGCCGGGCTCACAATCGATCACCCCATCATGACAACAACTGAGTTCTGGACATCTCATGAGTGCTTGCTCTTGCCTTACGAGCAGTCTCTTACTAGATTGGATTCAACTTCCGGCCTTTACTATGATTGCTCTGCCCATATGCTTTGGGTTGGTGAGCGTACCAGGCAACTGGATGGTGCTCATATTGAGTTCCTAAGAGGTGTTGCCAATCCCCTTGGAATCAAGGTAATTCATCTCCCGTATGGTGCATATGTCCTATTCAATCAAATTACCTATTTAGTGGGACAAATGTATGTGACATCATATTTTGAAAAACCTGAAACGATATGCAGATTGTTGCAACTTTTTCTTGAGATCTTTCTCTTTCATGCTCAGAAAAAAGATATTGCCATGTGTAAATGGAAAAACGGTCTTATTTGGATTAAACTTTGTAAGAATACACTAAGTTGAAATGAATCACATGGCTAGTCGAAATTCACTTTTGACTACCAAGTGATTTTGACACGTAGTGTACATGACATTTTAATGGAATTTAATTATCATGGAGAAGACTAATATGGGATCACTTTTGTGATGCAGGTCAGCGATAAGATGGATCCAAATGAGCTTGTTAAGCTCATTGAGATTTTGAATCCTCAGAACAAAGCTGGGAGGATAACAGTGATCGCAAGAATGGGAGCTGAGAACATGAGGGTGAAACTTCCTCATCTTATTAGGGCAGTCCGCAGGGCTGGACAGATTGTCACATGGGTCAGTGACCCAATGCATGGAAACACCATTAAGGCTCCCTGCGGCCTCAAAACACGTCCTTTCGATGCCATAAGGGTATGATTCTTATCTTTTAACGTTTTTCTTTATTGAACTGTTAGGTTTATTGCTCACTTGGTGTAGATTAGTCATGTGGTAATTAATAAACATGTTGGTTCAGAGCACCTAATTAGTAAATAATAAATGTTTTTGTAGAAAGCTTAGCAGCCATGAGAACAAAAATAAATTTGATTTGGCTTGCACATTGCTTCCGTACGCATTTGTTGGTTTTGTCTAATTAGGTCCTCATAGTCATGGCACTTTCCCTATTTTATTTCAGCTAAGCTTTCATGAATCATGACAACCCCGCTGAGTGACAATATTTGTCACAATTTTCTATAGTCTTCTTTGTCATCCACCAACATTTGCACTCAATAGAAGGCCAAATTCCTCATCCTTATAATCCATATTGTTGAAAAATTCTTTAAGTTTGTTGGTTCTGTAACTTCAAAGATAGATATCTTAATGATCATCTCCTAGCAAATTGGCATCATCTCCTAGCAAATTGGCTCGTCTGATGGCGCAATGTGTAGGTGTAGTAGGTGGGAATAGAATGTCTTGTAAGGGGTGTTAGGTATAACAGTCGATGGAAGCATTAGAAAAGCATATTCGAGCTTCGGGTTTTTATTCTTTTTAAGTTTTGTTGGCTTTAGGGTGGGTTGGAGGAGAAGAGAAAATGGGGGAAAATATTGGCAAGAAGTTTTAAAATGACAATTCTGGTAGGTAAGGGATTGTTTTCAAAATCGACTAGCAGCCCGTTTTGCGTCACAAAGCACTAATTGTCTTAGCAGGAAAAAAAAAAATTGTTTTTTTGTGGTTTGGGACATTGTATTCGTGTATATCTATCTATTTAATTTTGTGAATTAGAAATATCTGATAACAAGGACGGTTCACCTGTACCTAAACTTTATTATTTGCTATTTGTTCAGGCGGAGGTGAGAGCGTTCTTTGATGTACACGAGCAAGAAGGAAGCCACCCAGGTGGTGTTCATCTAGAGATGACAGGCCAGAATGTGACAGAATGCATTGGAGGTTCACGCACTGTGACATTCGACGACCTTAGCTCACGCTACCACACTCACTGCGACCCAAGGCTCAACGCCTCACAATCTCTTGAGCTCGCCTTTATCATTGCCGAGCGCCTCAGGAAAAGAAGGATCAAGTCACAGAACCCGGTTGCGGCTTTAGGTCTGTAGAATGGTCTCAAGGGTTAAGAACCCTGGAAGTTATTTTTTTCATCTTTTCAAAACTGCACTGTGTTAATACGTCACTGGTGTTTAGAGATAATTTATGTTGTGTGTTGTACGAATATACTGGAAGTGATGGTTTGAGACTTTGAACTTTGAAGGGAAGGAAAAATTAAATTAAATAATGCGTATGATTTTGGCATTGCCATGTGTGATGCATACACTTCATATGCCCCTCTCCGAATATATATAAATATAGGGAGTTAACGAAAAGCCCGCGATATTGTTCACTTTAACGAAAAATCACATTTTTACACTAAAAAATCAAACCTGGTACTATTTATTTTACCCTTTATTTTGTTATTATCGTTAAAACTCAAAGTTTTCAAGTCTTTTTCATTAGTTTTTCTATAAATATATATATACAGAGGTGGACAAGTTGAATTGCGAAGACTGCAAAGTTTATAAACCTTGTTTGTGGTAGGTGAAAGGCTTCAAATTCAGCTTCGTTGCCTACATCTTGGCATAAAGAGTTGTGGAGGACTTACGTGTAAGTTGTAACTAGCTCGCCGCCACCGTAGCGTTCTGGTCATTCTTCGAGACTTATTATATACATTTGATGTCATGTCAGGTTGATTTGTGCATTGTCAAATTGACCGTTGTCATGAGAGAACAAGGCAAAGTTTCCTGTTCCAAGGATCTATTCCCAAATAATGCTAGGGATATCAAATTTGCAACTAAATGATGTGTTACCCGTTAGAAATAAGCATGTTGATTGGCACTTAATTAATAATTCAATCATCAATAATCACGTCTCCCTAGCATTACCCACTTCCTATTCTCCATGTTCTCACTATCTAAATCTTCACTACTTCGTTAGTGAGTGTTTATTATGTCGTCATTATATAATCGTTGTGCTATCATTATGTCATGTCGTCGTTAATGAAAAATGATTATGTAAGGGTAGTGCTACCTACACACCCATTTTTACTTCTCTTAAATTTCGTCCATCGGATCGAATGAATTGAAGAATATCAATTACTGAAAACTAACAAAGGTGTGGGAGGTAAAAGTGGGTATATAACTAGCACTTTCCTTTATGTAAATCAAATGTCAAAATATATTTACTGTAGCTATTTTTCCTAAGATATATCATGCGACAAGTCAGGAAAAATGTTTTGAAAAAGTGACTAAAATGATTAGAAATCAAAATCAATTGTTGAACTGATTAAAATCAAGTATCAACACGTAACGAGTAAGTTGTAAATATCATATCGAGGATATGCTAAAAGATCATTGTACCCAATTCCCCAAATTTTCACGAGGCCGTCATTTTCTTGTAGGTTGTTATTGATCTTTCTAAGTTATTGTGTTTAAACATTTTTTTTTTAATTGTTATAATATTATAATCATCATGTAGCAGTTTGCCAGCTCAAATTTGTTCGGGTGCATTGGTGTATCCTACTCTTGGGGAGATTTTTTAGTCTAGATCATTACACTACATAGCATTATCTAAGTATATAATTATGTATTTCGAGCGTAGTGGAGAGGGAACACTGAAAATGAGGAAAATTTTATTGAAAGGAATAGAGATAGTTGTAGAGAGATGGTAAACAAAGAAGAGAATTTTCATTTTTCTTTTCTGCTTTGGTCCTTGGATGTCATTTTACAAGAGGGTAAAATTGGTATCAGAATTTTTATTAAAAACCGGATTGGGATTGTTTATCAGGGACGAAGATCCTCGCCGGATCCCCTCCATGGGGATCCTAGGGATCAACGAATCTGGACCGTTGATCAAAAATCGTGCGGCCACAGTTTTTTCTTTTTTTTATATTTTTCACGCAAAACGAGGTTATTTTACTTTTAAAAATATAAAAAGCATTTAATTGGGACCGTACGATTTTTTATCAACGGTCCACGTGCATTGATCCCTAGGATCCCCATGAAGGGGATCCGGCGAGGATCCAAATCCGTTTATCAGCACTCATTTTTAATTGTTAATGGTTAACCATGGTTATCCTATGGGTGGTGGGTTGTACACACCAAAGTTTAAGCCGGACAGCAAAAATGCACCCGTTTGACTTTTCAGTCCTGAAATCCAAGTGGGTTTGGGCCGGATTTGGTAAGTTTTGTTCTTCTTGATTGGGGAGGGTCCATGGAAGAAAAAGAACTTGTAATGAGATTGGGCTGGTATTTCCGTTGCAATCCTCAAATCAAAATGGGTAACTCAAAAATGGTGTTTCTCTACCGCACTTTATTTTTCACAAGTGGGCGTTTGAGATTTCCAAATGAGAGTTCTCTATTTTGATTACAAGTGTTTTTCAGAAAGATTAGATCAGAAACAACGTTTTCAATTTCGTTCCAAAATTTAGCAATCGGATCGAAGTGGATCAAAATTTTTAAATTCAGAAATTTTAGAATCAGAATAATCTTAGAATTTTTTTTTGTATCAGAATAAGTTCGGAAGACTTTTGAAAAAATAAAAATCGAATATTCAGAATTTTAGAATATCTAATACATTTCAATTTCCACTCCAAGTTTTTTTAAAATATTCAGATTCAGAATTTTTGGGTTTCGATTAAAAAAATTTACAATTAAAATAAAAACAACATTGCACAACTTGCACCTCTAATTCCAATCTAATTATATGTACTAAACGAACCTTAAACGTTTTTTCCCTTCCTATTTTTCAAGATGTTTAAAATAATAAATGACGTTACTTAGTGTGAGATCCCACATCGCCCAGGGGAGTGATCCTTATATGTATATTCCCATCCCTACCTAGCGCGAGGCCTTTTGGGAGCTCACTGGCTTCGGGTTCCATGGGAACTCCGAAGTTAAGCGAGTAGCGCGCGAGAGCACTCCCATGATGGGTGACCCACTGGGAAGTTCTCGTGTGAGTTCCCAGAAACAAAACCGTAAGGGCGTAGTCGGGGCCCAAAGCGGACAATATCGTGCTACGGTGGTGGAGCGGGCCCGGGGATGTGGTGGACCCCGGGCCGGGATGTGACACTTAGTACTGCGGTCTAGTGATATTTCTATTCACTTGTGAGTGAGAGGTTTTAGATTCAATTCTCTCCAAAAATGAAGTTGAACCACATTACTGCTAGCTCATTGTAAGGCTAAGCTCACCCTCTCCTTTACTGTAAATCGTATCATTTGTTCAAAAAAAATAATGATAAATAAGGGATGAGGCAAATTTCGCAAACTCTACAGGAGTTTGGGGGTAGTGAGCGAAAATTTAGGTGCAATAAGAGGAAATATAGGAAAACATTAAGAATATCACATATTTGAATTAGAAAAAATTACACATTTAATACTTAATTTTATATTGAGATAACACGTTTTAAATATTTCAAGGGGAGAAAAAAATAATAAATGTGAAAGATGACATCATTTGTTTTTTTTCTTTTTTTTCCTGGAGTTTAACTTACGAAAATACCCTTTATTTTTGGTATCTTTTCACACTTATCTCTCCAGCATTAAAGTTGTTTGTGCCACTTAGGCGCCTTATTTCTCGGAGTTCAAACTTCAAAGAGATGATGTAGTATGTGAAGGTTGGGCATCTACACCTTTTTGCCGCAATAATGAGCTTCTCATCATTAGTTGAGGTTGACTAGTACAAAAGCTAAAATAATTATAGTTACACTTGGGAAGGAGACTTTAGAAAACCTAATTCAAATTTATTTGTTTCATCAAGTACATCAAATATGCCCTCAAACTTTTTTAAATGATAAAAAAATTAATCCAAGTGAACAAAAGACCAAATTACAAAACAAGCGTCAATCTTATATCATTATACATTTGGACATGTCCAATCAACTCGCAAAGGACTGAATACATGATGGAGCCTACACAAGAGAAATTAAATTAATACACAGTGATTAGTTTAATTTGAAAGAGAATGTTACTTAACTTTGAAATTAATTTCATTGATAAAAAAGTAAATTCTTTGGAACTTACAAGCATCGAGTAAAAATCAATCTAACCCAACCCAACACAAAGTGGGCTTCCCCATTTACTAATTCTTCTAAAAGTATACAAATTGATTCTATTAAAAAGTATATATATAACTAATTCAATTTCGTGCTCCATGATGCTCTCAATTCTTCTGTACCCCTCACCTCCCTCACATGAGTAAGAAAGTTGCATATTTTTTTTAAAAAAGTATTAAAGTCAATTAAGTTGCATAATTTTTTTTTAAAAAAAAATAAAAATAATATACAAAGCTGATTTTACATGTATTTGAAATTGATTACGCAAAAATGGTCGAAGACGGTTTGAACTGATTAAGCAAAAATGACCGAGAACGAGCTAAATTGATTCTGCAAAAATGGTCGAAGATTGGTTGAACTGATCCTGCAAAAATAGTCTAGGACAGGTTGAACTAATTCTACAAAAATGATCGAAGACAGATTGAACTGATTCTGCAAATAGTCGAGGACGGGTTGAATTGATTCTGCAAGAAAGACGAGTTGAATTGATTCTTAAAAAATGATCAAGTACAGGTTGAACTGATTCTGCAAATGGTCGATGATGAGTTGAACTAATTCTACAAAAATGGTCAAAGACGGGTTGAACTGATTTTGCAAAAATGGTCGATGACGGATTGAACTAATTATACAAAAATGGTCAATGACGGGTTAAACTAATTCTGCAAAAATAGTCGAAGATAGGTTGAACTGATTCTACTAAAATTATCGAAAACGGGTTGAACTGATTCTGCAAAAATGATCCAGGACTAATTGAACTGATTATAGTAATAAATGATACAATACATATAGTTTCAAAACTTGTTTTGCATCAATAGTCAAGGATTGGTTGAGCTTATGACATATATTAATTTTGTTACAGTTGTGAGAGATGAATTATATTAAAAGCCTAAAATCTTAAAGGTATTGTTGGTATTTTAAAACATTGTTTTCATGTTTTTTGGCTGGACTTTAATTAATTTTATACTTTTATAATTCCTTGAAATATAGTAAAAATTGTTGTCACTATATATAAAGCTTCCTTTGAATTACATTAGTGTATCATTTGAAATATTTTTTAATGAAACACGAAAATTCCGATCCTGAAAATTTTCCAAAAAAAATTACTACGTAGTTCGTTTGACTTTATTCACGACACCATTTTATGTGATTCAAAAATATGATGTGTATATAGCACTATCTATCTTTACCTCATACATCTTTATTAATTTCTTATCATTGTTATTGTCCAAATCATCCAATTCGAAAGTCAAAAAATTAAAAATAATGGATAAAAAGTAAAAATAAGCCCACCACCTATATTCTCGCTCATCTGAGAGTAAACCCCACCCGCTCCGCCGCGCGAATCTTTGGTCCACCCAAGAAAGGCAAAAACCGGATCAAACAAGAAGGCAAGGGAAAGGAAAATTCGAAATGGCGTGAAAAGTCCGCGTAGCGCTTACACAGGAAAAACCACAGGCCAACGTCGACGCGGCAAAATCCGATTGCAAATCTCCCAACAAAAAAGCCAAAGCCCGTTGCCTCTCCCTCTCCCCTGTTCCATTTGCATACTCGCCTGCTCGCAATTTCAACAAACGCACACCTTCTCTGCCTCCGAATTCCAATTCACTTGCTTTGTTTTGTTGATCTCCGCAATCTCCAATGGAGAGTTCTCAGTCCCACGCGTTAGGGCTCACAGATCGCCGGCCGGCCGCTCTCGGAGACTTCCGAGTCCTCCCAGACGACCTCATCTGCGACATCCTGGAATACCTCCCTCCTCGCGACGTCGCTCGCCTCGCTTGCGTTAGCAGGTTCCCGTTTGAATTTTGAATTTTGGAATTTTGACGTGCATTTGGATGTGAAATGTTTCTGTTCTGATTTCAAGTTGGCGTTTTGGTCTTTGATTTTAGTTTAATCGAATTTTATTGGATTTTTTTTCTGCGATTTGGAATTTGCAGTGTGATGTACATACTATGCAATGAAGAGCCACTTTGGATGAGTTTATGCCTCAGCAAAGTAAATGGTCCGCTCCACTATAAAGGCTCGTGGAAGAAGACGGCACTTGATTTGTACGAATCGGAGTTTATGCTGTGCTTGTCTATTCACTGTGCATTGTTTTTTTTTTTATCGGAATTTGAGTTCGAGTTACTGTATTTTTGGATGCAGGGAGCACGTACCATATGAATGCGACGAGGCTGGCAGAAAACCACTTTATTTTGATGGTAATGGATCACCTGTCTTTCGAATACAAGTCCCCTTTTATTCTCTGCTTTTGAAAATCTTCTCAAGATGAGCTCTTTAATAATTTCCAGCTGATGGTTTTGGTCGTTTCGTATCCGCTTTATGCAGGATTCAACTCATTGTTCTTATACAGAAGATTATACAGGTGCTATACCACATTGGATGGTTTTTCTTTTGACGATGGGAATGTGGAAAGGAAGAAAGACCTCACTTTGGAAGACTTTTCTTGTGACTATGATGGAAAGAAACCGGTACAGTGGTGAATAATGATGATTCATTTTTGAATCATAATATAGGCGGAATTAACAGTGGAAAAATAGTTATATCTTCTTCCCATTGATTATATGCAGACGCAGTCTTCTGTTAAGTTTTAGATTTGAGAAAGGAGGATGCTCTTTCACATGACCCCCTTGGATGCACCATACCCAATTGTGTGCTGAGTTTTTAGAAATGAAAGGATAAATAGTTTCATTTCTATTTTAAAAAATTTGATTTTCATGTTGGCCACTGCACATTGAAACTTTGCCCCACCATTCTACCCTACTGCTAATTCTATTCTACCATATCATACCCTCCATTGCCACCCCCTCGGCATCATCACTAGCATGTGTACAACATTAACCCCTATCTATAACCGACCACATTGCCAGTCTTTACCATAATACCGTTTTACACACTACACTGGATGTCACTATTCACTACCACAGCCTGCCACGTCTGTTGGCAAAGGAACCAATAAACCCCTTTAGACCTTAAATCACCAGCACCTCTATGCCTGCATTGGCCATGCTTCTATTTTCACAGCTTAAAAATATTCACTCTCCCCCAATAACCTAAAGTTTCCTACCACTCTCTCAACCAATTTCACAAGTTATAGCATGTCTGAATTAGTTTTTTTTTTTCCCCTGAGCAGTTTTTAACTTTTTAAATACACATGGAACCAGAAGTTTCAGATTTTGATTGTGGTCACTATTTGTTAGTGTTTTCTACAGTATTCGTTTTATTCTCAGAGAATAAAAGGGAAACGGAGATGAAAACCTGGGGTTTGTCCATATTTGTCCTTTTTCTTATTCTTGATGGTCTTGTACTATTGAGAATTTTGAGTTGCAAATCAGTAATCAAGATTAGTATGCTGTTTATTCTACACATTGGTTGTTTGTGTTATTAACATAGGTCACTGCCAAAACTTATCAGGTTTTGCTTACTCGATTAGCTGATGCTTGGCCTGCAAGGCATACATGGACATTTGACCAGTTATTGCAGAAATTTGGGGATACAGCTTTCAAAATTTCTCAAAGGAGTGCTCGCAAAGTCTCAATGAAATTCAAGGATTATGTTTCATACTTGAAAATTCAACATGATGAGGATCCCCTATATATTTTTGACCACAAGGTGCTCAATGGTTCTGTGTGTCTGTTTTGAATATATTTTTGGATAATTTTGTTTTGTTTGTTTTTTTTTTTTTTTTAATCTGTAATGTAACTTTTTAAAGCAGTTTGGAGAGGTTGCACCTGCCTTGTTGAAAGATTACAGCGTGCCTTGTCTATTTCAAGAGGACTTTTTTGATGTTTTAGATGGAGACAAGCGACCATCATTTAGGTGGCTCATTATTGGGCCACAGAGGTCTGGTGCCTCCTGGCATGTTGATCCAGCTCTGACCAGTGCCTGGAATACGCTACTAGTTGGCCGTAAGAGGTAAAATTTGACTTTGTTCTCAAAAGCTCATGCATTTAAGAATATGGTATCGTTACAGCTTATGCTGTGCTAGTTGGGTGACCTGGGTTTAATAATACTGATCCATTTTGTGTAATTACTGCATTTGTTCTGCTTCTTCCCTGTTCAAGTTCCTCCATTAGTCCAAAACTGTTTCTAAATTTATACCAATTACAGAGTCTCTTTGTTGCTTTTTATTTTGTCCTTGTTGAATTTGACTTAATGATATTCTATTTTGTTGTTTTCCAACTCCTCCCAAGTTCTACTCACTCTTACAGTTAATGGATAGGATAGGTCATGATTACCTAAAGCATGAGGATATGCTAACTAAACAAGACTTGAGAATATCATCAACATATTTATCATAAACCACATAGTTTCTGTCCTCATGATTATTACACCATATATCATTCCCCTTTTGTCAAATCGGCCGAGTATTGTTTCTCTCTTCTATTCTTTTCTTTTTCTTTTTTGTCCTTCTTGAATTAAATAACTGAGGTCAAGTTTGCATTTTGTGAAGGTGGGCCCTGTATCCTCCAGGAAGAGTACCACTAGGTGTCACAGTACATGTAAACGAAGAAGATGGTGATGTCAATATCGAAACTCCATCTTCACTGCAGGTATTTTATTCAGATATTCTAATCCTCTTTGATTTTTCTATTGTGGTTTTAAAGTTTGCTGTTATTGGTTCTTTTTTTTGTGTGTTTCAGTGGTGGCTAGATTTTTATCCACTTCTTGCTGATAAGGACAAACCGATAGAGTGTACCCAACTTCCAGGGGAAACGATTTTCGTTCCAAGTGGATGGTGGCACTGTGTCCTAAATCTGGAACCAAGTATTGCCGTTACCCAGAACTTTGTAAATCCCAAAAATTTTGAATTTGTGTGTTTAGACATGGCACCTGGTTATCTTCATAAGGGAGTTTGCCGTGCTGGATTACTTGCGCATGAAGAAGGAAATTCAGATGATGCCACAAATAATAAAGATGATTCTGGTATCTCTGATCCGATTAGGAAAGTGAAAAGAGTCAGGACTCTCGAACCTGGAGAAAAAAAGAATGCTGATGTTGCTTCTAATGACCATGATTTACAACAAAGAAGTTACCAGGGGTTTTCTTATGACATAAATTTTTTAGCCACGTATCTGGATAAAGAGAGAGATCACTACAACTCTCCTTGGAGCTCTGGCAATTGCATAGGACAACGAGAAATGAGAGAATGGTTATTTAAGCTTTGGTTTGCAAAAACAGGAATGAGAGACTTAATCTGGAAGGTACTTCTACTTGTTAGCCTATTCTACATGCTTTCCTTATTGGCTTTTATACCAATTAATGAAGTGGTTGCCGGTATAATATATTGAAGAGTCCTAGAAGAAGATAACAAGATTTCTAAACGGGATTTAATTTATAAAGTGGTAGATCCTTTGCCAGTGGCATCCATTCCCCTCCACAGTCCGTAACTATCATGTTTGCTTGCACTTTTACATATATAGTAAACCACTTATTTCTTGCTGTGAATGTTAGGGAGCTTGTCTTGCATTAAACACGGGGAGATGGTCTGAATGCCTGTCAGAAATTTGTGCATTCCATAATTTGCCTTATCCAGCAGAAGATGAGAAGCTTCCCGTTGGCACGGGTAGCAATCCTGTAAGTTAAAGTTTATTAAATTGGAAATAGATGATTATGTGATGAGTATTAGGTAAATAGATGATTATGTCCAGCCTGGAGATTCTCTCCTTATGCCTCTTAATCATTTCCAACAGGTTTATCTCTTGAGCTACTGCGTAGTCAAAATTTTTGTTGAAGAAGGGCTGGAAAGATCACTTTATGGTCTAGGCACAGAGGTACTATCTTTTAATTATTTTCTTGCAGCATTTTTTACATACATCTAACATTTTAGTACGCCATTGCAGCTAGAGTTTTACAATCTCCTATGCAAAGTCAACTCCCCTCTGAAAAATCACATGCCTGATGTTTTGGAAAGTGGGATCATTTATCTTGAGAATGGAATTTACAGAATTGTACCATGGGATGCCAAAACAGTTCCTGATGTCATTGCCAGATGCAATCTTATTCCTGAGAAGTTAAACGCAGATGTTTGTCCTTTTGGCGTATGGAGTAAGAAACAGTTTAATTACAGAAAGGCCGGGATGCCAACAAATGAAACCATCGGCTCACCTGAATGCAGAAGAATATGGCCATATCTTATAACAAAACGATGCAGAGGAAAAATATATGCAGAGTTGTAAGTGAAGTTAGTGTATAAGTTCCTTCTTGTAGTTCAGCTGCTGCTCAAGAATTTTCATTTCTGATATGTCAGAGGATACATTAGCATAGCTCTTTATTTGGTTTTGTTTTGTTTTCGCAGAAGAGATACGATTTCATTGGAAGGCGCACTGAACTTAGCATCCTTTCTGGGAGAGCAGCTCCGCAACCTCCATCTCTTGCCTCAGCCACCTCTAAGCATCTCAACTTTCTCAGATATTGAACCAGAAATAGATATGCCTTTAACTAATGCTTGTATGGAGGCTGTTCAGGATAAATTAGAAGTTCCAACTGAATGGAATATTTTCATCAGAACTCTAATCAGGAAGAAGAAGGATGCCTCAAGTCGCTTGAGTAAATGGTATTTTTATGCCTATCACAAGATGGGTTTTACTTTTCAGAACTTGTTTACTTTACTGTACTGATAATATTCTACTCTACACCTTATTTATGGTGCCTGTTGATGATATACTTCTCCATACATGAATGCTGTGTTTATGACAGACAAATTGTTTCTGACAGTAGCATCTATATATTACCAAAGATCTCTTGCAACATAGTACATCAGTAAACTGAAAAATAATATTAACTTCTGACCTTCAGTGGAAGGTATCTGTGGTGAACTCAAAATGCGATTGGAGAACTAGTAGAAATAAAAAGACACCATTCTTAATAGGTGTGATTGTTGTAGATGCTAGGTCTTGTCAATTAGTTCTGATGGCATACTATAACTTAGATTTTCAATTCATAGCTTTAGTTAATCAGTTGCAGGTGTTGACTATCATATTGTCATGGTAATGGTGACATGGTTGGTTACTTTGATGGATGGTCCAGAAAAGGTTGACTGGCTGGATTATCCCAAAAGCTAGGGACATTATTAGATATTCAAGGTGAAGGTATTGAGTCTTGATGGTGATTATCAATAGCCTGAGTAAGCACATGGTGTTTCAATCAAATCTTTCACTTCCAGACTTAGTTGAAAGTACTGTGCTATAGCACATTGTTTTCCTATGCATATGGTTTATCCAGATTTATATATCTTACACATGCCACACATGTTCTTTGTTTCCTGTTTTTGCGTGTTTCATTGCATGTATTTTTGGGCATTAGTGGGTATAGGTTTGAAGTCTTGTGATGTTCCAGAACTGGGTTTTACTGACCAAGAGATTTTATTGAATCTATTGTTCTTCAGTACATGTAGTGGTGGTCAAATGTATTTATTAGTGTAATCTGAGCTCCAATATGTTTTAAAACATAGTACGAGAGACAGCTCTTAAGTATCTGTGTTTCAATATGCAGGGGAGATCCAATTCCTACCACACTAATCGAGAAAGTCGATGAATACTTACCAGATGATTTCGCCAAGTTGCTTCACATATTCGAGGTTTTTACCCCATCCTAATCTGTCATAAACATGTCAAGATTGGTTTCTCATTTATAATAATTTAATGTAGATCACTGTCTTTCAAAACCATACATATGCTTGGTCTTATTTGACCATATACGGTTTCAGGATGAAAATGGCTTAAACAAGGTGGGTAAACTTTGTTCCTGGATACACTCAGATATCATGGATGATAATATTCACATGGAACCATGTGGCGCTAATTCTTGCCTGATTGAGAACACCAAAGACAATGGCCTGGTAACCAATGGTTCAGTGAATGGAAATGGCATCAGTGCAGGGACTAAATCATGGCGTCCTAGCCACATTCTTGATTTCAGTGATCTTTCTATAGGTTGGTATTTATTTGAATTAGTGTTCAATGTTTTGTTCTGTACTTGCTTCATTGCATTACTTAAATTATATGTTATTTCTTTTTATCTTTTCCCTGGTTAATCTTTTTTCCACTGCATTCTTTACTATGCACAGATGCTGGCTATTTTTACCATGTGCATAGTTATCCTTGTTAATGATCGTCATAACGTATATTTATAAAGTATTATATAGTTAATACATATCTTTAATTGGATTAAGTCTTCATATCGAATCATATTCCAACATCACTCGGTTGGCTTTCTAATATGATGTTTTGGCTTGCACATACTGTTTTCAAACTGATTCTTTTATTGCTTTCGCAGGTGACCCCATTTATGATATAATACCCATATACTTGGATGTATTTAGAGGTGATACACGTCTCTTTAAGCAACTTTTAGAAAGTTATAAACTTCCTTTAGTGAGTGCAGAATCACAGAATAAGTGTGCTAAGGGTGGAGACAAGTTTAGACAGCTTTCCTACCACGCGATGTAAGTAACTATCCTTGTATATGCTGCTTTATCAATTTAATTGGAAACTTACCATTTAATGCTCTTAATGTACTTTAGAAGAATTTAGGCGTTTTCTATTGTATTCATTTATCCGTGTGTTATCCAAACTATTAGAAAACTTAAACAAAAGGTCTGTAGGGAGGTTGCAGTGACTTAGATGTAAAGCCAGTTGACAATGCCATTAGTTTTGAAATTCTGATAGGTAATACATCTATAAAGAGCCAAACCGATACTCAATCGTGTCGCTCTGGTCTTGGTGCTTGAGATGATCTTGGCTCTTGACATGGGAAGGATTCTAGAATCTAGAACAAATACATCCTTCGTTTCAACAGGAAAATTACAAAATTCTAATCTCTCTTCATGTCTCGTATCAGTATTGTCAGTCTGTACCCTTTCGAGCTTGCATCGGTGTTTATGTTTCGTCTGCTTTGGTGCAAACTGTTCCCCAAAAAACGAGTGTTGGATTTATTTTGGATGGTTTCGTGTGTAGGTGCTACTGTATTCTGCATGACGAGAATGTATTGGGAGCCATTTTTAGCATCTGGGACGAACTCAAGACGGCAAAAACATGGGAAGAAGTTGAGCAAGTAGTGTGGGGAGAGTTGAATAATTACAAAGGGTTTCCCCTGGATCCTAAAACTCCCACTATAATCTAACACTTTTGGGAGTAGAGTAGACGTGATTTATGTGTACCATGATTATTGTTTGCAGCATTGTCTGTCGCTAATTTCTTTTTCCTTCTTTTTTTGTTAAACATAAGAATTCTTATATTCACGTCAATCAGTCTACGACACGTCTATAAATAATTCATCAAAAATATAGGCCTCGTTTGATATACATGATTAGATTGGAACGTTTTAAACTACTATTTTCAAGGTATGTTGAAAGAAATGAAATTTATTTTACCAACTTGGAGTTGAGGTTTGGTGCTCAGGAATAGACTCAAGAAAAATTATCCATTACAATCCCCTTCAAACTCAATCATTTAGATCTCGTTTGGTATACAAAAATAGATTAAATAATTCAAAAGATTTAAGGTTCGTGTTCAAATCTTCTTCCCCATAATCTATAAGCATGTATTTTTCCTCTTTTTTGTTCATCTATGGTGGTTATTAAAGTTCTTTCACCTCATTATTTGAATGGTGAAAAACACGAGCTTTGAGCTCTGATGTCACTGTCAGTTATATATGAACGTGCAACATATATCAATACTCAAGTTTATGAATTATAACAAATATCAATACTCAAGCTTTGGAATCATAACAAATATCAATACTCAAGCTTAGGAATTATACCTGCCAACTTAGTATTAGTGATATTCATTTTCACTTGTAAGTGAGAGATCTTAGGTTCGATTATCGTCAAAGACGAATTTAAACCACATTATTGATAGTCCATTGTGAGGCTTAGCCCACTCCCCCACCCCCTATTTTCAACCACATTATTTCTAATGGTATTCCTCTTCACGTGTAAGTGTAACTAACATCGTATGTTAAAATAATAAAAAAAATTAGGAATTATATCTAGTAGAATAATTCACCTCCTATTTGAATAGATTATTGCTTTATTAATTAAATAAAAATAACAGTTACGTAAGAAATTAAATGGATGCCAGAAGATACTTCAGAGAATTAAGGACGGAGAAGGAGAAGCCAGAAAAAATCAAAAGAATGCCTTATCTCGGACACGGTACTTAAACGGTCGACAAAACAGCTGCAGTCACCGGAAACTACATCGGAGGAGGATGGAGGAACGAAGACAAATGGGAAATGATAAAGTGTGCATGGAACAGCCATGCCCGGCAGCTTAGGCGGGGAGTAGAGCTTATCACTCACGTCAGCCGTCTCATTGCAACTCTGAAAGGGCTGCAGGGTCGGAAACAGCGGCCGCCGAACTGGCCAAGAGGAGGTACGATATTCAGAGGTTGAAGGAACTGCATTTATTTCGTGAGGAAATTAAGATTTGGTTCCTAAACGTCAATCTTCTTTGACTGAAACATTATTGGTTGCACGTAAGCTTGTTCTTCTTTCACTTCACTTGGGCTTTTGGTAAAATTTGTCATCGTCGCAGTGTGACCTTAATAAATCAGAAATGATACTGTCATGTATTTGTGTTGGGTTTTCATTTTGTTGGAGGGCATTGTTCTTGCTTGGTAATTGAGATGCGCCATTAAATATGCAACGCGGCACTCAGGTTAATAAAGTAACTGGTGAAGATTGGAGAATGCTCAACTCAAACCCGAAATGCTTGTTTAACGGTCCTTAATAGGTGAACCATTAAAGAAAAATTTGATTCTAAAACACTTTTGGGTCAATGATTTTGAGTTTTACACTTGATAACAAAACAACTAAGTTTAACATTTGCATTAAACAATTAATTGAGAGAATAAGTATGCATCCAACAGTTGAAAGGTAACAAGCAAAGGACCAGAGGAGAAGAAAATTTTAATTCCTAGAACAAGGATTTGGGGAGTTTGTGCATCGACGTAAGAAACAATAGTCAAACTAAATACAATAAATACCAAAAATATATATGACAATATTTGAGAATTTCTTGTATATTCATTAATCTCCAAAATGGAGTGTATATAGGAGTTACAATTGGTATTACATATGCACTTCGTTAATGTGGGACAACAAACTACTATTTACACTTTAACTAATATATAACTCGCAACACTCCCCCTCAAGTTGGAGCAAAGATGTCACGCATGCCCAACTTATCAAGGGAGTTGGAAAATACACTATTAGACACAGCCTTAGTAAGCACATCGCGAGTTGATCTTTAGATCCCACAAACGAAAACATAATAATTTCAGCATCCAATTTTTCCTTGATGAGATGTCGATAAATCTCCACATGTTTGGTTCGATCATGTTGCACTGGATTATAAACAATCTCAATAGCAACTTTGTTATCACAATGGAGTTTCATAGCACCCTTGGGTTTAAATCCAAGATCTCTCAACAATTTTTTTAACCATAACAACTCACATACACCATGAGACATACCACGAAACTCAGGTTCATCACTTGACCTAGCCATCACTTTTTGTTTCTTGCTTCTCCAAGTAACTAGATTACCACCCACAAACGTAAAGTAGCTAGATGTAGATTGCCGATTAGTGATAGAACCTGCCCAATTTGCACTTGTATACCCTTCGACATTCAAATGACCATTCTTAGAGAAAACCAAGCCTTTGACAGGAGCCATCTTCAAGTACCTCAAAATACGGATTACTACATCCATATGAGCTTCATTAGGCGAATGCATAAACTGACTTACCACACTATGTCACATCCCGGCCCGGGTCCCCACCACATCTCGGGCTCGACTCCATCGTAGCACGATATTGTCCGCTTTGGGCCCCGGCCACGCCTTCACGGTTTTGTTTCTGGGAACTCACACGAGAACTTCCCAGTGGGTCACCCATCTTGGGAATGTTCTCGCGCGAACTCACTTAACTTCGGAGTTCCTACGAAACTCGAAGCCAATAAGCTCCCAAAATGCCTCGTGCTAGGTAGAGATGGAAATATACATATAAGGCTTACAGGATCCACACCCCTGGGCGATGTGGGATCTTACAATCCACCCCCCTTAGGGGCCCGACGTCCTCGTCGGCACACTTACGGCCAGGGATTGGCTCTGATACCAAATTATCACATCCCGGGGGGCCGGGCCCCCACCACATCCCGGGCTCGACTCCACCGTAGCACGATATTGTCCGCTTTGGGCCCCCGCCACGCCTTCACGGTTTTGTTTATGGGAACTCACACGAGAACTTCCCAGTGGGTCACCCATCCTGGGAATGCTCTCGCGCGAACTCGCTTAACTTCGGAGTTTCTACGAAACTCGAAGCCAGTGAGCTCCCAAAAGGTCTCGTGCTAGGTAGAGATGGGAATATACATATAAGGCTTACAGGATCCACACCCCTGGGCGATGTGGGATCTTACACACTAACTGCATAAGTAATGACCGAGCGAGTGTGAGACAAATAAATTAATCTCCTCATAAGCCTCTGATACGATTCCTTATGAGTAGGAACTTGATTCAGAAATAAGCCCAGAAGATGATTCTGCTCAATCGGAGTATCAACAGGTTTGCAATCTAACATATTTGTTTCATCTAACAAATCAAGAACATACTTCCGTTGAGATAAAAAAAAAAATACCATGCTTGGATCGTGCAACCTCGATTACAAGAAAATACTTCAATTCACCCAATTCTTTCATCTCAAATTCGGTAGCTAGGTACTTTTAAAGGCATTGTATCTCCTTCTGATCATCACCAGTCACTATCATGTCATCAACATAAATAATCAATGCAGTTAGCTTACCATTTTGTCGCTTTAAAAATAAAGTATGATCTGAATGACTCTGGAAATACTCAAACTTCTTCATTGAACTTTTAAATCTCCCAACCAAGCTTTAGGAGATTGTTTCAAACATACAAAGCTTTTCACAATCTGCACACAACGCCTTTTTCAGGAGATATTCTTATACCAGGTGGGAGATCTATATAAACTTTCTCATTGAGATCACCATGAAGGAAAACATTCTTAACATCAAACTGCAATAGGGGCCAATCCTGGTTTGCTACTAAGGATAGAACAACACGCACAATATTAAGTTTGGCAATCGGAGCAAAAGTCTCCTGTTAGTCCACCCCATAGGTTTAAGTATAGCCCTTAGCAACTAATCTGGCTTTGTACCGGTCAATATAACCATCTGCTTTATGCTTAATAGTGAACACCCATCTACATCCAACAACTTTCTTCCCGTTTAGCAAAGGAACCAAATCCCAAGTGGAATTCTTTTCCAAAGCTTCCATCTCAACATTCATGGCATTAACCCACTTAGGGTCAACCAAAGCATCCTACAATTTTGTTGGAACTGACACACTAGATAGCTGACATATGTAAGATGCATATGGTTTGGACAAACGATGAGTGAACATATAATGTTGATAGGATACTTGGCTTTGGCATGCATATCAGGCTCAAATTGTACTTTAGGTTTTCCACGATTAGCTCATGGAGGCAACTAATAAATAGAAGAATCATCAAAATTTACCTCATGTATGTCACCATCTTGTACCAAACCGTTAGAAGAATCATCACTCGACGAACCATCATCAAGTAACTCGTTAGACATACCAGCAGCATGCAACTGGTCATCAGAAGGCAATTCGTCAAACATACCAACAACATGCAACTTGTTGGGCACATCCGACTGATCATTATCTATAGCCGATTGGTCAGTGTTACACAGCATAATAGGTTTTGTCCCCAATTCTGTCTGTAGCACATCTTCCATACCATCTCTTCGAATCTGCACTTCACTCCCTTTCTTCCCCTGAAGTGGAGAGTCAGAAGAGGGCTTCACAAAACACGGAACTTCCTCGTGGAATGTGACATCCATGGTAATATAAGATTTCTGAGTTGGAGGATGATAACACTTATAGCCTTTCTGATTGTTAGCATACCCAGTAAATACACATCGGAGAGCACATACGTCAAGTTTACTCCGCTGATGAAAGTAGACATGCACATACGCCTTACACCCAAACACCTTTAGAGGAAGTTTGGATACAGAAATAGGAGAAACATGTTTTTGTAGCACATCAAGCAGTGTCTGAAAATCAAGAACCCTAATTGGAACACGATTTATCAAATACACAGCATCCAAGACCACATGACCCCACAAATGATTAAGACCACATTTATCAAACATCAAGGAGCGAGCGACCTCCATTATTTGACGATTCTTCCGTTCGAACACACCATTTTGTTGGGGTGTAAACAGAGTAGTCGTTTGGTGAATAATACCCTGATCACGAAAAAAGCATGTCAACGTGTGATTCACATATTCTCCTCCGTTGTCAAACCTGAAGACCTTAACTTTGGTCGGAAGCTAAGTAGACACCATTGCACAAAATTCTTAAAGAAACAAAAAGGGACATAACTCTTATTCTTCATCAAGAACACCCAAGTTAATCGAGTACAGTCATCAATAAAAGTAACAAACCAAGGAAATCCATTAGAAGTAACCTTCGCCGGACCCCATACATCAGAATGTTTCAAATCAAATGGCAAAGTAGCTTTAGAATCACTTATGAGAAAGGAAGCACGATGACTCTTAGTCATGACATATGTTTCACACTTGAACTCTGAATCACTACAAGTGCGAAACAAATAAGGAAACAGATGCTTCATATAATTGAATGATGGATGCCCCAGACGTCGATGCCACAACCAAATTTGATGTCTGCCTCCACTTTAGCACTTAGAACTTGATGATTATTTGAACTTGAAACAACAGTATCCTCCATAGTCAAGATGTACAAACCCCCAATTCTTTTACCACAACCAATTATCTTCTGAGTTTAAACGTCTTCAAAATAACAATATGTGAGGTAATAGTGAGGGGAACAATATAAGGTATTAAGTAGTTTTCCTACCGACAAAAGATTGCCCTTAACATCAGGAACAAGTAAAGCATGGACCAGTGATAAGGTCGGAGTAAGAAAGATAGTCACAGGGGAAGGTGCTCCATTTACACTAGTAATATACAGATCACGAGCATAGTCACATAACTCATCAAACACTTTGGGTCACTAGTCACATGATCAGTGGCCCCAGTATCAATTATCCATATATTTGTTCCACCAGGATGCATAACAACACTATGATTATATTGAGAAATTTAGCTAAACCACGAACAATAAAGGTACAAAAGATACGTTGTTGAATTAAGACAATTTACCAAAACATTGTAGCAGAATCACTTTTCACTCTTTTCTTCTTTCTTTTTTCTTTTTTTTTTTTTTTTTTTTTTGAATGAAAAAATACGACAAAAGTGGGCACAAAATTAAAGCACACATGTCACCAAGAGCGAATTACTCTAATGCCAAGTCAAACTAAATATGGTAAATACCAAAAATATATATGACAATATTTGAGAATTTCTTGTATATTCATTAATCTCAAAAGTGGAGTATATATAAAAGTTACAATTGGTATTACATATGCACTTCGTCAATGTGGGACAACAAACTACTATTTACATTTTAACTAATATATAACTCGCAACAACAATTTGGTGTATGGAGTAACGAAACGTTGCAAATTAAAGGAAAATACATGCAGAGTTGTAAGTTTGGCCAATGTGGAGGCGAGTTTTATTTACCTTATTGTGATTGTGCCCAGGCCTAGTTGGTTAATTTGTATTTCAACTTATTTATGTTGAAGCGTAAGAAATGGAGTCGAAAGAAATGGGTATCATTTTAATTCAGGTGTTTGCCAACAACCAAACAAACAACGTATTGGCATTTTTCTCATATTCATTCTCATCCTCATGCCGTGTAAGTAAACATACCGTTGGTTAATGCTAAAACTTAACTAACTATACAGAGAGCCAAAGGGAAGGTAGCAAATTATTAACGCTCTTGAATAAAAAGGTCCAAAATATATTAATAAAAAGAGAGTTTTCATAGTGAATTGCAGCATCAACAGCAATAAAGCGAACACTTCATCAAGTAGCACAAAAACTGGAAAAAAAAAATAACTAAGACAACGAAGTAACATCCATTTTTTAAATTT
Organism: Cotoneaster glaucophyllus; assembly: GCA_036320875.1. Lineage (NCBI taxonomy): Eukaryota > Viridiplantae > Streptophyta > Magnoliopsida > Rosales > Rosaceae > Cotoneaster > Cotoneaster glaucophyllus. Next base: position 6,374,928 of record CM070072.1, on the reverse strand, counting down.
AACCAAAATTAGATCACTCAAGCACGGATCTATGCTGCAACGGATGGCTTTGAAGCTGCGGACAGCCTGGACCTCTTCTTGGCTAAGCTCTCACTTCGGCGATCCCTCTGCTCCTTCAACCTTGATGCAAGGAGCTTCTGGTACTCAGCAGCCTCAGACTTGGCCTTTGCAACCCTCTTCTTCTTGTCAGCAATTCTAGCTCTCTTCCTTTGCAGGGTCAATGGAGTGACCAATCTCTGGATCTTGGGAGCCTTGCTGACTTCCTTGCCTGCAAAACCAGATATGATCACCAAGCTTAGAAATTGAAAGAACCATCAAACCGAGCAACAACATTTTACAATACAGGGAATGCATATGAATCTAACACTCTAAAGGCACAAAATTTAAGCACCAGCAAAGGACATGAGATAGTATTGAATTACATCTATGACATAAATATTTTTATAACATGCAATTTACCCAGCAATCGTTTCCTAACGAACAAAAGCAAGTCCACCAGTTTATCAAGCTACAGATTCAAAGGCATGCTTTAGAATATGGTTTCCTACAAGGATATGATGAATTTATCCACCACACGAGATACAGCATGATGATGCATTAAAGTATACTGTTTAAGAAGCCACGTTATTCAAACATGATAATACACAGAATGGCAACAACTAAGAAACCTTACCCTTTTTGTTTGTGAATGTTCTACGGTATGTGTTGACGTACTTGCGAACATCATCCTCCTTTGAGAGATTGAAGAGTTTACGGATCTTAGATGCCCTCTTGGGTCCTCTCATCCTAGGTTTCTCAGTGTCAGTCAATCCAGGGAGGTCATTGTCACCCTTCTTCACAATCACCAAGTTCAAAACAGAGAGGTCGGGGCTGACAATGCACCCACGAACAGACTTCCTCCTCCTCTCACCATTTCTCCTTCCATAACCACGGAAGCAAGGAGTGCCTGACCAAATACATTTACCAGGTTAGTTAAAATGAAGAAAAGCTTCTACGGAATCTATTCATGATGGAACAAATACTGATATAAATGCATGAGTTTAAACCAACCTCTGTGGAGCAAGAGGCGAACACGGCCAGGGGTCAACACTCCCTGCTTCATGGGGAAACCTTGCTTGTCGCAACCTCCCATGATCTTGAAAACATAGCCCTTAAATTCCTGTTTCACAGATAACAATCAATAAAAAACTTGGAACCAAAAGAAAAACAGAAAAAAAGAAGACGCAAAAGAAAGGCAAGTTTAGTACCTCTCCAAGAGCATCTCCGCTAACCTCCTGGGAGATTCTCTTGTCAAAAAAGGCCCGCCTACACAATAGCACAAGCAAATAAAATCAAACTATTTGCCCAATGAACTATCTAAACAACTACAAGATTAAAACATACGACCCGAAATCTAATTAAACCGTTTCTGGTAAAGGATCAGACATAAAATGCTAACATTCATAAAAAAAAGTTTAAAACATAAGAGCTTAGCGTTCACAAAAAAAAACTGATCTTACCAACAAATCTGAAATACAAAATGAAAATCAAGAATAACTCTAAACACAAAACAACTCAATAATCCAATTAAACATATCGAACAACTTCCAGAAATGCAAAGACAACACTGAAGGCATTGTAGGTACACACTAAAAGGGACAACAGGAGCTACAAAGAACTAAATCATGGCTGAAATTGCACAAAGTCGAAAAATTTATAGCATTTCAAGAAAATCCAAATGGAAAAGGACGTACAGTTTGTGGTCATCGTCGATTTCGAGCTTCTTCTGGCACCCAGTGGTGGGGTTGGCGATGTTAAACTGCAAAGATAATGCAAACAGGATTAGAAAACAGCGAGAACAGAGAAGGAGGAGATAGATAGAGGGGGAGAGAGGGAGAGGATGGGAGTTTGGTAGAGAGAGAAACCTTCATGTTTGGGTCTCAGGTTGCAGAGGCGGCCGCGACTTGAGAGAGAATGAAGATTAGTGAAGCTATATCGTGCTCTCTCGCTCCCTCTAGGGTTTTGAGAGGCGAGTGTTGGGGCTTTTATATTCTGGGGTTGGGAGTTTAATGGGGACGCTGTTCCACATTTTTGGATGGAGGCCCGACAGCTGTGGTATATGGGCTTCGGCTAATGCGTTGGGTTTCCCTCACTGGAATGTCAAAACCCAGTAGCCGATATTGTAATAGGTTGATTTTTTTTCATAACAATACTAAAGATTTTTTTTTTCTTTTAATACAACGTCATTATTTACACTGTCATTAGTACTACTGTTTAGTGATATTCCTCTTTACTTATAAGCGAGAGGTCCTAGATTCGATTGAACCAAATTATTGCTAGATTATTATGAGGCTAAGCTCACTCTCACTCCCCTTAGACCATCTCCAACTTTGACCTATAACCTATTTTTCCCCTTCTATCCCCCCAAATCCAACCCAACCCAAGCTTAAAATTGGACCTAAAACCTAAAACCTGAAACAAAGCTAGATTTAGCCCAGGATTAGTGGGGCTGGCCCACCATATATGTATATTTTATTTAGTTTTATATTTATAAATTCATTGAATCCAACAGTTAAAATCTAATTTGATGAAATTCAATGATAAAAACAAAAATTTAACGGTCCAAATTTGAATCTAACGGCTAAAGTAATTAAAAAAAAAATTATGTGTTTCATATTTTTTTCATAGTGCTTAACGAGTTTCATGGTGTCAATTAATAATTTTTCAGTATTTGTCATAATCTAAATATTTTTAGGTTAAAATGTTCATAAAATTAAATTAGGATAGTCTACATAATTTTTTTTTCTTTTAAAAAAGTTACTTTAAGAAAAAAATTAGCATAAATTCATTATTTAATAATCTAGGGCTAAAATTTTAGGACATAAAGGTTGGAGCAGAAAAGCTGTTTCCGGGTTAAAACCTGAATTTTTTGGGCTAAAAATTTTAGGTTTAGGCCAAGGGTTGAAGATGGTCTTAGTGTAGATAAATATTGTTTGTTCAAAACGACATTATTTACACCAAGTGGTGGCTTACTAGGTTAAACCACATGATAGCCAACCAAACTAATTTGATAATTAACTCAATCTACATGAAAATCAAACTTAAGATATTTCACTTAGACTATCTTGAATGAAGAGTCAAATGGCTCATTATAACCTAGTTTTGACAAAAACTCATCTTCAATAGTGGGCTAAATAGAATCTTATAAAAATATTTTGAGCCGAATGGCTGGCCTGCCGGCCATATATGGCTTGGTTGGAGGCCCGAGCCAAAACAGTTCATTGGGCCCACCACGTGTTGCTATGTTTGAGTAAGCTGGCCTGCTATAATTCAGTGTGTCGCATCCCACCCAACTCAGTTGAATGCCGTTCAGATATAATGGCAGCTCACGACAGTTAACCGTTACCAGTAGAGTGGAGTATCAAATAGACTGTAATATTAAATGATAAGTTAAAAAAAAAATTATATATATATATATATGTATATGTATATTGTAATCGAATTTCTATCCTTATCCTAAATTCTCAGCTTTTACAATGATAACATATTTTGCACACTTACAATTTGATAGTGAAGTGGACCTAATTTTGTTAAACAACTTAACACTAATTCATCTTTTGTGCTTGTGTGGTGTTCGGGTTGACCATGTGACAAACACCCAAAAACCAGACCACAATCACAAATGTTTATTGTGAAGTGATTGATGCATTCTCTTTAAAAAAAAAATTGAATTTTAGTAGCCGTTTTACAACCAACAACATCCCCTCCGAATCTTATTTGTGAAAATCCTGAGGATCTGTGAATCGTGTTTGTTCATCGTATATCGTGCGGTCAATTTTGTCAGGTATTGTTTGTATTTAATTTTAAATAAAAAATTTAAAATGATTTCTTACCGTACAATGTACGTTGAACGGACATGATTCACACATCCCCGAGATCCTCACAAAGAGGATCCAACGAAGATCTGAATTCTTTTTACAAACTCACTAATTAAAAATAGTAATTGCTCTGAAAATGTAATCTTCTTTTTTTGGATCAATAATACTAAATTTCATTTCAAAAACAACGGTGCAAATGAAATAGGAAGATTGGGATTTTCTTTTTGACGAGTTACAAAAGCACCATTGTTAAAAAGGATATTTAACGTTTTGCGGGTGGACCTGAAACTAGCCATTAAGTGACAGGACATTAATGCATTCAACCGTTATCAATCCGACCCGTTAAAACCCAACCATATTACTGATTTTAGCAAGTGGGTTGGTTTAGGTAAACGGATTGGGTGCAAATTGCCACATATGGAGGCTCTTTTAATGAAAATACACCCAACTTACTATTAGCTACTATCCATATTGTCTTATAAAATATTCCCAATATAGTATCATTATACGGTCGTTAATGCACCAAGATGTATGTTTTTTTTTTTTTGTCATGGAAGAAAATGTTACAAGAGGTAAACTAAAAAAAAACTGATAGTCGGCCAAGTAGACATGGAAGCCCAAACGAAGCACATGATGACCTAATTAGACTTTGTTCATTGACACAAGTCATCTTTGCCACAACCATCATTCACCTCACCAATTCGCCGCTCGGATCAGCCAATTTAAAGTCAGCACCGACGAAACACAAAGGCCATAAAACAAAAACCACAAATGCAAATAAGCCCCAAACGAATAACAAATCTAATCCCTAACTTCACAATAACAAAGATGCACAAAGACCACAAATTTACCTCTAAAAAACTTAACCTTTGACGAAAATCGAACCTAAAACATCTGACTTACAAGTGAAGAGGAATACTATTAGATCGTAGTACTAAGTGGCACAAATTATTTTTATTTCATGCATTCGAATTGAATAAATCAAAGACGACTTTGACTTTTGTGGGTAGTTGCATTAAAAAAAAAATTTATAGGGAATTTTAACGAAATGCTCCGGTATTGTTCAATTTAACGAAAAACCACATTTTGACACCAAAAAATCAATCATGATATTATTCACTTCCTTTATTTTGTCATTTTTCGTTAAAATTCAAAGTTTTTAAACCATTTTCATTAGTGCACAATGCAACCCCCAAATATGAAGGTTCAGCAAGAAGCAGAGATCAAATGTTTCAACAAACACATTGCACAAAACAATGAGCAGGATATGAACTACAGCCAGTCTCTCAAAAGACCAATCAAGATTCCTTCTTCTGGGAAACCCTATAACCGAAGGGGTTCTTCTCCGCTAGGCTTCTCAAGGATTCTCATAATTCATGCAATCCAAACAGGCTCTAAACAAGAAATTTTCAATTTGGGGGTAGCGCTTCGTGTTACCAATTTGTTTTCTAATCCAACTTATTAGTTCGTCGTATCAGATGACTCGATAACGATCCAGTCCATTTTCTAAATGGAACGTGTTCGGATTCACCAGGTGACAAAATACAACACTGGAAGAATAATCAAACTTGACAAGCACTCAAAAACCACATTCACCACCATAACAAACGCATATGGTGTCCATTTTAGTACCAAATCATTGCAAATCAAACCTACACACACACAGAAAAGCAACATTGAGAAATTGTTGGAGCTCGATACGCAATCATCAGCCAAGAAGCAGTACTAAGCATTTCAAACAAAGAAATAACTTGCTGCATAAGTGCTTATGCCAAAGTTCTAGATCACGCTCAACACATAACTTCACCAAATTATAACTTCTGAAAATACCTAAAACGTAACTAATTAGCAACCACAGAGTTCATCAAACCTTACCATCTTCCCCAAATCTTTTTATATTACCTAATGATTGGGGCCTAAAAGCGCCAGCAGAAACGCCCTGTAATTCCCAGAAGTCTCCGAATGCACAGCATCGTTCAACGTCTTCCCGTACTTCTTCATATACTCCGCCTTTATAAACTGCATATCGATTTCCGCCCTCGAAACGAGCACCCTCAGCAGAGTACTGTCATCGGTCCCCAAACCCTTCATCGCCCCATGCAATACCTTCGCAAAGTACCTCCCGGGATGCTCGGCGCACTGCAGAATGGTCAAAAGTGCGTGCTCAAAGTTCCCAGAAGTCTCCTTCTTCACAGCCTTCTTCAACGAGCTACCGTACATGTTGTGGTAGGCGGCGCTCACGGCGGCCAAGTGGGCGCTGCTCCGCCCGCTGAATATCTGCACAAACACCTTCTCATCAGTTCCCAGTTTCTTTTCCCCGGCCCGGAAGAGAGCCTTAGCGTCATGCTCCGCCGCCGCCCTGTCCACCTCCAAACCCTCGTACCGCGGCGTTGCCACGTAAGCAAGGAGGAGCTTTTTGTGGTCTCCGGTGGCGTGGAACTCGATGTCCTGCTCGAGGTAAACGCCAAATGTGGAGAAGTAGAGATTCTTGAAGTGGAGGATCTGAGATGGGGTTCTTGAGCAGATGACTTCGGTGGCGGCTCTGAGGTCCACGATGCCTTCTGCGGCCAGAGCCTGGCGGATGATGGTGGCGTCGCGGGTTGGGGGGTCGTGCATCCAGAGGAGTACGGCCTTCTTGGTGTTGCCGCTGAGCTCCGAGGAGAGGCGCTTGGTGAGGTCCTCGTGGTACATGGTTTTGTACTCCTGTTGGAGGTAGGCTCGCTGGGTGGCGTCGCGGTGGGCGAGGATGTTGATGACGGCGGATGTGTCGCAGCCCAACCCTTTGAAGGCGCGGTGGAGGCTGATTGCGTCGTCTCTGGGGGATGTAAGCACCGGCGGTATGGTCACAGAGGCCATTGTTGTTCAGCAACTACAATTGAAGAAATTTTCAGACCAAGTTTTTGAATTGTGTGATTAAATTGGAAAATACTGAGATATATAATAAAGAGCTGATCCGCCAAATAAAGGGACGTTAATTTTTAATTGAAAAGATTGAAAAGTTTGGGGTGGAGAGTGGATAGGATTGAAATTTGAAACGTATTATTCTGAGAAGGAAAGGTAGCTGAGAAGTAACGGACAGTGGATTGAAAGTCGAAACAAATCTTAATCGGACAAAAAAAGGGTAGCTGAGAAGAGTTTTGTTTGTGAAGAGATTTTTCGTAAGGATGGTACATCACGTGTCGTTATATAAATGGTAAGATATGTGTGTTAAAATGTTAATAACTTAAAAAATAAAATTTTCCACCACTTACATAAAAACACGTGGTGTACTACCCATGTTCCCGTCACAACTAAAAATTTCTCATGTTTGTGAGGACCCATGGATCCTTTTACTTGTCGTGCAATTAATTTTTGTCAAGTATTATTTATGTTTAATATTAGATAAAAAATTTAAAATAATTTATGATCGCAAAGTAACAAATGAATGGACACGATAAAGTGATCTCCATAATGCTCAAAAAGAGGATCCGAATAGGATCATATTGCACTGAGAAGTAGGTCATGAAGTAGGAAATAATAAATCTTGGAAAAGTATTTGAAATTTTTTTGAGAATTTCATAACTAGTACTTCTTACCAGAACCATTTCAAATACTTTTGAAATCCAAAAACATTTCCACCAAACATATTTTTATTTAATTTAAAATTATTTACAAACGAGCATAGTCATAAATAATGCAAGTACCAACTTGGATAAAATTTTAATGTATTTTCACTTACTGCCCTTATGTTTCACAAAAATCGTACTATAATACATTTTTTTAGGGGTAAATTACATTTTACCTCTTCAGATTTGGGGTCGATTTCAATTTCTTACAACATCTTTAAAACATTTCAATTTCATACATTTACTTATCATTTTATTTCAATTTCATACATCCGTTAGAAAATCCGTTAAGTAATGATGTGGCAACTATGGGATTCACATTTATGCTGACGTGGCTTCCAAATTTGTGTCATGTGGCAAAAATAATAATTTTTATGCATTTAAAATATAATAATTCACCCTATTAAAAAAAAAAAAAAAAAAAAAAAAAAAAAAAAAAACTGAAACCCATCTTCCCTGACACCTTCTCCCTCTCCTCCACTCTCCCCCCCCACCCCACCTCCCCCCTCCCACCCCTCCCACCCCACCCCTCCCACCCCTCCCACCCCACCCCTCCCACCCCACCCCACCCCACCTTCCCCCCCCCGGCAATCAAAAAATTTGGATTTTGGGTACAAATAATCTGGGTTTTGTTCTCTCCTCGTGCCACTCCATCGCTGCTGCTACTGGGATTTACATTTCACTCACCAACCAACAATAAGCTTTGAAGGTACAGTCTCTCTCGCAGACCGAAATGGCACTGTTTTTCGATTTCGATTTCTGTTGTTTTTTGTTCGAATGTCGATCCGTCAGAAAATCGGCTCCAATCGAGCCGGTTGAGTGTCGGATTATCAATTATCGGCCAGTTTGGAATTTCGATCTGATATTTTTCGGATAGTTAGACTATTTTGCGGCACATTTGACCATGGGGAAGTGCTACCCTACTGTTTTGAAAATAATCTGGGTTTTTTTGGTGTTTTGGGTGAGGTGGGGTGGGGGGGTTGCAGGGGAGGTGGGATGGGGTGGGTTTTTTGGATGGTAGGGGAAGTGAAAAGAGTGGAGGAGAGGAGAAGGTATCGGGGAAAGTGGGTTTTTTTTTTTTGGTAATTGGGTAAATTATTATATTTTAAATGCATAAAAAAATTATTTTTTTTGTCACGTGGCATAAATTTGGCAGCCACGTCAGCACAAATGTGGATTATGAAATTGAAATGTTTTAAAGATGTTGTAAGAAGCTGAAATCGATCCCAAACTTAAGGGGTAATGTAATTTACCCTTTTTTTTTTCTCACTTTTGTAGCTAAAGTGTAATTTTCAGAAACTTAAGAATAGTAAGTTAGAAATTACCCTTAATTTAATTTAGCATTCAATATACAAAATCCATCACAGGCCACAGTTTAACGTGCAATTTAATCATGCTTGAAATTCGTTATAGGCATGCCCGTACAAGGCAAACTACAATATGTTAAAAATTTAAACCTATGTTATATAACATAAATGAATTGATAATACTACATAACAGTCATCTTAAAAACTTTTCAGTGATCTAATTAAATATGGAAATTTGCATTTTGCTAACATCAAGTCGACCAAGAAGATTTCTGACCATTCGTGCATCAATAGTTAGAAATCATAAATGATCATAACACATTTTTAAAAAGAGAAATTAGGTTCTTATCCTTCCTTTTGCTACTTCATTGATTAAAATCCTATTCATTTTCAATTTTTTATTAACGTCCTTGGGTATTAATAATATCATTAATTATTTCAATAATAAAATATTTTTTTATTTCTAAATATATTCATTTAATGTTAAAAATGTTAATTAGTATATTTTTTATCATATATTTTTAGTTTTAGTTTGTACCCATTTTTAATTTGTAATTCTTTTTTAATTTGTACCATTTTTTTTCAGTTTTAATTTGTACCCATATATTTTTTTTATTTGTACTTTTTTTTTTGCTAAATGTACCCATGCTAATTATATGTACCCATTCATGTAAAATATTTTAATCTTAAAACGTACTCATTCTTAAATATACCAATTTGTTATATATAAAATGTACCATTTTTTTTATATAAAATCTATTCAATTTTTTTCTAATCCATTTTTAAACTTATATGGGTACATTCTTTGATTTTAAAATGTATCCATGTCAAGTTTAATCGAAGAAATTTACTAATGTTATTAAATCTAGTATCTTCTTCTTTTTTTGTGATTTTGAAGAATGTACCCATGTTTTGATGCAAAAAAAATTTTGGTTAATTTTGATGAATGTACCCATGTTTATATATTTATATATATATACACACACACACAATAGTATATTTATATTTTAATATTTTTAATCCCACAAATTATGATTTTTTATTTAAAATCTCATTTATATAAACAACTAAAATTTCTAATTTTTAAATTAAAAAATATAGTAACGTACATAGAAATAAATTATCATATTAAATTTAGGGACCTCGATCAAAAATTAAAAACCAACAAGGTTTTAATCAAAGAATATTCATAGCTAAGGACTGCATCCAAAGTCTCCATTTTTAAAATCGCAATTGACTGTAGCATAACTCATCGTGAGAAGAATTTTGTCTTAAAAAGCAAATATAATAAGGTAAAGAAGTAGTTAAAATTTTCCTATTAAGACAAGTAATTAAAATTTAACATAATAAATAAAAGGGTAAATTACACAAAACTACCTCAACTATTGGTCTCACGACACTTTCATACCTCATCGTTTAAAAGTGACAATGTCATACCTCATCTTATGAATTTGTGCCAATGTCATACCTCCGTCACTTTTTCTGTTAATTTCTCTATTAAATGCTGACATGGCTTGGCTTAAATAAATAAATTAAATATTAAAAACTAAAAAATTAAAATCATTTAATATTTTTTTTACATGGGGACCCACCCCTTTTCCCCCTCCCGTCTTCCCAAATCCGATCCACCCCCTTTATTCCCCATCCACCCCCTTTCTCCCTTCCCTCATCTGCAACCCTACCCACACTTCTCTCCTCTGCAATTCGCACTCGCCCTCCCTTCTCTCCTCTTCATCGTCGACTTCATCCACCAACGACCATCACCTTCTTCCCCATTATAACTGACGACATCGAAGTCGTCGATCTTCGGCACACCAACCTCACCCCTCCCCGGGTACCCACTCCCTCTGTTGCTCTCCGTTGCAGAAGTTGAGGACTGCCTCTGCCACTTCCCTCTGCTCCAGCGGCCCAGCACCATCTTCAAGCCCAGCAAAACACAACAGCAATCCCGCGGCCACCACCGCTGCCGAGTCATACGACCCACCGCAACACTTTCTCATTTCCTTGTCCTAAAACCCATATTTTCCACCAATTCTCCCCTGAAAATTCCCAACTACTTTCCTAGAAAATTCACAACTTTCCTAAAAGAACCAGCCCCAAGTTCTCAAATCCGAAAATGAAGACAATCAAAGACCTAAGTCTCGTAATTGGCGAATCGGCTTGCGCCATTCACTTCTCCGACTTCCCCGAGGACGTACAGCTTTGCATCCTCTCATTCCTCACGCCTCCCGAGGTCACCAGCTTCGCCTGCATATCGAAATGGTTCATTTCCTTCTGCAAATCCGATGGCAAGCTCTGGTTCAACATGTGCGATCGCAGGTGGGATCCAAGACCCAGATGAAGAAATGGGGAAATGGGAAAATCACGTACAGGAATCTCTACCACACCCTCATCGATTGGGAGAATTTGATTGGGTTCTGGCGCAAGGGTGGCGGTGCGACATTGCCGCTGTTGATTTTTTTCGAGTGAGGCTCGTCGTTCGTGACTGGATTCCGAGTATCTCCGGCCAAGGATGGCACGTATGGCGTCGTAAAGTTGCCATTTTTATGGATGAGCTTCTCGCTAGAGGGGCAAGTCATGAACTTTTTGGACCCAGAAAGCCGGGGATGGATGGGAACGGTTTCTGGGTTTTGGGGATGTTGGTGCAGAGAGAGAGAAGATAGAGAGGCACCTGGTGGGAATGGGAGTGGCCGATTTGGGGTGGGATCTGGGTTTGGGTTGGGGAAAGACCGCAACCTCGTCGGCCCCGACCTTGACAGCTCTCCCTCTCTCATTTTCTCCTTGATAGCTTCGGAGACAGCAACGACGGCGGATCGACGGTGGGAAATTGAGTGGGAGAGGGAAGCGGGTCGGAGCTTGCAGGTAGATCCGAGAAAGGAGGACGGATGAAAAAATCCAGGTGGGTTTGAGGGGTTCTGGGCACGACGAGAGAGAAAAGTGGGGAGGAAGGAGACTACGGAGGAGAGGAAAGGGAGAGGCGAGAGAGAGGGGAGAGAGGGTGGTGGAGGAAGGTTGGGGGGACGGGTGGGAAGGGGTCGGGGGGTTGGGTGGGAAGGGGTTTTGGGGATGCAGAGAAGAGAGAGAGGCGAGAGAGGGGGAGAGAGAGAAAGGAGAGAGAGAGAGATTTAATATATATATTTTTTAAATTTTTAATTATTAAAAAATATATTTAATTATATTTTAATCCAGTTGGATTAGTGAGTGGTCCCGTATCTATCCACGTCAGCACTTAACAAAGAAACTAACAGAAAAACTGACGGAGGTATGGCATTAACACAAATTAGTAAGATGAGGTATGACATTGTCATTTTAAAAAGATGAGGTATGAAAGTGTCGTGAGACCAATAATTGAGGTAATTTTGTGTAATTTACTCTAAATAAAAGCACACGCTCTGGCCAAAAAAAAAATAAAAATAAAAGCACACGCCAGTTTTCTCACCACGTGATAAGCATGACATGTGTTAAGTTTTCTGTTCAAATTTGTATACGGAATAGGGCAAAGGACCACGTCAATAATTGGACCTTGTCAGCTTCAACTTGTTGATAATATTAATGCAAAGTGGGTTGGTTGTCTCTTAATAATTGAAAAGGCAAGGACTTTTCTTATTGACCAGCCTTTTGGTTTTCAAAAGAAGAAGAAATCTTACAGCTAATATACGTATACGGTCTTCGAATGTCATTACAGTAGATCTGATCGTCAGATAGTGATACTAGGGGGTGTATTCAATCGGAAATTTGAGAGACTTTAGTGGAATTATAAATCCATGGATTTTTGTGGAATTTAATTGATTTATAGAGATTCCATATAAAATTTTGATTCAATTCCCTCGAAATCTCATAGGGAGATGTGAGATTTGTGGATGCTTAAAATACACTACGAAATCTCTCAAATTCCCTCAAATTCCTCAACTTTTTCAAATTCTTTAAAATCAATTTCTAATTGAATACACCTGGAATGTTATAAACTTCTTTAAAATCCTAATTGAATACACCCGGATTTATGAGGATTTTAATAAACTATCCTAAAATCTTGATTGAATACACCTTGAATCTCATAGAATCACTTAAAATTCTGATTGAATACCCCTAGATTGATTAAAAGAATTAAAATCCCTCAAAATCCCAATTGAATACACCCTCCTTAAGTATTTGTACGTATTATTATAGTCAAATCTTACCAAATGTGAATATCTATCCTCAACATTTAAGATTAAACTTCGAATCTCCTTTCATATTCTATAAAACAGAACATTACTATTATAAATAAACTTCATGCAATCGAGTTTAGAGTATACCTGGCTAAATCGCCCCAAAGTAGAAGATTACTTCTTGTTACGAGCCTCTACGGGTGCGAGCACAAACTGTTGACTTTTAAGTGTAGTTCTATCTTGTATAACAAAGTAAAATCATAAGGTTACAAAAAAGAGGAAGAGATATTTAAGGAGAAGGATTCGGTGCACATTGCAATGCACAAAGACATCTAGGAAAACTCCTTGAAACATCCCACAAAGGCTCCTTAAATAAAGGAGTTTAGAGACCATACACTAATCTCTGTAAACATAGAGTAGCCCTAATAACCACCATTTCTTCAATACAAACCACGAACTCTTCGACTACCAAACTAAGCTTTCGTCCCAACTGAAGAGAACGGTGATTACTCTTAGACAGAGTGTTTGAGAGTGTTCGGAAAAGGGCGGAGGAGCACGAAAATTGGGTGATGGAAAACTTCTCAGTGTGGTTTAATGGCTTCCCTCACCTCTTTATATAGAGATTTTGGCATAGTTTGTAACAGTCGCTCACATTTACCTTCCCATTATTTTGCCTTCTTAGTAAAGGAGTAACTTTCCTAGAACTTTCGTATTGTTTTATGCCTTGACAAGAAATCACCTTAAGAAAATGATTTAACAAGAAAGATTCCGATTGCGAACTATTTGTGTTTGTTTGGACCTATACTAAACGAGGAATTTCATCATTCGATTAAGAGGAATTGGATTAATCGTAAATGATTGTAATTAGTAAGATACATTCCTCAATGGATGAATGAGAGGAGTTCCTCCTCAAGATATTTTATTTTTGATTCACGAAACTTCGTGTTTATGATCGGTACTGTTCTTATAATTCACTTTGTAAAGATCATTTGTGTAAACAATCAATAAAATATGAGATTGTTTAATTATCAAATTGTACAAAAACAAATGGTCGAATATGGTAAAAATATTATCAACCGTCTATCTATTTCCTATGGTTATTTGATTAAATGATCTTACTTTGAACAGTTGTGATTATAAGCACGAAGTTTCGTGAACTAGTTACAATGTATCTTGAGAATGAACTCCTCAATTTTAATTTTAAGAAGCCAAGCTTTCCTCCTCGTAAGATACATTCCACTTTATCGTAATTAGAACTAGGAAATATTAGTGTTTCCAAAACAAACAAAAAAAAAAAAAACTAGGAAATATTAGGTTTTTTTTTTACTCTCCAAGGATTAAAAATTATGTGCAAACTCATATAAAAAAATTCTCACATAAACATAATTTAGTGGTATTATGGCTTCAGGAGAAAAAAAACTCATCAAAGTTTCAAGTGCAGTTACAATGACATGTCTCACTTAATAGTACATGTTTTATGCAACATCTAGCTGTTGAAGATTTATTAAACTTTATATGCAAGATCTAACAGTTAATTTTCCGAACCACTCGCGATTTGTATTCTGGAAGAAAAATTGCAAAATTTTATTATTTTTAGCCATTGTGTCCTCACATCATATCTTAAAATTCAAGTTTGTCCATTCACTATAACTCAACAAACATTAACCCATTAGCATAAAAAAAAAAAATTGAACTAGTAAATTAGCAAATAACTTTTTTTAGAATCAATACCAGGCTTACTCCCTTCTAGATTGTTTAGTAAACAACTCCAATGAGAATTCGAATTTTAACTCCTCTATTCCATTACTTCCCACTTAGTGGGAAAAGACTTTGTTGTTGTTGTTGTTGTATTCCATTACTCAACAATTACGGCTACAGATAAGTGAATACGTCATACACGAAAAGGTATGATGCTTTTTTCTAAAAAGAGAGAACCTTACAACAAGAGTAAACCCAAAATGATACATACATCAAGGGCCATGTATCATATCACATCACAAGAAGGCCCCCAAAAGCCTAACAACATCCCAACACTCACAAATTCACTAGTATGATATGTATCTATACTCTAATTACTCCTATTTGGCAACACAAAATCACCACTTGTTTCAATATCTTCAACATCTTCAAGATCATCAACATCCATGCTGCTGCTTCCGATGAGAGGCCTACTGGCATTCGGGACGCTTATTGGTTTTCTTGCCTCTTGTATTATGGACAGCACTTCTTCAACGCTTTGCGATGGATTATTTATGTCTTTGCACTGCCAACTTCCTCCTTCCATCATTTCCATAGGTAAGTTCTTTAGAAACCAAGGGTGGTTTTTTATTTCTGGCATGGTTATTCTCTGCAAAGAGATATTAAGCAGAGATCGCGGTGAGAATGCTAAGCCGAACAGATCAATTTCAACATGAAACGTGTAACGAAAACCAGATATTTGCAATAATTTGGAGGAAAAACAAACTTCAAGGAAACTCTTCATGCTAGCTACCAAATAGGTTACAAGATTATCAAAACACTAGTCATCTAGTACTTTCAGCACCAAATTAAAAACTACGTTACCTTTTCGGGGTTTTCTACGAAGATACGAGATAAGAGATGTCTACATTCAATTGAAACTCGGACATAATCTGGAACTGCATACTGCACACTAAGAATCCGCTGAGATACGACAGATATAGTGTGTTAATGACAACTCAAAAACGAATTAGCAAGTTTTGATATATACGATGTTTGATCTCTGTTCCATTTTATCGATGAAAAATTTGCGGATGTCACTTACCCCAATTGTTTTTCTAAAGTTTCTAGGGTCTTCAGGATCTTCAAAGGGATATGCTCCAACTATCATCACATATAAGGTGACTCCACAAGACCAAACATCTGCAATCTATAATATCAAGATTAGACCAAAAGATGCTATAACAAGTTTTAGCGTCGAGCAAAAGGGCGCAAGAAGTGGACTTACCTTTCCATCGTATTGTTTTTTAGATAGGACTTCAGGTGCTATATAAGCCGGTGTTCCTACAGTAGATTTAGGCTGAGAATGCAATAATGACTACAAAAACAAAGTGAACAAATTAATCACTCAAAGTCTAATCAACTCGAATCCCCAATGTGGATCCGTACCCTAGGGTTTGTGCATTACCTTTGAGTATCCGAAATCACATATTTTTACACGGGGTGCTGGACTGCCGTCTAAGAGCGTGTTTTCAAGCTTAAGGTCTCTATGACAGATTTGCTGCAACAAACGAATTATTCCTTACTACAACCAACACTTCCAATATCAAATGAGAACGAAATAACAGTATACGACACGTTAACAGACAAGCGCTACACTACATACCATCAAATGACAGTAACTAACTCCTGATATCAACTGCTGGAAGAAAAACCTTGCCTGATGCAAAACAACAATTAAATCGAAAAAGTATGTAAGTTCTAGTTATATTATGTCACTGTTTATGTAAACACGCTTCAGACCTAACTTTCCCTATCTGAAACTAAACCAAAAGCTAGATGGACTCCATTTCAGGGGACATTCAGAGATCCCATATTTCAGAATCTACACTAAAAACATATCCAATGAAATTTCCTCTGCCTTCGAAACTACTTTACCTCATCCTCACTAAATCTGCCAGCACTGCATATTCTCCCGAAGAGTTCTCCCCCAGCCGCGTACTCCATCACTATGGCCAGATGAGTTGGTGTCAGCAGGACCTGCAAGAAAGAGACCGCACTACTCTCAAGTCTTAAACACAAACCTCGTTATCAATTATTACAAATAAGCAAATGTATAGACTATTTCCACTTCACAGTAAAAATTAAGTGCAGGAAGTAAAGCTCATATTTAAGCAGAGGTGTTTTAACAACAATTCTGCAAGTGGTGGATTGCCCCGGTGTGTAGGGTGTGTAGAGCATTTCTCTTAGTCCCACTGCATCCCGGGTTCAAAGTTCTAACCATCCCCCGTCCCCTTGGTGGAGTTTAGAGAATAAATACCGCATTTTAATAAACAAAAACATCAATTCTGATCATCCCTACCAGTTTAAGCACATTATGCCTTCAGCCACCTAACCCCATACAAAATTGAAACGGAACTTCCCAAATTCATTCTCTTAAAACAAAAAAAAAAAAAAAAAAATGAAAATAGTTTACGATCACAGACCTCTTTGAATCGAACGATATTCGGATGCTTCAGTGATCTGTGGTTCATGATTTCCCTTTGAACATGTTCATCTATCTGCATCACCAAAGAAATTAAACGTTAAAAAAACAATATAAAATTCACCGGATGAGGAAAAAAGAGAATTCAGAAGAAGGGAAGACATAAGAGTTGAAGAAGACAGAACCTTGTGTCCTCTCTCAATGAACTTGACAGCAAAGAGTTCTCTGGTGAGCTTGTCTCTTACCAGCCTTGCCACCCCAAAATTCCCAGACCCAATATCTTTCACAATCTCATACCTCTCCATACTATTACACCAACTAATTCCTAAACCCTAAATTTGCACTCTTCTTCCTCTTGTAATTTGACAGAGTTGACAAACCAGATCATGAGACATCAACTGGGATGAAACTGAAAAAGGGTTGGAGGGGGTACGGCACTGACAGAGATTTTGGAGGGTTTAGGAGGACGTGTGGGAAAATGGGTTGGTGCGTGAGACTTATCAATAAAAAGTCTTCACAGAACATGAGAGGCCTCCTCACAGTATTTGACTGTATGTTTTGTAGATGTAGTCCATGTGAAGGAAAGAAACAAAAAAGTACAAGTGGTATATTTGTAATTGAGAGATATTATGTTCGATTTTCGTCAACGGCGAATTTGAACCACTAGTTCATTGTGAAGGTTTGCATATGAGTTAGGGCGCTGTAACCGACGTCTTATACTTAAATTCGAATCATCTTTACGAGATACTAAAATGATTTTGGATTTTCTTTATTGAAGGATAAAAAGTATATAAAAATTGATGGTTTTTAAGTGTAAAATTAATTTCCTGCGTCCTATTTTTGTCAGCTTTGCTTTTTTCGTTTTGTCAATGAAGAATCAAACGACAAAAACAAAAAGAAGAGTGCACTAAAAGAAAAGGAAAGTGAGGATGATTTTCCTTATGTAGAAAAGATTGGAAAGTGAATTATGAGCTCAGCTAAGTGTGAAAATATAACACTTTTATTTGATTTTATTGTGAAATTAATAATATGAATGCAGTGAAATATAAAGTAAATAAAACACAATTTTACTAAAAAAATATTATTGCTAACTTTTTGTGAGGCTAAGCTCACACCATTTCCCTTAGTGTAGATAATATTGTTTGCTAAAAAAAACAATATTTACAAGGTTAGACAAGTGTGCTTACGTCCTCGGGTAGTAGCAGTAATCTCTCACATTAATAAATTGAAATTACAAAAGCAATGGAAACAATATATTGTATATCTTCTCTTCTAATGATTGTCTTACATTTGTGAGCTAATAGGGTCTTGAAAGTTCGTAATGCCATCCACCTGGACAACAGTTTCTTGATTATGGATTTTAAAGATAGAGACAAAAGATAAAATCACAATCAGCATTGACTGACGGGTGATGAAAGAAATTTGCAAAGAACAAGTTCGTCATGACCATGACTTGCCACCCTAATGAAATAATACCATGCGGAGAAAGGCTTGAATTGTATTATTATAATCAAAACCTCACACTTTCGATTGTATCCTGAAGCAACTTAACTACACTTTGGTCTCACTCATTCCTAAGGTTGTTGAACCGCAAGATATGACTCAGCTTCAGCCAATTGCCATGTGCAATGTACTGTATAAAATTGCCAATTGCCAATTGCCTTTTTTAAGAATGATCTACATTTGGTTTTAAGAGTCTCGTTTTCTTAGACTCCATGGTCTAAGAAAATTGTGATCACCCGATGGTCAATCTTAATCCAACAGTAGAGTAAAAAGTTAAACAACATAAATTAAATAATCACACACTATTGACTTAAGATCAAATGGCAAGTGACCACAATTTTTTTAACTATAGAGTCTAAGAGAACGTAACTATTGGTTTAAACATGTTGTAAACTTCATTCTCTATCACGGAGTAAAATTCTTTCCCTTCTTAATCACTCTCCCTTTCCCTTTCCTCCTATTTAAAAGGTTACGATTAAGTCACGTCAACAAATTGTTTTGAATTTTTTATGTAGAAGAAAAAGACAAAAAGAAGAGTGTGAGAGGAGAGAGGAAAATGGATGGTAATACGGGGGATTTGGATCCCATTTGGATCCAAATTGTGGGGATCCTAGGGATCTTCACATCTTAGCCATTCATCGTGCATCGTGCGGTCAGAAATCATTTGACTTTTTTTTTATTTAAAATTAAACACAAATAAGGCTTAACGAAAACTAGCCGCATGATGTACGATGAATGCCTAGGATATGGAGATCCCTAGGATCCCCACAAAGTAGATCCGGTGAGGATCCTCTTCCAGATCCAAAAGGGGAGGGAGAATCCTTACTCTCTCTTGAGTGAATGTTGGAATCGAATGTGGTGCTGTTGTGTTCATCTGGGTCGTTTCTGCAGAGGTCATCAGGTTTGTGTTCATCCAAACCCTCCATTTCTTTCAAGTTTGATTCTTTGTTTTACTGACGTTTTTTTTTTCTTGCAATGCGTTCACAATCACTTCTACTGCAAACTTTAGTCTTCTTTTAGGCCATCTGTTATTCATGTTAGTAATAACAGTAGTGAACTTCCTATGACTCACAGACTTTTCCTTGATAAAATAGTACCCTCATGATTAGACCATGTCTATGAGATTTGATAAAAGAAAGGTGCATTAGCGGTTAACACATTGGAATTGGATAAGTTATTAGGAATATGACAGATCCGTTCGAGCGGCAGTGAAAGGAAAGGGGAGTAAGCAAGCTTTAAGAGATAGGGGGATGGGAGCAAATTATGCATTGGTTGTTTCGGAATAGGTTTCAACCAATTAAACTATAAGCCCCTACGGATCTCTACATGCAATTCGCCCACTTCGGGAAGAGCAGACGGAAGGAAAGATGAGGCCTTTGCTCTATCTGCTTCTTCCTCTTCCTAGGAATGAACAATTGGATAAAAAAAAGAGGGATTTTCTTAGTTTATAGATATAATTATATAATTATATATCTATCAGCTAGAGGGTTACCTGCGATTGGAAATGGCATAACCAGAAGTGGGGAAGGGGACAAGGTTACGCGCCGGGTAGCGCAACGCATCTATTTTGGGTACAAAGGCAACAATGGGTGCTAACCCGGCCACCCAACCCAACGTGTCAGGGGCGGGCCGGCCATAGGTTCGAATCCTGCCACCTTTCTTGTGGATCATCTTGTGGTTGCCAGATGATGGGAATAATAAAGCAGAAATTTTGAAATGAGCACGAAATGTTGATATTGACCAAATTATTTACCCTAGGTTAAACTCACTTTCTCTCTGCCTTCATAAAGGAAGTTTCCTAGATGACTGAATCATGCCTTTCTCCTTGGATCCAAAAGTTGAATGCCCTTTGATGATCCTTCTCTAGGTAAAGGGTGGAAAGTAGAGAGAATCGTGGTGAAGGATAAAGAGAGAGCTTCGTCTATCAATGAATAACGGATAGACGGAGCTCTTGGCATTGTTTTGTTTTTCTCTCCTTTCCTATTAGCGAGTTCCGCTTTGGCACTCAAAATCTCGGGTATGATTCTTACTTGCTGGCCCTACCCTTGGCTTTTTTGCTAACAGTGCATTCTATGCCATCTTCATCCCCTTCCTTGCTTCGAGGAGCAGGTCGAATAGTCGAAGAAGGGTATGAGATATTTCCTATTCTCGGAATTAGCCATCCCCCCTTGTCTTGATTCTCCTCTTGTCCCTCTGAATCTTGATCTAAGACGAACGTGCTTTTTCAAGCTTTTTCCAACCCCTCAGATCACTGCCTTTCTTGCAACATAGTTTGAATTCCGCTCCGTTTAGTAGAGTACTCTAGAATATCGTATTGTAACATCATTGATAGGGGAAGGAAAGAAATTTACATGGTTGAACATCGTTGCTAGTCCTCATTATTCCATTTTTGTCTTTCTATGGGGACACATGAGATGCTATTGTGACGTTATGGTATCTTGAGCTAATTACGCATGTGCTCAATAATTCTCTCAAAGTGTCGTAATTGAAAAATAAAACACATGTTAAGCATTTGTTCTGTGCACCAAAAAACTCAAGACCTACCATACATGGCTCTGACATACTCCCACAATTTTTCAGGGTCAAGAAATTTCTAATTCAAAAAAAAAAAAGAAAGGAAAAGACAATTATTAAGACAAAAATAGTTTCAAGAAATCAAAAAGGAAATCAGAAGCCAGCTTCTGCCAACTGCCATTCAAAATAAAAAGGCACACCTTTTTTCCAGTTCAAAAATCAAACTCCCGTGTTATTACTTATTATTACCAAAAGGATTTATAAAATAAAAAAAGTGCGTTGCCAGCTGCTGCTTCCACACCAGCCAATTGGAAATCAAGGCCGGGACCAATCCAACGGCCCACATCTGTCCTCCTCCCAGCGCAATTATCGCTCCACTGCCCCCAAAAATAACACCCCCGTTTTCCCTTGTACCTCAAATCTCTCTCCTCTCCTTCTTCCCCCTACCAAAAATCACACTATCCTTCTCAGATCTCCTGATCCGATCCCTCCATCGACCTCCGAACCCTAACAACAATGGCGGCAGCCACCCCCTCCCCCCGCGAAGAGAACGTCTACATGGCCAAGCTCGCCGAGCAAGCCGAGCGCTACGAGGAGATGGTCGAGTTCGTCGAGAAGGTCTCCGCCTCCGCCGATAAAGAGGAGCTCACCGTCGAGGAGCGCAACCTCCTCTCTGTCGCCTACAAGAACGTCATCGGCGCCCGCCGTGCCTCCTGGCGCATCATCTCCTCCATCGAGCAGAAGGAGGAGAGCCGCGGCAACGACGACCATGTCGCCACGATCCGTGACTACCGATCCAAGATCGAGACGGAGCTCTCCAACATCTGCGAGGGCATTCTCAAGCTCCTCGACTCCAGGCTCATCCCCTCCGCCATCGCCGGCGATTCCAAGGTCTTTTATCTCAAGATGAAGGGCGATTACCACCGTTATCTTGCCGAGTTCAAGACCGGCGCCGAGCGCAAGGAGGCCGCCGAGAGCACCCTCTCCGCCTACAAGGCCGCTCAGGTATCACATTGGCTTAGATTTCCCCATTTTCTTTGATTTAGGGTTTCATTTGCGAATCCAATTAAACTCACTATATGTCAATCTCATGCATCATCTTGTCGTAAAATTAAACTTATCGTTAGTTCAGATAGAGCAAATAGATCGAATTTCGTGCAGATTTATCTATTTTCAAATACCAAATTGTGTAATAATCTCAGCTGATCATTTTGTATGCAATCACTTTAATGGATTGGATTGGTAGACATTCTGGTTAGTTATGACGGAACAAATAGATTGCGAATTGTGTTCAGATTTTCCTCATTTTTTAAATTGAGTGCAGAAAATTAAGGATTGGATTATTATACCGTCGATTATGAATCAATTTATTGCTCGATTGTAAATGGATTCTGTGTTTCATGTGTTTCAGGACATTGCCAATGCTGAACTGGCACCAACACATCCAATCCGCCTGGGGTTGGCTCTCAACTTCTCTGTGTTTTATTATGAGATTCTGAACTCTCCCGACCGCGCCTGCAATCTCGCCAAACAGGTGAATGTCTTTGATATTTTATTGATTATATACCGGTGTGTTGAAGAAGCACAAAGATTTAGAAACTTATAACATTGTTTTAACTTTGGATTTGATCTGTGACTTCCGCCAGGCTTTTGATGAGGCGATCGCAGAGTTGGACACTCTCGGAGAGGAGTCATACAAGGACAGCACTTTGATAATGCAGCTTCTCCGTGATAACCTCACCCTGTGGACCTCTGACATGCAGGTATTCATATGGATCATATTGATCCTCTCTCTTCTATCCTCCTGCTCTTCTGCGATATTACGAAGACTCATTTTGAATTGTACATGCTCTTGTTTCAGGATGATGCGGCTGACGAGGTTAAAGAAGCAGCAGCGCCCAAGCCCACCGAAGAACCAAAGCAGTGAGCAACATTCATTGCTGCAAATTAGGGTTGAGCTTCTCCTCTATATGTTTTTAATAGGAGAAGGTAATCCTGGCTAATTCAAATCCTATTCCGACTCTAGGCATTCTTGTCTTTCCAATTCAATGGTTGACAAACCCTGGTCTTTTCTTTTCCTTTATTTTTTTTTCTCCTTTTTAATTAGTTTGTTTTTTTTCAGTTCTGTGTTTTCGAATTGGAATTTGAAATATCTGTCTTGAATTTCCGTCTTGGTTGTTTAATATCGCATATAATTTTACTCGTCATCGATATCTTTTGGTTATGATTTGTTGTTGTTCATGGTGACTGGTCGTTATCTACTTTTATAAAAGGTGCATGAGAATACATGATTGTGAAGGGATTTTTCCCTTTTTCCCGTGAAGGAAAATGGACTTGTTTGATTGGGACACAACACATTGGTACCTTTTGATACCATCCACAAATGTTAAGGTTCATATAAATTTAGGCCAAATAATGATTTTGATCCCTGTAGTTTGGGTGACGTTGCATTTTAGTCCACGTAGTTTTAAATTTTACGATTTAACTCGTGTAGTTTACGAAGTGCAATTAGGGCATGAGTGGTTGCGTGACACATGCCCCTAGCATTCTCTTGTTTGAAGGATATAAGTCGTATTGTATGAATTTGTGGTTTAGTAAAACTACAGTAGTTACTGGCAAAAACATGGATACATAGTACATACTACATAGACTGGAGGTGAAACTTTACCTAAACTACTAGAACTGAAGGGATTTGTTATTGGTACTCAAAAAAAAGTTCGAGTTGGAGGACTGTCGGATGACTTTTTGAATCGTCAATAATAGTTCTCGAACTAAACTTGTAGTGTGCACAGTTTTGTAGCTCCTACGTCATGAAATAGACAGGGATGCTTGTAGGCTTGCCTTAATCCGGATCCTCTTTGCGAGGATCTTGGGGTCTGTGCAATTAGTTTTCGTCAGATATTGTTTATGTTCAATTTTAAATAAAATTTTTTAAAATAATTTCTGATTGCACGATGTTTGATGAACGGACACGATTCATGGATCTTCATTCAGCTTGCCTAATATACAATGTATTAGTTAATAGTTATTCTAATACAATCTGTTGACTTAATCATATCAGATCTTCAATATGTTTAGTAATCTTATCGTCATTGATACGTATCTTATGGTCTAAAGCTCAGACTAGGACAGCTTATTTAATCTTCAGTCATTCGTCACATATTTTTTTTTTTTTTGACAGAGTCATATTCCAAATATCAACTAAATAGACCTCCATCAACACATCAGCTTGAATCTCCTTATTTAATATTTGAACCAATCCTTTCGAATCAGACTCCACCTCCAGCACCTCCGTGGACGCATGAAATCCCCTTGAATCTCCTTCTTGTCATCAGATATGGCCGCCGCCTCAGCCATATCTGATGACAAGAAGTACTCCCCACCATTTCCTCCCACCATCTTTGGAATTCTTGCAAAGTCTACCTTTGTTTCTTTCTGCCATGCCGCATCAGTATTTAATTTTAACCTGCCAAACTCAGGTTTCCTCCATCCCTTTGCGCTGACCGCAACCTGGGAAACATCTCCCACCAGTTCCTATCGTCCACTGCTATCCTCCTCCCCATACTCCACGTCCATCGCCGCTTAGAACTCGGTTACTTGACGTAGCCACAACTCAATTGCAATATGAGGCATGATACGATTATCGTTAAACACAGCTCCATTGCGACATTTCCATACACGCCACAAACCAAATGCAATTCCTTGTAGCACTGAATCTATGTGCTTCTGTTTCATCAGTACGCCTTTCCAAGTTATGTCTCACTGCCAGAGAAAGACGGCAAGCTCGCCAAAGAAACAACCTAATTTTATTAGGAACCATCACCTACCATGTTTTCTGCCAAAGACCATCCATATAGCACAGAGAGCTTGACATATCACCCCCCCTTCCTACCAAATTCCCCATTTTTCATCATCTCAAGCGCAACAAAGTATCATTTAACCGTGTATAGCCCATTTTTCGTATAATACGTCGATCTTCACAGCCACTTCGACTAATAGGGATAGCCCTAATAATTTCAGCATCCTCCGACTTAAACAATTCAGTCACAAGTTCAGTCTTCCATTCCTTAGTCACAGGATCAATAAGGGACTGCACAAGCGGATCAACATCCCTTTGCCGCATCAGTGGTCTAAATGTATGGGGTATTGGGAGCCACGAGTCATTTGCCGCATGTATACTTGATCCATTACCAACTCTCCACCTAAGACCACGTAGTAATACTTGACGGCCAAGTAAAATCCCTTTCCAACCCCACGATGATTTATTCCTCCTATTAGCCTTCAAAAAAGAAGTGGCAGGAAAGTATTTATCACGAAGTAATTGGCCAAGAACAGAGTTAGGATTATGTAATACCCGCCAACTGATCTTTGCTAGCATCGCCAAATTAAAACAAATCAAGTCCCGGAAACCCAAACCACCACATTTTTTACTCATTGTCATCTTATCCCACGCCACCCAATGACACCCTTTCATTCTCGATTGCCCTCTCCACCAAAATTGAGAGATAACCTGTTCCGTTTCTTTACATGTTCCAACCGGTAACTTAAAGCAAGCCATTGCATGATTTGGTATAGCCATTGCTACTGATTTGATCAAAACCTCCTTACCCGCTAGAGAAAGGAATTGTTCTGCCTAACCGTCAATACGAGACTCAATACCACGTCTAACAGATTCGAAGACCGCCTTCTTCGAGTGCCCAAAATCAAATCCGTCTCTTGCTTGAATATCCATCACCGTAACGATGCGCTTTTTTTGTTTTTTAGGGCATCCCTTCCCAAAATATAGAGAGCTTTTCTCCAAGTTAACAATCTGACTCGAGGAGTCACCATAATCCTGTAAAATGCGCATCACCTGACTAGCCTCATACTCATTGGCTTGACAAAAAATGACGGAATCATCCGCAAAGAATAAACAAGAAATTGGCTCCGCTTCCACTGATACCCGCATCCCATGTATCAAACCGTCCAACTCATGTTTGCGAATGTACGAAGAAAGTGCTTCCGCACAAAGAAGAAATAAAAAATGTGACATCGGGTCTCCTTGCCTTAGTTCTCTTGTCGGCAGAATATATCCCGAAGGGACACCATTCATCAAAACACTATACGATACCGTAGAGATGCACTTCCGAATCCAGTAGCAAAATTTAGGGTGAAAGCCAAGCTTCAGCATAACCTCCAATAAAAAACCCCACTCCACCCTATCATACGCTTTAGCCATATCCAATTTAATCGCCATACTTCCTTCCACCCCTTGTTTAAGAGAATGAAGAATTTCATGAACCACCAAAATATTATCATGTATTTGACGACCCGGAACAAAAGCAGACTGATTAGGGCTAATTACCGCCGCAATCACTCTCCTTAATCTCATAGTCAAAACTTTAGCAATTACCTTATACAATACATTACACAGAGAAATAGGTCTCAGCGGGGACATCAATCGCGGGTTCTTCACCTTCGGTATTAATACAATATGTGTTTGATTCAATTTTTTAAGCATTTTCCCCTAATGATGAACGGCTTTCACCATACGTATGATATCATCCCCCATCACCTCCCAATGGTCCTAAAAAAAACCGGCCGTAAACCCATCTGGACCTAGTGATTTTGTCGCCGAAATTTGAAAAGTTGCAATCTGAATCTCCTCGTACGAGAATGGACGAATAAGCTCTTCATTCTCTTCATCCCCCCACCTTCTTTTCCACATATGCCGTGACCTCCCCACCCCTCCTTGCGGCATCAAACAAAAATAAATCCTCAAAGTAGGAAATAGCCACATTTTGCATGCTACGAGGGTCTTTATGCCAAGATCCATTATTATCTTCCAAACCAAGTATATGATTACTTCTTCTTCGCTGTATCGTTTGGGTGTGAAAGAATTTTGTATTTTTATCACCCCCTCGAAGCCACGTATTCCGTGATTTCACCTTCCAATATTTTTCTTCATCTTTCAATGTATCATCCAGCTCTCTCTCTTTAGCCACAATATAATCTTGCCATACCTGACCATCCACAATACCCCTCCTTATCTCCTCCCTAATTTCCATAATACGACGTTGAGAGTTTGACCCAGAATTTCCAATCACGTAGCCGTCTCCGAGTACCCTTGAGTTTCTCACACACATGGAACGCCAACGATCCATCGATCATCTCATGCCAAGAGTCCAGAATTAAATCTCGGCACTCCTGAATTTTACCTTACCGTGAATCATAATTAAACCTTTTTGGCGAGTTAAAGGCTTGCCCATTGGAGGATAAGACAAGCATGGAATGATCCTACCCTTCTAACGCAACATGAGTAATTGTAGCCCTTGGAAACATATCAATCCACCCAGATGTTGCCACCCTTCTATCAAGTCCTTTTATTCATCCACGTAAAAGGATAGCCAACAAAACCCAAGTCAATAAGACCATTGGCAGCCAAGAAGCCCCTAAAATCCTGTGTACTCGCAATCGAGCAATCCTTCTTTCTCCCCGTCATCAACAATGTCATTAAAATCTCCAATTAATAAACATTTCCCAGCCGAATAACTGATTTTCTTACCGAGTTTCCTCCACTGATCTCTCCTCTGTTTCTCAGCCGTACTAGCATACACTGCAATCATCTGCCAACCCGTAGGGTCTCGATCATCCCCAAACCCGAGCTCAATAAAGAAACTTTCACTTTTAACAATAGAAATCATAGCATCCTCCTTCCAAAAAAACACATAGACCACCACCAATACCCTTTGGTTCCACCGGTTGCATATAGTCCATTTGAAGCACCTTAATGAGATACTTGTAGCGATAACTTTTATTTTTAGTCTTAAGAAGTATCACTACATAGGGGTTGTGAAGCCTAGATTGCTCCACCAGTGCGTCAACTGTCAAGAACCCTATATTCCTTGACAGTTCCAACATAAGGTTTTCATGGCGCCCGTGAAAACCCATCACGGCTGGTCTCCTCCGCCTTTAAAAAAATAAATAACCTTCTATTCCTCACTCTTCTCACCTCACCATCATCCTCCCCTGACGACTCTTTCATCTCTTCATTCCTTCTTTTCTTCCTACTATGTTCCCTGGAAATAGCATCAATAATCGGCCCTAAATTAAAAGGATCCGAGTCTTGAGTTCCTCCCCATCCTATACCAGACACAGGTTCATCACCCCTTCCTTCATGTCACTGCTCATTTGAGCTATCAGCAACCATTTGTCCATCTCCCTGCAGCGAACCTTCCTCCACAGCTATTAGAACATTGAGATCAACCTCGATCCCCCTCTGACTACATCCCCCCATCACCTACCACATCTCCCATAAGCTCTTGAAGCTCAAATAAAATCACATTTGCCACCCCCGGTGCCACTTCACCCCCCCCCCTGCCCTGCCCAATTAACCTTGCATCAAATGCCTTCTCTCTATTCCTTATTGCTTCCTCGTCCTCAAATAAAATCACATTTGCCGCCCCGCCCAATTAACCTCGCATCAAATGCCTTCTCTCTATCCCTTTTTGCTTCCTCCTCCATGTCTCGCTGACGTTTCATCCTCTCAACCGAGTCCCCATTCAACTCCCAAGACTGAACCAGAGGACATGGATTTTTCATAGGAGACAAGGCAGTATCCCCGACATCCACCCCTGGAGTTCTCTTTGAGGACAAACCTTCCCTCTGCTCTTCACTTTGAAAATTATGGTTCTTCATATCACCTCTCATACCCTGCATATTACATTCTCCACTTCTCCCAGACAACTTACTTTTCCAAACTCCCTCACTCGCATACCGACTTTATTCCTTCGTGAATGAGACAACAGAGGATTACCATGTAAATCATACCTAGCCTCCAAGCCACCATAAGGAAATTCCACCACCCTTAAGTGGCCAATCCTTTCATCTTCCTTCGCAAATTGCGCTTCACTCATCTTCTTTGTACACACCCTATTAGCATGCCCAAGTTTTCCATAATAGAGACAGTAATTAGGCAACCCTTCGTACTGAAACTCAACCCACACCTGCCCCTCATCCGAGAACGTAACAACCATGCCTCGCATCAATGGGTAATGAAGAGCCATCACGAGACTTATTTAATATCTAGTTATATGCCATTTAAGGCCATCTCCAACCGATCCAGCTAGAGGTATAAGGTCGAAAATAGTCCTAAATGACACGAAAATCATCTCCAACCGAAGGCTAGGCCAAATAGCTCGTGGGCCCCATTGGGCAACAAAAGCAGAATCGAGCCAACTGGCTGGCCTGAACCAGCCAGCCAGCCAGCCAGCCAGCCCTGGCCGGTCCAGGTTTTTGAATCCCAACGGCTAGTTGCTGACGTCAGCTAGTCATTATATTTGATTTTTGTTTTTACAGTTTTTTTTTTAATTTAAAAATTCTATTTTTTTTCCTATAGCTACCTATGTAATGTGAGATCCCACATCGCCCAGAGGAGTGATCCTTATATGTATATTCCCATCCCTACCTAGCGCGAGGCCTTTTGGGAGCTCACTGGCTTCGGGTTCCGTAGGAACTCCCAAGTTAAGCGAGTAGCGCGTGAGAGCAATCCTAAGATGGGTGACCCACTGGAAGTTCTCGTGTGAGTTCCCAGGAACAAAACCGTGAGGGCGTAGTCGGGGCCCAAAGCGGACAATATCGTGCCTATGGTGGTGGAGCAGGCCCGGGATATGGTGGACCCCTGGGTCGGGATGTGACAATTTGGTATCAGAGCCTAACCCTGGCCGTGGTGTGCCGACGAGGACGTCGGGCCCCTAAGGGGGGTGGATTGTGAGATCCCACATCGCCCAGGAGAGTGATCCTTATATGTATATTCCCATCCCTACCTAGCGCGAGGCCTTTTGGGAGCTCACTGGCTTCGGGTTCCGTAGGAACTCCGAAGTTAAGCGAGTAGCGCGCGAGAGCAATCCCAGGATGGGTGACCCACTAGGAAGTTCTCGTGTGAGTTCCCAGGAACAAAACCGTGAGGGCGTAGTCGGGGCCCAAAGCGGACAATATCGTGCTATGGTGGTGGAGCGGGCCCGAGATATGGTGGACCCCGGGTCGCGATGTGACATGTAAGATCCCACATAGCCCAAGGGTGTGGATCCTGTAAGACTTATATGTATATTCCCATCTCTACCTAGCACGAGGCCTTTTGTGAGCTCACTGGCTTCGGGTTTCGTAGGAACTCCGAAGTTAAGAGAGAATGGGCCAGAGCATTCACAGGATGGGTGACCCACTGGGAAGTTCTGCTCGTGTGAGTTCCCAGAAACAAAACTGCGAGGGCGTGGCCGGGGCCTAAAGCGGACAATATCGTGCTATGGTGGAGTCGAGTCCGGGATGTGGTGGTGGCCCAGGCGGGGATGTGACAATTTGGTATCAAGGCCAATCCCTGGCCTGAAGTGTGCCGACGAGGACGTCGGGCCTCTAAGGGGGTGGATTGTAAGATCCTACATTGCCTAGGGGTGTGGATCATGTAAGCCTTATATGTATATTCTCATCTCTACCTAGCATGAGGTCTTTTGGGAGCTCACTGGCTTCGGGTTCCGTAGGAACTCCGAAGTTAAGCGAGAATGGGCCAGAACATTCCCAGGATGGGTGACCCACTGGGAAGTTCTGCTCGCGTAAGTTCCCAGAAACAAAACCGTGAGGGCGTGGCCTGGGCCCAAAGCGGACAATATCGTGCTACGGTGGAGTCGAGTCCGGGATGTGGTGGTGGCCCAGGCGGGGATGTGACAATTTGGTATCAGGGCCAATCCATGGCCTGAAGTGTGCCGACGAGGACGTCGGGCTCCTAAGGGGGTGGATTGTAAGATCCCACATCGCCCAGGGGTGTGGATCATGTAAGCCTTATATGTATATTCTCATCTCTACCTAGCACGAGGCCTTTTGGGAGCTCACTGGCTTCGGGTTCCGTAGGAACTCCGAAGTTAAGCGAGAATGGGCCAGAGCATTCCCAGGATGGGTGACCCACTGGGAAGTTCTGCTCGCGTGCGTTCCCAGAAATAAAACCATGAGGGCGTGGTCGGGGCCCAAAGCGGACAATATCGCGCTACGGTGGAGTCAAGCCGGGGGTGTGGTGGAGCCCGGGTCGGGATGTGACAACCTAAGGCATTAAACAACATTAAATAATATTAAACAATATTAAGTAACATTAAACAACATAAAAGAAACAAACATTTAACAACATGAAACTTAAACAACAATTTTAAAAACATTTAACAACATAAAACTTAAACGCCTACTCGATGCTTCTTTTGGCCTAAAGATGTGCAACATGATCTTGTTGTAGGTACTTGTTTGTGGCACGAGAACGTATCATCCTATGGCGCCTCTTGTACTCATTTAAAGAGATATTACCAGTTCTTGGATTGAAAGGCAAATTAGGCCCATCATATATTTTTGCAAAGTTACTAACACATCGACACGTGGCACTCAAAATCCGAGACATAAAATTATTGAGATTCCTTGTCGACAAGAAATCAGCAAAGTTACACATCAACACGTGACACTCGAAATCCGAGACGTAAAATTATTGAGATTCCATCTTGAAAAATTTTGACAATCCATAATGTAAAATTATTGAGGTAGTTTAATTTAAGTAACCATATTAATTCAATTAAAATAATAAATTATGTTTGGCCCTATGGCCCTTTGGCTTCCCTCGGTTGGAGATTGTTTTTTGTCACGGGGCTATGTTTGGCCCATGGTCATCTGGCCCCTTGGTTGGCGATGGTAAGAAAAATGGTCTAACACTGTTCATTAAAATATTAATTTCTTTGAGGGCTATAGGGCTGAAGAGAGCCCTCATACCCTCATTCGGTTGAAGATGGCCTAATATTAAGGTGTAGTGATATTCTTCTTCATTTGTAAATGAGAGGTCTTAGGTTCGATTCTCGTCAAAGATGAATTTAAATTACATTATTGTTAGTTTATTGTGAAGCTCAGTCCACTCCCTCCCCTTTGTGTAGATAATATCGTTTGTTAAAATAAAAAAAAAATCTAGTCATGCTTCTATAAAAGGGTCTTGCTCGTAACTGCTTTGTTGAAAGTGTAAATGAAGCCATCATGTTTGAAGTTCACATGTTTCTCTTATGCATTGTATGTATGTTCGAGCAATGAATCAGTTAGTAATTTGTTATCAATTTCGTCATCTACAAGAGTTGAACCTAATACTTCCCACCTATAAGTGTCAAGTGGCTTTTTTTGTTTTTTTGTTTTGTCAATTAGGGCTAATCTCTTCTTAAGTTCATCATGATTTAGAGATAGACTAGAGGAGCATGCTTGCACACGCGTCATCAAATGTGTACGTGTATCCATCTAAATATTAAATAAGGGAGGTGCTACCCACCCACCCACACATTTTCACTTCTCACGCACCTTTTGTTAACTTTTAGCTTTGATCTTTTTGAATTCATTTGATCCGACAACCGAGATTGAGAGGAATGTATGAGAAATAAAAATAGGCATGTGGATAGCACATCCTTAAATAATTGACGTATTAAATAATCAAATTTTTTTGTTTAATAGATAATTATATTTCTAATTTAGAGATTCGCATTAGAGCATTTCCACCCATATGATGAATCTAGGTTTAGGAGTGGACTTGTGACTGTTACTATTCACTTAAACAGTAATTGTCTCGACTTCTCCTTACCACTTTTCCCCCGTTGTGAATAATAACTATCATGGCAGTTAGTATTCTCCAATTGTTCAACAGATGAGATTAATTTAAAATAGATTGTTATAGTGTTGCTACTCTCCATCCATTGTGAATAGTAAGGTCATCTTCAACCGAATGAGGACCGGAGGGCTCATTTTAGCCATCTAGCCCTCCAAGAAATTAATATTTTAATGAACAATACAGAGCCATATTTCTTCCCATCTCTAACCTAGGGGTCAGAGGGCCATATGCCAAATATAGCCCTGTGATAAAAAAAAAAAAAAAAATCATCTCCAACCGAGGGCCAAAGAGTCATAGGGCCAAACATAATTTATCATTTAAATTTAAAAACTACAACAACTTAAATTTAAAAACTACAACTACAACAAATTAAATGTAATATAATTAAATATTTAAAATAAATTGTGAAAGGAACATGCTTATGAAAGGAACTACAACTACACCTATTATAATTGTCCCACATTGGCTGTGGGAGATGAATGAGTAAGGAAACATGCTTATAAAATGAACACCCCAACTTTGACCAAATCACTTTTCTCGGCCCAAAAAATCTAAACCCATAATTAAATATTTTTTTGAAAATTTTGGCCTAAAAAAAAAAAACGAACAAATTTAAATTCAACGGTAACTAAAGTTAGCTAGCCATTGGTTTTGAGCTGTGGCCTAGCCCGGGGCTGGGTGGTTGGTTCCTTTGGGCCAGTTGGTTGGCCCTTTGATCCTTTTTTGTTCAGTGGGACCCACGAGCACTTTGGTCTGGCCCTCGATTGAAGACGGTTTTCGGGCTATTTTCGACCCTCTGGACCCTTCGGTTGGAGATGACTTAACTGCCATGGTTCTAGACCTGAGGCTAGAATGGACATGGCAATTCTCAATGCTCCATCAGCCATGGCTTGAAGAAATGGGTGGAGGTGAATGTTGGATTGGATTTGGGACCTAGCCATGGCAAAAATCATCGATAGACTTGCTCTTACACACAAGGCTAAACTCATTGAGGATGTGTCCCATAACCTACGCTCAACATTCGCTTGAAGACAGGCTTATAACTTTTGTCACCGTCAAACATCTAAACTGTCTACTATGACTCCTTTGTCAATTTGTTTGTCCAAAGTTGTAGTTACAGCTTGAAATTATTCATGTGTATGCAGCAGCACACACAAAGACTATTGTAGGTTCATTAGTGCTTCAAAATCACAATATGACACGTATATATAATTAACTTGTTAAAAGCATACTAAAAATATCTTTAGCGGCCAAATTCACAACGACCAATGCAATACTAAACAAAGCCCCGAAATTATGTTTGAGCTTCACTTGGTTCTCTTACTTGTTATGTGTATGTCCAAAGGAATTGGAAAAGGGGATCTTGAGGATTCCGTGATCGTGACCGTTCATCGTACATCATGCAGTTAGAAATCATTTGAAATTTAAAATTTAAAATTAAATATAAATAATATTTAACGAAAACTGACCGCACGATGTACGTTGAACAGCCACGATCACAAGATCCCCGAAATCCCGAGGATCCTTTTCCAAAGGAATTAGGGATATGTACAATGTTGTGTGGTGGGCCTTTTCTGATCGACCAAGCAACCATATGTTTGCCAAGGCTATTTTTCATAAACACAGCCAGTTTTTCAAAATCCCCATAGGACTCTTCCTTCGTCCTTAGATCTATTGCAGTGGCTAAATTATCACTTGAGAATCTATTTGCGTAGCAACACTGATGACATAGATGATTGTGATGTATTTAAGTAGCACATCATTCGTCCATTAAATATTTGACATGTGATGAATCAATTTCACGAAAGAATCCTTGTGTCTTGTGAGCAATGATTGATGCCTAACTTAATGTCGTGTTTTTTTTTTATTGTTGTCAACAACTTAATGTCAATCCAATCATGAACCATGACATTAGAAATTGAAAATAAACAAGGGAGGGTTTGTTGCCCCGTCAAAAGTGTACATGTTTTGTATCCATCAAAATTTTAAATGATCAAATTTCTGATTTCGGTTATCTATGCTCAACATCCGCTCAAAGAGCATTCACCCTTGCACCTTCGTCACGTAAATAAACCACCTACCATGACTCTTTGGTCAATTTTCGCAATGTAACGTATCCGACATGCAACGAAAAAGAGTAAAATATTAGTAAGTTTGGTTATGAAAAGTAAGGACCTTATGGACTAGGAACTCAAGTCTTGAACGAAACACACTAAGATGACCAATCAATCGCCACATTTAGATTGTCTTGTTTGACTTTTTTTTTTTTTTTTTTTTCTTTTTTAAACAAACAATAGTATCTATACTAACGTATGAAGGTTGTAATCAAATAATAACAAATTCCTAGGTCAGCTTCTCCTATGGGTATTTGAGTTAAGTAGGG
The DNA here is from genome assembly GCA_036320875.1 of Cotoneaster glaucophyllus. NCBI lineage: Eukaryota > Viridiplantae > Streptophyta > Magnoliopsida > Rosales > Rosaceae > Cotoneaster > Cotoneaster glaucophyllus. The sequence goes on along the minus strand of CM070072.1, from coordinate 6,339,805 downwards.
AACTCTGCGAACGAACAAGGCCAACTAATGGTGATTCGAAAAGCATTTGAGGAATACTTATACCTAATCAGCATGACATGTACAAGATCTCCTAGCACACTCCATCTGCAAAATCACACTAGAATCCAAACCCTAGTGTCTACACCAATCTTCAACAACCTAATATCCTTAAATTCACTTCAAACCTTAACTTATTAGCTTTAGCACTTATCGGGTCTTTCACGACTTAGAACAACATAACTGTTTTTAATTTTTTCTATCAACTCCTAGCGTAGTAAGGCTTGACAACAACATTTGCTAGTCTCGTGTTTCCAATTAATACGTTTTATCAACATCCATCACCCAACTGGTCAAAGAAAAGGAATGGCCCTTTTCAACATAAAACAACAAGTTTTGTTTGAACATGAAATTCAAACAATGAGGTGGAGTTTCATAGCATATGCAAATTAGGTGCCAAAATAGATTGCATCAACTTAGCACCAAATCAGGAAGAACATCTTAACATGTATTGCACAAATCGTGACGATACCTGCAATATCACTCTTTTTTCTATTCGGTTTATTAAAAAAGGGAACTGTCATTGGAACTCCGAAGAAGTCATATACACTCCTCCGTTATAGAACACAAGGAAGACATCGCCCTTGACGGAGCGCAAATGGTAACTTTTTTTACTTTCAGACTATTTTGGAATGCCAATAGCAACTTCCGATTAGAATTCGCAAATATGCATGAGCCAGACATGCTTATATCATCCAATTAGCAAATCGATAAGCAGAAAGTTCACAAAACTAAGATAATTAACAACAAAAGCACATTTTAGCAACACAAATTCTGTATATATAACATTCTAACCTTTGATTAAACCCCAAATATGCAGATAACAAACAAAGAACCAACCTACATATCTTTCACTCTCATATATCCCATTTACATAACAAGGATAATGCCCTAACTTTAAACGGCGGTGGACCGTTTTCCGTCCACCCATCGGTGACTGATAAACCCCTCAACCCAGAATGTACAAAGTTCTTGTCTTTTTTATAAAATTGAAAATTAAAAACCCTAAACCCTAAACGACTGTGTTTTGAAGCTTGACTTACCTGAAGAAACTTTAGAAACTTCTCCACCTAGGGCTTGGTACAGGCACTGTCGGCGAGAGCGGCAGCTGAGGAAACCCTAATTGATTTGGGGAAAGCAATGGGTACGAGGATCGCGGCGAATTCAAGCACCCGAATGGAAGCGGCGACGGAGGCATCGCGAACTGTGGCTGTGAAGCTATCGCCGTCGTTGTCTGCGGTTGTTGATTCGCTGATGTACCTATCCCCTGCAGCGGAGGCGCAACCTGATGATTCTGCTGCGGAGACGGCGTCAGATTGGTCCAGCGCGGCGAGACAAGTGGGGCCAGCGGCGAGAATCCCGAGAACTTCTGGTTGTTAGAATCGACGGCTGAGATTGAGTTGTTGAGGTACCGCATGTAGGCTGAGACGGGGGATTCAGCCGCTCCGTGTACGGTTGGGAAAGGAGGGAGGGGAGAGAGAGGGGTTGTGGACCGTCCGATGGAGTTGAAGTGAGCGGCGGCGGATCCCATGGGTGGGATGATTGGATTGCTGGCGTTTTGGGGTGGAGCGGCGCATTCTAGCGAGGGAGGGGGGCGGTTGTTAACCTGAGCGAGGGGAGGAGGGCGGATGCGCTGGAGGCGAGAGCTGATCTGGGGCTTGGGCTGGTGTACGGGCGGCGGGGGGTTAGAGAAGCGGTCGTGGGCGGGAGAGCCGGTGAGCTTCTGAACGACGTCGCGGAAGTCATTTTTGTTGATGTTGTAGACCGGCGGCTGGTGCTGCTGCTGTTGGGGAGGAAGAGGAAGTGGAGGAGGAGGAGGCGGTGGGTTTTCAAAGTTGGGTTTTTTGAGGAAGGTGTTTTGGGTGTTGGTGGGTTTTGAGATCTTGTGGGAGAGCTTGTTGACGTGTTTGAGGTAATTGTCTCTGGTGGTGGTCGTGTTGAAGCTTCCACCGCCGCCACTGGAAGCGGCAGTAGTGTGAGCAGCTGAATCAGTAGCTGAAGAGGGACAGCTTTTATCCATAACAAAAAAAACAACACAAAATCACATACAAACTCAGCAGACTCTCTCTCTCTCTCTCTCTCTCTCTCTCTCTCTCTCCTCTGTGTGGTCTGAGTAGATCTGAAAATATCTGGGGGGCGGTGGAGGGGGGTTGTTGGTCGGAGAGTGGTGGGGAATGGGAAATGAGGATAATCTTCTGAGGGAGCAGTCGACGAGTAGGGACAAGTGGTGGACTGGACTTTATATTATTTATATGGAAATGGAATTAGGAAAATAAAGTTTTTATTTTTGTAGGGAAATTAAAAATAAAGGAAAAAGGAATTTAAGAAAAAGAAAATAAAAGAAATGATTTTTATGGTCCCAAGTCGAGAACAAAGAAGAAGCAATTAACAAATGTGTGTCTCTCTCTTTGGTCTCTTTCTTCACTCAAAAGAAGATAAGGGACATGACCCGTAATGCAAGCCAAGCATCTCTCCACATTTAATCTCACTTATCTTTCTCGAAATTATTCTTCTGCTAATTACAAAACGTTGGTTTAGTCATATCACAAAGTTAACAAAAAAATCAACATATCATGTCATTACACTATCAAAGTTTTTAGACAATCAAAACAGACACAATTCCAAAACGTTTGGTCGTATCACAAAGTTAACATAAAAATCAACATATTATGTCATTACATTATCAAAAATTTTAGACAATCAAAACAGATACAATTCCAAATAGGAAGATTTTTAATGCCATTATATAATTTCCTTAGTACAAAATAATCCCTTTTTGGTATTTTTTTTACCACATTTTGATGAATAACAATCCCTACTAAATACTAAATAGAGATAATAATAACAACTGCAGATTTCTTTGGTAGGGATTAAACATTTGTTATGTAATGACATGGCATATGTATTTAATGGTGGTGGGTATTTTCCAACTTACCAAATAAGTAAATGTTAGCTTTTTTGGAACTAGAAATTTTCTCATCTGGTCAAAATTTCTGTTACACTTGCCTTATCAACATGCCAAATGTTACACCCAAAATTTCAAATTAATTTAGATCTCGTGTTGGGAATGAGTTCCGCACTATCCTAACGTATATATTCATGCTTAAAACTTTACCGTAATGATAAACTCGCTTCAAAAAATCTCTTCCATCATCCTCATTTTTGAACTTCCCTAGGAAAACAACTCAAAAACCCTTCATTAAAATAAGCGTAATTGACCCTAAAAATCTAAGAAGTTTTAACGAAACACTTTTAACGTTAAAGACATTTTTACTCTAAAAAGTCACTCATGGTACTATTCACTTACAATATTTTTTTGTCTTTTTCATTAAAACTCAAAGTTTTCAAACCATTTTCATTAATTTTCCTAAAAATCTATGGGATAATACTATTAACCAAGTATTCAAATACATCAAGGCATTCATTTAAAATTTTTTTACACCTCCTGCCTTCCATGAAGTCTTTATGGAATTTGATCATTTATGCGATGACACGGTTCGAAAATTTTGGAGTATGTATGACATATATTATTGAATTTAACGACTAAATGTAATAGGACTATGTACTATACATTTTTTTTTTCAAATAAAGAAAGATTAAACAAGAATAGCTATTTAGCAATAACTACATGCGAAGCACCTACCCTTTCCCAAAAAGATAAAAACCATTACATTCAAAAACCACCCGGCGATAGTCTCTGTGTCATTGAGTTTTATGATTTGAAGTATTATTCTTGCGCAAACTATTACGGTCAAACAAAATCTAAAGCTCTTTACATGATAAGGGTGTTGTGACCCGTTGCCACTTATTCCATCATGCATTTTGTACGGTAAAGAGAACACGTTTTTCAATCAAGGGTGGGGTATACATGTAAAGTTAGTCCAACATTCCTTCACTTTTTTCTACCCTTTTTTTTTTATAAAGTAAATTGTAGATATGGTTCCTAAACTTTAATTTAATTGGAGCAATGGTCTCTCAATTAAACTTTAATTCAACTGGAACAATGGTCCCTTAACTTTAACCCAATTGTAGCAATGGTCCTTCCAACATAACTCGTTTTGAAAAAAAAATTTGACGTAGTTAACGAAAATGATCATAATTACACACTTTGATGAGTTGAGGGACCCTAATTATATAAATGGTTATTCCAACAGAACTTATTTTGACAAAATTTTGACTAAATTGATGAAAAGAACTAGAGCTATACATTTTGATAAGTTGATGGACCAATGGTAATGGATTTTTAGTTGAGTGACCATTGCTCTAATTTGATTAAAGTTGAAGGACCATTGCTACAATTTACTCTTTTTTTTTCTTTTATTTTTTTTTATCAAAATGAGGAATCATCAAATATTGTCAACTATGACTCTATCTAAGTTTTTTTCTTACTTAAAAAGGGAATAACTCGTGGCAGATAATAATTATTTATTCTTTCGGAACCTAAAAGATGCTAGTTAATAATTGTATTTTATTTGTGATCACAATCAAGTGTATTTACAGCCTACAAAATATCAAACCCACCTTCTTCTTTTTTCTATTTAAAATGTTTTTTTTTTTTCGATGTTCGCACATTTTTACTAGGCCCTTTGTCGTGGTTATGACCCTATGTAAGTTAACGTTACACATGCAGAGGTGGATTGTCAACCATGGATTGTCAATTTGTGGTACCAAACGCTACGACGATGCAACCTTAAATGATTAGTCTAGTGAAAATTATTTTTAAGAGCTTTTTGTGTTGTCTTGTGGTATTAGTCATGACTCTTGGTCTAAGTTTGGTAGGGAGGTTAGAAAAAAAAAATTTAATTATTATCACGTCCCTAACTATCGTACAAGTTTGTATAAGAACCGTAGACGGCATGGACTATATTACTAGTAAACCATTACCGCACATGTTTTAATTAAGACTTGTATTGGATAACTTGACAATAATCTAACATGTTTAATTTTTGTTAATTCGTCAATAGTTGTCACTTAGCACCAATGGCGAAGTCAGAAATTATTCGCAGGAGGGGCGAAATTTAATAAAGGGTAAAAGGTTTCAAAAGAATTTAGACAACCATTCAAGGTCTAAGTCCAAGGTCTGCAAGAATGTTAGACAATATTTCATCCAACTCAGTAATCTCATTTTATCGAAAATTATCTAAAATATTCAAGTAGCATCTAGACTAATCAGAATAGTCAAAGGAGAACTTGGAGTACTTGGAATATTCAAATGAGGATTTGCACTAACCGTATTTGAAGGAGGATACAAGTGTCGTTTCTTTTAGTATCGTTCAATTACGTAAATGTATAATGAGGAAGGTCAAACAAACTCTAAGCGCTAGTCAAGCGACGGGCAGGGGCCTAACGCCTAGCGCCTAAGCGGAGCCTTCATTTATTATATATCATATAAATAAATGCATATTTATTATATAAAATATAATATATATTGAAAGATTCTCCTTAGTACTTTGGTAAATCATCTAATGGTATGAGATAAAAGTTCAAGTGATTACGAGTTCGTGGTGCATTACGAAATATTTTTTGAATCTCGTATGAATTTATTTTATATTGTATATGTGTGACTTGCAACTTATATAAAACAAAAGAATATAGTGTATATTTATATGATAGTGTGTACCCTAAAAAATAAAAAAGAAATACTTTTACAAAATACAGTAAATAATAGTATTATTTTCTTTCTTTCTTTTTATTTTGTCGATTAGTATATAGGGCATTTTAGGGAGTTCACTGCTGGTGAACAAGAAACTTTTGCTTGGGTTTTAGTATAGGTATAATTTTCTTTCAATTAGAGAACTATTAGAATTCTATGTGATGTTCTCCTGGTTGTGGCGAAATGAATGGTAGTAACTACTACCACGTGTAAAATGTAAGCAAAACTCGTGTAATTAAGTTATGAAAAATAGTTTTAACATTTTCGTCTTCTTCTTCCCGATGGTGGGTATGCAGACTCTGCAATCTGCAATTCATGCCGCACCAAGCTCTGCAACTGCAACCATGGCTGTCTTATTGCAGCCGAGATTCGCATCACACTAAGAACAAGAAGTCGCCGTACGCAGGGCTTATGCAGCAGCAGAAGAATACAGGGCTACTACCTACAAACTTTCCGATGAACCAGAGGGGCGGTTACTCGTTCCTGGGCTTCATTTACGACGAGAGAAGGGGCGGTTGCCCCTCCTTGCGCCTATGTAGCTTCACCAGTGCTTAGCATTATGAAACTACGTTCTAGTGATATGCAAGTTCAAGCTCAAATTTTATTTTGTAGGCAGTGGTTGCCACAATCAGGTCAAAATCATTTGTTATTTGCTATCTATCCGTAGAGGGTAAGGTGTGCCCAATAAGGCCTAGGGCGAGACTCAACGTTCTCGTACAGGAAATTACTTTAATGCCCTATTTAAACAACTAGTCCGATGTTCACGCTACTAGGCTCAAATAGTGGCCAATGATTTGTTATTTTATTTTAATTTTATCATATTCAAATCTATAACAATTTATACTAGGAGCGCTTCCACCCTAAGGACTTTGTTTCAGCACCCAGCCAATTTATCCACTCAAGTGAACAGTAATATACCCCAATGAACAGTAATAGGCCAAAGCATCTCCACCTTAAAACTAAATAGCCTAGTCAATTGTATTAAAATATTATTAATTTTTATTATAAAATAATAATTTAATTTTTAATATCCTTTCTTCTTCCCACTTATTCTTCTTCTTCTTCGCTCCGTACACCCACCAAAACTCTTCTTCTTCTTCTTCTTCCTTGCTCCGTACACCCACCAAAACTACTCACCACACCAACGCTCCCCCAAAAATGGACCTCCTCCTCCTGGAAAAGACCATTTCGGGTCTCTTCGTTGCAGTGATCGTCGTCATCGCCAGCAAGAAATTCAAGCTCCCGCCTGGTCCCATAGCCGTACCCGTTTTTGGAAACTGGCTCTAGGTCGGCGATGACCTCAACCACCGTAATCTCACCGATCTTGCCAAGAAATTCGGCGATTGCTTCCTCCTTCGCATGGGGCAGCGCAACCTCATCGTCGTCTCCTCGCCGGAGCTCACCATAGAGGTGCTTCACACCCAAGGAGTCGAATTCAGGTCGAGGGAGGCGTGGCGGTATCGCCTGACGTCATGTAGGCCGGGCAAGGGCTCAACACATTCTGAGCCGGCCTAGAGACCAGCTTGGGCTGGGTGCCAGCCTATCTGCTCAGCTGGAGTGGATTGATTGGGTATCGGGCCAATAATTTGGCTGGGTGCCGGCCTAAAGGTTCCCCGGTGGAACTGCTCTAAGAAAAAGGAGGAGAGTTTAAATTCAGAATGCAATAGATTAAAGAGGCAAATCATGACTATCATTACAATCTTACATTTGCTGAATAACAGGTTTCTTTTTATTTATTTATTTTTTGAATAAACGATAATATCTACACTAAATTGGTGGGGGAGTGGGCTAAGTCTTACAATGGGCTTGCCATAATAATGTGGTTCAACTTCACATTTGGCGAGAATTAAACCTAAGATATCTCGCTTACAAGTGAAGAGTAATATCACTAAACCATAGTACTAAGTGGCCTGAATAATGAGTTAAAAACACACACAAAAAAAGACTTGTACACGTGTCAAGCTGTTTACTTGGAAGGGGGTGATGGTTCCTTACCCAACAGGATCTTCTCCGGATTCTCTTTGTGAGGATCCTGAGGATCCGTGAATCGTGTCTGTTTATCGTACATTGTGCAGTCAATTTTTGTCAAGTATTATTTGTGTTTAATTTTAAATAAATAAATTTAATACAATTCTGACCACACAATGTATAATAATCAAGATTGACGAATCTTCGGAATCCTCACGAAGAGGATCCGGCTAGGATCCGATTCGTTCCTTACAAGTGACAAACTTAATATTAATCAAACATGTCTACTTCATCGCCAACGGCCCATCCTTATTTACAGAAACAGGCCCAAGATTGTCAGTTGTTTGACTCTATACTCCTCTACTGTAGTCATCAATTTTTACCTTTTACCACCTCAGTAACTCAGTTAAAAATTCCCAGCTCCTAGACGGTAATACCTAAACCATCCACACGCTTCGTTGCTCTCGTGTCTTCTCTCTCTCTCTCTCTCTCTCTCCTTGGCGGCCTGATATCCTGAAACGCGAGAGCAGCTGAAGCAGATCCAATTCCATCAATGGCGGAGACGCAAGCCGACAAAATCCAAACCCTAGCTGAGGTACCATTCCGATCATCTTCTCTATCTCTCCAAATGTTCCAATTTCGTTCCTGGAAATGTTCGCTGTTTACTTCGATCTAGATGCTAATTCTTAGAAGGAAAGATTTGAAATTTTGCATCAAATTATGGATCTGTGCTCTGGTTTTAATAATCTTTTGCTTCAATGATCTGCTGTGTAAATCTAGAGCTTAATTTTCTATAGAAAAATGTTAAATTTGTTGTTTTCATTAAGCCTTCAGAATTGCTTGAAAATTTTGATCAACGGTCGCGTGCTGCGTGTTTAATTTGTGTTTTTAATGCAACTAAATATTGGTATAGACAAGTTTTAGGTTTTGATTAACTCTGTTTGGTATGCCTTTCAATTTGTTTTGAATTTTTTTGAAAGTTGTGTAGCACTTTATCAAGTTTATTGCTTTAGTAAGGCAGGTAACCGAGCGGTTTATAAGCATTACAAGTTTATTGCTTTAGAGGAGCATTTTTAGGCCAGTCAATCAATTAGGTAAGATGTAAGCCACACTGTGGTATTAGGCTCTAAAACAAGTAAACGGTTTGTGTCAGAATCCTGGACGGAGTAACATCACCTTGAATGAAAGACGCTCATAGAAGATTATGTTGAAACTTGACATCGTGTGGAGAAAATAATGTATCGGCAGGTTGAGTGCATGTCTTTGGTCCTAAAAAAAGTATTACTACATCTCGTTATAATGTTGAGTTAGTCCTGCCACATTAAAGGAAGCCTGAGCTCGGGAAAGCACAAAGTAGGGTAATGTTTCTGGTAGGTATATTAGTACTAAGAAAATTTGACACTGTGATTGCGGGATACATTAGGCTTGTCTAGGACTCACATGCTTGCAGAATCATAGCGGAGCGTAGTGCCCACTTCCTTTGTACGAAAAATTCTTCCACGAAGTAGGCATGACCTGTTGTGGTGCAGCTGGGCCATGTATTGCTTGTTCCTAACTGAACTAGATATGCTGAAAGTTTTCCCCTTTCCCGGTATCCTTCCCCAGGCATGCAACCAACCTAGTTGTATTAAGCTTAATATTACTCCGCAATCTAGTTGTATTACGCTAAGAACTAGTGCAGGGCCTGCTATCTCTGCCATGTGGCTGTTTTCTGGATAATGATAAAAATCTACCAGCCTTCGACGATGTTATATGCTCGTCCTTTGTTAGTCCTTTCTTTTCAATGGCATAAGATTAGTACTGGCTAAGTGTTTCCCTGTCATACTTTGACATACAGCAATACGCATTGGAGAAAGATGTGGGTGCCAAGCCTGTCGAAGTAAAAGAAGTTGTTTCTGAGAAACCTGAGGAAGCACCTGCTGCTGCTGCAGAAGAAGGCTCTGAAGTTACACCAGCTGTTGAAGTAAGCAGTGAAGCCAGTCCTACTGCTACTACTGAAGAAAGCACTGAAACCAATCCTACCTCTGAAGCTGCTGCTGAAGAAAACAGTGATAATACTGAAAACTCAGGTGACCAAGAAGTAGTTGAAGAGACACCTGAAATTAAGGTTAGTTGCCTATAAAGTTATCAATGATTTATCTTTGTTCCCTAACATAGTGCATGCCGTATCTTATCTTTTATCTTTATATGTTTGATTTGTTCACTGGCATTCTATTTTCGTGTCCAGATTGAGACGGCACCAGCAGATTTCCGTTTCCCAACTACTAACCAGACAAGGCATTGCTTTACCCGATATATAGAGTATCATCGGTATGTATACAAATACACAGAGGCACACCACTCCTTTCTGTTATTTGAGCAGCATTTATCACGTACATTCTAGCTTGGTGCTGAAGTTTTTGACAATGTTTTCACTGGTCCAATTATTTTCAGGTGCATAGCTGCAAAGGGGGAAGATGCTCCAGAGTGTGACAAATTTGCAAAGTTTTACCGCTCTCTTTGCCCTGGTGAATGGGTATGTAATTTTAGTGCTCTTTCAGGCCCTAAAATTGTAGTGTTTGCCATTATATTGAAAGTATGGCCTTCTGCATCCTCAACATGTTGAATCATAGTGTTCTTAATTTAGTTTAGTTAAGTTGCCTTTGCTATTGGAGAAGTTTTCTAATTGTCGATCTTATAGTGTTGTAAGTGATTACAAATCTGGAAGGAGGGAAAACAGATATATAGTTGACAAGGCCACAATCAATTGATACCATGTGTAAAATAAAGGAATCCCACACACCTTATTACAATTTGTTGGGCTTAATGTTTTTACTCATTTTGATCTCTGCGCATTAAATTTCAGATCTACTCTTTAGCCATTCATAGCTACCGAAATAGCATTGGTATTTTTGTAATGCGTTTTGTACTAGAAACTGAACCTAATATATAAAATAGATTTCTCAATTGGATCACCCTGCTTTTTTCCTTTTGTCGTCTGACTCGCCTTGCTATTTTGTATATGTTTGGGAGAGGTTAGAGATTTAAATACTGTTGTGAGATCAGAAAAATACGTGTCATATAACAAGTTTTTAAGCAGTTCTATTATGCTTATAGTTGATATCGATTGTTTCTACTCTAGTTTACACAGGATACGAAGCAAAATCTTAGAAGAATATCTGTTGAGATGTTTTCAACGCTTAGATCATTGCTGATCTTTTTATGGTTTCTTCTCTTCCTTATTTAAGTTTTTCCTGCTGGGAGGAGAGAGAATATGCCACAATCTGTGGCGAGTGTTTGTGAATGTTCTTAGTAATTTTTTTTAAGGGGGTGTGATTTCGTTCGCCCGCACTTCAGGCGTGTGGGCAGCCAGTCTTGCTCAAGATTGAAACTTTGAATATTCCTCATTTGAAGGATTGATGAATCGTATATGTTATACTTTCAAGAGTCCTGTTCTAGTGACCAAGAGAACATTTATGATATTTTCAATATTTGTCAAAATGAATACAGTTCCTTGTTCGGATGAAGTGCCCGATCTCGAGTATAGAATAGAACCCTTGCACACGCACTTATAGTTCAAGACATTCGCCAATGTGTGACTTAGTTACTGGTGTGCCCACACGTGCATTTGTTTGTGCTGCTGTTGAGTTTCCTTTTGCTTATCTGTTTACATGCTATAAGGAATTGTTATTGTTTTTCATTTCAGTTCAGGTTTTCTACTTGGCTGCTGATCTCTCGTAAGTCATATTCCTTAGCAGTGCTAAAGTTAACAGTGTTCTTGTTGTGTATGTATATCAGGTTGAGAGATGGAACGAGCAAAGGGAGAACGGAACTTTTCCAGGGCCCCTGTAGACGGTGTTTGCTTAAAAACCAAGCGTTGGTCTGCGCAATGCTGTTATATCCAAGTTTTCCTCCAATAGATGAGTTTCTACATTGAGAGTTGAACTCTCTCAGGGAATGCCCTATTTGAAAACAATGATTTAATAAGAAATTTTGGCTTGTTTCAGAATACAGCAAAATTTTAGCCCTTGAAATGATCTTATTGTTCATCACTAAAAGATGGTTTTTCATTTCTCATGACTTTCTGCATTAGCTGTTGTAAAATAGTTGCCGAAACCCGGATGGACGCTAGGCGACATTTGTTAAGAGCCTTTTGCACCTGCCACACAATAAAGATGCACTGTGCCTTGGTGATATTTTTTTTTTTTTTTTTTCCATCAGTTTTTGTGCAACAATTATTTGAACTTTAGTTCATGACTACTTATTTTTAGTCAAATTTCAAAAGTAAATAGTTTATTTCTAAGGATAAAAAAAGTGTGCGGAAATCATCGTGACAATATACAGATAACATTCATGACACAAATGTATGCATAATGCAATGTGTTTTGTTCCGCCACATTTTTCGGAAAGCCAGCTTTGTTACTGATGCCCAACCTTCTGTTAGAGGGTCTTCTAATACGTTGACAAATGTATACAACAAACTCTACTAGTGTGCTGCCCGCAACTAAATCTTCCTCCTTCTCAATTCCATCTGGAGTTTGGAAAGCTATTTGGAAGGTGAGAATACCCCCAAAAATCCGGTGCTTTCTTTGGAGAGCTTTGAATCGTGCCTTGGCAACTATGGAGGCCCTTTTCAAACGTAAGTGCTCCCCTACTCCTCTCTGTCCTATCTGCAATACTGAGGAGGAATCTGTTGAACATATGTTGTTTTTGTGCCCGTGGGTTGCTACTATTTGGTTCGAAGGCTCTTTAAATTACATTGTGGATCGCTCCGGTTTTTCTTCATTAGGGTGTTGGTTGTCGTCTCTTCTTGGTTCTCCTCTGGGTTCTAAAGAAGATGCAAGTAGAGTGCTGTCTTCGGTTGCTTTTACTTGCTGGTTTATATGGAAGGCACGCTGTAATTTCCTATATAACCATATATCTTTAAACCCGCAGCAAATCATTTTGTTAATCTCCACCTCGGCTGCAGCTTTTTTGGATGTTGTTGCTCCTCCAGTGGGGACGTCTTTGCCTTGGCATGTCCCTCCCGGGAGCTTGGTGAGGTGGTCCCCGCCTTGTCCATCTTTCACCAAAGTTAATGTTGATGCGAGTTGGGATGCCTATTCTGCTAGGGGGTGTGTTGGGATTGTGGTAAGGTGCGAGGTTGGTGATTTTGTTGGTGCTCGAAAGCTTGCGATCTCAGCCTCGAGTGTAGCTGTTGCTGAAGCTCTTGCCTTTTTATATGGGTGTCAGTTTGCTTCCTCTTTGGGTTTGCAGAGAATTATTTTGGAATCAGATTCTAAAGAGAACATTTCTGCATTGTGTGGGAATTTGTCCTCTGGCGGCTGGGAGGCTTATCCTACGTTGTCTAGAATCTCTAGACTTCGGGATACTTTCCAGAGGTGCCGCTGGTCTTGGGTTCCAAGGACAGCTAACATGGCGGCGGACCGTTTGGCGTCGAGGAGTAACACGGAGATGTGTGGGACTACTTGGGTTAACCGTCCTCCATCTTCGTTAGTGCATATTTTTAACAAGGATGGGCTTCCTTGCCCTCCTTAATTTTTTGTACAGTGTAGGGGGTGACGCGTGATTCTAAGTTCAGCGTCTGTATTATTTGTTCCCCTCTCCACTTTGTATTTATTCCCTTTGGTTGTTGCTTCGTTGTAAGCCTTCCTTTCTTTGGCTTCGGCCCCGGTAATATAATTTGCCGTCTTTCCAAAAAAAAAAAAAAAAAAAAAAAAAAAAAACTCTACTAGGATAAACTCATTCATTGATATGATACGTACATCACTTGTCATATCTCATGATGTACATGATACATCAATATTGTACCAAAATGTTCTCTCTAAAGTGCTTTAGAATTAGGTTTCAAAAAAAAAAGTGCTTTAGAATTAAGATTAAAATATTAAAAGCTCGTCTATTTGTCCATTAGAGCAACTCCACCCATGGAGCCTTCCCCCCAGGCAATCCACTATGCAATCCACCATAATGAACAGTAACTGCCTTAAATGAATAGTAACTGCCATTAATAAACAGTAATTGCCATTTGCATCTCCACCCATGAAGCCCTTCCCCTAGGCAATTAGTAATAAAATATTAATATTTTTTTCTCACCCAATCATAAAATATTAATATTTTTCTTTAATAATTTTAACTGGTTTTCTCTCTCTCTCTCTCTCTCTCTCTCTCTCTCTCTCTCTCTCTCTCTCTCTCTCTCTCGCTCTCGCTCCCTCCCGAACCCAGATCCATCCTCCCAAAAACCAGAACCCAGCTACCCCCCCCCCCGCCGCGACGACACCCCCCCCCCCCCCCCCGCCCCGCCGCGACGACCCACCCAGCTCCGGTCCCTCGCTCTCGCTCCCTCTCTCCCTTTCTCCCTCGCTCTCTCTCTCTCTCTCTCTGACACAAAAATAAAATAAAATATTGCAAAGGCCTCGGGCCACAGGCCCGTTAGCTCCCCACCCCCTCCCTGCTCGGGCTCCCACCTCTGCTCGGGCTCCACACGGCTGGGCTGTCCTCCACCGGCCCTCTGGCCCTTTGGTCTCCACTGTCCCCCGAGCAAGAGCAACGGGTGGACTTGCTCTTACAAATCCATTTTTCGTTTTCATAATCGTGTTTGATTGTTAACGTGCTGATATCGAATAGGAAAATGGAATAAGTATTTTGAAACACAAACTGCATTTATCAAGTCGATAGAACTCGAAAGAGGTTCAACCACAATTACAATTGCAACCAAAGGAAACTAAAGTCTTCAATTCTTGAAAATTACACATTAACCAAAACAAATTATAAACCCTAAAATCTAAGTGCCATTAATCAATCAGATCAAAGCTTGCCCACCGAAAGCCCTTTTACAGAGAGCAGCTTCCCTTCTGTTTCTGTTTCTTCATCTCTTAAGCCCTCTCACCGCGGATTCTCCTGGCAAGTTGGATATCCTTCGGCATGATAGTGACGCGCTTGGCATGAATGGCGCACAGGTTGGTGTCCTCAAACAGCCCGACGAGGTACGCCTCGGCAGCCTCCTGCAGTGCCAAGACAGCATGGCTCTGGAAACGCAGGTCAGTCTTGAAGTCCTGCGCAATTTCACGAACCAGCCTCTGGAATGGGAGCTTCCTGATTAGCAGCTCTGTGCTCTTCTGGTACTTGCGGATTTCACTGCGGCATATTCACAAACACATTACAATCACAATCCAGCAACGTAAAAGCATACTTATTAAAATACCCAGAATTCAAATTACAAAACAAGAACAATCAATTACCAAATGTTATTTGATTTCAGTAATTACCCAGAATCAAAATTACAAATTTTAAGATTATTTGGGTAGATAAATGGGGGTTCGAATACATACCGAAGAGCAACAGTTCCAGGGCGGTATCTGTGGGGCTTCTTCACGCCTCCGGTGGTTGGGGCTGATTTCCTAGCAGCCTGAGAAAATACGAAACCAGAATTAACAAATTGAAAGAAAACAAAGCAGATTAAAGTGGGCAAAAATTAGGGTTTGAAGAAGGTATCTACGAACCTTGGTAGCAAGTTGCTTCCTTGGAGCCTTGCCTCCGGTGGACTTGCGAGCAGTTTGCTTGGTACGGGCCATCTGCAGCCACAAATTAAACCCCAACAATCAAAACCCAATTCAATTTTACAAAAATCCCAATCTGAAACGCAACCCAAGAACCCTAATTCCCAATCGCAGAAGCAATCGCGATAAATTGAATCGAAGAAGATGAAGAACAAAAAAGCGAAAAGAAAGGTTACCTCTTGGGTTTCTTGGATTCGAGAAGTCGAAAGGGTTTGGATTTGGAAAGAGGAGAGATTTTGTTCTCAGAAAACGAATTCAGAAACGTGGGTGCGAATTGAAAGGTCGTACCTCTCTCTGTGTATATATAGTGCTTGTTCAACAAACCCAACTTGGAGGCGGAATCGCCGACCGCCTTGTTTCACATTTACTGTTTTGCCCCGCTGCCAATCGGACGGTCATTGCTTTCGCTCGCTGCGCTGTTTTACGATCGATAGTGAACCGTTCGGATGTCATGTGTCACGGTCACGGATCGTGAAACTCAAATAGTCGATTCCTATTGGTCCTAATCATTCCATTCTCTCACCCGAGTTTTTTTTTTTTTTTTTTTTGGACTACATCAATATTTTTACATTAAGAGAAGAGGGAGTTCGGTTAAGCCACACAATAAGTAACCTAATTTGGTATCAAATTCGCCATCAATGAGATTCGAACTTAACCTCTCACTTGTAAGTGAAAAAAAAAATATCACTAGACCGTAATATCAAGTTTAACAAAAAAAATTTTAGCTACTTTTCCTATTTATTTTTTTTTTAATTTATTTTTTATATCTCTTACCACAGACTCCGCTTACACATAAAATTTAGAACGTAATCTCTAAAAAAAAAAAATTTGGACTTCCACAATATACCCTTATTTACAACTCTCCAAATGAAAATTAAAACATAAATTTTTGTTGGTTATTTTAAATTTTTATTTATTATAAAGATTCAAAACTTTTTATTTATTTATTTTGATATTTAAAATGTTCTGTTTCTTTTGAAGAGTCATAATAATTGCTTAATAATCCTGTTGGTTTGTTTGGGGTTCTTTTAAAATAACTGATTTTTTTTTTAAATACTTTTGGGTCCTAAAAGCAATTGAAGTGCTTTTGCAAGAAGCACCAGTTACGTGTTTCTTGTAGAAAGCACTTCAATTTATTTATTTATTTATTTTTCAGATTTACTTGCATTTTTACCAAAGATTGATTTTAAAAATATTTTTCCTAAAAACTTTTTTTGTCATTTATAAAGCACTTCCAAATGAGCTCTATATTTTTATCATCACTAATTTTCTTGTCCTATAATCCTTGTGTTTTAGGTTTCATTTGAAATTACATTTAAACAGACTGAAAACGTTTTTATCAAAAATGTTTTTGGATTTCAAAGCACTTGTATTTTTACTAAGGATTGGTTTCAAAATTATTTTCACCAAAAGCGTTATCAGCCATTTTAAAAGTATTTTTAAACGAGCTCATAATCTTTGGGCAGTTTATCATTACTTGACACTCTTTGTCTGTCATCAATGTTCATAACTGAACATACAGTCTGTGACATTGATGTCATATTTGATTCCAAATCACTAAGCATTCAAATCCAATCAGTAAATAACACTTCGATTAGAAAGACTTTTGATGTCAAATATGCACAATAACATTCCACTAAGATGTGACATTTCCTTTGAAGATACTCTGAAATTTCTTTATTTTTGTTTCTTTGGTTGTTTATACTTTCTTTCTTTTGTTCTGCGAGCAAAATGTCAAAAAGTTGTCGAAAAGTTGGTTTGTGTTGCAGTCATATTTAGAATAGGAATGTGATTGTGTAAATCCTGGTGAATATGGGATAGTATCTTATATTCCTATTAGGACTAGATTACCTATTAAATGTTGTAATCATAAAGGGAAAGGTATTTACCCTTTCTACTACTATAAATAAAGGCACAATGGGGTGAATCAAACACACCTCACAATTAAATCAATCTCTCTTCTCTCTAAAGCTTGCCGCACCCCTCTCTCACTCTCTCTCTAGATCGCTCAATCAATTAGGCCTACAACACGTTATCAGCACGCTCTTGCCATAAGCTAATGAATTACCAGGAGCTAAGGAATTGACGCATCGTAGGAGGAGGCTATCATCCACTACATTCAAAGGCTTATTTGTTTTCTGCTACTCAGGTACGCTTAAAATAAAGTAAGATGTTTAAAACGACCCATGAAGCATGAAAACATTCCCCATGATGCATGAACTCCCTATGTTTATATTTTCCTTCCGATATATATATTCATATATTCATATATATATTTGTTTCATGCATCGCACAATTAAATTGTTATGTGGAATTTGTGAGTCAAAGTATAAAAACAAATTAGAAGCAAGTTAGGGTTTCCTAAAACCCTAAGGGAATTGAAAAAAAAAAAGGAAAAAAGGGGACCGGGATTGGGTGCACCGCACCATCCCTGCGCCACAAGGAAAACAGGCTTCGGCTTGGTTTTGTTTTCCTGGCTGGGCCTGCAGCCCATGGTCTCTCTCGGCCTGCATCACACCTGCCAGCCCTCGGCTGGGCACCTTATGCACACACGCACAAAAGCCAGCCTTCGGCTGGGCTTCCCGCGGGAGGCCCGCAGATTCCTCAAGCGCCACACACGCACAACCCTCTGTTTTGGGCTCCCCCGTGCAACCCCCTTGGCCAAAAGACCAAACCCAGCTACGGCTGGGATGACTCTCTCCCCCGTGGCCTGCATCCATGTTTCCGAGGCCCTGTTAGGCCCTGCCGTTTTTTACTCAAGGCACCCCGTGCCTTATCCCACCCACGGCACAAAGCCCAAACCATTTTTGGGGCTCCAATTTCGATCCAATAATATTTTACTAATATTATTTTGCTTCTACAATCGACCCTGTATGGCCCGATTTATTGAATTAATTAAAAATGACCTGTAGTCCATTAATCTGATAATAAATCCAAAATTCTTGACCTGAAGATCACTTTTGGACATTAACGATTCAATAATTTCTCTTTATACTTCGAACCGTCACATACTTTCGTAGTAACGAAGCTCTCACACTTGAGTTCCCGAAGAAACTCAAATCCACTACACTAAGTTAGTATATTGCATTCTGTGTTTCTTGCAGGAACCTCTCATTATGAACTAATTGTTCATAAAATACTAAATTGAACCTGTAGTTTCAAATTTAGTGCCTTTGAAACCTGAAGTTTTCATTCAAAACATACCACATGAAACCTGTAGTTTTCATGCATAAATTAAACCAATACATATCTAAAGAACCTGTATGTTCTCCGATATATGTCTATGGCTTACCATATGACTAATCACGTTTTTTTTTCCCTCCGTTTTAGGGACATGTCGAACTTGAACAAGCTCGATTTCACCGCTCTAGAAGTCTCTGGAAGAAACTATCCGAAGTGGGTTCATGACGTGAAGCTCCATTTAACTGCAAAGGGCATTAGAGCCACCATCGAGACTCTCATCGCCAACAAACCTGTTGACAAAGCTCAGAAGGCTACTGCAATGATCTTCATTCGAAGACACATCCATGATGCACTACAGACCGAGTATCTCACTGAAGAGGACCCATGCACCCTCTGGCTTACTCTGGTTGACCGTTTCGATCACCAGAAAGACATATACTTGCCTGAAGCAAGACACGACTGGCAGCATCTTCGCTTCCAAGACTTTAAGTCTGTGAATGAATACAACTCTGAAGTTTGTAGAATCCGTTCTTTGTTGAAATTCTGCAAAGTGGAACTCACCGAATCAGATCTCCTGGAAAAGACCTATTCGACCTTCCATGCCAAAAATATTGTCCTGCAACAACAATATAGGGCACAAAAATTCAGTTAGGGGGAGATAAGCATGCTAACGTTCCTGTAGAACGCCGCGAATTGTCGTGGTATGCTCCCACTATGTCTCATTTAGATCCCCGCACTGCTCAGTCTGAAACTGAGGTGCGACGAATTATAGATCTTCAGAGCATTGTTCAAAGCATGCCGGATGCTTTTAATGATCTAGTAAAGGTGACAAGATCACATATACCCGCTGCAAACACACCTGCAAGGATAGATATACCCCGAGTACGTCAACAACCCGTCTGGGAAGGCCGGGCCGTCCCCGAAGGTGGGGAGGCCGCACCCTCCACGCGGGAAGGTACATTGGCGGCTAGCCAATCATCTGGTCCGACCCTGAAGCTTGGCAGACCCCCTGGTTCAAAGGATTCACAACCCCGGAAGAGGAAAACGGCACCAACTAGTGACCCTAGTTTGAATCCGACCATCGCTCACTCATCCGTTCCAAAGCATGAGGTTATTCTAGATTACGGTGATGCTTCAGACGAAACATCCCGGCCTCATTAGAATCGCGAGATTTCGGTCCACTACACAGTATTGGATGATGTTTGGAATAGGAATGAGATGATCGTCGACGATGCATTCGCGTACTCAGTAGCTACTGACATCATGCTTAGCGATGACATTGAACCACGTTCCGTCGATGAATGCCGACGTAGAACCGATTGGTCAAACTGGAAACAAGCAATCCAGGTCGAACTCGATTCGCTCGCGAAACGTAAGGTATTTGGACCTATCGTTCCTACACCACCACGCGTGAAGCCTGTTGGCTACAAGTGGGTTTTCGTGAGGAAGCGTAATGAGAAGAATGAAATAGTGCGATACAAAACACGCCTCGTAGCGCAAGGCTTCTCTCAGCGCCTTGGAATTGATTACGAGGAGACGTATTCTCCCGTAATGGACGTCATAACGTTCCGCTACCTAATCAGTTTGGTAGTTTCAGAAAAATTGAATATGCAGCTTATGGACGTGGTAACCGCGTATCTCTATGGGGATCTAGATACGGAAATATACATGAAAGTTCCAGAAGGACTTCCATTGACTGGTTCAAATAGTTCTAGACCACAGAACACTCTCTCAATTAGGTTGAGGAGGTCACTCTACGGATTGAAACAATCCGGGCGGATGTGGTATAACTGTCTGAGTGAATATTTGACAAGTCAGGGTTATGTGAACAACGAACTATGCCCATGCGTGTTCATTAAGAAGTCACATTCTGGATTTGCAATCGTTGCAGTTTATGTCGATGACATAAACCTCATCGGGACTCTTGCAGAGCTTGAGGAAATTGCTACACACTTGAAATCGGAATTTGAGATGAAGGATCTTGGGAAAACTCGATACTGTCTCGGCCTGGAGATCGAGCATTGTTCGGATGGAATCCTAGTACATCAATCGAACTACACCCAAAAGGTGTTGCGACGCTTTAATGAGGATAAAGCGAAGCCTTCGAGCACACCCATGGTCGTTCGGACTCTAGATACTAAACGAGATCCCTTCCGTCCAAAGGAGGATGAGGAAGAGATTTTGGAACCTGAAGTTCCTTACCTAAGTGCAATTGGGGCTTTATTGTACTTGGCTCAGTGCACTAGACCCGACATCTCCTTCGCTGTGAATCTATTGGCTAGATACAGCAATGCGCCCACACGCAGGCACTGGAATGGTGTCAAGGACATTTTCCGCTACCTCAAGCGTACTACGGATTTGGCTTGTTCTATACCCGTGAATCTCCTAGTGTTGCCGCTCCCTATAGGCCTCGGATCGATTCTCGCCTTGTTGGTTACGCAGATGCTGGATATCTGTCTGACCCACATAGAGCACGTTCTCAAACGGGTTATGTCTTTACCGTTGGGAACACCGCTATATCTTGGAGGTCTACCAAGCAAACGCTAGTCGCGACTTCGTCTAACCTTGCTGAGATTCTCGCCCTGCATGAAGCATCACGTGATTGCTTTTGGCTGAGAGAAGTGATGGAACATATTCGAAGCACTAGTGGTCTTACATCAATCGTTGACTTTCCTACGACGATCTTTGAAGACAATGCATCATGTATCGAGCAGTTAAAGAAGGGATACATCAAGGGAGACAACACCAAGCACATAGCGCCGAAGTTCTTCTACTCACACCAGCAGTAGCATCAGAACATCGAAGTCAAGCAAATCCGTTCCCAGGATAACCTGGCCGACATCTTCACCAAGTCGTTGCCCAAGTCTACATTTCAGAAGCTAGTCCAAGGAATCGGTATGCGTAAACTGTCTGAATTAAATCGTTTGTAGTTCTCTTATTTAGAAGTTATGTCTAACTCAGGGGGAGTATCCAGAAGCATACTCACATGATCTTAATGTACTCTTTTTCCTGCGATTAGGAGCATTTTTCCCACTGGATTTTTGCTACCTAACGAGGTTTTGATGAGGCACCCATCCTGGGATGATCATACTCCGTTGAGTTCACTACACTCGTCCAGTTTGACGTTTGTTTGAGACATTATGCATATTTTCTTACTTTTCCCTTAGTCTATGGGTTTTCCGCATTCCTTGGGTTTTACCATAGCAAGGTTTTTGTGAGTTTTTACACATGCATAATTCAACGTAAATTTGAGACTCGCAAATGCCCGTTGTGCCGATGACTTCATCAACTATTCTACCTTATCTGCTGAAGATCTGATGCGATGGTTTGTTGAGTATTTACACACTCAAGGGGGAGTGTTGCAGTCATATTTAGAATAGGAATGTGATTATGTAAATCTTGGTGAATATGGGATAATATCTTATATTCCTATTAGGATTAGATTACCTATTAAATATTGTAATCATACTATAAATAAAGGCACAATGGGGTGAATCAAACACACTTCACAATTAAATCAATCTCTTTTCTCTCTAAAGCTTGCCGAACCCCTCTTTCACTCTCTCTCTAGAATTAGGCCTACAACAGTTTGGAAATAATAAAAATTGAGAATAAATTTAGTCCCTTCATGCTCTCCAAGCACTCTATTTTTTCACGGTGCACGCATTCAAGCAGGTTTTCGCACGCTCTGCAGTCTGCAGCTGAACGATGGGTTTGGGCGGGACAACCTTGCAAACCCTGAAGCTCGCCACTATTCCTTCTTCTTCTTTCCGCTCCGTTTTCAAACCCTTTTCCCAAACCTTCCTCTGCCACCATAGCCGCAGACAACGATTTCCATTTCCTCCGCCCTTCTTCGTCAGCGGCCTTTCGGCCCCGGCCGCACAGGCAACTGCTACCGCAACCCCAAAAGAAACAAGCACGGATGAAAAGGGTTCGATCATTTTACAACCCAATTTGTAGTTTTGAATAAACTGGAGCTGAATTTTGTTTTTTTTGTTGTTAATATTTTGTGTTTTTCTTTGTGGGGAGATGCAGGTGTGAAGCAGCAATGGAAAGCAGCGATAGACTTCAAGTGGATAAGAGACAACAAGGACGCGGTTGCGGCCAACATAAAGAAGAGGAACTCCAATGCCAATTTGGAACTTGTGCTTGAGCTCTACCACAAAATGCTGAGTCTTCAAAAGGTCAGATTTTTAACTTTTGTGATTGATTGATTTGCTGAATCTTTACAAGTGCTGCAGGCAATTCGTATTTCAGTTTATATAGCTAATTGTTACTCACAGAAAGCAGGAAGTTGTTTTGAGTTTAACTTTTCATCTTGATTGATTGATTGATTTGCTGAATCTTTACAATTGGCTTTAGAGTTTGGAAATTTGTTGTTTTGAGTTTTGAATAAGTGTTGTTTTGTTTCTCAGTTTATATAGCTAATTGTTACTCACAGAAAGCAGGAAGTTGAACGGCTTCGTGGGGAAAGGAATGTGGTGGCAAACAAGATGAAAGGAAAGTTGGAGCCATCCGAGCGTCAAAAACTTATAGATGAAGGTATCAGTGTGCCCTTCTTTTGTATATTCATTTTGTTTTCTTGGTGTGCTGATTTAGATTTGAGTTATTTAGAATTATTGGCTTTTGCATTCAGGAAAGAATCTGAAGGAAGGGCTTCTTTCTTTGGAAGAACACCTGCTTAAACTTACTGATGAGCTTCAGCAGGAAGCACAATGTATACCAAATATGACTCATCCTGATGTCCCAATAGGCGGAGAGGATTTTTCGACCTTAAGAAATATGGTGTCTCTCTCTCTCTCTCTCTCTCTCTCTCTCTCTCTCTCTCTCTCTCTAACACACACACAAGAGAGAGGTTTTGTATTTGTAGTCCATGTTCGTTCTGCATTCTTCCTCATTTTCTATGTCCTTTTGTAGGTAGGCAGCCCACGTGAGTTTAGCTTTCCTGTCAAGGATCACCTTCAACTTGGAAAGGAACTGGATCTTTTTGATTTTGATGCTGCTTCAGAGGTACTATCTTTGTCATATTTAATGTGTTGAAGTGTCTCTGGTATATGGTAAACAAAGAAAATCATGCCACTTAATTTCCAGTCTCAGCATTTAAATTAGACTTTGTGCTGAGTTGGAGATTTTGGGGATCTTTCTGGGATAAATTGGAAGATTTCATAAATCCTCTAGGTCATGCCCAACTAAGCCTTATGCTACTTCCAAAAACATTGGTTTAAAGGGATATTGGATTCATTTAACAAGGGAAAGGGTTCTTTTCAATGCAACCAAGATTTTACTAATTTCTACAGGTCAGTGGCTCAAAGTTTTACTATCTGAAGAATGAAGCAGTACTCCTAGAGATGGCCCTTATTAACTGGACGCTCTTGGAAGTCATGAAAAGGGGCTTCACACCTTTAACAACCCCAGAAATTGTAAGATCTTCTGTTGTTGAAAAATGTGGTTTCCAGCCCCGAGGAGCAAATACCCAGGTTAGTTCAAACATTCTCTTTCTCATAGTCTGCTAGAAATAAAATGTTGTCTTATCTCTGGCTAAATATAAACAGGTGTATTCTATTGAGGATAGTGATCAGTGCCTCATCGGCACAGCAGAGATTCCTGTTGGGGGAATTCATATGGATTCTATACTTGCTGCATCATTGTTACCTTTGAAATATGTGGCAGTTTCCCATTGCTTCCGTACTGAGGCAGGTGCTGCAGGTACAGCATCAAGGTAAATTATCAACAGGCTATATTTCTTTCGTTGTCCTTGTTTCCAGTGACCTCATATTTCCTTCGTGGTTTATACTTCATCACTTTCTTAATCTACTTTAAATTATTCATTAAAAGGAAAACTAATGAAAAGGGCTTGAAAACTTTGAGTTTTAACGATAAGGACAAAATAAAGAGTAAAATGAATAGTACCAGGTTTGACTTTTTAGTGTAAAAATGTGGTTTTTCGTTAAAGTGAACAGTACCACGGGCTTTTCGTTAAAACTCCCTTAATTAAAAGCAACAACATATCTATTTCTCTGGCAAAAACAATTTTTTTATTAACAGAAAACAAAAGAAATTATAAGAAGCACGAGCAAGTAATTAAATGCAACAGCGTATGAATACATAAACCAAATTGGTTCACCCATTCTTTGTGAAAAATACTCAAACCACTTGGGTTATGGTCCCATATTATTGTTAATATTTCTATTTTTTCGTAACGGCATCTGCCAAATTGGAAATTTCTATCCCTGTGACTGTCCAAATATGCCAACTTGATGAATGTCATCATGCTGTAATTATCCAGTCTATCCAAACCCAAATGAGGTGGCTTTTGTATAGTAGTCAATGAATATCAAAATGATTTGTGGTGTTATATGCCTTGAACTTTGAAAGCATTTTTTTCATGCCCGCTGGTGATAGAGATCCACTGGTTGGCTCTCTTGTAAGCAATGTTTATTTTCTATTCACAAGAATCTGGGAGTGGAATATATGAATGATACACCAATTTTCAATCTAACTTTCTGTAGTTTCGGTTTGTAACTTGTAAGTGACAGATTGAAATCTTAAGTAAGATGCGTTCTGCCTACTATGTGCAGTTCAAAATATGACATGGTTTATTGTCTCTGTTTTTGTGGACATGCAGAAGCATTCTTATCAATTGTATTAAATTTCTAAACAGTGGTCCAAAATCAATTTTTTGTTACAATTTCTGTGGTGGCAATATCTCCATATTGTGGAAGGTTATACCCCGTAGGTTTTTGTTTTTCATAGTCTTGTGTGCAAGTAGAGAATATTCTGTAAGACTTGTAGTCTTTGTCCATCATACGATAAATTGTTTTTATTCTGTTCAGGGGTCTGTATCGAGTCCACCAATTCAGCAAGCTGGAGATGTTTATATTATGCCAACCAGAGGATAGTGATTTGTACCATGAAGAGCTCATAAGAATTGAAGAAGACCTGTTTTCATCGCTAGGATTACACTACAAGTGAGTACTTCTACACAACCTTCTGATTGTTCAGCTGATTTGACTTTTCTATGTTTACGGTAATGTTGAGTTTCTTGACAGAACTTTGGACATGGCATCTGGGGATTTAGGTGCTCCTGCTTATCGTAAATTTGATATTGAAGCATGGATGCCTGGTTTAGCAAGATATGGAGAGGTATTGCAATGATCTCTCCCCTCGAAAGAAAAAAGGAACAAAACTTGTTCTTGGTTTCATAGGCTAGGCTATAAAACTGCTAGTTAAAAGTTGTTTTTTGAGATGGTAAAGATTTATGTTTTCGTTTGATTATTCTGAAATCTTGTAACCAATATGAATGGCGGACAGATATCAAGCGCATCGAACTGTAGAGACTATCAAAGTCGTCGTCTTGGGATCCGGTTTCGTTCTGCAGAACAAGCGTTAACAAATCCTAAGAAGGGCAAAAGCAGCCACGCTCCACCACAGTTTGTTCACACACTGAATGCAACGGCCTGTGCAGTACCACGAATGATGGTATGCATACTTGAGAACAACCAGCAAGAAGATGGCTCGGTCATTATCCCTGAGCCATTGAGGCCCTTTATGGGCGGACTTGAGTCCATATATCCCAAACCTAGGTAGGATGATGTTGTAAATTATATTTGTTCGGAAATTTCTGTGGGATCATTCTTTGGTTATAAGATTTTTCATGGGTGTAAGAAAAGCCGACAAATACGGCGGTCATTTCTTAATGTTTCGAGCTCTGTTGCAACGAATCACATTGTGTATGTCGTCGCGCGATGCTTTTCTTAGGATTCAAACAAGTCTCTGCACTTTTGGGTGTTCCAGATAGGTGGATTCACCAGGGCGGCAAGGCAACCGAAGCTGCCTCGCTCTAAGATTGTATCTCATGCAGTTTAATGAGAGAATTTCCCCGCTGCTCCAGGAGAAAAACTTATGAAGAACATCGTGAATTATCGCCTAAAGAAACGGTATAACAATTTTGTGAAAATTGCAACCTTACAAGGACGCAGTTTTGGAGAGAAGCAAAAGGAAAACAAAGAATGCAGACATAGCAGCTAGCTGCCCAAACCAAACATTAATGTGCTAGAATCAGTAACCATGGAAAGAAATTCAGAAGCTGTCTGCGTTGCATCAAACCAGCGGCCTCCGCCCCTTTAACAAATGTTCCTGAGCTTGTTATCATTTCCTAACAAGACATTACAACTTGCAGAAACTCATCGTCATGTCACGACATGAAGAAGTAAAAACAAATGTGATTGCTTGATTAAAATGCTAAAAGAAGAAGTAAAAACATTATAAACGAGGGTAACAATTATCTAAACCAAACATCATAAACTGAGATGCCAAGGGGTTTTAACTTGCGCATATAAAATAGCATGATTAGTTTGGGATACCGTCACCTCAGTTTCCCAGTACATATTAGTTTATTCATTTCTCAGAAGACGCAGATAAATCATAAACAAAAGAAACTACAGAAATAATGGGATATTTTGGGGCGTTAAGGCTGGCAGTGGCAGGAGGAAGTGGAAGAAATGGACTGTTGAGACGACGGACACTGCCATTGCTGCCACCGCGCTGATTACTGTCTGTCTTTGAGAATCACTGTCTTGACTGGCAAGATTCAATAGTCTTTCAGTCTTCCTTCGAGTGGTGGAGGCTGGGGAGGGAGGGAGAGAGAGTGAGAGTAACACCGACTTATGATATTGTGTTATCCTATCTTTAAGCCCACGGGGATCAATATTGATGAGAACCCCAAGTCTAAAGTAAAGACTAACAATTCCAAACAACAAAGTTTTGAGTCAACCTGTAACTGTAACACCGTCACATGGTTGTAATATAAACACACATATTATAACATGGGTTAATTGGTAATCCATCACAAAGAAGCTTCTCCGAATTACGCTAGTACAATTTACACATTGTTTGTTCTTTGATTACTCTTGTTAGAAGAGTTTCATACAACGGGTTAAAAGGTCATTTTGATTTAACCATTTGTGGTCTTAGTGGCAAAAAATATTGACGTATGCACTCACTCTCTTTCTTTCTCATCATGTGACTCAATACATAATCACATAATTACGTTCCAAGATACACCATGAGATGTAAATTTGAAAATTTTAAAGCAGCTGAAAAAAAGAAAAGAATGCAGACAATAACAGAGATAGAATCAAATTCCTTCACTTTTACTGCATCAAATAATTATGAATACACGAAGAGTGCTTGTTCCTTTGGAAACAAACAAATGATCTATTTTCGTATCCCCCAACGTGAGTCATTCTATACGAACTCTAGTAACTCTGGAAAGCACATAAATGGAACGCCCTCGTTCCGGCGATTCATTCCCTGACCTGCGCGCACTTCTTGCATTTTTCTCTTCATCAACACTATAACATATCACCACCAGCTTTCTAAACTCGGGATATACATACACTTTGCTGTCCCTATGCATAAAACGGAAACACAAACTTCTAAAGTTACAATAAATTGCAAAGAACGATTGTGTCACCACCCTACCAGTGCAGGAACCTTTTCGTTAGAGGAACCATTTTGTAGTTTTGAAATCTCTGCGATGATTAGCGAGCTCTTTGCATTGGCAATTCTTTTCTACACAAACAATCTGGTAAGGGGTTCTCATAAAAGGGTTCTTCCGAACGAAGCTTATCCTTCCCCCTAAGTCCTGGAGCAGGGCCTCTTCTTTTCCTTGGGGAGCCTTGCCTGCATAACCACCATCAGAGACAGTTATGAAAAATAAGGATAATAGAAAAATCGTTACTTGTGAATGTTTACAATTCACAATAACCAGATATGATATTGGTTGGGATAAAGTGATTGTCATGGAACTTCAAATCTTTAGGTGAGAAATCACACACCGTTTCCTGTGCATTTGAACAACTCTATTTGATAAGGTTTTGCCTTCCTCAAGTGTTCCCTGCTCAAGTTTGTCAAACAGAGAAACAAGGGCTTTTCTGATAACCACACACAAGCACAAAACAGATTCAGTTTGCGGCATATCTGGTCAGAGCACGGTTTTTGGAGTAGTTCAAAACATATCATTCCAAAAAGAAATCGCCTTGCCTGTCAGGGTTTATTGTTTTCCTGTGTCCAAGAAAGCGACGGTGACCTTCAACTGCTGCCGCCATATGTCCTGGATATGTAGGTATAAATACATCACTTTCAACTGAAACAATGTAGTCAAGCGCAGCCATTTGAGACGCATGATTGGTAAAAGGTTCAAGCTCCTCAACGGATGCCAATGCTTCCTGAAAGTGAAAACCAGTAATGGTTAAAC
The DNA here is from genome assembly GCA_036320875.1 of Cotoneaster glaucophyllus. Classification (NCBI taxonomy): domain Eukaryota; kingdom Viridiplantae; phylum Streptophyta; class Magnoliopsida; order Rosales; family Rosaceae; genus Cotoneaster; species Cotoneaster glaucophyllus. The sequence continues at coordinate 6,311,151 of CM070072.1, read as the reverse complement.
CAGCATTACAGTCCACATGTTTGGATTTCAGACATACCCAGAAATGTCTGAATTACAAAAAATTTCAAGATAAATTGAATAGATATATAGATGTTCATTTGGACTTCCTCCTGATCATTTTCTTAGTCACATTGGAGACTTGCTGCTCAGATGTCATTTTCTACATTTCTAAAAGAACTTTATCAGTTGTGCATAAAAATCCACATGATTCTTAATAATATCTGTTATATCTCTGATAATCTGCACTGCATATATCAGCAGGTTCGCCACCTTTGTTCACACCAATAAATCATAATCTCAACGTCCACTCAAACTTTATGGATAAAATTCTAATTTAAGTATGGCATTAGCTCTTGATGGTTTTAAAGATGTACAGCCATAGAGAAATCCTTCTTTGTACCCAGATTTTAAAAGAAACAAAAATGTGTGGCCAGATGACAGTGAAATGCACAAGATAACATTCTGTCTGAGATTACAATTCTAAGTAATTTGGGCCCCCAAGAATAGTAGTACCATTAGTTCAAAATAGTATTAATGGATATGGCCAATATATTGGATCGAATAATGTGCTGAGCTCCCTTGCTACAGCCGTTGTGATACTTTTCTATCTACATTCTATATCAATTTGAATGTCATATTATTCAATTTTAACTTCAAGGTCAGCCACAGACATTCTAAAAGTTTCATCAACTTCCATTCAGAGCTCAGTTATTTAACAAAACGGAAAAGATCCATTATAAACATCAATGATACCTTGCTCTTCAGTACGGGATAACGGGATAGTAGATCAGCCATACGAGAATCGCCATATATCTTTCCAGCAGCAATGTAGATAGGTGTGTTTGGTGGGTACCCAAGAGCACTGAGAAAAATTCCAGTCTCCCTTGGAGTTAATGGGCAATACCCTCTGGATCTCTGTTCTATGGAATTAATTTCCTTATTTCTCCAGGTTTTTGTGTTCTCCCTACATGTTCCAAATAAAACAGGCATCACAAAAGCTCAAGGATTAACCAACGTGACAGAATTTCTCCCAACATAAGTTTTTCATACCGGATGATCCTTAGTTCATCAGCTTCAGATGGAGTTAAATCCTGCGTGCATCCACTAAAGGCAAGCATGTCCTTCTCAAATCGTAAATGAAGGGCAATATAAGGACCAAACGACCTCATCCGATCAACTAACAACTACAACATTAATGAAACAAAAAAAACTTGTAAAATAGATGGAATAGGACTAAAAAGTTATAATAGGCATTCCAGAAATCAAACTAGCATGTAGATCTAAGAATTTACTTTTCCCATTGCTTCAATTTGAGGGGTAAAACGCAGAGCTTCATAACAAGCACGACAGCGAAGTTTCTGTATATCTAGAGGTAGGTTGTTATTTGCTAAGCGAGCATCAGCTTTGGAGGCTCGAATAACCTTAAAAAAAAAGAATACAGTGTTTAACAAGATGATTTTATTAGTTCAAAAAAGAATATATAAAATACATTGTATAAACCAGAGTGTTCCAGAAACCACACCTCGTACACTTCCCAGAGACTAGCTATCTCGTCTTGGTAATAATCCATACCAGCCCAGCTTCTGAAAAGCTTTAGTGCTCTGGGACCAGAAGCAAGTTCCTTGGGAAGCTTTTTTACAATTTTAACATCATTAGCTAGAGCCTTGATAAAATGATCTTCGTTAAAAACATCTGAGAAGTAGCTGCGCAACATATATAGGGAACAAATTCTTGCATCAATGACATAATTGCTAAGAATAAAACAGAATTCAGAGTGTAAAATAAGTGACAGTGTTACCTAGAGTCTTTCCAAAATGACCGTTGATCAAGTTCTGGAATAACAAGAGTGGCATTTATGATGCGGGCTACAGCTACCATGTCACATATCTGGAATTCAAGGATGACACATTTCAGCTCCAATCAATAATCAGATGATAATATTCATAAAATTATCATGTACATACAGCCAAGCAAAATATTCTATGGCTTCTGTGTCTACCATCGTGAAACACACTAATCAGCCATCTAAATAGATTTGTAGTGTGATGTCATGTAGCCTACCACGATGGTAAGAATTGTGCAGTTCTAAGGTTTTTATCACTTAAATCGTGCAGGTCTTTTAACATTACATACGTACAGACCAAACCCCACAACATCTAGGCAGGTACAGCCGAGTCAAAATTGTGCACCATGAACTCCATGTTTTTATAACTATAGAAATTGCAGCAACCAATTAATATTTGCAAACTGCAACTAGATAAAATAATGAGAGACAACTCTCGAAGCTTAAATGCCCTATTTAGTAATAGGAAAGAAAGAGGGATAAGGGCCTATCCCAAAACTTTATGCAGGAACAAATACAACTCGAGATCCCAATGTGACAGATTAGAATCAGATTATTGTTTCACAATAGTAATATGTGAGAGATTAGAATCAGACTATTTTTCCAGAGACTATCAATGAGAAAAAAACAATATACAACAACAACAACCACCAAATATCCCACTAAGTGGGTCAGCTGTATGAATCCTAAAACGCCACTGCGCTTGGTGTTGCGCAAGTCTTCCGTTAATTACATTGGCAGAAATCAAACACTGGATCTATCCATAATCCTAACCCATTAACCCACCCTCTCTCACGGTCACACCGCTTGGGCTAACCTCAAGGGATTAACATAAATGAATTTTTGCTACACACATTTCAAAATCAAAATGTGGACAAGATCAAAATTCAACACAAAATGTTCAACATGATACATTAGAGAAAGAGAGTGTGTTCACATACCCCTGCACGCATCTGGTTGAGACCACCATTTGTACGCACTTGAAAGTAGCCCCGTGACTCTGCAGGAGCTGAATAAACAACAGTAAAGTGGAAATTAGGAACACCAAGGATATGTCATTATGTCATAGCTACACAATAAATCTCTACCAGTAACTTACGTGTATAGTTCGGACTTGGCTCTACACACTGCACAAAATCAGGCGTCGGTGGAATCTTCCATAGCTTGTCATCCAATATCTGACTTGTATCATCCAACTGTCAAGTCTAAAGGAGTGAAAACATGAAAGATGCATAACTTTGTCACATGAACAAATGTATCTAAAGTCTACAAGATTAAGACCCAAGTCCTAACTCCTAACCAAAGGTATATAGAGCTTCTATTGTGTTTCTTTTCTCTTTTTCTCCAAAGGTAATGTGTTCAGTAATATCTTATTCCGCTGAATCGTAATAACGCCAACCATGAAGTTGATTTATTCAAAGTCTTCTTCTTTAGTTTTCCTTGGTTGTCACAATATCAACATTCAAATGGAGTGCATAAAGGAATCATCAATCATATACGTATCGATCATTTTATACTTTTTCGGAACCAAACATACTTGTAAATGAACAAACCCAATAGTAATGCATACATAACAAAAACAACAAAATTGAAATCTGCAGCATTTTTCATACAGACCCAACATTAATATCGTCGAATAAAGTAAACCCATATCGAAAAAAAATACAAAAGCTTCAAGAAAAATATCGAAAAATTGAATGAATTTGCTATTGCATTTTCTGGAAAAAATAAAAAAGTGGGACAATAGAGATGGGTCGGATAAGGGGATCACCGTGGGAAGCTTGACGGGGTCGGAGAAGTTAGGGACTTTGGAGAAAGAGAAGAGAGTCACTAGCGCAATTAAGCATACGGCGCACGTTAGCACCTTCCTCACTGTCGCCAATGTTCTCCAGCTCTTCCTCTGCATCTGGTATCTGAAGCTCACTCATCCAGAGGCCTCGCCTGCAAATCCAAATGACGGGAAGGCTTTGGTTTGTGGGTTTTGTTGGGTTCGCGGGTTTTGGCGCTGATCTAAATCGGTTCGCCTGAACTCGGGCGTTTGTGACTGGATTTACGCTGCTTTTCGTGTGCTTTCTGGGTTTTCGCCGCTTTGTTGGGGAGATTTTTGAGCCTGTGATCGGTGTACGGATGGTGTTATTATACAAATAGTAGGATGTCTGTTAATAAGTTAATAATTTAAAAAAATAAAGGCATGTTTGGTATCATATTTGAAATTTTTTTATAATTTCTCAAGACATTTCTTATAAATTTTTCTTGAAAACAATTTTCTTTAAAACTTAAAAACTTGTTTGGTATGTGATTTAAAATTTTTAAATCTTACAATTTAAACTAGACAAAGACATCCAAAAAGAAGGGGTCGAGAGAGAAAGAGGAGAGAGGAGGAAAAAAAGTAAGAGATGATCGGAGGAAAGAAAAAGGAGTGAGAGGATTAGAGGAGACAGAGAGGAAGAGGAGTGATAGAAAGAACCGGGATAATGAAGATAGCGGATTGGAGGAGAGACGAAAAATGTCAAAAAAAAAAAAAAGAGAAGGGGGAGAGAGAAAGAGGAAAAGAAATGGATTTGGAGTGAGATGGAATGAGGGAGATAAAAGAAATAATTGAGTTTAAGTTTAAAAATTCTAAAAACTCACTTTTTATGCTTTTAGATAATAGACTATATTTTTGAGTTAGTCTTGAGTTCAATTTTTAAAAATAATCCTACCAAACAAGTTTTTAAGACCTAAAACTTGAAAATTGTTTTTGAGTTAAAAAAAGTTGGATTCAATGTCACATCCCGGCCCGGGCCCCCGCCACAACCTGGGCTCGACTCCACCATAGCACGATATTGTCCGCTTTGGGCCCCTACCACGCCCTCACGGTTTTGTTTCTGGGTACTCACACGAGAACTTCCCAGTGGGTCACCCATCATGAGATTGCTCTCGCGCGCTACTCGCTTAACTTCGAAGTTCCTACGAAACCCGAAGTCAGTGAGCCCCCAAAAGGCCTCGTGCTAGGTAGATATGAGAATATATATATAAGACTTACAGGATCCATTTCCCTGGGCGATGTGGGATGTTACATTCAAGTAGAATACCAAACATGCTCTAAAATTTCTCACCACTTCTATTAAAACACGTGATGTATCACTTGTATTCCCGTCACAATGATCTTTGGTTGGTAGTTTAGTTTGTTTTTTAGCATTACCTCGCAATAAAAAACAAAATGAAACAAAAATTCATTTGATATTTATTTTATTTTTTACTTTAATTTCTAATTTTCATTCATTGAGTTAAAAATTTGTGAGTGTTGATTATGAACTTGTTGTCATGGAGAGCAATGATTTTTTTTGGAAAAATCCATCAGAATATTGTCTCATATTTGACAGTGTCAAGATCCAAAAATATCATATGTAAACCAACCAAATATTGGGGCCCGAATGTCATAAAATACCCTAAACTAAGTCCAGACAGAGGAGCAGAGGCACTCTTAGGGCGTGTTTGTTTGACCTTCTTAGGGGGGACTGGACTGGACTACACTAAGTGGGATTATAGTCTGGTGTTTGGTAGGGGCAAGGATTAGGTTTAGTGGGACTAGCCCTCACTCGCACGGATTAAGGGGCTCGCTAGGAGTTCTTAGCGAACGACCCCAAAAACGTCCGGATTCGTAAGACCTCCTCCCTCACGTCGTCCTCCTCCTCTTGCGAGAAAGAACCTGGGTCATCGTCCTCCTCCCTCACGTCGTCCTCCTCATCCTCATCTCTGCGTCCTGCTCGCAGTTAGCTGCATCCTGGTCGCACCCTCATCTGCATCCTGCTCCTCATCTGCTCCTCTCGTCGTCCGCTCCGTCGTCTTCGCGTAAAAGATCTGCTCGCGATTTGGGTGGTAAGCTTCGATTGTCCCATTTTTTTAGTCGATTTGGGTGGATTTTTTTCGTCGATTTTGGGTTTGATTTTGTTGTTTTGGAATTTGGGGTTTGGAATTTGGGGTTTGAAATTTGGAATTTGGGGTTTTCATAAAGCAGTGTGTGTATGTATGTATGCAGTAGAAATTTCGAATCTGGGGTTTGGAATTTGGGGGTTTTCATAAAGCTTGGAATTAGGGGTCTGAAATTGAGATTAGAAATTTGGAATTTGGGGTTCGGATTTTGGGGTTTTCAATTTGGAATTTGGGGTTTTCATAAAGCAGTGTGTGTGTGTGTGTGTGTATGCAGTGTGTGTGTGTGTGTATGTATGTATGTATGCAGTGTGTGTGTGTATGCAGGGTGTGTGTATGCAGTGTGTGTATGTAGGCAGGGTGTGTGTGTGTGTGTAGGGTGTGTGTGTGTGTGTATGTATGTATGCAGGGTGTGTGTGTATGTATGCAGTGTGTGTGTGTGAGTGTGTGTGAATGTATGTCTTTGTGTTAGTATGTGTGTGAGTGTGTATGTGAGACTGTGTGTGAGTGTGTATGTCCGTGTGTGTGAGTGTGTTGCTGTGAGTGATGAGTGTGTGTGTGTGTGAATGTATGTGTGTGTGTGAGTGTGTATGTGTGTGTGTGTATGTCCGTGTGTGTGTGAGTGTGTTGCTGTGAGTGATGAGTGATGAGTGTGTGTGTGTGTGAATATATGTGCTCAGTGTGTGTGTGTGTATGTTAGTGTGCTCAGTTTGTGTGTGTGTGTGTGTATGTTAGTGTGCTCAGTTTGTGTGTGTGAGTGTGTGTGTGTGTGACTGTGTGTGTGTGTGTGTGTGTGTGTGACTGTGTGAGTGTATGTGTGTGTGTGTGACTGTGTGAGTGTATGTGCTCAGTGTGTGTGCTCAGTGTGTGTGTGTGAGTGTGTGTGTTTGTGTGACTGTGTAAGTGTATGTGCTCAGTGTGTGTGCTCAGTGTGTGTGTGTGAGTGTGTGTGTTTGTGTGACTGTGTGAGTGTATGTGCTCAGTGTGTGTGAATGTATGTGCTCAGTGTGTGTGTGTGTGTGTGTGTGACTGTGCTCAGTGTGTGTGTGTGTTAGTGTGCTCAGTGTGTGTGTGTATGTTAGTGTGCTCAGTATGTGCTCAGTGTGTGTGTGAGAGTGTGACTGTGAGTGTGTGTGACTGTGTGAGTGTATGTGCTCAGTGTGTGTGAATGTATGTGCTCAGTGTGTGTGTGTGTGTGTGTGACTGTGCGAAGTGTGTGCTCAGTATGTGCTCAGTGTGTGTGTGTGACTGTGCTCAGTGTGTGTGCTCAGTGTGTGCTCAGTATGTGCTCAGTGTGTGTGTGTGACTGTGCTCAGTGTGTGTGCTCAGTGTGTGTGTGTGTGTGTGACTGTGCTCAGTGTTGTGCTCAGTATGTGCTTAGTGTGTGTGTGTGTGCTCAGTGTGTGCTCAGTATGTGCTCAGTATGTGCTTAGTGTGTGTGTGTGTGTGTTAGTGTGCTCAGTGTGGGTGTTGGCTCAGTGTGTGTGTGACTGTGCTCAGTGTGTGTGCTCAGTGTGTGTGTGTGTGTGTGACTGTGCTCAGTGTGTGCTCAGTATGTGCTTAGTGTGTGTGTGTGCTCAGTGTGTGCTCAGTATGTGCTCAGTATGTGCTAAGTGTGTGTGTGTGTGTGTTAGTGTGCTCAGTGTGGGTGTGTGTGTTAGTGTGCTCAGTGTGTGTGTGTGTTAGTGTGCTCAGTGTGTGTGTGTGTGTTAGTGTGCTCAGTGTGGGTGTGTGTGTTAGTGTGCTCAGTGTGGGTGTGTGTGTTAGTGTGCTCAGTGTGTGTGTGTGACTGTGCTCAGTGTGTGTGCTCAGTGTGTGCTCAGTATGTGCTCAGTGTGTGTGTGTGACTGTGCTCAGTGTGTGTGCTCAGTGTGTGTGTGTGTGTGTGACTGTGCTCAGTGTGTGCTCAGTATGTGCTCAGTGTGTGTGTGTGCTCAGTGTGTGCTCAGTATGTGCTCAGTATGTGCTAAGTGTGTGTGTATGTATGTATGCAGGGTGTGTGTGTGTTTGTGTGTTAGTATGTGTGTGTGAGTGTGAATGTGAGTGTGAGTTTTTTTTTTGGAAGCAATGCTCATAAACGGAAGGCTAAGGCTAAGGCTAATGTATGTCCGGTTGTTGGTTGCAGAGAAGAGGAGCATAAACGGAAGGCTAAGGCTAAGGCGACTGCATTACAGGTGTCCTTTAATTTCCGTCTTCAGGGCAATCAAACCGGAACTCAAGAAAGTGTTCGTCCAAAGGCTTTTAAGAGACAACCCAAGCGGATGAGGATTTTGGCTAATGTTAACATGGATGTATTTTATTAATGTTAACATGGATGTATTTTATTAATCATACAATCTTATGTTATGGCTTATAACTTAGCTTTGCACTAGTATTTTGGCTTATGTTAACTAGCTATTTTGTAAATTATGGAGATCTATTTTGGCTAATGTTAACTAATGTTAACTAGGATTTTCTAAATTATGGAGATCTTCTTATGTACTTGTATTTGTTGAAGTTGCATGTATTGGGCACTATTATTTTTCTTTTGTTGGGTGATAGAGTTTAAACCAAGCTACATTTGCAAATTAAACCCAATTCTATTAGCAGGTAATAGAAACAAAACAATTGTCAATTTTTTTTAAGATTCATAATATACATGGCAAAAATATGCTCCAATTAACCCATATCATGAGATTTGTAGCATTACTCTATTACACAATGGCAACAATTTGTAGTCCTAGTATAAGCAAACACAAATCTGGTGAACAGTACTGTTTTTCTTATCCTGCTACTTAGTCCGAGACTGCACCAAACGCTTCACTAAGTTAGTCCAGCTTAGTCCAGTCTAAGCCAGTCCAGCTTAGTCCCGGCAGCTAGTCCAGTCCAAGACAGTCCTGCGCAACAAACGCACCCTTAAGTCTCTAAGGCCACCGTAGGCCTAGGCCTACCCTCACTACCCCTTTCTAAATAATTTAGTGCTATATGTATATACATATACATGAATCTTACTAAGAGGGATTCCCATGTTTTTAGAAAAATGGGGACACCCTCTTGACCGTTGGATTGGCTTTAATGAAATTGTGTGGTTGAGATTAAAACACAGGCCACACAATCTCAACCACACAATTTCATTAAAGTCAAATTCAACGGTCAAGAGGGTGTCCCTATTTTTTTTAGAAAAATGGGATCCCTCTTGTGAATGGATTCCTATACATAAATATATATATATATATATATATATATATATATATATATATAGGAATCCCTTAAGGAGAGGGATCCCCATTTTTTCAAAAAATGGGGATTAGGTGTAGGGCCCACTCCACATCGAATTTCAACGATCCGAACCGTCTATTTTTCAAGTTACACCTCATAGATCATCCTTGCAAAATATTAGCCAAATATAAAATATTTAAGACATCTAATTAGGTTCAAAAATATTAACGAAGACTTTGTTATATAAGAAACAATGAAATTTTATCTTGATAATTAAATTGGCAAATGGTTTCGGATTGAATTGAATTTTTGCAAGGATGATCTATGAGGTGTAACTTGAAAAATAGACGGTTCAGATCGTTGAAATTCGATGTGAAATGGGCCCCACACCTAATCCCCATTTTTTGAAAAAAATGGGGATCCCTCTTCTTAAGCAACCTGTATATATATATACATGCCCCTTACCAAGAGGGATCCCCATTTTTCTAAAAAAATGGGGATACCCTCTTGACCGTTGGATTGGCTTTAATGAAATTGTGTGGTTGAAATTAAAACACAGACCACACAATTTCATTAAAGTCAAATCCAACGGTCAAGAGGGTGTCCCCATTTTTTTTAGAAAAATAGGGATCCCTCTTGTGAAATGATTCCTATATATATATATATATATATTTTATAAACTTAATATTATACTTCTTTTAGTTTACACCAAGGTCTAAAATATCGATGATATCGGAAATATCGGTAGTCCAAAAACACGGAAATTTCGATGGAAATATCGGGAAATTATCGATATCGATAAAAATTAAATAAAAACCACGGAAATTGTAAGAAAAACTTGGAAATTTTTATTGAAACTTTGCAGGATGTTTATTTAGTCAATTATCTATTAGTTTATCACAAAACATTGTAAGGAAATGCATTGCATGATAGATTTAACTTATTTAAGTTGATTATATAGCGAGCTAGCAAACATTGTGAGTGTAGAAAATATGTAGTAATTAATGAAAGAAGTTTAAACACACCATAATCATTTATATATAATGAATTAGTACAATATTTTACACTTTATACATTGCATGGTAAAATACATGAGTGACTTAGCAAGGTCTAAAATATCGATGATATCGGAAATATCGGTAGTCCAAAAACACGGAAATTTCGATGGAAATATCGGAATATTATGGATATTTTAGACCATGGTTTACACACAACTCTTAAATAAAATAAATTTAACATCTTATTTTATAAACAAATCACTTAAAACTGAAATCTAAATTCTAGTTTAGTTTTATCAAAATATTCTTCTACATTGCCAACTGAAGAATAGTAAACTTTTGAGTTTTTTCTCCTCCGTTTCTTGAAATTTCATATATTTTGTCTCTGTCTTTTAACTTTTTACTAAATTTTTCAAATTTCATATATTTTATTCTCCAAATTCCCAATCCATTCTTCTCATTTTTTGTTCCAAAATTCCCACTTAACCCATATTTTGAGATCACATGACAATATAGCAGTTTATGGTTGGACTGCTTCTTTAAATCATTAAAGAAGGAATCAAATCATCAACCGCCACATTAGGTTGTCTCCAAAATATGATCTAAAAGCATGGTATTCTTAGCATTTTTCATTGACTTGATATTGGAAGGTTAGTTTCTCTTAATCCTCTTTAATTTTTTATTAATTACGACTTGATAATGGAATGTTAACTTCAACATAGAAAAAATAATTTAAAGCCTCAAAAAATTTAGGGAGCTTTAATAAAAAGGGTTTGAACTAAGTTTATTTTAACCAAAAACCATCCTACAACTTTTTTTAACCAAAAACCATCCCAGAACAAGGTAAAACCCACCAAACCAACAGACAACTCGACCACCAGCCAGTCACTCATGGGCTCTCCTTTGGCCCTCATCCTCCTCCTCCTCCCCCTCCTCCTCTTCGTCTCGCTGAGTACTACAACTTTCCTTTTTGAATCACCCTATTTCGTTGAGTATTGAAGAAGTTATATCCATTTGAATCTTACCCAGTTTCCGGCGACCTCCGAGGCTTTCGAGGCATTTTCCGGCCAAACCACAACGAGTTAGCCATCATGAAAGGTACCATTCTCTTCGTCTCTTCGAGAACTACGATTTTCATTTTTGAATGACTCGATTTCGTTGAGTATTGACAAAGTTATGAGCATTTAAAGTTTGTCCAACCCAGTTTCCGGCGACCTCCGAGGCTTTCGAGGTGTTTTCCGGCCAAACCACAACGAGTTAGCTATCTTGCAAGCTACCATTCTCTTCTTCTCTTCGAGAACTACGATTTTCGTTTTTGAATCACTTGATTTCGTTGAGTATTGACAAAGTTATGAGCGTTTAAAGTTTGTCCAACTTTCCAGCCGAAATCCGGCCTTCCCTTCCATTTAGCTCCGGCGAGCAGCAACCACACCAAGCCCTTTGGGCCGTACACAAACAAACACTGTATCTGGAAAGAAAATGAACATTAACACTGTCGCTGGAAAAACATAACACTGTCTCTGCAAAAAACTAACACTGTCGCTGGAAAAATAACACTGTCGCTGGAAAAATAACACTGTCGCTGGAAAAACTGACACTGTCGCTGGAAAAATAACACTGTCTCTGGAAAAACTAACACTGTCGCTGGAAAAACTAACACTGTCGCTGGAAATAAACTAACAATGCAGTGACTTAAATTCCAGAAACAGTGACTTAGATTCCAGAAACAGTGTTACTTAAAATCCAGAAACAGTGACTTAAATTCCAGAAACAGTATTACTTAAAATCTAGAAACAGTTTATTTTTACATTCCAGAAACAGTGTCCGTCGAAAAGAACCAAAATCCAGAAACAGTGACTTAAATTCCAGAAACAGTGACTTAACTTATAACATGGTTTTTGATTAAACAAAACTTATAACATGGTTTTTTATTAAACAAAACTTATAACATGATTTTTTATTAAAACTAAAACTTTTCAAGCCATTTTCATTAATTTTCCTAAAAATGTAATTAGCTCACAGTTTCAAGTATGTATTATCCTCTCTTGTAAATACTCTATTTTTATTTATTATTTTGACATTTATGTGAGGCCCCTCCTTACCTAAAATCATAGCTCTCCGCCACTGCCAAAACACATGCAAAGGTGTGGAATCAAAAAAGAAAAGTATTCACAATTATGCTACGCAATTAAAACAATGATAAATGGACCAGACGCTTCTATAATCACGTCATGCGCCTGCAAATCCATACATATTCCTTACGCCAAACTCTATCACGCTAACTATGATACACATTAAAATAAACCCAAGCCACGCGCCGGGACTTTCCAAGTGAATTGTGGCATGGATAGTTACGGAAGTTTATCAGCCCTACGCAGAAAAATCTGTTCGGAGATTCTACGGGTTTTGGATTTGGGGAAAAAATGGATTCGGGTATGAGAATGAAACATCCAAACTCGATACGCCCGTTGCCATCCCTGCTACCTATTACCGCTACCTTGGCATCCCAATTGTAAGCAAGTGTATCTCTTGATTTAAGCTAAAAAGAGGAACTGTAAACAGAGAACAAAATTCTATAACTTTTATTGCATCGAATATGACTCTGATTACATGAAGAGTGCTTGCAACATTTTGGAAACAAGCAATTTAACCATTTTCGTATCCCCAATGAATCATTTTTATCCAGTTCTGGAAAAGTAACCCGGCCAACTTCGCAAAGCTCATTATATACTGCCTTGGTCATAAATGGAAGCCCCAGCCCCGGCATCTCGTTCCCTCACCTGCAAACTCTTCTACTCTAGCAGTTTGCTCTTCATCAATGCTATGATATACCGCCATCACCACCACCACCACCGCCAGCTACCAAAATTCAGGATATACACACACTCCGCGTCCCTATGAGTACAAGCACAACACTGGTTTGTAATAAATTGCAAAGAATGATAGTGTCACCAGCCTTCCAGCACAGGAATTTCCCTCAAGAGTAAACCTTTTCGCTATTATCTGAGACGATTAGAGAGTTGTTTGCATTGGGAATTCCTTCTTACACAAACAATCCGGTAAAGGGTTCACGTAAAAGGGTTCTTCTGAACGAAATCTTTCTGTGCCCTTAGTTCCTGAACTGGGACCCTTTCTCTTCCGCGCGGAGCCTTGCCTATTTAACCACCGTTGAAGACAGTCAATTATGAAATATCGGGCTTTATACGCCATTCAATAATTGAGAAAACAAAAAATTATGATTTGTGTACACAATAACCAGAAATGGTATTGGTTTGACCAAGTGATTCGTAGGGAACTTCAAAGTGTTTGGTGAGAAATATCATACCGTTTCATGTGCATTTCAATAATTCTATTTGATAGGGTTTTGCCCTCCTTCAGAGTTCCCTGCTCAAGTTTGTCAATCAGGCGAACAAGGGCTTTTCTGTGGAACAGATAGAAGCACAGAAACAGAATGAGTTTGCAACTTTTTATGGCCATAAAATGATATCGGGAGTAGCTCAAATCTGCATATATTCAGAAAATAAATCGCCTTGCCTGTCAGGAGATATTGTCTTCCTGTGTCCAAGAAATCGTCGATGACCTTCAACTGCTCTTGCCATGTTTCCAGAGTATGAAGGTATAAATACATCACTTTCAACTGAAACAATGTAGTCAAGCGCAGCCATTTGAGATGCATGATTGGTAAAGGGTTCAAGCTCCTCGGCGGATGCCAATGTTTCCTGACAGTGAAGACCAATAAATCCCCATGCAAATTAATTACATTATCAGAACAGATTTTTTTAAGCAACCCCCAATCATCCTCTTACAATCGATGATTTGATTTTTCACGAGTTATCCAAATTAAAACCTCTGGTGTATTGATGTAAGGGCGTCTCACCTTCTCTCCATTAAAAAAATAAAATTAGTATCCCCATTAAAATACAGTAGGCAAAAAAAAAAATACCCCTCAGCCTTTCAGTTTCTTCATCTGTTAGTCGGTACCCATCACAACCAACAAAAGTAAATTAAATGCCTTTTAGTAATAGATGAATGACAAGCATAACACAGAGAAAATGACTAAGCTTCATAAACTCAGCAAGCAATACTGCAACCCGTTAAAGTTTCTTTCAGTAAATCCTTTCTTTGTAGTAGTTTGTACCCGGCTTTTTGAATAAAAATATGTCCGGCCAGATCATAGTGAAACACACATCGGTTGGAAATTATAATTGTGAGTAATTTGAGCTCCAAGGAGAATTGCTCTAGTCAGTTTAGAATAGTAGTAATGAATGTGGCTAATATATTTGGTTAAATAACGTGTAGACCTTTGTTTCAGTAGTCCTGTTAATTTTCCATCTATACTCTGTAAATATGAATGTCCCATGTTTAATATTCACTTAAGCTCAACCACGGACATTCCAAAAAGTCTTTATCATATTGACATATTCCCCTTGGGGCTCAATTATTTAACAAAATGGAGAAACCATAAGCATCAATCATACCTTGCTCAGCAGTATTGGATAACGTGACCGCAGAGCAGCCATATGAGATTCGCCCCCATATATCTTCCCAGCAGCAAGATATATAGGTGTGTTTGAGGGGTACCCAAGAGCGTCGAGAAAAATTCCAACCTCCTTTGGTGTTAAGGGGCAATACCCTTTGCATCTCCGTTCTGCGGCATCAATTTCCTTCTCTTTCCAGTATGGGGTATTCTCTCTACAAGTTCCAACTAAAAAAGTCAGGCATTACAAAAGCTAAACGACTATCCATAAATTGATAGAAATCTATAACCATGTCATACCGAATTATCCTTAGTTCCTCAGATTCATCTGGAGATAAATCTTTTGTGCATCCACTAAAGGCAAGCATGTCCTCCTCAAATCGTAAATGCAGAGCAATATAAGGACCAAGCGACCTCATTCGATCAACTAACAGCTACAACATTAATGAAACAAAAATTTGTAAAATAGTCATGGAATAGGACTAAAAAGGTTAGGCAATCCAGAAATCAAATGAGCATTTAGATCTGACTATTTACTTTTCCCATTGCTTCAATTTGAGGTGCAAAACGTAGAGCTTCATAACAAGCACGACAGCGAAGCTTCTGTATATCTAAAGGTAGGTTGTTATTTGCCAAGCGAGAATCAGATTTAGCAGCTCGAATAACCTTCAGAAAAGAACAATGCGTACATCACGATGATTAATTAAAAGGAAAAATAACACAAAAAATCACATAAACCACAGGGTTCCAGAAACCACACCTCGTATTCTTCCCAGAGGCCAGCTATCTCATCTTGGTAATAATCCATACCAGACCAGCTTCTAAAATGCTTAACCGCTCTTATACCAGTAGCTAGTTCCTTAGGAAGGATTTTTATAATTTTGACATCATTCGCTAAAGCATTGATAAAATGATCTTCATCAAAAACATCTGAGAAGTTGCTGCGTACCAAATATATGAAACAATTTTTTGCATCAGTTACACAAAAGCTAAGAAATAAAAGAAAGAATATCTCAGAAATTAAATCAAACCATAGAGAGTGTTACCTAGAGTCATTCCAAAATGACCGTTTATCAAGTTCCGGAATTACAAGAGTAGCGTTTATGATACGGGCTACTGCTACCATGTCACATATCTGAAATTCGAGAACGACACATCTCAGCTCTATGCTACAGTCAGATCATAATACTTATCATATAGTAGATAATATATATAGAAAAAGTTACATATACATAGAGTCAAAACACTTTTATGGCTTCTGGGTCTATCATCATGACTCGTGAAACACACCAATCAGCTATGTAGATGGATAGATTAGTAGCATAATGTCATGTCTATAATACAACCATGGTAAAAATTGTGCGTTTTCAAGATTTCCTGCCACTTAAATCATGCAGGTTTTCCAACATCGTGACAGATTGAGTACAGCACTTATCTGTCACGTATGCCACTCTAATCTGTCACAATGAGACTTAAGTTTCCAATCTTCAACGGACTAAACAATACAAAGAACTTTTTATTCCATTATCAAAATTTGGACTGGATCAAAATTCAACACGAATATTCAATTTTGTGATCAATCAACATAAATTTCATATAGTGAGTAATTTAGAGAAGAGTCTACAGACCCCAGCACGCATCTGGTTGAGCCCACCATTTGTATGAACTAGCAGATAACCCTGTGACTCTGTAGGAGCTGAATAAACAACAGTATATTGGAAATTAGCAACACCAAACGATATGCCATAACTACTCAATAGAACTGAATCAGAAGCTTACATGTATAATTGGGACTTGGCTCTACGCATGGCACAAAACCGCGATTTGATGGAGGCTTCCATAGCTTGTCAGTTTCCAAAATCCCACTTGAACCTTCCAACTGTCAATTCTAAAGGAGTGAAAAACATGAAAGATGCACAACTTTTTCACAACAATAAATGTATCTAAATCTGTAACACTTGGACCAAACTCCCAAGTCCTAACAAAAGGGTTATATAACCTCTCTTTTTTTTCTTCCTTCAAATGAAATCGGCATCAGCACATTATATCCTAATTACGCCAACCTCGAATTTGAGACTTCCAAAATTCTCCTTGGTTATCTTTTTCTTATTGACACAATTATTGTCAATCAAATGGAGTATATAGGGAAATCATCAATGGCATAAGTAATGATCACATCACAGGATAAAACCTTGCGAGAACTAGAAGGCAGAGGCGTTTTCAACAGATGGGGCGGAGCGATCTCCAGTGTCCAGCTTTGCTCGGCGCTCAACTTCTGGTATTTAATATCATGTTGCTACAAAATCAGTAAACAAAAAAAGCATACAAAGTATTCAGATAACCCAACAAATATTTTCCACAAATAAAACGGAAAATGCAACAAAGATTCAATTTTGTTGTCCTTTTTTAGAAACAAATTCAGTTTTGATAGAAACTTTCCCAGATAATCAATAAACATAACAAAAAGAAACTGAAAACAAAACCCAACTCAGATATTGAGTTAAAGATTCATAAATACATCCTCCTTTTATAATTAGCGACCACCACAGTACTTTTAGCGACGATCAGAACACAATCCCTCTGATTGGGCAAAAGGGTATGAAAAAAATCTTTAAAAAGAAAAAGAAAAGCAGAAGAAATCATAAAATGAAGGAATTACCGTGGGGAGCTTGAAGGGGTCAGAGAAGTCATGGACCTTTGAAGAAGGGAAAATAGGTACGTGGGCGGAGAAGAGAGCCACTAGCGCTATTGAGCACATGGCGCACGTTAGCACTTTCCTCAGTGAGGCCAATGCTACCGACCTCTTCTTCTGCATCTGGGTATCTGAAGCTCCTCACTTATTCATAGTCATCGTCCAGAAATCGGAATGCGAATAAAGATCGAGTCTTTCGGTTGTGGGGCTTTCTGGGTTTTGTGGGCTTAGCTGAGGGCGGCGGTTTGGCTGACGGCTGCGGTGCGGCTGGAGTCGGCCGGCCGTTTGTGGGGGTTGAGTTGGGTTTTATGCTGTTTTGGCAGTTCGTTTTTCTGGGTTTTTGCCGCTTTGCTTGCGTTGGTAGTTTGGAATGGCAAGCGGCAGAGGATGGTATCTTCTATATATAAAAACTAGAACAAGAAAAATAAAAGACACAAAGAAAATGTCCATTTCATTTACTTTTTTCTCTCTCAACAATTTTAATTACTTTAGAAAATGTATTATTCTCTTTTCTTCTTCTTTTATTTATGAAAAATAAAGGGAAAATGTGGTTAGAAAAAGAAAAACAAACTAATGAAAAGTCAAAAAAAACTTCCCTTTTAACGAAAAACCCTTTTTAAAGGTATAGTGAATAGTGTCAGATAAAGGTAAAAAAAATGATTTTTCGTTAAAAGTGAACAGAACCGATAGCGTTTCCTTAAAACTCCCAAAAAAAATTGTTTTAAAAATGTTTTGCCACTTATAACATTGACCCCACAAAAATTTGGAAATTAATTCCTTTTTAGTTAGAAAATAACAAAACTATTTAAATCTTAACTCTTTATTGAGCGAAACTCAAACATTTTCCTAACATACAAAAGGAATTATCAAATTTTAAACTGAAAATTAGAGTTTCCCCTTAAAACTTATTTTCTCTCACTTAAAACCCATTCTCTTTATTTTTTCAGACTTAAACCCCATTTACTAAAGTCAAACTAAGCAAATTTCCTTAACAAGCTTGGAATGTCAGTTTTTATAATTCTCGTGTTCCTAAAATACCCTCCTAGAATGTATCGTGAGTTAGGTTTGACTTATAATTAATAATAAACTTTTCATTTTATTGTTTTCAATGCAATTAATGTCAATTAACCTATTGTTTAATTAGGCTTTCTTTTCTCAAAATTTTTTACCAACAATTGTTTTATCGTGAAACCAACTTACCTTATTAGCATGCAATATATCATATAAATAAAAATATTATGGTTTTTTTATGTTGAAACATGGACAAATAATTTGTGTCAAAAAAAATTATACAAAATAATTGTTGTATTTTTTTTTCTTATCATAGAAAATATCTATATGTTAGTATCCACTTAGATTAGAAATGCTGTAAAAATAGTTTACCTACAAAAAAAAACATTTGATTAAAATAGTGCACCAACTATTAAAATTTTAAAATGTTAGATTGCTTAAAAAAAATAATTTACCCAATATATGTAAAAGACATGAAAAATAATTTACCTACATAATAACAAACCCAATATATGCAAAATAATTTACCTACATAATGGAGCAATATTTATTTTATTTAATACTAATTTACCAATTATATATACATATAATAATAAAATGTGCCAAATATATATATATATATATATATATATATATTTGATATTCATACATACAAAATAAAATACCTACATAACAAAAGAATGTGATTTGATTCAAAATTAATTTACTTACAAAATAAAGCAAGGTTATTTGATTCAAAGTTAATTTACCTATTATTTGTACATATATCTTATAATAATAAAATGTGTCAAATATATGTAATAATATATGAAAAATAAGTTACCTACAAAATAGAAGAATGTTATTTGATTCATTATTAATTTACCTCCAAAATAATGAATAATTTGCTAATCATAAATTTACATATAGGTCAATTAATTACATATAATACTTTTTTTAACATATATGTTAGTACTGTGCATATATATATATATATATATATATATATATTTGAACATATAGTACATATTGCTAAATTATATATATATATATATATATATATATATATATATTTTTTTTTTGAACTTATGGTGGTACAATATACTTTTGACGTGTGTATGTGTATATATATGTATATACATGTTAAGGGTAATAGTATGTGCAATAATTATTTGTTCATTATAATTAAGGTGAGTAATAACATTTATTGATTTGATTTGAATATTGTGGCACAAGTTGTAAATATTTTGTAATAATAGGTCAATTTCTTTTTTATTTGGCAATCTTTTTCAATTTTGGGTTTTATTTGAATGTTTAGAATTAGGTGGGTTTTTATCTAAAGAATAAGAGTTACAAGGGTCTATATCTAAAGAACCCTAATTTTAAAAGTGAACTAACAAGATGAGACATGTGATCTGACTGTTCTAAAAATTCCCGCTTAACGCCGCCTAGGCGCTAGACGGTTGGCTACCGCTCCAATTAATGCATAGGCGTTTGAAAATTAAGAAAAGATGCCTAGACCTGCTAAGGCACCCTCCTAGACCGCCTAGGCACCCGCCTAGCCCCACCCAGACCCGCCTAGGTTGCAACTCACTTAGACATAAAATAAATAACTTTTATTTTGTATTTTATTTTTTTTAATAAATTGTAAGAGACTTATTGAATACTTAAATGAACACACATTATATCCTTATATTCCAATACTTCATAATATATATGTCATCCTATTTTGTAGTTCATGATGAAATTATATATATTTTAAGTATAAACAGACACTTATTTACACAAAATATAATAGATCCAATTTAGCTCGCTGCCCGACTAGTGCCTAGCGTCTTTTAGAACATTCTGACAAAAGAGATCGTATCTTAAATATCAATTTATAAGATTAACGTCAAAACTTTTATTTAAGTTGTAGACAAGGTATTAAATATCGGTAATATCGGAAATATCGGTAGTCCGAAAACACGGAAATATCGATGGAAATATCGGGATAATATCGATATCGATAAAATTTCCATGGAAACCACGGAAATTGTAAGAAAAACTTGGAAATTTTTATTGAAACTTTGTAGGATGTTTATTTAGTCAATTATCTATTAGTTTATCACAAAAAATTGGAAGGAAATGCATTGCATGATGGATTTAACTGATTTAAGTTGATTATACAGCGAGCTGGCAAACATTGTGAGTGTAGAAAATATGTAGTAATTAATTAAAGAAGTTTAAACACACCAAAATCATTTATATATAATGAATTAGTACAATATTTTACACTTTACCATACTCTCGCTATACTCGACAATACGAATGCGTAGGCACAAAATCAAATTTGGAGCTACGATGAAGACTTTACGGAACTACAAAACTTGAGGCTGTTTTATGAAATTTAAATTTTGGGTATTTTATTATTTTAATAGTTTTTGGTAGGATATTTTTAATATTTTTATTAATTTTTCTGACCAAACTCTCCCATGCTACTCCAGCTAGCTACAAGCTTTAAATCTTTGTTTTGAGATTCCCACACAAACTCTCCCATGTCCCGAGGCACCCTCTCCTCCACTCCACCTTTGGACTCTCTCTCTCTCACCCGGCTCTCTCTCTCTAATCTCTCTCTCGCAGACCACACACACGACCCTCAGATCCTTCTCTCCCTCAGTCTCTCCGTCCATCCTTCTCTTCTCCCTCCTTCTCCCTCAGTCTCTCGATCCTTCTCCGGTTCCCCCATCTCCTTCTCGTCTCTGCAACTCGGCGAACGCAGGAACCCTCCGGCGAGTTTCTTGAATTTCTCCAGTTAGGTAAGCTTCGGGTTTACCTCTTTCTGTTGAATCTGTTCTAGATCGAAGCTTAGATGTGAGTTTCTTGAATTTCTCCAGTTAGGTAAGCTTCGGGTTTACCTCTTTCTGTTGAATCTGTTCTAGATCGAAGCTTAGATGTGAAATTGAAGTTCTATCTCGTGTTTTTGCAAGGTTTTTGGGATGAAATCGGCTCGGGAATAGGCACACCCATCTCCGGCGAGGCTGTAGAAGCTCCGGCCTTCTTCTCTGATTTGCACAGATCCAAAATTTTACGATCGATATTATCGATATTATCGGTAATATCGCGATATTATCGATATTATCGATAATATCGCGATATTTTGACGAAAACTCCTCGGATACCAATTAAAATATCGTTAAAGCAAAAAACCGATAATATCGGCGAAATATCGCCAATATTATCGGCATTTAAGACCATGGTTGTAGATGATGAATATGAAAAATTTGGTAGGTAATATCGCCAAAGCGTATCTTCTGATTTTACTACGAAGGAACTACTGGGAAGATCATTGCGAAGAAGTCGAGACCTAACAAAAGAAGTAAACCCGAAGTGTCGTGCGTTCTGCCTGACCCTTCTTAAGCATGCATATTATGTCAGTGATAATAGTTAGTTTAGTGCTACAATATAATGGTATTTTTCTTGTAGGTAAGAGATTTTGTATTCAACTCATATAGGCAGCAGGACGTGTTATATTTATTCTCCTCCCATTAAAGAGTAAATTGTAACAATGGTCCCTCAACTAAAAATATATTACCATTGGTCCCTCAACTCATCAAAATGTGTAGCTGTAGTCATTTTCGTTAACTTCGTTAGAATTTTGTCAAAATAAATTATGTTTGAAGGACCATTGCTACAATTAGGGTCTCTTAACACATCAAAACATGTAGTTATGATCTTTTTCGTCAATCTTGTCAGAATTTTGTCAAATGAGTTATGTTGGAAGGACTATTGCTACAATTGGGTTAAAGTTGAAAGACTATTGCTCTAATTGGGTTAAAGTTGAGGAACGATTTCTCTAGTTGGATTAAAGTTGAGGGACCAATGGTAATGGATTTTTAGTTGAGGGATCATAGTTGCATGTTTTGATGAGTTGAGAGACCAATAGTAGTGAATTTTTAGTTGAGGGACCATTGCTCCAATTGAGTTAAAGTTAAAGGACCATTGCTACAATTTACTCCCCACTAAATGTAGAATGAAAAAAAGAATATCATTTCAAACTACAAACCATGAAAAGTTAGTAAAATTTGTTTATAATTTAATATTCTTGTATTTAAAATGTTAATTATGAAATAAAGATTATTATACTCCATGAATTTCTCTTTGCCTCAATAAAGATCATTTGTTTCGATTGTGTGCAAAGTTTCGATTAGAAAAATTCTCAGAAGCATTTACACGTAGTATGATTAATTTAAAGGAAAATTAATGAAAATAACTTGAAAACTTTGAGTTTTAACGATAAGGACAAAATAAAGGGTAAAGTGAATAGTACCATAATTGACTTTTTAGTTTAAAAATGTGATTTTTCGTTAAAATGAACAGTACCGAAACTTTTCGTTAAAATTCCCTTAATTTAAATCTAAAATATGTTGAATTATATATTTACTTTTTCAGTACAAGATAAATATGCAAAATATTTTATAACATGAACAGTTTGTAACATCAGGGGACATGATAGTTTCAGTCGTACTCACACGTAAAATTTAAGTGTGAATAATTTGGTACAAAATTGATTTTCTAATCAATTCCAGTTAAACATTTTATGGACGTCATAAAAGTTCTTTCACTCACGTTTGTGAGTTCTCCTCGAGCAATTGCATGTGGCATTAAAGTGATCACAACCAGCAAGCCGTATGCAAAACTAGTCCCAAATTTCAAATAGTTGGGTAAAATGAACTCGTAATTCAAAAGATTTAAATTTAAAACTTCACATTTATAAATGAAGAGAAATGTCGTTTAGTATTATTAGTTAGTTTTATTCTTGTTATTTTTAGAGAACACATATGTGCAACTCTAAACTCACCTTTCACCTTTGTTTTTATTTATTTTTATCTTCTTTTACACTCCGTTTTTATTTTTTTTAACAAGATGGATGTGCCCTTAAGCCCTTTTTTGTGAAGAAAATGATTTTGTTCCTTTCGAATATTTTTTTATGTACATGCTTGGAAATTTTTGTTAAAAGACACAAATTCGGAGAGTTAAATATAAAAAAATAAATAAATAATGTGACAATCACTCTAAAATAAATAAAACCCAATGTACCAAAAGTAAAACAAACCCTTTATTTAAAAAATAAGGAATTAAAAAAAACAGAATTCGAGACGTGCACTTTAAAACAAGAAATAATAAATAAACAAATAAACAAATAAACCGTCTACCTTTCCTTGCCCTTCAAATTTCGGAGAAAAGCTCTTGGAAAATGATATTTTGACGCAATTTTTCTCATTGCATATTTTCAATTAAATATTTCTGTTGTTTTTATTGAATTATTTAATTTAACAACTAGAAGTAAAGGACAGTTATATAAAATAATAATATTCTAGCATGTAAAACAATTAATCAAACTAAATGAATAATAAAAAAAATTATTACGTATTGCATGCACCAGATAATTGAATATTATATAGAAAATTGATTTTTACAACATTAAATCTTATATAAAACCTATATCATTAAGTGTGGAGGAGTAAGTGAGGGAGGAGTGCGGATCTCAAGAAGATGGAGTCAATAGTAAGATGAGTTGCATAACTTGCATTGATGGGGAGGGTGACATGCATGTGCTCCTTCAGGATCAGTTTCTTGTGTTCACTACACACTCACTCGCAGCTAAATTATCTCCTAATTAATATCAATGTCATATCTCCTCTGTAATTGCGTGAATTGCACACAGTTGCCACAACCTAATATATGCGAAATACTCTTTTCTTCTCTCAAACTTTCATATTAGTCATTTACTCTCTGAACTTTTATAATTGGCTAATTTCTCCCCTCAACTATAATTTCTCCCCTAAACACTAAAATTCAATCAAAAGTGTACGAAGTGAACTAGCGGTGAGAAGAAGAAGAAAAATATATATATGTTGCTCGTATTAAGGATAAAATTACCTTTTTACAAACATAAAATTAAAGTTAAAGCGGGAAATTGGCTAATTACAAAGGTTTAGGTGGCTAATCGGCCAAAATTAAAGTTCTGGAGGGAAATTAGTCAATTATAAAAGTTTAAGAAAATAATTGGAAAAAAATTGACAACTCTTTATAAGTTCAAAAATAAAATTGAAAATACCTCAAAATAAAAATTAATGTGCAAGACGAGAAAGAATGACGTGTGTGTACTATTTTCCTCATTTTATTATAATTATATTTGAAAACAATTGTGTGTACGAACATAAGCCACTAGACGAGAGAAGCCAGAAGAGGTACAAATACCAGGGTTACGTGCGTACAAGGAAACGGCATTGTCTGGATACTACCAGGACATCCAAAAAACAGCAAGTACAACTGGATGGATGATGCATCACAAAACTAACGTTGCAAGTAGCAAAGAAGACGAGTAATATTTGGAAAGCATGCACGTCTTTAAAGCCTTTAAGCATTTTTGTTGCCTCAGCAATCCCTTCTGGTTCGAATTGCTCTCTCTCTCTCTCTCTCTCTCTCTCTCTGAGGGTGAGGGACCATTTCATGTGACATATTCCATGCCTTAACAAAAACACAAAACACAGTAGCTGGAAAGTGAACAAAGTATTCAAGAAAATGAGACATTTCTTACGCTCCTCTCATGTCTTTCTCGTTAAGAGTAGGGGTAACTATATATGAAAGTAAGCTAAGGTTAAACGCGTTTTTACGTTAAACTTGCATCTTTTAATTTAATAACACATTATGATCAACTACGTACTTTTTAGTTTAGCGATGCTTCTCTTTCAAATATTGACAAGTTTGAATTTATAATATGCGAAAAATACGGTTATTTTAATGCATGCATACATTGTCATGTAAAGAACTATAGTAAATTCAATATAATACGAAAATTTATGGGCTTTGCATGCAATAACAATGATTTTTACACAACGTTAGGTATGTGTGAATTAATGACAGATAAATTTACGTGTGCATGAACAATACTACAGGATCACAACTGTTTGATATATTTGCAGATATGCCATCCAACCAATTACCAAACTTAGGCTTAAAAAGTGAAAGCAGTACCTTCAAAATTATTGCTCATGAGAAGGTCTCTTACTATTTCTAGCACAACAGATTAATTCATATATCGTATTCTTTTGGTACAAGCTTTACTCACATATTTTGGCTCATGAAAATATAGCTTAACTGAAAGAAGAAAACATAGGAAAAAATAAGAGAAGAAAAGGAAAATGGTGCTATATGACTATGATCGATTAATGAGTTGATACTTTAGCATTATTTTTAAGGAAAACTAATGAAAAGTCCAAAAAAACTTCCCTTTTAACGAAAAGTCCTTTTTAAAGGTATAGTGAATAGTGTCAGTTAAATGTAAAAAAGTGATTTTTCGTTAAAAGTGAACAGTACCGGGACCTTTTCATTAAACCTCCCTTATTTTTATCATATGTACATGTTACATTGGGCCTTTGGAGAAGAGTAATGTTACAGTTACCACATGTTTCATACAACGTTAGTATCACCTTCTAATAGAAGTATGATCCACCAACACATGTGAGTTTGATCTCTATTGAAAAAGTGATACAAATGTAGTACGAAAAATGTGGTAAGAGTATCATTTTTTTTTTTGGAAAAACACATGCATAACGAAACTATGTTTTAGTTGGAAGAAGTTTCAAATTCAGAAATATTGTTGTCATTGGTAACAAGTGATGGTTTTACACATATTTGCAGCTATGCCAATAGGGTTGTTCGTCGTCCAACACGTTTTGCTCTTCACTAATTATTCGTTTACATGATTTGAACAATCGCCTGATATTTTTTATGATATTTTAATGGGTCATTTTGGTTTTGATCCCTTATTAACTTAATTGTTAGATTGAAACTTTATTTGTTTAAATATTTTGATCGAGGTCTTTAGCATCATTTAAGATCTTTAACTCATGCATTTATACATTTAATCTCTCAAATTATGAAATTTAACCAAATTCAAATAATATTTTTAAAATATAATAAATACTTAAAAATCAATAATAGAGTAATATTCTTCTGCACAAAATTATAGCAAAAAAATAATGTACCCACATAATTATTAACATATTTTAGAAAATAAATACTCATATATTTTAAAATATAAAATAAATACATATAATTAGCATGGGTACATTTAGCAAAATTAAAAATGGGTACAAATAAATTTTAAAAATATGGGTACAAATACAAATAAAAGTTTAAAATATATGGGGCATAAAAATAAATTAATATATGGGTACAAATTAAAGTTGAAAATAAAATTGGCACAAATTAAAAGGGGGTTTTATATATAGAGACAAATTTTTTTATTATATTTCAAGGAACTCCACTAATTTTTAAACATGTCAAGGAGAGACAAAAACATAAGAGTAAATTGTAGCAATGGTCCCTCAACTTTAATCAAATTGGAGCAATGGTCCCTCAAATAAAAATCCATTACCATTGGTCCCTCAACTTATCAAAATGTGTAGTTATAGTCTTTTTCATCAATTTAGTCAAAATAAGTTATGTTGGAATAACCATTTATATAATTAGGGTCCCTCAACTCATCAAAGTGTGTAATTATGATCCTTTTCGTCAACTATGTCAAATTTTTTGTCAAAATGAGTTATGTTGGAAGGACCATTGCTACAATTGGGTTAAAGTTAAGGGATCATTTCTCCAGTTAAATTAAAGTTGAGGGACCAATGGTAATAGATTTTTAGTTGAGGGACCATAACTGCATGTTTTGATGAGTTGAGGGACCAATAGTAATAGATTTTTAGTTGAGGGACCATTGCTCCAATTGAGTTAAAGTTCAGGGATCATAGCTACAATTTACTCAAAACATAAAAGCAACTAAAGCCTAGTCCAAAAACATAGAAACAATGTTTTAAAATACCAATTTTACCCCTAAGGTTTTAGGTTGTTAATAAAACTCAGCCCTCATAACTCCAATAAAATAAATATGTGCCAAAAGTTCAACCCATCTTCGATCATTTTTGCAGAATCAGTTCAACCCTCTTCGACCATTTTTGTAGAATTAGTTCAACCCATCCTTAACCATTTTCGCAGAATTAGTTCAACCCGTCCTTAACTATTTTTGTAGAATCAATTCAAGCTGTCTTCAACCATTTGCAGAATTAGTTCAACTAGTATTCGACCATTTTCGCAGAATCAATTCAACCCGTTCGATCGTTTTTGCATAATCAGTTCAATTCGTCGTCGACTATTTTTGCAGAATCAGTTTAACCCGTTTTTTACTATTTTTGCAGAATCAGTTCAACCTGTCGTCGACTATTTTTGTAGAATCGGTTCAAAGTTCAACCAATCATCGACCATTTTTGCATAATCAGTTCAAACCGTCTACGACCATTTTTGCAGAATCAGTTCAATTCGTCATCGACCACTTTTGAAGAATCAGTTCAACTCATCATTGACCATTTTTTCGCAGAATCAGTTCAACCCGTCCTCGACTATTTTTGCAGAATTAATTCAACCATTGTTGACACACCCCCGACCTGGAAAGTCCAATTGGACTCCGAATCGAGTTTTGCTGGCCGACACCTGGAGGGTGACGAAGCCATAAAGTGTAGTGTAGTGGAAAAAGAATGCGAATAAATTTAAACCTAAAAGTGCCTAAACAAAAGAGTGCGCGGGTAAGCGGGATTGCACCTATTTCACACGTGATGGTAAAGCATAAGAACAGTACAACAATTAGGGTGAGGGTTATACCACTGAAGATAACCATCTCCTGAGATTTGCCAGAACCCTCGTTTACACGTAAGCCCAGCTACTAAACCAGGAGGGGCGACAAACAAAGTTGAGTGGGTCAGCAAAACAACGTTTGTAAGAAAACCTTTATTTTCGAACATATTATGTGAAATCCCATTCCTGGATTTCACTATTATAGTCTACGTATTTGTATTATTGAGATTTTATATTATTTCTCAAGAATTTATTTTAATTTGTTTGAATTTAGATTTTAATTAAACTAGTTACGAAGTTTGAAGTTTGAAAATTAATTATTTAAAATCCGTAGACCTTTTGAGGTCATAATTTATATTTTTGAATAGATCTTGAAACCATGAACGTGTGGGCGAAAGCCGTTTGTGAGTCCGGATTATAACGGTATAGTTACGGACATTTGAAGTTGTTTTACTAAACTATAGATTTTAAATCAATTAAACTTCCACAAGGAAGAAGCCTAATCAGATTTAAGCAAAAATAAGGGGACCAATCAGCTAGAAGGAGAAAGACCAATCAAATTAAAGGAGGAAGGTTTCAAAAAAAAAAGAAAAAAAAAGAGGGGAAGGTCTGATTCTAACCCGTTTTGGTGGGAGATTGGACCCGTTAACCCATCAACTTGACCCGCTTGTATCTCCTCCGTCTGAGCTCTGTTTTGGGTGATCTTGGTGTCCAAGGAAAGATCTTGACGAGCCCTACATCTTTGTAGTGTTAGATTTCTCATTTTCTTTTCCATCTTTGCAGTTCGAAGCCACAAAGCCACGACTTTTTCGACGGTTTTATAATTTTTCCGATGATTCCAGCAACCATTTCCTTCGAGTGAGGTATGAAACTTCATCTACTCATCATAATCTTCAAGTTGGTATGCTTGGTTCGTGCTTTCGTATTCATTTTAGAGTTGGATGTTTAGAACCCTAGAAATCCGGTTTTCTTCAGTGAATTTGGACGGTTTTCGGTTAGAATTTATCGTCAGCCTAGTTGTGAAAAATGTTTCCCTTGTTGAGCTCTAGCTACCATGTAAATTTGAGCTCATTTAGTTAATGTTGAAAATTCAGGTTTTCTAAACCCTCCACCTTGGCTACCACCACGTGTGGCGGTGCGTGGGACCGTCTACGAGTGTTGTCTAAGTACCATATACCTTCTAGTGACCCTATGAACCTATGTCTAGCTCAGTTTCCCAAAATTCAATTGTTTGGTGTGGTGATCAAATTGGACCACCACGTGTTTGTGTGATTGACGACAATCTGATCGTTGGATCGTCGTACAATTTGGTGAGCACCCTAGTTATCAGTTGTTAGACCTTTGAGAACTTACGGAGCGGAAACCCGATGTGCGGATCTTCCGGATTGAATAACCTTAGATTGTTGACCTTAATGGACATACCTTATCGACGGTTGACGTTCTAGTCAACATGCTCTACTCTAGAGTGTCATTTATCTCTAGTTTGTTGTTGAGGCTTGATGAAGCTTAGTTGGCTCATCACGATGACGTGTTGTTGCCAGTTGACGTGTGTCTCGATATATGTATTAGTGGCACCATATTGAGTTATACTTGTTTATTAAACGTGCTTTCTATTGAATTGTTATTTTTATTTTTAGCATCGATCTATGTTTATTAATTGTGATTTGACTGTAGTTTGGAAACGTTTATGAAATGTGGTTAGATAAGTATGATTAGTATGATGTGTATGATTGTTTTTATGACGATGTGAACACATAATCTTATGAGAAGTATTATGTAGAACTTTTATACTTGTATGATAAGATAGTTAGTGGTCATGAGAAGTTGATAGTGCAACTGATTATGATGTAAATCATAGCGGATGTGATAAGGGTAAATGGCTTGTGTGTTGATCTAACTGCACCATGTAGCAGTGGTACATGGATGATCCTGCTTGGTTAATCCGCGTTGGGGGATCGTACGCATTCTAGAAGTGATCATGCTTGGTATATCCGCATTGGGTAATCACTACCTAGAGCTATATGATACAGTCCTGCTTGGTATATCCGCCTTGAGGGACTGTTAGGGGTGATCATGCTTGGTATATCCGCGTTGGGTGATCACTGCCTAATAGTTATGTAGGTGTGACCTTGCCTTGTTAATCCGCGTCGGGGGCCACTACCTACTTGGTTATCTTGACCCTGCTTGGTTAATCCGCGTTGGGGGGGGGTCACTAGTGGTCCTGCTTGGTTAATCTGTGTTGAGGGACCATACTATATATGGATTGCGCTTGGTTAATCCGCGTTGGGCGATCCTTATGGCCATGTATGCTTAGGAGTGATCATGCTTGGTTAATCTGCGTTGGGTGATCACTTCCCAACAGCTGTAGGAGTGACTCTACTTGGTTAATCCGCATTGGGGGGTCACTGCCTACTTCGGCCGAACTATGTTCCTCTAGCCCTAGTTTTTAATGTATATATGAACTATGGTTTTTGAGAATCTTGGTGGTTTGAATAGGAAAAGCTGTTGGATGTCTGGGTGACTCCTTGGGAGTTGTTAGAGTTCCTTGGTTAAATTCGTGAAATGATATGTTACTGCATTCATTGATTAATATAATTAAATGTTAAGATCATGTATATTTGATTCATGAATTGATTGATTGACGGGATTGTGGAATGACCTTGGTTATGGTTGTTATTATTATGATTATTTTAGTTGATCAATGTGGCTTGAGAATAATATGTGCTTCGTTGGTTATTTGATATGTTACATGCTGTGGATGGAAGTATCGTGCTGAAAACATGGAATTTATATGATGGATGGAATGAGAATCTTGAACGGCATGTTGGTTTGTTTTGTAGCCCTGAACTTGGTAATGTCATGCATGTCAAGTTCTAATAATTGATTACAGAATGTTATGTATTCCTGTTAGAACGCACTGGAATAAATGTCCAAATTAGTGAATGACGAACTACGAGTGGCTTGATCCCTAATGAGGGTACATAGGCAGTCTAACGAGGAGATTAGATGCAGCCATAAAGTATACGAAAAATTACTATGCGATTCGATTCTCGAGTTGTGATTTGCCATATCTCGGAGGCGAGGTATGTTGAGATACGGGTATTTGGTGACGTCACGTGTTGATCCTGGACGTATGTCGGGATCGGGGCGTGACATATTAACCCCTCGCTGTAAAACAAGTATAGTTTCCTTAAAATCATACTATGTATAAGTATGAAGATTTAATGTATGCCAACAATATATATAAAAAATGTAAGATCCCACATCGCCCAGGAGTATGGATCTTGTAAGCCTTGTAAGTATATTCTCATCTCTACCTAGCACGAGGCCTTTTGGGAGCTCACTGGCTGCGGGTTCCATGGGAACTCCGAAGTTAAGCGAGTAGCGCGCGAGAGCACTCCCATGATGGGTGACCCACTAGGAAGTTCTCGTGTGAGTTCCCAGAAACAAAACCGTGAGGGCGTGGTCAGGGCCCAAAGCGGACAATATCGTGCTACGGTGGAGTCGAGCCCAGGATGTGGTGGGGGCCCGGGTCGGGATGTGACAATTTGGTATCAGAGCCAATCCCTGGCCGGAAGTGTGCCGACGTAGATGTCGGGCCCTTAAGGGGGGTAGATTGTAAGATCCCACATCGCCCAGGGGTATGGATCTTGTAAGCCTTGTAAGTATATTCCCATCTCTACCTAGCACGAGGCCTTTTGGGAGCTACTGGCTTCGGGTTCCATGGGAACTCCGAAGTTAAGCGAGTAGCGCGCGAGAGCACTTCCATGATGGGTGACCCACTGGGAAGTTCTCGTGTGAGTTCCCAGAAACAAAACCGTGAGGGCGTGGTTAGGGCCCAAAGCGGACAATATCGTGCTACGGTGGAGTCGAGCCCAGGATGTGGTGGGGGCCCGGGTCGGGATGTGACAATTTGGTATCAGAGCCAATCCCTGGCCGGAAGTGTGCCGACGTAGATGTCGGGCCCTTAAGGGGGGTAGATTGTAAGATCCCACATCGCCCAGGGGTATGGATCTTGTAAGCCTTGTAAGTATATTCCCATCTCTACCTAGCACGAGGCCTTTTGGGAGCTACTGGCTTCGGGTTCCATGGGAACTCCGAAGTTAAGCGAGTAGCGCGCGAGAGCACTTCCATGATGGGTGACCCACTGGGAAGTTCTCGTGTGAGTTCCCAGAAACAAAACCGTGAGGGCGTGGTTAGGGCCCAAAGCGGACAATATCGTGCTACGGTGGAGTCGAGCCCAGGATGTGGTGGGGGCCCGGGTCAGGATGTGACAAGAAATATGCCACAACAGGAATAATTCACAATAATAGAAACAATAGGAATAATTCACAACAATAGAAATATAGGCATGTGCTTGACAAATATACTAGCACGCAAGTCGGAGTCACCTATGACTCATTAATCTATGATAGCACACAAGTCAGAGTCACCTAACGCGACCTGTACGACATGCTGGGTGTAATAATAATATACGCTCTAGTGTTACGATCACGTGAAGCTTGCACTAAGCGTAGTCACCTACAAGTCGGAGTCGCCTAACGCGACCTGTACGACAGGTTAGCACCTAACTTGGATCCAAGACGAGCATACGGTGCGGGAGGTGAACATACACGTGAAGGCTGACCTTAGCCCCGGACGAGAGCACTAACACCGGGGGTATAGTAATGATGAGCTAACTATACGAATATATGAATGTCATACAATTTGAATCAATATAACAAACTCACCTGAATTTTCCTGTGCATCCTATAGAATCATTTTAGTATTCTACCACAGTACTATATATGTAAGTAGGTAAAATGCGTATGAATATACCATCGCCATTTTATAATTCCAATCGCAAAGCAACATTTACCAAACTAAACTAAAATTATGGCATAATAGGCATAAATCCATTTAAATGCGTTTGTGGAAACTATAAGACTTCCCAAATACTCGGTAGTAAAACTCGCATCACGATGAGATACAATAGTGGTACACCTGCCATGTAGTCGAGCCAATGTAAACCGCAACACCTTAGCAAGCAAATTCATAGTGAAGTTCTCTCGAACTTAGTGAGAAAGTGACTACGTCGAGAAGGCTAGAAGAATACTCGAGAATTTGAGGATCAAAACAAGTCCATCAAATATAGGGTATGAAAAAAAACTGGATCGAATGCATAACATTAAACTACAACAGTAGCTTCCGGAATATTCAATCACCACAGTAAAGATTCGTTCAACCGAGTATTTGCTGGGTGATTGAGAAATTAATGTTCACGACTGCACTTCCAATGTCAACGGTTTTTCTAGACAGTGCATCCGCTTTAAGGTAATACGAAGTGCAGTAAGGTAGACACGTGCCCAAGGTTGACTTAAATGCCTTTCAGTACAAATGGGTAAAAATGTTGTCCACTTGGACCAACGGAAAACGAATTGACTTGTCAAGTCAATCGATAATCATCGTACATCACCAAAATCTCCACATGTACATGAAACTCGTACTAAGAGCGTATGGCGATATTTCCTATCTCTACTTAGACGTAGGAAGTGTTTATAACTACTCGAACGATTCTTGATCATTTGTAAGTAACGTCAAATCAATACTCATGAATCCCGATTAGAATGGGACAAGACAAGCTAAAGACGTTCAAGGATAGATGGGTCTTTTGTTGCTGTAGTAGTAAATACGTTTTCACAATTGGGGTAATACAGTATAGTGCAATCGCAAATGTTGATCTGGTCTTTCCATCGTCGATGTCGAAATTTAGCTCTTTCCCAGCGAAGATGTATTCTAGAAATTTTGAGGTTGATGAAGATTTTGAACACGTTTCTCCACAGAGAAGTGTCATCTTGCTTTCGAATAAAGATGATGACTATTGACTCTATGTCATGAATAAGATGGTTCGGTTTGAATAGTTCTAACCATTGGAAAATAAAAGTGATACTTCATCGTGTTGTCTCTGCACAGCCGAAACATCTGAAGAATACGTCCTTCTAGATTTCGAAACGATCAAGGTCATCAAAAGATGTAAAACAGGAGTAAGGTGAGACAACACTTCAGTTGTCAGGAACTTTACTCATTTTCAACAAACCCAAACTAATTTAACTTTCCTCGGTCGTAAGTGAGGAAAACACTATAGCCGAAAGGTTCGCCAACAAGTTGTCGATAAATCGACAAGATCAAAGATATCTCAGTTTCGCATTACTTTGCGAGAATTTCAACCTTCTTCTGCTAAACCCTTTTTGGAAAAAGGAAAAAAATGTCGTTTATTGAGATCACGTCTACCAAGAAAGTACCAACTTAACAATGATTACTTGAGAAAATGGTATAAAGATGAGTGTCGGTAAGTGTCGGTGTTCCCAAACACTCAATTTTTTATACTGAAATTGGGGAGAGAATCGTTGGTAAGACTACTCCGAATTTCGTTAGGCTATGAAAGAACTCTCGGTTTCCCAAAGTTAATTGGAGAGAACAACAACTCGAAGTAGGACTAACGATTTTAGTCGTCAACTGACTGAGTTGTTGAAGTCTAGGTATGACTCTAAGGTTCAGCCTTTCGCCTTCGCGAATAGGTTCGAGATTTCCAAGATAAAGTGTTTAGTCCCTGGTTGGGTAAATTCCTAATTGGTAAACTTTGTAACCGAGTTTCTCAATGGCGTCAGAAATGTTCAATATGAAGCAAGGAAAATTGGTGTAATACTAGGAAGTGGTTCGATGATGTACTTTTCAATTTGGTGATATCCCAGGTAAAATTTTGGAATATGATGCCAAAGGTATACGTCCTTGAAACGTACTATACTACTAACCAACTCTACGACACGAACTAATAGTGTATGGGGTTTTATCTACGGTATGAGCTTCGAATTTATCTCCAATCACAAAATTTGAAAGAAAATTTAAAAATTGGATGGTGAATCTTGATCCTTAAATCAATTGGAATCAAAACTCTATAAATGAACTGGAATTTGAGAAGGTACCTTCAAGATTTGGGCTGTGAATTTGTGATTGAAGATTGACGGCATGGATTGAGTTACAATGAGGTTGAAATATTTGAATCGTAGAAAGAAAGAGAGAAAGAGAGTAGAGTTTGGAGGCCGATTTGGATTTAACCAATTTTGGCCACTAACGGAAAGAAGTTGCAGTCAATAACAATTTCAATGTGGCTTCCTATTCACCTTGTGTTTATATTTGCTTCATAAAGCCAGCCACCAAGTGAGACAAATATTATATATACTAAAATTCAGTTGAGTTTTATCACTGTTCAGCAATAGTAAAAAGACAGAAATGCCCTTGGTTTTTTTGTTTGCTTAGCCATTTTGCTACTAGTTTGCATAGTTAAATATCTGTTATGCCCCTGATTGCCACGCGTTGATCATCCTTTGTCTATCATCACCGAGTTGTGGCACAAAGAAAGATAAAATAATTAATTAAAAAACTGACAAAAGAATATTTAAAAAATATGACTTAAATCAGGCCAGTGGCGCACAACACAATAAAAAAATTATAAAAACATTGAATGCATGGACAAAATAATTATTAAAAATTGTGAGAAGCCCACCTGTGTCACATCCCGACCCGGCCCCCACCACATCCCGGGCTCGACTCCACCGTAGCTCGATATTGTCCGCTTTGGGCCCCGACCACTGCCTCACGGTTTTGTTTCTGGGAACTCATGCGAGAACTTCCCAATGGGTCACCCATCATGGGATTGCTCTCGCGCGAACTCGCTTAACTTCGGAGTTCCGAGGGAATCCGAAGCCAGTGAACTCTCAAAAGGCCTCGTGCTAGGTAGAGATGGGAATATACATATAAGGCTTACAGGATCCATACCCCTGGGCGATGTGGGATCTTACAATCCACCCCTCTTAGGGGCCCGACATCCTCGTCGGCACACTTCCGGCCAGGTATTGGCTCTGATACCAAATTGTCACATCCCTACCCGGGCTCGACTTCCCCGTAGCACGATATTGTTCGCTTTGGGCCCCAACCATGCCCTCATGGTTTTGTTTATGGGAACTCATGTGAGAACTTCCCAGTGGGTCACCCATCATGGGATTTCTCTCGCGCGAACTCGCTTAACTTTGGAGTTCCAATGGAATCCGAAGCCAGTGAGCTCCCAAAAGGCCTTGTGCCAGGTAGAGATGAGAATATACATATAAGGCTTACAGGATCCATACCCCTGGGCGATGTGGGATCTTACGACCTGTCTCCATTCCTTTGCCTTTTGATTATTTTATTTTTTGGTTTTGCTCGGCTTTTTGTCTTCCACGCCGAGTCTCCTGCAACATGTGGCACGGAACACGGTTTGTGGCACAGAACACAATAAAATATTATAAAAAAATTTGAATGCAGAGTCTCCTGCAGAGTGTGGGCACAAAGAAAGATAAAATAATAATAAAAAAAATTGACAAAAAATATTTAAAAAATTTAGTTAATCCAGGTTTGTGGCACATAACACAATAAAAAATTATAAAAAATTTTGAATGCATGGAAAACAAATATTAAAAATTGTGAGAAGCCCCCTGTCTTCCACTTTGCCTTTGGTTATTGGTTTTTCTCTGCTTTTTGTCTTCCACGTGTTGATCATCGGGGGACTTTCTACTGAGAGGGCTTCTTCCTTTTCTTTCATTTTTATCTCTTTTTTTCCTTTGCTTTTTCTGCTTCTTTCTTTCGCGTTTTAGCAAACGGTGCTTCGTTTTTTTTTTTCGTATGTGTGTCGTCATTGTTATTATGGGTGTGATTTGGTTCTGTTTTGTATTTTCAGGAAACAGTGTTGTTCGTTTTTCTCAGGTGTTGTGTTGCCATTTTCGCGCTGGTTCTACTTCAGGTATGTCGTTCTTCTTTTCTTTTTCTTTTTCTTTTTCTTTTTTTTCCACTTATGTTTGCTTATTTTCTAATCTTGGGGTAAATCTGATGTTTAACTTAAAGCACAGAAAATGGGAAATAATGATTCAAATTTTTTGTTTTTGGATGAATCTGGTGTTTAAATTAGAGTAGAGAAAATAAGAAATAATAAATAAAGAACGAAAGAGAAATTAAAAAATTTATGCTTTGTTTGACCAGGGTAAATGGAAAATATACTCCAACTCCTATCGATAAATTACAGCCGTATATAAAGGTAGCAAATTTAAGAGTCCGAATTTGCAGGATATGAAAACCGTCGATTCCTGGAGCTGTTCAAACATAAGCAAAGCAATTGATTTATAATAAGTGACTTTTTCTTTGTTCTTTATTGTGCTATAGATTGGATTTATCATTGTACATTTTTTTTTAAATTTTTCTGTGCAATTTTATGGTCGGATTTTCTGGAGTGTGTATGAAAATCATTTGAATGCTTAGAACTTATTATATTCGCAACATGATACAAGGGATCAACACCTTCATCCATATGTAAGTTTCTCTAATAAATACTTTGGACAAATGCTTTATGAATTTGAGTTTTTATCTTCTGATTATTTTTTACAGAGATGATATTAATTTTCCTTTGACTCGAAATTTAGAGGCTTAAGGTACGCTGTTATCAAACTCAATTTTTCTAATTTTCTGATTTTGGGGTACTACAGGGAGTGCTAATATACTGTTTTTCTGGGATTTTTGGTCTTTGAAATGGGTATGTTCTGTTTTTAAAGTTTCGGTTCTCGCGTGTTCCGTTCTTTTATTTTGTTGTCTGCCTGCTTCCGAGTTGGTTCTTAATTTTCATTTTTCAACTTTGGGTGATGAAAATTTGTATAAATAGTTGTAGTTTCTGAAAAAGTTGGGGGTTTTAGTTATATTTCCTGTGTAATCCCAATTGTAAGACTGAAAAAATAATTGAAATGATTTTTTTTTCTTTTTTCAATTTCTCTTAAATGTTTTTTCTTGAATTTAAAAGCATCTTTCCCGATTGGTTACAATAGTTCTGCTCTCTAATTAGTTCTTTTATATTCTCTCCAACTTTTTTGTCTAATTTTATTTTTCAATTTTTTGGTAGCTTTCTGCAGAAGTTAGCATGAGATTTTCATATGACATGGATAATGAGTATGAGGAACTCATCTGGGGAATGAACCCACCAAGGTATATGCAAAAATCATTCCTTGGGTTCATATAGAAGTACGAATTTTCTTTTAGCATATAACATTGATGCAATAATTGATCTCATGGATTGTAAGATATCTTATGGATTTTACCTACCTGGCAAACAACGTCTTATGTCACTTTCGAGAAGTTGAGATTAGCTTACGGCATGTCACAACAGTCTCACAAGCAGATGCCCAAACTGTATACATCACATGAGGCAAGTTGCAATCTTTTTAGCTTCCAATTAATATTTCGCGCTGAATTTGATTGAATTTAGTTTGGGTGTTTGGTTTCAGATTTCTCGAGCTGCTCACCAAGAATTACATAGTACTCCAAGAATAGATGGATGGGTGTAATATTTTTTGCCTGCACATGTACAGATATTTGATAACCTTTTGTGTACAAATGTTGCTGCTGATGGAAAACTATGTATAATTGCTACAACAATATGGATGACTATGTTGTATTTTGCATGTGGACAAACAAAAATGACCCTCTTTTAATTATATATTGCACTAGCTAAATCATTAGGCTGCAATTTTTTTCTTTTTTAAATCTGTTATAAACAATGTTCATGCTTTAAACCACTATCTCTGCATGTTTTGAACACATAGTTTCATACAATTTTTAAACCCGCGCGATTTCAAACCCGTAGAATCGCGCGGGCATTACTAACTAGTTAGGACTATATTTAAGAATATCCATATCTTTTTCTTTGGGGATTTGATTGCCTCTCGAGGGCTCGGTCTGCCATTTTGGATTTGGTTCAAGGAGTGGTGGAAGCTGAGCAAAAAACTCACATTTTGAATTTTAATATAAAGATTATTTTCGTAACTTACATTCTAAACAAAAAAAAGTCAATGATATCATTTTTCATATGTATTAACTTTTGTCTCTCTTAGAAATGTTTAAAAATTATTATCTCAATATATAATTAAGTATTAAAAGTATATTCTGCGTATAATTTTTTCAATTAAAAATGGGTACAAACTAAAAATAAAAATATATGATAAAAAAAATTTAGCCATAAATATAAATATATTAAATGTAAGTTTCTACTAAAACATTGTGAAATAATGTTATGAATTCACGTGAGCAAAACGATTATTTCATATCGTAGATTATGAATATATACACAAGTGTAATAACTTTACCCTAATATTTGTTTTACACCACATGATTATAATATGGTCTCACTAAAGCACCTTTTATAACGTTGATATAACGTAACTGTGATGTCGGTCTCATGATACAAAGTTATGCAAATGATAAATTTATATATAACTAAAACGAAACGTTATATAACAGTATACGTGTCACAGAAATCTTTTTATGTCAAACAATTACTCCAAGAGCAAGCGGGTTCCCTTTCTCACCAGAATTAGAGTTGACCAGTGAAACACTTGTCCTCAAGAAAAGACACATGGGCACATGCACTTGCAACTTGGCAAAGCAAATTTTAGTGTGAAAGGACACTGGGGTACGAGATCGACGACCTTTCTGATTATGAGATGTGAAGGCTTCTCAACAAGTTTCAAAGCCGACAAGAATTAAGGACCGACAATATAGGCATTGATTTTTTATTTTTATTTTTATTTTTTATTTTTATAACAAATCATTTATAGTAAGGAATGAGGAAGTGGGTCAAGCCTACAAATAGACTAGCAATAATGTGATTCAAAGAATCGAACCTAAGATCTACTATTAGACCGTAGTACTAAGTGACAGTAATGTTCGCCTCCATATTTCTTCCGCCATATTTATAATCATTGTATGAGTTTAAATTTCGAGATATATGTAAAGAAAATTTTATTTAAATCCATGTAACCTCTTTTTACACCCAACTTAAATTTTAAATGTTAATTGTCTATTTTACCCTATTGCATAATTACTATTAAGTACAAAATGAAATTAATAATAAAACTCAAATTTCTCAATAAACCCAGACACTATAATTAAACCCTAGCATCACCCTTTGTTTATCCTACGTCCATTCAGGCTAAAACCCTAATAGTTCTGATAGAGAAAAACAAGTTTTTTTTATTGATGGATAGCGATTTTGAAGTTTTGAATCCTCCAACTAAGGTATGACTCGATTTATGGATATTTTGTTTGTTTGCTTCTTCTTTGGATTAAA
Organism: Cotoneaster glaucophyllus; assembly: GCA_036320875.1. NCBI lineage: Eukaryota > Viridiplantae > Streptophyta > Magnoliopsida > Rosales > Rosaceae > Cotoneaster > Cotoneaster glaucophyllus. The sequence continues at coordinate 6,271,191 of CM070072.1, read as the reverse complement.
TTTCATACTTATTATATTATATTGTATTTATTTTTCTTTGCCGTCTGTCTGCCCCAAAACACCATTGCAAGGACTTTTGATTAGTAGTGCAAAGATATATAACTTGATTCTTGGTGCAAATAATGATTACCCAACCTCATAAACCTTGACCACTCACCCACTCACTAGCGGGTGGCATGTCTCCATCCAAATCCAAAGCATCAAGGCCAAATGTTTTTCTGGCAAAGTGATGGACTGAACTGGAGCTTGCATTGCATTCACTGGCAAATTCAAATCTATGGAAGGATCTCCTGGATCCCAAGTCTATGGATGAGTTTGGTAGCAAAAAAAAAAAAAAAAAAAAAAAAAAAACAGTCATGGAAATGCTAGTCATATGCAATTATACAGGGGCAAATGACGCCTCTTTGAAGAAAAAACATTCAATTAAAGATGTTATTTTATAAAGAGAGTGGGTGTAAAGATAACTTTACATTTTGAATTGGGTTTGAGAGGGTAGTTTAGGTAATAAATTTGGGTTTAAAGAGATATTAATTCTTTAATTAAAAAAATTGGGTGAAGAGGCTAAGTTGAGTGTAGAAATAGGTTAGATGGGTTCAAATAAAATTTCCCTATGTGTAATGGGTGGACACAAATCTCAAAATTTAAACTCATCTAATAATAATAAGTAGAATAATGACTATTATAACCACTCGAAAGTGATGAACAAAAATGCACCCTTATAAACACAATTAACTTGCTTGTTCTATCTAAAGTATACTAAAAAAATATAGAATCTAAAGTATAGTTTATTAACATTGGCATGATATCATATTTTATTAGTTGTTAGTGTAAAGTATTGAAATAGGCTTTACTAGGATATCTGAGCATTTTCGCATCAAAAACTAGAGGACAAAATTATTCACTTGTATAATTTGTTACACCAACACGTTTCGATCCATGATTTGTATTACTTAGTTGGCAAAATTGTAGTATACTCCAAAAGTGTGATTTTTTTTTCAGGAAGGTATGTTCGCAATTGCCACTTAGACTTTTTATTTTTGTAATGTACTACATAAACTTCGTGTGCAAATCTATCACCTAGCTCAGTTACCATTCATATTGTCGTTAAATCAAGTCATGTGCCAAGAACATCAACTAATATGAGAACAATTTAGTAAATTTGATCTATATTGATTAGAAGAAAAACAAAGTATAAAACTTATAGAATTCAAGAACAAATTAAGAAACTAAATCCCCGCACCAACTCCCCAGCTCCCACACTCTCCCTCACTCTCCCTCCACAATTCATTCACCACCATGGAATTACCTCTGGGGGATCACAGTTGAAAGTTGAAGGGAGAGTGCTAACAACATTTACACTAGGGTAAATTACACAGTACCCCCTCAGATTTGAGGTCTATTACAATCGTATACAACATCTTCAAAACATTTCACTTTCATACCTCAACTACTATTTTATTTCAATATAGTACCTCCGTTACATTTTTCATCCATTGATCCGTTAAATGCTGACGTGACTGCCACATATATGCCACGTGGCTGCCAAATGTCTGCCACGTGGCAAATAAAATTTTTTTTTTTTTTTTTAAAACCTGAATTTTCTCAAAAAAAAAAAAAAAAAAAATTTTGAAACCCACTATCCCTCACCCCCCCTCCCCAGCGACCTCGCACCAAACGACCAAGCGACCCACATCCCTATCCTTAACCCAGAACCCAAAAACCTGCAACAAGAAGAAGAAGAAGAAGAAGAAGAGGGAGAAAAAAAAAGAAAAAAAAAACCCCAGTTCGTCCCACCCGAGCCACCCCTTTCTCCCATCACCCCTCCCAAAAATCCCCCATCACCCACCCCCAAAAATTCCACCCGAGATTAGGTGGATCTACCACAAAACCAATCCAAAAATCATCTCAAACTCAAAGTATTCACCCACACTAAAAATCACGAGATCCTGGCGGCGCCCGAGGGGGGTGAGGGGGGGGGGGAGGGTTCCGGGCTTTTTTTTTTTTCCCCCTTCTTCCTTCTTCCTCTTCTTCTTCTTCTTCTTCTTTTCTTCTTCTTCTTGCTGGTTTTTGGGTTCTTCTTCTTGCTGGTTTTTGGGTTCTAGGTTAGGGATAGGGATGTGGGTCGCTTTGGGGGGTGGGGGTGGGGGTGGGGGTGGGGGGGTGGGGGTGGGGGTGGGGTGGGGGGGTGTGTGACGGATAGTGGGTTACAATTTTTTTTTTTTTTTTTTTTTTTTGAGAAAATTCATGTTTTTAAAAAAAAGAATTAAATTTTTTTTATTTGCCATGTGGCAGACATTGGCAGCCATGTAGCGTTTATGTGGCAACCACGTCAGCATTTAACGAATCAATGGATAGAAAATGTAACGGAGGTACTACATTGAAATAAAATAGTAGTTGAGGTATGAAAGTGAAATGTTTTGAATATATTGTATACGATTGTAATAGACCTCAAACCTGAGAGGGTACTGTGTAATTTACCCTTTACACTAACCTTTGCATTTAGATCTTTCACTCCTTCAAAGACACGTGTCATTATTCACAAATATAACAATACCCAACCATACCTGCCCCTCCCAACCCCAGTCCTTTCTCTCTCCAAAATAATGGCAGCTAAAGGCAAGTGTCATTTGAAGGAATAAAAAGATCCAAATAAATGTTAGTGCCAATGTTGCTAGCACTTCATGTTTAAATTATTTTAGATTTTTTATTAGTTTTTGGATTTTCTAATACATGGATAATTTTATAACAAATTTTTGTAGTTTGGGTCCCCAAAGAAAATTGTAGGGTGCTCCTAAAATATTTAACAAAAAATTGGATGGAGGTTGTAGATTCGCATCAAATATGAGATTTGGGTGGTAATTCCATACACACCTATTAGTTCATGTGGTATTTGTACAAAATCTCACTTTTTTAATTATAAGTCATTCACATAATTAATTAAAATACAATTACATTTGTATATTTATGTTCTATAATATATTCGCACTGATGGTTATGATATTATTAGTTTTCTAGCACCACATTTTCCAACAAGTTTTACAACACTAGCGTAACTAGCATTGGTACTTACAGGATTTCAATGTTTATAATGATTTAAGAGTTAATATTACCATATATAAAATGCGTTACTTTGTCAAAGTCAAGTTTCTTATTTTATTGGTGTAGAAAGATTACAGGTAAATCTTAGCTCCTTCCTTCCATTAACTCCGCCTTATCTAGTAAATTCCACTAACAAACAAATCAACAAGAATTGGAAGTATTATTAGTGTCGGGAATCACGTAATGCTCACAAAAATATTATATTATATTATTAGTGTCGGTGATCAATTCAGCTCATCATAATTGAGTTTTGAATTGATAGATATGGACTGATGAAAAGAAAAGAATTTGATAGATTTGAATTAACGTTTAATTATGAGTTCGAGGTACACAGATTTGAGACCCCATTATATATGGAATTATATTACTTTCAATTCCATCCGTGACTAATATGATTAAAAATCGACAAATTGGTCTAACAAAACAACTTCATTATTATTCTTTCAAAGTATGAAATTACAATTTTTTTTTTTAAACAAACGATATTATTTACACTAAGTGGATGAGAGAGTGGACTAAACTTCACAATGACTAGCAATAATATGATTCTAATTTACCTTTGGCGAGCAAGGTTCTAAAAGACGCTAGGCGCTAGTCGGGCGGCGAGCTAGAGCCTAGCGTCTAGGCAGATTTAAGTAAATATATTATATTTCGTATAAATAAGTGTCTATTTATACTTAAAATATATATAATTTCATTATAAACTACAAAATAGAATAACATATATATTAGGAGGTATTGGAACATAATGCAAACATGGAGAACATGCATATAATGTGTATTCATTTAAGTATTCAACAAGTCTCTTACAATTTATTGGAAAAAATAAAATGCAAAATGAAAGTTATTTATTTTCTATCTAAGTGAGTCGCAACCTAAGTGGGTCTGGACGGGCTAGGCATGTGCCTCAGCAGGTCTAGGCGCCCATTTTTAATTTTCAAACGCCTAGGTATTAATCGAGACGGTGACCAACCGTCTAGCACCTAGGCGGGGATTTTTAGAACAGTGTTAGCGAGAATCGAACCTAAGATCTCTCACTTACACGTGAAGAGGAATACTACTAGACCGTAGTACTGAGTGACATGAATCATTTCAGGCCAAATCATCTCTAGCCCCAAATGTTAGAAAACTTTGTTGCCAAACTTACTAGATTTACCAACAAAAAGGAAAACGATGAGAGGAAGTTGCATGTCACAATCTGATCGAATTTGCCATATAACGAAGGTGACACAACACCTATAAGAGTGGACTTAGCATTTAGAGTAAAATATTATTGTATAAAAAGATTTGAACGATGTACATCCGATCCGACCATGGCTCTCGACTAGTCATATCGATCATTATTAAGGGTTGTGCTAAAAGATAGTTCACTATGGTCCCTTTAACAATTATTCATTCACTAATCCAACTAACAATTTGAAAAGGACTCTTGCTTCCACACCTAAGTTTAGTTTTAGACCATCGAATTCCCATTCCCTTAATCCACAATTTCTAAATGTTTTTAATTTATAAAATTTGTGGAGGTCAAGTGCTTCTCCCAGCAAATCCAGGTGCTTGAACGGAAACACACTTTGTTTTTAATAAAAATTTCAACGTACTTATATCGGAAACATTTTTGGCAAAAAATAAATAAGAAATAAATATTTGTCGGCACATCTAAGCATGCACACGTAACATTTTTTTGTTTTTAGTAGGTGTTTTGAATATATATATATATACATCCCATTTTTTTAGAAAAATAGAGATCCCTCTTGTGAAAGGATTCCTATATATATATATATATATATTATGTAGAGAGAGAGCTCCGGAGTATATGATATTTTCCGCTTTTTAGCCGTCATCTTTTGTTTTTTGCATTTTTAATTAAAGATCTAAAGATTCAAAATGTTCGGAATATTCAATACTCCGGAGTACCATAAAAATTCTATTTTAAATGAGACAACTGTTGAAGAACTCATAAGTTCAACACACCTACCACTAAGCACCCGTTATATTACTGAATAGATGAAGAGAAACAAAAAGGGTTTCAAGTGCCACATGGAAGAAGATTATAGTGCGTGGAGCTTATTAAGTTAGGACGGTGATATCGGCAAACTTCTTTTTGCCTTTTACCTATTTTGTTAATTTTTATTTTTTTGATTCTCTTCAATTCATTTTAATTTGACAGCCAAAAATTAAAAAATTGTATATAAAAAGGTAAAAAATGGTGTATAGATAGCAGTATAGCACCACTTAAGTTATTATTTGGCATGGGAAGTGAGGGTGGGACATCTTCCTTTTCCATGAAAGCTTGGCATCCACTTTCCATGGAATTGTCTGTTTCCTGTTGATTCAATTGAACGATCAACAGACACTGAATTGAAATAAGTTTGCGGTACTACAGTGCTACTCCACTTCTTAACTACAATTTTAAATGATTTGGGGTAAAGTCACATCGTTACTTATTACATTAATCGTACTTAGGATATTTCAATTGTAAATTACTATGAAATTAGATAAAATAATATATAAAACGATGTACTTATAGACATAATCACAAAAATAACATTAAAATATCAGCATGTTCTAATCTCTGTAATCTATTGAAAACAGTTCACTTGACTCAGTTGATCTATCAATATTCTCAAAATATTTAAGAGTTTACCTCAAAAACTTTGTAGAAACTAGAGAGAGATGGAATGTCGTGTGTATTGCCTAAGAAAAAACAATGTGAGGGAGGCCATGATCATGTTGTCCTTCAGGCAGTTTTTCTTTTATAATAAAAGCGAATTTTGGGTTGTTATTTGGCTTACGATTGCATGTATAAACTCTTAATTACTTGAGCTATAAGTCTCTTACATCATGCATGATAGCAGTTTTAATTTTTACAGTAGTCATATTAAATAATTGTTTTTCCCTATCCTTTCCTTTTTGTTGGTTGTCATTGGTAATTTCCAAAGACAAGTAAGGGAAATTTATAAGGCTATATTTGGATGAGGAGTTTTCAAATTCCAAGAGATTGTACCAAGTTAGTAAGAGGTGAAATACAAAATGTTAGATCGGAGAAATTAGAAACTCACACAAAAACACGTAAGAGGAAATGTAAATAACTCATTTCAAGTAGGGGTTAACAAAAATACCTTTCCATCCCTTTGTAATACTCATAATTTTGTGATGCACTTTTTTACTAACTTGGCATCATTCCTTTTAGATTTAGAAATCACTCGACCAAACAAAGCTAAAGGTTTTTGGAGAGGAATTATTTGGGTTCCTGCTGGGTATTGATCAAATTGTTAAGAGGAGTTGGAAATCCATTTAACTCTTTGGACATCAAAAAGATGATAATAGCCCACAGATGATGGGCCTAATTATCTTTTAAATTGTTGGAGAATTCAAATGACTCTCACATACCCAATGGGCCTTCAGCCTTTCGGGTTCCAGCTCAAGCAGCAACTCCGTTCTAACACTTTTCGCTTTTATGGATTGTTTTATACACATCTCACATTTTTTTGACTAAACATCACATACTCCATACACTCTACACTATTTTTTAAATTAGAATTTATCTTAATACATCCCACGTATTTTCTAAGAATACCCTCGCATCTCACACTCTCTCCACCTAGAAACAAAGAAAAAGAAAACAACTCGTGTAATCATATTCTCTATTCAATTTTGGGGTTTCCTCATTCTAAATTGAATTAAGAATGTTAGGGTTTCCTCATATTTTCTTTTCAATTTTCTGCAAATCTAACTTTCTGTCGTTCGAAAGTTTTGTAATTTATCATTTTCAAGATTTCTATCAATTATGGATTTAAATTTTCGTTTGTATAACAGTAAGATTTCTTTAACTAATTAATCATTTTCTATTTTTTTGCTCTACTTCAAATACTTTAAATTAGAATGGTGATGGTATGTATAATTGGGGGCAACATACGATTTTTTGCTCCAAATATAATTGGGGCTGTTAACTTTTAGGACCACCCAATGGCGTAGGCCCAAGGAAAGACCAAGGAGCCCAAGGCCCAAAGGTTTCAAAGAGAGCCTCCTGAACACCCGAGCCGATCAAGACGAAAAAGGGGTTGCCCGACCGCATCGAGCACGGGGGCAAACTGAAAAGTACTCGGCGAGACGGGGCAGAGTAACCAATGTCCGAGTGGGACGCTCGGCTTGCCTTAGTTTAAAAAGGTGTGTCACCCAGGCTGCAGAAACGTCACCTCACTGACGAGAGCTTGGGCTAATAGGTAGAGTGGTGTCATTGAGCTAGTGCAAACATTAAATGCCAATTTGAGAGGCCCCAAGATGGGGAGGCATATATAATGGGAGTTTCGACGAAAAGTCCGCGGTACTGTTAACTTTAACGAAAAACCACATTTTTACACTAAAAAGTCAATTCTGGTACTATTCACTTTACCCTTTCTTTTGTCCTTATCGTTAAAACTAAAAGTTTTCAAGTCATTTTCGTTAGTTTTCTTATATATAAAAGGGTAGAGACCTCCAAGGGGGTCTGACGAATCGGAGAGAAGAGAGTGAATGTATGAGCCAGCCGCTATTTAGCTTTGAAAATCAATATATTATGAGCACCATAGTGGATGTAGTTCATTTTTGAAAGGTGAACCATTTACATCTTTGAGTTCGTATAATTTTAGTCCATTTCCTAAGCCCACCTAAAGTGATTTAATTAAATTTGTTAACCTTACAATTTTGAGCATTAACAGGGAGGCAGCCATAAACTTGATACTTCAAAGTTCAATTATCAAACCTAAACTGCTCAATCCACTGTCTCGGGTGCCTTGTGAACTCCATGTCAACCATGGCTGCCTCCAAGCAAGTTAATATTTGCAGATTGTATTCGTACGCTTTCTCACTTTCTTCTTTAAAATCTAATGGAGTTAAACAATCATTATTGGGGTAAATAAGTAATTTAATGCTAAGTTTTTGCGTTGGATGTATTCAACAATATGTGAGGTGCTAATAAAAAAACTCATCTTCTATATTTAAATTATTTTCCAAAGTCACATATTTACAATGAACGAACATTTTTGTTTTCTTTTATCCACTAAAAGTAGAAGGAACAATAGAACGATTTATCAGACTACAGTAATGAGTTAGAATTAAGATAGGTCCAAATTTCGTTCAAATTGAATCTAAGATAGATCAATCACCCCACTAGAAGTTACGTGAAATAATTGAATGTATATACACACACTATAGGCTAAGCTACGTGCTAGAACCAAATCATTGATTCATCATCCTAAACAATATTAATGTCTTGATTGTATTTGTGTATATATAGTCATCCAACATGATGCTTGAGAGATACATTGATAAAAAAACAGCAGACAAAAATCTGTCGTTGATACACTTCCAAACCATATGCTACACCTACACAGACGTTTAACCATAAACAACATGCTGCACTCTCATTTTTTTTTATTATTTGTTTACATGCATGCATATTTATCATTACTATTTGGATTTATGAACAAAAGAAAACCATTTTCTTGTTCAAAGGGCTAGCAGGTTCATCCACCTGCCCCGTTCTTCCGTTTTTAATTAAAATTTGATCAGATATGTAACTTGATATGAAAACATGAACGGCTTTATTCAAATTTTTTTTTTCAATTTAATTAAACGTTTCCCATTGTTCGATCCAAATGCCATTTTTAGAGGCGTTTCCATATCACGCAGAGATCTATCATATAACATAAAACGTGCAGTGTGAAATATAATTGTGTTTTTTAAGAGCATCTCAAACAAACTATCTTCAAATTTATTTTTCAACTGAAAATATAGAGTCACGTCAGGGAAACAAGCTCCAATAACCTCTTCAAAGTTCAAAGTTCAAAGTTCAAATACCAAACTTGGGACCTTACAATTCATGGTTGCACGGTTGAGTTTTGGGGGAAGAAGTGGTCAATCAATTACAGTTTTTTTTTTATTTGAAAATATTTTATTTAGTGAATGAGAAACTTAAAAAAGAATTAAAAATGTGTTAAGGCTATTTTAGATAAAATGGTGGGTGAAAAAAATAATGGTTTTATATTTTTTTAGTTTTGATCGTGAGTGAGAATATAAAGTGCGTAAAGAAATAGCATTGGTGGTTAGGTCTAATACCACTCTTAAAATAATATTTGTGTATCCCACATGGCAGGTAACAGAAATCAAACTTTGCCACGTAACGTACATCTCATTTTTAATTATATGCAAAGTAATGGTACTGCAAGTACTTTGAAAGTTAAAACCATGGGAGTATCAATCTTATTAAATACATTTTGTTAATCTGCATCTCACGTGGCCAGCGACTTAACAAATTTAAACTTTCCAACCGATTTGTGGAATTTGGAAATTGCCCCGAATTTGACCCGATGGTCATGTTTTACTAGCTGTCACACAAGCTTTTCCATATGGATCAAAATAATCAAAACCCTAATAAAGTGTAAAGAACGTGGGCAGTCGCATGCAGCTGACCATTGGAATTTAAATTTATATGCTTCAAGAAATTTCGTGGATGGAGCTTAGGGTTACTTAGCAAATAATGCGATTCTTTGAACTAGCAACCAAGTCGTGCCAGTTAATTTCTTTGTTGTTACGTACGAAAATTTTGTTTTATCATGATGTATGCAGACACAATGTTCACCAACTTCGGTTGAACATCATAACAACAAAATATTACAGAGAATCATATCTAAAATGATCCCTTTCTTGAATTCCTAAAATTGCAGCAATCTAAAGTGATATATATAGGGAGAGAGAGATAGATTTTTTGCTAAACTGTTTGTATTAACCAAACAGTCTAGCTATATTGCAATGTGGTGTGCTATTTATACATCCCTCTTAATTTTTAATCGTCTAATCGAATGAATTGAAGAAGAACAAATGATAAAAATTAAAAAGAGGTGCGTGGATAGCACACCCCTATAACAATAACATTCATCAAGTTGATTCTTGTTTGAATATGATTCATATGCAATGGTGGATTTGGGATTTGAACCTTGGAGGCTCCAGTGTCAAAGTACAAGTTTTTAGATAGAAACAGAGCGTAAAGTGAGTAGAAAAAAAATTAGTTTATTCATTGAAGCATTTCATTGAACAAGCTTTGTCGGTCAAACCATGTTGCCCACATGTCATCAGATATCAATATATGCCGAAACATTCTTATGAGTGATATTGAGAGAATTTGTCGAGTGTTGTCGGCACAACCTGTTGAGATATGCCTAACAGACATTACATCAAACATTTAGTAGGCGCAAAAGAGACCCGTACCAATGTTCGGAGGGTCCTCTGAAATATTTTCGGGACTCCGAGTGGTACTTGAACCACCTTGGTCCCGATATACATCCACCACTAATCATACGACAACAAAAACATCGCAAAAACATAGAAATTTAGCTATATTGCAAAGCTTTGAATATAAACATTGATAAGGTACTCTTTATGGAGACGTAATTGATCATATGACAACATAAATATCCGCCTAATTAAGTTTTTTCGACGATATAGCGTTATAATATACAATCTTAATTAATGAATATCATGAACCTCATGCTGTTTGAATGTCATATATATGAGGCAGTTTAAGCGGGTCTTATACTATTAATTTCTTAATCAGTTCTTAACAATGTTGAAACCTTAGGATGTATCATTATACAGTATTTTTTACGATTTGAACTCTTAGTAATCCAGAATTAAGAGCTAAATCCTAAGGCCAAATTTACATGCTCTCATCTTTGTATATAATCGCATGATAATAGTACATAATTAAACGTGCACAATAATTTACATGATAATTTAATTTTAGGCTGGTATATATACAAAAATTAATAATAAAATCTTTTAATCCTTTTTCCTCTGTGATCAGCTTTCTGTTGCAAAATTGTGATCATAAGTCTGCTACGTACATTCTAATCTGTCAAGAACAGAAAAAATAACCACAAATATAAAATTAAAAAAAAAAAAATCTGGCCTTCAAAGTTTAAAGTACCCTATTAGGCACCCTGATCTCTCTCACAGTCCTAGAGTGTACCAAACCTTCTTCCCTCCGCTTACTTATGGGACGAAGCAACTTCGTCCAAAACCGACTCTTCTTCTTCTCTTCACTGCCCAGCTCTCTCTTTCGTCTCGGAAAGTAATTCACCAGCGACCTACTTTTACTAAGAACATTACTTTCACCACTCAACAACCAAGTTATCGTCGAACCCTTTTGCTCGTAACCTGGCGCCGGAGACGAAGAAGAAGAACCCGAAGAAGACGAGTAATGCGAAGATAAAGAAGAAGTTGTAGAAGGAGAAGCGGAAAAGGTTCTACGCAAGTAGGGAACAGAATAAGTTGAGAGCTTCTGAGCAACTCGTTCTAGCTTTTCCTTCAAGCACAAGGAGCAAACGCCCGGCGATTGTTGGTGTTTCGGGTGCTTCTTGCAGGCGATGTCGGACTTCTTTTTCGACGGTCTTCTGAGCTTTTCCATTTGGTGATTGATTTGCAGTAGCAGTCTGGAGGTTTTTGTGTGGTATTTATCGAGGAATAAGTGATGAGAAATTGTGTTTTGGTGTGTTTCCACGTTAGTTCATGGTGAGTCTATATTACCTTTTCTGACGGGTTGTGGGGTTTGAAAAGTTGGAGATTGAGGACCAAGTGGACGGCTGTGATTGATGGGATAGGGGAGGGTCCACTTGGGATTGGAGTCGGTTGCTTTGATTGTTGGGAGGATGGATTTAAGTGTGGAAATGTCGACGGGGAAAAAAAGATAAAAAAAGTATGAATTTTCCAAGCTTTCTGTGGGGGCGGCGTGGAAAGGAAAAAGTGTAGGCGTGGACGGGATCACAATAAGCTACACGAAGTTTGGAACTTGATGTGAGGGAATGTATGAAAGCATTCTAATAGGACGTCGGTTGTTTTGTTTTGTTTAAAAGGAGAATTCTTGTTTACTTTTTCTTTGATCGAATACAAAATACTTGCATTCTCTTTAACGAGATTAGCTCACTTTTCATGTAGATAAAAGTATTTTTATGGTACAAATTTCATATGGTGCTTAAGAAATTGAATAGTATGATCGTTAAGTTTATATGCTGAAAATATGCTATTAAAAAATAAATTGTTTTTACGTTGAAATACTATTATTCACAAATTCCACCAAATATTACAAGTGTGGTAATCAAATTTCCTTGACTATAAAAAGGGATGCCGTGTGTATTAAAGCAAACTTGGTGCCCCTCATCACGTCTATCATGGTCAACTGTTGTTCGCTAAATGGACGGGATATTGTGGAGTTCAAATAGATCAGGTGTATTAAGAAATATTTGGATGCGGTGTTATCAAATCCACCCACTATCTATTGTGACAATCAATCTGTTATAGCATTAAGTGATAATATTGTGTTTGACTCGATAATCAAACATTTTGGCACAAACTACCATTTTGTTAGAGAAAGAGTTCAATGGTTAGACTTGCAAATTTTGTACAATCCTACTAATGATCAAACTGCAAAATAGAGGGTTTTCATAGTCCTACATTTGAAAAGGCACTGTTACAATCTCAAGCTTGGAAACCCTAGTTGAGATTAAAGAGGGATGTTGACTATTGTTGACCGTTCTATTCTTAAGTCTGTTACTTTGTTATAAAAGTAGCTGCTAAGTTTGTTAGGTCATCTCCAACCGAAGGGTCCAGAGGGCCAAAAATAGCCTGAAAACCGTCTCCAACCGAGGGCTCGGCCAGAGGGCTCTGGGCCCCACGAAATTTGAAAGGGCCAAAGGGATGGCCCAATCTAACCAGTCAGCCAGCCCGGTGCTGGTCAGAAATTTAAGAATTGTTGTCGGTTATAACTGAGAGCATTGTTATTAATCCTGTTGGTTATATTCGACATGAATTCTTAAACAAATTTTTGAATCCAACGGCTAGCTGACGTCAGTTAGCCGTTAATTTTTTTTTTTTTTTTCTTTTACAATTTTTTTTCCTATAACTTCTATTTTTTTTTTCTATAACTTCCTATAACTTCTATTTTACAAAATTGGTTTCATATTTTTTTTTTAAATTCCATTTTTTTGCTATAACTTCTATTTTACAAAATTTGTTTCCTTTTTTTTTTTTAAATTCCTTTTTTTTCCTATATGACACACCCCGACCTAATAAGTGTACTTTAGCTACTTTGACTACTCTTTGGTAGTCTTACTGTCTTTTAAGCTCTGAATAATTGTAGTGGGTTATTCCCACGATTGCACACTATTTCACTGTTTAGTATAATTAGTTCTAATTAGTTTTAAATTTATTCACTTTTTCACATCACTTACTCTTATGGTTACGTCATCTCATGGTGATGGCCAGCATGCTTCGACCTTTCTAGGTCGGGATGTGTTATATAACTTCTATTTTACAAAATTTGTTTCATATTTTTTTTTTAAGTTCCATTTTTTTTCCTATAGCTTCTATTTTACAAAATTTGTTTCATATTTTTTTTAAATTCTATTTTTTTCCTATAACTTCTATTTTACAAAATTTGTATTTAAGTTGTAGGTTTTAAATAACAAATTATGTTTGGCCCTATGGCCCTTTGACACTCGGTTGGAGATGGAGGCAAATATGGCCCTGTACTGTTCATTAAAATATTAATATCTTGGAGGGCTAGAGGGCTAAAACGAGCCCTCTGGCCAGCCCTCAGTTGGAGATGACCTTAGTCTGGATATAATAGTAGCTAAGTTTCTCCATTTCATATAGACAAGATCATTTATTGGAGCCACATCGGTCACATGACAAAATAATATACAATTAACAAGTGAGAGTTTCCACCTCTAACAATACCGAGACTTTTTATGACAAAACCCAACACCTAACAATAATAATAGAAAAAATTAGTATCCAGTCTCTAGTTACTAATGTTCATGACTGAGACCTTATTAGTTTTCAAATTTTGATTGAAGTCCCTAGCATTAACGTGATAATGAATTTATATGTTAATTACATAATTTTTAAAAATAAAAATTAGTAATTAATTTAGGGTTTTAATACTCACACCTCTATTAAACTCCTAATTAATTTTCTATTCAAACATTTCCAAAAAAAAAAAAAAAAAAATTAGAATAAGTTTGTACTCATTAGTTTTTTTTTTTTTTTTTTACAAAAAGATTTTCAATTTTTTAATCTTAAATGTACCACTTCATATAATTTTCAATTTTTTTAATCTTAAATGTACCATTCTTATATATACCAATTTGTTATATGTAAAATGTACCCTTTTTTAATATAAAATGTACCCAATTTTTCAATATAAAATCCATTCAAATTTTTTAATCCATTTTTAAAATTATATGGGTACATTCTTTTTCGTTGATTTGAGAATGTATCCATGTCAAGTTTAATCGAAGAAATTTACTAATGTTATTAAGCCTAATATCTTTTTTTTTCCTGTGGTTTTTGAAGAAAGTACCCATGTTTTGGTACAATAATTTTTTTTTTGTTAATTTGATGAATGTGTATATATATATATATGTATGTATGTATGTATATGCATGTATGTATGTATGTATGTATGTATATATATATATATATGTATATATGTATGTATGTATGTATGTATGTATGTATGTATATATGTATGTATGTATGTATGTATGTATATATGTATGTATATATATGTATGTATATATATATGTGTATGTATATATATATATATATATGTATGTATGTATGTATACACACACACACAATATAATAGAGAGTATAATTTATATTTTATTATTTTTAATCCCACAAATTATTGGTTTTATTTAAAATCTCATTAATATAAACAAATACACATTTGAATTTTTATTTTTTAATTTAAAAACTATAGTAACTTACATTATTACATTAATATCAGGACTTCGATTAAAAGCTAAAAATAAATAAGATTTCAATTAAAGAATATTGATAGCTAGGGACCGCATCCAAAATGTCCCATAATAATATTGACAAAAAAAAAAGTGATTAAATTGAAACAATATGATGCTCCTCGGTTTTTCTCATGCGCCTCAGCCAGTTAAAAATGGAAATCTAACATTTGGTGAAGGCAACAGTCTTGCAAATACAAGAAAAATATCATAATGTGTCGGTCATATCAAGCATCAAAACACGGAATATGCCTCATGCTTTGAAGTTACAAAATTTGTATTAAACCTACTGCTGCATTGTGAACCTTGTAACTGAATCTTAGAGCAATTCCACCTCTAAAAAAATGCATCAGCACCCAGCCCATTTAATCCACTCAGTGAACAGTGATAGACCCCAATAAACAGTAATAGGCCAAATACATCTTCTCCCCTAAAACTAAATAGCCTAGTCAATTTTATTAAAATATTATTAATTTTTATTATAAAATAATAATTTGATTTTTAATTTCTGACTTATTCTTCTTCTCTCTGGACTCCCTTCTTCTTCCCACTTTTCCCACTTTCTTCCCTGATTTTCCAATTGTGCAGTCAAGCACAGTTTCACCAATTCCACAGATTCTATAAGATTCTCTGGACTCCCTTCTTCTTCTCTCTGGAACCCAACCCACACTCCGAAACGACACCGTCAAACCCACCGAACGCTGAACACGGACACCTACCACCCTCTTCCCCACACGTCTCGCAATCACACCCAACCGATTTCACCCGCCGAGTTCGGTCCCTGCGCGAAGCAACCGGAGCCCCAGGATTAGCACGTGATCAGATGGGGTTCCAGGGATTGGGAAGCGTCGGAGGCGCTGCGGAGAGTGATGGAGGTGGAGATCAACAAAGTTATGGAATGAGATTGGATGGGGTTTAGCGGAGGGCGGTGCAGGTGAGGGAGAGGATGGCGAGTTCTTGTGTGTGGCGTCAGATGAGAGAGACGGTAGCCATGACGTCAGCGTGGCGCCAGATGGGCTATCTTCTTCCTCTGTCGATTCTGGGCCGGCCTGTGGCCTGGCTTGGGTTGGGTGCCAACCTAAAAGGTTGGGTTGGAGCAAATTTCATGGATGCCGGTCCATTTTTTGGCCTGGGTGCTGGCCTAAGAGCAGCGGTGGAACTACTCTTAGAGGACAATTTTGGTCTTCGATGACTAAAACCTTTGTTATTCATCAAGGTGTAAGCACCTTGGACACCACAATAAGAAGACTTGCTCAACACCATTTTGATTAAAAATGTGCTATTCACACACAATTTTTTACCTCTCACACAACCTCTTAATTTTTGGTCGTCGGATCGAATGAGTTGAAGAAGATTAAAGGATAAAAATTAATTAGGGGTGTGTGAATATCACATCCCTTGATTAACCAATCATGTCTATCGTTTTTTATATCTTTTCTTTGGTAGGTTTCAGTATATAATAGATTTCACCTTGAGTAAGTTTTAAACTGTGAGATACATCTACTCTTTTATTATGTAAGCTCATTCAGTATCCAACTATTGTCAAAAGTGCATCATGTTTTTACTTGGAGCGATGTGCACATTACGCACCAATCCATAGAAATCCTAAAAAATCCATGAAAATACTAAAATCCTAAGAAATCCACGAAAGAAGTCCATACAAAGCCATAAAAATTTATAATAGAAATCTATATAAATATGCCAAAATCCATGTTGAATTGTAAGTCTATTAAAATTTTCTGAAATTTGTCACTAAAAAAAAAGTCCATTAAAATCACCTGAAATCCAAATTGACTACACCTTCTTAGACTTGAAATAGTTATAATATTTAAAAAGTGGGCTAAATGCCACTTAGTACTACAGTCTAGTAGTATTCCTCTTCACTTGTAAGTGAAATGTTTTATGTTCGATTCTTGCAAAGGCAAATTTGAACCACATTATTACTAGGCCATTATTGGTTTAGCCCACTCCCGCACCCCCTTAGTGAAGATAATATCGTTTGTTCAAAAACAAAAGTGGGCCAAATAATATATAGGATAATACTTGCATCCTCCCTATAAGGGAATGCACATATTCTCCCATTTACGAATAGTATATCTTGACCGAATAAAATCAACGGTTGGAATTGTTCGATTTATTAATTCTTCATTCAAAGACCAAACATATCAAATAAATGAATGGTTCATCATGAATATATTACCTTATACCTACATCGTCTAGTTGTTCTATACATTTGAATGACTAAGGGGGGTGTATTCAATCGGGAATTTGAGAGACTTTAGTGGAATTATAAATCCATGGATTTTTATGGAGTTTAATTGATTTATAGAGATTCCATATAAAATTTTGATTCAATTCCTTCGAAATCTCATGAGGAGAGATGAGATTTGTGGATGCTTAAAATACACTACCAAATCTCTCAAATTCCCTCTAATTCCTCAACTTTTTCAAATTGTCTAAAATCAATTTCTAATTGAATACACCTAGAATGTTATAAACTTCTTTAAAATCCTAATTGAATACACCCGGATTTATAAGGATTTTAATAAACTATCTTAAAATCCTGATTGAATACACCTTGAATCTTAGAGAATCACTTAAAATCCTGATTGAATACTCCTAAATTCATTAAAAGAATTAAAATATCTCAAAATCCCAATTGAATACACCCCCCTAAATAATCTCAAATTGAAATGATGTTTTGTAGAAGTGATTTTCAAATAAAGATTAATAAATTGAACGGTTCCGATTATAAAATTTGTACAATCAAAATACATTATTCAAAAAGGGGAATGAGCTGATCCCCTATAAAGGAATACAAGTATTATCCTAATATGTATGAATAATATGATTTGTTATATTCCTAAGTCCGAACTTGGAGTGGGAACAGAGCATGTCCATATGAGAATTAAAGCCATAAACCAGGGTTGGGATGTTGGTGAGGCATCAGCTTTTGGTCTAACAAATCTGCGAGAGTGATTTTTTATTAAATAGCACGCGGAGAACCACGTCCTTGACATTGACAGTGGGACTGGATTCCTTCCAGCCAGGAAAATCCATACCCATTCCCAGGCATTTAATTTCATATTATGCTTATAGTCCTGTTTGGACTAATCAACAGTACGAAAAATTGACAGTTAGAAATGAAATAAAAAAATATTATTTTTTTGGACCGTCAATTAATGGATAAAAAAGTCAGATTGCCCAGTAACCAAACTACTTAAGACAAACTCCCCTCCTCTCCTGACATTTTTTTGGTTGTTGCTCCATTTCTAAAATAAATTTAGAGCTACAAATACAATCTCTCATCTCATGTGCAAATTATCAGCAAATTGTGTATTTGTCCTTAAAACTCACAGGGGGTCTCTGCAATTTTTGCAATTGAGTATCGAGTCTAATGTGCTATGGAAAAAAAACTCTGACTTGTTAATTTTTTTGTAAGTTTGTAAACAAATGTAAAAGAATTATATGCATGTGTCAAACCATGGCATATACGTAACTTGTATTTGGTTTCAATATACTTGCTATTTGTAAGTATAAGGCGAGTGTGTAATAACAAGGCGAGTGTGTAACAAGAAAGCTAGTGTTTATAGTGAAAATCAAGCACCGTGTGACCTTTCTCACCTAAGTTCTAGGCTCCCAATTTTTTTTGGGAGTTTTAACGAAAAGCCCGCTGTACTATTCACTTTAACGAAAAACCACATTTTTACACTAAAAAGTCAAATCTGGCACTATTCATTTTACCTTTTAATTTGTCCTTATCGTTAAAACTAAAAGTTTTCAAGCCCTTTTCATTAGTTTTTTTTTTCTTTTCCCCTTCACCCTAAGAACTAGACCTGAGATTTTAGACCCAACACGTTAACTTATTAAATTAGCATTTGGGTGAATGCTTAACAGCTCGGATTGTCAGCGGATTAACTCGTTAATACCCTTTAAATAATGAGTCATTTTGGAACTATCGTAAAACCCGTTAATACACGTTAATTGATCACAAATATATTACTTTGTACCTACGTTGTTGATTTGTTGTATACATTTGAATAATTAAATGATCCTCGATTGAAATAATTTTTTGTAAGGGTGATTTTCAAATGACGATTAAGAAATTGAACGGTTTTAATTATGTAATTGAACTATTTCGATTATGAAATTTGTATGCTCAAAATACGTTATTCGCAAGAAAATAATGAGCTCAACCCCGGAAATACAATTATTATCCTAATATGTATGAACAATATGATTTGTTATATATTCCTACGTCCTAACTTGGTGTGGGAACAGAAGCATAACAATGTGAGAATTAAAGCCATAAAACAAGGTTGGGATGCTGGTCAGGCATCTTTTGGTCTAACAAATCTGTGACAGTGATTTTTATTAAATAGCATGCGCAGAACCAGGTCCTTGACGGTGGGACTGGATTCCTTCCAGCCAGGAAAATCCATACCCATTCCCATTCCCATGCATTTAATATCATATTATGCTCAATCATCTTATTTAATTTCTAAGTTTAAAAAAAATTATTTAATTCCTTTTCAATAGTCTGGACTACTTTATTATTACGTTTTTTTTTTAAATTTGGATTACTTTTTTTTTTTTTGGTAAACAAATTTGGATTACTTAGTAATATGATAAATTGGCGGTTGGAATTTGAATTAAGGAAATACTATTTTTTCTCAACTATCAATCTAATGGATAAAAAGTCAAATTACCTGGTAATCGAACTACTGAAGACAAACTCCCTCCTCTCATAAGTTTTTTTTGGTTGTTGCTCCATTTCTAAAATAATGTGGGGCTAGATATACAGGTTCTCATTTCATGTGTGAATTATCAGTAAACTTGTGTATTTGTCCTTAAACCTCTCAGGATCCTTGCAAGTTGTGCAATTGAGTAGAGAGTCTAACGTGTTATGGAAAAAAACTAGACTATTTCCTTTTTGTAACTCTGTAAATAAATATAAAAAAATAATGTTGTAGTTGTATGTGTCAAACTGTAATTATGTGTATGTTAAAAGTATGTCATTAATCGAAAGACGTGAAGAATGATATTGCATGTAAGGAGTAAACAAGTGTTGATGTGCATGCCATAAAAGTTTGTATTTTACTTGCTCTGAGTTTAAGAGTAGCTCCACCCCTTTTGGAAATAATTGCTTAGGCAATTGGGCAATTGGGCAATAGGCAGTTGGCTTTTGAGGTTTGATTTTTGAGTTTTTTGTTTGTGTTTTGCTGCTGTTGAGTTGAAGAGTTATGTTTTTAATAATCTACAGTCAATTATAAATCATGCTTTGATAGAAACCAGCTGATTCAGCTGCAACTTCCCAACTTGAGGCCATTTGAATAACACAACGATCAATTTATGTCTGTAAGCCTCTGTTGAATCTTGTTCAGAATTTCGGGTTTCTTTTAGGAGATGATTTTCACACACCCCTCTTTACTTTTGGCTATTAGATTGAATAAATTCAACGAATTCAACGGTTGAGAGTAGACATGGAAGTGTGAGAAGCTAAAATGGGTGCATAGAAGATACTTTAAAATTGGGTACTAAAACATTCACCTTTCTTCATACATTCTGCCAGATAGGATTAGAAATGACGAAGAATGACATGCTTCACTTCCATGGCCTCTCAAGAGAAGAGTTAGAAAATGTGGCTTGTGAAACATATTGTGGATGCAAATTTTCTCCTCTTCGGTCTTGGACGATTTTGCACCTACAAAACAATTAACACCTTAGGTTAAGGCCAAAAGCCTCACGCGCACACGATGAATGGGGGGGGGGGGGGCTTTGGCCGAAGAACCTCTGATGCCAAAGTTAGAATTTTAGAGAGAAAAAGTGTTTAGAGTATTTTTGCCAAAGGATTGGAATTAGGTTTTTTTTGGTGAGAATAAGAGAGTATTTATAGGAGATGGCCGGTCCCCTTTGGAGAAAAGGTGGCCGGCCCTTAGAGGGAATTTTTGGGTGTGATCTAGGTTTAATTAACCCATTTATTGGCTAATTAAACCAAAAGGGAATGTATTTGTATTTATAAAAAATGGTTATAATGAGTAATTGATTGATTGGCTTAAAAAAGGAGGAAAAGAGGAAGGAAAATATGGGAAATAAAGGGAAAGTGGCCGGCCCCTCTTAGGAGAGAGAGGACCAGCCATTAGGGTGAATCTGTGGCTTTATGGCTACTTTAATTGACAAATTAATGAGGAATAATCCCATTAATTTGCCAATTATCTCCATTTATGTGGGATAATAGGTAGATTTATGAGATAACTACCTAAAATGTGGATGGATGAAATAATTCGGATTTGTTTACCTTTTATGGGCGCTTTTGACTTGACCGATGATAATTACCGGCTGCTCGCGCGTAGGAATTCTGATGCACCTCAAGGGCATTTTTGTCTCCTTAATCCGAAAGTCCACGTGTCGCCTTGTGATTATTTTTGGCTCCACAAATGCCACCACACCTGTTGGGCTGCTCGTAGGAAAGGGCAGCAGGTGTAGAGATCTTCTTGCTTCAGGAACCATAGGATTGCTTCCTATCTTGATGTTGATCCTCTCTTTAATTGGAAATTAGGTCCTTCTAGGAAAGGGAAATAAACTTCTCTTAAAGCCTATTTAAGTCCACCTTAAGTGGGTTATTAAATCAACTTTGGAGAGCAATTTATTCTACCCTACAAGAGAGAGAAAGCTAGAGGATATTTGTTCCCCCTCCTCTAGCAATCTTCTACACCTTGCCCGTGCAAATGACCGTCTTTCGTTGATTTCTTCGTCTTCTCCTTGGATAGTGCTATTGCGAGGCAGCCGTCGGGGTGGTGCGGCACGTCGGCTGGCAGAGGCCAGGAGTTGGCTCGGCAGGGGCTGAGGAGATGTCTTGGTGATGTGAATATTAGTTAAGCACACAAATTAACCCTCTTTTTATCGATTGTAGTATTTAATGCAAGTAGGGATCGTTCTAGGCCGGGGATTATGAGGGCTTGCTAATCTAACACAAACTGACTCAAATAGACAAAAACAACTTAAAAACGTTCAAATAAACTCAAGGGACTCTAAATAGGTTCACAAGACTCAAAACAAGTTAAAAACACTCAAAACTGCTTAAAAACACCAATTGGACAGATTCTAGACTCTAGACACAACCTTGGACGAAATTTAATTAAACTTGACTCAAAACACACAAAAACATAAACTAAGACAGATTATAACTAATTTGACTCAAACAAATGAAGGGGGATTGGTTTTAGATTGATTTTAAGCTAAAACAAACAGAAATACTAAACTAGACAGATTTGCACGAATTAAGGTTTTTAGGATGGATGGTGACTTAGCTAGAGGTTTCCTTATCCACACATGAATTATATGCATATGAATCAACTTCCAGTTACGTTTTCATTGAATTAAGAATGACAATGCCCCAAATTAACCGTGTCAATCACTAATTAACCCTCAGATTCTCCTAATTTCATTGAATTGGACGGACAACGCATCTACAACCAAATTATTCTCATCAATTTCCCTACATGACATCATAATAGAGACACAATCAGAGATCATTAAGTTCATTGAGAATCATAAGCATTGACGAGGCATTCATAACTATGACATCATGTTACTCACACCAAGAATTGAACTTAACACGATTGATCCAGCAACCTTTACTACTTGTGAACATAAGTTTGTAACGATTATGTGAAACTCACTTATATCCTAGCATCAAATTTATGCATGTAAATTAAGTGTCGACCCTTAACCAACAAACACAAATAAGTTCTAATTCAAACAGTTAAGCCAATTGCATTCATAACTCAAGAATCTGTAACTGAAACTTATTAACTCATAACACAAATAAAATCATGGTTTCAAAGTAGCCTCTAGCTAAAAACGAGTTTAGCCTCTCATAATTACAGCAAGAACAAGAGAAATTAAATTAAACATTGAAAACATAAGGTAGAAAACACCTAGAACGCCCAGCAATCAGATTGGGTGCAAGCACGCTCCAAGGCTGTTTCTCCTCTCCTTCCTCCTTGCTAGGCTGCGGCACAAGTGGCTAGGGGTGTATATGGATGTATGAAGGTGGTGTGGATGGGTGGTGGGTGCGGCAAGGGGTGGTGGAAGTGTATGGAAGGCTGGAATATGAAGGACTTGCGGCAGGATGTGTAGGAGTGAATTTGGGGCTGTGAATGGTGTTGAATGAGTGCGGCACACATATGTATTTATAGGGGAGAGGTAGGCACGGCTGGGAGGAGGTTTTTAGGTTAGTTTAGGAGTAGGAAATCTCAAGGAATCAGAGGATAAGGATGCAGCAAGGCTGAGGACTTCTAGAACAAGGTCTAGGCGCCAGAAATATAGGGAATGTGAAGCACATGTTTTAATTCAGGTTTTAGCACGTTTTTAGGCTTCTAGAACCCCCAATTTTAGGTGATAAGAATCAGATATGGCCCCCCTTATTTGGCTAAAAATATGGAAAGATAAGATAAGGCAAGGATAAGATAAGATAAGGTGATAAGGTTAGAGATAATGTTCCTTATTTCTTGCTTTTATGTTATCTTTCTGAACTTGAATTTAATTCTCCACCTTTCTTGGCTGATTCCAAGCCTTCCTTTCTTCAAATTCGTCCATCCTCAAGCCTCCATGTTTGCACTATCCAATCTTGGCCCAAAAATGCTCTAGAATGCTCCAAATTGCCTCTTTTTGCCGCTTTGACACTTAGAACCTGAAATTGGACGAAAATAACTTTAAACACTATAATTAACATAGTTTAGCTAACTAAATGCAAGAAAACAAGCTAACTAAGTTGCATAAATATGCTCCTATCACTTGGCAGGGACCACTGCTTGGGCAGCTTGGCTTGCCTAGAGTCAAGGGCAGCTTGAGCGGCTGGGACCGCGAACTGAGGCGCTGGGGCGCAGTGCTAGGGTAGTCGCACGGCTCACATCCTTTAGGACATGACGCGGGCCAAGCTGGCGATCGAGAGAAATGAGAAGGTTGCGGGCTTCATGGGCTGCTGGAATGTTGGGCATGCAGACCTCTTGCCTGCTAGAATGCTGGGTTGAGCTCCTCTGCCGAGTACCATGATTGGCATTAGCTTCTTAGTCCTCTTTGGCATTAACGGAATATCCTAACGGCGTCAGGTAAATTGAATATTATAAATATGAAAGAACTTACATGAAGCTGCTCCGTTAGCTCATCCCACGGCCAAACGTACACCTCCTTGAACATGTCAATTTCAGGAAACTTAACATAGATTACCAATTGTGTAATAAAGAGTAAAAATATTGAAAACTTAAAATAAATATACAGTTACCTTACGTCGTTCCTCCAACCTATAAGAGATGCGTCATGGCCCAAATCGGTGAAGAAGTTTCTTCTTCGACTGATTGATCGAGTTTGCCTTCACTTTTTTCTGTTGAATTTAAAAAACGTAATAGTTTAGATATTTATAATGAAAAAAAATGAAATGTTTATTTTAAAATGTAAATTTTTTTATTGAAATATAAATTATACGTATCAAGTATTTTATTTCTCGTGTTGAAAATGGCCATAGAGCCACTCCTATTCATCCCAACGGTCCAACAACTCTATAGGGCACCCAACTTCTAGAGCGACCTTCGGACCATCATATAGCTCATAATGCTTGTGGAGGTTGCTCTTCCATTGAGTGAACCTTCTGGAGCAAAGGTCATTGATGTACTCCATTTGGATGGCAATTATATGCCTTTCAATCGGATACATCCATCGATAGTTGACGCGTCAGGCTAGAAGTGCCTCATCCAGCAAGTAAATCATCACGTGGATCATTCTTGTGAAGAAAGCTAGAGAAAATATTTGTTCAAACTTGCGTAGCACTTCAATAATATCGTCACACAACTGTTTAACATCAGACTTCAGCAAAGTTTTTACAGTTAATTGAGAAAAATATCTCGCCAACAACATAATCAGCTTCACCACGTCTTCGGGCAAGAGGTGTTGAATTCCCACTGGGAGAAGGCGTTGAAGTATGACATGACAATCATGATTCTTGAGGCCAGAAAATTTTCCTCCATCCACGTTTGCACAACGGCTGATGTTTGAAGCATACCCATCTGGAAACTTTACAGAAGATAGAAACTACAAAAACTCTTTCCTCTTATCCGGTTTCACTGAAAACGATGCGAGCTTCTTTCTGGCTATGTCTCTGTCCCTCGTCATCCATGAACCTAGCCTAATGCCCATTTTTTCCAGATCGATCTGAGCTTTTATTGTGTCCTTTGTTTTTCCCTCGATGTCCAGTATAGTTCCGACCAGTGTATCAAACAGACTTTTCTCAACATGCATTACATCGATGTTGTGTCTCAATTTTAATTTGGACTAGTACGGGAGCTCGAACAACCTTGTCTTATGTGTCTAGTTTAGATGTATGTTTGGTCTTGTCCTATTTACGGACTTGCCAAACGAAGCAAAATCCAACTGATTCACCTGAGCCAAAATTTCATCCTATTTACGGACTTGCCCAACGAAGCAAAATCCAACCGATTAACCTGAGCCAAAATTTCATCGTCGGACCATTCTCTAGGTCTTGGCCGAAGCTCTGTGCCATTGAAGAATGTTGTCTCGTTTTGACGCCACTCGTGGTCCAACGACAACCACCTACGATGCCCTAGGTAACAAACTTTTCCTGCGTGCTAACTAGATGTTGTGTCCTCTTTGCAAACTGGCATGCATAATAGCCCTTAGTGCTCCACCCAGACATCATACCGTACGCAAAAAAATCCTTTATAGTCCACATCATGGCTGCTCTCAAAGTGAACATCTTCATGGTAGATTTATCGTACGTGGGAACACCGTTTTCCTATAATTCTTTTAGTTCATCGACCAACGGTTGTAAATACACATCAATACACGTGCCCAGATCTTCAGTTATTAATGTCATCATCATAAATTCTTTTTTCATGCAATTCCAAGGCGGCAAATTATACGAAATTGCGAAGATTGGCCAAGTGTTGTGGTACTGGTTTAGAACCTCGAACAAATTATACCCGTCTGTCGGAAGTCCCAATCTAACATTCTAAGGCTCACGTGCAAATTCGGGGTACAGCCGATCAAACTCTTTCCAGACCTCTCCATCTGTAGGATGTCTCATAACATCGTCATCCACCTGTCTATCCGTATGCCACCTCATCTCGCTTGTAGTGTGCGCCGACATATACAATCACTGCAACCTGGGCTTTAATGGGAGATAACGCGTAACTTTTTGTGGAATCTTTGTTCTTTTATTCTAAAATGTCATTTTAAACCGCGACTCATTAGATACAGAGCATTTATCCAACGCTTTATTCTCTTTGTATAACAAAATGCAATTATTTTTACACTCATGAATTTTTTCATTTCCCAATCCAAGACCACTCAGCACCTTCTTTACACTTTTATAATCTTTAGGAAGGCAATTGTCCTTTGGAAGCATCCTCTTGAAAACCCCCAAAAAGTAATCAAAACATTGGTTCAACATACAAAATTTTGTTTTTCCATGCATCAACTCAACAATGGCAGTGACCATTGAAAATCCTTCGCAACTGGGGTATAATTCTTGCTTGGCACTTTTTAATAGTTTTTCGTATTTTTCAAATGCTTCACTGTCCAAGGACGCCATCTTTTACTTCCACATTCGTATTCGAACTAGCGGTTGGAAAAGCATCATTGATAATGTCCATAATTTGATCATTTAGACCCACAACAGAGTCAACTGTATCCATTGCTCGGGTAATGTGGGAGGATGAAGCATTTTCTATTTGTTCTCCATGATGATTCCACGTAGTATAGGTTTCCATCATCCCATTTCTCACTAAATCGTATCGAACAGTTTCAAAATATTCAATCATTACGTTGTTACACTTTCTACAAGGATACAAAATTTCAGTTGAACCACGGTTGTTTGCAATTGCAAAATCCATGAATTGATTTATTTCATCCAAATAATCATCAGCACATCTGTTAGGATTATGTATCCACTGTTTGTCCATTTCACCTACAAACAAAAAAAATTTACAATGGTTACAACAACTTCAATTTTGACATGCCACCTTATGCCTCCGGTATGGGTTCTATCTCATTTGAGAATGCACAGTTACGTGCTGTAATTTACGGTTCCAACACATTAGAGTTCGAGCATGGAAAAAATTCGGCAGCATCTCCCTGTAGTTCTTCAAGTGCACGACGTAGATACAAAAAACTACGAAGCACCCGAAAAACGCAAAGAGATGCTACCACATTTCCCACGTTCAAACTCTAATGTGTGAACTGCAAACTACAACATGTAAATGTACAATCTCAAATTGTCCATAATTTTGGGACAATTCAAGAATTAATTGGACCGCAATCATGCTTTCGCATCCATTCGCGAAATCCAACTAATTCTCAAACGAGAAACTAAGCTCATATGAACATTGCAAACCATTTTTTGTACATACATACAAAAATGATTGCATACAAATACATAAACTCATAACACCTATAAACTACATACAATACAATTTAAATGAATGAAAATTATATAAGTTAGTTAAGAAAAATTATACCTCAAATCTATTGCAAATTGCACCAGCTTCTGCCTTCCTGCAATCTGGTGAAGTGCATTAAAGTCAAGAACTTTGCCCGACGAAGCCATCGTCACGCAAAACCTTAAACTTTAACTTTTTGGGCGCAAAACGAGTACTTTTCCCGGGTTTTTTAAACCCCTTGCGAGACGAACAGTAGATCGTTGAGCTTTTTTAAAAAAAAAAAAAAAATTTGGGACATTGGCTTAGGCTTCAACAGCTATTTTGGACCCATTACGCGATGAAATAATGTTTGTCGCCCAATTATTTTTTACGATTTGTACATATTTAATTAATATACATATTTAATTAAATGCATTAATTTCATTCATAATAAACATTAAGTACATATTTAATCAAAAACAATTATACTAAAACAACTTAAAATTCATATCTAATTATTAAACAAGCAATAAAATTAAAATAGGAAACCATATTCTACTCATCCGCAGGTAATTTATGTTCTTGTTGTAGTGCTACAACGCGTTCATTATCAAACTTCCATTCCTGAAATCTCGACTTGAACACGTTGTCAATAGCCTTCATCAGATTTGGGTCAATTTTGTCAATGTCCCAATCCGGCTGTCATGCAAAAATTAATAAATTATAATCTCACTATTACAGTATATTTAATCAACATAATTATTATTTAAATAATGAAATTAACACATACAGCTAACTCATCAATCATGTGCATCTTCAGCTTCTCGGGGATGGCTCTCCAAGACTCCCATTCCGCAGCACATTTGGTACGCACCATTGCTCCTACGTCGGCCAAAAAGCTAGCGCGCTTATCTGACTTCACAACCCCTACTATTTCGTCACCAATGATTTGGTAACGGCTCCTACCATAAGTTTGTCGGACCTGTACCGTAACTCTTTTATTCTTGTCTATCAACAAAAAATATTTTCTTAATACAAAAAGCTAAATAAAAACTTTATACAAAATGCAAAACTTTTCCAGAACCTTCGCCATCCGTTGTCTTTGATGAATGCGCACCATTGTCGGCCATCGTACCAACACTCAAACAACGAACTGATTATAATTGTCAAAAGGTGTTTCAGAGCGTTTCTGAAACAAAATGTGAAAAATGAAGGGAGCAGAAGCGCATATTTATAGGAAACTTAGGGACTTTGCGCGACAAACTCTTTGTCGCGCAAACCCTGTACTAAATACGGTATTTATTTCTCTGATTCAGTTGCACCAAATACGTTGACTAAAACTTAACGTCACTTTTGCAACGAAATGCTTGTCGTGCAAGGGTTTGAACAACGACCCTTTGTCACGCAAACTCTTTAGCGACGAAGCTATTACAATTATGAAATTTACGTAAACATAAATATCTATGTTTACGTAAACTTCATAATTATAAACAAATTTTCAGTTATAATATGTATTCTAAAAATAATTACTACCTTAAATAAATTAATATTATATTCAATTCAATTAATACCTTAAATAGATTGGTATTATATTCCATTCACTTAATACTTTAAATAATTAATACCTTAAATAAATTGATATTATATTCCATTCTGTTGTAGGCATAATTTACTAAACAATTATGGAGGCCATAGAGAGAGAGGGTGCGGCATAGAGAGAAGAAGAAAGATGTGTAATTGTGGGGTGTGTGTTATTCCACCCCATTGTGCCTTTATTTATAGTAGGAGGGAAGGTTAATTCCTTACCCTTTAGGATTACAACATTTAATAGGTAATCTACTCCTAATAGGAATATGAGAGATATTCCAAGATATACTAGGATTTACACAATCACATTCCTAATCTAATAGGACTGCAACACTCCCCCTTGAATGTGTAAATACTTAAGTAAATGGCGCATCAGGTCTTCAATGATGAAGTAAGTACAGTTCATGAAGTCATCGGCACAATGGGCAAATGCGAGTCTCAAATCAACGGAAGAATGCATAAAAAGTAAAACTCACAAAACCTCGCTATGGTAAAACCCAAGGTGGGAGAAAAATCCATAGACTAAGGAGAAAAGTGAGAAGTTGCATTAAGTCAAAACTATACGTCTTTTGACGCAAGTAGAAGAGCTCACAAAGGTATGATCGGCCCAGGATGGGTGCCTCGTTAAAACCTAGTTAGGTAGCAAAAACCCAGTGGGAAAAATGCTCCTAATCGTAGGGAAAAAGAGTACATTAAGATCAAGTGAGTATACTTCTGGATACTCCCCTGAGTTTGACATAACTTCCAAAATGAGAACTACAAGCATTGCATATGATAGTTAGGCATACCAATTCCTCGGACAAGTTTCTAGAAGGTTGACTTCGGCAGTGACGTCATGTAGAGGTCGGCAAAGTTGTCTGGGATCAGCTTGCAAGACTTCAATCTCCTGATGCTTTGCTGATGTAGATCTAGACGCAATATGTCTTGGTGTTGACTTCGTTGATGTATCATGGCTTGGTCGGGTTGATACATGCGGCATAATCCTTATGGATCGTCGTTGGGACTCAACGATGGATGAAAAATAGCAAGTACTTCGAATATGCTCAACAAGAACTTCTAACCATGTCTCACTTGTGGCGTAGTGAAGTGAGGTAAATTTTGGAACGATCCGAAGATTTCGCAACTAAGGCCATATCATGGACCTCCAAGATATTGCGATATCCTTAACGGTAAAGACATAACCATTCGGGGATTTTGCCTTGTGCGGGTTTGATAAGTAACCTGCGTCAGCATAACAACAAGGCAAGCATCATTCCGAGGATCAGGGGGTATGATCAGCTTGAGATGCGTTGGGATTTGATTTGCCCAAATTTGTAGTACCTTCAGGGAACGTCTTTAATACCAATTCAGTGGTTGTGTGTAGGCGCGGTGCTGCATTTTTACCAAGATCAACAACAAATGAGATGTCTTGTCTAAATACAATGAGTTAAGTACAACAAAGCGCAAAGTTGAACTTTAGATATGGAATTTCGGATTCCATAACCTCTTCAAGGGTCTCATTTGCATATAACGTATGGACGATCAAAGGTATACTCAAAGGTAACACATTCGGGGTGTAGTTCGAGTGGTAAACCAAAATACCGTCAGAACAATGCTTCAACTTCAGGTCAAGGCATAAACGAGTTTTCCTAAGATCCTTCATCTCAAATTCCGTCTTCAGGTGCGAATCAGTTTTCTCAAGCTCTTCTGGAGTCTTAGTGAGATTTGTGTTAACGACAAAAACTGTAACTCTAACAATTCGGAATAAGACTTCATAGTTTAACATGCAAGGGCATTCATTCATATCCCTGCCTGATCAAATAATCACATAGACGGGTATACCACATCCGTCGAATTTTTCAATCCATAAGTGAATGCCTCAAAACGAGTTAAGAGGGTGTTCTGTGGTTTGGAACTATTTGAACTAGTCCATGTAATTCTTCGGGAACTTGCATGTAAATCTCTGTACCTATGTCCCCATGGATAAACACTAACCATATTTCATAATGCTGCTATCAATCACAGGACGTTTTGAGAGAAACCTTGCGTCGTAAGGCGTGCATCATATCACACTATGTCATTCATCTTATAAAGCTTCTCTTCCCACTTGTAACATAACAGGGTTACCTTGGGCATTGTAGGAATGACAGGTCCAATACACACTTTGGTAAGGAATTTGACCTGGATTGTAACTTTAGTTGTCCAATCAGTTCTACGTTGTCACTTAATCAACAGAACACAGTTCGATATTGTCGCTTTTCATTTATGTCGGTAGCTACCATATAAGTGAAAATATCACCGATGGTAATCTCATTTCAATTCCATTTAGCTCATCCAAACTAGTATACTGGACCAAGAACTTTAAGTGTCGGGAGTACTTCGGATTAATCTCATAAGATGGAAATGATTTGAGACAGCGATCGAGTTTAGATTCATTGTTGTGCCGTGTCTTCCTCTTCCAGGGAAGTGAATCCTACGAACCGAATGATCTGTTATGCTCCAAGCTAAGACAGATTGATTGGCTATCCGCCGTGTACCAGATCGTCCAACAGAGGCATATAAATCGTCCAACAAGGGCGGCATACCTTCCAGGGATGTTGACTCGACATCCGTTAAGTACGTCTATCTTTGCAGGCATGTTTGCAGCTGGTATATGATCTCGTCACTTTAGCTAGATCAGAGGAATACGTCTGGAGCAACATTCTGAAATCTAGAATTCATCGCACTTGCTTATCACACTTGTGCGGTATGGGGATCGAGATGAGACATAGTGGGCAACGTCCACGCAAATTCGCGTCGTTCTACAGGAACGTTGACGTTCTTATCTTCCCCTAACGGCGGGAAGACTGTCTCATTAAATGACAACCCGTAAATGAGCGGTAAAGAGATCGCGTGCAAGGGCTTGAAGAGAGCTAGTGGGAGGGAGAATCATGATCGACAAAAGATACACATCCTTCTTTGAGGACTCATGGTGGTACGTTGCGGCGGTGCAACTTGGCACATGGAATGCACACCCAAATGCGTAAATACGAAAGTCATCAGGTTCGTACCCAGTAACCAACTGTAACGTCATATAGGTTAGGCGGCAGTGGGCCTCAAGGCAGACCAACATAATTGCGTACAAGGATTGCATAGCCCTATGCAAAAATCGAAAAATTGGTACGTTTACCAAAATTCGGGCAACCAAAATTCGAGCGATCATTTAAATTGTGCTTTTATGATCACTAGGCGAGGTTATTTGGGGGTGAACATGGGAATTTGATGTTCAATTAGAAACCCAAAATGACATGCAATACTTTATCGAAAACCATCTATATAAACTCTCTGGCATTATCCAATCTCCCAGACCTTAAGGGATAAGTAGGATGGTGAACCCTTAATTGGCCAGGAGGTTTAGTAGCAATGTGAGTGGACAAACATGTGACCAGTTTGTTGATTCATCAACCAAAACCATAAGTATTTATATGGTCCGCATTTTGGTTGGATTAGTCCACATATATTCCCTTGAATCCACTGTGAAAAGAAAGTTGGTTCGTATCTTTGCAAGGGATGATTTAGAAAATCAAATTTCACAAACGAGCAGACTTTGGCAAGTGTGCTTGTAGGCACAAGATCCTTACTTCGGGTAAGGAGATGCGTCGTAGCATCATTGGTCAACCTAAGTGTCCCAAAAAGTCGTGCCAAAGCAAGTAAATTGCTCAATTACCTAGCTCCAGGCCGACCACATATGGCATGTGCCCCAGTTGGGGAACAGCCCATTGGCCCCAAATCAAAGCTTCAGGCTCATTTTTGGAGGTGATGCAAAGATATTTCACTCTATTTTCTTCAGTGGTTTCATTTATGATCATTGTCATCTCGAATATCCTTAAAAACTCAACGTCAGGGAGAATTTAAGGTCCCTTAAATGGTGATGCAGTACCATTCATACAACGAGGAGCGTGCCAATGCTCTTAATCAGGCTGGATAGACCTGAAGTCGTTGTTAGAGATGTGATTTAGGTGTAAAGTTAGTGTGCGTAGTACGCATTCATCCAGACGACTAATTTTCCCACATTCCTACCTAATCATGTGTTTAATTGAATCGGTCACATGTACTAAGAAACATGATTCAATTAACTCATATTCGAGGACAATATCAATAAGATTATCCATAAGTAAAACATACACCAAACTTGAATCCAAGAACATGGAAAAATGTTCACAAAGTAAGTGGTTTACTAAGGGGATTCGGCCAACAAGGCCATCCATGTCAAAATTCTGCTTTTCCAACGATGTTTAGTGGAGCAAAATTAGTCTCACATATTGACTACTAGAATGGTACTCCATAACAGCATTGGTAGAGGCACGAACAGGTGCATAACCAATGATCTATTCCATCGAGATAGAAGTATATTCTGCAGGGTTAAGGTTTGGGAATACTATCCCTGATTCTTGAAGTTTTAAGTCTTAGGTTCCAAGGATCACGCTTCGGGCATGATGCCACACCTTGGCAGAACCTGATTCTACCATATGTTTGTGGTAGTAATCAGATTCGAGAATTTGGTAAACTTCCGCTTTCTACACTGCTGTTTCAGGGGCAAGTTAGAAATATAGAAGGACGAGAAAAGTATTCTCCAGTCAAAATTCAATCGAATTTATAAACTTCAGAATTGTACTCATTCATGGACATAATCATGGTGTGCTTCAGGCAATTTCTTGCATGATTAGACGGTCCGTATGAGTGAGCCAAAGAGCCATGGAATCCTCGATCAGGAGGTATTTCCATTTGTAGTGCTTCGGGCATAAGTCTTCGAATGAAGATCATGGTGGAGGCTTATTCAGCTCTTCCTTGCCATTGTTGGCTTCAATGGTTTCTCAGCTACTTAATAGTCAATGAGAGATTCACGTCTTGTACCCCACATTAAGTGGTTTCTGATATAAACGTCCAAATGAGGAAAATCGAACTTTTGATGGTTCGACAATCCACTGAATTGAAGGGAACAAGATTGTGATTTGGTGATATGGGAATGAATTATCCATAAGCATCAAAGTTAGAACATTCGAGTTCTAAGATGTGGTTTTCATGAAAAACATCGGATTTTCATGGGTGTATTGTAAGCATGCCGGGTCGCATGTGGGCATAACCCAAAAATATTTGGGTATGAGTTATAACGCGGGTATGCCAAAAATTAGCATTGGGTCGAAAAAAGGTCGCATGACCTAACAGCAGAGGCTGCTGGTTTTGGGCTTAAACCAACGCAGGGGCACAGGCCCAGCACAAGGCTGGCCTAGAATGGGTTCGCGCAAAGTCCAGCGCAAGGCTGGCTTCGGTTTGGGCTCGGGTTGTAGGACAAGCCCAGCCGCTTGGGCTGGCGTAAGGGACACAGGTCAAGACAAAGACAAGCCCAGCTCGCAAAGGCTATTGTAAGCATGCCGGGTCGCATGTGGGCATAGCCCAGCCACTTTGGCTGGCTGTGGAGGACACGGGCCAAGACAAGGGGGCCCAACAAGCAAGGTTTGTCGGCTGTGGGCTTTGGTTTTGGACCTAGGACTTCTGGCCCATTCGAGTTCAACCCAGGCCGAGACCTAGTTGTGGTGCGATGGCAGCAAGCCCAAAAGGCTGCTGCGCGAGTCCAATGGCACTAAATGGCTGGGCTTCAGGCCAGAGATGGTGCCAGCGGTGGCTGTGGTGGTGCCACAATCCCAAAAAAAATTTCGACATCCGTAGGGTTTAAAAAACCCTAAATTTCTTCTAATTTATTTTGTTTCTTTGACTCACAATTCCACATAGCAAATATAATTGCGTACTGCATGAACAAATATATATATTGACAAATATATGAACATATACAATATATATATATATATATATATATATATATCGGAAGGAAAATATAAACATAGGGGGTTCATGCATCATGGGGAATGTTTTCATGCTTCATGGTCGTTTCAAATATCTTACTTTATTTTAAGCGTACCTGATTGGAAGAAAACGATAAAAGCCTTTGAATTTGTAGAAGATCTTTCTCGAAAAGCGAAATTTCATCTCCAATAGGTTGTATCACATTCAACACAGAAAAATTAAATTGAATCAATAGCATGTAGATCAATTCAATAAAATAATAAATTAATCATAAAAAGAATGATTAAAACGTAATACTTCCTTAATTGAATATCAAACTCTCTTTAGCGCAGCGTCAAGAGTGTGCCGATAACGTGTTGTAGGCATAATTTACTAAACAATTATGGAGACCATAGAGAGAGAGGGTACGGCATAGAGAGATGTGTAATTGTGGGGTGTGTGTTATTCCACCCCATTGTGCCTTTATTTATAGTAGTAGCGAAGGTTAATTCCTTACCCTTTAGGATTCCAACATTTAATAGGTAATCTACTCCTAATAGGAATATGAGAGATATTACAAGATATACTAGGATTTACACAATCACATTTCTAATCTAATAGGACTGCAACACATTCAAATATTTAAATAACCAAACATGAATTAAAACCTAATTAAGTTCAAATACATAACTTATAAAAAAAAAACCTTAAATTGAAATATTATCATACAAAAACATAAATTTTAAACTACTATTTCGATGGTCCTGGTACATTCTGCAAGACATCATAACGCCACCTAATGTAACCTCCCTCCAGCGCATCCTCCATCAACTTCATCAACAGTTCGTTCGATTCATCATCAAGAGTCTACTTACACTGTTACACATATATGCAAATAATTAATTCTAACATATAACAAAAAATTTCACAAAATTAATTATTGATCCATCAAAAGTATACTTACTAATAATTCATCCATAACCGCCTTCTTCGCATTCTCAGGCCCATCTTTCCAACAACGCCACTCAGCAGTAGGACAATTGTTAGCCATGGCTACAGCAATTGCATAAGTGAACTGAAAATGCTGCCTCAAATCATTGGGTCGACATCGGTCACGCTCTGGTCCTTGTTTTTATCCTCCATTTCAGCACGAATAGAATTGTGAAGAATAAGGAGAACGGAATTATGAAGAAAAAAAGAGAGCAGAAGCGCATATTTATAGGAAGGCTAGGGTCTTTGTGTGACGAATGCTTTGTCGCGCAAAGACCTCACTAAATACATTGCAGGTTCTGTTGATTCACATGCACTGAATGCTCTAACTAAAAACTGACTGTAACTTGCGCGACGAAACCTTTGTCGCTCAAGTGTTCCTCGATTTCCCAAGTGTTGAATGTTCTAACCTAGAAACTGAACTAGATTTGCGAGACGAAGCCTTTGTCGTGCAAAGGTTCAACGGGAAAATCTTCGTCACGCATTATTTTTGTTGCCGTGCAAACATTTTTGCGCGGCGAATATCTCTGTCGCGCAAAGTTCACCACCCTTGCGCTACAAATATATGATTGTCGTTGCACAAGGGAACATTGCGCAACGGAATTTGCTTTGTTGCGCAAGTATTTTTTCCTACTAGTGTCAAAGGCTTGCCTAGGATCCTAAATTCTCAGTGTCGGCCCTGACAGTGCTTTAGAGTTTGTTTCTCCAAAGGAAGAACAAATTAGGTAAGCTGTAATTGTGGATAGTTATTACAAGATACATTTGTAGTTTTCAAACGAATTGAACTAATCTTTTCGTAACGGTTCATACTCGCTGAAACATACAAATTTCCGGTGACATTCATCTAGAGCCGTTCCTTTTTCTTTTTCTTTTTTTCCTTCTCTATTGATATATGGAAAGGTGTTCGAAATCATTTGAAGAAAATATTAATGAGTCAATGATACATGAGAGCCATAAAGCACGTGGAAAATCTGCTTAATTATCAAAATCTGAAAAATAATTCACCAAATTCATCCTTTGATTGCTTTCTTATTTTGTCCATGTCCAAACCACCGCTATATAAATCATGCATCAAGTCTCTCTCCCAGGAGGACCTAGCTAGAGGGTTGAACAACTCAAATAACATTAGAAAGGGAACACTCCAAAACAAATCAAGGTCGCGATGTGTTCTCTCAGCTCCCTACTCGCACTTGTTGCGCTCGTCATCCTTCCTCTCGCCTTTGCGGTCCCCGTCCCTGACATAAGCCCACAAGAGCCCCAGGGGGCCTATAGTGCCGTAAACACCACCGACCCAGACATTATGAGACTTGGGCAGTTCTCGGTCTCTCAGCATAACAAGGAAGCCAAGAAGAAACTGGTGTTTGAGCGAGTGGTTTCGGGCAGGGATGCATTGCTTTTATTAGGTAAATACTATGAACTTGTCGTGAAGGCAAAGGATAAA
The DNA here is from genome assembly GCA_036320875.1 of Cotoneaster glaucophyllus. Classification (NCBI taxonomy): domain Eukaryota; kingdom Viridiplantae; phylum Streptophyta; class Magnoliopsida; order Rosales; family Rosaceae; genus Cotoneaster; species Cotoneaster glaucophyllus. The sequence continues at coordinate 6,234,004 of CM070072.1, read as the reverse complement.
TCACTGCCTACGCCCTCAGCCGCAAATTATAAGGCTGTTCTTGTTTACAAATACAATCCTTGGAAGACGATTTTAAAATTGTACGCTTTTCGGAAAATAAAGGACTAAGAATGCTGCATGATATGACTATCGAGGAATATGTGAATTGCCTTGGTATGCTAATGCTCATCTACTTTGGTTGAATAAAAGAAGTGAGAATAAAACTGTTACATTGCTTATTCTTAATCTTCGAATACTTCTGCGTACACTTTTGATAGTAAGGGATGACAATTTAATCAGCCCGATAAGCCAGATTGGCTCTTCCTCAATCCTCGTCAAACTGTGCATGCAGATGCATGAGCAGGCTTCAATTGATAAAACATACAATAAAAAAATTTATGCATTTGTTTCACACTACATATTTATGTTATTTATTATGTGTGAAACATATCCATTTAATAATAATAAGAATAGTTAAAATTCAAGACTATTAACATTTCTCGATTTATCTCGAAATACCTGGGTTCATGCCCGGCAACAGAATATTTTCTCCTCAAAAACGTTTCTCGATTTATGCTGTTGTCCTTTTGCAAAGGTCACGCTAATCTTCTTTGCACGAGTTCAATTTTATCAGATGCCGACGAAGGGACGAAATTTTAAAGCTGTTTGGGATATATTACACTGCTCCATGGGATAAACTATTTACACACAGAGTACAAATAAGCCGTTCTCTTGCTGCTAGTTTTCACCTGCCTAATGAGCATAGTGCAGACTGGGTACGGACATGGAAAGGTGTAGTATTTTCTGATGAGAAAAGATACGGCTCCTACTGTGGGGGCTTAATTCGCTAATGATTTATCTCTTTGGACATCTTGTACCCGTAATCGTACTTGGTATATCAGTTCTAGTCCAGTGAGCTTACATGGTATATAGATAACTATCGTCTAAGATGAACCTGTTGGAATTTATGGTTATCCATATGCATAGATTACAACCTAATACAAGGGACCATGAGCACGCAAATCTGATGAAGCCATTTCTGAATGATTGAGGAAGAGTCTTTCTACTCAATGAGGACCTTATGTTCTCACTAGAATAGGGCTAGTTACTAAAAGAACATGTTCCTCTTGAGTAGGGACTAAACCATTTTATAGACGTGTAACCACAACCGTTTCCACATGTCACAGAAACTACTTGGCAAAACTGCACGCCCATTTACATTCCAACGTGGGATATCCACTCACCAACATGTTTAACCTTATTGTCCTACTTTGAAGGAAAGAAGACTTATTCAAATATTAACTCTAACTGATTACAGTTTCAACTAAACTCAAAACCCTAATGAGATAAGTTTAGAGTCCAATAGGGTTCCAACATTCTCCCACTTGGACCTAAACTGACCATCCTTGTTTCGAGCCATATTTCCACCAAAACCAATTCCTTAGTGATCACGTGAGTTAATAAACGAATAACCAATTCCTCACACATCCACCATGAGTGATTCGAGACATAGAACTTCAGAAAAGACATGCACTATCATAGCACAGCCACTCTGAAATCACCGTATCACAAAACCATTCACGTATGATGCATAAACATGTTGGCCATAGGGAGTTTTACTTTATACTCCCACTGGATAAACCATTACCTTATCGTTGCTTAGTTTTAGCAAAGCATCTTTAGCTATCTTTCACGCTTAAATAGTTGAAACCACCTGAAGTTTCAAATAAGCAAACAATGCTACAAGGGATAGTATAATGTATAGAAACCCCAATAGCCAAACATTTGCTTATTACTAACAATTCATGTCAAAACCAACACATAGAACCAAATCAGCAAGTTTTCTCACATTTATTTGCACAAATAGCTATAAAGTAAATAAAATCAAATTATAAGTTTACTGTCACATAGCTGCTAAATCGAATAATTCCAGGACTCCCATCCTTGCAACATGCTCTTTAAACACAGAGACTTTTGTCCTTATCAAACTCCAACGAGTTTGCCTATACTTCCAGTGAAGCATCAATATTTCCATATAAAACTATGAATTTTATTGAAAACACAATGGTCTTAAACAGAAACAACATAGTGCGAACAACACTCCCACTAATTTAGCATATCAACAAATTAATGTCTAAAATACTTTCTTATAGTAGTAGAATTAATAATTATTCTAACTAGTTAGCAACAAGGATTCTTTATTGCACGCATCCTTTAAACATGCCAAAAGAAATCCTTACAACATAAGCATATATAGTTAATATGCAAGATATAAGGCAAAACAATATAGAATTATCTCCCCATTAATCTACAACATCATAACTTGATTATAGAACAAAATCATATTATCATAAAATTTCCTTTTCCTTTTAACTTTCCTTGACATGCGTTCAAACATGTAGACCTGGCATTCGTGTCGTGTTTCCCGTGTTCGTGTCGTTTTCGTGTCATACCTGATATCTTAACAGGTCGTGTCGTGTAACACTCGTTACAATAAACGGGTAAAATGACCCGACCCGAAATCGACCCGATAATATTAACGGGTAATTTGACCCGACCCGTTACCCGTTAAGGAAAATATATTTTAAACCAATAAATAATTAAATAAAAAACATAATACTTTTTTTGAGAGAATACATATCATATTGTCACATAGTAAAAACTATATTAAATATATATATATTAAATTAACTATAATAATTATAATAATTACATATACTATAATAAATTAATAATTATACCCCCAAAATATTAACTATAATAATTATATATATATATATATTAAATTTTATAAAAACTATAATAATTATTAATTAATATGCATCCATTGATTCCATAATTCCATTCCATTCCTGCCGCGCCCTTTGAAGAAAAAGGGAGGGAAAATGAAAATTATAACAAAAGCTGAAAAGGAAACAAAAAAGAGAGGGAAAGATGGGTAGGCTGCCGCCCTTTGAAGAAAAAGAAGGGAGGGAAAAATGAAAATTATAAGAAAAGCTGAAAAGCAAACAAAAAAGAGAGGGAAAAATGAAAATTAATAGAAGTGGTGAGAAATTTTATTTTTTTTAAGTTATTAATTTTTTATCACACATATCCCACTATTTTTATAATGACATGTGATAATGTGATATACTACTCTGTGTACCGGTCAATTATACGTACAAAATAAATAGATTTAAATCTACTTAATAAATATATATATATATATATATACAGACCCCTTATTCAAAGGGATCCCCATTTTTTAAAAAAATGGGGATTAGGTGTGGGACCCACTCCACGTCAAATTTCAACGATCCGAACCGTCTATTTTGTTAGTCTCGATTCATAGATCATCCTTGCAAAAATTCAATTCAATCCGAAACCATTTGCCTATTTAATTATCAAGATCAAATTTCATTGTTTCTTATATAACAAAGTATTCGTTAATTTCTTTGAACCCAATTAGATACCTTAAACATTTCCGATTTGCCTAATATTTTGCAAGGATGATCTATGAGGTGCAACTTGAAAAATAGACGGTTCGGATCGTTAAAGTTCGATGTGGTGTGGACCCCACACCTAGTCCCCATATATATATATATACCATTGAACTTGATGGGATACGAATTATACGAAACTAATTTCAACGATCCAACCGTCAAACTTGTTTTTATATGCTTCGAGATCGTATCAACAAAAAATCGCAAAAAACAAACATTCAGAGATCAAGTAACCGAACAAAACTTTTTGATGGTTATAAAACAAAAAATCACGATTTAACGGTTATTTTAACTTCGATTTTGATTATTTTTTATAGCCACACTCCTTAATCCTATATGAATATAATGAATGAATTCGATCTTCAATTTAAAATATTTACAATAGTGGATACCACAAAATCTTATGTTATACTTAATGAAAGTATAAATAAACTCTAAAGTGTTAGTGAATCTACCGTTTTGATGGGATACGCATCATACGAAACTAATTTCAACGATCCAACCGTCAAGCTTGTTTGTATATGCTTTGAGATTGCATACGCCAAAAATTGCAAAAAACAAACATTCAGATATCAAGTAACGGGACAAAATCTTTCGACGGTTATAAACGAAAAATCACGATTTAACGGTTATTTTAACTCCGATTTTGATGATTTTTTATAGCTACACTCCTTGACCCTATATGAATACAAAGAATGAATTCGATCTTCAATTTAAAATTATCACAAAATCTTATGTTATACTTAATAAAAATATGAATAAACTTTTAAGTGTTAGTGAATCTATTGTTTTGATGGGATACGCATTCTACGAAACTAATTTCAACGATCCAACCATCAAACGTGTTTGTATATGCTTCAAGATCGCATACGCCAAAAATCGCAAAAAACAAACATTCAAAGATCAAGTAATGGGACAAAACTTTTTGACGGTTATAAACGAAAAATCACGATTTAACAGTTATTTTAACTCCGATTTTGATGAGTTTTTACATCTACACTCCTTGACCCTATATGAATACAATGAATGAATTCGATCTTCAATTTAAAATATTTACACTAGTGGATACCACAAAATCTTATGTTATACTTAATGAAAGTATAAATAAACTCTAAGTGTTAGTGAATCTATCGTTTTGATGGGATACGCATTCTACGAAACTAATTTCAACGATCCAACTGTCAAACTTGTTTGTATATGCTTTGAGATCGCATACGCCAAAAATTGCAAGTGTTTATATGAATAATGATGAATCATGAATAATGATGAATCACAAGTGTTTATATATTCTTTCACATTTTTCATACTTGTATGTATAATGTATGTCTTATTAGTTATTGTCTATACAAATACTATATTAGTTTATTTTAATTTTGGACAAGAACATGTTAAGTAAAATTTATTATCTTAGCAATGATAATAAAGAACTCTCATAATAAAAATAAATAATGACTAAAACTTATTTTTTTTTAACTTATATAGAATAATAATACAAAACTATATATTTAATATAGAATATATTGTATATATTAATATTTTATAATAAATTTTTTAGTAATTAAACTTTAAAATTATCAAAATAATTTTTTTCTTAACGTGTCGAAACGGGTCACCCACGAGTATACCTGTTAAGTAACGGGTTCTTAACGGGTCACCCGATAATGACCCGATAAGTTATCGTGTTGACCCGAAACCCGTCATTTTCGTGTCGTTTTCATGTCGTGTCATCGTGTCGTGTCAGAAACTGCCAGGTCTACAAACATGTATGATTGAAACATAAAATCATACCAAAAGTAATCAAATAGTAAGAGCTAATGAAACCAGTAGACATATAGGTATTAATTTTAGGTCTTATTAAATCACAAATACTTGCCTACTGACTTGTCAGCACATATTTTACTCACTGAGCTATGTGGACCAATAAAAACAAGACATGTGTTAAATGCTTAAGTTTTATAACCAAGTATCCAAACACCCCTTTCTCTCACTAAACCCGTGACCAAACTACATTCGTCTTCCACCAGCAACTCTGCAAATCTTTCATGCCATGGCTACCATGGCTTCTCTTCTCCGGCGACCCCAACGGCCCAATCCCACCACCAATCATTATGCAAGTACCGTGATAACTTTGATCAAATTCAACCTGAAATTAAACAGAAACAAGCACATAGAGTGAATGGCAGGTATATGTGATCTAGGTGCAGAAAGCAATGATATGTTTCATTATTTTGTATTCCAAGTTCACCAAATTCAGCACTTGATCAAACATGCTTTCCGATGCTTCAAAGCCAGCAGTTCAGTGCATGCTGCAAAGGCCAGGCAAGCAGCATAGCGTAGATTGTAGACTAGATAACTAGCTATCACTCCCAAACACACTTCGAAACAAATTCTTTTTTTCCAGAATGTTATGAGAAGCACATGACAACTCAAATAGTATATATGCAGTAAGCTCACCAATAATTGTTCAAGTAAAAACAATAATAAGAACCACCTCTCAGCAATCAAAAAAAGAGTGTTACAATTAAACAGATGGAAGAGAGAAGACTCACTTTGATATTCAATTAATCTCAATTTTCAGCATACTTGAAAATGATTACATCATATATTATCAAGTACGAAGAATAAAATATCATGTGCGATATAGTGGTTTATATCCGTGTTTCTGGTGGCTTTGGTTGTTAAGATTCATACAAATTTCCTAAGTATAAGATTTTATCAAAATTGCCTACATTTCATCATGATACAATTCATCATAACATTCCAACTTCGTTTTCAAATTCAAGTGCATGCAACAATGATTTAGTTGTATGTTATCCAGCCTAACAATTAGTTTCTGAAATGAAAAGGTTTTGATGTGTTTGCACACATGCTTACCAATTAAATTATGCTCACATTTCATATGCACAATAAAAATATATTGCTTTACCACATCACTGCTAGAGTGAGATTCAGAATATATGTATACACTCACCGGTAGACATTAAAATAAGACAACCAAAATTTACTAAGCTATAATTGCACTACACCAATGGCTATGTGCCGATACATAGTTAGATATCAATATGTATTATAGTGCAGTCAACAAGACATTACCTGTATGCAAAAAGTGCAGCATCAAAACACAGATTTATGTTACACCTTTGGGCAAGAAACATAAACTGTCAAATATGCATTATGCATCCTTATTTGTATAGCTATTTCACAAAAATTCACATTCCAACTCGAATCACATCTTTAGACAAGAGACTAAAGTTGCCATAGGGAATCATGAAATACTACACACTGAGTCACAGTTTGAACCAATCATTATTTCTTTCTTTGGAAAGATTAGTCTCATGTAATAAACTGTTACTCACAATTTAGGGTAAATTACACAAAACTACCTCAACTATTGGGGTCACGACAGTTTCATACTTGATCTTTTAAAATTGACAATGTCATACCGCATCTTACGAATTTGTGACAATGTCATACCTCCGTCAATTTTTCTGTTAGTTTTTATGTTAAGTGCTGACGTGGCTAGAGATGTGGACCACTCACTAATCCAGCTGGATTAAAAAATAATTAAATATTAAAAAATTAAGAATAAAATAACAAAAAAAAATTTCCTTCTTCTCTCTCTTCTCCTTCTTCTTCTCCTCATGGGCCGAAACTGGATTTGTCACTTTTCTTCTTCTTCTTCTTCTTCTTCTCTCTTCTTCTTCTTCTTCTTGGGCCTAAACTGGGTTTGAATTTTTTTTTTTTTTTTTTTTTTCTCCTTCTTCTTCTTCCGCCGAAACTGGGTTTGAATTTTTTTTTTTTTTTTCTCCTTCTTCTTCTTCCGCATGAGGGGGTTTAATTTTTTTTCTTCTTCTTCTTCTTCTTCCGCATGAGGGTTGATTTTTTTTTTTTTTTTCTTCTTCTTCTTCTTCTTCTTCTTCTTGGGCCGAAACTGGGTTTGATTTTTTTTTTTCTTTTCTCCTTCTTCTTCTTCTTCGGCAGGAGGGGGGTTTAATTTTTTTCTTCTTCTTCCTTCTTCTAGGTTGCAGTTTGGGTTTTTTTTTTTTTTTTTTTTCCTCCTCCTCTTCTTCTTCCTCTTCTCCTCCTTCTTCTTCTTGTTCCGCGGGCGGGCCGGGGGGGGGCAGTGGGGTTTTCAATTTTTTTTTTTTTTTGTGTGTTAAAGATTAAGCAGGGAAGAAGATGAAGATGGGGAAGAGAGAGAGGGGGGAAAGGACGACTGAGAGCTTTTTTTTTTTTTTTTTTTACTTTTATTTATTATTTTAATATTTAAAAAATGTTAAATTTTTTTTTTAGTTTTTATTAATTTTTTAATAGAAAGTGGGCTCTGAATCAAGCCACGTCAGCACTTAACAGAAAAATTGACGGAGGTATGACATTGTCACAAATTCGTAAGATGTGGTATGACATTGTCAATTTTAAAAGTTGAGGTATGAAACTGTCGTGACCCCAATAGTTGAGGTAGTTTTGTGTAATTTACCCCACAATTTAAGTAAAAATACCTTGAACAGAACTTCCTAATAATTCTCACTTTGGTGTAAAATTATATAAACATTTGTTCAAGAATACTTTATCATGGTTGTTTCTCCTCCAAAAACCGTTAATTTCAATAACCTTTGAGATTATCTTTATCACCATGCCTTTCAACCTGTGTCTTCACACTAGGGGTGGGTTCAAAAAACCGAAAACCGAAAAAAACCGAAAACCGAACCGAACCGAAATCGAAAAAACCGAACCGAACAAAAAAACCGAACCGAATTGAAAAAACCGAACCGAACCGAACCGAATTCTTTTGGTTCGGTTTGGTTTTGGTGGTCTAGAAACCGAACCGAATTAATTAAATTAATATTTTTTTAATTTTATTTATTTAATTATTTGTTTTGGGTATTATTTTTTAAACCCAATTTGTAAGCCTAATGTGTTGCCAAAATTAGAAATGACAAAAGAAGAAGGAATCCCAGTACACAATGCAAGGGGTCCTCTTGATTTTAGAATTTTAAGTGCGGAATCCAGGGAGCTAACATTTCGAAACGCTGATTCGCATGCTGCAGCACACAAACCTGATATAGCACTAGCACCTGAGTCAATTATTAAAAGTTAAACACCACCACTAATTAATTGATACAATAAAACTCAAAACTATTTAATAAAATGTCCTTTGTGAAGGTGCAAAAGCCCTCCGAATCTACTGGATGGAGTCTCTTTATCTTCTCTGACCTGTACTTCAAATGAGGGAGGTTTCCATTTGCTGGGACATTTCACATTTGCAGAAAAATCCATCATCTTAACATATAATAATAGTAATAATTAAGGTTTTACCTTTGATAATGTAGAGAGAGAGACGCGCACCAAAATCCAGATGGCAAAGCCTCAAAGCTTCAGCTTAACAGTGGTGAGAATACAACTCCTAGTGTTGTTGAATATCCGATTGTTCCTTTCTTTTCATAGTGGTGAGAATACAACTCCTAGTATTTTAATTTTATTAAACTATAGTTTTGAAAAAAAAAAAAAAAAAAAAAAAACCGAAACCGAACCAAAAAAAAAACCGAACCGAAAAAAACCGAAAAACAAATGAACCGAACTGAACTGAAGTTTCGGTTCGATTTCGGTTTTAGGCAAAAAACTGAACCGATTTGAACCGAACCCACCCCTACTTCACACAGCATCCCTCTCCATTTTGAGCAACAACACCAGAGATAGCCTTGGCAGGGGGAGAGAGAGAGAGAGAGAGAGGGACCTACCATCGCTCTTCAGACGTGTTTTAGAATCACCGACAAGAAGCCCTGATACAATCCCAGCGGACCTTGCTCTTGCACGATCTTCGAGGCGACCCGAAACGCGCGTTGGCACGCCAACTGCCGTGCAGCGGAAACCACGTCTTTGTTACATCTACCGGAAACATCATCGTCTCCGCCACCATGGCCGAGAACGACACCATTAAGATCTTCAAGTTGTGCCATGGCTGAGGTTCGGTAAAATCCCTCAATTTTTTCAAGAGCTCTCTCTCCCTAGCCGTGTATCAACTCTCCTCTCTTGTGGACGCTGGCCCTCTTTCGTTTCTTGGGAGAGCCGGATGCTCTCACCTCTCTCACTCTGCTTCGCTCTATTCTTATTCAACCAAACCTTTATTTCTTTTCCCTTAAATTAAGGTACGGAAAGGCAGCTTCTGCCTTTCATTCTTCTTTGCCTTTTCTCATTAGCTTTAATCCTGTACCTGATAAAAACTTCTAGAAGCAAGCAAAAGCAATAATCTAATTTATACATTGCCAGTAATCATCAAAAGAATCTATGAAGAGCTAGTCGATGCTCTGATACCAAATGTTGGAATTTATGGTTAGCCACATGCATAGATTACAACCTAATACAGGGGACGATGAGCAAGCAAATCTGATGAAGCCATTACTGAATGATCGAGGAAGAGTCTTCTACTCAATGTGGACCTTATGTTCTCGCTAGAATAGGGCTAGTTACTAAAAGACGTGTACCTCTTGAGCAGGGACTAAACCATTTTATAAACGTGTAACCACAACCGTTTTCACCTATCACAGAAATTGCTTGGCAAAACTGCACGCCCATTTACATTCCAACGTGGGATATCCACTCACCAACATGTTTAACCTTATTATCCTACTTAAAAGGAAAGAAGACTTATTCAAATATTAACTCTAACTGATTCCAGTTTCAACTAAACTCAAAACCCTAATGAGAAAAGTTTAGAATCCAATAGGGTTCCAACAGAACCAAACATTACACACGTGAGGACTTGGTTACATTTTCAGTTGTTCCCACTTAATTTCGACAGTATATGTTAGTATGTGAGATGCATGGAAGCTCTACTGTCTCTACTCTCTCTCTCTCTACTTTTCAATAGTTTTTACCTATTTTCTCTGCACTTGAATCTAATATTTACATTGCTTATTCTGTAGTGGGTTCCTTTTTATCTCTGTAGACTTGAAATGGGATGAATTCTTGGCTGGTTTCTTCAATTGTAGAAGAGCATGTTTGCCGACGTAATGTTCATCGGAGTCTGATTCATTTTGAATCTCAGGCATTTGTGAAGTTGAAGGGTTTTAATTTGGGATTAGGTTAACAGAATGCCATAATATTCTAAGATGAGGAGAATTAGATGGATTACTCTAATGAGGTTGTCTTAGATTTCCATACTGAGTAATAATGGGTGCGCTGACAAGTGACAGATTTGTAGCTGTTCACATTGCTTCTATCAGGGCTTAGGCATTAGAATCAATTTCTAGGCATTAGAATTGTTTCTCCTTATTTTCGTCACATTAATTGTAAGTATATTTCTTTGGTAAGAACGTTGTTTTTCGTAAATCGTAAGCCGTGCTCTTTGGAGCGTAGCCCAACTCTCAGCTAGATGCAAGTTCAACGGCTAGTTCTGGGTCTCTGTTACATTGAACTAGTTTACTTTTAAGGCGGTAGGCTGTACGTGAAATATCGTTTCTTTAGTTTGGTTTTTTTCTTTGAAGATGGTTGGTTTTCCATAGATGTAAGTTTGTTTTCATGCCAAATATGATATCGAATCTATCATAAATATCAATCTGGGTTCGGTATATCAGAGGAAGGCGATGATTGATGCAGATGGAGCCATGTGCCAATGCTGCAGGCGTTTGATGACCAAAATTCGTTGATCAGTTGTCGTCAGTGCTAAATGAGGTATATTGTAGGCTTGAAAACTAGCGGGTGTGAATTCTTAACTGTTTTGTTATAATGTGAATCTTATTGTGATTTGAATCAGGCTAGATAGCGTGGCAGCTTGTAACCTTCGTTAGAAAGTGTTGGGAATGCGTTTGTTGACAGTTTTTAACCGCCGGGATGATTATTTCTTGACAGATAAAGACCATCAACAAACGCATTCCTACTTTCTGATTGTCCAAAAGAGCTTGAGACACCACCAAAACCCATTAATCTCCTCAGAAGTAATGCATCGATACAAACTATTAGTTTGTTCAGGTGATCAAATGACGAGATTGCAAATATTCAGGGAGCCCTGCTCTCCGCATTACTCAATTAACCATGAAGTTTAATTTGCCAACAAAGAGACTATGGAATTTAACAAGCTGGAAAGGAAATTAACGGTGTTACTATATGGTATCGATGATCACTTAAACTTTTTTTTTGCAATACTTACCATGTAGTCCAATAAATGGACATGATACACAAACTAGTCAGATAACTACTAATACTACTATTAGTGATCAACAACTTTCAGCAGTAAAGGATAATTTCCAATCAGCCACATCAAACAAAAACCTGTGATTTGCTTGTTGATAAGCTCCGAGTACGTTTAGCTGCGGATGTTCATCCAGAGGAAGAATCGTCATGCAGAATTGATTTTCTTGGATATACTCTCTGAATGTGCTTTGCCTATCCAAATCCATATATGCATTTTCGAAATGCAGTGTGAGTTTTGGAAATTTATACCTTCCTCCTCTGTGTATCTCGTAGCACAAGTCATAATCTGCATGTTTCCTAGTGTTGTTCAAAGGGTTCCATCCGTAGGCGTCTTGAAAGTGACTTATCACAGCTCGTTTGAGGACGACATAGGCTTTGGCGGTGATGAAGCTATGTTGTGTTCCTGAATCAATAACTGTCTCACTTACAGGCTTCATGAACAACTTTGGATCTATTGGAACCAGTCTCCCATTCAAACGGATACCCTTCAACTGCACATAATATCCGCCCTGCCCCAAAATTGGTGTAGTCTGCACGTTAGGACCCGAAATTTGTGCAGCTTTACCAAAGTGTATCAATGTTTCATTTGCTGATTCAACATCCATTGGAAGGCAATAAGAAAATCTTTCGAGGGTGATATTCCTCAGTTGTTTCAAGAAGTTACTAGGTGCCATGTAGGCTAGCCCTAGAAGCCCTGCGATCGGGTTCCCTTCTGGACCTTGAGGCCCCGTATCAATATGGTTCACTGTCCCGCAGCCAAACGCAACGTTTGTGACTAGTTGTTGCTGCTTCTGTTGCCCACGAATTTCGGATTTGAAGGTGAACACGTCCCATCCAAAACGGCCGCTGCTGCTCTGCCCTTCCTCAAGGTGTCGTTACGACCCAAAGGAGGAGGATCGGGACAGAGAGGATGACGAGGAGACATGGCTCTGTAGGCAGCCGATTTGGCAGAGCTACGGGGAAGCACTTGGTGCAATCTGCGCATTGCGCCCAAGTGAGGTCGCTCCCTGTGTCAATGGCCAGGTTGGCCTTAACTGGAGGCGTCCCGATCCAGAGCTCCACGTAGAAGAAGCCACTGAATGAACGCTTCACGGGGGCCGTCATCCCAGTTGTGCTTTGGCGGAGGGAGGAGGACAAAGCCGCTGCGCGAGATTTGGAAACCTCGACTGTTTTTTTCTTGGACAAGAGTGTGGTTTTGGGGGAAGGGAATGGGCTTCATTTTCAGTGTGAAAGTTAAGGCTGTGCCTGCAGCCATTGCAACGACAAGGAAGAAAATAAATGCTTTGGTAGGCATCATTGCTTAAGCTTTGGAATAAACTCATTCGATCGATGTTTGAAGTTGTGTGGAGCGTGTGTGTGTGCGGGGGGATAGGATCAAGGGATAAATATTTTTACAAATACTTTTACATTCTTTTTAAGCTTTTTGATTACATGACATCCAATGGTTCTTATTTATTTATTAAATAACATAGACGCTTATGTGAATTTTAACTAGTACTAAAGATAAAATAAAACTGAAAAAATATAAAATCTGGAAAATTAAAAAAGGAAAATAATTTAACTGAAATTGGTTCTCCCGTTCTCATTTCGATCAAGACTTGGATTCAGACTTTGAACCCTAATAAAAAAATCATGAAACTTTACTGAAAACAGCTTCGAGGGGTCGCCCCATTTCTTCTTCTATTATGTCGAAGGCAACCTGAAGCACTGCATGCCATATGCTATAATAAGTTAAGCAAACCCCACAAAGTAGAAGTGTCTCATCACAAATGCAAGCAACTGGAACCAATAACTTTTTTAGTAAATTGAGATTTTACCTGATTGGGGAAGTGAGGAACGTCATCTTGAAGAATGCACAGTTCGTTCATATAATCTTTTCTGATAATATCATGTCTGTTTGCGAGAACCTTTCAATACATGGGTGAGATCAGGCATGTGTTTAATTGCACAAGCATATGAATTTAAAGAAAAAGTTTCATGATATGTTTATTAGGGTTCAAATTTTGAATTCAAGTCTTGATCGAAATTGGAATGGGAGAATCAATTTTAGTTAAATTATCTTTCTTTTTTAATTATATTTTTAATTTTCCAAATTTAAGTTTTTTCTTGTTTTATTTTATCCATATCATTTAATGAATAAATCAGAATCATTGGATGTCATGTAATCAAAAGGCTTAAAAAGAGTAAAGTAAGTAAGATGTCATGTAATCAAAAGGCTTAAAAAGAGTGTAAAGTAAGTATGTATGTATGTATGTATGTATAGTCGCTTCCTGCAATTGCAGGATGCATCCATCTAAGGATACGGTCACTTACATTTCATGTTTTACATCGTTTCACACTTGCAATTAACCTTAAATGTATTCACCTAACAAAAGATTTAAAGGAAAACTAATGAAAATGGTTTGAAAACTTTAAGTTTTAACGATAAGGAACAAAATAAAGGGTAAAGTGAATAGTATCGGGATTGACTATTTAGTGTAAAAATGTGGCTTTTCGTTAAAGTGAACAATACCATGAGTTTTTTGTTAAAGTTTCCAAGATTTAATTGTTGAAATATCTACTAACACTGTTTCATTTATCATTTTCATATCTATATCAAGCTAGCCAACAATGTTTAACAGACATTTCAGGGCCTTTATCTTCTCATCTCATTTAATTTGTTGGATTATTATCAAAATTTGAGGCTTCACAAGGCATCCTATTCCTCTAGGTAGGTGTGAGCCTAACTTTTTCTCCCTTCAAAAATGTTGTATTTTTAGTATTAATGTGTATAATTTACTTGTGGGACAAGTATTGAGGGAGCCTAGCCATGTGTGAACTGAAGTATTCATAATGATTATGCTAATTATATATGTTTCTCATTGGTTCACACTTACCAAACCTAGTATTCGTAATTAGGACCTCTAAGATCAATCATCCAAAATAAACAATTATCAAAATTAATAAGCATTCACTAGCCATCCAATCTACGTTAATCGTTTCCATCAGGTGCAGCACGGAATTATGAACCCTAATCCTAGAAAAATATATCTATAATTATGGCCGAAACCGTAAATTACTCCAAATCACATTATAAATTCAGGCAGCATTGACACGCACCAATAAAAAATTAAAGAGAAGAATTCGAAGATTATAATCAGTTTAACAGTATAAATGTGAACTTTTATCGTATTATCAATTTTTGTTTATTTATTCAACCAAAGTGGATTCACAATGCATATAACGCAACCAGACGCTCAAGAATCTCTCTTTATTTTACAAAATACGACCAATTTTATAAGCCTCTCAAAAGGCTTGTAATGTAAAGGAACATTATAACTTGCAGAGGGTGTAGGCAGTGATCATCCTTGGCCTTAACCGCCCCCAACAATCCATTAAAATGTGGAGACGGCCACAACCTACTTTGAACAAAAAAGGGCAAAAACCCGACAGGCTGCCTTTGCTTGCTTTGGTCTCTATTATGTGGCAAATTTTTCGGCATTGCACTAAACCATAACGTTTCTGATATTGCTCTGCCAACAGCGTTTTCTCACAATTAGAAACATTTTTTTTTCCTACAACTGGCAGAATAACTTGAAAATGTTTATGTATCACAAAACTACTTTTTTTTTTTTAAATGTGCTTCTTTAGAAAGCACTTCCAAGTAAGTCTCAACAACGTGCTTCTGACAAAAGCAAACAGACATGATGGTTTCAGACTTTCACTCTTTAATCTCTCCCACTTGTTCACCCAATTAACTAACACAGTTGGATCAGATTCTAAGGCGAAGCAAAATGGTGACAGATGAATTAGCTAACCCTAGAACATCAATCCGTTACCACAGGCTCCGTGATGGAAATGAGTCCGGTGAGGTTACAGTTGGGTCGATATAAAGAAATGCTTAACTGAAGAAGAAGAGTTTATTACTTGAACATGTCCAGGGCATGAACCTGCCAAACACGAACATGACCTCCTCGGTCTCACATCAATCCCTACTCAAAATAATATCGACATGAATGACTTAATTCGCAATTACAACAATAAACAAAAAGGTTGAACACTAGTCGCTCGGTTTGCTCATTTAGTTGGTTCAGCAGACTCAGTATTCTTGACCTCTCTGGGGCACTGAGATACATATGGTTTGAGCTGCACGCATGAAAGGAAACGGTAATTTAGAACTACATGTATACATAAGAGTGAGGAGTAAACTGTTCACTTATAACTTAAATGTTTTTATTAGAAGGACATTAGTTGCATCCACTCCTTGGGTGAACTTTTGTGGCCACCCTTTTGACATGGACCAATCCTACCGTCATCAGAAGTTGATGACATCAGATGTTGAATGACTTGTTGATTTTACATGGAACATAAGCTTTAAATGTGTTGCCCAAAATTTTCATCGCCAATTTCCGGTGGTGCATTGCTCAGAACTGAAGTACCTGAAGCTGGAGATGGCATGACAATTGGGCTCAAAGGCAAGGATTCTTTTTTTCTTTTGAAAAAGGGAACACGTGTCAAGATGAGATTGGTCCATGCCAAACAGATAGGCATGAGGGTTCACCCAAAAGGGTGGATGCAAGAATCGTCCTTATTAAAATAGCATAGTTGAAGATGTCAACAGAGCTGCAGAGTATCCATGAACTTCCAATTGGAAGCTCTAACTTAAAAGATGAATATTACCGAAGAATGGGGGAAAAGAGAAACAACAAAAGAGAAATAGAAACATGTTCACCTTGAAGTCAGTTAAATCAGGGACTACATAGTTAGGTAATTTCTCCTGCTGCACGACATACTTAGCTGCAAAAAATTTGGATAATTTGAAAACATGTCAAGCAGTAATTTTTACCTGAAATTTTGAATGAGCACGTTGTCAAATTTGCAAAAATGGAAATGGGCAAACCTTTTCGGGTGTGGAAACCAGTCGGCTTGCAATTCTTCCCCTTGTAGTAATCCCTTGGGGCACGTTTGGAAGAAAGAATGTCAAGTGATGATGTTCGCTTTCGACGAAATGCCCTTCCTAACCCTAGTATTAGTCCCAATGGCATTTTCTTTGCTTTTTTATCACAATAACTGAATAAAGTAAACTAAAACCAATTAGCAAATACGCTTAAAACCGTCAATGCATCCTATAAAACACTACCAAAGACATCAGCTCGAGAGAAAGGACCAGATCCGGTTCAACAACAGCCAAGCAAACAGTGGTGAAACCAAGAATTTATCTCAGAACAACAAACACCAAAATTTAAATCTTGATTAACATTACTTTCATTTAAGGTTGAAGACAATATCACAGTCACAACTATCTTCAAAATGTTTTCATACTTTGAACCATAGTTGCCAAGATACGAAGTACGGAATTCGCTAGTAACCTATAGCAACATTCGCTAGAGAGTACACAGACAGTACGATATTCAGTTCCATTCATTCTAATTTCGTTAAAGAATGTAAGTAGATATCGACTATTAATTCATCTTTCACCAATTTTTTTTCTTTTTATTGCATACAAGACATTGCAGTTTAGCAAAAATCAAAATCACTCAAAAAAGACACAAACACCTTCCAATCATTCCCACAAGCAAGCAAGACTACAGATTTGATTCAGATTCATGGAACTACGAACTGCAGATCCGATTACTGATAACATTCAAATTTTTAGCCTCAACCCAGTTCAAAATTTTTGGTTTGAGGCAGAAATGTCCAGAAAAGCAACGAGATTTGAAGATTTTTCAATGATCCAATAGATTTTGGGTTAGGATAACAAAACCCTTGTCATTCTTCCACACAGACATACAGAGTGAGCAATATTATTCAACAAATTCCAGGTAGAAGGAACCACAAAGGATGGTAGAACCAGAAGGTACCTGAGAGGGCTGAGGAGTGAGGTTCGGACTTTGAAGCTGTCGTGTAAATGAATGCCGGAGAGGGTTTAGGTCTTTTCTGCTTCTCAAAACCAAAAGAACGAATGAATCGAAAGAAAGGGAACTGGAGAGAGGAGGGAGAGTGAGCAAATAATATATGGCCTAGGCCTGTAACCTAAGTGGGTTGGGTTGGGCTTTCTCCATTTCTATCAAAATCCATTGGACACCCTGCCCTTTTGAACCAGGTTTCAACTCTCCCCAACTCCATAATGCAACCATTTAGTATCAATGTTATAAAAAACGTTAGGCGCTAGTCGGACAACAGGTAAAGGCTTAGAGCCTAGGCGGCGGATTTATGTAATTTTATAGATAATAACATAATGATAAAATGAAAACATAGAAGTAGAAGAATACAGAGAGTACATTCATCCAACAAATTCAATATTTAAAAAGCAGTAAGCATAAAATCATAATGAGGACTATTCTTAGATGATAGATTAAATTCTTCTTGTTCATGATCCTTGCATTGGATTGGACATAAACTAAAGGATAAATTACACAGAACCACCTCAACTATTAGTCGTGAACATTTTCATACCTCGTCTTTAAAAAATTTCAATGTCATAACTTATCTTCGAATTTTTTCAATTTCATACCTTCCGTCAATTCCTCCGTTAAAATGCTGACGTGGCAAGTGACGGGACCCATTTTATATTAAAAAATTAATAAAATATTTAAAAATATTTTTTTTCTTCTCCTTCTCTTTCTTCTCCTTCTTCTCCTTCTCCTTCTCTTTCTTCTTCTTCTTCTTCTTCTGGGCAGGGCCGAAACACCTTTTTTTTTTCTTCTTCTTCTCTTCATCTTCTTCTTCTTCTTCTTCTTCTCCTCTTCTTCTTCTTCTTCTCTTCTCCTTCTCTTCTTCTTCTTCTTCTTCTTCTTCTTCTTCTTCTTCTTCTTCTTCTTCTTCTTCTTCTTCTTCTGGGCCGAAACACCTTTTTTTTTTCTTTTTTCTTTTCTTCTTCTTCTCTCTTCTTCTTCTTCTTCTTCTTCTAGGCAGGGCCGAAACACCATTTTTTTTCTTCTTCTCCTCTTCTTCTTCCTCTTCTTCTTCTTCTTCTCCTTCTCCTCTTCTCCTTCTTCTTCTCCTTCTCCTCTTCTCCTTCTTCTTCTTCTTCTTCTGGGTAGGGCCGAAACACCTTTTTTTTTTTCTTTTTTTGTTTCTTCTTCTTCTTCTTCTTCTTCTTCTTCTCCTTCTTCTGGGCAGGTTGGGGGTGGGGGTGGGGGGGAGGGGTGCCGAATATTTTTTTTTTTTTTCTTCTCTCTCCTCCTCCTGCTTCTTGTTCTTCTTCTGGGCAGATTAGGGGGTAAGAAGAAGAAGAAGAAGACAGAGAGAAAAAAAAAAAAATCAAACCAGTTCGGCTGCAAGAAGAAGAAGGGGAGAGAGAGAAAAAAAAAATTAGTTAATATTTAATTAATATTTAAATTTTTTTTTAAGTTTTTTTATAATATTTTAATAATTTTTTAATATAAAGTGTGCCACGTCAGCATTTAACAAAGAAATTGACAGACAACTGACGGAAGGTATGAAATATGACATTGAAAATTTTTAAAGACGAGGTATGAAACTGTTAATGACCCAATAGTTGAGGTAGTTTTTTGTAATTTACCCTAAACTAAATTATTTAACCTTGTTATATCTAGTTTATTTCTTTTCATTGTATGTATCTCCTCAAAAGTGCTCCAATTCATTTCACAATTGGATGAACTTGTAGTCAATCCATGCTTTGCAAATTAGGTACACTATTTCCATAAGTATATCATCATGAAACTAAAAAATAAAAAAGCACACAATTAATTTTAAAAAAAAAAAAAAAAAAAAAAACCTAAACCACCTAGGGGCCGCCTAGCCTGCCAAGGACCGCCTGGCTCCACATCGAATTTTTTGAAACGATTTGCACTAAATCGCGGCGGGCCTTCACCACCTAGGCCGATTTTTAGACCACTGTTTAATATTAGGGTAAATTACACAAAACTACCTCAACTATTGGGGTCACGACAATTTCATACCTCATTTTTTTAAATTGACAATGTCATACCACATCTTACGAATTTGTGACAATGTCATACCTTCGTCAATTTTTCTGTTAGTTTTTCTGTTAAGTGCTGACGTGGCTAGAGACTGGGACCAGTCACTAATCCAGCTGGATAAAAAAATAAAAAAATATATTTTTAATAATTAAATATTAAAAACTTAAGAATAAAAAAACAAAAAACAAAAAAAAATCCTAGGGGTGCGTGCGGCACCCCTCCCACCCGCACATTTTCTTTCTCTCTTCTCTTCTCTTCTCTTCTCTTCTCTTTCTTCTTCTTCTCTTCTCTTTCTTCTTCTGGGCAAACTGGATTTGCCAAAAAATTTTTTTTCTTCTTCTTTTCTTCTTCGTCTTTTTCTTCTTCTTCTTCTCTTCTTCTTGGGCCGAAACTGGGTTTGATTTTTTTTTTTTTTTTTTTTTTTTTTTGGGTTTCTAGGTTGCAGGTAGAGGGAAAAGGGGACGAAGATGAAGATGGGGAGGAGACATGGGTGCGCGGACTGGGTTTTGATTTTGATTTTTTTTTTTTTTTTTTTTTTTTGGCCGTTTCGTTTCTGGGTTGCAGCAGGGAAGAAGATGGGGGAGGAGGGAGAGGGGGTGTGGGGTGGGGTGCGGACGAACTAGGTTTTGTTTTTTTTTTTTTTTTGTCGTCGTTTCGTTTCTAGGTTGCAGCAAGGGAAGAAAATGGGGGAGGAGGAGGGGAAGAAGATGGGGGAGGAGGGAGGAGGGAGGAGGGAGAGGGGGGTGGGGTGCGGACGGGTTTTTATTTTTTTATTTTTTATTTTTTGTTATTTTAATATTTAATATATATTAAATGATTTTTTTTAATATTTTATTAATTTTTTAATGAAAAATGATGTCTGGATCAAGCCACGTCAGCATTTAACTGACAAATTAACGGTCAGAATAACGGAAGGTATAAAATTGACCAAATTTTAAAGATGAGGTATGACATTGTCAATTTTAAAAGATGAGGTATGAAAGTGTCGTGAGACCAATAGTTGAGGTAATTTTGTGTAATTTACCCTTAATATTATGGTCTAGTGGTATTCCTCTTCACTTGTAAGTGAGCGGTCTTAAGTTCAATTCTCACCAAAGACAAAGTTGAACCACATTATTATGGTTAGTTCAGTGGGAGGCTTAGCTTAAAAAACACCATAAAGCCAGCTCTCCAAGCTTTTTAAGTGGAGCTTACTTTGGCTGGACGACTATAAAATAAGTTGTAAACTTAGACGATATCATATTAATTGACTCTCCGCGGACTCTTGAATCAGCTCGTGTTCAACAGAAGATTAAACATCTATTTTGAATTAATATTGGACAAAAGATTAATACAAATGAATGATCACCATTTCCAATTATTTACAAAAGTAAATTATAAGTTAAGCATCAATAACTGAATCAATATTGGACATACATTTTGAATTGGTGTTTTCCTGTCCTGTTAAAAACAATAAGAGAATGAGAAATACAGGGGTGGTAAGTGTGCTCCTCAACCCTAAGTCTTTTCGACTATTTTGTGCCGTCATGGTAACAAAAGAGCGTGCGTTTTGGATATTTTAGAAGTTAAGCAAATAACACATCTAATATGCTGCTAGACTTACCACTTAGTATTACAGTCTAGTGGTATTTCTTTTTAATTATAAGTGAGAGATCTTAGGTTTGATTCTCGCCAACCACATTATTGCTAGCTCATTGTGAGGTTTAGCCTACTTCCTCATCCCCTTAGTGTAACTAATATCGTGTGTTCAAAAAAAAAAATGTTAATGGACCTTTAAAAATGAGTATTCAAAAAACCAAAAGCTTATTGTTTGTTGGTACAAACAGGTGTCATTTGTACATATTTTTTTATTTTTTTAATATATATTTGGACTGTTTTGTGCAGTTAAGGGAACAAAAAATGTGCATTTTGCACACTTTGAAACTTAAGTAGATAAACACAACCTATAGACTACTAAACCCCTAAAAATGAGTTCATGTCACATCTCCAAGCTCTTCCAATTTAGCAATTAAGTTTTTCAACAAACAAAATAAAATTTAGCAATTAATTAATCTACAAACTTTGTGTAAAAAACTGAGAAGAAAAGAAAGTGAGTAAGCCTACTGGGTTTCTTTCGAAAGTGGCATGAATCGCATTACCTAAACTGGTGACAAATTGTTATCCAGAGTAATATAACTGTTATAGGGACAATATTTGTGCTTAGAATACTTTGGACTTAAAATTAGGTTCGTCCATGCCAATATGCATGTCATCAACACGTCTACGTTTAACAAAATAACTTACGCATTACTTGCTCTCTTCTGTATGTGATGAGAGATGTAAAAAAAAAAAAAAAACACGAAACTCGTTACAAGTAAACTTTTATGCTACTTTTACATGTAACATGATTCGTTGCGGCCCCCTTCTTTCGAGACCAAATCGATCCTCACCAAGTTAATGCAAACTACCCCATTATAAAAGTTAGTTATAAATGCAAATTTCTAAAGAATAATGCAAACTAAGATTAAGTTTAAGAGGCTAAATTGTTCTAGTGTGGATGCCCATGAATGATCAATGTTAATGGGACCATTTCAACTGCTTTGCATATCACAACATTAGAAATCAAGGGTTGGTTTTTGGTGGTTTACCTCTTGTTTGGAAGTGCTTTTAATATGATTAAATCAGTTTTGGTCAAAATGTTTTTGAAACAGATTCATAGTAAAAATACAAATGAATCCAAAAAAAGCACTTCAAGTGCCTTTGAAACTTGGAAACATTTTCTCTAAAAGCGTTTTCCATCATTTTAAAAGCACTTCTAAACAAACTTTTAATAGAAATTAAACTAAAAAGACAAATAATGAAGAGTAACTCAAGGGAGAGATATATTTGAGTTTGGAGGACTATGAGCTTAAAATTAAGTTGGTCCATGCCATCAGCATCAACCGTATGCATTCGATTAACTTATATGTAAGGAGGGTTTTTTTTTGTTTTTTTCGCACGTGGCAAATAATACAAAAAGAGATTAGAAAACACGATACTGATACATTTTCCCCCTATTTTTATATGTAACAAGTTCCCTACCCTCTTTCTTTCAAGGCCAAAATCCTCATGGACCTCACCAAGTAATATATCCCCTTGATAAAGTTTAGTTCTAAATGCAAGATTTTAAAATCAGCAGGTTTTTTTCTCCGCTTGAGAGCTTTTCTATTTGAGTGAGAGTTTTTCTCATTGTGTGTGAGTGTTTCCATTTTCAGATTCCAGTTCAGCCACTAGCCTTAGCTTCGGCCAAGGTTGGTGGCAATCCCTTTCGTCTTGCTTTTTCTATTTTTTTTCCCTCTGTATCTCAACCCTTCCGTCCCATTTTAATCGTTCCTTGCCCTATTCAGAAAACTTCCTTTTCCAATCTCCATTTTCTTCTCCCCACTATCTTTCCCCTACCATGCACCGCTCTTTTCGTCTTCTTTCTCTCCCGTTTGGGATCGCTCTCTCTCGATTTCACCTAAAATCCAATCTGCTCCCACCTTGTTCCACCATATTCAACGACTTTATCGAAAGGCGTGTTGAGTTTCAACTCGGATGTTCGCACCACCACTTTCCACTTGTGTGTCGGTCTCCGCACTGTTGTCAGCGGTTCCATTGACTTCCTCCCTGGTTTTCTACCATTGGTGGCGGCGGATTGGTTATGTGTGGAGTTCGATTGAGGACGACGGCATATGCTTCTCTTTTTGTTGTTGGGTGGGTTGTTGTTGTGGTGGCTCATCTTTTGCTTGTATTTGTTGTGTTCTTGGACCTTTATTTTTGTCTAAGTTGTTGGTAATGAAAATTTACCTTTGGAAAAAAAAAAGAAGCAAGATTTTAAGAAAAATAATGCAAACGAAGATTGAGGTTTGAGAGGCTAAAACTGTTCTACAGTGGGTGCCCATGCATGATTAATGCAAAATGGGACCCTCACATAACAAAAAAGTCATGGGTTTTGTGGGTGGTTTTATAGTAACTACCACACGCACGCTAGGATTGTAATCCGGGCGAGTTTGACGGATTAGATGGTCAATCTAACTCTAGCTTAACATTTAAAATTCGAATTTGAGTTGGGTTTGGATTTCATATGAGTTTGAGTTTAAATTGGGTTTAGACTTACTTGGATTGAGTTCGGATTTGCTCAACTTTATCGAGTTCAGTATTATAAAACCTTCTTTTACAAGATTGTTCAAATTTTGTACCAAACAATGTCAATATATTAGTTAAATTTCAATTTTACACATCATTCTATACAAAACAACCAAATCATGTAGAGACCACTTCTAATATTTCAACAATGCAAAGTTATAATATAATTATAATAGAATACAAAGTTTCAACAAAAAGAAACGTAAAATCAACATTATTATTAATTGTTCAAATAAAAACCAACGAACTTCAATTTATAGTCATCCTAAACTTATACATAGTTTATATAATATGAAACAGGATGAAGAATATAGGCACGAGAGAATTTGGACTAAAAATTGAATTAGATTTGAGTTGATATGGGCGAATATATCAGAGTTGAGATCAGGTTGGATTTGGCAAACTTTTATTTTATTTTAAGGATCAGGTTTAATCGAATTAAGCATGTACAAATTCGGATTGAGCCAACAGAAGTACACCCCCGCATCACACTAGAAACACAGAGACTGCCTGTCGTATGGAGAACCTCTCAGCTTTTAGGGTTAGCTAGATTCCATAGGAGGCATTAACAGTCAAAGATGGATGACGCAGGGTGGCCCACAACTGACATGAGCGAGACATGGAGGAGCTGAGAGTCGCAGCAGCTTTTTGGTCTGTCTCTTTCCCACCTAAATCAGATAAGAAAGTGGGAAGATGACTTGTGCCTTCTCCAACTCCACGAGTTTTCAAATCAAAAACCTACTCCCCCATGGAGGAACAAAAAATCAAATCTGCCATTCAATGTATTATGTTCCTCTTTTTGAATTAAATTATAGCATGTGGCTTTTTTAGCAAGTAGTAGCAGTCGAAGAGCGACTGCTAGAGTTAATCGTTCACTCAGTTGTGGATAATTTTAGAGTTTAAATCTTATATGCAAATGAGTTCTATAATGAATATTACATTTGCAAGCGACCAGACTTCAGCTCACGCGTGAAAAATATGTGATCGTAAGTCTTTGAATCTTATAGAGAAACTCACGTGCATCAATGACAAAAGTTCAGTCGCCTACTCATATACTAACATGCATAAACAACTCAATTACACATGAGTAATTTATGGATAGTAAGTGCATTTGAGTTCTATAACGAAGCTCATATGCATCAACGGTTAAAATTCAGCCGCCCACTCATACAACCGAATATTAACGACCAGACTTTAATTACACATGAGTAATTTTTACTGTAAGTGCATTTGGGTCTTATGACGGAACTCACATACATCAAACGCCCAAATTCAGTCAAACATGCAAGTTTTTATCATAAGTGTGTTTGAGTCTTATAACGAAACTCATATGCATCAAATGGCCAAAATTTAGTCAACACACCCATACACGACGGACCCCGATCATTTTTCAGGATGCAAACTCACATGCAAGAAGCTTTGGAACGTAGTTTTGCAATTCCATGTATTAGCTATAGATCAGGATGATACTTTTTTCACCAAACACATGGGTTGATAGTCTCCCATCACAAACAAAAAAATGAGAGAAATTGGAAAAAGAACCATCTGAGTAGGAACATATTCCTGTTATGCAACTTATATACTACTAAATGGAACCCACAATTTATAGAAAAATATCTCACACAATTGTTGTATGAAACTGGTGTAAGAAAGGAACCTGACGTATAGAAGCCGATGAAGAAGCCATGAAGCTAGGACCCTTTAAGCTGACTTCTCTTCTCTATCAAATTTTAATGCTCAACTAACAATAGTTTTTAGTTCAATAACGTGGGAGCAACAAACACCTTTATATAGACAAACAATCCTTACAATTCTTTTTTAGATTTAAAAAACTAACGTTGTCTGCTATTTTTAATATAAGTGAGTAATTCATGATCAATTCCAATTTCAATCGTATATAAATCAGGACCTTCAAACCTTGTTTAATAAGGCGTTTCTAAACCAGTTTGAACTCAAGCATTTGGCCAAAATACACCTATACTTGTGCTCATATTCTTACAACTGGTGTTTAACATTTCCTACGTTATATGCGTAATATTGCATAAAATGGGTGTTTTAGTCGCATGTGTTATACTATAGGATATTCAAATGATATCACAAATATGAGACACCCCGTTTTATGTACTGAAAGTGGACACAAGAAAAAGAAGTAAAGGAGGGTAGCTTTACGTTGGCAAATCCTAGTTAGTGAGCTGCCGAAGCTTTATGGAAATGAGAAATTGACAACTACATGTGAAGTTTGTACCACCTTTGTATGATGCATCACATTGCACAGAGTTTGGTTTTGTAACATTGTGACTTTAGTATACAATTATGTGGGAAACTTCAGAGAAATGATATGCACGTTATTTTTCTCCGTTTATGTATTCATGTTTAATATATTGTGATGTTAAATTCATACACGTTGATGATCAGTAAAAAATGAAAACAAACTTTTAACTTTTCACAGCAGTTGCACTAAAAGTCCAGTACTAAGGTTTTCTAGAATTGAGCAGAAAATGTGCAAACCAATTATTTGTTGATGTGGCAAATAAAAAGCTTTACATTGGACATTTTTGCTTCTAAATTACAAATTTTTATTTTATTAGATCATTCAAAAACCTTAGAAAAATAAAAAGGGTCCAACTATTTTTACTGCTCAGCAGATTTACCAATGAAGACTAGGAGCTTGATCGACTGAAAAGAAATTGCAGGACTCATCTGTGGTGAAAATACTCTGCTCTTCCATCCTCACAAGCTGGCCTTGAAACCCTTTTCCTGCAGCTACTGATCTGGACTCAGATAATTGAAACCAATTCACCATGGAATTTGAAGAATTTGAATTATTATTATTATTATTATATCCAAGAGATGAATTTCCATTGCTCTCTTCCTTCATAAGAACTTCATTTGAATCACTATCTGATGAACCATCTTTGGTTTTCAAGTTCTTGAACAAATCCACCTCTATATTTGCACTGCTTTTGCACGTTGAAATTGGTGATTCTTCTTTCGCGGAGCCGTTGCTCTCTGCACCTTCTGTGCACAGCTTCGCTTTTAACTGACTTAGCTGCAAAAAATACAAACACCCCATTAGAAAAAAGAGTAGTGAACTTTTTTCTGCAGACCCTTGTTTGTTTTGGACTTTTGGACCGATTAAATCAAAAGAGAATCATGAGACACGTAAATAAACAGGGTGAGTGGAACGAGAAAATGGATGCGGAAATCTTTTTTTTTTTTGAAAAATATGCAAACAAAATGAGTTTCCCTAGTAGTATGAACCTTTTCAGCAAGAGCTTTATTCTGTCTCTCAAGGCTATCAAAGTTGTGCTTTAAACCATCATAGTCAGCTTTGAGGACGCTGTAGTCTCTTTCCAACTGCTTAGTCTTCCACCGTGCGCGACGGTTTTGGAACCAAATCGCCACTTGTCTCGGTTGCAGGCCTAATTCCTCGGCCAGTTTGACCTTCCTCTCTGGCTCTAACTTGTTCTCAACCTCAAAGCTTCTCTCCAAGGCCTTGACCTGCTCCGAGCTCAACCGCCTTTTCTTCCCTGACATTTCTTCCCCAATATCTTCTTGTTCTAAAGAATCTAACATTGCCTGAAACTCCTTGCTGTAACCATATTTGTCCCTTGCAAGCTTTCCCTCCTCTGCGTAAATTATGAGACTTCAAACCCATCAATAAAATAACAAAATTTGGCAGAAAAACAAGCTCGAAATGAATTTTACCTTTTGATGGGAAATTGGAGACCAAAGCACCCAATGACTCTGAGCTGCCGAACCTCTTCATAATTCAAAACAAAAATCCAAGACAAGGTGATATTTGTTGTTGTTTCGAATCTTTCTCAGTTTTGTGAAAGCGCTCGAACATGCAACTAGGATGCCAGAGTTGGAAGGAAGTTTTTGGTTGAATGACCAAAGTGGGAATTGATGCTTCAAAACAGCTAGAAGGTTCACTTGCCTTTAAATTGTAAGACACTATGATCTGGAGCAGAAAAACCAGACTGCTAGGGGTTCCCCCTTTGCCTTGCTTTTCTTGGTTTCCCTTCCTCCAAAACAAACCCTTTCAAAGAAGCAAGGAAAACCAACGTGCACAAGTAAGCACCTCACAAACCAATAACCCTTTCTCCTACTTAATCATTATATAATCAACAATATATATATTGGTTTTGAATTTGTCAAATTTTTATTACTATTTTTGACACATGTTTTTGTGGTTTATTTCAACAATTCGAATCGTCTATTTTTTATATCTTCTCTCAATTGATAAAACAAAATAAAGATCTTCTCTCAAATATTGTATCTACCAAAAATCATGAAAATCTGAAACTATATGACTGTTGGATTAAGGGTTTAAGGTTTTTTTTTTTTTTTTTTTTTGAAACAAAGTTTAGGGTTTCTTTATAGAACTATATTCATCTATTTTTTTCACTATAAATGAATGTCTTAATGGTTTATTTTTTTTTAATTTTCAGTAAGAATTATCTATAAATGATGTTCTAAAAGATAACGATTCAAATTGTTAAAATGCATTATAGAGTGAGCTCCACAAAAATATGTGTTTAAAATTATGTGAAAAATGATGCCTCGCATATAATATATATCAATACACACACACATACA
This sequence comes from Cotoneaster glaucophyllus, assembly GCA_036320875.1. Lineage (NCBI taxonomy): Eukaryota > Viridiplantae > Streptophyta > Magnoliopsida > Rosales > Rosaceae > Cotoneaster > Cotoneaster glaucophyllus. The sequence continues at coordinate 6,205,680 of CM070072.1, read as the reverse complement.
GAGCTTGGAGTTATTGTAACTGGATGCAACAATCACACACAGGGGCAAAGTTAGAAATAACATTCATGGTGCACAACCAAAGAATGACGGATGTAAGTCCTCGTAGAATTTCAAAAAGCGCGCCCAATACCAAATTTTTTTTCAATTTTAAGTGAGGCATTTTTTGGGAAACAAAGTGAGGCATTTTATCAAGTTCTTTTCCAATTCATACTCTTTGTGTTATTTGAGCATTTCCACCCATTTTGATGGATTTAAATCTATGGCTAGGCTTATGGCAATTACTGTTCACTTCAATAGTAAACTGCTATGGTTGTTACTATTCACAAAGATTTATTTTATTAATAATGTATAATTAAGTGTTTCAATAATTATTGAACGAAGAAGATTGATTTAGAATAGATGACTGTGATTGTACGTGTTCATGTCTTTCAAAAATCTTGTTTAGAATTTTTATAAATGAATTGTGGTACATCTTAAAAAACCTAATAAGATAACCTAATAATTACATGTAACCATTGTATTTTTTTTTAATTTTTCTAATATTTCTATTTTTTTGCAATTTTTATGAATTTCTGGATTTAAAAAAATTATTTCTACGAAAAATAATATGAATCGTGAATTAAAGTGAGAATTTGAAATGGACGTCTTAGATTTGGCGAAGTGTCGAGTACATTGGAAGTAGTCGTTGTGGTGGGCCCCAGGCGACAAAATGTGTCGCCCCACTCTCCCAGTTGGATGCATGTAGTGCACGCATCTGGTGCAATAAAAATTAAACGGCATCACTGACGATAGACTGTTGTCGACACCCTAGATTTAGATCTAACATCAAAATCACATGGATGGTAAGCCTTGGCGACTCACGAATAGGTGAATGGGTGTTTTAGGTTGATTTGGGATTTAGCCATGTCAATTTAACAAGGGCGAAAATGTTGAACAAATAGATAAATCATATATGTATAAGGTTTATATGTGAGTTCCTCGAAAGGAGGTAGGGTTTACGCCGCTCTCGTCCCGTCGACCTTTTGGGCCGTTCTCTTTCAGATCTGCTAGGGTGCAACGGCGGCAAAGGTTTGTCCAACCCCTGGTAACCTTCCTTCGTGCTCGGTGCTACGATTGGAGGTCGTGAAGTATCCCTGGGAGCTGGAAGACGGGGGTGAGGTTGGAGTTGGCTGAGCCTTGGGCGAATCTGGGTTCGATAATGCTATGGTGACCTGCATGTGGGACTGAAAGGAGATCTTGGTGAGTTGGCGCTTTGGGGATAAATCTGGACTGGGTTTGTGTTTCTGGGATTGGATCTGGGAGTAGGAGATACCTGGGAGGCGGAGCCATTTTTTTTTCTTTTTTTGGAGTTATCTCCTTTGCGAGGATACTTGGAATCTCAGTATCAGGTGCGTTCTGTCTCCATCTGGATCTCTGCTCAGATGCTTCCTCTCTATGGGTGGGGTTAGGGGGTGAAGGGATCTGTGTTTTGTAATCTTACTGGATCTGGGCTCTTGGTTGGTCTGTATGCTCTGGAGGGTGGGGGTTAAGATTGCGACCTCGGCTGGTTTGTGGCCTGATTTTTGCGGGACCCTGTTTGCGAACACGGTCTGCACTAGTTACTGGGGAATGACAGGGGACGATGGACGGGTTGATCTGGATACCTTGGGCTCCAGATTCGGGGCAAATCTGAAACTCTCTGAAAAGGAAATGGGGTGTCTCAGCATAGAGAGGAAAGATGTGGAAGGGGCACTGCTGGGATTTCAGTATACTATGGTGGCAGAGATCCTAACCACCAAGGAGGTTAATGGGGATGTGTTCATTGACCGATTTATGTCCCTCTGGCGAGGGCGCGAGGGAGTGTCTATCAGAGATATAGGTAACCGAAGGTTCTTAGTAAGATTTGCGGGGAGAAGAGACATGCTAAAGGTTATTGAAGCAGAGCAGCCGTGGACTTTCAAAAACGATCTGGTGATGGTGGAAGACCGCACGGAGGCAGGACTGAATAGATGGACCCCGCTTTCTACAGGGCTATTCTGGGTGCAGATGCACAATGTACCTGTTCTAAGTATGACTCAAATGGTGGCTGAAACTATTGGAGGGCTAATTGGGACGGTTCGCACAGTCGATAAAACGGGAAGTCGGGACTGCATCGGGAGATTTCTGCGGGTAAAGGTCAGACTCAATGTCCGTGAACCATTAATGAGAGGTACTTTTGTAAATTTCCCAGATGATGGGAAAATTTGGGTGGAATTTAAATACGAGGCTTTGCCGAATTACTGCTTAATCTGTGGGCAGCTGGGACATCCTACTAGAACTTGTAGGGAGTTGGAGAATGGAAGGCTGGGGCAAGAAGGGAAAACAGAACTCACAGAAGATATGTATGCTTTCCGCAATCTGGATGCTAAGGTTGATCTACGTGGGAAACCTCTGGTGTCAGGATCTAGAAGCAGAAACTCCATGGGGTCTACTGGTGATCGGCGAAGCTCTGATACCGGTACTGATAAACACAGTGAAGATTTGGAGGGAGGAAGAAGATCAGGTCGCTCCTCCACCGCTTCTGGAATCGGAAGCTATGTTAATAACTCGGCTTGCAACACCCCGAGTAGAAGTGAAAGAACTGCCAGAATAGAAGATGAAACGATTGATACAGCCACGTCCCCTAGTAAACCTAGATGGTCTTCGAACCGATTTGAGTCGGGGAGATCGGCTCTTGCTGAACAAATCAAGAAGAAAAGACTGGAGGAGGAAGAGGCAAGGGTTGTTAGAGAACTAGCGTTTGATGCTGGGCTAATCGGTCCTGGAGGTGTCGTAGCGGCTGGTGTAGAGAATGTTGTGCTGAACGAGCTCCAGGAAGGACAAGGCAGACTGGAAGTAGTGGGAAAGCTTCCGGGCCCCGATCGGGGTCTAGACCTCAACCTCCTTCCTATGACGAGTGAAGGGCAAAACGAAAAAGGGGAGGGAAGCATTATGGATACTACTGGGCTGTCCAAAGGATCCCGTTCCACCATTGCAGGCGAAGACCCTTTCGATCTTATGTCTATTATAGAGGAGGGAGGTCGAGAAAACAAAGGCAGGAAACGGGCACATCAGGAGGTGGAATTCACTGAGGCCTCTCCTTGTGAGGTCCCTAGAAGTTACAGACTGAAGAGCAATGCTCTTATCATGGCGGAGGAGACCAGCCACAAGGGGTCCCTCAGGGATCCATGAAGCTGATCGCTTGGAACTGTCAGGGTATCGGGGGTGCCCTGACAGTTGACAATCTTTTGGAGCAAAACCGGCTCTACACCCCCGACATAGTGATTTTGCTTGAGACAAAAAATAAGAGCAGTCGCTATGGGTACTTGAAAAAACACCTTCGAATGGAGTATGTGCACGTTGTTGAACCCAGGGGCATCGGAGGCGGGCTCTGTGTCTTCTGGAACGATGTCTCTTTGGTATCCGTGATTAATGCTGAAGACTTCGTGATCGAAGTAAAAGTCTGGGATGAGATCAAAAAATGTAATTGGCGCTTGTTTGCGATTTATGCAAGTACTGATGAGGCCAAAAGAAGAGACCAGTGGAGGGGCTTGAGTAGCCGAATCGAAAGTGATCCGGGAAACTGTCTCCTTATTGGAGACTTCAACGACATCCTTAGTAACGATGAGAAGGATGGGGGAAATACTAGAACTGTGGCAAGTATGAGAGATTTCAAAGGTTTCGTGGCGGATAACAAACTCATCGACCTTGGGTACAAAGGTTACCCTTTCACCTGGCGGAATAAACAGGAGGCTCATCCAATCCAACAAAGGCTGGATCGGGGTATGGCCACCTTGGGTTGGCAGGATCTTTTCCCGGACGCAACTATCAGGCATGTTCTGTTGGAGGGCTCTGACCACGCCATGCTTGTGTTATCTACGGAAATCGAAAAAGACTGGAAAGGAAGAAAATTCTCGTACGATACCCGCTGGAGCAAGCAGGAGGAGTGCCGTGAGATTGTCTGTGAGGAATGGAGGGGCAACTATAATGGTTCTCACGCGTTCCGATTTTGTGAAAAAATTAAAGCTTTGAGGAAGAAATTAAAAACGTGGTATAGAGGACGGGGCAGTAATTCCTCGAAAGCCATTACCCGTTTGAAGAAGGAAATTAGAGCTGCGTACTCTTCTTCGAAGTTTGCCAGCGAGGACATTAGATCTAAGGAAAGAGATCTCAGGGAGGCCCAAAAAAGTGAGGAGCTTTTCTGGAAGCAGAAGTCCAGGAACCAATGGCTCAAAGAAGGAGACAAGAACACGAAATTTTTCCATGCCCAGACTGTTAGAAGAAGAAGATCCAATCAAATTCGCGGGCTTGAAGATGGGATGGGAGCCTGGGTGGAAAGCGAATCCGGTATTGGCACCATTGTTATTCGATACTTCTCTGAGCTGTTCAGATCCAGTAAACCGGATCTTTCCGAGGCTCGAAACATCCAGATGGAGAACCGGCTGTCCCTGGAGGATAATTTGGGCTTGCTTGCGCCGGTCTCGGATGAGGAGATCAAAGAGGCGGCCTTCCAAATCCCGGCTCTCAGAGCCCCGGGCCCGGACGGTTTCTCTGGTTGCTTCTATCAAGACCATTGGGACACGGTTGGGAAGGACGTTGTGCAGATTGTCAAGGCGTTTTGGCACTCTGGAGTTTTACTGCGAAAGCTAAATCATACGAATTTAGCTTTGATTCCCAAAGTTAAGTGCCCAAAGAATATGACGCAGTATCGCCCCATTGCCTTATGCAACGTTATCTACAAGGTATTATCGAAGGTCTTGACTAATCGTCTTAAGGTAGTGATGCCTAAGATCATCAGTGAGAACCAATCTGCCTTTGTGGCTGGAAAACAAATCCAGGATAATATTCTTGTCGTTCACGAGATCCTTCATTCCCTTCTCCACCAGAAAACTAAGGAACATGCTGGGATGGCAATAAAGCTAGATATGGCTAAGGCGTATGACAGAGTTGAGTGGGACTTCCTACTCCTGATGATGGAAAAAATGGGGTTTGACCCTAAGTTCTGTGGGTGGATCAAGGAGTGTATTTCTTCTGTCTCTCTCAGTTTTCTTATCAATGGGACCCCTACTGGTTATATCTCCCCTGGGAGGGGGCTGAGACAAGGTGATCCTCTGTCACCTTTCCTCTTCTTAATCTGTACTGAGGGGTTATCGATGATGATCCGTCAAAGTCTGGCAAGGCGCGCGATCAATGGGTATAGTGTGATTTCTGGAGGTATCCCGATCACCCACTTATTCTTTGCTGATGACTCGGTTATCTTTGGGAAGGCTTCAGTCTCGGAGGCGCGGGGGTTGATGGAGGTCTTGAACTCCTGTGCTCGGACCTCTGGCCAGGCTATCAATCTTGTAAAAAGTTCTATCTTCTTCGGTGCTAAGACCCCTAATCGTGTCAGGAGAGAGATTGGAGAGGTCATGGGCATCCAATGCAAAGAGGGGTTTGGGAAATACCTCGGCCTCCAGGCCGATTTTGGTCTATCAAAAAAAGTGGTTTTTGAGGAGATCCGCGAGAGACTGGAGACTCGCTTATCTGGATGGGCTGAACAATTTCTATCACAAGCGGGTAAGGAGGTGTTAATTAAGGCAGTGGCGATGGCGATGCCAAATTATGCCATGAGTTGTTTCAAGATCCCCATTGGGGTCTGCAAAGACATCGAAAGAGCTATCCGCAATTATTGGTGGAAAAGTAATGAACAAAGAACAGGAATCCACTGGATGTCCTGGGAGCGGCTCATGAATCAAAAGAAGAACGGAGGTCTCGGATTCAAAGATATTCAATGTTTTAACTTGGCTTTCCTTGGCAAAATTGGTTGGCGCTTGATTCAGAATCCGTGGTCCCTTTTGGCTACGGTCCTGAGGGACAAGTACCATCCTGGAAAAAACTTTATGGATGCGGGCAAGGGGAGGAACACCTCTTGGGGCTGGAAAGGCATTTTTGATGCGTGCAAGATCCTCCAACACGGGGTGAGGTGGAGAGTGGGGGACGGCAAAAATATCAACATTCGAAAGGATCCTTGGTTCCCTAAACCTATCACCTTTAAAGTGCGGCCTACGGACCAGCTATAAGCAACCAGGGTGTCTGAGCTTATTAATCCGACTACAAGCTCTTGGAACGTGGAGCTTGTCACCTCCGGTTTTAACAAAGAAGATTTGAACTCCATTCTCAGTATCCCACTAAGTAAATTGGGTTGCCAGGATAAATTGGTTTGGCATCACACGATGAATGGCGCCTACTCTGTCAGAACGGGGTATGGTGTGGCGATAAACCTCATGGAGAATGGGGCTCTTGGTAAAAAAGGGCGCGGAAGCACCAGCAACACGACAAAGCACTGTCAGGTATGGAATGACATCTGGAAACTTAAGATCCCTAACAAAATTAAGATCTTTATTTGGCGCTGCTGCAATAAAGCCTTGGCTGTGAGAAGTAACCTGAAAAGAAGACATTTAAGGGTGGACAACATCTGTGGTGTTTGTGGTACGGTGGACGAATCTGAGAACCACCTGTTCTTCCATTGTGCTCTTAGTCACGTTTTTTGGTTTGGCTCTTCCCTCCACCTAAATTCTATTAATCTAGCTGGCGGGGATTTCCTTGCTAACTGGGAGATCCTCTACAAACGCCTAAAAGCTACGGACGGGGGAGAGGACATGCTGCAGGAGATCGCCTTTGGTCTTTGGAGGTTATGGAAAAACAGGAACGACATTGTCTTTAACGGGATTCATCTGGACCCTATGGAGGTGCTGAATTTATGGAGGAAGAATCTCTTGGAATTCAGAGGGGCTACGGTCTCTTTGGCGACTGAGAAGGAGGTGGGTAGTACCTGCATTTCTCTTCCCAGAAGCACTGAGGCGACTAGATGGAGAAAGCCAGGATTTGGGTTTTTGAAAATCAATACTGATGCTGCATGGTGTAAAGTATCTCTCCGCACGGGAGTTGGCTGGGTGTGCCGCGACTTTGCTGGGGTGCTCCAAGCTGCGGGGGGATCGGGGGAGGGCCTTTGCCACTCTGCCGCGGCTGCCGAGGCTTGGGCAATTCGTGAAGCCCTCCTGATGTGCGAGACCCATGGGTTTGATAAAATCATTATTGAATCTGATGCAAAGAATATTATCCAGATGATTAGGAAGGAAATCCCCGCTGATTTTAGTATTGAGTGCATCCTTGGTGACATTGAGATCCTAGCTAGGAGTCTTACGTCTGTTTCGTTTGATTTTGTTTCTAGGATGGGTAACTTAGCTGCCCACACTGTTGCCAAATTTTTCTGTAAGAAGGAGCAAACTTTGGTTTGGGACTGTATCGGACCCGAGTTCCTCTTTAACGCTCTTGCTCAGGATGTAAAGCTCTCTATTCGTATTTAATCTATTCTATCTTTGGAAAAAAAAAAATATATATGTATAAGGTTTGGAGGTTAAATTTGTTATACGTATGTATGGAAAGATGGAATTCTTCTTCGTGAACTATTAGAATCAACTCTATAACTAAATATTTTGGTATTATATCCGTCTCTTAGTGCTTGTGGATGAGGAGCGAGCAATAAAATTAATGGTGGTGACAGGTTGATTATTATTCGCCATAATTTGATAATGTTAAGAGAGATACGATTACGATTTAAGCGGGTGCCCTGCTCCACCAATTTTTTCTTGAAAAGAGATTCTCTTCGGATCCCTTCCTCCTAATCCACTAAATCAAGAAATTTGTGTCGTTGAAATTTGATTTAACGGTTGAAATTAAATTTTAACGACACGAATCTCTTGATTGGGTGGATTAAGAGAAAGAGATCCCGACAAAATCCTTTTTCTTTTTTCTAAAAACTAGAGGGGGGCCAGGTGCCCCCTCGGGGCCTTAGTGAGATTCGAGCAGCGCACACAGCTATATTGCATTGTTTTTGCTTTATTGCTGTCAGTCGCAGTGATGCGAATGGTTTGATTGGGACGCCACTGCACTTTTTTTTTTTTCTTTTCTTTTTTGGAAGGAAAGATGGTAAGTGAGGGTAAGTGAAATTAAAAAGCTGGATTCAACCATATTTTTACTCCATGCATAAAGATTGCTTTTTCTCTTAGAATTTTTGTCCTAGGCATCTTATTTTTTGGAATATTGATTGAATTGGGTACTCATTTCTCATGTGTTATTTTAATTCTACTTTTTTAATAAGGAAAGTTGGACTATTTGTTTCTTTTCAAAGTGACTCATATCGCTTTCTGTAAAAAAAAAACAATATATATATATATATATATAATATATATATTTAAACATAACTTATATCACTTCATGATTTTAAACAGTTGTCACTAAAAATCAGTGGCAGAGACTATAGGATAATTGGTTGTCCATGATATTAATAATTTCAAAAATTTCATGTGTATTTGTATGTATATTGTATTTGACCTTTTAAATAGTTAGAACATATTAATTTATAATTTCCTCCTTCTACTTTTTTTTTCTCGTTCTCTTCTTGTGTGTGTCTCTATTATGCGCACCAGATGCTCGATAAAATTCCTCAATTGGCAAAGCCTTGACAATCTTGAACGTTACTTTATAGAGAATACGATTACGATTAAGCCTTCCCCCCTAATCTCTCTCTCCTTCCCTTCCGTCATGTTTAAACGACTACGATTATTTCACGTTAAAATCTTGTTTAAAAAAAAATTTATATAGAGAAATAGACAAAAAGTAAAGTGTGAGAGGAGGTGATGGAAGGAGATGGTAATAGGAGGAGAAAGAATCCTACTTCATTGCCTAATCCTAACAAAGAAAAAAAATTTGAGTAGAACAATAGTTACAAAAGAATATCGCCTAATGAGGTTAAGACACGTTGATTAAAAAAAGCCAAACATATGAACTGGGTGACTTTTGAATAGATCGGATCAGAAATAATTTTTATAAAGTCCATTCCAAAATTTTGGAATTGGATCAGATTATATCACAATTTCACATTCGAAAAATTTGAAATCGGAATAATCCTGAAAATTTCAGAACGTAACTTGGAAATTCATTATAAGTTTTTTACTCTCAAAACCTTTTTGTACATGCAATTTATTGTTATTTATTATTATTTGGTATATGCTTATATATAAATTCATTTAACTTTGAATATTCTTAAACTTTTTCGTACATACTATTCAGTCATAAGATAACAATCCCTATAATTAAGGCTCAATCAGGCACTATGATCTCCAATGTGGTTAAGAGCCTTCCCCACTCGAGATTCTTAATGACGTCACTTACCACATTTTTTCGAGTCAAACGAATAATGACAATATGAGGTATAATGAGTTTCAAACTCTCCAGTTATAGTACGCCACACGTACCTTAATTAATGATCTTCAAGCTCAAAACTACTAGTGCGTAAGGACACGACCTTCAACCATGAAAGGTAACAATTCCTCTAACCTCGAGCTCTTAAATTTTCGTCATCCATTAGTGTGACATCTAATATGTTTATTCTTTTCTTGGTTGCAGGAACGCTCCAGTAATTCTAAAAGTGTTTAGGCGAAACATAAATATAGACACGAACAACAATATAGACTGCATATTGATAGGGTGGTGTCATATATACAGCAAGGTTTGAGCCTCAACTCTATCAATTAGACTTAAGCATGTAGGGGTCGCATTGATTTGGTGCCTTGAATCTCAGAAGCAATGATGAATTCCAGAAACGTATTTCAGAACCATAGACGAGGAAGGCGCATGTACTATCTCAGTTTCAACGGATTTAGGTAGAGAATAGGTAGGCTTCCTTTTAAGGAGTCTGATCTGGTTGCCTTGCAACTTTGGAATTTTGCCATAACATGCCAACAAGAAATAGGTTCCTTGTGGGACACTCCATTTGTGCCACTGAGATTAAGGGCACTTGGTCTCAAAGCCTCACTTCAACATATCTAAGTTGCGTGAGTTTTCATACCCTTCTGATGAATCCATTAGTTTGATGAATCCATTAGTTTCATTCTCAAGGGAGGGTTCATTATGAAAAAAGCAACAAAGAACGGCTAGGGTTACTGAGAAAGGAATATGAACCCTAGGTTCCGATATTGGGGAAAGGGGGAACCGAATTGGAGACCTTGGGTGCAAAGGTGAACGATCTTAACCAACTAAGCTACGCGTCCTTTGCATCAAAAGTAAATGAATAGTGAGAAAGGAACATGAACCCACTTTCATTATTTGGCTCTCATATGTTTGCTTGAGCAAGGGTAGCCGAATTTGTTGAAATGAAAAGAGAACAATATAAACTTGGTGTGAATTGTGAAAAGATGGCTTGGATAAAGACTACTGGGAATATGATTGAAAAGAGTGCTTATATTATTGTGGAATTCGCAATGCCATATCACAATTTGTACGTCTGTCAGATTTTCCTTTCCCATGTTGAGTCTATCAACACTCAATCTAGAAGTGAGATGAATTTCCAACCTTATGATACAACAACAGTATACCAAGTCAATCATGCACTGCCATGCTTTGATACGTCAGAATAGCATCCCGGCCGTGCATGATTGACTCTAGATATCACCACAATGGCATCTCCGTTGTAAGCTTTCTCGCCACTAGATATATGTTCGACAAGGTAATTACATAACATGTGAATTGAAACTCTTAACAAAAGAGAGAAACCTAACCACGTGTGTGGTATGTAATTGGGTCACGCAAGGACAGGTGAACAAAAAAATTTAAACTTCACAATACAAGCTATAGTAATTTGCTAACTGCATTTGATTTCATAATATTTTAAATTACACGCAGTTATGACGGAACAAAAATGGAAAGCAATCTTTGTCAGATCCTATTCCGAAACAAATGTCCCACACTCAATCTTGCGGTTTTTAGCTGCTCTGTGTAATTTCTAGTGAAACAAATCAAGGGCAAACAATTTTACGCTGCCCTTACCTAGTTTACCTTTCTTCAATGTCAACCTCAAAATTGTGCCAAAATTTGTATAAGCCTAACCTGCGTTCGGTGTACATTCCTACTTCTAATCTTGGGATGATGAAAATGGAGTGCAGCAGGAAGAAATGTTGATTCCAGCAACCTCCATGGCATCACAGACCCACTCAGGGACATCACCTTTCGGAAACTACAAGACAATAAGACGTGAAACATTTCAACAGATGAACTTTGGACATGCAGATATAAAAAGATGAAGGCGTCTAAAGAAAATACCATTTGTTGCAGAAATTCACGTACAAACCTGCAAAAAAAGTTTAAGAAAAAGGGTTAAACTGGTACAACTAGAGGTCCAGAACAAGTGAGAACTACGGTTGAGAAGGGTAAAGCAGAGGCAAACATACTCTGGAAACCTTCCCTCGATTATTGAAGAGTGCAGATTTCTACTTAGCTGCATTTAAAAGGGAAGAGAGAGAGAGAGAGAGGAAGGGTTTTAGTTAATAAATGTATAGGGAAAAAAATTATATGGCAAGTAAAATATAATAACTTTTGTGTTCTAACCTTCATCATGTAATATAAATTGTGATATGACAGAAGCTGAGATCCCATAGCATCTTTTGTAACAAGGCAATGAATGTAGGCTCTAGTATAATTTTTGCAGACCTGCATTTGAAGAAATAGAACGAAGCAGTTATACATCATTGATCGACTTCTGCATTGATCCTTCACGCAAAAGATTAGCCCATTTATGCGTACCATACAATCACATGTAGGATCAACCGGGCGGGTATCTTCAGCCATTGCTTTCTGTTTGAGTTTCAGCACTCCCTGAAATAGTAAACATCACATAAAAAATGAGAGGAAATCTTCTTTCCTACTGTTGAACTATGCATCCACTTATCAACAGAATTAGGTCCCCTTGTATAAAAGTACTGTATAGCAACGAAGCTCAACGAACGTGCACTGGATTTGGCAATATCCACATGAATATTGTATGACACAGTTCTAAATGCATTAGCAAACATAAAACATTAACTGGAAAGCTTTGAAGAAACACCAACTCATTTCAAGCATGAACACTATAAAGTACAAAGGTCGTTGAGAAGTTTTGAAATACGCAAGTGTTATTTGTCACATTCATATAACAACAAACTTGAAGGGGACAAGTAGAGCTTAGCTGGTAGAACATGATGCAAGCATCTAAATTCGTATCTGATAAGAATTATATCCCCATCTAATTAAGAAAGAAATGGCAATGATTCATGAAGTTCGAAATCGAAGTTCAAACAAATAATCCTGACCAAATAACCACACAAAATTACAAGCTGTGACGGAACTTAACAGTGGAACCAACCTACTTGAATATCAAACTGAATATTCTCCTTCAAGTGATTACAAGAAGGACCATTTTAAAATGGGCTTAACAGAACTTCGTGGTGGTGCCAAAAAATTTAGTACACAACTACACATACATACACGCATACAGGAGCTCTTGTAAGCACCTAACATAAATAACTAATGATAGAACTGTATTCATTCCCTCTAGTAAGCAACTAAAATAAATACTAATCATCCTGATGAAAGGAGTATATTAATCATAGATGTAATGGTTCAAGATTAGCTGTTTATGATGTTAATCAATTACTACAGTTGGATGGCATACATAAATATATATTCCAAAAAAATGAAAAAGTGTAGATCAGAATGTTCAAGTAATCACCTCGGGTACAAGAGCTGTACCAAAGCGAGCAGTACGTGTGGGATAAACACAGTCATACATGTCAGCACCTAGAGCACTGCAAACTACAATATCCAGAGGATAACCAACACCCTGAAAGACGCGCAAGAAAATATCATGACTTGGGATACTTAAAAGGAAGTTCGAATGGAAATTAGTTAGTCTCCAGCACCATAACATATCGCGGTTTCTCCTCAGGCAATGCGGCAGTGCACTGTGCAACAACACGCCAAAATGAATCCTTACTTTCACCGCCAGAAAGACCGCCAATAGCATACCTGTCACAGTAAACTTGGTCAACTCAGCTGCTTAATAGAAGTTACCAACACCACCAACCATGAAACAGAAGTGCATGTGTAGTATTGCAAGATTTTTCAAATCCCATTAAATATTAGAAAATGTAAACAAGTTGCTAATTCTGCAGAGAGTTCGAACCAATAAAGTTGAAATTAAGGAACAAACAGTAAAAATTGTGTTAGCCCGTCAGAAAGAGAAGGAGAATTTTAAATTCTTTCTTCACACTTTAGAACATTATTAACCAAAAATAAGCCATTGCCACTCTGCTTTTAAAGGAAAAATATAATTAATACACCTTAGCTTTCTAAGAGACTAACATAAATGATCAGAGATTTTAAATGTGTTATGGCGTTTTTGTACCATAAGGCTGCACTTATTATCTTCTGTTTTTCTTCCTTGATAAAAGCGGTATTGGGGAAGAGGGGAATTGAACTTGTGACCTCAGTTGCAAGATGCATTCTCTAAGTGATGCATTCTCTAAGTGATGCATCATAGTTCATTTTTACATATAAGCATTGTTACTATTTTATTATGAAATATGACAAATTCAACAACTATCGTAACTGGCTAACTTCAAAAACTAGAACGGATTACCAATGTGCCGGATAAAGTGACCTACAACGAATCAACCAGTCAAGAGAACATACCCGGGTAAGTTTCGATTCACCAAGCCCTTAACACATATATCTCTGCTCACAAGTTATGGCATGAAACAATTTGTTAGTTGTTACAAACACATTATTAGTATAAGGAACAGAATAATAATAAAGAAATGCACTAAAAGATCAACATAAAGTATGAAGATTACAGATTCAGTTGAAGTTCACCTTAATACAGGATCTAAGCCACCTTGTACAATACCAAATAAGTTCTGCTCCGTTGGTCTCTTGTGAGCTGTTTATAAAAGCAATGCAGATAAATACAAAGCTGACCAGCCGAGTCGAGCATAAAAATTGAGAACATAAAGCATTACAACTTGCAATAAATAGGACGGAAGGCTAACAAAACTAAAAAGTTACGCACAAACTAAGAATTGTATATGGCTATTGTGGATGACTTGGGGAACTAAGGAAAGAAGGAACTGCTGAATTGATAACTATTGAAATAGTTGGAATGTAAGCATAACCTGTCATAAACATATACTACGAGAAATCACCTAGCCATGATGTTGTAAATCTAAGAAACTTGCTATTAACCATGAAATTGGACCTAAAGAACAGACTTTCACCTAGTTCAATAAACTTAGCACAGCACAGTAGCTCTAAAGCCTAAGAAAGATCTTCTAGGTAATCTATCAAACTTGAGATGATTATATATGATAATACATGTATAAATGCACACATATACATATATCCATGTTACCTTTTCCTGTAAAGTGTAAACTATTTAAAAGCCAGTGACAATCAAATATAATTCACCTTCAATGCATCTGTCTATCCATCGTATAGTGCGATACATGGCCTCCTCAACTCTTGGACCAGTGGTGGTGGTTTTGACTACATCATCGAGGGCCATAATAATATCTGCTCCAATTCTGTTCTGCACAGATCATTTAAGGTACAGAAAGATGGTAGAGGGAAACACTTGGTTAGAAAATAAATGTTTTAATTAGACATAATATCTTGAAAGCTTTACTCTATGTTACGAACTCATCAAGCTTCTCCCGCTGCTAAAGAACCCAGAAATTCAAAGTCAAGATCTCATGCTCTAATACCCAATGAATTAATTTGGTTTACCACTACATTCAAAACCTTAACAGCAGGTGGCAGCAATTTAATTACAAATTCAATGAATTGAAGTATTAACTATCAGAAGTTTAACTATTATTGTTCCTTTGTTTGGGAGTTTTAACGAAACACTCCCGGTACTGTTCACTTTTAACGAAAAAAGTGATTCTAACGGCGAGGGAGGTCGAAGGGAGAGTGGCGGAAGTGATTCTAACGGAACAGTGCAGCGCGGTCTTATTGCATAAAAAATAGTTTCTGAATTAACATAACTTTTGCATTTTGGTTCCTGAGTTTGAAGTGGTTTTTTAAGTTTAGGAAAGATGAGAGAAAATGGGTTACGGTGGTTTGGACATGTGCAAAGAAGGTCTACTGACACTCCGGTTAGAAGATGCGACTACGGGACAGAGGTCCAGGGCCGAAGGAGTAACTCAGAATGCTTCTTTAAACTAGATGGTTTCTCCGATTCAACTCCTAAACAATACAACAAGCATCATCTCAAATATGCATACAAAATAGAGGAACTCTATTTTTCGTAATTTATTATAAATTCAATTATTTTTTGGCTGCCTATGTGATGGGCCTTGTTTTAAGAGTTTGGATTTCATACTCTATTCTTATTTCCTTTCTATAATTCCATGTGCTACATCTATATCATTACGACATCTTGATGAAGGACACTCAATGGCATAGATTGGTGTAAAGACCTTGGTAGTTAACCCAAAAATTACATGCAGATAACCAAAAATGAAATGAAATAGAAGTACGTACTTGGATTTGAATTGACTCCTCAGGTGTCAAAAGCATTGGCTTTCCATCAACTGGTGACTGAAGTAGGAGAATAATCAGTTATCGTCCTTATGGACAAACAACAAACCTAAAATAACAAAATTCTTGATACACCTAATTATCAGCATGAAACATTTAAGTACAAAATGAAAAAGTAATATAGCATTAACAATAAACAAGGTATAGACTTTTATATAAAATAAATGACAACAGCCATCTATTCTTGCCAAAATGAGATGAGATATAAGAAAAAATATTTTTTAAGGTTAGCTTTCCAAATTATGAAACAATTATTGTAGATTACGAAAGATGAAGATAAAGTGTGTTCACTGGCAAAACAAATGGATATTAAAACTAAATCTTATCCATTGATTACCCTCTCCATCAACCCCAACCCCGTATTTCCCATAAAAAAAGAAAGAAAGAAAGCATTATGGACCAAAACAAATATTTAGATCACTCACTCTTTTCCTAACAATTGAAAATAATTTGCAGACAGAATTGTTTAGAAAGTTATCAGCCCCTAAGAATGGGGCAGTTGGATTAAACGATAATCAAATTATTAATAATTATGAGCATAATAGGTTAAGCATAAAGGTATCTCCATGCCTCCAGCTGCTCTGTTCAATTCTCCCCAAGTACACTAAAAGAAAGAGGAATCAGAATCACCCTTCTTTCCCCATGTCCACCATTGCATTCCACCAGTATGACTCACATACAGTACTTGATATTAGCAATGCAATCAAAAGAAGAAATAATTGGAGACAATAACTCTTGCACTGCACAAAAATGGCTTTCTTCATCCCAACAAACTCCTAGTTTTCCTTTAAAATTAATTAAATTTGGAGCTTTAATCTTTCTCCTTTCATTTATAGAAGATATTGGAGACAATTTGTTGGTGATTGTAAAACTTCGCCAGGGCTTGATCCAATGACGATAGCTCAACATGAGCGAACAACTCAATCATTATTCACCACCAGCACGTAAACTACAATAAGCAGTGCCAAAATAAGAGATTACCTGAAATGTTACACCTTCTTCGGTGATGTCAGCTAAATGCAATAATGATACCTGAAAACAGTAACAAAATAAATTGTATGATTTCACTGCATAAATTATTTACTGATGTAAAAAAAAATGTCCACGAAAACAGCATTAATAAACTAGCCAACAAAACAACCACATCGTCAATAGCATGAGTTCATCAATCCAAGCTTAAAAGAATTATCAAAAACTGGGCTACACATTATGAAAGAATGCCTATTCTACTTCTACCGTAGCATACATTAGAAAGTGAGTTGGCTAGTAACTACATCACTATTTAAAAACACCATCTTTGATATGTCATTTAGTTATTTATAACAAAGTGCAGTAAGCAAACAAGTCATTGGAACAGTATATACTGACTTGTTCCCATGCCTCCTGGACAAATGTGAAATACTTAAATAAGGGAAAGCTTAACAATAATGTAACCAGTAAGAATCACAAAGTAGTGGC
Source organism: Cotoneaster glaucophyllus (assembly GCA_036320875.1). Taxonomy (NCBI): domain Eukaryota; kingdom Viridiplantae; phylum Streptophyta; class Magnoliopsida; order Rosales; family Rosaceae; genus Cotoneaster; species Cotoneaster glaucophyllus. The sequence goes on along the minus strand of CM070072.1, from coordinate 6,188,772 downwards.
AAACCTTGAGAATGAGAATGGAAAAAATGGAGGGGGAAGAGGCAGAGGGATTTATTTAGGACAATAAATTCATCATAATGCACAAGCATCCATTAAACGTGTTGCATAAATAGTTTCAGATGGATTTTATTTCAATAAGCACATCAACAAAACTCTAGACATGGAAACAATTTAAAACGAAAAAAAATTTAAATCAAAATCAATATGTAACATATAGTGAAATACTGAGGGAAACTAACCATCTGAAAGCCACCGGAATCAGTAAGCAATGCTCTTGGCCAGTTCATAAATTTGTGGAGACCTCCCAACTCATCAAGAAGCTCGGAGGTCGGACGAAGTGCCAAATGATACGTATTGCCAAGTATTATTTGAGCACCAATATCTTCAAGCTGTTCAGTTGTCAACCCTTTTATAGTTCCTGAAACCAAGAAAACCTTACCCATATCATTGATTACTCAATACAACAAAGCCAAGGGCATCCATGAATGTTGTTCATATATGCACATCAACATCTAAGGTGAACGAAGAAAAATTATCAAGGCATTGAATATTGGACAATAGGAGCGAAATGTGTGTGTGTGTGTGTGCGCGCGCGTGCATGCACGCGTGAAGATTTTACACACAATGCACATACTGATAATGTTTTATTAATGTCAGCACCTAAAGCTAGCCCACAAAAATATGTTCTTGAGACAATGAATCCTCGATACCTAAGTCTTTAACATATCAAATACCAATTGAATTGAGCTAATTAGCTCAGATAAAAGATTAATTTACTCATGAGGAATAGCTTCTATTCAGTACCAAAATGTATGAAATTTAAAGCAATACCTTGCGTTCCAACGGGCATGAAAAGTGGTGTCTGGCACACAAAGTGAGGCAGGGTCAATCTAGCTGCACGAGCACGGTTAAACCTCCCCAAAACCTGAATCACAAAACAGATAAAACCCAACAAATTTCCCACATCAGTAAACAGAAACAACCCAACAAACCAACAAACATTGTATTGATTTCGAATGAATGGAGACAGTGGGCTTATCAATCTCTCATTCATTCATTCCTATGCAAATATAAAATACAAAATAAAAAAAGTGCCTATTGGGATGAGAAAGTTCAAAACTTTAAATATAAAACCATTAAAAATCACAAAGTAAAAGAAACCATGGCCCTAGAATTCGAAGCCTACCTCGAAACGAAGCGCCATTGGGGAAGGATTTATCAATGAAGGAAGCAGCTTTGTAGCTGTATAGTAAACCCAAACCCAAAACGTTAACTTGCAATGTAATGGCTGTAGAGAGAGCCCCAGAGAAAGCGAATAATAACGAGATGAAGAAGAAGAGAGTTGGAATAGGAAGCGGAGAAGAAGGGCGCTAGCGGCGGAGTTTTGAGTCAGCCGCAGCCGGCGGTGGTTGTGGTGTTCTGTTATCTGTTTGGTTTTCAGTCTTGGAAAGCCCGGGCGGCGGGGATTCTTAGTTTATATTGGATTGAAGGCCGGGTCTTGCGCTCGAGTTTGACCGTTGTCACGCTTATTCTACTTATACTTTTTTTTGTGTTTTCGGTGCTTCTTTTTCCTCTTCTATTTCTTCTTTCGGGTATTTGAATTTTGGATTTTATTTTGGGTTCACATTGGGTCAAATGTTGGGATCTAAAGCAGAGAGTTAAAATTTTAAAAGTTAAAAAATTGTCTGATTTGTTTAAAAATTCATCTCCAATCGAAGGTTATACTATAATCCTATGAAGTCCACTAGGCTATTATTTAGCCATTTTTTTGGGCCGGGCTTCTCAATTGCAATGATTTATTCAAATTCAAAGTTAGGAATATGGAAAGGCAATTCTTGGTAGCTGCATCACAACATCGTTAGTGGCCGAGCTGATGCATTAAAGTTCAATGCGGTTTTGAAGCCAAAACTAAAATGAAATCAAACCGTTTGGTTCGGTTCGGTGCAGTTTCAAACAATTTCGGTTTGGTTTTTAAGAAAAAATGTACAATTTGCAATTTAACATATTAATAAGCATTTTCAAATTTGAACATATAAAATTTAAAGTTTTACGTTTAACAATCATTCCTGCAACATCAAAAAGTTTGATTAGAACAACTGCTACTACGCATGTATTGCAACAACAACAATAGGAAAAAGATATTTGTTATGTAAACAATTAACATGTTGCATGCAGTTGTGATGTTAAAACATGTTTGTGCAACGAAGGTTTGTTTTGTACAAGGTATAACATAAAACAAGTTGAATAACTTTCAATTCATTAAACGTGAGTGAAACTTTCATACTAGAATATGTGATATCATGCTTCAAATGAGTAGACTTCATTACATCATTGTTCGACTCTTGATAACAAGATTAGTCCACCCTTGTACATACATATATATATATATATATATATATATAATATATATGGGTGAAATGCCGATTTAGTCCATGAATTATTACCTTAGTGAAAATTAGGTACCTGAATTATTTTTTCAATAAAATAAGTCCTTAAATTCATTAAAAATTGCTAATTTCATCCCTACTATTATATTCAAAGCTATTTTATCCAATTTTTCATCAACTTAAGTCACTTGACACACTTTAGAGTGTAATACCGTTATTTTCTTGCATATAAGCCCTTAACATTTCATATAGGTTGCGAACCTAACGTCTAATTTACCATCTGAAGTTAACTTACACTATTTCTTATGAAAAACTACCAATTTACCCTCCAAAGTTAACTCCATACATTATTTCTTTATGAAAAACTATCAATCTACTCTCAAATGTGTATCACATACAAGTAACGTGATTTAAATTGATAGATAATTGAATATAGTAGCTTTGAATATAATATTAGGGATGTAATTGGCAATGTTTTATAATTCAAGGACTTTTAAGGACCTCTGTCGTGTTCCTCGTAAGCTCATGGTTCTATTGGTACCAATTGTTTGACGTAGGGACCACGGGAACTCGAGATACCCAAGCTCCGGCAAGGGTGCATTTGTCTTCGACGTGATCGTGAAAGTTTTGGTTAGTTTGGAGACTTAATAAGGTATTTTTCTAGCTTCTCTGACATGTTGGAACCATTTTAGAGTAGTTTTAACGTAGGGACACTTGGGTTTAGTGAATTGCAGACTTGGCCGGATTATCGAAGGTTTTCCGGCCATCTTCTGTGGGTTTTAGAGCTTTAAATTGGTAAGAATGTGTTCTTCTCGTTTAGAGCTTCATTTGAAATTTGGTTGAAAAATGAGTGAGATATTTAAGTTCAAAGTTTTTTCCAGAAATCGGCAGTTGCAGCGGCGGCTGGCGCCGGAATCCGACGAACCAACGAAGGAGAAGGAGAATATTCCGTCAACTTTGACGGAATATACCTAACGGTGACTAACGGCGTCAGGTATCTTTAACGAAATATTCTATTATTTAGCGGAATATTCTCTAACGGCGTTAACTATTCCGTCCGTGCGCCAAACACGTGCCTGCGCGTGGGACATAGGAATTTTTTTCTAAAAATATGGGGATGTTCGTGGTATATTCAAACACCCCAATTGAGCAATGTATGAAAAGTTATTACATAGTTTTGGTTATGTGCTTATAAATAACGTTAAAATAGTTGTTTCGCATATAGGTGAAACATTTTCAGAGGACGAGCGCAGTCAAGCGAGACTCGGGGGTTACGACCCTTCCACATATCAGTGAGTGGGCTTTTGGTTTTCTATATATATATATGCTTGGTATTTTTCCCAAAAAACTTATTAAAATGGTTTTATGTTTTGAAATGCCATGCCAAATGTTTTATACTTAGAATATGCATTTAGTAGTTACATATACTATTGTTGGTGCAGTAGACGCTCAGGTAAGTTCCAGGTAAGTTATATGTTATTGATGGTAAGTTGCATGATTATGGTTATACTTAGTGGCATTTAGAGCTCATTAACCTGCACCTTGGTGTTAGTGCTCCCCAGTGGCCAAGGCACAGTCCTTCACGTGATGTTCACCTCCCGCACCATAAGCTCACCTTCCAAGTTAGGTGCACAGTCCTGTCGTACAGACCACTATAGGTGGTTCCGACTCGTAGGTGACCCGCGATCATTCGCACAGTCTTCATGTGATCGTAGCACTTGAGGGTATTTATTTACACCTAGTCCTGTCGTACAAACCACACTAGATGGTTCCGACTTGTGTGCATGCATATTTGATGAGCTATAGGTTCAGCCGTACAGGCCCTACTAGGTGGATCTGGCTGATATGTTACTTTTCATTGACTTACTTTACCTGGTTTATTTAGTTCGTTATACTGAGATATTTGGCATGGTATACTTGTGGATTTTGATATTCCGAACATTGGTTTTGATATAATTATGTATTCTATTTTCTGAGAAATTATACAGGTTTTACGGCGAGGGGTTACTACTTTTGATAAATGAAATGGTTTTGAAAAGCTTTGTTTTTGCCCACTCACACTTTCTGTTTTGCGCCCCTCCATGTTCTAGGTAGACGTGCTTGTTGGTGGTTTACGAGGAGACTACGGCGGTTCTAACAGACTATAATTAATGTAGGGTTATCTCTGGTATTGTATAATTAGCTTTTGTCCTGCTGGATTGCACCTAGGTTACCTACGCTCTGATTATGTGTTATTACACTTAAATCTCGACACTTGCACTTATATGTTTGTCTAGTGTAAATTCGCTAGGTTGGTTTTTATTTACTCTCATTTTTATACTATTTTCACTTCCGCATCGCGCACATGGCTACGTCACTCTCACGTGACGGCCAGCACGCCTTGATTTAGGTCGGGGTGTGTCAAGGTGTCTATTGGTCAAAGCACTTTAATTAAATCTTGAAAAGACACAAGTGTTTAGTCTAAAAGATATAAAAAAGTTGTAGGGGATTCTAATTTTCCCTAAAATGAATTCTAATATTGGTAAACCATTAGAGAACACAATAAGAGTTTATAAGAACGTAAACTTAAATGGGTAATATGAGATGGAGGCTACATGTTGGGTTAATGGATAACGAGAATAACTGAAGAAAATGGGAAAGTGGTGCGGCGCAAAATAAGAAGTGAGGAAGAGATGAGGTTGAAAAAAAAAAGAAAAACAATAATGTAAGCTTTAAACATTAGGGTTTAGTTATGACTTTTAGGCTTGGACTTAATTAAATTTCATTTGGGTTTATATATAGGGGCTAAGTGAATTAGAAATTTAAAATAAATAAATAAATGGTTTGGTCTGGTTTTGGCGGTTCTGTTAAGATGAAAACTGAAACCAGAACCGGTATGAACGGTTCGGTCTGTTCTTGAACCAAAGTTAACTTTTTGTTGTCAACTCGATTTTTTATGGTTTATTTTGTTGCGATTCGATTTGGTTTCGCGGTTCCACGATTTTTATGCCCGTTCTTAGGAGCCATAACTGCCACCATCTCACTGCCTCTCACACTCGATATCATCTTCCATGAGTGTGGAAGCCGTCAAGAAGGCCTCCCCCACTTCCTTTCTCGACCGCATAGAAGCCAAATTACCCCACTTCGTCAAGTACCATGACCTCGACATGAGAGGAACAATTGATTTGAGTTTTGATCTGGTTGATGTCATGCTGATGCCAACATGATGTTAGATCAAACTCGCACATACGAGTGAATAAGAATTTCCTAACTAGATAATTCGGCTCAATTGGCTGTCTCTCACACTCGATATCATCTTCCATGAGTGTGGAAGCCGTTAAGATTGCCTCCCCCACTTCCTTTCTTGACCGCATAGAAGCCAAATTACCCCACTTCGTCATGTACCATGACCTCGACATGAGATGAGAGGAACAATTGATTTGAGTTTTGATCTGGTTGATGTCATGCTGATGCCAACATGATGTTAGATCAAACTCGAACATACGATTAAATAAGAATTGCCTAACTGGATAATTTGGCTCAATTGGGCCCACCAATTGCCCAACTTTTGTCAAAAGGCTGGACTTGCTCTTATTGCCCCGTGGATCCGAAAATACATACAAACGAGCCACTTAGTACTACGGTTTAGTAGCATTCATTTTCATTTGTAAGTGAGAGGTCTTAGGTTTGATTCTCGCCAGAGGTGAATTTGAACCACATTATTGCTAGCCCATTGTGAGGCTAAGTCTGCCTCCTTCCTTTTAGTGTAGATAATATCATTTGTTAAAAAAAAAAAGAACAAAAAAAAGGCTAAATTGGATTAATAGTTCCATGGTGATAGAGTAATCGGAAGATAGTCTCAGTGGTGAAGTTAGGATTCAAGCTCAAAATTAACATTTCCGTCAACTCTCCATTAGCCCATTCAACCTTCATAAACAGAAGGGGTAAAAAAAATTCATTCATCGAAGGTTATGAATTCCCAATCTGAAAAAATAAATCCCAACTACTTTCCTAAATTCCAAAAATATGACCAATTAATTCCGCGTGGAGAGATGTTGTAGCAGATATTAAGAAGATAACCACAATGCTTCCCACATAGAAGAGTTGATTGCCTGACGCAATATTTGTGCCAAACGGACGCATAATTTCCTGCATTCTCTTTGCAGCAGCTGCTTCCCTAAATGCTGTAGAGATCTGGACGACGAAATGGATAGTCTCGAGAGGTGAAAGAGGAAGAAGAGGGAGCCCATGAAGGCGAGGATCATGGATTTGGTTTGGAGGAGCAGCATGGTGTGGCTTCATAATTTGGTGGGTTTTCTGTGGAAATTGGCGGTCATTGAATCATTTGGGTGCGGAATCAACTGGTCATCTATTCTATACTAATTAATAAAACACTTATGAGTAAATTGTAGCTATGGTTCCTTAATTTTAATTCAATTTGAGCAATGATTCTTTAAATAAAAATCTATTACCATTGGTCCCTCAACTTTAATTCAACTGGACGATCCCTTAACTTTAACCCATTTGTAGCAATGGTTCTTCCAATATAACTCGTTTTGACAAAAAAATTGACGATGAAAAGGACCATAATTACACACTTTGATGAGTAGAGGGATTCTAATTGTATAAATGATTTTTCCAACATAACTTATTTTGACAAAATTTTGACGAAATTGATGAAAATGACTATAGCTACACATTTTGATAAGTTGAGGGACCAATGGTAATGAGTTTTTTGTTGATGGACCATTGCTCCAATTTGATTAAAGTTGAGGGACTATTGCTACAATTTACTCAACACTTATTGTCAACCAAAATCCTATGAAATTACCAGTTTAACCCTCTAATTAAAACAGAACATCAATAAGAAATATGGGGCAGAAATGTAATTTCACACAATCAAATTTTACTGTTTTTTTCAAGATCTCATCTACATGTAATCCTAACATATCACTCTCTTCCTCTCTCCTATTTCAAAAACAAAAATAAAAAATTTTCTCACACACTGTGTGTGTGCCCATATGATGGTATTTTTTAATTAAGGAAAGTAGTCGGGACTTGATTTTTCCGGATTTTGGATTCATAACTTTGGATGAATGAGTTGATGAAAATGTTAATTTTGAGATTGAATTCTAACAGATTTTATCACGAGGGTTTAAATCTACATTTTATAGAGCTATATTCCGAATACTCTATCATTATAGTGACTATTATTCCAATTTAGCCAAAAAAAAAGGAAATTTTAACGAAAAACTACTGGTACTGTTTACTTTAACGAAAAATCATATTTTTACACTAAAAAATCAATCATTTTTTATTAATTTTATTTAAAAAAAAAAACACACACACACAAACGCGTGGACTATTTGATTATTCATTGCGCTTATTTTATTGCCCCGTGGGTCCTTACAAAAGATTAAACAAGACCATGTTTTGAAGTTTCTAACAAATCGGAGGGGTATAAATGTAATTTTAAAACCACCCTCCTTACTCATACGATCTCATTGCACAGTAGCGAAAACAGGTCGCCCCTCAGACCTACGAAATTTCAGAAAACTTGAACATTCACATTTCCTCTCAGATCTTCCCAGCTCAAGGCACCAAAATTGAAAAACCCTAATTTTGCTACTCCACCGCACTCGAATCTTCATCAGGTATCCATAATCTTCCTCTTTCACTTCAGTACTCTCACAATCCACTGATCCATCACTGCCATTTACTAATCAATATTCTCCGGGAAATGCGATCGGTTTCTGCCGCCATTGTTGATTTCGATCAGGAAGTTCGTAAGAAGACAGCGGAATCTGTAAATAAAAGCAATTGAATTTGTTTTTTTCCGGATCTGTTTTTTATTTATTTGGTTTTTTCATCATTTTTGGGGTTTATGATTTGAATTGTTTGCATATGGCAGTCATTGATTTTCAATTTACCGGGAAATTGAGTGGAAATGCAGCGCGCTCCGGCGACGATCGAGGAACAGTTGTTACTGAAAGCAATCAAGGAAGAATGCCCGTGGGAGAGTCTCCCGAAACGGCTTCAAGTCACATTGTCTTCCAAAGAAGAATGGCACCGAAGGTTAGAGTAGCTAATGCTTTTGCCATTCTTCTCTTTATAATAGGCGGTTAAAGTACTTCGGACTGTGAATTAAATGATAGTTTCGGGTTCATAGTTTAATGTTTTGTCGAGAAAGTGGAAGGACTGGAATGTCATGTTTCATAAAAAAGTTTACACTAGTAGTTTAGTAGACGAATTATGTTTTAAAATAGTGTGGTTTTGTACTTGGTTTCTGGTATTGGCTTAAGTTTGCTAACTCCGTGCAGGGTAATTGAGCATTGCATAAAGAAACGACTCCCATGGAACACTTGTTTTGCTCGGAAAGTGTGCAAAGAAAGTGAATATTATGAAGACATGATGCGGTACTTGCGAAGGAATTTAGCGGTGAGCTTCTTACTTTTGAATTTCATTCGAAGTCCATGCTTTGAATTGGTCTGAGTTGAGTTGCATTATTAGTTTACATGCTTGGGAAGCCTCTTTCTTTCCAATAATGAAAAGAGCTACACTATTTACAACTTCAGTTTTTTGGAGACCAACTGGAGAATATTTAAATTTTGAATTTTCGATTTTGATTCTGCATTTATTTGGGTTAAAAACTGTTTCTGTAAACAACTAGGATGAAATTGATACTTTGCTTCGTCCTTTCATTTTCATATGAATTTATTCAGCCATCAGAGCAATATAGGTTTTTTTTTTTTTGGTTTTATTTAATAGGTTTCTGCAGTTAATGTGTTTATTTTATTACTTGCAGCTATTTCCCTATCACCTTGCGGAGTATGTTTGCCGTGTAATGAGGGTATCCCCTTTCAGATATTACTGCGATATGATTTTTGAAGTTATGAGAAATGGTATTAGTTTATTTACCAAATCCTTTCCTAGTATGCTGAAGTTTCGTGCTATTTCCTGTTTTAACTGTGATTTGTATGACAGTTTCTCTTAGAAAGTAGGTGTCTTAGCCATTTTTAATTTTGCAACACTCTTATTTGTTAGAATAATTGTCTGATTGAAGGTATAGTTTGTGGATTTCGTCTGCTGGAGCAATGATTGATGCGTATAAACTATAATCTGTGTTGGAACTATTAATTGTTGTCATATGGCTTTCAAAGATTTTGCGTCCTGCTTATGCAGTATCAATTTAGATTATTGGAGACCTGAGCTTCAAACTTAACACAATTTATCATAGGTACATTTTTTATGTATGCTAATGAAGATTTTTAACTTCTATGTAAGAAACTTGTCGCAAGGGCGTGAATTTGGCTAAAAGAAGCTACTTAAATGGGTGATGATGCTTATTAGTTTACAAGTCTGTATATATATTTATATAGGTATACGAAAGGGACAGTGTTACTTTAGCAACTAGGATTTGAAGTATCGGTTATATCCAGGACATATCGGTGGAGTAGCGTATGCGTATCTGACATGCCAGATCTAAAATTTTTGGAGTATCCATGCTTCACAGGGATTAGATTACAGATTTTTTTTGTTGGAAAGGATTGATTGTATCACTAGAGATCTAGAAAAAGCAATAAGTTGAAAGAACTAATTGGTCTTACAGGTGATTGCTTAGTATGCGAGTAAAAGACGCTACAAAACATTACATTATTTTCTCATCAGATGTACAAAATTTAACTTAGAGTATGCCCTTCAATTACATTGCATTTAAAAAGAAAAAGCAGAAAACAAAAGAGAATCTGGTGTTGATACAGCTTGATCAAGTTGAACAAGTGTGCTAAGAGTGTGTTTTGTGAAATATTTATTCACTGAGACACTTCATCAGCTTATGCTTATTCTCATGCATATCACATTTTTTGCAGAACAACCTTACGACAGCATCCCCAATTTTAGTGCTGCAGATGCCTTGCGCCTTACAGGGATAGGGAGAAACGAATTTATTGATATAATGAACAAGTGCAGATCTAAGGTATTAATCAGTTTGCTCGTTTTGTTTATGGTCCATGTTACGGTGCATGCATAGTGCATACTTGGTAACTGGATTGGATACAAACATTGCATGGCACCCTGGCATATACGAAGTATCACAATTTATGAATTCGTTGGCATAGTTTAGAGCAACTACACCTGGTCTTACAAATTTTCAGTCCAACCATTCTTTAATGCAAGACATCCTAGGGGATAAAAAATTGAAGTTTGCATTTGTTTATTATAGTCTCCAAATTTGGAGACTTAGGAGCTGGCATCCCTTAAGTCCTTCCTGTTCATCTCTTGCAAATTGCACATTTAAATTAGATGAATTTCTAGAGTTTTCAGATGAAGGTCTGTACTCTGCATCACAAGATTAAATTGATTTAGGTCATGCATAATGAGCTGTGTGTCAACTGTCATTTGCCTTGTAATTTTATTCCTATTAATGCTAGACATACTGTTTAGTTTCTTCTATATAATTTTATGATGGCAATGCATATTTTTACGTTAAAGTGTGCTTCAGCTTTAGGCATTATATAGTTACTACAACAAAATGGAACTTCATATTCTCTTACCTGTTGTTTACTTTATTTTGAGCTATCCAGAAAATTATGTGGAAGCTGAACAAGTCAATTGCAAAAGAACTTTTACCTACACAACCTGTGGATTTTACAATTGAACCGTGGTGGGGAATTTGTCTTGTGAATTTCACGCTGGAAGAATTTAAGGTGAGAACTGCAAAACGACAATGTCATTAAATATGTGCTTTTTGGATGACCTTACAGTAATTTCCCTTATTTGTAGAAACTCTCGGAGGAGGAAACGGCAACAATAGATAAAATATGTAAAGAGGAAGCAAATTCATATATTCTCTTCGATCCAGATATTATTAAAGGTCTTCACCAACGAGGATTAGTATACTTTGATGTCCCTGTATATCCTGATGACCGTTTTAAAGGTAAGTTGTATGGATGAACAATTGGCATGCAAATTCTAACCTTTTTGATTTTATCTTTGTATACTGTCTCGTTGGATTAGACGCCCAAATATTTACATGGTTTTACCTTCCAAACCTACACAAATGGTTTATGGTCATTGACTCATTGATCAACTTTTTTTTTACTTTTTATTTTTATAAATTTGGAGCTGGCATTTGTGTTCATCGTTTTTCTAGTCACTATACAGTTCTATATACTGATAGTTGTGCCAGTATGGAGTTACAACATATAATCCTATACTTCCTTTATAAACTTTTCAAGTATTTGGTGAAGCCCAAACTTTTAACCAATCGTACTTCTACCCAACTCCTTACCATCTGAGTCAAAACCTAGAGTATAAGTGCCTTCTCTCTTTCATCATTTATTCTAAATAAAACTGTGAATGGACGTACATGCCGAACTCCCACCAACCCCACTAAGAATGAAACTGAACTTCTAATGTATTGCGCTAAGGAGACAAAATTCTATATGGTGGTGGAATATTGTGATGAAATATTAATAAATGCTCTCGTTCAGTTTCCAGGCTCGAAGGATTTGTTTCGAACAGGGAGCAATCTTATGAAGATCCTATAGAGGAGTAAGGAAGTTGTTTAGTACAAAGATACCTTAATTGTTAGTTTGTCATTTGAATTTTGTTTCCTGGCAGTGGAACCAGGATCATAATACTCTACGCTCTATTGTTCAGGTTACTATATGCAGTTTTTGTTGTTTCAAGCGAGTATGCAACTGTTGCTGAACTGGCAACAACATTACAGGCTGACCTTTCACAGCTGCAGGCTGCTGCATCTTTTGCATGTCAATTGGGATGGGCGGTAAAAGTATTTGATCCAGCATCTGTGCTTCAAGATACAAGTTTACCTGGATCTCCTAGAAACAGTCTCAGTGAAGAAGATACTTCTGGTCGTAGTACAAGCTCAGCAAATATGTTTGCCGATGGTGAAGCTAGCTTACAAGGAGATGTTTTGGGGACAGAAAACTCTTTGCATGATCGTGTTGCATTTGTTGTTGATGCTAACATAACATCCTATCTTATGATGGGGTCTGTCTCACCAGGTTTGTTTCTTCTTCTCAAGACCGAATTAGTTTATTATATTGAATGCCATCAACTTCTGATCTGCAATCTGAATTTTGCTGACATACTTGTCATGTAGTTGAAATAGATAAGGTGGGTTGTCTAAGCAGTTGTGCTTGAAACCTTACCTTACGATAGATATCAGTTTAAATGTCTGGAAGTGGTACCAGCATGTTCTTTACAGCTGCTGTACCAGTTCATTGGGAGCTCTCAGCATCTATAGTGTCTCGTACAATTTTACTTTATGTGCTGGCTTTCCTCGAAGTGGCACTACAGTTTTCATGAACTCATTTTTCTCTGTCCTAAAATTTATCCAATAAGTACTATAGTGATGGTAGCCTTTCACATAACCTTTCACAAGTCGGCTTCTCAAGCAAAAAAGTGGAGGTTATTCTCATTTTGGTGGAATGTGCTTGAGTCGGGAAGTCACATAGACTCCCTCTCAGAATCTGGCTTACACATTGGAGAACAGGCTTTCTTGAACTCAACTATTAGTTTTGCTCAATCAGCTTCGTTAAAGTCTTTAAATAATGTTCGTATTTCTGCTTGAACGTTTAAGCAGTCGTCTACAATTCTTTGTAATCTGGAAGCTGACTTAAGCATAATGCCTTACACAGCCTGATATTTTATCATTATGCCAGACTTGCTCAGCAACCAAACTGTCCTTGTCATCTTGCATGAAAAGTCAGATGGTGCCATAACTGACTTTAACATTGCGTCAGTTGTAACATCATTTGTTATTCATCTCCCATTTTTCATGAGTAGGATAACGATTCAATTTTCTGCTTGAAAGTTGCTGGAGCTTACTGCTTCTATACAAAGGGATTAGCTTAATGGGATGACTTATCAGTGTCATGAGTAGTACCCCTTGTGCATTATATTCAAATCATGAAAAAGAGTGATTGCCACTTGGTACTATGGTCTAGTGGTATTCCTCTTCACTTGTAAGTGAGAGATCTTAGGTTTGATTCTCGCCAAAGGCGAAGTTGAATCACAGTATTATGGCAAGCCCATTGTAAGGCTTAGCCCACTCCCCTATCACCTTAGTGTATACTATCGTTTGTTCAAAAAAGAAAAAAAGAAAAAAAAAAGAGGGATTGAATTTTGAATTGTCTTGTTCTCTTAGAATAAGGAAATGATGTGTCCCTTTCCCCTTAATACCTTTTCGAGGGGAAGAGCTGCACCGTTATCTCCTTCGGCGAGAAACTCAATCAAATTTATTCTAGAGTTGAGTTCCTTTGAAATTGCATACCAGTGGGCCAGCAGACGTTCCATAAGGGATGAAACCACGACCTGTCAACGATTGCCAAAGGTTGTACTATTCATTGGAATACTTAAGAACATTGTGAATGTTTTTGATAGCTAAAGGCTTGTCCCATCTTGGAGCAATAAGCCTCTGTTCTGCGTTCCAGTAAGCAATCTATAAAAAGAGTTAACCATATGAAATTTTTAGAAGACTTTGCATGAGTTGCCGATGATGTGCAGCAAAGGAAAATGTGGACCTGGTAGAACGAAGGAAATTGAAGAACTGATATGCATCAAATATATCCTAATTTTTCCGTGTAGTATAAGTTTCATGTAGGATGGAGAGTAAGGGAAAGCAAGAGGAGATATCTGGACTCAATTCGAACTTTGGCATCACACAAGAAGTTTTCGTTTTTTGGATTCACTTCGAGAGAGAATGGAAAAATTGTGGCATCAGAGCCAATGGTGTCTTGGGCTCATGCCTAGTCAACTCACCATTCGCAAGCAAGTTCAAACTGACAAAAGCTTTAAGTTCTTTCTCTGTTCACTTCAAGGCTTACAAAGTACGTGAATTGTTGAAGGACAAAATTAATATGCGTAGGATTCTAAAAGACATAATAGATAACACACCTAAGGTATTGTTCATGTGACGTAGAGAGGCTCAAAGACAATGAATATTACACTACAAAAAACAGACCTATCCATTTAATTTGCATTAATTACACAAAGAATATCAATCATGTGGTGCTTGTTACTTGATAGGATTATTTATCATATTTGAAACTTGGTACTTGGTACTTCGTGTAATTTGCATTAATTACATGAAGAATATCAAGCATGACGTAAAGGCTTGCAGATTAAATTTTTATTCATGTACAAAAAGTTGTATTTGTGCTTTGTTGAAAATGTTGTGTTTGTGCTTTGTATCAGTCATCATCTGCGTTTCATGCTTTTATATGTTCTTCCAATCTTGAGTCTTATACTTGAATATTTTATGCATTTTGATTTCTCGTATTTTCTTTTAGGCTTGAAATCGCATGCCGTGACACTGTATGAAGCAGGAAAGTTGGGTCATACTAGTATTACAGATCTTTGTAAGGATCTGAGTACGCTAGAGGGGACAAAATTTGAAGGAGAACTACAGGAATTTGCAAATCATGCATTTAGCCTCCGTTGTGTTTTGGAATGCCTTCAATCAGGAGGAGCTGCAACTGATGTGAAAACAGAAGAAGTTTGCAAGAACATGGATATGATGGCATCAAACAATGATGCGGCCACACTCATAGCTGACATATCTGATGTCACCTTGACTAAGAAATCAGAACACTTGGCTACACATGAAGTTGATGTCGATGATGATATTTCTGTGAAATCAGGAATACCTCAGGAAGGTTCTGTTTTGGCTGAACCTGTTACGGATAGAGGAAGTGATGAAATATTAATTGGTACGTTATCAGAAGATATCACTGTCTTAACTGAAGTCCCTAAACCAGACTTGAATCTCCAGAATAATGAGAAACCAATACATGCTGAAGGGTTAGATGTTGGAAGAGAAATTTTAAAGAAGAAAAAGAAATTCCGAGTGGATATCCTTCGCTGTGAAAGCTTGGCGTCTCTTGCAACAGCAACGTTAGATCGGTTGTTTCGTCGTGACTATGATATTGTTGTATCTATGATTCCTCTTCCACCTTCGTCAGTACTTCCTGGACCAGCAGGTCCTATTAATTTTGGGCCTCCCTCGTATTCATGCATGACACCTTGGATGAAATTAGTTTTGTACTCAACTGTGGCATGTGGACCCCTATCTGTTGTTCTGATGAAAGGACAATGTTTACGCTTACTTCCTGCCCCGCTGGCCGGTTGTGAGAAAGCCCTTTTGTGGTCTTGGGATGGTTCTACAATTGGAGGGTTGGGAGGCAAGTTTGAAGGAAATCTAGTGAAGGGAAGTGTACTTTTACATTGTTTAAATTCACTTCTGAAATATTCTGCTGTACTAGTGCAGCCCCTCAGTAGATATGACCTCGACGAATCTGGAAGAATCATCACCATGGATATTCCATTACCCTTAAAGAACTCTGACGGTTCAGTTGCTTGCATAGGGGAGGAATTGGAACTGAGTGAGAAGGAAAGTTCAAAACTGAATTCTCTCTTATGTGATATGGCAAACAAGATAGAGTTGTGGACAGTTGGCTATATTCGCTTATTGAAACTTTATAAAGAAAGAGATTCAGAACACTTTGCACCTGATGATGAGAAGTATGAATGGGTCCCATTGAGCGTTGAATTTGGAATGCCACTGTTTAGTCCGAAATTGTGCAATAACATATGTAAAAGAGTGGTCTCGTCGCAATTACTTCAAAAAGATTTACTCACTGAGCATCATGATGCAATGCAAAGCTTAAGGAAAAGGTTGCGTGATGTTTGTGCAGAGTACCAAGCAACAGGTTCTGCTGCCAAACTTCTTTACCAAAAAGAGCAATCAAAGGACTTCTCACGACATCTCATGAATTATGCTAGTGGAAGGTGGAATCCACTTGTCGACCCATCCTCTCCCATTTCAGGAGCCTCGAGTGAGCATCAGAGACTAAAACTTGCTAACCGACATCGTTCCCGAGCTGAAGTTTTGAGCTTTGATGGAAGCATTCTAAGGTTTGTCTCAAACTGTTCTCTTCTATATTTGCATCTGATTCCTTTCCCTAACATCTATATGTTTAGTATTACAGCCAGATTTTCATTTCATAGTATTCACTATTTGCTATATGATCATCGTAACTTCCACTGTACATTGCATTTTTACGTTTGTGCTTTTCTTTGGACACAATGATACTTCCCACCTACAAGTATCTTACCCTAATCCCCATGGTTCTTCATGTGATAGTAATATTGAAATGAGCGTCGGACATGAATGGAGAAGAGTGTTGTATTCTAAAGTGTCTTAATAAATCAATTTCCAGTTGGGAGAAGTGTTCTATGAGTCATGGATGAGGAATAATGAATGAAACCCTTGTATATATATGAACAGTATTCAGATGCATATTTTTTGTATATGATGGTATTCAGATCGTATGTTCTAGCTTCTTTGTTATGATAGTATTAGAGAATTTTCTCTAACTCCATTGTATTTACTGGTATTTAGATCATATGCTCTAGCTCCTGTTTATGAGGCTGCCACAAGGCCAGTTGAAGAAGCCCCTCCGGTGAGCACTACAAAAGTTGAGGAAGAAGAAGCAGACAGCAGAGAAGTAGTCCTTCCTGGCGTTAATCTTGTTTATGATGGCTCTGAGTTGCACCCCTTTGAGATAGGTGCTTGTCTACAGGCTCGTCAACCTGTCTCATTAATAGCAGAGGCAGCTGCTGCCTCAGCAACTCTGCAACAAAGTAGGGGTTCATGATAGAATCTTGCTGGATGGCGAATATAGAAGAGTCCATCATGTTACTACGAGTAACTTCATGCTTCTTTTAGTTTGATTATTTGGCTCGCTTGCTCATCTTTGCTGTTGGTCATTATGCACCAGCTGCAGCTTTGTTCAGAGGTAAACACCAGGGAGTTTCTTATTCATTAATGTTATCAGTTCAATGACTTATAATCTCTGCAGATGATTCAAAACAAACGATAAAAAGATCTCTGCATATCGCTTTAATTCCTGATACAAATAACCTGAGTAGCTGATATCTGTTAATTGATGCAGGTTGGTGTTTCCGCACAGAGCTTTACTGATGATGGATATGCCCCGTGTGTTAACTACAGTGACGAGAGCATATGGTTTTTCTTAAGTATACCCTTAATCGTACATGGTGCTCAGATCCGGGTGGTTTATACCCACCATTGAAACAGTACACCCTTTTGTTTCATTTAATTTTACTTATTTTCTTTGTTCTTTTAGGGGTGGGGATAAAACATACAGATTTTTCGGGCGCGCTATAGTATGTATGAATGAAAATGCATTAGAATATACATTGCAAGTCTGAAATGACATTATGATTTTGTAAAAGAAAGATTAAATGTGAGCAACTGATGAGAGGAGGTCTACACTGTGATCCCTCTTCTCTTGAGGATGTGATTCGAAGCTTTTGAAATCTTTATTGTTCAATTCTTGTAATTTCTGAATGTCGTCAATTTCCTTAAAGAAGTTGTCAAGTGAGCAGGGCAGTCCTCTCTCCTAAGAACACGGTGCGTAGGGTCAGTCCTCTCTTCTAGAAGGATACATTTTCTGGCACGTATTTTTCCTGTGGTTATCATTTGGAAACTTTTTTCAACGTTTCAAATCGTTTATATTTTAATACATAATTTATAGATTTTCATTTCAAAAAATAGATAAATCCAAAAATCATTAAGACAATAATTTCTAGTGACGAATCATGAGTTTCATCCTTTAGAGCATACAACCAAGTTTAATGATAAGGTTTTGAACACTCTTGCTAACATACTAAGAAGAAAAATTCGTGAGGAAGTTGGGGACATTATTTTTTGTATTCTTGCTGATGAAGCACATGATACTGCTCCAAAGAGCAAATGACTATTATTTTAAGATTTGTTGATAATGATAGTTTTCAACGAGAACATTTTTTGGACATTTTGTGGGTTGAAGACACTATGCATCGACACTTCAAAGGTAGATAAAGAAAGCCCTTGCTTTCCATGAGTTGCCTATAAAAAAGTTAAGAGGTCAAGGCTATGATGATGCGAGTAATATGCGAGGTCAGTGGAATGGGCTACAATCATTATTTGCTAAAGATTGTTCTTTCGCTTGTTATGTGCATTGTTTTGCCCATCATTTGCAATTAGCAATAGTTACAGCCTCAAAAGGAGTGGTTGTTATCTAGTATTAGGTCCAATTGTTAATGTTATTACTACTTCTGCAAAGCGTCATACTTAGTTACAGGTTGCACAAGCAGTTAACATCGCAAAGTTGCTGTTGTGAACTTGAGATGGGAAGATGAGCTAATCAAATCGGTACCATACATTGATATGTAGCTACTCGTTGGGGTTCTCATTATAGTTCAGTGTGTGACGATACATATGTACAATGTGTCTTGTACAATAATTGAGAACATAAAGAATAGTAGATCTGCTACAAACTCTTTGCGTGGGGAAGCTACCGGTGCTTACAATGCAATCAGATCGTCTGAATTTGTTTTCATCTTGCATCTATTGCAGGAGATCATGGGAAGCACTGGTATCCTTTGTCGTGAACTGCAAAATAAGTCACAATACATTCTAAATGCTATGAACCTAGTCGGTACTACAAAAGATGTCCTTCAAAACTTGTGATTAGATGGTTGGGCTACCTTTATTGACAAAGTGAATTCATTTTGTAAGAAACACGACGTTGATATGCTCGATATGAATACTCAATACAAAGTAGGAACTAGTCGTTCTTGTCAGCAAACAGGTCATATTACATTTGAGTATCATCATCGCATTGATATCTTCAATAATGCAATAAATTTTCAGTTGCCAGAGCTAAATAGTAGGTTTAATGAGGAGGCAATATAACTTCTTATTCTCAGTTCAGCTTTAGAACCAACAGATACTTTTAAGACATTTCACATTGATCACATTTGCAAGCTTGCAGAGAAATTTTATCCCAAGATTTCACTCAAAAAGAGCTACATATGTTGAGGTGTGAGTTGAAAATCTATGAATCAGATGTACCTCATCATCTTGTGTTTCAAAAAATACCTACTACTTCAGAATTATGTCTTAGAGCTTAAAATCACAATATTTTAAACAACACAGAGCTCAAAACTTTGTAAAAACAAACTAAAATTAGTAGCCTTTCAATGTAGGCAAGTTAAAGAAAGAGAGACCTTAGTGTTGATAAAGACGGAGGAGAAATTCAGGAAGGCCAGAAGGGGATGCGCCCCACTAAATTTAAAAAAAAAAAAAAAAAAAAATCTTTTTAATATAACATTTCTAAAAAAATCTATTTTAATTTGACTTGTTTCACATGACACTTTTTTTACTTCCATATCACCGTAAATGTAAATCTCATACTTTTCAAGTTATCATTTAACAATCAAATAAACAAATTAATTAAAAGATGTATGTGTTTGGGCCCAAAATAACATTTTTGGCCGAGCGCGGACTATACTCGGCCCAAGACCTGCGCGAAGGTAGTGGGTCGGCGCTATGGGCCGTGGGCTAGGAAGAATCCTATCTGGAGATGAATAGGAACAGCTGGGCTGACAGAAGCCGAGACCTATTTGGAAAAGGAGTCTGGGGAAAATGAATCAGACTCGTGACTGAAGGCAGGTTCAGAGTCCTAGTTGGACTGGGATTGGCCGATTGGATTGGTATCGGCCGAAGTAGAGTCAGACTAGGAGTCAGATTCCTATCTGAGGACGGTTGAGGGGTTTGCACTATAAATAGGGAGAGGGAGCATAACATTAAGCCTCTCCAATTCAACATATAAATCTGCCCTGCGCAAACTCTCTCAACCTTTTTGAGATTTTTTTTATTTTCTTGTCCGCCAACACATCTTCAGTTTGGATAAACAGCACTGTGAAGGCAACTGGTAAACATCTTCAGTTTGGATAAACAGCACTGTTGCCGTAGAATCAGCCGACCGCGGAGCACCTTCAGTTTGGATAAACAGCACTGCGTCGGGGCCGACTGGTTATCTATCCAAGTCTCGGCCGAGAAGGATTTTCGAATTCTTTTCGACAGAGGTCATCTCACCAGCCTTCTCGGCGAAGTGAGGTGTTACAGTTTATTACATTCGGCACATTGAAAGCCGAAATTTGATATTGAACTTCGCAGAACTAGCAGCCTTGTCTTCAGGCTCTAGGACCCAAAGGCCGAGGCGTGTTCCTTTCCTCGGCCGCAGTCGCAAGATCAAGAAGTCAGCCGCGCAACACAACACCACATCCACATTTTACTCACCGGCCGAGCTCGGCCGTCGAGTTGGCACGCCCCGCATACAACCGAAGGACGTAGTTAGCTCATAGATTATTCGGCCTGCGCGCCACGTAGGCTTGGTAGTTTTTAGGGTCAACAGTATGACAGTGCAATAAATTCGTAAATTTTTATATAACATTGCAATATTTTAAACTTTAGATATGAAGTTGTACTTGACCCAAACTAAAGAGTGCAAATGTAATTTACAATTTAACACCTAACAGTGACATTTAAAAAAAAAAAAATCATCTTTTGCACATAACTTATGAAGAATAAAAAATACTTTGCATATAATCCAAACATGAGAAAAACTGGTGACAATTTAAAAAGTAAAAACTCTACGCGAATTGAGGTTGATAATGGACTTAACTACAAAAGATCAATAACACATAAACAATTTGTATAATTTAGTTAGTATTTTTGAGGAGTGTTAATTTTAGTTTGCTATCCTAAAATTTCTTAGTTTTCAATTTTTCATACATAAAGTTTTTTTCGTCTCAGTCTGGTACTAAAGGCATAATTTTGAGACACTTTCATACATCGATTAAGTTTTTCGTTAGACGTAACACCCATGTGGACCAGAAAAGGGGATAACGGCAGACAGAATGCTGTTCTTTTCTTCCCTGAATCTTTCCTACTCCACCTCAGTGCCGCATCTTTTCTGCTCTTGAGCTTCTTCAAGCTTTGGATCCACAAGCCCGTACTCCAGATGCCTCGATTTAAGACCCGGACCCCGATATCCGGCTCCAGCCTCAATCAAAACACAGCCTTATATGGGACGACGAAGGAGAGATGTTGGAGGAGGAGACGGAAGTGGGGTCGACAGAGGAACGACGGTGAGGTTGACAGAGGAACGGGGGTGGGGTTGACGGAGAAGAGAAGTTGGAGGAGGACACGGGGTAAATCGACGGTGGAGGACAAGGGGGTGAGTTTTCGACGGAGGACAACGGGTGGTCTGCGGCGGAGGACAAGAGTGGAAAAGAGAAAGGGGGAGAGGAGGGAGTTGGTGGCTACAGGAGGAAGGAAGGATGAGAATAGATGGGCGGCGAGAGAGGTTTAGGTTTTTAATATTTTGATTTTTGATTTTTTGATTTTTTTAATTTTTTAATTTAACATGGGCCTAGATTGACACGTGGCGTCGAGTCATGATCCACGTGAGTGCCACATCATCAGTTAATAGAGGTTCTAACAGAAAACTTAATGAATGTATGAAAGTGTCATAAAATTATAAAATTGGAACGAAAAAAACTTCATGTATGAAACGTTGAAAACCAAGAAACTTTAAAATAGTAAACTGAAATTAACCATTTTGAAAGAGTACAACAAAATATTTCAAAGTAGTGAAGATTTTTTTTTTGGTTAGAAAATATGTT
The DNA here is from genome assembly GCA_036320875.1 of Cotoneaster glaucophyllus. Lineage (NCBI taxonomy): Eukaryota > Viridiplantae > Streptophyta > Magnoliopsida > Rosales > Rosaceae > Cotoneaster > Cotoneaster glaucophyllus. The sequence goes on along the minus strand of CM070072.1, from coordinate 6,166,840 downwards.
TTATTCAAACAACAAATATCCAAAATCCAAAACATGACAATCAAGAACAGAAAATATACCTTTTAGAGTAAAAACAAAATACACTGCCTAAAAAACTATCACAAACAAAAACCATTAAAATGTTATATCACAAGAGCAATTTCATCCCTAAACAATGAGCTGGTCTAAATTCCATTTAATCCACTCAAATGAATAGAAATTGACTTTAATGAATAATAATTGGCCAAGTGCATCTCCACCTTTGAAAAATGAGTTGGGCAAGAGTTTAGTCAATTAGTATTAAAATATTATTAATTTTTTTATAAAATAATAAAAAAATAAATTTATTTTTAATTTCTGATAGAATTTTTAACCAATTTTGTTATGCCATGTGTCATTTTTCGAAAGTACATTTTTTTATAAAAGGTGGTTAGGTATTTATATAGGGAATTATTATTAGCACTCAAAAAATCTCATTCTACACTCATCACAAATGTATTTTTATTTCTAATTATAGAAAGTTTGAAGTGCTAAATGAGATTTTTGGAGTGCTAATAATAATTTCCTATATATATATAATCTTTTATTTTTTTCCGTATTTTTAAACAATTTTTTATTTTTTTATGTATTTTTAAACAATTTTTATAATTTTTATTAAGTTAATTAATCTGGACCGTTAGATTTCAAAGATGATGAAATCCAACCGCCTAAAAGTGGACACGTGGCCCACGGTAAGATTTTGACATTTTATTGATTTATTATTTTTTTTAATGCTGGAACGCGCCAGCGACAAAAAATAAAAATTCATATGACTGACGTTAACCTGACATCATGTAAGTCGGTCTCTTACTCAGTCTATTATGTACTAGGCTCAAAACTGGCCTCCATTTTGAGCCAGCCTATTGGGTGGGTTTTTGGGAGGCTGACCTAAAAAATAGACTTTGGGCTAGCATATTTTTTAGGAGCGAAACTGTGAAAGTGCTCCAAGTCTCCAACAAAAAAAAATGAAAATATCACAAAATAAGTGGGATCGCAGGGGGTCTTGGTTTCTGGTTTGTTTTGTTTGGTTTTTTTTATTTTCTATAATAGGGTAAATAATATTATATTTTAAATGTAAAAAAAATTAATTTTTTTGCCACGTGGCACAAATGTGGCAACCACGTCAGTACAAATGTGGATTTTATATTTGTCACGCCATCATTTAACTGTTTACTTAACAGATTTTCTAACGGGTGTATGAAATTGAAATAAAATGATAAGTAAATGTATGAAATTGAAATGTTTTAAAGATATAGTAAAGAATTAAAATTGACTCTAAATCTGATGGGGTAAAATGTAATCTACTCGGGTGTTCAAAATGGTTATCGAACACGTGTCGATTGCAACATCAAACTTGACCCAACTCTCTCGTATCCGTTCACGTGGCAGACATGAAAAAGCATCCCGCTTCTATGCCGTTCTTGGTCGTTGATCCTCTCGCACTCTCTCTCTCCGACTTCCATTCCATGTGATGGAGCTTCAGCTTTAGATCAATCGAAACGTCACTAAAATGGTGCTCTCCTTTGGTCCCTAACTTTCTCAGATTCATCATCTTTCTCTGAAAATTCGATTCCCTTTTGACTCTCAATATTCTCTCCCACAACTTTTATCAAGCACTTTGCATCCCAACAAAAAGTCAATGATGCTTCGAACCCCACATTTGTACGATTCAAATACCTCCATTTTCCCTCTCTTTGCATCTCCCCCTTCATCTCTCAGTAGTGCTTCATGCACAGTGGCTTCTCCTGTCATTAAAATGGGGTAATTCTCTTTTACTTCTCTGTTTTCTTTATTTTTTTTATATGATTGATTGAATTTTCAGTTTTTTGGTTTGAATTTTCATTTTTTATGCACTTGGGGTCCATTTTAACGAAAAAGCTTTGGTGGGTTTTGTTTTAAATTAATAAAAATGATTACTTTTCAACTTTCAAGTTTAAAGAATATCATACAGAATTATATAGTGGTTTGTGATGAATCATTTGTGTTATTGTTGATTTCGGCGTTGATGGTTTATTAGATTGAAGTGGAGTAAACATGCATCGGGTAGCAATCAGCAAGGAGCTGTCAGAAAGGCATGTTTATCTTTCGATAATGCAGGGAATCGAACTTTGTATTTATTTTGGTTTTGCATTGTTGGTAATTATATGGATGGACTTCTGGCATAGGTTAGACCAGGAATGGGGCCCGGCATAGTACAGCCAGTGCTTACGGTCAGCGTGCTCAAGAACGTGTACTTGAGGTAGTTACTTCTTTTCATGTAGGATCATATCTTTTGCCTTCTATATCTGCTGGCTGAAACTTCCAAATTATGTAACAGTGATGATTCATCTATGTTTGAGAGCCAGAAACTGATTGATGACTTTTTTCCGTATCAACTCCTTGCCAATGCCAGAATGGGAATATTTCACATTTTCATGTGTTCACTGTCTGTGTTTATAGGAAGAAGCCACCCAACTGGCAGAATCCAGCCCATCATGGAAGCTTTTCCCGGGTCAAGCTTTTCCGTTGGGTGTATCAGAAGTTGACAGTGGGATAAATTTTGCTATCTTTTCACAGCATGCAACTGCTGTCACACTATGCTTATCATTTCCAGAGAGGTAACATTGGAGTACCATTTTGTTCGTTGGTTAATATATTTGTACACTCACGTATATTTGTAGTTATGTACATCTGTATACAATACCAGGTCTGTTATGTTGCAGATTGACAATTTAACAATATTACTGAAACTTGAGGTCTGGATTGGGGCTGAAATTTGACTAGGATGAAGGTCCTTTATGTATCTCCACATTGTGTGCTTTTTGTAAAAGAGCGGTTGAGAGCATTCATCATTCTTTTTTCAAATTGTCCATTGACTCCATTCACCATCCAAATATGGATTAGGCATATTTTTCAAGGTTCTAAAAGGCGCTGGGCTCTAGTTGGGCAGCAGGTAGGGGCCAGCGCCTAGGCGAGCCAGGGCGGTTTTTTAATTTTTAACTAAATTTATTATATAACATTTAAATACATGTCTACTTATACTTATAAAAAATATATAATTGTATTAGAATACATAAAGTGCAAAATAGAATGACATATAAATTATAAAGTAGTAGAACATATTGAAAACAGGGGAACATGAATATAATGAGTGTTAATCCAAGTTCCAACAAGTCTCTTACAATTTATTTGAAAAAGTAAAATGCAAAATGGAAGTTATCTATATTATGTCTAAGTGAGAGTTCCGACCTAGGTGGTCTAGGCGGGTTTAGGCATGTGCCTACATAAATGATCTGCTTGCCCCGAAATGACTTGACCCAGGTCTAGGCGCCCTTTCTTATTTTTTTAATGCCTAGGGATTAATCGTGGCGGTGGCCAACCACCTAGCTCTTAGGCGGCCCAAGGCGGGGATTTTTAGAACAGTAATATTTTTGAAGTGGCCGGGGTTTGGCCTAAAAATTTTCATTCCTCGGTGGAAGCTTACTTGAGTACTGGGCTAACACAAGGGCAATTATTGTTTTGTGCTGTCTCAGCTTGTTGGCGGCTGTTTCCCATTGTTTGAAACGAATTAGATCAGTTTTTCTTATAGGAAACTGGAAAAAGTAGATTTTCAACTTCTCCATGGACATGTTTTCTTCGTTATAGGGAGCTTTGATCTGAATGTAACTTGGTTTCTTTTTTAAGTTCCAACTGTAGTTTTGATGTAGATGGATAATGGATATCTTCTGCAGCCTTTTTGGAGATATTCGTTCTTTCGTTTTAGTCCGGTAAAAAAAGTCTTCTTTCAAATAATTTCTTTGATTTTTGCTTTTTGGTTTAAAATGCTCAGTTTATATATTGTTGTTACTAGATGTACTCATCTGTTGACTGATGCTTTTAATGAATATAATTTTGCTATGGTAAGGCTTGGAGGGCTGGATGATGGAATGATGGAGCTGCCTTTGGATCGTAATGTTAACAAGACCGGTGACATTTGGCACATGTGTATCCAGGTAGAATTTGATTTAGGTTACTCAAAGCACTACCTGTCTTTGAGATGTCCTTGATTTAATGATGGCGTTAGTTCTTTGCTTGTACACACACTACTCATGATAATGAAATTATTTCTTCCCAGGATTTGCCGAGGAGCAATGTTCTTTATGGTTATCGTATGGATGGGCCACGGGGTTGGCATCAGGGACATCGATTTGACAGCAGCACTGTGCTTGTGGATCCTTACGCAAAGCTAGTTGAAGGCCGTCGAATTTTTGGAGATACCACAAAAAAGTTATCTAAATTTCTTGGAACTTATGATTTTGATAGCTTGCCTTTTTACTGGGGAGACAACGACAAGCTCCCAAATATACCCGAGGTAAATATGGTTGTACAGTTGTCATGCAGTGAACAGGATAAATTGTGGTCTTGATACATTTGTTCAATCAGATGGAAATTTGATAGTTCCTCTTTCTTTCTCCCCTCAACATCACATCTTATGGTTTACGAGAAAACTCATAACTGAATGCATTTGTATTAATAGCTGTATTATTTATCTGCTCATAGTTGATATGAGTTAATTTTCTAATAAATGATGTTTTCATTTTTTTTACCCAACTGAACATTTGATGCTCCATCTTGTTTCTGAGTTACATGTAGACTCAAAATACATCGCATCACATCTCAACCTGTATGTTGTCTGCTGTTTTTTCAGAAGGATCTTGTCATCTACGAAATGAATGTTCGTGCATATACAGCTGATGAATCCAGTGGTTTGGATCCTGATATACGTGGTAGCTACCTTGGTTTGATCCAGAAGGTATTAATTGGTTCTACCAAGAAGAATGAGAATCTATCTATCTAATAGCATTTTAATACAAGGTGCAATATCTGAATCAATTATCTGATTGCTCCCTTCAACTCTATCCTTCTTTAACTTGATTTTATAACATTTTACATTCGTTTTCTGAAATTTCAATTGTTTTCTTCTGTTTTCAAGCAACACTCCATACATGATATTTACCAGAAAACTATAACTAAGTTACGGTAAGGAGCTACTTCTGGAGACATGCATAATGGTATCTAAGTTTTTTCTTTTTTCTTTTCATTTTTTGAAAAGATGGTCTCTTAGGTTTTTATCTGCTGCCTCATTTTTAATTAAAAAAAAGAACTTTAACTTTTGGTGTGAGCTCTATAGTCTGAAGTGATGCCCAGTTGCCTATAAATATGCCTATTAAAAACCAAATTTGTTGCTAAGTTGTTCTGACTGGATACGATTTCCATGAGATAAGATTAGTGAACCTTTATGCCCTCAGAAGAAATTGTCTTATGGTGGGCCTTGGTTCTTGGTTCTTATGTGCTTGAAGATTTGTTTTACAATGTGAATACTTCTAGTGCTTTCTTAAATGAAATAAAGTTTGGCAAATTCAAGATTGATCATGAATAATGACAACATATATGCCTTGCAGTTCCACGTATAAATAATTGAAATTGCAACTTCAACTATTAAATTGCTATCCTTTACAGTTCCACGTATGATGGACTTCTCTGATTTTTCCCCTCCATTTTAATCTTTAGATTCCACACCTTCGAGAGCTTGGTATCAATGCAGTGGAACTGCTGCCGGTTTTCGAATTTGATGAGTTTGAGTTCCAGAGGAGACCAAATCCTAGAGATCACATGGTATTTAAATCAACTTCTCTTCATTTGTTACTGAATTTTATAATATATACCTTGCTGTAGCTTTCTTTGTAACTTCTCTTCATAGTCTGAGATGAAAATCTAGATGTTTTCAATTAAAAATGGGACATTTATATTGATAAATAAAGAAATGGATCTGATAAGAACTTAAAACCAACATTGTGCAGGAGAAAATCCATCTAATGAATCACCATCAACCCAAACTATGTTATGACATTATCATCAGTATCATAGGTCATTTTCTATACTATATATGAAGTCATTGCCACAGATAGATGCTAGTGACTGACAAGTTGGATACCCCAGGTGGTTTCAAAGTTTTAGCTGGTTATTCGAGGCATCTCAACAAGATGATCTTTCAATAATTGTAGATAATTATTGTGTATTTTTTCTTTTTCCAAATTTTAAATCCTGTAAGCATTAACTGTTACCATGGCCAAGTCATCCAATTTGTATAACACTGTGTGTGTATGGCTTCTTTTGCTTTGAAGATAAACACTTGGGGCTACTCAACAATAAATTTCTTTGCTCCTATGAGCCGCTATGCAAGTGCTGGTGGAGGACCCCTTAAAGCTTCTCAGGAATTTAAACAAATGGTTAAAGCCTTGCATGGTGCTGGGATAGAGGTAAAGTATGTCTTTTCTGCAAAGTTCCTAATATTGCGGTTGTGAAACCTTATCCTTTTGGACAGGTCATTTTGGATGTTGTCTACAATCATACTAATGAAGCTGATGATGCCAACCCCTATACAACTTCATTTCGCGGCGTAGATAATAAGGTGATGTCATACTTCTGTTGTGAGTATTTTAGTTACACTATTTTCATGCCTTGACCATGTATTTTAATCCCCAAACGGGAATTAAGGCTTAGCTCAACTAGATTTTACTGCCATCAATTAGAGAGAAAATTTCCTTGCACCTCCTAGGTCTTAAAGACTGCAATTTAATAAACTATATAAGAGCGAATTGATTCATTTTAGTCTTTATAAATATTGTTCATTTAATCTAACCTTGAATTTTGCTAGTAAGGAGGCTACAACTGTTTAGGGTTCTGAATTTTGGAGTTAACCGGCAATTTCTAATTCGGAGTTAACCTACATGGTTCCCTTGTGGAATAAACTTCTGGCTGTGGCAGGATGGACAACTTTAAAACACTGGACATCTATTTTAAAACAAAGTATTGGAGGTCTTATTTCAGATTTTCTTTATAAATGATGTATCCTATGTCTACAGGTTTACTACATGCTGGACGTAAACAACAATGGCCAATTACTTAACTACTCTGGCTGCGGTAATTAATTCAAATGTCTATACTAACTGTGTTCGTACCTGCAAATTGTCACTTCTTGTAGAGATATCTATAAAATGAACTTTTTACTCTCTTCTATTAATTATCCGTCTCGTGATTTACGGATATTCTGATGGTGCTGTTTTATCGAAGGCAAAGTGTATGGAATGTTTATATTGTATGGATGTGTTATATCGTATAGACATGTATTTTGCCAAAGTAAACTTTGAAAGTGACAAATTTTGGACTGTACTGCTGGATTTTGGACGCAGAACAGGATTGACTTTGGCCTTGTATAAAGGTTAAAACTATTATTGTTAACATGTGAAGTTCTAAGATTTTGTATTCTGTTGGTTTTCAGGGAACACATTGAACTGTAACCATCCTGTTGTCATGGAGCTCATTCTTGACAGCTTAAGACATTGGTAGGACACAATTCATACAGTACTAATTTATAAAAGGATTGTAACGTACATATTTTTTAACTTATTGTGTTGTCATCTGTTCAATCTGTTGGCATTTCTATCCATCTGGCGATTAACATTGTAATTGTATTTGTGATGTCTTTTATCATTTGACACTTAATATTGTAGTCATCGTTTATGAACTTATTCAAGTGTAATATTTGACATAAAAGTCTATAACCTTAGTGCCCCCTATCCCCTAACACCTTTTTTTTTCCTTAGTACTTTCATGGAATTATACCTTCTTCCATGATTCAGGAAATGAATTAATATTTAGGCAAAAATGACCCGTAATTTCGTTTAATATTGTTGAACTTAAGCCAGCCAATCCAAACTAATTGGCAATGGTCAGAGAAGCCCAAAAGTTTGTATATTGTGGTGCAAGACTTAGAATTCCCGATTTGGGATTTTATATTCTCATTAAGCCCTGGCCCTTGCGGCTAGACTCAGCCAAACATATAGATCTATTATATTGGGTGATGTGGAGCATGTGTGGCCAAATTGGGCCGGACAAGTGGAGAAATTGCCTGTTATGGTGTCATGTTAGTATTAGAGCATGCAACCCTTAACCAATTGGCCATGAGTGAAAGGCCTGGAGTTTGTACATTCTGATGCAACACTTGAGAATTTCCATTGTAAGAAGTTTAAATTTTTCGACAAAGTGATTAGTATAATATTTTCCCTTGTCTCATATATCGTCTTCATTCGTTGATTTATACAATGAATAGCTAGTTCATATCAAGTTTCATACTTCATCTTTTGTTACACATTTTCAGGGTTACTGAATATCATGTGGATGGATTTAGATTTGACCTTGCCAGTGTTCTTTGTCGGGGAACAGATGGGACTCCTCTTGACGCACCACCACTTATTAGGGTAAGTTATTTGCAAACCATACAGAAGTTTGCTTCGTGTATCTAGTTTTAAAATCGATATTTATTACGAATTCCTGAAAATGTCCGTTGTTACTGTTATAGTTACAAGTTGGTGGCCATTGCTATGGGCATAATTATATGTGATTTTCCATGTAGACCTGCCTTCTAGTTACTGAGTGAAGTTCTAGATGTTTAGTTGTGTGAGGATTGACTTAGCCTTGTTTGTTGGACCAGGCTATTGCAAAAGATGCCATCTTATCAAGATGTAAAATCATTTCCGAACCTTGGGATTGTGGAGGCCTTTATCTTGTTGGAAGATTTCCAAATTGGGACAGGTAATTCATTTTACAAATTTACAATTCATCATAGTTATGCGGGAGACGCTGTTAGCCTGAGATTTCTACAAATAAAAGTTACTTTCTTGTCAAAGAAAAAAGAGGACACTTTTTTGCATCTTCTAATTTTATTTATGTAATTTTTTTTATTGTGTGAATAAAGTTGGCTTGCCGGAAAAATGTAACAATTCATTGTCTCCACCTATAGCTGAATATTTTGCTTCTAGATTATTTTATTATTATTATTATTATTATTTTCATGCTTCATATTGTTTTTAAGGACCACTTCTTGGTCTGTATGGTTTGGAGTTGTGCATGAGGTGTTTTTATTGTTTGGTGAAGGATGCGAATGTTGATGTTAGTGGAAATATTGGAAATATGCATAGAAGTTTAAAAACATGATAATTTTGAATTGAACCTGAGGTAATGTAAAACCAGTTATTAATGCATCAATAAACATGTGGTTGTACTGGCTGGTAGCCAATTACAGGTTCATTATAATGCATGCTTTAAAACCAGTTATTAATGGAGAACTTGTCCGACTTGTCCAACACTTTTACTTTTAGTAATAGACACAAAGAACTTAAGAATAATTGGATACATTGACAAGGCCTCATAATTGGACTTGGACCAAGGGACTTAATCTTGTGCTTTAAGATATTATTTTCTTTTCATATTGTATTTACTATGCACTGTATCCATGACATCGTATCATCATAAAACTGGGCATTTCAGGGATAGTCTGTATGCATTTCAGGCGATTGTTAACAAATGTGGTATTGCATCCACACAAAAGAAAAAAGAAACAACAAACAGATAATTGAAAATGAGGCTTTCCTAGTCGGAATTTTGACAAGAGAATAAAACTTTAATTTTTTGGCAAAGGGGCTCTGGGCTTCTCCCTTCTGTTGGTATTTCAATATTGGTAGAGACTTATTATTCTTTCCCTCAAAATATAAGAACTCAGAGGTTTGCTTCCTCTTGGGAAGTCCTAACTTGTTTCTTTTACGTGTAACTTGTTTCTTTTATGTGGTGGTTACTCTTTTCTCTTTTGGTGCTCATGGTAAATAGAGATTACTCTCTCATAATCTCATTAGAGTCCTAACTTGGTTCCATTTTTCATTGCACTTGCTCTTGGTGTTTGGTGTTTTCTTTAATACTTTTCCACCAGTACATGGCACGCAATCTTTGTTGTAGCTAAAGCACACATCCACTAGGAGTCTAGCACGAAGGACTTTTAAACCATCCAACATCTCATTGTGCATGGATTAATATTTCAAAGGTATCATTTATCCTAATTACAAGAATACAAAACATGAATTTTTTCATTCCAGATCCAGACGTATTGACCAATATTGGTGCTTTGCAAACAAAGTTTCTTTGTGAGGCTATACTAAAAATAGATGATTGAAAATTAGCTTTGTCAATGATCACAAGGGAAGCTAAGATAATTAATTATAATAATTTTGACATTCTGATGTTAGCTCTGCCCTTTGAAGCGCACTCGACCTGGTACTTTTTTCTTTGAAGAGTTATATACCAATTTGTTTGTAAAGATCCTTGTATGCCTGTGAAAGTTTGGGTGGCTCTCCTCCATTACTCATGAGATTCCTTTAATGCAGGTGGGCTGAATGGAATGGGAAATATCGTGATGACTTAAGGAGATTTATAAAGGTATTCTTAAGAAATGACAGTCGTCTTAGATGCTCTATAACATATCCATGCTCTTAACTTTAATACAAAGTACAAGAACTGAAATAACAGCAAATATTAAAGTGCAAGTATGGATTATTACTCAAAAGGGATTTCCTCTCATTTGAATCCATGAAGGCTGAATTAGATAAGCAAGGGCTTGCATAAGATTCAATACATTCATTTATTTAAATCAGTGGATGCTTTTTGAAGCTTTGCCATAAACTGATGCAGTGGGATTAAGTTTAGTGTATATGTCATTTTGTTCAGTGTTAACACTGTTATGATATGTCTTTTGACTGCCATGAACTTTCTTTAATCATTGCATTTATATTTGTCTTCCTCTTTTGCTTGGCATGGTGGTTGTTATTTGTACCTTCTAAGTACCACTTTCTTGTATTTTATTGTGTGGTTGGATTATAAATTACATAAAGCCACACACACACGCATGTATACACATACAAATATGTATATATACATATTCAGATTTTTCATTGAATTTCCTTTATACAGGGTGACTCTGGTATGAAAGGAAGTTTTGCCACTCGCGTTTCTGGATCTGCTGACCTTTACAAAGTAAGTTTTTTCATCAATATTATTGCATTATTTTCCATTTACTGTCATTTCCTTTTTTTTCATAACTATCAATTTGGTATTGTTGATGTTCACCATGCAAACTTGTTAAGCTGCCTAATTGTATTTTGAATTTCAACTGGGATGATTTGCCCCAGCTTGAAAATTCAATAAAATTGAACTTGGAACTGGGTTCAGTACTGGGATCGAAAACTTACCCCCCAAGTTTTATCGTCTCAGGTGAAGTTAGACGCAGGGATACCCCATTACAATCAAAAGAGCAGAGTGCCTTATATTTCATATTAAGGCAGCCATACATCTTTTCTGAAAATGATATATTTCTCCACAAACTATCTTGATTAAAACTGGTCCCAGTACCCTCATTACTGAATTTTTTTTATTCTGATGCAACCAAAGTACCCTCATGCTCATTGAATGTGCTTTTTTCCTTTCTAGTTTCTACAATACCCCAAAACTCTTTTTAGGTTTATGGTTCTTTTTTCTATCACCGTGGATAATAAAAAGATGTAGAGTATCTGATTGCACGACCTTGAACTACAATTATTATTTCTTCTGTTTTATCAACTTATCAACTTCTTAATCTGGATTTGTATTATTTTATTTGCTCTTTTCATCTGGGAATTTGTTTGGCTTCTGTTGAATGTACTACCATCCTGTAGTAAACATACATTGCATCGTTTTTTCTACTACTAGTTAGTTGTTTAGCTGCAAGTCTGCATCAGTGTTGTATTTTTTATTTATTTGTGTTTTACATTTTAATGCAAGCTCTGGTTACATGTTCTCATTATTTTCACTTATTCCACAGGTGAATAAGCGCAAACCCTATCACAGTGTTAATTTTATTATTGCGCATGATGGGTTCACACTCTATGATCTTGTTTCATACAATTTCAAGGTACTTCAACATTTGTTAATACATCAATTGTTTTTTGTTTATTTAAGTCTACATCATCCAGTATGTCACTTCATTGTTGATTTTGTAGCACAATGATGCTAATGGAGAAGGAGGAAATGATGGAAATAATGATAATTTGAGCTGGAATTGTGGTCATGAAGGTAAGGCTAACTTTGCTCCTTGATATATTTTGTTATTATTCAAGCTTTAGTGTATTGGCAGGACTGAAAATTTGTAGTCAAGGCCACAGGGCATCAATTGATGCATCATTTTCAATTTCAAGCTAGCGTTGTATTAGTCTGTGTACTGGGGAAGCCCGGGAGGGTGTGGTTATAAGTATCAATTCTACATCTTAAAAATAAAAGTTCATGTCCTATCTCTGTCTTTGGTCAATCTAGGCAATAGATTTGATATTTTTTGTTATCTTCACCGAACTTCCTAAATGCCTAGGTAGTTAAAGTTTTAATCAATGTAATTACAATGATTGTATCAAGTAGTGAACTGTCCATTTCCATGTTATGTAAAACCACAAAGTAAATAAATATGGTGTACGTGCAATTTTTAGTTTTGTGCATATATTCTATAAGAGAAGATGAACTTAACTGTGCAAATGGGACATGCCAGTTCTCTAGTGAAATTGTCATGTATAAATGGGTACTACTTAATTAAAAAATTATATTACATTTTGTCCCTGCCGCATTAGTTTGTGTTTCTATTTGCATGTGTTGAAAATTCATTTTTTCCACATTTATTTGACAGGAGAAACTGATGATTCTACTATTAAAGCTATTCGCTCCCGCCAAATGAAAAACTTTCATTTGGCATTAATGATATCCCAGGTAAATTTGTTCAAAATCTAATTTCATGCGTCATGTCATATGCTTGCGCTATCGTGCTTTCCGTTTGAGCTATATTAAACTTGTTAAGTTCAAACTTCAGTTACATGGTCTCAAAATTCAGATTTTACTTGATATTTTCTGAATCTGGAAGCATTGAAAATTATTATGCCCCTTGTCCTGCCTTTTTTCTGCCTGTTGATTGGCGGTAAATAGATTTAAACCTCTGGTATGACTGTGTACTCTTGCTAGACAATTCTTTTCGGATCTGGCAACATTGATATCTTTAAAATACTTAATTTGCATGCCACTTTGAGCACATTTAGTGCTGATGTAAGCTTCTGAATGCACTTGACCAGGGAACCCCAATGATGCTGATGGGGGATGAATATGGGCATACTCGACATGGAAATAACAACAGTTATGGGCATGATACTGCTCTTAACCATTTCCAGTGGGGACTGGTAAGTTTTTTTGTTCAGCTTTTGTTGAACTTTAATCTACGACTGGCATGTAATAATCTTTTGGCATGACAGTTGAAAGCACGGAACAACAATCACTTCAGGTTTTTCAAGGAGGTGATAAAGTTTCGACAAACACATCGTGTATTTGGTCGTGATACATTTCTTGAGAAAGTAATCTCCTTTTCCTTTTGTTTAATTTTTTTATGCATTCATGCTTGAATTTTAACTTTACAGATCCCCTTGTTCTAAGACTCATTGAACAATTATTGGTGTAGCATGATGTGACATGGCATGAAGACAACTGGTACGACTATGAGAGCAAATTCCTTGCATTTACGTAAGGACTTATGCCTGTTTTCTTTTTAAAGTACAGATATTTGATACCGTAAATTTGAATATTCTTTTCAAGATATTGCATGAGGGGAGTGGATGAGTAATTTATTAAGTGATCATGTCTTGCTTCAAGTTATCCTTACGTTTGATGGCTGTTGGTCCTTAATGCGGTTTTGTACTTTTGAGCATGCGCTGTTAGTTAGATACCTCCTAGAAAAGTATCTGATTTTTCCGTTGTTTTTCCCGCTTTCTGCTAACATCAGTCTTGGACTTGATTCTATGGCTTGCTGTATTATAGCATTTTCCATTTTCCTTTTTTTCTTGTTCAATTTATATTTCTCTTTTTAGTAAATTTAACCTTGAAGATTATAAGTTCAAGACTGTTAAATGCATCAGAAACATACATACTGAAACTATTGTTTTGCAGGTTTCATGACAATAGTGAAGGCGACATCTATTTGGCATTCAATGCACATGACTATTTTATTACAGTTCCAATGCCCGCACCACCGGTCAAGAGGAAATGGTTTCGTGTGGTTGGTTTTTCCCCCACTTCTAGTGCATAATCCTTTGTTTTCTAGACATTGTTCACCAAAGGATCTGCATTTTTTACCATATGCATTCCTTTGGAAAATCATAGATTGCCGCTGCCGTTAATTTTGTTTCTTATTGTCATCCCTCGTGTAAATAGCCCCGGTGATTCAAATAGTTGTTGACTTCAATGAAATGGAGCATATGTGTTCATTTCTTTATCATTATCATCCATTACCAAACTCTACTGAATACAAGCCTTGTTGAATTCCAGGTTGACACTAATTTGGAGTCTCCCAATGACATCGTGCCTGATGGCGTCCCGGGCATTGCAGGCACTTACAACATGGCCCCCTTCTCCTCAATTCTTCTTCAAGCAAAGTGATGACATAGCATTCCGAAGCTGTCTGCGGATGAGTTTTCCAAATGAAGTGGATTATCTGGAAGCTGGGTGAAGAATTCGGGTTCTTCCGATCTAGAACAAGATTTTCTAGTTTCATTCTTAAACTCCTCCAGCTCTAGCAATGCATGCTCATGCGACTGGGACCAGTAAAGTAAGTACAGAGTAGTTAAAATCACCAATAAGAGGAGCCACCAGCCTCAACCTTGTATATGCAGGGAGCTATGAAGACGTGTAATTACTAGAAATAAATGAGGTTCGTAGTGAAATTAAATATGAACAAATGAAACACTTGTAACTAACTTGGTATCTGAAAATTTTCGGATCAATTTCGTGTATGTAAAATTACTCTAATTATCAAAGTATTTGAATAGAAACATCGATTACTCGTGTTGTACGGTCATCCAATGAACAACATTGCCTGAGGAAAAGGAGAGAATCAGGGCTATCCCGTACAGAAGCTCTCCCACGGATTGTGGGAAGGCGTCTTGCGCAACAGTCCGACCAAGATACTTTTTTGACGGAATCTGCAAGAAAAACTTTGCAATTTTGACTTGATCCAGAGCAGTGAAGAGATTGTTGTCTAATTGTCTTATGATGCAACAGGGGAAAATAGACCCTCAACTATAACACATTTATGTAATAGAGAAAATAGTAGCAGTGGGCTCTTAACTTTAATCTAATTGGAGCAATGGACCCTCAACTAAAATTTCATGATCATTGGTCCCTCCAACTCATCAAAACATGTAGATATGGTCCTATTCATCAACTCAGTCAAGATTATGTCAAAATGAATCATGTCGAAATGACCATTGCTACAGTTTGATTAAAGTTGAGGGACTATTACTCCAATTGCGTTAAAGTTGAGGGACCATTTCTCCAATTGGGTTAAAATTGAGGGATATTTGCTTCTTGATTCAGCCTCACGTGCGTGACACATGACTCATTTTGATAGAAGTTCTAATGGAGTTGACGAAAATGACCATAGTTGCATGTTTTGATGAGTTCAAGGACCAATGGTTATGAATTTTTAGTTAAGGAACTATTATTCCAATTGAGTTAAAATTGAGGAACTATTTCTACAATTTCCTCTATAAACTATAAAAGTGGTTGTGTTTTGGGAATTTCCAACTCTCTGCAATCTACATCCACTCTTACCCATTTTTTGAAGATTTGGTTTTTATTCATTCAATTTTGTTTCTTCCTCACCCTCCTACCACACCATTCTTCATTCATCATTTATCGTCTATATCACGTACTTTCCTTTTCTAGAGATTAAATGTATAAGAGAGAGTCAATTACGTAATAAGTGAGATAATCATATCAGATATAAATAGAGTAATTTTGGGAGCCACGGGAAGTTTCTCACCATATCCCACAATAAAAACAAAAGGTTTCATGTTAGATCCCACATCGCTTAAGGGAGTGGATCCTTATGCCTTATATGTACATGCCCACCTCCAAATAGCACGAGTCTTTTTGGGAGCTCACTGGCTTCGGGTTCCATAGGAACTCCGAAGTTAAGTGAGAATGGGCCAGAGCATTCCCAGGATGGGTGACCCACTGGGAAGTTCTGCTCGCGTGAGTTTCCAGAAACAAAATCGTAAGGGTGTGGTCGGGGCCCAAAGCGGACAATATTGTGGTACGGCGGTAGAGTCGAGCCGGGGCCCGGGCTGGGATGTGACAATTTGGTATCAGAATCAATCCCTGGCAGGACATCGGGCCCCTAAGGGAGGTGGATTGTTAGATCCCGGTACGGCGGCGGAGTCGAGCCCGGGCCCAGGCCGGGATGTGACAATTTGGTATCAGAGCCAATCCCTGAGCACGAGGCCTTTTGGAAGCTCACTGGCTTCGGGTTCCATAAGAACACCAAAGTTAAGCGAGAATGGGCCAGAGCAGGGGAGTGGATCGTTAGTTCCCACATCGCCCAGGGGAGTGGATCTTCTATGCCTTATATGTACATGCCCACCTCCAAATAGCACGAGACCTTTTGGGAGCTCACTGGCTTCGGGTTCCATAGGAACTCTGAAGTTAAGCGAGAATGGGCTAGAGCATTCCCAGGATGGGTGACCTATTGGGAAGTTCTGCTCGCGTGAGTTCCCAACTTCCCAGAAACAAAACCGTGAGGGCGTGGTCGGGGCCCAAAGCGGACAATATCGAGCTACGACGGAGTCGAGATCGAGATGCGGTGGGGACCGAGCGGGGATGTGACATTTCAACATTTCCCATTTGCACAGGTGGTTAACTCCACGACTCTTTCTGTGTTTCCATTCATCTTCGTCTGTAAAATTCACATTTATGCATATCAAACCAGCCATGTTTTTGGTTCACGCGATATCAACTTTTGCTTCAATTAGAAATTAAAATTAATTCAACACCATAACCCTAATCAGGCACTTCCGAATCTAGTAGTAGTTTATATATGTGTTCAATGAAAGCATACAAATAATTAATTAAATAAGTTCCTAACCCTTATTTAAATGAAATCAATTTGTTTATCTGAGTCCTAATCCTTCTTAAGCATGTACTTTCTTTGGCCCTTTATTTGCAGAACAATATTTATGGCACGAGTATATTGTCACTGTGCATTCTCATGCCATGAACGTATTAATTGTAACTTACATACTTTCCTATCATTTCCTCACAATTTGGATTGAAGTAACTAACTTATCAAAGAATGTTAGTACCTCAGCTGAACTACAAAACCATAATATTAACAAAAATAAAAGGGTTTCACATTAACGCATTTGTTTATCAATTCTAATTCAAAGTGTCTACAAAATAACACAGTTTTCCCGCTGCTCTTTATCATGCATAATTGACCTAGGTACGGTGTTTTAATAGCCTAATCTAAATGTTAATTAGTGTGATTTGACACTCCAAATGTGGATTATCTGCTCGAACATAGGATGATGTTGGCCACTCAAACCGAAACAAAAAGCAGTTGGAATGCCTGTAACACATTATCATGCTTGGGCAAGGGGCAACAAAGAAAACACATACGGGCCACCACCACCACATAGTGTCGAGGACGGGGCCATTAGGTACACCCAAAGTACCGTACCAACTGAATGTGGATGGCGCATGGTGACTCGAATCAGAGGTACGGGAGTGATAGAGGAGGGTAACGTCGACGCTGACCATACATGGACGTGGAGGTTATGATAACGCCAAGGGATCGATAAGGAAGATAGTAGAGCTGAAGAATTTAATTATTTGATACAAGATGCTAGGTATAAATCTCTTCACATTCTTGAGTTGGCCTCAGTGATTTGTATATTCAGCATGTGTTGTGCATAATGATCTTTCATTTCTCTCATATTCTTTGTTATAAACAATCTAAAATGGCGTTGGTTGCCACTAGTATATTACAGTCTAGTAATATATATATATATATATATATATTTTTTATAAGTAAAAGATCTTTAGTTTGACTTATATAATTTAGGGTTCGTCTCACTGTATCCTATAGCTCAAATCTCTAACACATTAAATTAGAATATCATTGTATTGAATAAAAATGGAGCAGGCTCGACCAAAGACAATTTTGCAATGTTAATGAGGTTAGTGTTTTTTCATTGTAAACAGGAGGAAAAAAAAATTAAAATGTGAATAAAGTAGGGTTAATGACTTCAATCCAATTGATTTTTTTTCGAGTCGTGAGTTTTTCAACATAACGTCAGTTTGCAAGTAATCTGAGCTCAACCCTAGATTTCGAACTTTGAATCAAATTTAAATCTACACTTAAGCTTAGACCTTAGGCTCCGATCTAACTTTGACTTTAAATTCAACGTCTCCAACATTTAATCTTATACGCCAATTTACCACTTGTAATTAAGTAAAGTAATTAGTTGTATGAAGAGGTTGGACCTGACCTTAGATCCATAGGGTAAATTCTGTCCACCAGGGATTGACGTGATTAACCTTATTCAATCATATTTTAAATTATTTATTTTCCTTTTGTTTACGATGAAAAAACACTTATATTAATCGACATTTGCGCTCTTCAGTATACCCTACTTGAAAGTGGGAAATATTTACCTTAAAGAGCACGGACAATGCTCCTACAAAACACAATTACCAAATTAATTCAGGGGTTAAAAATGAAAGATATTCTATTTATATATATATAAAATAGAAAATCCAAGCAAAACACAGAAATTTTCCGCTAATAAAAGTAAATCGAATTAAGATTTTTACCAGAAAAAACAAACGCGTTTGCAGGCCTACCAATATGGACGGCTGGGATTTTAACCTTCCCCATAATTTTTTGCAAAAGACGGGTCTTTCCATACACGTGTACGGGTGAGACTCAACGTCAACAGACTGAAATACAAACCCCAAAACCTCACTATATATATTCCTCCTCCTGTCTTTCCCTTTCAACCGTCTTTGTCCAAATCACAAACCCTCCTCCTCCCTCTCTCTCTCTCCACTTTCTCTCTCTACCTGTCTGTGTTCTCTCTCCTTACTCACAATGGCTCGCTCTTCATTCGCGTTGTTGATGGTGACAGTGGCTCTCCTCGCCGCCTCCGCCTTCGCCGACGACAAGGCTAAGGTTGCCTCATCCACCTCCTCCCAATCACCATCATCCACTCCACCCCCCTCATCAAACCCAGCAGCAGCTGCCAAGACACCATCCGCCACCCCGGCAGCGACCCCAGCAGCGACCACATCCGCCACACCAGCAGCGACCCCATCCGCCACCCAAGCAGCGACCCCATCCGCCACCCCAGCAGCGACCCCATCCGCCACACAAGCAGCGACCCCATCCGCCACCCCAGCAGCGACCCCATCCGCCTCCTCTGAGGCTCCCAAGTCCTCGGCTTCATCAACCTCTCCGTCCTCCGCCCCCACCACCTCCTCCTCCTCCTCCCCATCCAGCTCTCCATCATCCGACTCTCCACCCTCACCACCCACCTCCACTCCCGCCTCCGGCCCATCCACCTCCGACGTCACCTCTTCTGCTCCTACCGAGTCGACTACGTCTGCTGAGGCTCCCGCCCCATCTGGTGCATCCGTGAACAGAGGCTTCTCTGCCGGTTCCGTGGTCGCAGTCGTCATCGCAGCGTCGTTTTTGGCCTAAGATGTGTTTTGCGGACGAGGCCTTTATCCGCTGGTTCGGTCACCGAGAGAGAGATGCAGCAGGCGGATCTTGAGTTTCGTATATTAGCGGGTAGAATTTAACTACTATTTTTGGTTTTTTAGTTTTTTTCAATAAGGTGGATTATTATTGGTGATGGAGATATTATTTGGACGGTGTTGATTTGATCGGACGGTGGTTCTACGGCAGATGATTACTCCATCGGCCTTAATTATTAATTATAATTATTATTATTAACTTCATCATTACTGTTTCTAATGATGATGACTATGGAGATTCTTTTGTTATGATCTAATGATATATATTAATTATATTTAATTTGTTGAGTTTAATATCTTTGATTTAAGCATGGTTGTGTTTCTTTGTTTGTTTAAGGACTCTCTGCGCCGTTTAATTAACTCATTTTATGTTAGTGACCTTAATTATTAATTCGAAAGTAATTTTCAAGTAAATTTAATATTTCAATTATTGTATAGTCTGGCCTTATTTTTACTAGTTTGATAAATTATCAATTTAATTTTACCATTAATTTTGTACTATTGAACTTTTCAAGAAAAAATAATAATTTTTATCCTTCTCACGCACTTATTTTTATTTTTTATATTTTTCCAAAGCACTTGTTTTTTTATTTAATATTCTGTTTAAATAATAAAACGTGAGAATCATACAAAGTAATGTTTAGTTTAAATAAATTAAACAGAGACGGGAATGTAGTTTAATTCCTTAATAAATAGTGTTAGCTTTATCATGCGTATTGGTTCGAATCTCTTATTTTTTCAAATTATTAAAATAATTTGAGCCCTCTCTTTAATAATAGTAAATTAAAAAGAAATCAAAACGCATATAATTAAACCTTAGTCTTTGATAATTAAAGAGATGGTGAGATTTTAAAAAGTGTGCGATTATTGTTTGTATAATTGGCGTGTTAATATTATAAAATAATTTAGTATTTCTCATTTTCTTAAACTGAATTGGTTTTTGTCGTTTGGTGAATAAAAAGTAGAGCAAAGGTCTACAGAGTACAGACCCACGTGGTTTGCGACAGATAGACATGCATAAAGCAACGCACTTTAGCTTTTGAGAGAAGTTGAAAGAAAGTGAGGGTTTATGTTGGTTGAATCCGAATCCCCTGATTTCGAGAATCTGTAAATTATGTCTGTTTATTATATATATAGTATTATTCTCCTATCAGAAGTTACTTAAATTTTTTATTTAAAATTCACACAAATAGTATCTGATCAAAATTAATCTTATGATGTACAATAAACTAACACGATTTATAAATTTTTGAGATCTATCCGAAGAGGATCCTATTGGATGTTGGTTTAGTATTAATTAATTTGTGGGCCTTTTGTGTTTGATAAAATTTTGTTGGTTCTGCGATTTGATAACGATTGATGTTGATTAAAAAACGTGCGATAAGAATCCTCTAGCGTATGGCGCCATAGGCCAACAGATCGTATAAAGGATCGGATAGGATTAGTTATATGGACTCGATCGTTTGACGTTCATTCGTATTAAATAAATACCAGATTAATTTAAAATGGTATACACCTGCTTAATAAAACCACCTAAATGGCTTGGATTATTAGTCGGTTTTGCTCTCCTCTCTCGCAAACTCGGCCCTCTCTCTCGCCTTCTCTCGGCGTCATCGTCCTCCCCGTCACCTTCTCTCGCCATCATCGTCCTTCCCGTTGCCTTCTCTCGCCATCTCTGCTCTCCTCGTCCTCGTCGCCGTCCTCGTCGTCCTCTCCTTGTGGCCTTCCTAGTCGTCTACTCTCCATCTGATAATTGGAGATGCCCACAAATTCTCTTACCGGTCGTCTAACTCACTCGCACCAACCACCGCACAAAGAGAGTTTCATTCTCGTTTCACAACAGTTAATTCGAATTGGGGTTTTTTAGTACTGCTGTGGGTTGCAGATTTTAATTCTGATATTTGGGAGATCTGATAATTTGGCTGTTTGAATTTAAGTGCGATTTGGATTTATCATTTTGCTGCCGCGATCTGGTCTGGGTTTTCTTAACCTGGGTTGGCTGAATCTTGGTTGAGAATTGATGATGGAATTTGAAAATTAAGAAAAACTTATCTGGGCAATTTTTTTTTTTAAAAAAAAGGAAAAGGGATTTGCTCTTATTTGGTGCCTTTTCATTTGCTTTTTATTTTGAGAGAAATACGATATTTGATATTCATTGCAAACAAAGCAATACAAGGGCAAATTGACAACAAACTGATGATAGTGTGCATATTGGGCCTCGATAAAACCTTGTCGGAGAACCCGATCTAAGGAAAAAGAGTGTCCCGCACAACGAAAGGAACTATCCCCAAATGTCAATGCATAAACAAATTACAAGAAATCCCTAAGCAAATCAGGGGAATCTTCCACCCACCAAACATGTAGCGTATAACCATTGCTGTGCTGTGAGCGTCAACCGTGCGGCAAAGCATGCGACCATGGCTTCCATAGTCCCTTCCACACGCTGCAAAACCAGCCTGAACCACCAACTGAAAATGTATCCAACAAATTAGAGGTAACTCGACGCCAAACGCCGTAAACAATCTTCAGACAGACACTCTCCTAAAGAACCTAAGGAGACCTAGGAGCCCTAGAGAGCAATTTTCCTAGGAATACCAGGACTAAACAATGAAAACTAAATTAAATTAAAATTACAAAAACTCGCCTGAAGCGAAACAAAGGGAAAGAAACCAAGAAGGAACCACAATCCGGCGCACTAGGCCAGTGGGATGCCTGCATCCACACACCAAAACCAAGCCGCACTAGCCGAAGGGGGCCACAACCAGATCTGGAAACCACATGCAGCGGGCCTCCAACCAGATCGACCCAAGCTGTCCGCAGATGAACCCCAGAAAAATCGCTGGCAGAATCGAAGCGGATCTCCCAGCACCAAGAGGGAAGGCAGAGGAGGCACCTACTGCCAACAACCCAAAAACCAAACAACAACACCGATTCGGACCCACAAACAAGGAGACAGAGGAAGGCTATGAGAAGGAGGAGATGAGGGATAGGTTGCCCACCGGCCCCCAGCTTTAGCTAGAGGCCGGCGGCGGAGGCTAGGGTTTCTGAGGCTGAAGACTTTCTATTCTCCTTTTATTTGCTTTTTATTTTGAAGATTAGGATTTGAAATGTATTCGGGTTTTTAGATAATTACATTGAATTCATATCTGGTCAGTATAAATAATATGGTACATTGAATTCATATCCGATCAATATAAATAATACGGTTATTAATTCGATGTTACACCAAACGCTCCATTAATTTAGTCAGTACTATCGATAGCTATTTATTCTTATATCCGATTAAAATAGTCAGTACAGTTCGAGTTACCAAACGAGGCCTTAATGTATTGTATAATTGTATTGGAAGAAAGTTATCTTTATATGTTATAGCCTATAGGGCAAGTTCACTGATTTCTTTCTTTTTTAATATTTAATAAATCTAATTCATTAATGTCACCGTTTGTGTGTGTGTGAATATATATATATTCCTTCTCACAAATGCACAAACTTTCTATTTTTGATATATTGGTCTCACTCAATGCAAAAGTTGCTTTGATGAATAAGAGAAATGATAAGTAAACATTTTTTTTTCACCCGCCACTTTTGTCTAATTATAGCCGCTAGACGCGTAATAAAGAGTTGAAGAGTTGTGTGTAGAAACTAAAAAAGATATGTGAAAATCATTTCTTAAGAAAATGTATGAAAATTTTATTTTGATACCATTTAATTAGAGTTAGTCTTCATCGGTGTGAAACTGCTCTAAATAAGTAGAGTTTTTTTGGTGTACCATGGAGATTTTTCACGATTATTTTTGAATATATATATATAAGTGGAGGAACACTTGAATATTTTTTCCCTCCAGTTGTATAAAAATATATGGCGTAACGTCTAATGTTCCGGACACATTGAAAAGTCTCTCCTAATTAAGCAATAATGCTTGAACCTAGAAAATGATACCTTTTCTTTCGTGCAAGCTCAAACCCTAAAAATGATCTTTTCAAGTTTTGTAAGGATGGGACAAGGCATTTCAAGGTATTTTTATTATAACAATTAATTTTGGTTAAATACTCAAAAAAATAATATCAATTTACTGGTTTTAGTGGCAGATCCACAAGGGGGACGTGGTTAGTTGACCCCATGGCAGCCTGGAAATTTGTTTGGGAGTGTTTGATGACATTTGGATCATTCTATTAGTAATTACTTTGTGCACTGGTGTTTGACAAAATGTTCGAGTGAAACTCGACATCTTTTGACAATGTCTTTGTATGCGTTGCAAGGCTTGCCAGATGACTATAGCCAACCAACTATTTGACCTGTTCTGTCCAAAAATGTTTGTGCGTTGCTTGTGCTATTTCCTTTTTAACCCCCAAAAAAAATTTCTATATCCGTCACTGACTATTTTAACGTTATAAATTATAAGAACCAAAATGAAACCCTAGCAAATTACAGAGCATGATCTCTACTCTTTGCTGTTTTTAGGATAATAATCGCGGGTTTAATCTAAATTTTGTTGCTGGGATTTAATTTTAAATTCACATGTCACAATCTCATCAATTTGGATATCAATATTGTTCTGTTTTCGTGAAAATTCCCTCAAGAATCTTTGATCTGTGAAAAATGACAATGCGTGTGAGATTACAAGACATGTGGAACACGTACAAAACTGGACACGACAACAAAACACTAAATTGTACAAAAAGATTGTCTTCACGCACCTAAGAAAGTTCTCAAATTACTTTACCGTACAAACGTCAAATTCAAAGTCATTTCTTCCCTTCTCCTTCTTATTAACGCATGAAAGAATCAAAGAGTCTCGACGAAGAATAGATGACTTAAGAATCACTTTACCAGGAGGTGGATTCGCTCACGTCTGTGTGGAGATAGAACTTGGAAATCACTCGATTAATGACAACGGAATCACTCACGTCACTAATCGTGAATTCACTCACACGATCAAACCAAAGCGATTGATTTTTCGAAAGAGAAAACACTCACTTTAATTGCACAAAAGAAATATATTTATAAAGAGTATAAACACAAATAAAAACCCAAGTGCGAATTGGACTTTTAGTCTCCCCAAAACTATTTAAAATGTTGTTAAATGACTACTAATATTTGTGTTGCTCTAAAACTTAAATTAAATATATTTGATGGTTCCAACATCTATGAGACTCTTGGTAAATTTCTATACATGCATCAAGTGGGTCTTTACCATGGTGGTGGAAATGTGTTGAGTTTTTGCATGATGACGTGAGTTCAAACCCCATCGATGACTAATCTAACAAAATCTATCATTTGAACAAAAAAAAAAAAAAAAAATTCTATAAATGCATGAGAGCCTTGATTACTGCATCAATTATAATCTAAACATCATCTCTTCAAGTCACTTATTACTATAGTCTCATTTGTAAGTAAGTAAGAGGTCTTAATGGATATTATCTAACACTGCAAATTGACGATTCGAATTTTACAATGACAAGTTTGATACTTCTTTTTTTTTTTTTTTTTTTGTGCGCCATCCTTTAGTATAAAAATGTCATTATGTGAAAAAAGATCACCTTTTGAAGAATTCATTCAATGTGAGGATGCTATTTATTATCATAACCATCAGTTTGTTCGACACATTGATGTCTTGATGACTAAACAATTTCCGAATCAAATAATTTTTTGAGTGATAATACATATTTAGATGATGATAAAAAAAATGATTTCAACTATGAAATTTATACGGTAAAACGATGTCAGGAAGAAAAACTTCCTTTCTTAAGGGAGGAGGGAAGTATATATTATCCGATGTGGAAATGAGCTCAAGCTTATGGTTAGCTTAGTGGAGCTGGAATAAGCCACAAACGACCCAAACTTGAAGCGTACATATCCAATTTACAGCCTTAGATGTAAGCAATGAACTTGAAAGTGAAAAAAATCACTCAGCTACAGATAAATTACAATCTGACATATGTACGTTCATTCGTTTTTTTAACTAGTTAAGGTATGAGATAACTGAGATTGTGATTTGCAGGTTACAATCTTAATACAAAATTGTAAATTAACACCACCTTTTATAACCTAATCCCTTTTACTTTTATTTCTTAGTTAATTTATCAATTTACCTTCATTTTATAATCTGGTTTACCAGTTTATCATCTGTTGGGCTCTAGTTCAGCTTGTGTGTTACAATTGGGTTCAGACCAATTCGACCTTGTTTCCAATGGGCCTATGGGCCAGCTCGTTGCCTCCGTAGTTAAACTTCAGTCATTTTTTATTTTTCTTTCTTTTTCTCTTTCCATCTTTACAAATTCAATTTTTATTTTTTATTTTTGAAAAAGGGGAAACTGGTTGTAAGTTGCGGTTATCCATCGCTTCTGGGTCCGGAAAGGTTATGAAGAATTTTACCCTACCCGTGACCACATTGCAAATCTTTTCAATTTGTACTTATTTTTTCTTCACTTAATGCAATTGCTATAATTTTCATTCGGTTAATGAATTTAATTAAATCGCTCCAAGATTATTTTTCTTTTCAAATTTCATATTTATAGTAGCAAATATCGATTAACTACCAAAACAGAATTAGAATGAAAAAAAAAAAAGAATCATTCTCGTTCATGTTTGAAAAGTTATAGTACGTGAAATTGTTGTTGAGTGAGATGGGTTTGGGAATCATGGTCCTTCAAAAGCAAAGTGCATAATATATATGAACCTCAATCATGCTACACAAATAATGTATCATGGACCCTAGAAACTCAAGATTCAAGAGTACTTAAAATTTAAACAAGAAGAAATAAAATAGCACTGCCTCTATCCTGGCACTTGGAGTGATATCATCTCATCAGCTGCCAAACTTAAATTAGAAGGAACATACAAAAACCAACCAAACTAATAAAACTCCACAAAGTCACAACAAGAGAGCTAGAGTGGCTAGTCCCATCACCAGTTGATGAGGGTTTGGTGGTACTTGCAGGGGTGGTTCCCGTAGAGTTACCGTCGGAACCACCGGATGCTGATTTACCGTTGCCGGATGGTGCTGCGGTTGATCCTGACGCTACAGTCACAGAAAGCTTCATCCCCATCGTACAATGCCCAACCGTGCCACAAATGTAGTTATGAGACCCGGCAGTCTTGAGGGGAATGGTGGTTGTTCCGCTGCTATCACTTGTAATTGAATTTCCCACAGTGCAAGTTTTGTAGTCACTGTCAGTCACTTCGTCCACCGTGTGCCCACTTCCATAGTTGAACACTAACATGTACAAAAATTTAGGGAAAATTGACACAATCAGTTCAAACGGAAACCAAGTGGCAGTGTTACTAGACTATAAATAATTCTAACACCACACTCGTTAAATAAAATTGACCTGATCAATTATCTAAATTGATTATATATACGTAATTCTCAAAACACGTATCTAGATTGAAAGTTTGTACTTAATTCTCAAACTTTACTCATTAAACAAGAGCTCCCTTAATCAATAGTCTAGGTTGAATCTGTACGTAACTCTGAAACAACACATCAAAATAACACCTCATAAACATTATTTTTGAAGCATGTTCACAACAAATAATTAAAAGGGAGTAAGGATTTTACCCAGGCTGTCACCAACTTTAAAGGTCTTGCCACTAGTCCAGGTGCTATAATCCACACCACTGGCCCACCCAGAGGAGTCTCCAACGGTGTACACAGTGGCTAAGCAGCTTGGCATCATGACCATGGCAACAACCAGGACTAAACCCACAATTCTGGCCATTCTCTATGAGCTAGCTACAATATGAGAGAGAGAGAGAGAGAGAGAGAGAAGCCTTTTGCGATGATATAATTCTAAAGAGTGGGAATTCAGTTATATAATGGTATGAAGGGGGTTGGAGTAAGTAGGGTTTGGTGGCCCTTGGTCGACTTACTTCCCATGAAATGCAAAATGTTCCGTCAAGGAACTCATTGCATGGGGATGACTTAGGTTAGACGTCACACCTAATGCTTTGTTGTAATAATGTGACCCTTTTTTCTTTTTATTTCTTTTTGCATTGTTAATCTCTTAACTTTTACAAGAAAGAAATGTAATGATAAATAAGGCTATCATAATCTAGGTTTGTTAGGATAATGTTCCATCTTTCTTTTAAACCCATTTCTAAGCACCAAAGTGGACTAATTAAATTAAAGAAATGTGATCAAAAGGTTGGTTTACTTTTAATTTGTTGTATGGCTTTGTGAACAGACCTTTCACCATCTCTTTAATGATGGATTGCGAATTAAGAAAAGATTAACATGTTATGCTCATAAGAGCTATGATTAATGCAACGAGAATCCAAAGATAATCATAATAGATACAAAATATGTGAAACATGATCCACATTTGAAATTTTGTAGTCCTAATAGAGAAAAAAAAAATTGTATTGCACCCTAAACCCTTATTACATACATATGGAAATGTCTTGTTACTCCAAATTAGTCAGCCTACAATACTCCCATAAAAAAATTATAGGAGAGAATAATATTAAAAATGAGTACGTAGTGACTTCTTAAGAGTGCAAATAACATTTTTCTAATAGAAATGTGAGTTGTATTGGTTGAGTATTGACATAACGCTAAAACAAGCAGGAGGTGATCTCCCTTTCATGACCCCCAACGCAAGGGTAGAGGAGTAGCAAGTTGAACTTCTGATTGACATGGACACAAAAAATTCTCGACGTTGAGGGAGATTTGAGATTATATAAGTAACTTAGTGCAACATGACAAATTTCATTGAGAGTAATCAAAGCTCTTTATAGATTGTCTTCAATGAACACGCTTACACAAGTTCAGGGACAAAAGTAAAATAGAAATAAGTTTAGAATCGAAGCAAGAAAATCGTAAGAAGTTAAGAGAACAAATTTACAATCAACCTTAAATTCAAATATAAAGAAAAAAAGGGTTTCAGTGTTGGTTACTAGTTAGCATGAAAAGAACGTAAACCTTACTAATATTATTTCTAGTTCTGGACCTTCTGGTTAATCTTTATATTCTTGTCCAAGTACAAACATTGGTCAAAGTGGGTTTGGTCTTTGGAGATGAGAAGTCACATTCTCTGAGCAAAACGGTTCACCTAACAAAGTGAGCATTAGACGTTATGGGCATGATTTTCTGTTCATGCATGAGATGAGTCATGACCCAAATAAAAAATGTGGGTCCATCTCACCACATGTCAAGCTTTTTCATATGTGAAAAATAGGGTTTGATTACTTTGGTTTTGGTAAGGGTTGTTGGAGGCCATATGGTTCCACCAACTAGCTATGTTAGGGAATCTGGCTAGCAAACAATTGCTCAGGGAAAAGAATTATACTATGAATCCCAATTGTTTTGAGGGAGATAGTTGAAGAATTGCACTTGTAATAATGCAATGACATTTTTTTTTTCTTCTAGAATCGTACTCTGAAACGTAGCTAGTTCATTTGTAAAGAATAATATTTGCATCCCATAGCGGTTCATTATGAAAATGTTAATTAGTACCTACACCATTAATTTGTTTCATTCATTCGATGATTAAACGATCTCTGATTTTAGTAATTTTTTGTAGGAAGGATCTTTAAGTGCTGATTAAGAATTTAAACGATTCTGAGTATGAAATTTATGTGGCACGAAATAGACTAAAAGTGGACAAGTTCCAAAACAAATCCTGAAAAATCTCCAATGCCATAATGCATACCTAATCCTTAACTAAAATCTCAACGTTAAAAAGCATTCAATCTCTTTTCTGGTTTGTGTGTTTTTCTTTCAATTGAAGACACAGTACTCACACTCAAATAATGTAGGCAAAGATTACAAAATTTCTTTTTATAGGTTAGAGGGTTTTTGGGCGGTCATCGGCACGGTAATCTACATCCCAAAAAGATATAGAAACTTGACCAAGTGTAGTGATACTTCTTCAAATGTTGGCAGATGTTTCAAGTTTGTAGTCGCTTATGCCGTGAATACGAAAAATGAAAAACAATGGAAACTTGATTAGGATTCCTTTTTTTTTTTTTCTTTATAAGGAAGACCAAATGTCACATATATAGAAATAAGATCTCAAAAATGAACCTAAAGTTTTAGAGTTAGGTGACAAGATACAGATCAATAGACTGAAATATTTTCTAGTACAAGTAGCTCAATTTATCCAAACTTGTAGCCTACGTACAAAACCAGCCTCGAGCCTTCCAGCAACTTGTATAAGTACCAAAGTGACGGAATCCACTGAATGTTCCTCCCCCTTCCCTCCCAAACGATGGGCGAAAATCTCACCAAGTATGCAGGGAAAGTCCGAGCGAGCATACACAAATGTTCCTGCAAACGAGAGGGTAGGAGATAGATTATTACTATGATGGTACCCCAAAGCACAGATAATTGTTTAACTAGAATGCTTGAATAAGAACGAAGTTCAAAAACTCATTCAGCCTTATATAGCAAGTTTGTCTACCACTCTCTAGAAAGCAAATTCTTCTAGAAGATCAAGGCAACCCGTACTTCTTAAATACACTTTTCCCGAATCGTTATCCAGAGGTCCAGAACATCTCACAGTTTTCCGATCGGTATGGCTAATAGTTTGGAATCCAAAGAGAGATACGCTAAGTTGCTATGCAAAGTGCAAACAGAGACATGTTGAGAGAGGCTAAATGCGACAACCTCTATTCAACTTTAGGTCAATGGGTAAAAAGTAACGGACTTTACTTTCAATTTATGTAATTAAACTTCTGGATGAAGACATTAGCAATTTACCGTACATATCTAATTCGAAATAGTTTAAACAATTGAGAAGTTTTTCTCAGGAAAAAAAAAAAAAAATACACAATTTGAGAAGTTACTGCAGAAATTTTGGTACCATATTACTATGCATATTCGAGCGAACCAACTAATGCTCCAAGTCACTGAAAGAACTAATTATCCGACTAACAAAATGCTTATTACAAAGCTAAACAAAAATCAAAACACAAAACTAGCTACATTAGCTTCAAACAAGCAGAACATGATTTAAAGAGAGGACATACCAACACAAGTATGATGTGAACATAATGCAGATAATTCACCGTGCCAGCCAAATTCAGTTTGTATCATTGACAACTGTGTTCACTTCCTCGACACTAGAATTCAATTCAGCAGATTTATCACCCAACTCAGAACTTTCTGTTTTTGGTACCTTAACAAATTGTTTACCACGTGCCACACGAATTCGTCTTCCCATAAGCAGCTGCAGGGAAAAAGTTTCCAAGAGGAAATCTTAATATAGTTTACTAAATGTCTGTATAGAATGCAGTTGAGAATTTTAACTTTTCATGCCCTAGACATGATTTGAACACATAATTTCAATTGAATCGGAACAATCATCAAACAGAAAATTACCTTCCCGTGGGAAGCAGAAAGAGCTGCCTCGGCCTCGGCCTTGGTTTTGAAGCCCACAAATCCATATCCTGCGGACCTTCTCGGGTTATTTTGGAATACAATTTCTGCGGTAACAACATTATAATCCTCTGACTTAAAGAGCTCCTTGAGATCTTTAGATCTTGCTTCATATGGCAAATTTTCCACATACAAATTGAAAGTTATTGGCTTGGGTTGCGAAGAAGGGGGAGGAATCTTCGTCTTTTTTGGCCTGGCATAAGCCATCTTTATGACACGACCCTCCATTTCCTACAAGGCATTGCAAATAAGAGAAAATCACAATATGGGAAGGAAGCCACATAAGTATCATACATTTAGTTGCGCAAAATATAGTGGAAGATAAAACTAATTTTGAAGAACTTTTGATTTCCTTATCTGACACGTTTGCAAAGCAGAAAAGCCAACGTATCTTGTAATATTTTACTAGTTAACCCAAGTGTTTCATTGATTCTTGGACTTAAAAAGGAGACACTTAACCCATTAAACTATAATTCGTGCGTTTGGTTCTTATCGTAATGTCTTTTCTAAACATTAATGAAGTGAGCAGTTTCTCAGTGGCATATTGATCACTTATTCAAGGGCAGAAAATGATCTAGTTCTCCAATATTGAGAAAACAGTGGCAGCACAACAGTACTTCCCTCTTCCCTTTCCCTTTCCCTAAAACATCTTCTAATCCCCACCACCGCTATCATCCCATTCAAGCACATATCTCTTCTCATCGCCCTAAAACTTCACAAAAACCACCCCTGCCCCTTTCTTAAATTCTCTCTTGCTTTCTCCTCTTGACAATTTGCCACTCTTAGCCATTCTCCTAGCACCAAAAGGTCTCCTTAGAAGAAGAGGAACAAACCCAGCGGATGAGGAAACTACACTATAAATTGACAACTTGGATCGAGGATGTGCCTATGGATTTCAGCTATTCTTCAAGTGGGAAAAACAAAGGGTAAAGCAACCCAATAGAGTATGTGTTCCTATGTTTAAGAAGGATGTAACTGACAGTCGAGGTTATATTCATTACACGATTTTATAAAGATTCTGGTGGTTAAGTATGTGCAGGTTCCATAGATTTTATCACTCTGCAATATGTATGCCTTATGTGGCCATTACTATAACAAAATAAGAAATTTGCATCAATTTTCCCCATCCAAAAATATACTTTCACTTCCAGCCCCAAACAGTTTCTAGGGCACCAAACAAGTTTCCTTGTCATTTGACAGGGTACTTTAAAAGCCTCCACAACAACAAAAAGCTATTTACGAGCATTGTAGAAGTACAGGATATCATAGTTCCAGCTCAATTCCTCATTCCTTGATGCTAGATTAGCTCTGATTGTTGAACAAAGTTGAAGGTATGTCCACCAAGAGTAAGAAGGTCACAAACCAATGTCAGAGGTGGAAAAAGGTAAATAAGAAAGTGAGCCTGTGAGAGGGTATGGCGCTAAATAATGGCGCCATGAGAAAGAATGAAGGCATATAGATGTTTTGGCATGAATTGATGACAATGATGATGGAGTTAGCTGGTTTCTAGAGGTGTCAGAAGCCTCTAAGAAATTGCCATTTATGCTCTCAGTGACTGAATGAATGACTTTTATCTTCTACAAATGAAGAGATGAAACAATAGACCTCCCCTCCAGGAATAGGATAACAATTAGGCCCTTAAATAAGTAGTCATGTGCCACCCCCAATCGTATGAAACAATACAACGTCTCACATTCCCAGATTCAGTGCCCAATATGGGAGAGAAGTTAAACTTAAAAGTCGAAGTGCCAATAAATTCAGCTCCAAAGTAAAGACACAGGGCAAATGCACACAGATATACATAAAACAAAGAACTAAAATTCTCTTCTTATATTTTCAAACGGCAATGAATTTTTCAATACGAACGAAACAAACACAAAACAAGTAGTCAAGTAGATAAGTAGAACCCTACATAAAGTCTCATCTAGTGAAAAGTTATAAAACTCCCAAATTTTGGAACTAGCAGTCTTTCTCGCTGACCAAACCGAGCATAAAACTAAACTCACAACAACACAAACATTCACAGAAGATAACACAACACGATACACTTACAGATGATTCGAGATTATCCAGAGCCGTACGAGCCTCCTCGGGTGAACCCATTGTTACAAATGCCAAACCCCTGTTCCTGGTCTTGTCGTACATGGCAAGCTTACACCACCACAGGAAAAAACAGACAAAAACAATCAAAACCCATGAAATAAAATAGCAAATTATTAATACCATAAAAAAAAAAAATCCCTCTTCAAAGCAATGAAAAATGGAAAAACCTCAACGTCCACGACGGTGCCGTACTTCTCGAACACAGTACGGACGTCTTCCGGGGTACAATGCCAAGGAACATTCTGGGCAAGCAATCTTGTGTCGGAGAACTCTTCGGGCTCTGCCTCGAGAACTGGGCTTTCGTCGATGGCTTGGTCTTGGGCGGCGGCGGAGAATTGGAGAACGAAATTGCCGAGCTTTTTGGCCCTGAGGGAGGAGGAGCGAGAGTGGGTTTGGGGGAGAGAGATAGAGGGGGAGGAAAGAGAGGTGGAGAGCGAAAGAGTGGTCGAAGCGTGCTTGGAGAGGTGGTGTGGATTTTGGAGAGAGAGGAGAGGTGTGAGAGGGAGGAGTTGTTCAGTGGGGAAAGAGAGATGACGTAGTAAAGCCATTGCTGTCGAGCTTTGTTGTGTCTGTGAAGGGGGAAGTTGGAAGTTGGAAGTTGGAAGTCGGAAGTAGGGGTAGGGAGCGTGTGTTGGATGGAGTTTTGGATAAGCAAAGTCTTGCGGTGTCAAGTGGGAGACTGGCAGCAGAGGTGATTAATTACAGAGTTGCCTAGAGGGAGTTTAGAAGGGCAAATTTAGAAAAGTAACCATATTTTAGATCTCATATAGAATTATAACCACTATTTGATAATTCTAACCAAAATTTGACGTAAAAAACAACAATTAATTGAGATCTTGAAGCATAAAAGAGGTAGCCTCTTGAATACTACCCAGTACCCCTACTCTCGAAACCCCTCCATTTCCTAACACTCTTTTTTAATCTATATATATATATATATATTAGATATGGATATTCAAATGTAATAATAGAACATGAAAAATGAGCCATGGTATGAAATATCAAAAAGTTGATTTAGGAATTGGAAGCTACAACCAATCATTTCATTGTTTCTTAGACAATTTGAAAAGGCTGTTGCGTCCTTCTGTTTTTTTTTTTGTTAGAACATCCCTAATGCTTAATTATGCAAAATTGGCAAAGGGTGCTCTTCTGGTTTAAGGTGAGAAACCAGAAGGTTGTGAGAGAGTTTAAAGGAGTTTTTGTTGTGAGAAACCCTAATATTAAGGGTACATTAGTACTTTTACATCAAATTTTGGTTAGAATTATCATAAAACTAAAATGGTGGCTATAATTCTATATATGATCTAAAATATGGTTACTTTTCCAAATTTCCCATTTAAAAGCTCGAAATCTATTAATTTTTTCCAATTCATTCGATCTGATAGTCGAAAATTGAAAGGAATGTGTGAGATGTAAAATTAGAAAAATCAAAAGTCAGAAACTGGAAGGGTTAACCAAACCAGACACTATCCTTCAAGACTGATTAACATTCTATGATATTTTGTGATGCTTTAATTTTATATGAACGAAATAAGAGTGGTGACCTGAACTCGAAACCTTGAAGTAAATGTTCTTAACTACACAAAGGATTATCTTTATGATTGAATAAGCAATTAAGCAATTCCATAGGCAATTAAGCAATTATTCACACAAGGCTTCGCTACTCGAGAACGATGAGCAATTCCTCCTCAAAACGCTTAGGGGTCAATTCACAGAAATTTGTGCTTATGGTCAAAATAAATCATTAATTAAAGATCATTTCTAAAAAATTATGAGATTGTTTGATTATCGAATATACAAATAATAGAATGATTATTTCCTATCAAGTTGTTGCTAAAAAATTAAAAATAAGTCTGAATCCAGCGTCATTTTGGTTGCCGACTCTTATCGGGTTTGCATTCACTAACAAAACTCATCTAAGTGACTGCAATCTTTTGGAACTTCCCAATGGTTTTGGCTGCATGTTCTCATTAGTTGAGTTAAATCTGAGTAGAAATTCATTTGAAAGCCTACCTGAGAGCATTTCTCAACTGTCTCAACTTTACTTGCTTGACGTGGAGGATTGGATTGCCCCAAGCTTCAAGTGTTACTCGCTGCGCATTTCCATTTGTTTTTCCTGGAAATGAACATCCAGAATGGTGGTTCAGTCATACAAGCGCGGCGGGATGTTGAGTAAGTGTGCAACTGCAACTGCATCCAGGTTCGTTTACTTGCAGTCCATGAACAAGTACACCCACCTTGGTTATAGCTCCTCTGGATTTTATGGAAGCCAAAAGAGGCTGGATCATTGCCCATCTTTGTGCTGTGGGTTCGGGTCATTTATTTATTTATTTTTCTGTTTTCGTCTGTTTATTGTTGCCTTCGTTTTTTTCTCTTCGTTTATGAAGTTGTTTGACAAAAAAAAAAATAAATAAATAAATAAATTGAAAGCGAAGTCGAAAATAATTTGTTAAAAATAAAATAATTACACTAAAATACATGAATAGGAGATTCAAATTTAGGTGCTAGAGGCTGAATCATACTGTTATAGCTAACTTGACTAAACTCATGTCTACATACCATCATCAACGCATGATTTAAATCCAAGAAATGATGCTAGTACGCAAGATCTAGCCTAAATTTGCATTTCAGATTCATTCATTTTAGATCTCTAGTTAGTTGAATAACATCCATTTAGTATTACGTTCTAATAATATTTTCATTGTCCATCAAATTTCAACTCTTCTTCAAGTAGAAAAAGCAATGGGTCAAACCAAGCCAATTGGGTATTATGTGTACGGTTTACCTACTTTTAATGAGGATTATGAGTTGACGTTATGCATTGTGGGGTTGGTCTAAATGAGTACTTAGCACTTGATTTCAAGTATTTCAGCCTTCTTTATGAGAAAAACTTACATAGAATGGGCTCATCGTCGCTGTGGTGCCACATTACGGTTTACCATGCCATGCATCTCTCTAACAGGTGTACACTGTCGCAATTTTCGGAGAACATAGATTACTGATTATTGAGCGTGGTGACGTCGTGGATCTCTCTAATGGTCTAGCACTCAACATGGGCTAGAGTGGAAGTGCAGAGGTGTAGTTTCTGTATGGTATACGAGGAAGATGTGGAAGCACTCATTAGGCAAACACATTTGACTTCGACGCTGAGCAATATGCTGGAAGATTTTTCTCCTTGTTCATGCCACTAGGCAACAGCAATATACGAGAACATGATCAGTGAAATTCATCATAAAACGCAAACAGTTTCACAACTGCAAGTAACTGCTGCATCCCTAGAAGTTACCGAAGCTGTAAAGACGAGCACGTGTCTTTGAAAAGAAAAACGCCCAACCATTTACTGAAAGACTTAGCAAACGATTCTTACAATCAAATTTGTTAGTCATTCTTGACTCTCTGAACTTAATCCCCAATCATAAGGCATCCCGAATACGCAAGGTACAAATGAGACTCCTTGGAAAAAATTCTACTACCTCTTAGAGGTTCTAGAGTTAGGGGAGTTACAGCGCAAGGGTGACAGGGGCTGTCTTGCTGCTTCTTGCTCACTGAAATCAATCTTCCCTTGAATCGGGCTGCTTGTTTTAGAGCTTGATTTGCGCTTATTTGACTGCAACGGAGAGACAATACATATGTTACTATGTTAGAGCAGATCAACACATAGAACAAACGAGTCAAAGCTGTTATTTGCCTTTGTCTCACCTTTGCTGATGCACTGTCAGTATGTTTTCCACCAGAAGTGGAATGGTTTCTTTCCTTCTGGTACAGCCTCAGTAATCTTTTGTTCTCCACATCTAGGACTTTGTTTTCTTCAAAAAGCAATTTGACCTGCATACGTCATGTATATGGGATATCATTCTATGATATATTTACGTATATAAGTATAGGATATCGTTATACAATATAGAGTATTCCAGGGAAAACCGAGCAAGAAGACATAAGGAAAATAAGCGGAGGTTGAAAATAGTCTGCACTCCTTACCTCCTCTTCTGCCGTACGAAGATTGATCCTAAGATGTTCCTTATCCTTCTCAAGTGTCTTTACCTCAGCAACTAGTGATAGAACTTTTTGAGACGACGGCTTCAAGCTACCACATTATCAAGACAAAAGTTAAGTGACGGCTCAATTCAGAAACAAGTTCAGATATGGGCAGCCGCTCTCAAAGTAGACTTTGCATAAGTAGATTCTAATTCATAAACTACAATCTTAGCACTCATTAAATCATCTGAGAAAAGGACCATTCATAATTGTGAACAAACTCACCAGTTCCACATTTTTAGCAATCTTGCACATGACTCATTGCCTTTGTTGGCCTCCAGAAATGCACGTGCAGACACAGCTTCATCTTTACTCATCAATGTTGCCAAAACAGAATCAAGTAGTTTGTCTTCAATTGCTGTGTCTTCAGCAGATGAATCAACCTCCAATATAAAAACTTTTATCAGCCTTCATGAAATCGTATACAAATAAACTTGGATTTTACAACCTATTTGTCAATCACAATCAAAATAAAAGAGACGAAACAAGATGGGGGGACAAGAAAAAGAAACTAAATCCAAGAATTTCACAAATGACTAACAAAACCCTCTTTGTCAACCAAAAGAGGGTGAAAAGACAATTTGGTCTTCTTTCAGTAATGTAATTTCGCACAAACCAAATTTTGCTATGTTTTTTCAAACCTCACCCACATGTCATCATAACATCTCTAATTTGAAAAAAAAAAACCCACATTTTCTCTCTCTCTCTCTCTCTCTCTCTCTCTCTCTCTATTTCTCCCTCTCACATTTCTCTTTAACTTCTCTTTTCAATATTATAATTTTTTTTTTCTTATCAAAATTTTTATATTTCCACACTCTTAGTGTGAGCTTCATCTAATATGAAATAGCAAAATATTGGAACAATACAACAGCAGAACTCCAAATTCATGATTGAGAAACATGCTACAATGTCGAAAACAAATTATTGTCTTTAACACTCATTCCTATTTGCTTAATTCATTTTATTTTGGTTGGACTTAATGCTTCAATTGAAGTTTCTGATCTCTGAGAGGTTTACATTAATTTTCCTTCCTTGCATTTTTGCCATCAACATCAGAACCAAATTGCATACATATACTTATTCTTCAAAGTGCTTCAAAGAAAGCGGAAAAGATAAACCCCAAAAAGGGCACAAGTTTTATTCAGAGTTTTTTTCTGTGATTCTGTGCACATGTATGTGATGTTTGCTCAAGGCTAGAAAAATTGGGGAATTCTGAAGCCAGGACTAACAGCTTATCTACAGCATCTAAATCAAAAATGAATTTTGTAAAAGCTTACATGCCATTTCACCAAGCACAAAGAAAATTTGATGAAGCTGCAATAACATTCTGGAAACCGAAAACATTACACAATTGAAAAAAAGAAGAAGCAATTCACAGTATAAAGTATAAACAGATGAACTTGCAAGTCTCACAAAGCGACCATAGTAAAATTTCGACCCATTGTCCAAGTTCATTTCTTTCAATTGATCAAAACCTATTCACAGTGCGAAAAAAAAAAAAAAAAAAAAATTGGTTGATGAAATTACCGAATGCATCTCCATTTTGTACTTGTATAAGCCCAATTCATCCCTCAACTCTCTGACTTCGTCCTCCAACTCCTGAACACGAATCTCGGCCTCCTTGGCACGCTGATCAGCCTCGTTCCCAAAATCCATCAAAGCCTCTCGGTCATGATCGTAGAGCGAGCACTCCCTCTCCCACTTGTTGCATTGAGTCACCAGGTGCGCACACTCCGATGCCAATCTCTGATTCTCCTCAACGAACTTCCTCAAAGCTTGTGCATTCATACTCGCTTCGGCCTGTTTCACAAAACAATCAAAAGACCCAAAAATCCAAAATATGTATGTGTGTGTATACACACACAATCATATGAATATGTAAAGTCACGAACCTTAGTGCGCTCCAGGACTTGCTCTTTCTCCTTCAATTTCGAGAGAAGAAGCGAGTACTGATTCTGAAGCCGCCGTTTCGCTTCTTCGGAGCATCGACACTTCAATTCGAGGGTGTGCGTCGACACAGGGAGGCCCAAGGAGTGGTCGATCGATTCTTTGATATAGTCGTCGATCTCTTGCGGAAGATTCATTCTTTCTCGTTAGTTCTTATCGATCTTGGAAAACCCTAGACTCGCCAAAACCCTAGAAAGCGCAGCAACAAAAAATCTGATTTTTCTTCTAAGGTTTCATCGGAAGGTGAAAGGAAGGGTACCGATAATCACTCTGGGTGCGAATTGAAACCCTAGAAATAGTGAATTTCGAATTCGCAGGGCGTGAAGATTTGGGATTTGGGGATTTTGGGGTCTGAAATGGAGAGGATGGGTTTATTTGGGGATTTCTTCGCTCTTTCTTGCTGTCCGTGTACTTTTTTGAATTTCGGTCTGGAAGATTTCAAAAATGAAGGGGCGCTAGCCGTTGGAGCTAGTTTATAAAGACGGGCGCCACCCTGGAACCACGTGGCAAACGAAACGGAAAATGAATCACAAATAAAAATGGACAAGGATTTTTGTTGGGCTGGCCACCCTGGATCGTTTCGTGAGAATGCTGTTTATTAAACAACTAAAAAAAAGTCCAAATTACAAATAGCCGAAAGAAAAATAATAAAAAAAAAGCCCAATGGTGGTGTCCGAAGGTAGAAGTGAAGATCCCGAAGTAGGTAACAGAGCCAAGAGATTTCAGGAGCGGTGTAAGGGAGCGATACGCACTTTCAGTAGATGAGCGGTAACAATGGTTTGCATTTTTGCACTCCTTGAAATAAGATTGTTGCCAAAGAAGATGCAAAATCCAGAAGTAAAGCGTTAATCAAATGGGCAGCTGGCCCAATCAGCATCCGAGAAGCTACGTGTTCGGGCAAAGATTTCTCTGGAGAATGTCTCTAGGACCTCAGCACAGCTTCCCAAGGGATTGACACTTTGGATGTGTATGTTTGGTAGTCAGGCTCTTGCTTGTGTTGTGTGCTACAATAAGAGCTTTAAGTTAGTTATGAAGGTGACTTTGTGGGGCCTTAGATGTAGGCCTTGATACTCGCAATCAAAACTAACTAAATGCTTTGGCGTGCCATTAGTATTTCAGTATAGTAGATGTAGAACAAGTGTGCTTTAAGTTGATTACTTGCGCCCAAGTTACTCAAACTTCTTGCTATCAAAAGATTGTCACAAATGGGTTAAGTCTGTATTAAGTTCTTTTTCTTGCCTTGTAAACAAGGAATTTTAGTTCATAATCTTGTATGTTCGAATGGAGGGAGTCCAGAGCCCTTTAAGTCATTTGTTTGGTTCCAAGTTCGTCTTAGTGAAAATATATCCATTAAGTTAACCAGATCTAGTGCAAATGAGACTCTTAAAATAGAAAACAGGTGGAAATGACTTGAATATATACTGAAAAGTGCATTAAGCAATAGATCTACTAATTTATAAGACAAACTAAAAGACTTGGGCAAGATTTCACCTTGTCTGGCAAGGTTGAACTTCTTGTAGCCACTTCTCTTTGGTTTTACAGAGGTTGTAGACTAAAACGGATGGATGGCAAACAGGTTTACACAAGAGGATCGATACTACAACAATGGGAATGATAGCAGAACTTTTATACTAGATAAAAGATAGCTTTTATAAGGGAACTATTGCTAAAAGGACTGAATCTGGGTTGATTTCAGCTTGAAGGGTACGAACTGGCTTGAGAGCATAGTTTGTATGTTTGTTAGTTTGATTGGTTGAGTGTCCTTGTCTCTGTTGTCTCTTCTTCCTTTTATAGACGACAAGGCTTTGCTCTTGCCCAAAAGCACTTGGAGGGTAGTGAGTCATCAACTTTTTACTTGTAGTGCCACTGGAAAGTGCTTTTTGGCTGATAGTAGGTTAGTCTTCATCACTTGTCACTTCTATTATGGACACATGGCTTTTGTCTTGGCTGAGAAGGCCTCAGCTTGTTTTTGGGCTAGACGCTGGGCTCCGTGCAAATCTTTATATATTCTGGCATCTTTGAGCTTCTCCTCATTCAAGCCCACTATTCAAATATTAACCCAAATAGTGCCCCTTTTAACCATTGTTGAGTCTGCAATCCGAGGCGTTAATAATGATTAAACAGTCGCTGCATGCTTTTACTCGGGACTTGCACCATTTAAAACAGCTGTTGTTAACTAAACCTTTGCACTAACCCACGATTTCCAACGTTAACTAACTGCTTTACTATAAAATCTTCACTTAAATCCTTCGGCCAAGTACCTTAGCAATTTTAATCTTTCGAGCTTCTAGAATCCCAAATTTCTCAGAATTCTCTTACTCTCTGTCTTTTCTTGCTTCCTATCTTTAACTTTTCCCCATTTATTTTCAAAATTAATCAATGGCTTCCAAAACTACTCGTCCTGCATATGAATCTGACGAAGGCATTATCAACATGCGTCGCCTCCTTAATGGTCTTCATCGTCATCGGGCTGGCTTGAACACTTCAATTTTCTTCGAAGAAGGGGGAGTACACTCTTAGGGGTTTGCCTGGACCACTAGGGTCCTAATTGCTGTGGAGAACAACATGCCCAAGGCAAATTGGTTCACCCTCAACCCATACTTGGCTGAGGCTGGCATTTCGGCCTCCAAGTGGTCAACTCATCGCCACAGCTTTCCTTTGATGAAGGATGAGGCCTGGGCACAATGGGTAAATAAGCTTGAACCCATTTTCAAGAAGAAGTGGATGAATAATGGCATCTACGAGCTCATCATGCTCTTGAAGGTCACGGTGGTTGCCAAGCTCGAGCTTCTGACCACATCTCTTTTATTCTGGAACACGGGGACTAACACCTTCAATTTCAAGATGGGTCCCATGGCCCCAATCCTTCTCGAAATGGCTCAAGTTTTTAGGCTAAAGCCCTCAGGCAGAGTCATGGACGTTACCCACGACTGGTCTTCCTCCTCTCTCCTAACTACTGAGAGCTCAGGCACTTCTGATTTCATGACTCGGCTAGAGTACGACTCTTCCAGTTTTAAGAGCTATGGTACTTCGTTCACTGGTTTTTTCCCATTTGTTAAGAAGAGCTTTCGCCCGACCTCTTCTATTGCCAACAAAGATAAAGAACACATGCTCTTCCTGTTATACTGCTTAACAAGCACGTTTTCCCCACCAAGTCCAAGTGAGTAAAGGTCGAGTGGATCCCTTTGGTGGAAGCTCTCCATCACTTTGATGACGTGGCCACTGGCTCTTTCCTTTCGCTCATCTCTACCATCTTCTCTTCGAAATGATTAGGGTGAACCTTTTGAAACCAACCTTAACGGGCCAACCTTGATGGTCTAGTTGTGGTTGTAGTGGTACTTTCCTGAGCTTCGGGCACCAAACCTAGAATTCCCCGAAGGCGTAGCTCCTGCCCGCATCTTAGTTGAGGCTTCTTCCACAAATCATTCTACATTCTCCTGCCTTTATTTCTTTAGAGTCTGCCGAACTCGGGCGGACTTGGAATGGGGAGCTTTAGTACTCAGGAGGTATCCGTGGTTCTCGGACCAACTATTCCAAGATGCATTTGGAGAAGATGCCAGCGCTTTTTGCAATGAGAGGCTTCATAAGTTGCATCCAGCAGAAAGATCTAGCCTAGGGGGGTGATGAGCAACCGATATGAACGCGGGCTGGAGGTCTACCATCCAAACTTCTACGGTAGGCAACTAGGCTTCAGGTAAGCCATCCCAGTCTCATTCTTTGATTCAGTTCATTATGGCATTTCCTTCCGCCTCCGCTATTCTTAAGAAGTCAAGTTTCGGGCAACCCGCTGCAGTCTTGAAATGATGAGCAAGATCGCCCGCAAACCCGTGGCTCTTAATTTCGAATGTACATCCTCATTTTTCATTTGGTGGGAAGCCAAGTGGACCCAGAAGTATGGAGGAGATATCAGGGAGTCTCACGACTGCCTCTTCAGGTGATTAACCATCAAGTCCTATCCCAATCCTGATGACCTTGAAAACTGGAAGGAGGGTTCACCAAAAGAACCAGCTTCTTCTGATAGGTATCTTTTATTCTTCTAACTTATATTTTATGATATTTTCCTAAACCTGCCATCTTCTAATCCTTTCCTTGGTTGTTTTGAACTTGCTAGCCCAAGGCAACACTGAACAGGTGGATGTCGGGCTGGATGAAGAAGCAACATATGCCTTGGTCGTTCAGGAGGCTGCGACCGAGGCTTCAAGACAAAGAGCTGGGTTCAGCCATGCTGTTGGCGATGCTGAGGACCTCTCAAAGTTGTTTGGAGATTCTGAGGATGAGGTCGAAAACTATAGCAGAGACTAAGACAACACGGCGGATAAGGGCGACAGTGGTGGAATCCTCTAAGTTCGAACCCGAGGAGCAATCTCAGCCTTCATTGTCTAGACCAGGTCTGTGGGCAACCCCTACGAAGAGTTGATCCAGGACCCAAACTTCCAAAGCCTCAAGATCTTCCAAGTCTTCCACTGCTCCTCCAGTTGAGGCGGGCAGGAAAAAGCAGCAGGCTTCCAATAGGTTATCTTTCTTTTTCTTAGCTGTCATTTCACTTTATCTTGGACTATGAACTGACCATTTTTTTTTTGTAACTAGTGCCTTAAGGAACCAAGAAGCCAACTTTTATCTCAAGGGATGAGCCATTGGGCGCAACGATGTACCAAAGGGACCAGAAGTTTGTTGACACCGTCCTCAAGGAACTGGAGGTATAGACTCTATTCTTTTAAGCACCCAACTCTTCTTCATAATTATCTCTCTCAATACTGGCACCAACTCCTCACTTTTGTTTTAAAGTAGGACACTAGAGGTGAAGGGACTATTCAGCCCAAGCTTTCTTCTCCTCCTGCTCGAGCAGTGCATGCTTATCTTTCTCGGGCTAAGCCTTTAAAGGTATACCTTATTTCTCACTTTTGGCTTTAAACTTGTATCTTTACCATTTCCAAAGTTAATGATTAACTTCCATTCTTTTGTAGGTTAAGGTTGGAGAAGCTGCATCTTTAGTCGGGCATAGTTCTGCTCCTATTCCTTCGACTTCTCCTCCTGCTTCGGTGGTGACTCCAACTTTCCAGTTTGATCCAAGGACTGGGGAGATACTACACTTTGTGGAGTACGACAACAACCTTGGTGAATATTCTTAGTTTGAACCTTCCCTTTATGCTTTCCTTCTTTATTTATACTTATCTTCTTCTTTGCTCTTCTCAGTTTTCTCTAACACATAAGTTTCACTAACCAGCAGCTACTACATTTGGGGAACCCATAGTTCCTGAGAACCCTATGGTCTCAGAGGTAACTAGCCTGCAGGGTTCTCAGGATGCTGTTCGGGTAAGTATGGTAGCAGAAGTGCCTCCTCCAATAGTTCAAGATCCAATTCAGGTAGAAAACCTCTTATTCTCCTTTGTTTTTGTTCTGTTTTCTTGAAAGTGCAATTTCTAACTTACTCTGACTTTTGAAAAACAGGCTTTTGGTGAGGGCTCGGGCCAATCTCCTCTGCCCGCAGCACCCAAGGCAGCCCTATCTGTTCCTCCTAAAGCCTCTGGGATCACAAGGATCCCTATCTATGGACCAAAGAAGACAAAGACTGCTGCTGCTACTTCCTCAACTTCTAGTCCTCCTCCTTCACTTTCAACTGAGACTGCTCTTATTACTGCTACTGTTTTTGGGAATGTTGAAGCAATGCCTCCACCTTTCACTTCCATTCCTGTCACAGCCTCATTGCCCGAGCTTGTCAGATAGTTCAGGAAAATCAGAACAAAGCTGAGGTTCCCAAGGCTCCATTCTGAGCCTCAACAACTTCATGATCAACGCAAGATCTTCCAAGAATGGATACAGAGGGACTTCAATGCTTCTTTTAGTCTTAAGGGTCTTCA
Source organism: Cotoneaster glaucophyllus (assembly GCA_036320875.1). Lineage (NCBI taxonomy): Eukaryota > Viridiplantae > Streptophyta > Magnoliopsida > Rosales > Rosaceae > Cotoneaster > Cotoneaster glaucophyllus. Next base: position 6,121,999 of record CM070072.1, on the reverse strand, counting down.
AGATGCTAAGAAGGCTCTGACTGAACTATATAAAGCCCAGCAAATGACAAAGGTTCAGTTCGAGTCCTGCCTCAACTTCTTTGAGAATTTGAGGGCATTAAGGGACCAACATCTGCGAGTAGAGAAACAGGTCAATAGAGTCAGATGCTACAAGGAGAAACATTAAAGAACTTCTTATTCTATGCAGAAGTTGATGGAAGAAGGCTCAACTATAGAGGCAAGGATCATAGAGGTGACTTCTAAAATTCAGAAGTTGGAAGGAGCAACTGTCTGCTCTCAAGGCTGAACAGATGACTTTGTCCAACAAGCTTTACCAGAAGATTGAAGAAGTCAAGAAAGTAAACGTTGAAGTTGAGGATGCTGAAGCACAATTAACCAACATTACTATTACTTTGGAGAAGCCTGGCAGAATCTTCACTATCATGCAAAAATATCACTCTATGATAGCTGCCCTAGCCAATGATGTAAAACTGTTGATTTAAACTTTATGTAACTTCAACATTTGATGAAATAAAAATGACTTCTTCCTTCACTTCAGCTTGTATTCTTATTCTTATTCTTTGAAGTTCCAACTGCACCATCTAACTTTGATTCTTCTTAAAATAACTAACCCTCCCCAATAAAACAATCCCTGACATCCCACAGAGTAGATGATATTTCTTTAAAAACTTAGCGTTAACTGGATGTCTTTGCAAGTTTCCTTCCAAATCTGCCAAGTAATATCCTCCCTTATCCAGTACTTGGTTGATAATGAAAGGATCCTCCTAAGTACGGCTTTACTTCCTAAAGCCTCTGACTTGAGCTCCTAAGGCCAAAATTGCCTTCCATAAAATTTCCTTCCATACCAACTCTCATTCTTTGAAGGTTTTTAACTTCACATTTTTGTTATAAGCTCAGGCAACATCTTTCTTCCCTTCTTGAATCTTGTTTAAAGCTTCAATTCGGGTTACATCCAGATCTTTAACTCTTGACACATAGCTTGAATATATTCTTCACTGTGTAACCTAAACTGGTTTTGAATTCTAATAGAACTCGCATTAATTTCTATAGGGAGTACAACATCTTGCCCGAAGGTCAGGGTATAAGGAGTAGTTCTAGTTCCTAGCCCTCTTGGAGGTTCTATAAGCCCATAAAGTGTCTCCTAGCTTCTCATGCCATTTCTCTGGACTCTCTGCCACTATTCTCTTAATGATATTTAGCAAGACCTTGTTGATGGCTTCTGCTTGACCATTTGATTGGGAGTAGTAAGGACTAGACTGGATCATCTTTATCTTGAACTTACTTGCAAATTCCTCTACTTCTTTTGAAATAAAAGATGGCCTACAGTCTGTAACAATCGTCTTGGGCACCCTATACTTGTTTAAGATCTTGGTTTCAATGAACTTTTTGACAGCAGTTGAAGTGATAGCCTTTATAGCTGAAGCCTCTACCCACTTGGTAAAGTAATCTGTTGCCACAATTATGAATGTGTGTCCCTTGCCAGAAGCAGGGTAAATTTGCCCGATGAAGTCCATTGCCCACCCTTTGAAAGGTCAAGGCTTGACCATAGAGTTCAAGGGTACTGAGGGCACATGTTGGAGAGGTCCATGTCGTTGACACTCCTCACACCCTCGGGCATAAGCCTTGCAGATTCTCCTATGTCAGGCCAAAAGTAGCCATATCTTCTTAGCAACCACCTTATCTTAGTTTCAGCTTGATGTGCTCCACAGATTCCTTCATGTACTTCGGCCATCATCCTCATTGATTCTCCTTGGCTTAGGCACTTCAACAATAGCTCATCTGAAGTTTTTCTCAGTATAGACTCATTCCACATGACATACTTAGTTGCTTGTTGTCCATTCTTCTTACTTGTGGGGAAATAATGATCTTTCAAGTACTGAATAATAGGTGTTCTCCAGTCTTCTATTTCTATTTCTTTAGTCATCACATCTATGCCGAATCCTCTTTCAAAGATAGATGGGAGATTTCTCCTTTGAACTTCCACATCTACTTCAAACTCTCTTTCTTCGATTTGTGCTCCAGTGGCTATTTGTGCCATCTCATTGGCAATGGAATTTGATTCTTTGGGGATGTGGTTAACTGATATTTCACTACCCCAATTGCTCAATAGCTATGTTGATGCTAAATAGTGACCGTCCATAGTGATGTGTCTGCACTAGTATTCTCCATTCAACTGATTGATCATTAATTCTGAATCACCAAACACTTCAACTTCAGTTGCCCCCAACTCTTTCAAGATTTCCAGGCCAATTATCAATGCCTCATACTCTGCTCGATTGTTGGTAGTATCTTGATAATCCAGGAGGAAGGAATAACAGTGGTGAACACCCTTGGGGTCAATAATGACGATCCCAGCTCCCGCATCGTTTTGAGTACAGGATCCATCAAAATACAACCTCTAAGAAGTGATCCAGAGGCTGGTTATCCTCTTTATCTCTTGTTGAATCCATTCCTCTTTGCCCGAGAGAGCTTTGCTTGGTGGGATCAGGAGACTAGCCACCTTTAGAGTCCCTGAGACGTTGACTAATTCAATCTGTGGTTCTTGGTGCTCGGTCAAGAAATCTATAATTGCTTGCCCCTTTATTGCTCTTTGAGGCATATATTGAAAACTGAACTCTGACAGTGCTAGAATCCATTTTCCAATTCTCCTAGCTAGCATTGGTTTTGACAGCATGTACTTGATTACATATGTCTTGGTAATAATGTGGATGTGGCAAGGCAACATATAATGCCTTAGCTTGCAGGCAGTAAAGTACAGAGCTAAGCACAACTTCTTCACTGGGGTATATCTTGTTTCTACCTTAATAAGAATTCTACTGAGGTAGTATATTGCTTGCTCCTTCCCACCTTCATTGTTTTGAGCCAACAAGATTCCTATTGACTTTTCAGAGGCAGAAATATAGAGCTTTAAAGGCTTCCTTCTTTACTGTGGCATGCACATTGGTGGAAAAGCTAAATAAGCCTTTATTCTGTCAAATGCCTCTTGGTGTGGTGGGCCTCCGCTCGAACTTTTCTTTGTCTTTCAATCTTAACAAAGGAGTTAATGGCTGAATCTTACCTACCAAGTTAGCAATAAATCTCATTAGGAAGTTGATTTTTCCTAGCAGTCTTTGTAATTGTACTTTATTAGTAGGAGAAGGTGATTCCATTATTGCCCGAGCTTTGTTTTTGTCAACCTCCACCCCTGTTTGATGAACAAGGAACCCCAAAAAGTTGTCCGATCTTACCCCAAAAGCACATTTCTTAGGATTCATTTTTAACTTATGAGTTCTCATTCTTGTCAAGGCTTGTCTAAGGTCTACTAAGTGTTGTTCTTCAGTCTTAGACTTCACCACTATGTCATCAATGTACATTTCCATGTTATGGCCAATTAAATCATGAAAAATGGCCTTCATTCTTTCTGATAAGTTGCACCAACATTTTTGAGCCCGAATGACATTACCAAGTATTCATATGCTCCAACATGTCCTCGACATCTAAAAGCTGTCCTATGTATATCTTATTTAGCCATTTTTATCTGATTATAACCAGCATTCCCATCCATGAAAGATAGAACTTTATGTTTTGCAACTGCATCTATAGATAGGTTGGCCATTGGCATGGGGTATTCATCTTTAGGCATGGCTCCATTAATGTTTCTATAGTCAACATAACATCGAACTGCATTAGTTTTGGCTTTTAATACAGGTACAATGTTGGCTAACCACTCAGCATACTTGGCATGCCTAATAAATCCAGCCTTCACCAGCCTTTCAATTTATTCTTTGACATTTTCTTCTATTTCTTTTGACATTCTTCATGGTGCTTGCTTTATAGGTTTATATCCCTCCTTAATAGGCATTCTATGTTCTACTAAGGTTGAATCTAAACTTAGCATTTCAGTGTAATGCTAAGCAAAACAGTTTTTAAACTCGTGCAGAAGACTACTATCTTTGCCCGATCTTGAGCTTCTAACAGGCCACTGATCTGTATAGGCCTTGGATCATCCTTAGTTCCCAAACCAATGGTTTCTAAGCGGTCTTATACCTCTGGTGACGGCTTGTTAGGTTCTGTACACAAAAATTCAACTGACTTTCGGGCCCTCGGGCATGTCATCGGGCCAATCTAAGTCATATATACACTTAGCCATGTATATGGCTGCCTCTATCTTCTATTCAAAAAAATTTTCTTCACCTCTGTTCTGGCTGCTTGAAGCTTCTTTCTTGGTTGAGCTATCCTTTTCTTTCTTTATCCCTCTATCTCTCTCTCATATACCAACAGTCTCTTGATTAAGGACCTGATTGCAACTACTTGGTTCTTTCTTCTTTGTTATGAAATTACTGGTGTTGGGGAGCCGGGACGATATGGGGTTTATACCATTCTTCCTTAGTGAGAAACAATCCTTGTTCCAAAAGCTTTTGGGCCGTCACCTTAGTCGGGCAGCCATTCTCATCAGCTTCTAGGCACTGCAGAATCCCAACACTGGATTATAAAAGCTGGCTTCTGCAACATTGGTTGTAAGGAGAAATGGCCGTGATTCAGCCTCTACCATCTCCCAAAACCATGGTTCTTTGATCTTGGCTTCATGGTAAACTGCAATCTGTTGATGTAGAGTAGATGGCACAGACAGACTTTGGTGAATCCAATCCCTGTTAAGTAAAGCTCCATAAGTGGAATTACTATCCACCATAAAGAAAGCTAGCATGATTTGCTTGGATCCCAAGTCAACTTCCAAGGGCAGTATCCTATGAGTTCTGGTAATGGCTCCTGATAAGCTAGAAATTGTCAAGTCAATATGAATAAGATATTCCTCACTTCTTCCTAACTTCTTTATTTGTTTCAATGGTATTACATTGACCGCAGCTCCTCCATCAATCAAAACCCTCTTGAAGGGTTTTCCATCTAGATGAGCAGTTACGTATATGGGCTTGAGATGGTTAGCTAGGGACATACTTGGGCGGCTGAAGACCATTCTATCAAAATACATTTTCTTGGGCTCATTCCTTGAGAGTTCGAGCAAACCTATCTGGCTGGATTCTTCTTTTCCTGTTTGTGGCACAAGATCTCCCTCTCCCTCAATCTTGCTATTGGCCATTTCCACCTCATTTTTTCTTTTCCATTGAAGTTGACTTCTCCCCCTATGAGGTACTTTTTCAAACTTCACATTTTTCAGAGGTTTCTGATGTAGCAGGGACTTTCTGGAGGTCTCTCTCTCAACTGCGTGCATGATGCTTCTGCAAGCCTCTTGTTCTTCTGTCTCTCTTCTTCTGATCAACTCTTGATCAATAATAACTCGTTATGTTGGCACTTCTAGTTCACTTTCACATTGGCATTTGCTACACAACACCAAAACTTTAAATATGGTTGCTTTGGGTCTCTCGGGCAACTTGATAGATCATTCTGTAGGTCCGTCAACTTGCCTCATTTCTACTTTCACTTCCCAAGTGGCTTTTCCTTCCCTTTCGCAGCCCAAGTCAGGTTGATCATGTTCATTGGCGCCTTTGGGAAGAGATATGTGTTAATTATCATATTAGCCTGGGGTTTCTCCAAGAGCAACTTTCCCTTGACTATGAGGTCTTGTATCCACTCCCTGAACTGAACACAGTTGATTATGGAATAGTTGAAGGTATAGTGCAGCTTGCGATATTTTTTTCCTTTAATTCTTCTGGTTTAGGCATCTTTTTGGTGCTGTCGGGCACAATTACTTTTGCCCACACCAACTCTTCATAGATCTCCAAGGCCTTGTTTAAATCAAAAGAATAACTCTGGTATTTAGAAGGCTTCATAGGGACAAATCCACCATCATTCGTCACCACTTTATGATCCTTGACTGGCTGGACTAACCCCTTTACCATTAAAGGTTTAAAGGGAGTAGTCATATTTGATGCACACATTTCAATTCCCTCTCATCCATGACCATCACTTTCTTCTGGTTTTGCTTCTTCAAATTCTACTTAGTGAATTACAACTTTGTTCTTGTAAAAAGGAGGCACCTTGGATGAGTGCTTCACTTGTTGTTCTTCAATCAACAGCTTCTCATACTTTGTGGCAGCAATTACCAGCTCTTGCAACTTATTGAATTGTACATCATAAAACTTTTTTCTCAAAGGCAGCCTCAATGCCTTCTGAGCAATAGATATAAGTTAGGCATGGTTGATATGAAATTGGCCTCTCATCCTTGTCCTCCTAAATCTCATCATGAAGTTCTTTGTGGATTCATGCTCATATTGCTTCACCTCAACTAGATCGTTGACAGTCATCTCAGACTCCACCCTATATAATTGTTCATGAAAATCCATCTTCATTTCCCCCAGTTAACAATAGAATTAGGGGGCAACAGAGGGTACCACTAAGATGCTAGGCCAATCAGCGAGTTCCCAAACAATCTTAACTTATAGTTAGGATTGTCTTCAAAAGCCACACAATGGTTGGAGAATTTGAAGATATGATCCCTGGATGACACATTGCCATCTTCCCCACTAAAAGTTAGGAACACGAAGATCTTGAAGTTGAGGGGAAAAGGATTCTGCTCATCAATATACTCAGGGTAGGGCTTCTGGTAGGTGACCCTGAACAGCGGGTGAGTTTACGGTTGAGCATTTTGGACCACCATCATTCTTAGCTCAGCTAACTCATCTCTGAGTTGTTGGTTGGCTATATTATGTGGAGTGTGAGGAGGTTCCCACTTCGGGCTACGATCATTGCCCGAGAAAGTCTCATTCTTCGGTTGAGGCTGTCTCCATCTGGCTCCTCATCCCTTATTAGCCAATGGTGGTGGCCTATAAGGAAGAAACTTGCCCACAGTTGTGGACACAATTTTTCCATTGGATTCTCCAACTTGTTGGTTCATTCCGTACTTCTTCTTATCTTGCCCAGCCTGCCCTTACTATTTAGTGAGGATAGTTATGGATCGGGCAAATCTGTCTCCAAAATTTCTTCTAATATTGGTTGGCTTGCCCCAAGCCCTACTTTCTCATTTCCTCTTTCTTTCCCTTCCCCGAGTAAGGGAAATAGAGGAATAGCTGATTCATTCTCAGGGCTTGTCTCTCTCATTATCTCTCTAACATAACCATTTTTTGGGGTAGAGTACTCAAGATCTAGTATTCTCTACAAACTTCATGTTAAAGAACAGAGTCTGCTCACCTCCCCTCTGGTTTTCAGAGGGATATTTTCCATACTTTTCAACACTTGCACCATGGTGGCTTGCAAGTCTTCATTGGTCACCTTTCCTCTTGACTTCTCAGATGAAGTCAGGCTTTCCAGAACAGCCAATCCTCGTAGGGAAGAGAAATCCTATGGATTATGTCATTTTTGATCTTGGTAGACAATGGGATGGCCCATATTCTGTATTCCACCCGAAGGTTCGCTCATTCCTCTTCGTTCTTGGCATACAAGTCTTGTGATGTCTCACTGGGCGTGCCAAAATTATGTTCGGGCAAAGATTTCTCTAGAAAAGGTCTCTATACCTCAGCACAACTCCCCAAGGGATTGGCACTTTGGTTGTGTATGTTTGGTAGTCGGGCTCTTGCTTGCCTTGTGTGCTGCAATAAGAGCTTGAAGTTAGTTCTGAAATGTGCCTTTGTGGGGCCTTAGGTGTAGGCCTTGAGGCTCGCAATCGAAACTAACTAAATGCTTAGGCGTGTCACTACTATCTCAGTATAGCAGATGTAGAACAAGTGTGTTTTAAGTTGATTACTTGCGCCCCAAGTTACTCAAACTTCTTGCTATCAAAGGATTGTCACAGATAGGTTAAGTATGTATTAAGTTATTTTTCTTGCCTTGTAAACAAGGACTTTTAGTTCATAATCTTGTATGTTCGAATGAAGGGAGTCTAGAGCCCTTAAAGTCATTTGCTTGGTTCCAAGTTGGTCTTAGTGAAAATATATCTATTAAGTTAACCAGATCCAGATGCAAATGAGACTTTTAAAATAGAAAACAGGTGGAAATGACTTGAATATATACTGAAAGTGCATTAAGCAATAGATCTACTAATTTAGAGGACAAACTAAGAGACTCGGGCAAGATTTCACCTTGTCTGGCAAGGTTGAACTTCTTGCAAGCCACTTCTCTTTGGTTTTATAGAGGTTGTAGACTAAAAATGATGGTTGATAAATAGGTTTACACAAGTATACAACATTGGGAATGGTAGCAGAGCTTTTATACTAGACAAAAGATAGCTTTTCTAAGAGAACTATTGCTACAAGAACTAAATTTGGGTTGATTTCAGCTTGAAGGGTACGAACTGGCTTGAGAGCAGAGTTTGTATGTTTGTTTGTTTGACTGGTTGAGTGTCCTTGTCTTTGTTGTCTCTTCTTCCTTTTATAGACAATTTGGCCTGAGGGTCAAGACTCTGCTCTTGCCCAAAAGCTCTTGGAGGGTAGTGAGTTATCAGCTTTTTACTTGTAGTGCCATTGGAAAGTGGTTGTTGGCTGATAGTAGGTTAGTCTTCATCACTTGTCACTTCTGTTATGGACATATGGCTTTTGTCTTGGCTGAGAAGGCCTCAGCTTGTTTCTGGGCTCGACATTAGGCTCCAGGCAAATCTTCATCTATTCTGGCATCTTTGGGCTTCTCCTTATTCAAGCCCACTATTCAAATATTAACTTAAACACTACGATGTTGGTTAAAGCTGTAGTAAGAAGTAGCCCATGATCCAGTGTTCTCTTTAGGTACCTAAGAATTCGTTTGACAAAGGTGAGATAAGCTATGCTACACATAAATGGATACGTGGACACGCGACAAAGTGAAATGGTAAATCTAAAAAAACATGAACACGGACATGTCTAAAACACAACAATTAAAATATAATAAATATTACATATATTAAAAGCAATACTTTCAATTCATTATATAACAAAGTGCTTGATCTAAATGCTAAATGTTGCACATAGGATGCAAGGCGAAGTGGCTAAAGAACGGAAGAAGGAGACGGCATATTAGAGAGAAGACTAAAGTAAGGTTGAGGTTGATGACTCTTTTCGGTTTTAGTTTCAATATTTCCAAACTTGCCCCAAAATCTAAGAAAACAAATTGTATTGGAATTGTATTTCCTTGTATATTCATTCAACTAGGTTTACATTCTTATACACATATCAGTCAACACATTCCTATTCTATTACCTATAATCAAGGCTGGACCAAAGACTAAACAAGGAAGCAAATAACTACATATCAAGTTACAATATATGACAAATCAATCAAATATTTCTTTCTCAACACTCACCCTTAAGTTGGAGTGTATGTTAATGACACCCAACTTGCCGAGCAAAAGTTCAAACTGCGTCAAGCTTAGTGGCTTGGTAAACAAGTCTGCAGGTTGATTCGAGGTCCGTATGTAAGCTATTTTCACCATTCCTATTTGAATCTTCTTACACACTAAGTGGCAGTCTATCTCTATATGTTTTGTTCGTTCATGAAACACTGGATTTGAAGCAATGTACATGGCAGCTTGATTGTCACAAAATAGTGTGACAAGGTTGTGCATAGTTCACTCACAAGTCTTTCAAAATGTTCTTTACCCATATAACTTCACAACATGTAGTAGCCATAGAACGATATTCTTCCTCTGCACTAACACGAGATACGGTGCTTTGCTTTTTTGTTTTCCAAGAGATCGGTCCTTGACCAGGAAAGATATAATAACTAGTTATCGATCTTCTAGTGTCTTTACACCGAGCCCAATTAGCATCACAAAAGGCTTGTAACTGTAATGAACCTGTATAAGGTAAGAAAGTTCCTTGTCCATAAGATTGTTTGATGTACCTGAGAACCTTATGTACTACTTCTAGGTGTGGTTGTCGTGGCTTGTCCATGAATTGGCTCAACATATTAACCACATAAGTCAGGTCAGGCCTTGTGATGGTTAAGTAAATTAGCCTCCCTACGAGTTCGCCTGTAAGAAGAAGGGTCATGAAGGAGCGTCCCATCAGTTTGCTTGAGGAACAAGTTTAGTTCCACGAGGAACCGTGAGGCATCACACCAAGGAACCCAACATCTTCTAGTATTTCTAGCCTATATTTGTGTTGGCACAAAGCAATCCCCTGTTTTGATCTTACAACTTCTATCCCCAAAAATTTTTAAGCTTTCCCAAATCCTTTAGCTTAAAATGCTGGGAAAGAAAGAGTTTAGTCTATTCTATTTCTCTCAAATTGTTTCCTGCAAGTATCACATCATCAACATATACAAGTAATGCCATGAAACTACCTTGACGGTTTCGGATGAACAACGTGTAATCTGACCATGATTGATGAAAACCAGTGGCTTTAAGAGCACTAGTAGCTTGATGAACCACTGTCTTGAGGCTTGTTTGTAAAGTGATTTGTTCAATTTACATACTCGAGTCTCCCCTTTTTTTCCGAACCTAGGAGGCAAAGACATGTAAACATCTTCGTATAAGTCACCATTCAAAAATATATTGTTTACATCAAGTTAATGAAGATGCCAACCACGTAAGGAGGCAACACTGAGGAAGACATGGACAGTGGTGAGCTTGGCAACCAGAGTAATAGTTTCTCGATAATCAAGCCCCCCAATTTGACTGTATCATTTGGCAACGAGTTGAGCTTTGTAAAGCTCGACGCTCTCATCAGGTTTAAGCTTCACCTTATAGACCCATTTGCAGCCAATGAGACGTTTATGAGGAAGAAAACGCACAAGAGTCCAAGTACGATTGTTCTGGAGGGAGACAATCTCTTATTGCGTGGCGTTGCGCCATATAGGGTCCCAGACAGCCTGCGAAAAACTGGTGGGTTCTTTGATAATGGTGAGGTTGGCAATGAAGGTTTTGTGAGTGGGGGATAGACGATTATATGATAGGTATTGAGAGAGAGAGAGAGAGAGAGGAGTACTTGGGGACTGGACCATGCTTGTGGAAGATGTGGAAGCAAGCAGGATAGGAGGGCTACCTCGACGTGAAAGTCTTGCAAAAAAATGGATGGTTTGGTTTGTCTGGTGCAGTGACGGAGTAGGGGGCGGTCAGGTGGTGAAGTGGGTGGAGGCAAGGTGGTAGGATTAGTTGGCAGGGTAGTAGGAATGGTTGGGGAAGTTTCTGGTGGTGGAGGTATGGTAGGTAAATGAGATGGGATGTGGGGTTAGTAAGTGAGGAATAAGTGGTATCTAAGTTGTCTTCTGATTGAAGACATGGGGAATTTGACTCGAGGGAAGAGTCCAAATCATACTGGAGAGGTGAGTAGGTAGTGTTTGATGGGGATGAGGCAGCTGAAGTGGTATGGTTTTGGAATGGAAAATGATCTTAAAAAAAAAAAAATCCCTGGAAACAAATGTCTTATTTTGCTTTATATTGAACAATTTATAACCTTTTTGACCATAAGGATATCCAAGAAAAATGCATTGGGTTACACGAGGGTCGAATTTTGAAGGCATTTGGGCGTGTGTAGAAGCAAAACACAAGCTACCAAAAACCTTTAAATTGTAATAGTTAGGTACTTTGTGAAATAGTTTTTTGTAGGGTGTTATACCTTGAAGAAGTCGAGTTGGTGTTCTATTGATGAGGTAGGCCAAGGCTAAAATTGCATCCCCCCAAAAACGTTTTGGCAGATAGGCTTGAAAGAGCAAAGCCCGAGCAACATTGAGCAAATGCTGGTGTTTACGTTCAACAATACCATTTTGTTGTGGTGTGTTGATGCAACTAGATTGATGTATAATGCCTTTGAGAGCGTAAAATTGCTCAAGTTTGAACTCAGGGCCATTGTTACTTCGTATTATTTGAACTTTAGTATTGAATTGAGTCTCAACCATTTGAATGAATTTGACTAAGATGTCTTTCGTGTCAGATTTATGCTTCATCAAATAAACCCAAGTGCTTATAGAATGGTCATCTATGATGGTAAGAAAATATTTGGCACCTAAAAAAGAAGCAACTTGATAACCACCTCATGGCAGACACGATCATGGAGAGCAAGCCAGACTCAAGGTCAACCATTTCAGGCATGACTTCTCATTCAAAATGGGAAAATCCCAACCATTCACTTTATCTCCACCACTCAGACTAACCTGGTGCAATCCTCATGCCACATCCATTGATGGAAGACAACTACAACACATGGGTTCAATCCATGAGTATGGCCTTAACGGTCAAGAACAACTTGGCTTCGTTGATGAGACAATCAATAAAACAAGTGAAAACAATCCTGAAGAGTTGCAGTAATGGAATCGTTGCAACAACTTGGTCAAGACATGGTTGCTCGGTTCCATGTCGAAGGAGATTTCAGAGAGTGTCATCAACTATAAGGAAGCTCGACAAATGTGGATCGATTTGCAGGAAAGGTTCTCACATGTGAATATAGTCCAATTATTCCATGTCGAGAACGAGATCCATGATTGCATTCAAGGCAACATGAGTGTAAGTTCTTACTTCACTAAACTTAAAAGTTTATGGGATAAAAGCGATGTTTTGTGTTCTATTCCAGCATGCAGTTATGGAACAAAACAGGAGATGACCTCGTATGTTGAAACTCAGAAAACCATGAAGTTCCTTATGGGACTAAACAAATCGTATGCTACGGTTCGAAGCAATACTCTACTCCTTGAACCACTGCCTACAGTAAACAAGGCATATGCGTTGGTCATTCGACATGAACGCCAGGCAGAGGTTTCCAATGGGAAGAGTACACAACCGAAGACTGCTATCTTTGCAGTGAAGAAATCGTCGCGAGAACCTGTGGCAGAGGACAGTGAGGTGCGATGTGGAAAGTTCAACAAAACAAATCACACCACCAAGAACTGTCGTGCAAATCTCATGTGCACTTTTTGCGGATGGAAAAGGTCACATTTTCGAGTTCTGTCAAAAACAGAAAGCTGCCGCTGAGACTGAATACAGCCATCCATTTTCTTCAAAAGGGAATCAGGTTTCACAACATGACAAGCAGGAAACAATGCCTAGTTTCTCGTTCTCTCAAGAGGATTGCAAACAAATCTTTCAGATGTTGAACAAGAACAAGTCATCCTTTGCCAATCAAGTCGGTAATCCTTCTAGTCATGAAGAACTTTCACGTAAAGCTTTCTCTTTTCCATATAAATGCACCAACAATATTTGGATCCTGGATAGTGGTGCCACAAATCACAGGCCGTTGAAAACCATATTGTTGAACTGCCAAATGGTTTCCTTGCTAAAGTCACTCATGTTGGACAAGTTATTTTCTCTCATAATCTTATTCTTGATAATGTCCTATGTGTGCCGTTGTTTAGATTGAATTTAATATCCATCAGTAAACTAGCCTATGATTCCTTATATGTCACAATGTTCTTAACCCGTTTCTGTGTCATCCAAGACCTTCGCTCGGGGAAGATGATTGGGACGGGAATTGAAAGGTAGAGACTCTACTACATCGACCCATCAAAGAAAGGAACATGCAATAGTACCCAAACCGTCTCACCAAAATTTTGGCACCAATGGCTAGGACACCCATCTCATAAAGCCTCTTAGTTATTTCCATATTTGAATAATAGGACTTGTGATTCGAACAAATATTTAATTTTCCCATTGGCCAAACAAACAAGATCGCCCTTTCCATTGAACCTGATACCATCTAAGAAAACGAATTGTATTGGAATTGTATTTCCTTGTATATTCATTCAACTAGGTTTACATTCTTATATACATATCAGTCAACACATTCCTATTCTATTGCCTATGATCAAGGCTGGACCAAAGACTAAATAAAGAAGTAAATAACTACATATCAATTTACAATATATGACAAATCAATAAGATATTTCTTTCTCAACACAAAATGTCTTTTAAATTTTCAAAAAGGCTCATGCCATGTCTTGATCGTGTCCAAGTTGTTGAGCATGTCCAAAGCGTGTCCGGGGGTGTCCGAGATGTGTCGAAGTGTCGGTGTCCGACACTTTGGAGTTTAGAAGTGTCCATGCAACCTAGGAGATGAGACACCCTAGGATTTTGAAGATACTGACATACTTGATTAACGGAGAATGAGATCTTCGGTCTTGTTCATGCAAGATATTGAAGAGCTCCTACTAAGGATCAATAGTTTATGGGGTCTTAGAGAAGTTCACCATGATAAGGATCAAGCTTGGTAGTAGAGGTGGGGGAAGCACAAGGCTTTGCATCGAGCATGCTGGCCTTGGACAAAACATCATGAACATACTTGTTTTGTGACAATTTAAGTGCCCTGCCCCTTGTTGCTAATCCTATTTTCCATGCTACAACGAAGAATATTGAGATCAATTACCATTATATACGAGAATTAGTCACTAGCAAAGCCATTGATACAGCTTATGTTGCTTCCAAGAATCAGCTTGCGGACATCTTCGCAAAGAGCCTTACCAAAGCCTCGATTCAAGTTTCTCAATTCCAAATTAATTGCTCCTCCACCACAGCTTATAGTTAGATTGAGGGGATATTGTTGGATCCAACATAAATAGAGAATAATATTGATTGTGATTTGATCACTTAAAGATATCAATCCTATATAAAGTGTCTTATATTGGAAGATAAGATTGAGGAAGTCCTTAATTGACTATGAATTTATGATTATAATATTTAACTTGGAGGCCGAGAAAGTAAGTTTAGGTTTCCTTTATGGATGGAAACCCTAACTTTTAGCCTATATAAAAACACTGGTTCCTATAAGCCCTTGAAAATACAACATAATACTTCCCATAAAGTAATTGTATCCAGCTAGGTGTTAATTTGAGAAGACTGGTGTGTTGTCTTGCCCTTCATCTTCCTTGGTTGACTACCATAATTACAACGGGAATCAGGTTTGCTACTCCTTTGTTTGTGTTTGAATTATATAATCTGGCGAAAATATATTGGACATAGTCCAGAGGTCTTAAAGTCCATTGTGTCACGTCTCATGAAAAGCCACCCACACAACTGATCAAACCATCGAAGCTCCATCTAGAAAACTCAAGAGCTCTTCATTGACAACAAGACAAAGACAGCAAGGCATTGACAAGATTGAATGAGAACAATTTTTGTTAAGCATATGCTTCTAGGGTTACCAATTGTGACACAGTAAAATTATATTTATGCAGAAATCGAACTAGTGGAACTTGCATCTAATAATAAATAAATTTATATATAATAATAAATCTTAAACCCTAACTCCTCATTGTACACGATGATTTAAATTACATAACTAAAAATTTAAATCAAATAAAATACATGAGTTGCTACTTTGAGCCATCTGCGGCATCAGCTTTTTATTGTCTCTTTTTTAACAGCATTCGTTTCTTTGATCTCTGCTATCTTAGTTTTAATCTCAGTCGCATCTTTGATTTTTGCTGTCTGATCTTCGGTATCATTTTCTTCTTCGATTTTCTTATTGGCTTGCTCAATGATAGAATCCACCTCCTTTTCGACTTCCTCAACCTACAAAGTTTTGTAAACATCAATAGTCTCAACGAATCTATCATTTCTTATGAAAGTTCGTAGTTTACTTATTCTCGAAAGTCATGATCATGACCTTCGAAAGTCAAACCCTGATCGGTTCACTTTATTTAAATTTTTAAAAAGTAAGAACAAAAAAGATATCAAAGAATTTAGGGGTGGCAATAGAATTTCCATTTAATTGCGTGTTATTGAAGCTACTAAACAAGTGGCGATGTGTGATAGGGAAAAGGGAAGGAAGCAGGAAGCCGCCTTGGTTTAAAAATTGTTGAACGAATAACGATGACTAAACAAGTGGATTCATGTTCTAGTTTTCCAAAAGTCACAAGACAGAGACACACATACAAAGATTGATCTATTTCATAAAGACCAATTTACTTTTAAACAGAATTACTTAATAATTAAGCTCAGTTTTAATATAATTGGCAAAATAATGGCATAACCTAAAGGTTGATCGTACATCTTTTATTCAAAGATTAAATTTAAAAACAAATTATGACAACCACTAAACACGGAGCTGACGAAATCATGTGACCCTCACCCGTTAATTACGCATATATTAGATGGTGGCCCAGTTTTAAACGTGGAAATCAAGAAATTAAACAAGAGGATTAGAATAAAGAAATATTACCTTCTCAATGAGATCATCTGCTAGCGCAGCATCCTTGCCTGCTTCTCTTGCCACACTTTCAACAATCCTTGCTGCCCTTTGAAGTTTCCCTTCCGGAAGATGATCGGCAATGTCGTCAGCCACCTTCTCCACTTCCCCAGCCACCTTCTCTACCATTTCTGCCACATCTTCCACTGTATCCAGCGCCGTTGAAAATCTCTCTGTACATAATATTGGGGCTGTTATATATATTTATATAAATACGGAGAATGTTACATCACACTAGTATTTGATCATAAAATTAGTTTCCTAATTGGTCTAAAGATATTTCTCTCTACTCGAATTTTTTTTTTTTTTTTACTTCGAATCTCTCCTTCCACATCGGAGAAAAAAGGACGGTGATGATGATAATTACATTAAATATGTCCTCATTCCTTACCTTTGATTTTTTGCAATGGCCACCATTTGTTCTTCCAAAAGGGTATAGCTACTGAGAAAAGCATCCCCACAAGCCATAGTTTCCTGCATATTTAGTAATGTTGACATCAATCATGCACTGATCTGATCCAAAATAAAAAATTAAAAGAAAAGCATATGTGGGAAGAAATTAATTAGACAAGTATTTCAAAGAGAAGTAGTAGAAGATCATCGATTCGACGTACCAATTAGTACCGGAAGGATCAGAAGGAAGAGGAGTTCCTGGTTCAACACTATTGACAACCACGGCCCTGCAAATAAAGGGTCGTACTATTTATCCATGACAATCAAATTTAGGAAACTCATGGAGTTGAAGATATACAGCTAGGAAAAAATTTACTTACATCTTTTTCTGGTTACCACTTTCGACCTTCATGATAAGGGGCTGCAAGAAACTCCGATTTCCGAGAAAACGACTTCGGTCCCGATGATTAGTACTCAGACAACTAGATCTTAAAACCGAGGCCTGCAAATGTCTAGAACTGCAAGGAGAACTCATTGAGCTTCTGATCGACATGGCCATGGACTAAAAATACAAGTTTTTGTTGAGATGGGCTTTTGTTGAAGACTGAGAAACAAGGTTAGAAAGCTAACAAAAGTGTGTAGAATGAGAATCTGCTTGCTTGTAAAGCACTTCCAGAGAAAGTGGCTTTCCAGGCTCACAGGATTAATTGTTGGAACCTAGCTTTCAGAAATATTCGATTTAATGCTTAATTTGAAGATGCTATTTGGTGGATTAGATGTAAAGTTAATATTATATATAGACTGATCAAAGTCAATGGTCATCACCGATCTCTTTTTCTCATTCGCTTCACGTTTTGTAATTACCTGTATTATTCTAGTTTCACATTGGTGGAACTTTCCTCGTTAATTTTCGAGACGTGTGATTAAACAACCCCTTACATTATCAAATCAAATTGCTCGTCCTGTTCGATTTGAATGAAATGGAATGGTTTTTCAATACCACTTCTTGCGTCGTTTCTAACAATGAATCCTAATGAAACATTTTTAATACTATTTATTTTTAACTTTAATAACAATTTTACTTAAAAAAAATCACTTATAATACTATTCATTTAAACTTTTATTTTATTATTTTGATTAAAAATAAAATTTTTGAGAAGTTTTCATCCAACCAACCCGGGCCACCCCGAAGGTTACTATAGCAAGTCACTATCAGCTCAAGCTGTCGAAACTTGACTATTGACTATTGGCGCCATAATTACGTATAATACAAAATTAGTGAGAGCAGTTATTATCCTTTTAATTTTCTTCATTAATTTTCACTGTCGCAACTTGACAAGTCCTAAAGGCAAGGCAAAGAGTGTAGGACAGCTTCTTTGCCTGCACCAGCAGCACTTGCCACATGGTCGATTCCTTCCACGTCCCCATCAATAATTCAAGTGCATAGTTTATACATCTTAGCATTTCGTTTGCCAAAAACATCTTAGCATTTCATGTAAAAATAATTTTATTTTGACACACAAAATTATTATATTTTATTATAAAGAATATAATTAGTATATGAATTAGAGAGTGTCAGCAGTTATTTTTTACGAAAACTCTAAATAATGGAACGTATCTTTACCAAAAAAATATAAAAAAGCAAGATAAGGAATGCATCTTTTACAAAAGGAGAGGATGGAATTGTATATCCACGAGAGAAAGGAATTGTGATCAGCAGATCAAATGATGATACAATTCATGTGTAATGAATAAAAAACGTGTGACAAAATTGTTAGAAATGATAAGTTCATATATCATTTCCAAACAGAACGTCAAAATGGAATTAAATTAAATTAATAGTTTATATGTCGTTAAGTTGCTTGACAAAAACTAGACATACTAGCAGGCAATTGTATTATACAGCATTCTCAGGAGGGGGGCACTATATGAGATAAAAAAAGTGGTTGCTATAATCTATTTTAGAATTCTGATAAATTTTTAGAGCTTTATAAAATAATATCTCTTAATGGGAGGCTATTTACTTTCGGACTCTATATGAGGCTATATATATATATATATATTTCTATGCAGTTATTTGATTACCAATAAATTTATGAAATGTTCAGAAATTTATGAACATTACATCACTTATGAACCATTAGATTAGGTTCTTTTATCTCATTCGTATCCCTTGCAATTTGGTGATTGCACGTATCCATAATTTTACTTTTAAAGCTTATACTCAGCGAATTGAAACCCTATAAATGGTGAATTTCGAATTTGCAGGGCGTGGAAATTTGCGATTTGGGATTTGGTCTGGAAGATTTCAAAAATGAAGGGGCGCTAGCCGTTGCAGCTAGTTTATAAAGACGGGGCGTCAACCTGGATCCACGTGGCAAACGAAACGGAAAATGGATCACAAACAAGGTCTAAAATATCGATGATATCGGAAATATTGGTAGTCCAAAAACACGGAAATTTCGATGAAAATATTGGGATATTATCGATATCGATAAAAATTGAATAAAAACCACGGAAATTGTAAGAAAAACTTGGAAATTTTTATTGAAACTTTGCAGGATGTTTATTTAGTCAATTATCTATTAGTTTATCACAAAAAATTGGAAGGAAATGCATTGCATGATGAATTTAACTGATTTAAGTTGATTATATAGCGAGCTAGTAAACATTGTGAGTGTATTTGGAACTATCAAATTAGTCCTTTATCCTAATTAAATCTGAACTCTATATCTGGATTTCGAAACCCTCCCAGGCTGCCACGTGGCAGCCCCCTCACGTTTCTCTCTCTCTCTCCCCTACCCCGAGACCCCATTTCCTTCTCTCACTCACTTCGACTCTCTCTCTCTCTTCTTTGCACTGTCTCTCTCTCTCTCTCAAAACCCTTTTACCTCTCTCCCTCTCTTGCCGTGACCACACACACACACGCAGCAGCACCATCTACTCGACTCGAGCAGCTCGAGGACACCACCACCATCATCAGACACCATTATTCTTCTCTCTCCCGCCTCTGCGAGAATGGCGGAGCCCATAAACTCTCCTGCGAGTCTTCTTTGATTTTCCGGTTAGGTAAGTCTCGGATCTCTCTCTCCGTGTTAGTGTGAAGCTCAAATTAGTTCGATCTGCTGCACTGCACAGCAGCATAAGTCCTTCGTTCACCACCGCAGAAAGAACAGACAGGGAGCGAGCGAGCAGAGGGGAGGGGCTGACTGGGCACTAGGGCTGTGTTTTCCGGCGAGGGGAGTGGCGGCCGTGATAGGAGCATATTTATGCGACTTAGTTAGCTTGTTTTCTTGCATTTAGTTAGCTAAACTATGTTAATTATAGTGTTTAAAGTTATTTTCGTCCAATTTCAGGTCCTAAGTGTCAAAGTGACAAAAAGAAGCAATTTGGAGCATTCTAGAGCATTTTTGGGCCAAGATTGGATAGTGCAAACATGGAGGCTTGAGGATGGACGAAATTGAAGATTAGAAGACTTGAAATCAGCCAAGAAAGATGGAGAATTAAATTCAAGTTCAGAAAGATAAGATAAAAGCAAGAAAAAAAGAACATTATCTCTAAACTTATCACCTTATCTTATCTTATCCTTACCTTATCTTATCTTTCCATACTTTTAGCCAACTAAGGGGGTTAATATCTGATTCTTATCTCCTTAAATTAGGGATTCTAGAAGCCTAAAAACGTGCTAAAACCTGAAATTAAACATGTGCTTCATATTCCCTAAAAACATGGCGCCTAGGCCTTGTTTCTAGAAGCCTTACCTCTGCTGCACCCTTATCCCTAATTCCTTGAGATTTCCTACTCCTAAACTACCTTGGAAATCCTCTCCAACCGTGCCCTACCTCTCCCCTATAAATACATACATATGCCGCACTCATTCACTACCATTCACAGCCACAATTCACTCCCACATAATTCCTGCCGCAACCATTCATAATTCAGCCCTTCCATCCATCTTCCACACACCTAGCCGCACCACCCATCCACCCTAAACACCACCACACCATCTTCCACCATTCTACACCATTCATAACCCCCTAAACCTGTCCACAAGTCTTGTGCCGCAGCAAAGAGGAAGGAGGACAGTCCATAGGCGTGCTTGCTGTTCAAGATTGGATCGTTGGAACGTCTAGGTGTTTTCTTTCTTTTATTTTCCATGTCTAAATTTGTTTATCTTTGCTCTGTGAGTATGAGAACTTAAACCCCCCTTGGCTAGGGGGGGATTCGAAACCATGTTAATGCTTGCTATATGATTCGATTACTTCTAACGGTGTTTCATAAGTTGTGAATTCAATTTACTTATCTTCATGAATTAAAACTGATTTGTGTGGGTTGGTTGAGAGAGCACGCTTAATTATCATGCATAAATTGAATGCTAGGATATAAGGGAGTTTCACCTAATCGTTATGAACTTATATTCACAGGTAGTAAAGGTTGTTGATCACAATCGCGTTAAGTAAATTCTTGGCATAAGTTTCATGCAATTCATAGTAACGAGTGCCTCGTCAATGCTTATGGTTTTCATAGAACTTAATGATTTCTGCTTGTATCTCTATTATGCAATTCATGTAGGGAACTTGTGGGGAATGCTTTGGGTTGTCGTATGCAATCATCCAATTCAATAACTTAAGGGAAATCTGAGGGTTAATTAGTGCAATTCACGGTTAATTTGGGGCGTTGAGAATTCATGGTATATTGAAACGCAATTGGAAATCGTTTTGTATGCAAGTGTGACATGTGTGGAGAAAAACCCCTTAGCTAGCTTTCCATCCATTCACTTTAATCAAATTCGTTTTAAAATCTGTTTAGTTTACAAAGTTTTTGTTTTGTTTTCAAATTCGTCAAAACCAAAACCCCCCTTTTATTTTCTTGTTCCCAAGTGTTTAAATCTATTTTGTGTGTGTTTTTAAGTACTTTGAGTCAAGCCAAAACCCTATTTTCGTCCAAAGTAGTGTTTAGAGTCAGAAACTGCCCAATTTGTGTTTTTAAGCAGTTTTGAGTGTTTTCAACCCATTCTGAGTCTTTTGAGTTTATTTTGAGGTCTTTGAGTCTATTCAAACGTTTTTAACTTTGTTTTTATGTTTTTGAGTCAGTTTAGAGGTTATTAGCAAGCCCTCCTAATCCCCGGTCCAGAACGATCCCTACTTGCATCTATATTACATTCTACAACAAGAGGGTTTAATTTGAGTGCTTAACTATAATTCACATCAAATTTTGGCGCCGTTGCCGGGGATTAGCAACTTTGCTAATCCCTTGGTTTTCTTTTTCGTGTCTTTTGTTTTTTATTTCTAATTTTTGTTTTGCTTTGTTTGCTTTCTTTGTTTACTTTTGATATTTGATTTAGTTTTCTTTGATTTCAGGTACTAGAGAAGTAAGATATGGAAATTGCTAATATTCAAGCTCAAATAGCGAATTTTACTTCTCAATTGTCTCAGCACATCGAATGGACCACAATGCAAAGTGTCCCTACATTTGATTGGCGTGATCATTCAAACTCTATGTGGTGGGAACCTCAACAAGTTCAACACGAAGCATATTGGCAGCCATATGAGGAGTTTTATGCAACGCCTATGCAGCCACCACAGCCTCCCCCGCAAGAAGTCCAACCAAATTCAGGTTCGTCCTTGGATAATGATCAAACTATTCAATTACTAACTTCTTTGGCACAGAAAGTACAAAATCAAAACCAAAGATTAGAAAATAGAGCCAAGGAGTTGGGAGAATTGAAGAATCAAATGGGAGAGATTGTAGAATTCATAGGGCAAATTCAAGCACAAAGTGAACTCTCCAGCTCAATGTGCAAACCAAGCCAAGAGGAGGACGAGCAGTTGCTACTTGAAGAAGAGGAGGAAGACAAGGCCACGGCGAGCTTGGAAGAAGCTTTGCCGCAGCCTTCCAAGGACACTCCACCACCCAATTCAAGTAAGATTTCAATTCTTTCTAACCTTATTCCATCAAATGTGCCTATTCCTTGCAGATTCAACGAAGAAGAGGGTGAGAAGGGCATCATCGAAACCTTTCCAACGATTCAAGAGAAAGAGGTGGTTGGGGATTATCTTGAATTAATCAAAGACGATGTGCTTGCAACAACAATTCCCAATGAAGTTGAATTTTATGACACGGGACAAGTCACAACACTACAAACAACCAACCTGGCCGAAATCTCTAATCTTCAATCTTTTGAAGTAGTGTTTGTTCTTGAATTCGTGTTAGAGCACAAAGGTAAGCCACCTCCCCGAATTTCAATTTCGTTTTATACTAATATGTTGTTAATGATTCAGGCACCCACTCTTGAATTCAAACCATTGCCGGTTCATTTCAAGTATCATTGCCCATTCAAAGATAAAGGAGGAATCGTCCGGCTGGAAGACGTTAAAGCAAGCGCTTCATGGGAGGCAACCCATGCATTCAGCAAAGGAAGACTTAGGGAGCACTCCATTTCCAGATTTGCGTTCCTAAACCTTCCTCCTTGCTGCCTTTATCTTGCCATGTTTAATTGTTGTTTGTTTGCTTATGTTTATGTTAGTTTATGTTTGAAACATTGAGGACAATGTTTGATTTAAGTGTGGGGGGGGGGGGGGGGGGGGGGGGGTAAACAAGCTGTTTATGCATGATTTTCGTGGGTTTTATTCACCTATCACTTGCAATGTTGTTTCTCACTGTTTTTGTGTGTTTTAGTGTGTTTTAAGCTGTTTTTATGCATGTTGAAGAAAAAAATCCGAAAATTTCATAAAAATTTGAAAAATTTGTAGCCAAAAAGAGTTGTTTTTGTGTGTTGTTTGTGTCTTAGGGTACCTTCCAACACAATGATGAGATTTGATTTCTAATTGCATGACGGTTAAAGAGAGTTGTAAACATGGGTTGAAGTTTGATATGCTCTTTGGTTCATGCTTGTTTGTGGTTATCGTTTATGAATTCATATGCAATCACAAAGAGAAAAATTAGTTTTTGTAACATGCTTGAAGGAAGGAACCCAAATTAACGCTACAACCCTGTGAGACTTGAGCCTAAACGTTCTTTGGAGAGTTAAAAATCTGTGCATTCATTGTTTTCTAAAGTCGTTGCATGATCTCATTATTCTTTGCTTGGTTACTACTTAGAAGGCGTTTCATCATTTAGTTCCAAATACTAGAACTCATGTCCGTTTCATTCAAAACATGGTATTGAGTGCATAACACATAAACAAGATGAAGTTGTGTAGTAAACCAAGAGCCAAAAAGCCACCCCCATGCATTGTGTTTAGGTTTAACCCCGTTGAGCCTCGTTTAGCCTATTTTCTTTCTTAACCCGCATCATCCTCACCTAGCCTAGAATAGGACCATCCAATCCCTTGTCCTTGAAGCATAGTAAAGCATGACTTAGAGGAATTCCTTTTGAGTAGTTGTGTGCAGAAAACAAGTGTGGGGGAAAGAATTTGTGTGTGTGTGCCAAAGTGCACGGGTAGAGAGAAAAGAAAAGAAGAAATTTTGTATGAAAAAGAAAAGAGAAAAGAAAAAGTGTGAAAAGAATGAAAAAGAGTTGAAAAATATGAGAAAAAGAGTTCCAAAGTGTTGATTGTTGAAGAAAGGGTCCAAAAAGTTGAATTAGGCCCTAAATGTTGAATGCATCTTCCCTTGTGTTTAAAAGTTGATTTCTGCACTCTAAATTGAATTCTAAGTGTCAATTTCATTACTTTGCTTACTATTGCTTAA
Organism: Cotoneaster glaucophyllus; assembly: GCA_036320875.1. NCBI lineage: Eukaryota > Viridiplantae > Streptophyta > Magnoliopsida > Rosales > Rosaceae > Cotoneaster > Cotoneaster glaucophyllus. The sequence goes on along the minus strand of CM070072.1, from coordinate 6,097,903 downwards.
AGAACGTTTGTTTATCCTTACCCTTCTTTGTTAGCCAATCACCCTAGCCCTGTTACAACCCTTAACTTCAATCTTGGGTGTTGTGTGATCAATAATGTGGAGTTTGGGATTGGTATGAGCATATGGTGTCCCTGGTTCTCGCATCTAAGTAGTAGCATTCCATTCATGAGATCATATCTATACATACTCCAGAAATTGCTTTCTTTGCTATAATCATATGTGAGTGTTCGTTTTCATGATTACATCAATCTTCTCACATATACTTAGTGTAGGGTGTGTAGTCAGAAAATCTGAGTGAAAATAAGAGCGTATCTTGTAAGGAATTGGGTGAATTCTGTAAGGCATGTTACTACATTCAAATCATTGTTTTAATTGATTAAATGTGAACTAGTAAGTGGTGACTATGATTAAGTATGTGCTCGAGGGTGGAGATGACTAAAATCTATGATTGTGATGATCTTTAATATGTCATGTGCGTTGGAAATCCCTGAGGCGAACGTTGGAAGGTTTAGATTGTGTTTTGTTTACTTTGTTTTGTTTTGACTGTTTCGTTTTGCTCGAGGACTAGCAAAAGCTAAGTGTGGGGGAATTTGATAGGAGCATATTTATGCGACTTAGTTAGCTTGTTTTCTTGCATTTAGTTAGCTAAACTATGTTAATTATAGTGTTTAAAGTTATTTTCGTCCAATTTCAGGTCCTAAGTGTCAAAGTGACAAAAAGAAGCAATTTGGAGCATTCTAGAGCATTTTTGGGCCAAGATTGGATAGTGCAAACATGGAGGCTTGAGGATGGACGAAATTGAAGATTAGAAGACTTGAAATCAGCCAAGAAAGATGGAGAATTAAATTCAAGTTCAGAAAGATAAGATAAAAGCAAGAAAAAAAGAACATTATCTCTAAACTTATCACCTTATCTTATCTTATCCTTACCTTATCTTATCTTTCCATACTTTTAGCCAACTAAGGGGGTTAATATCTGATTCTTATCTCCTTAAATTAGGGATTCTAGAAGCCTAAAAACGTGCTAAAACCTGAAATTAAACATGTGCTTCATATTCCCTAAAAACATGGCGCCTAGGCCTTGTTTCTAGAAGCCTTACCTCTGCTGCACCCTTATCCCTAATTCCTTGAGATTTCCTACTCCTAAACTACCTTGGAAATCCTCTCCAACCGTGCCCTACCTCTCCCCTATAAATACATACATATGCCGCACTCATTCACTACCATTCACAGCCACAATTCACTCCCACATAATTCCTGCCGCAACCATTCATAATTCAGCCCTTCCATCCATCTTCCACACACCTAGCCGCACCACCCATCCACCCTAAACACCACCACACCATCTTCCACCATTCTACACCATTCATAACCCCCTAAACCTGTCCACAAGTCTTGTGCCGCAGCAAAGAGGAAGGAGGACAGTCCATAGGCGTGCTTGCTGTTCAAGATTGGATCGTTGGAACGTCTAGGTGTTTTCTTTCTTTTATTTTCCATGTCTAAATTTGTTTATCTTTGCTCTGTGAGTATGAGAACTTAAACCCCCCTTGGCTAGGGGGGGATTCGAAACCATGTTAATGCTTGCTATATGATTCGATTACTTCTAACTGTGTTTCATAAGTTGTGAATTCAATTTACTTATCTTCATGAATTAAAACTTATTTGTGTGGGTTGGTTGAGAGTGCACGCTTAATTATCATGCATAAATTGAATGCTAGGATATAAGGGAGTTTCACCTAATCGTTATGAACTTATATTCACAGGTAGTAAAGGTTGTTGATCACAATCGCGTTAAGTAAATTCTTGGCATAAGTTTCATGCAATTCATAGTAACGAGTGCCTCGTCAATGCTTATGGTTTTCATAGAACTTAATGATTTCTGCTTGTATCTCTATTATGCAATTCATGTAGGGAACTTGTGGGGAATGCTTTGGGTTGTCGTATGCAATCATCCAATTCAATAACTTAAGGGAAATCTGAGGGTTAATTAGTGCAATTCACGGTTAATTTGGGGCGTTGAGAATTCATGGTATATTGAAACGCAATTGGAAATCGTTTTGTATGCAAGTGTGACATGTGTGGAGAAAAACCCCTTAGCTAGCTTTCCATCCATTCACTTTAATCAAATTCGTTTTAAAATCTGTTTAGTTTACAAAGTTTTTGTTTTGTTTTCAAATTCGTCAAAACCAAAACCCCCCTTTTATTTTCTTGTTCCCAAGTGTTTAAATCTATTTTGTGTGTGTTTTTAAGTACTTTGAGTCAAGCCAAAACCCTATTTTCGTCCAAAGTAGTGTTTAGAGTCAGAAACTGCCCAATTTGTGTTTTTAAGCAGTTTTGAGTGTTTTCAACCCATTCTGAGTCTTTTGAGTTTATTTTGAGGTCTTTGAGTCTATTCAAGCGTTTTTAACTTTGTTTTTATGTTTTTGAGTCAGTTTAGAGGTTATTAGCAAGCCCTCCTAATCCCCGGTCCAGAACGATCCCTACTTGCATCTATACTACATTCTACAACAAGAGGGTTTAATTTGAGTGCTTAACTATAATTCACATCAGGCCGCCACTCCTCGCCCTCACGTGGCTTCGCCACTGCTGACTGGTACGCCGTTCTCCTGTCTGATCGCCGATCCGACGACCTCGATCACATCAACAAATCTTACCGACGGCTAGCGTTACTCCTCCACCCGGACAAGAACAAGTACGCTTACGCCGAGCACGCGTTCAAGCTCGTAGCCGATGCATGGACGGTTATGTCCGATCCGACCAAGAAGCAGATTTACGACAACGAGCTGGGGCCGTTCAGCCGGATCGATCTCGGCTCATCGATTTCGAGCAAATTGCCGGTGCGGCGGGACAGCTGGGCCCGAACCGACGCCGGGGTTGGATAATATCGCGATATAGTGCCCAAATAATGTATTAAAATGTTGAAAATATCGCGATAATATCGACAAAAATATCGATATATTGACGATAATTAAGTGGATAAGTGTGAAAATATCGCGAGATGAAAAAAAAAATATTATCGCCGATAATATCGATATTTTGTTCCTTGATCACAAATAAACAAGGATTTTTGTTGGGCTGGCCACGATTCAGACTGGATCATTTTTTTTATAGTGAGATTGCATTTTACTTCTTACACATTTTTTATTAATTTTTATCTTTTGAATTTTTTTTTTCAATTCTTCCGATCCAATTGCTGAAAATTAGAAAAGTGTGTAAGAAAATGATGTGGATATCACACCCCTAATTAAATAACCAAAAAATGTTCCAAGTAAAAAAGAAAAGAGTATTGTTGATTTGCTATTTGACCTTGTATGCAGTTGCCCCAATTTCCTCCATAAACTTTAATTTTAGGCGATTACCTCCTTGAACTTTTTAAATTAGCCAACTTCTCCCCTGAACTTTAATTTTTAGGCGATCCCCTAAACTTTTATAAATAGCCAATTCCCCAATAACCGATATGATGATTGGTTGTTGGGGTTTTTTTTAGAACCAATGATAAGTAGAAAAGCGGTTAGATGATACTTTATGTTGACCTGTTTTTCTTTTCTTTGCTGATTCATCTCAATGAAAATTGTCGTGTTGCACTAAGTTACTTACGGATATATGCATGCAATCCGGGAACAAACTTTCATTCAATTTTTAATCTATCCAATTTTTCATTCTTTTTGCCCTCATATATTGTCATGTGTTGTTTTCATGACCACGATGGATGGAAAATTGGACGAAATTTTTTAAAATCTGAATGCTAGGGGAAATTGGCTATTTATAAAAAGTTGATGGGGGTAAATTGCTAAAATCAAAGTTCAAGAGGAAAATTGGCTAATTATAAAAGTTTAAGCGATAATCAGGTAAAATTAAAATTTTAGGAAAAATTGGTAGCTCCATACAAGTTCAGAGAGTAAGTCGACAAATATGCCAAAAGAAAATACATCAGTCCAACACCAAGTTTGAAGCCCAAAAAATTAGAAGTTCAAACTCAAGTATGTTCATGATCTTTTGTCCAAGGCTAGCATGCTTGATGCAAAGACGTGTGCCTCTCCCCTATACTACCAAGCTTGATCCATAAGCAGGGATGGTAATTCTAACCGTTAAACTCAATAGCGCCCATAATGGAACATATTTGGGTATGAAAGATTGGGTATATTTTGGATAGGGGAAAAATTGTGAATATTATTCGGTTATGGTTTTAGATATGGTTACAGGGGTTTCCAATATGTATTTGTACCCCAATTCCATCTGAATACCCTAATATATAATATAATTGTTCTAATATATATATATATATATATATATATATATATATATAAATTCATTAAACCTTATATATATATATATATATATTCGTTATTTACCGAACCCATTACGTTGAGAATCCAAAAGTTGCATTTTGTGGGGAAGTTCAAAAGTTTTGAATCAAAATCAATGATAATTCAATGGTACATATGAGAGATATCAAAGATCAACCATCATCACCAATGTTTTAAATTCAATGCTTTAATTTTTATACTCCACGAGATTTGTTCATTGAACCATTTATACATCAAATGTTTAATGACGAAATTAACATCTACTAAATTATAATCCGTCAATTGAACAAATGTATTTTTTGTATTGGCGAAGAGGGATATAACAGTTAACCATGGGAAATCCGTTACTCGGTGAGTATGGTTATGGATAATTTCTAATGGTTAATTTGCGGTTATGAATATGGTTAATTTCCATGTTTATGGGGATGGATATACCATTTTCGTCCCCAAATCGAACCGTTGCCATCTCTATCCACAAGCTATTGATCTTTAGCAGGAGTTCTTCATTACCTCGAATGGACAAGATTGGAAATCTCATTCTCCGTTAATCAAGTATGTCAGCATCTTCAAAATCCTAGATAGGACCTCTTATCTCACCAGTGTAAAACGAATTCTTCGGTACCTAAAGGGAACACCCGATCATGGGCTACTTCTTAGCATTGTTCTAAAAATCCTTACCTAACGCGGCCTAGGCCCCGCCTAGGTGCTAGGCGACTAGCAACGGCCCCGATTAATTTCTAGGCGTTTGAAAATTAAGAAAGGGCACCTATACCTGTTTAGGCCCCCGTTAGCCTACCAAGACCTGCTTAAGCACCTGCCTAGGTCGCAATCCTCACTTAGACAAAAAATATATAATTTTCATTTTGCATTCTAATTTTTTCAATAACTTGCAAGTGATTTGTTGAATATTTAGATGAACACATGTTATGCGTGTTCCCCATGTTTCCATTATGCTCTAGTACTCTATATTCTGTATGTCATTTTATTTTGCAATTTCTGTATTTCAATGAAATTATATATATTTTTAAGTATAATCAGACACTTATTTATACGATATTATAATATATTTACTTAAATCTGCCTAGTCTACCTAGGCCCTTGCTTTGGCACGCCTAGGTGCTAGGCCTTACCCCACCTCCCTGCCTGACTTGCGCTTAGCGTTTTTTAGAAACTTTCTTCTTAGTAAAAGTTCAACCAACATCGTAGCATTCTCGGATGTTGACTAGGCCAGCTTCCCATTTGATCGACGCTGTACATCTGGATTTTGCATTTTCTTCAGCAATAATCTTAATTCAAGAAGTGCAAAAAGACCACTGTTTCCCGTTCATCTACTCAAAGTGAGCATCGCTCTCTTGCTTACACCGCTGCTGAAATCTCTTAGCTCTGTAATATACTTCAGGATCTTCACTTCTACCTTCAGACACCACCTTTGTTGTTTTGTGACAATTGAAGTGCCTTGGGCCTTGCTGCAAAATCCTACATATATATACATTAGCTTGCAGACATCTTCACAAAGAGCTTACCAAAAGCTCAATTCAAGTTTCTCAATTCCAAATGAATTGCTCCTTCACCACAACTTAGCTTATTTTTTCCTTTTTTTCCTTTTTTTGATCACGAAGACAAATTTTATTACAATAAAAACTAGTACAAGGCCCAAAAAGGACAGGGTAAACAACTATAAGGAAAATAAAAGGCCAAAGCAAAATGAGAGCAACAACCCAAGATACAATGGGAGGCCCAGACAAGCTTAGGCCTGAAGGTAGTAGAAAACAGACAATAAAAAACCCTAATATCTAGCAGTAAAGACCACATCGCCGCCGCTGCCGCCTTCGTCACATCCTTGGAGGAAACCTAACTCCGACTCGAGAAAGTAGACACCAGATCCAAGTCTGCTTCACGAACCCCTACAAATATATACAAACAAAGTAACATACGGGAAGAAGGTGAGGCTAAGGGGGTATGTAAAATGTCTAACACTTGGCCTCGATGGAGATCCAGCATGCCGGTTGGGGATGGGAAGGGAGGGAGTGAAATGGATCTAATATCCAATTTATGTTCAGAGCATGCCGATCCAAGCACATGGTGGGATGAGGATGAAGTATCACAACTAGAGAGGAGGGAGGAAGGGAAAAAAGATTGAAAGCAGTAAAAGCGGACGAAAAAATGCCAGATAAGGAGTAAGAAGCCCCGGATAGTTGAGACTTGACTAAAGGAAAACTGAGATTAAACTCATAGGAGAACCAAGAATTAAAAAGGAAGTGAGAAAATTGGAAACGATGAAGGAAGAAGAGGAGGGAGGCAGGGAGAGGGGGAGGAGCAGAGGATATGAGGGGAAGGAAAAGTGGGAAAGTGCAAAGGAAAGAGAAGCTGAGAAAACTCAGGAGGAAAAGGAAAAGAGGGAGGAAAATAAGAAAAGAAGGAAGGAAGGGAGGAAGGGAAGATGCCTCTGGCACCTAAGCCAAATGCTAGGGCTGTCGATGAGAAATTTCTAGGAGTAAGGGTGTTGGAACGGGTCAGACTGGGCCTAAATTTGGAGGAACCGAACCGAAGTCGTTTTAAAATGTAACGGGACTGGGCGGGTACAAGAATTTTTGAAATTGGAACTGAACCTAACCCAGCCCGTTTGAAACGGGCCAGTCTGAACCAGGTCCATGGGTCCAATTATAATTTTTTTAACATATTATTTGGATGAAATTGACTGTATCATCTCCTTTTGCCGAGTACAGGTTTTGGTCTATCATTACGATAATTCTCACATAAAACATAAATCTTTTGTCATCTCACTTGGAATTTTCTATTGCTTCATTAAGCTTTTCTTGTATATCATGTCTCTAAGTTGTAAAACTTTACCCATGAAACTACAACATGGATAACAATCTGGGGTTTCGGTATGGAGTTTCCAGGCCAAGGCTTAATCCACAAATTGAATTTGGGATTGGATTTTGTAGAGTATGATCAGGACTCATTCGAGTTGGATTGGGTGCGTATGGAAAGAAGAGAGCAGTCATGTAGGGTTGTGATAGAGTAGAGGAGTTTGGGCTATGAAAGGTGGTGGAGCAGGGGCTCAAGGTCTGAGAGAAAGGATAGCAGCTAGGTAGAATGTGGAATGTGGATTGTGAGATTTAATCAATGGTGGAGATTAAATCTCCATATATTGGACGGTAGATATGGTCCGGGCAAGGGTCCCGTTTTCTTAGCAATTTGGACCCGCCCCACCCTACAAGTAACATAGAACTGCCCCGGCCCGACTCGTTTTAGATTTATACAAATTGGACCCGCCCTGTAGCCGCCTCTACCTGCTTGTACCCACCCCTACACGCGCGTTCAAAACCTGTTTGCCCATCCCTAATTGGGAGTCTTTCACAAAGAGAATTTTAGAGAGAGAAAATGGGAGACTTTATAGAGAAAGGTTTTTTTTTCACAGCAGCTAGCTTGAGTGGGGATATTGGACATAATCCAGAGCTTAAAGTCCACTGTGTCACATCTCATGGAAAGTCACCCACTCAACTGACCAAACCACCCAAGCTCCATCTAGAAAACTCCAGATCTCTTCATTGACAACAAGACAAAGGCAGCATGGCATTGTTAAGATTGAATGAGGAATTTTCGTTAAGCATAAGCTTCTAGGGTTACAGATGCATATAAAATAGATTAGATGCAAAAGATAATCTTATATATGGTTCTAGCATTAGCGGTTTAGCTCTTCTTTCTTATAGCCCATGTGCTGGGTTCGAATCCCTTTAAAGAAAAAAACCAGGCTGATCACACAACTTATTTTTGTTGCACTAACTCGTAATATTTTAGTTTTATCGATGAAAAAATTGAAAAATAATAATAAATAAATATAACATAAAAAAATAAAAATAAATATAACTTCAAAAAAAATAAAAGGCCTCCATCTAAGTTTTGCACAGGGCCTCTAAATACTCAGGGCCGGCCCTGAGTTTGAGCCATCTGCTGCCTCAGCTTTTTATTGTCTCTTTTTTAACAACATTCATTTCCTTGATCTCTGCTATCTTAGTTTTAATCTCAGTCGCATCTTTTATTTTTGCTGTCTGATTTTCGGTATCATTTTCTTCTTCCATTTTTTGATTGGCTTGCTCAATGATAGAGTCCACCTCTTTTTCGACTTCCTCAACCTACAAAGTTTTGTAAACATCAAATCACGTATAGTCTCAAGGCATCTATCATTTCTTAAATAAGTCCGTAGTTTTACTCATTCTTGAAAGTCATGGACAGATGTCATGGTTTCATCTAACCATGAATTCTTCACCACGGTCTTTGAAAGTAAAATTCAGGTCGGTTCTCTTTATTTAAATTTGGGATAGTTTAGTTGCGTTCCTTAATCCCTAACTGTTATAAACTCAAACCTTATACATTTTAAGTTTGTGATTGAAGTCCCTCTAATGTCACATAAATGACATAATAATAAAAGAGATGCAATAATACCGATAAAGACTCAACCGTTTTTTTGCATTCATTTACACTACCAATTCAATTATTCAAAATTGCTTATGGGTTTTGATAAAAAAATAAAATAAAATAATTGTTTATGGGTGCATTCTAGATTATATAAAAAAAGGATTTTATTTTATTGTCATAAAATATGAGTACATTTATATAATAAAATATGGCTACATTTTACATATAAAAAATTGGTACATTTATATAAAAATGTGGGTACATTTTAAATACAAAAAATTGATACATTTATACAAAAAGTGCACGTTTTATATACCAAAAAATGGGTACATTTTATATAAAAAAAACAATGGTACATTTTATATTAAAAAAATAAATAGATTTTACATTAAAAGCTGGGTTCATTTTACATAAAAAGTGGTGCTTACACAAAAAAAGGATACATTTTGTACATAATAAAACGGTACATATGTAAAGAAAATGGTTACCTTATAAATAAATTATGGGTACAAATAAAATGTTAAAAAAGTTATGCGTACAAATAAAAGTTTAAAAAAATAATGGACAAAAAGAAATTTATATATGGGTACAAATTAAAATTTAAAAGAAAAGCTGGTACAATTTAAAAAAAAAGGTTGCAAATTAAAAGGGGTACAAACTAGAAATAGATACATATGATAAAAGTTTAGCTATAAATATAAATATACCAAATGTAACGTTTCAAACACTAAATGAATATATTTAGAAACAAATTTAATTATCTTGACATGTAAATAGTTTATTTTTATAATTAATGATGTTTATTAAAATTCAAGGACCTTGATTAAAAATAGAAAAGGAATAAGGTTTTAATCAATGGAATAGAAAAAATAGGGATGAGAACCTAATTTCTCCTTTAAAAAATTTAAAGGAAAAATTAGTATTCGGTCCCTAGTTACTAATGTTCATTGACTAAGACCTTATTAGTTTTCAAATTTTGATTGAAGTCCCTAACATTAATGTGATAATGAATTTACATGTTTATTACACATTTTTTTTTTTAAAAATTAGTAACTAATTTAGGATTTTAATAATCACATATGTATTATACTTCCTAATTAATTTTCAATTCAAACATTTCCAAAGAAAAAAGAAATTAGAATAAGTTTGTACCCATTAGTTTTTTTATAAAAAGATTCTTGATTTTTTAATCTTAAATGTACCTATTCATATAATTTTTAATTTTTTAAATCTTAAATGTACCTATTCTTAAATATATCAATTTGTTATATGTAAATGTACCCTTTTTTCAATATAAAATGTACAAATTTTCCATATAAAATGTACCCAACTTTTTAAAATAAAATATGTTCATATTTTTTTAATCAATTTTTAAACTTATATGGGTACATTCTTTTTCGTTGATTTGGGAATGTGTCTATATCAAGTTTAATCGAAGAAATTTACGAATTTTATTAAGCCTAATATTTCTTTTTTAAATGTGTTTCGAAGAACGTACCCATGTTTTGGTACAATAATTTTTTTTTGTTAATTTTGATGAATGTACCCATATTTACATATATATATACACACACACACACACACACACAAACACACACAATATAATATAGAGTATAATTTATATTTAATTATTTTTAATCCCACAAATTATGGGTTATATTTAAATCTCTTTAAATATAAACAAATACAAATTTTATTTTTTAATTTAAAGAAAATATAATAACTTACGCTATTATATTAGTGTCAGAACTTTGATACAAAACTAAAAACAGATAAGGTTTCAATAAAAAATTATTGATAGTTAGAAACCGCGTTCAAAGTATCCCAAAAAACAAATTATAACATGTACCGATCACAGACAAAGACAAAATATGATCGTAATAAAGCTTGACGTGAGAAATATCCTACAAGTTGGCTGTGTCCACGTCTGCAAACTTTACTGTGTTTAAAATAAGCACATTGGCTGTCTTAATTTTTAATTATAATTAAATCATAATATTTAAATGACATTCTTCCTTGCTGCATAATTAGTCTTCTGTTTTGTTATGCATTTCCTCGTTTTAAATTCTTCATATCGCAAAAAAATCTTATATAATTTGCCTGACGCTGACAACCATTGAACACGGAGCTGACGAAATCACGTGACCCTCACCCGTTAATTACGAATATATAGATGGTGGTTCAGTTTTAAACGTGGAAATCAAGAAATTAAACAAGAGGATTAGGTATAAGGAAATATTACCTTCTCGATGAGATCATCTGCTAGCGCAGCATCCTTGCCTGCTTCTCTTGCCACACTCTCAACAATCCTTGCTGCCCTTTGAAGTTTCCCTTCCGGAAGATGATCGGCAATGTCATCAGCCACCTTCTCTACCATTTCTGCCACATCTTCCACTTCTTCCACTGTATCCAGCGCCGTTGAAAATCTCTCTGTACATGATGGGGCTGTTATACACATATATAAAAATATTTATATGCACAGAGAATGTTACATCACAATAATATTTGATCATAAATTAATTAACTAATTGATCTAGTGATATTTCGGAAAAAAAAGTCTTTACTTCGAATCTCTCCTTCCACATCAGAGAAAAAAGTCATGAGGACGGTGCTGATGATAATGACATTAAATATCTTTTCATTCCTTACCTTTGAATTTTAGCAATGGCCACCATTGGTTCTTCCAAAAGGGTATAACTACTGTGAAAAGCATCCCCACAAGCCATAGTTTCCTGCATATGTAATATATATCATCTCAACATTAATCATGCTCTGGTCGGATCCAAAACCATAAATTAAAAGAAAAACATATGTGGAAAATTAATTGGACAAGTATCTCAAAGAGATCAAGTAGTAGAAGATCATCGCTTCGACGTACCAATCAGTACCGGAAGGATCAGAAGGAAGAGGAGTTTCCTGGTTTAACACTATTGACAACCACGTCCCTGAAAATAAAGGGTCGTACTATTTGTTAGCATATATTAGTGGTTAGGATTGTGACATGTGTCACTAGATGATATAAGTAGGTTGAGTTTGTACAGCTGATATATATTTATAGTGAAATAACCTTTGTAAATCATTATCTGAGATAATAAGATTTTTACAGAATATACTTCTCTCTCTTCGAGCTCTCTCTTTCTCTCTCTCTAGGTTTGTAAAGCTTTCTTCTGTTATCACCATTGTTGACATGGTATCATCGCCAATCTCGGGTAACACCATTGGTTGACGATCCTCTGCTTCCGCTCACTCGTCGGTCTGTTACTAATTGTTGCCGTCGTCGCTCTTGCTGTTGAAGCTCGTCGCCGGTGTCGGTGCTTACAGTTTGTCGGTGTTATTGTTCGTCGATGATCGTCGACGTTGATTGTTCTTGTTCGTAGCTGATTTTTGCGGCTGCGCTAATTTCTTTGTCTCCTTCAGGAAGGTGATATTATTCCTTCTCATATATCACGGATTGTTCTTGTGATCTTGATTTCTTGATATAATTTTGTCTCAAACCCTAGCTTTTGGGGTTTTGATTGTTTGGATATTGTTACTGCTTGAAAGATTGGCAAATTACTGCTGCGTTGATTGAAAATGGTTACCTCAGCTCAATTGGCACTCACTCAATCCCCAATTTCGTCTCTCATTCCTAGTGTGGGTAATACTGTTACGGCTAAACTGGATGACTCGAACTATGTGACTTGGAATTTCCAAATGGAGTTACTTCTTGATGGAAATGGCATTCTTGGCTTTCTTGATGGTTCTATTCCATGTCCTGATCAGTCAGATTCTGATGCCTTCATTGTTTGGAGGATACATGATAAGGCTTTAATGACGCTAATCACTGCTACTTTGTCCACTGCTGCATTGTCCTGTGTTATTGGTTGCAAAACTTCGCAAGAAATGTGGCTTAATCTTTGAGAACGCTTTGCAAATATGACAAGGACTAGTATTGTTCAAATGAAGATTGACCTGCAAAATATCAAAAAGGGGTCTGAATCTATTAATGTCTATCTTCAACGAATTAAAGATGCTAGGGATCATTTGGCTGCTGTTGGAGTTGTTATGTCTGATGAAGATATTGCTATTGTTGCATTACGGGGTTTACCTCCTGAGTATAACACAATCAAGTCTGTTATTCGTGGTCGCGAAACTTTGGTGTCTTTAAAGGAACTGAGGTCTCAATTGAAAGCAGAAGAAGATACGTTGAATGAAGTAACTACACAAGTTCCTCTCATGTCTGCTATGATGGCTCACAATTCCACTTCTACATATCACACTGGTGGTACCTCTGGTACAAAGGCAGAATCTTTTGGCCAACCTTCTGGTCCTCAGTTACCCTATTCATCTATGCCTTTTCAGCAAGCTCCTTGCTACTCACCTGTGCAGTTCTCACAGCAACCAATGTTTCCCCAACAGTTACCCTTTCCTCAGTTTTCACAACTCCCTTTTCCTGGACCATTGGCGTTTGTCTCTCAAAGTGGTTCCGGGACATACAACAATTTCAGAGGAAATAATTTCAAACCAAAGGGTAAAGGCAAGAAGTTCTTTTCCGGTAATCAAGGCCAATATCCATCACAGGTCTCATATGGTGGAACTCAATTTTCACCACAGTCCCAACAACAAATGTTTCCTCCCCAGAGTTTTCAACCACTACAGAAATGTCAAATATGTGACAAAAAGGGCCACACTGCTATCAATTTTTTTCAACATGGATGTCAACTATGTCATCGCGTTGGACACACTGTTACAACGTGTTTTGACAGAAATAACTCTTCTTTTCAGCAGGGTTATCCATCATCACAGCAGTTCTCACAGCCCTATCCTCACCATTCTCAGACTCCATTACAGTATCTCAACCCAAATGGTCAGACTTCTGGCATGTCTTATCCGAATTCCAGCAGCTTGGTTCCTCCATTTCCTTCTTCCATTGCTATGACTGCTTGAGCTCCTGCCAGTCCATCTGCACCTCAGCAAGAATATTGGCTTCTTGACTCAGGAGCCACTCATCACATGACTTCAGACATCTCTAATCTTCAGTTGACATCTCCATATCCTACTACAGATACTATCACTGGTGCTAGTGGTGAAGGTTTGGTCATTGCGCATATTGGCAAATCTACTCTTCCTACACAGTCTTATAATTTTAAACTTAATTCTGTCCTACATGTACCTCGATTGTCACAACACTTATTGTCTATGCATCAATTATGTAAAGACAATAATTGTCGATGTATAATTGATGAGTTCTCTCTCTGCATACAGGACAAGATCACTGAGAGAATACTGCTCACAGGACTGAGTAATCATGCAGTTTATCCCTTACCTGTGCTTAAACAATAGAAGGCCTTACCTGCAGCATTTCTTGGTCAAAATGTGTCTTCACCATTGTGGCATTGTAGGATGGGTCACCCTACCAATACCATAGTTAAAACAGCACTTACTAAGTCTTCTATTCCTTTTAATTGTAATTCGAAGTCTCAATCTTGTATTCCTTGTTTAGAAGGTAAATTCACCAAACTTCCATTTCCACTACAAGCTTCAAAATCTGTAGTTCCATTCGAAATAATTCATACAGATGTCTGGGGGCCGGCTCCTTGTATGTCAATTGAGGGGTATAGATATTATGTCTCTTTCATAGATGAATGTACTAGGTATACATGGATTTTTCCTCTAATCAATAAAGCTGCTGTGTTTGGTCATTTTGTTCAGTTTCATTCCTTTGTGCTGAATACTTTTGATGCTCATATTAAGATTCTCCAGAGTGATGGGGGTGGGGAATACATTGGGGTTCAGTTTCAATCCTTTCTTAGGGAAAAAGGTATCACCCATCAAAAATCTTGCCCTTACACCCCTGAGCAAAATGGGTTAGCAGAGAGGAAAAACATGCATATTCTAGAAACTGCAATTACTCTATTGCAGCAATCTTCATTACCTTATCGTTTCTGGTACCATGCATGTGCTACTGCCATTTATCTCATAAATAGAATGCCAACCTCTACATTACAAATGCAATCTCCATTTGAAACTCTGTATAAATCAGCTCCATCACTTAAGCACTTACGCATCTTTGGCTGTGCTTGTTTTCCATCCTTGAAACCTTATAGAACAACCAAGCTTGATCCCAAGACCACTGTTTGTATTTTTTTGGGGTATGCATCTCAGTACAAAGGTTATATATGTTACTCTGTCAAAGATAACAAGTTAATTGTCTCAAGGCATGTGTTGTTTGATGAAAGTCAATTCCCTGGTTCCAATAGTCTACACCACACACAGTCTACTGGTTCTTTATCCTCAGTAGTAACACCATCTGTGTCTCATCAACATTCTTTTGAGCATCCTTCTATAGCTTCCATTCCATTATCCCGTGGATTTGTTCCTGCATTCACACCTACTGCAAGTCATATTACTCAGTCCACTACTCTCCATCAAGGTGATCTTGTCTCCACATCTCCTGCCATTTCTAGTTCAACATCAGAGAGTTCAGATATGCATCCAGATACTACTACTTCTCAAGCTACTAAGCTTCAAATTGTTCCTCTACCTGCTCAGAACCTACACCCCATGCAGACACGATCTAAAATCTGGGATCTCTAAGAAGAAGCAGGCTCTTCATGTCACAGTTCAGTCTGATTTCATTAAAGAACCACAATCCTATACTGCAGCTTCTAAGTCTCCACAGTGGCAACTAGCTATGCATGAAGAAATGGATGCACTAGTACAGCAGCACACATGGCATCTTGTTCCATTACCACCAAATAAAAAACTGGTGGGTTGTAAATGGATATACAAAATCAAAAGACATCCAGATGGTTCGGTTGCAAGATATAAGGCCAGGTTAGTGGCCAAAAGATTCTCTCAAGAGGCTGGGTTGGATTATTATGAAACATTTAGTCCAGTAGTGAAACCAACCACTGTACGACTCATTTTATCTTTAGCAGCAACTCAGGGATGGAAACTTAAGCAACTTGATGTCAAGAATGCGTTCTTACATGGCTTTCTAGAAGAAGAGGTATACATGTCTCAGCCGCAAGGGTTTGTTGATCAGATTCATCCAGAGTATGTTTGCAAATTAGATAGATCACTTTATGGTCTCAAACAAGCTCCCAGAGCTTGGAATGAAAGGTTCATTACTTTTTTACTCTCGTTGGGGTTTAAATCGTCTTATGCCGATACTTCTTTATTTGTCAAGCATGATGGCACGAGTATGGTTGTGTTACTTTTATATGTGGATGATATCATCCTGACTGGAAATAGTGATGATTGTGTTCAGCATGTTGTGTCTAAGTTGACCACGGAATTTGACATGAAGGATTTGGGGATTCTACACTATTTTCTTGGTTTGCAGATTGACTATCAGTCTCAGGGGCTGTTTGTACATCAGTCAAAGTATGTTCAGGATCTATTACAAAAGACAGATATGCTTGACTGTAAACCGTGCATCACACCATGCCATCCTAACAAAAAACTCTTGAATCATGGTAGTCCATGTTATCTGAATCCTACCAATTACAGAAGCATTGTGGGAGCTCTACAGTATTTAACCTTTACAAGACCTGACATTGCCTATTCTGTGAATCAAATGTGCCAATTCATGCATTCTCCTCTGGAATCTCATTATGTTGCTGTTAAGAGGATTTTACGATATCTCAAAGGGACTTTAGGCTGGGGCATTTGTTTTCGACCTGGCTCATTGGCTTTAAAAGCATACACAGATGCTGATTGGGCTGGGGATCCCAACGATAGGCGTTCTACCACAGGTTTTGTTGTCTTCTTAGGCTCCAATCCAGTCTCAGGAGTTCTAAGAAACAACATACTGTTAGCAGGTCTTCGACAGAGGCTGAATACAGGGCGATGGCAACCACCACTGCAGAAATAGTTTGGCTGCAACAACTTCTCAACGATCTTCATATTCACACTTCCTCTTCTCCAGTATTACACTGTGACAACATCTCAGCCATGGCTTTAGCTACTAATCCTATTTTGCACTCTAAAGCTAAACATATAGAGGTGGATTGTCATTTTGTGAGAGAAAGGGTTCAACAAGGTGTTATCTCTCTGCAGTTTGTTACTTCCACTGACCAATATGCCGATATTTTCACAAAAGTCTTATGCTCTCCCTTGTTTACCAACCACTGTTCCAATCTTATGCTTGGTTCCACTAAGACATAAGATTGAGGGGGATGTTAGCATATATTAGTGGTTAGGATTGTGACATGTGTCACTAGATGATATAAGTAGGTTGAGTTTGTACAGCTGATATGTATTTATAGTGAAATAACCTTTGTAAATCATTATCTGAGATAATAAGATTTTTACAGAATATACTTCTCTCTCTTCGAGCTCTCTCTTTCTCTTTCTCTAGGTTTGTAAAGCTTTCTTCTGTTATCACCATTGTTGACACTATTTATCTATGACAATCAAATTTAGGAAACTCATGGAGTTGAAGATATACGGCTTGGAAAAGTTTTACTTACATCTTTTTCTAGCTACCACTTTCGACCTTCATGATAAGGGGCTGCAAGAAGCTCCGATTTCCAAGAAAACGACATCGGTCCCGGTCATTAGCCAGACAACTAGTCTTAAAACTGAAGCCTGCAAATGTCTAGAACTGCAAGAACTTATTGAGCTTTTGATCGACATGGCCATGGCCTAAATATACGTGTTTTTGTTGAGATGGGTTCTGCTGAAGATAGAGAAACAAGGTTAGAAAGCTAACAAAAGTGTGGAGAATGAGAATCTTCTTGTAGAAGCACTTCCAGAGAAAGTGGCTTTCTAGGCTTATCTTTAAGAAATGTTCGATTTAATGCTTAATTTGGAGACGCTATTTTGGTGGATCAGATGTAAAGTTAATATTACAAGGAACTTTAACGAAAAACTCTCGATACTGTTTATTTAAACGAAATATCATATTTTTAAAAGTCAATCATGATACTATTCACTTTATCCTTTATTTTATTATTTTCGTTAAAATTCAAAGTTTTCAAACCATTTTTATTACTTTTCCTAATATTATATAGGTTGATTAAAGTCAATCATCATCTTCTTTTTCTCATTCGCTTGACGTTTTGTAATTTGCTTGTATTATTCTAGTTTCACAATGGTAGAACTTTCCTCGGTAATTTTCGAGATGTGTGGATAAAATTATATTATACATATACTAAAACCCAACATAAAGTCATTGTTCATTAATAGTGAACTGCCTAAATTACCCTCCAATTGCTCTTTGGCGTTCTATATTTTCCGTTTATGTATAGCAAAGTGGCGGATTTGCCCTTGCTGGCCACGCATCTCTAATAGCTTCACCTTCTGCTTCTCGAATCTTATACTTCATTCCACTCTCTCACTCAAAAAATCAGATCGCTCATCACTGCTTCTCCAAACCTATGCTTCTACTACAACTTCTAGTATTTTCTAAATGCCTAACTTTCCAGTTAATTCCCTTTGTGTCATTTTCACTGTTCCGTCGCCAATGTCTTTCCATTTTTACCCTTTTTTTTGTTTCTGGGACACTGTTTATTCTACAGTGTACTCCCACTTTTGCCCCTTCTTTCATTCCACTTTTGCCTGGAATGAGGCTTCAGAAACTGTGCTCTTCCGATTTTATCCTCACACAATTTTCTTTTATTTCACCTTTGCCCCTATTGCTTTGCCGTCAAATTACTATCTACTAAAACGATCTGCCCTTTCTATCCACCGTCCATCATGTATGATTCTTTGGTTTTTAAACCCACACTCATTTTTTAATCATCTGTCCGTACAACCAATTTCTTTATAATTTTTAATCTTTTTTTTTTCCCACAAACATGTGTCCGGGTTTCCTGACAACTTAAATAATTTCTTTTATGCCTATTTGTCTTTCTATCCACCTGTCCATCATCTGTCTGCTTCCAGTTGCTTTCTTCTGAAACCTCACGTTTTCTGCTTTGCTTCTATGTGTCAGGATTTCTATTTGTTTCTAGTTGCTTCCATTTGCTTCCATTTGCTTCATCTCTCCTGAAATGAAAAAAGAAACCTGCGTTCATCCAACCCTAGAATCTCGAAACCAAAATTCATCCAGATCGTTCCAATCTCCAACGGCAAATCCAAATATCCAGTCGCTTGATTCTCTCTCTAAAATACTCACTCATCGTTGCCTTATCTCTGATGATTCAACTGGCCGGCGACGACTTCTAGGATTCTAGCTCGACTTATCTTTCAAAACTCAGCTCGAGTCCTCGGGTATTTGTTTTTGGGTGGCGTTTGCTCTGCAGATACAACTTATGTTTAAATTTTGGTTTTTATTTTTTAAATTTTGGCTGTTTTGTTTATGTGTTCAGATAACCGATTTTCCGACAATTCAATTTCGGCTGATGACCAGAGAACTAGACCTCGCTCCTATGGGATTCCTGAGTAAATTTGGTTTTCGTTTGGTTGGGGGATTTTGTTTCCAATATCTGTTTTTCGACTGGTTGTGCATCTCTGTAACTAGGGTTGTGAAGCCCCACCAACTCCTAGAAGTCCACTTCCCAACTCCACTGGCCTACGCGTCGCACGCACTAGGCTTCTGCTGAGAAAAAAACAACCCCACGTGGGGGTGTTCCCCCAGTTGTCAAAGCAAAAAGTAGCCCAACGGCTACTTTATATCATCCAACGGTCGTCATTAAATGGACCGTTGCTTAATCCAACGGTCTAGGTTCAAATATTTTGTTTAGTTTTATATTTATATATTTATTGAATCCAACGGCTTAGATCAAATATAATCAAATCTAACGGTAAAAAAAAAAAGATCTAACGGTCCAAATTTAAATCCAACGGCTAGAATAATTTAAAAAAATTGTTTAACTTAAAATTCAACCAAAAACTATATAAATACCTATGTATTTGTTCAAACATCCACACAAAACTCACTTTTCTCCTACAATTCTTCAAATGTTTCTTTCTACCATTTCTTCTCATTTCTAAAATTTTCAAGATGGCAAAAGAGCATGTTAGAGGTCGTAATTGGACATATGACGAAGATATTGCTTTATGTTTGGCATGGATTTCTATTAGCGAAGATGGTGCCGTTGGCACGAATCAAAATAGAAAAAGTTTTGTGGGGTAAAATTGTAGATAAGTTCCATGAAAACTCCAACGCCAGTCGAAGGGAAGTTGGTGGTGTTTATGATCGGTGGAAGATCAACAAAGCGTGCACTTTGTGGAAGGGAAGCTTGGAGAAAGCCATAATTGACAAGCCTAGTGGAAGGGGCGCCTCAGAAATTGTGAGTTTCTTTGTTGATATTTTATTTGTCATGTACATAATAGTATTTTGCAACTAATTGTTTTTATGTATTTGTTGCATAGGGTGACAAAGCAATGGCAATTTACAAGACAAGAACTACACCAAAAAATCAAGCTTTTAAGTTGCATCATGCTTGGAACATCCTCAAAGATTGTCCGAGTTGGGGAACCGATGCGAACCAATGTGGAAGATTATTTCATGGTGAAGCCCCACCCCCAAATGATGTCAATGAAGTTGTGAATTTTTCCGACAATAAAGGTGTCGAACAAATGAACCCAACTCTTTCTTTTGCAAAGCCCCCGGGAAAAAGGAAGCAAAGAGAAAAGGGAAGTCCCAAGATCCGATACGTGCACAATTTGCTAGCGAAATGGCAAGAATGAATAAAAACCAGTGCCGTCGGGAAGAAGAATCGGCCCAAATGCGTTTGGCCATGAAGGAAGAAGGGGATAGGGAGCAAGAAAGGTTCGAAAATAATTTGATGATGGAGGACCTCGACAAATACACTCCATAGAGGAAGAAATACTTACGTGGTAAGCAAAAGGACATTTTATGAAGGAATGCCACTAGGAGTATATTTCAAGATGATGATTCATCTCAAGACTATCACCCAAGTCCATCACCAAGTCAAGATGGTAGATATCATTATTAAGTTTATGAGTTTTCGATTGTATTAAGTTTATGTGGTTTATTAACTGTCTTTTTTTAATTTTTTATTATTAAGTTTATGTGGTTTATTAAATGTCGTTTGTATTAAGTTTATGTGGTTTATCATGATTTCATGTATTGATTTAGTGATTTTTCAAAATTTATCGGAATTTAAATATTTTTAGGTTAAAATGTTCATAAAATTAATTTAGGATAGTCTATATAATTTTTTTTAAAAGTTAATTTAAAAAAAAATAACCTTAATTCATTCTTTGATAATCTCGGACCAAAATTTTAGGCCAGAAGAGTTAGAGCAGAAAATCTGTTTTTGGGCTAAAACCTAAATTTCCTGGGCTAAATATTTTTAGGTTTTAGGTCATGGTTGGAGATGGTCTAAGAAAAATAAAATAACTATGGTAAGAAGCAACCTAATTTCAGAAATTTTATGTGATTCATTTTTTAAATTATAATCTTCTAAAAACCTTTTGTAGATTGCAGAGCCATTGGAGAGAGGACTTGCTGAGGACATTGAGAATGCATATAAGTTATAGTTTTCGTTCCTACAATGCAGGTTGAGTATGATTTTTGGGATCATTTCTTCATTGTCAGAACCTTTTTAGTGTATGTTGTATTAGCTATTGACAATAATCTTAACCTTATTTGTGGTTGAATTTGACAAATTATTTCCTTGGCACAAGAACTTGAGTTAACCCCAAACATCCTCAAAACTACAGGCGAGAACGTTTGTTTCCATATCATATTTTCTGTCATATATATGGAAGAATCCAACATATACATTACTTTTGGGTCTTCTTTATGTTTTTCATTTGGGTTTCCTGGTGGGTTCTCGGCCCAATTTTAGGCGGGTTCACTGGACTCAGTTTGATTGCCTATCCCTGTGTAGTAGCACTGCACGCCACCTGTTTGATAAAAGGTACGGAAGAAACATGCACGCCCACACACACTGACACGGTGTCTAGGTTTTTTTGTTTTGTGTTTTTATGTGTTTACAGTTGCTTCTTAATCGCAACATTGTTTGAATTTTGTTCTCTATCCTATGTCGTTTTCCACTGATTTCAACTTCTAATTTCTCCACATTAAATGTTCATGGTTTAAAAGAATTGTTCCAATATTAAAATATTTTATTTATTTTAACAAAATTGCAGACAGTATACTTCTTCCAGTATAATATAATTTTGCATCTGAGATCAAATATGATACCATTCACTCAAATGCACACAGCTGACTAATTCAATAAATATGTGTTATCAAATGGTTTGCATGATAGCTATCATTCTAATGTGACTTATACGTTGCCAGATACATGTGGAATATCGCAATTCGAATAGGAAATCGTATTTGATTAAAAAAAAAAAGAACTTAGATATTAGTCCAAAAATATCTATATCTACTGCTTCTATGTTCTATGGTCTAAAATGTACTTGGCTTGCTAGGTTAGTGGGGATCAAATAAGGTAGTTGCTTTTTTCTTTCAATGGCTCTATTAGTTGTGCAGATATAAACAGTAGTGTGTTTAAAATAACTTTTGCAGTATGGTTTTATATCGTGGCACATATGGAGGTGTTGTTTCCTTTTCACAATTGGGCAGGGAAACAATAGGAGCTTCAAAAAATTTCACCAATTTGTTTATACTAAATCTGTTATTCTGATTTCATTTTGAATTCACTGGGAAAAATACATGAATCCATAAGCGGGAGGAAAAAGTTATGATTCAGCACCATAAGATTTGATTAATAACAATTTTTTCTGAAACCCCAATTGAATCTAAAGTGAGCAGCTTTACACACAAACCACGAATTTATACATGAATGAAGCTTTATATTGCGAATCCATGATTTGTTTTTCTCAGTTTATACATGAAGAATGAAGTTTTATATTGCAAATTTTTTCCATTGTTTGGTGATTAATGAAATTTGAACCGACTCAAGCATGGCTTCTTTCTTGGTCTTGACTCTTGAGAGGGAGAACGTGTGTTTTAGTCATGAGATCCAAATTCCTATAATGCACTTTCAATGTTGATTGCATATTCTTTAGTTATAGTTGCTACTCCTACTTTGTTCCCAAACGTCATGCTGCTGCTGTTTATTTAGTTTGCTCACTTTTGCTTCTTGCAGTGAATGTTTCTTCATTGCCGATGCCCCATTCTTCATTGTTGGGTAAATTATCATGTGGCATATACTTTTAACAGTTTTAACTTATTTATGAACTTCCAAAATTCAGTACGTATCATTGAATTGCACATGATTTACACTTTTAGCTATATCTATTAGTACTCAGTGAAGTACAAGTGCAAATAGAGAACAATGTGAAAGTTGGGACATGGAAAACCAAGATATTTTTTATGTGTGTATATTCTACACACATCTTTTTTACCTTATTGAACATAAGGATGTAAATAGATTTGGATATAAATGTAAATAGATTTGGATATAGAGAGCTACTAGACTCACCCCATTGTCTTATTTTTTTCATCCACATTATAATCTCACTCACCTTAAAAAGTTAAAAAATTGAAATGCTATTTTTTCACCCGCTATTATTCTCAAAATAACCTTTAATATATACGTACATATGAAATTATAAAATTGTCTCTTAAAAAATATAACAAATAATATGTAAATGAAAACCACTAAGATCTGCAAATTCAAATGAAAACGACAGAGGTATCCAAATTCAAAAGAATTCGACAACGACAAATTTACAAATACGATGAACAAATTCAAATGATCTACACACAAATTATTCTTCTACCTTTTCAATGGATACATAATCTTCTACCTCTTTCGTGGAAGCGTCATCTTCTATCTGTTCAATGGAAAAGTCATCTTCTAAGTCCATTGCTATTTTTTTACTTTCTTTGAATGAAAGGAGATGAAAATATGAGTTAGGGTTTTAGGTAGACAAAATATATATAATGCCCAACATTTTTTTTAAATTAAGCAAAACAAGATAATTAATGTCCTTATCAGTCTTTTTGTATATGGACAAATTTGTAATTAAAAAATTCATTAAAAGGTGGGTGGAAAGATAAAATATTGGGGTGGGAAAAACATCACTCTTAATATATTCCGTATGTTAAACACAGTTTTAAAACCCGTAACATCGCACGGGCTGAATTGCTAGTAATAGTCTATTTAGGTTTGCATTTGAAGATAAAACCTTATAAAAATCAAACCATATAAATCCAACTGAGTGCATGGGCCCACCTTTTCTATCACGAAGACGAAAAATTAGTTTGCAAATATTATTAATCACTTAATGATAAGAACAGAAAATGCATCTGATCTTAAATAAAAAGCCGAAAAAAAATCAGTTAATGAGTTGAAAGGTAGTTTACACTAACATGAAGAGAAGATTAGCTGTATTCATGAGTGTATAAAGAGATCAATAGATTTAAATATAACTAACACATGCATTAAAGATAGACCTGGCATCGTGTCGTGTTTTTCATGTTCGTGACGTTTTCGTGTCATATCCTATAGCTTAACGGGTCATGTCGTGTAATACCCGTTAAAGTAAACATGTAGTATGACCCGACCCGAAATCAACCTGTTAATATTATCAGGTAATATGACCTGACCCATTACCCGCTAAGAAAAATATATTTTAAATCAATAAAAATGAAAATGAAAAACATAATTTGACCCAAAAAAATGTAAAACATGATACTAAATTTCAGAGTTGACAATTTCATGAAAGTTGTAAAGCTTTTCATTATGATTGATTACATTTTTCACACTTCTACAATAATTATTATTAATTTTGTACTCAAATAAAAAACACTGTTCATGATATTTGGAGGGTTTTAAAAATCTAAACGACCATGTAACCATCGTCGAAGCGTTGAGGATGCAATTATAAACGTTTATTATGCTTTCACATCTTTCAAACTAATAAATTAATGATTATGAATTTTGTTTATTTTGAACTCCCTTAAAAATACTATTCATGAAAGTTTGTATGGTTTTAAAAATTCAAACGATGATATACCCATCCTCAAAGCATAGAGGATGCGATTACGAGTGTTTGCATATTTTTTTCATATTTTTCACACATGTAAATTAATTATTATAATTATTTTAATGTGTTTGGTATTTTAAATTACTTGATATTTTTATTTTTAACGTGTTTTATGTTTTTTAATCTTAATCTTTTTCTATAATATATATAAAAATAAATAAATAAATAAAACTTAAATTTTAAAATTTATATAGAATAATAATTAATAAACAATATATACATATTCATTATATCTATTGTATTTTATAGTAAGTTTTTTTAGTAGTTTAAAAAATTAAAATCGTCAAAATAACTTTTTTTTATCGTGTCGAAACAGATTACTCTTGTGTAAATCTGTTAAAGACTTGTTATTAGCGGGTTATTATCGTGTGACTCGATAATGACTCGATTAGTTATTGTGTAGATCCGAAATCCGTTATTTTCGTGTCGTGTTAATAGGTCGTGTAAGAAATTGCTAGGTCTAATTATCGAGTACTCATCAGATGTGAATCTTGTCCATTTATCTTACATTGTATGGTCAGTTTTTATCAGGTAATGTTTATGTAATTTTAAATAAAAATATTTAAAATGATTTCTAACTACACGACTTATGATGAACGGACACGATGGAAGGACTTCTGAATCCTCACAAAGAGAATCCGGCGAGGATCCAGATTCTTTTTTTATAACTATTTTTTATATACAGATTCATTTGACATGCCTTTCACAATTTTTTCCTTTACTCTTTTTCATTCTTCATTTCTCCTGCATACTTTTCCCTTACAGATTCATTTGACATGCCTTCCACAATTTTTTCCTTCGCTCTTTTTCGTTCTTCATTTCTCCGGCATACTTTTCCCCTATCACACAAACTTCTGGAATATCGATCCTATTTATCCATAAGAAAGGACGGCCTACCTAGAGAAAATTGCTGCCTGGGCGGAAAGAGAAGCTCTAATAAACCCTACTTTGGATTTCAAGGGTGGGGCAGAAAGATTAGCTACAACATGCATTGGATCACTTCGCAAATTGTTGATACGTTTGGTAGAAAATCTAGACATGCTTGTCTAAACCCACCACAACCGGTGTCATTCCTACTTACTCTTGTCTCTAGAGAGTTTGTAGGTATCCAAGAAATAGAAGCAGGACGTGCAGAAAAGTTCATTAAAAAAAAGTGCTGTGAGGAAGGTGAGGATCACGTCAAGTCATCATGCACTTTATGCCCTGGACGACACACATGCTACAATGGCAAGGACAAAAGGGTCGCGATCCTGCGAGGGTGAGCTAACTCCAAATACCTGTCCTCAGTTCGGATTGTAGGCTGCAACTTGCCTACATGAAGCTGGTATAGTTAGTAATCGCTAGTCAGCCATACGGCGGTGAATTCGTTCCCGAACCTTGTATTCATCACCCGTCACACTATGGGAGCTGGCCATGCCCAAAATCGTTACCTTAACCGCAAGAAGGTGGGGGGGGGGGGGGGGGGATGTCGAAGGTAGGGCTAGTGATTGGAGTGAAGTTATAAGGTAGCCGTATTGGAAGTGGGGCTGGATCACCTCCTTTTCAGGTAGCGCTAATGCTTGTTGGGTATTTTGGTTTGACACTGCTTCACACCCAAAACGAAGTGAGCTATGTCAGAGTTAAACTTGAAGATGGAAGTCTTCTTTCGTTTCTCAACGGTGAAGTAAGACTAAGCTCATGAGTTTATTATCCTAGGTCGGAACAAGTTGATAGGATCTCCTTTTTTATGTCCCCATGTCCCTCCCGTGTGATGATGTGGGGGCGTAAAGAATGAAAGAGAGGGATGGGGTTTCTCTCGCTTTTGGCATAGCGAGCCTCCAGCGGGACGCCTGCACTGCGTGCTATTAGTTCAGTGGTAGAGTACGCCCCTGATAATTGCGTTGTTGTGCCTGGGCTGTGAGGGCTCTCAGCCACAAGGATAGTTCAATGTGCTCATCAGTGCCTGACCATGAGATGTGGATCATCCAAGGCACATTAGCATGGCGTACTTCTCCTGTTCTAACCGGGGTTTGAAACCAACTTCTACTTAGGAGGATAGATGGGGGATTCAGGTGAGATCCAATGTAGATCCAACTTTCTATTCATTCGTGGGATCCAACAACAGTTATTCTTTAGCAACAAAAAACACAGATGCAATCAAAAGGACTTTCATTCTGAATATGTCAGCACCTAGCATGGAGATGCTTGAAAAGAAGTTACAAGATAAAGGAATTCAAGACTTAACCACTTGCAATCTGGCAAGCTTGTACCAGAAAGCAGAAGCCTTACTCAAGGAGCATTGTCAATCTCAGCAATTAAGGCAAATCATGAAAGCTTCTGGACTTACCACGCTTGCAAAATTTTGCAGGAATGATTTACAGAAGTTTGGGTGCACAGCAGCAAACTCCTGCTGATTTTCAAAAAAGAAAGGCAAGCCTTGGAAGAAGAAATCCTCTTCCTAAATCCAATAAATGTTTCTTATGTGGAAAACAAGGTCATTGGGCAAAACAGTGTCCAAAAAAGAAGAAAACTCCAGCACACCTGATTTATATGATAGATGACGAGTCAAGTGTTTTGCATGATAAGTATGCCACTGGAGTACATGTATACATAACTTAAGAGACGTTGTTAGCGTGAGTTGACATCCCTGTAATTAATTGTAAGCGGACGATGGGATACGGATGAAAAATCATGACTTATCAGACCTTTGTTGATCCAACATGTTGTGGAGGCGCAAGGTTTGACGTCGACAAACTTGATGAAGATGAAGCTCTACAGCTTTCTAGCCCGAAAGCGCTTAGCAACGATTAGACAAACAGATATGAGGAAGATGTGGAAGTGCAGAGGTGTAGTTTCTGTGTAGTATACGAGGAAGAAGTGGAAGTACTCGTTAGGCAAATAGATTTGACTCCGACGCAGAGCAACAAGCTGGACGATATATCTCCTGGTTCCTGGTTCTGAAGAGGTTTTGGATATCCTTTTGATGGTGAACTGAAGAACTGAAATGTTAACTTCGCTATCTATTAGTTTCATCGCTTTAGTTTTGTGGGTTCAGTAACTTTTATCTATCAGATCAATTTCATGAACGGGTTGAGAGCGTCGTCAAAGTATATACCTTTAGTGAACAGATTTTTAAAACTAATAGGCAGTATTAATATACGAGAACATGATCAGAGAAATTCATCATAAACGCAAACAATTTCACAACTGCAATTAACTGCTGCATTCCTAGAAGTTACCGAAGCTGTAAAGACGAGCACTTAGCATGACCTTTGAACAGAAAAACGCCCAACCATTTACTAAAAGACTTAGCAAACGATTCTTCCAAACTTGTTAGTCATTCCAAACTCTGTCTGTGATCTTAACCCCAATCAATCATAAGGCATCTCGAACACACAAGGTACAAATAGGTTCTAAACTTGTTCGAAAAACTTACTACTACTTATAGGTTCTAGAGTTAGGGGAGTTACAGCGCAAGGGTGATAGGGGCTGTGTTGCTACTTCTTGCTCACTGAAATCAATCTTCCCTTGAATCGGGCTGCTTGTCTTAGAGCTTGATTTGCGCTTATTTGACTGCAACGGAGAAACAATACATATGTTAAGAGGCTTAGAGCAGACCAACACAAAGAATAAATGAGTCAAAGCTGTTGTTTGCCCTTTGTCTCACCTTCGCTGATGCACTGTCGGTATGTTTTCCACCAGAAGCAGAGTGGTTTCTTTCCTTCTGGTAAAGCCTCAGTAATCTTTTGTTCTCCACATCTAGGACTTTGTTTTCTTCAAAAAGCAATTTGACCTGCATACGAGATATATGGGATCCCATTCTATGATATTTTGACGTATATACATCACAAGTATGGGATATCATTTGTACAATAGAGTTTTCCAGGGAAAACCGAGCGAGAAGACAGATAAGGAAAACAAGCGGAAGTTGAAAATATTCTGCACTCCTTACCTCCTCTTCAGCCATATGAAGATTGATCCTAAGATGTTCCTTATCCTTCTCAAGTGCATTTACCACAGCAACTAGTGATAGAACTTTTTGACACGACGGCTTCAAGCTACCATGTTGACAAGACAAAATTTAAATGGCTCAATTCAGAAACAAGTTCAGATATGGGCAGCCACTCTCAAAGTAGACTTTGCACAAAGTAGATTCTAGTTCATAAACTACAATGTTAACACTAACTAAACCATTTGAGGAAAGCACCATTCAGAGTTGTGAACAACTCACCAGCTCCACATTTGTAGCAATCTTGCGCATGACTCATTTCCTTTGTTGGCTTCCAGAAACGCACGTGCAGACACAGCTTCATCTTTACTGATCAATGTTGCCTAAACCGAATCCAGTCGTTTGACTTCAATTGCTGTGTCTTCAGCAGATGAATCAACCTTCACTACAAATTTTTTTATCAGCCTTCACAAAATCGTATAAAAATAAACTTGGATTTTTACAACCTATTTGTCAATCACAATCAACACAAAAGAGAAGAAACAAGATGGCGGGATAAGAAAAAGAAACTAAATGCAAGAAGTTCACAAATGACTAAAACATTTATATGAAATAGCAAATACTAGAACAAAAATATGCATTCTGTTTTACTGTAAGAGCAACAGTACAACAACAGAACTCCAAATTGATTGCGAAACATGCCTGTGATGTTTGCACAAAGCTGGAAAAATTGGTGAATACTGAAGCCAGGAATAACAACTTGTTTACAGCATCTAAATCAACAATGAATTTTGTAAAAGCATAAATGAAGCTGCAATAACATTCCGGAAAGCATACACCAAGCACAAAGGAAATTTCATGAAGCTGCAATAAGATTCAGGTAAAACATAATAGCATTCCGCGAAAACATTACACAGTGAAAGAAAAACAAGCAATTCACAGTATAAACACATGAACTTACAAGTCTCACAAACCTACCATAGTAAATTCCGACCCGTTGTCCAAGTTCATTTTTTTCAATTCATCAAAACCTATTCACAATGCAAAAACGAAAAAAACAAAAGGTTGAAGAAATTACCGAATGCATCTCCATTTTTGTACTTAAATAACGCCAATTCATCCCTCAACTCTCTGACTTCGTCCTCCAACTCCTGAACACGAATCTTGGCCTCCTTAGCACGCTGATCAGCCTCGTTCCCAAAATCCATCAGAGCCTCTCGGTCATGATCGTAGAGCGAGCACTCCCTCTCCCATTTGTTGCACTGAGTCACCAGATGCGCACACTCCGACGACAATCTCTGTTTCTCCTCAACGAACTTCATCAAAGCTTGTGCATTCATACTCACTTCGGCCTATTTTACAAAACATTAAAAACCCCAAAAATCCAAAATATGTATGTGTGTGTGTATATATATACACGCGCATATATATATATATATATACACAATTATGAATATGTAAAATCACGAACCTTAGCGCGCTCCAAGACTCGCCCTTTCTCCTTCAATTTCGAGAGAAGAAGCGAGCACTGATTCTGAAGCCGCTGTTTTGCTTCTTCGGAGCATCGAAACTTCACTTCGAGGGCGTGCGTCGACACAGGGTGATAAGATCCAGGGAGGGATCTAGAAATTTGTTCCAGTGGGAATCCAAAAATCAACTAAGAAAACCTTATTATAAGATAGCTTATACCCAATATGATAATATAGATGATTTGAAATGATTGTCTATCACAGTTTTAATGTTACAAAAATTTCAATGTAGTAGTAGAAAGTGGCAGAAGTGATAAGAAAAATATTAATACATGATTACGCATGAGATAGGTTTTTTGGACAGAATAAGAGCACTTTTGCTCATATAATAATTGACATGAATTATATGTCGTATGAATGTATGTTGGACATTAGATACCTATATTTTCTTCAAAGATAACGCGTGTGTATTATATAATTGTGTCTGCAACTTAACAAATGAATTACTTGACTGGGGGCATATGCCCGTATCCAACACACTACTGATGCATGAATGAAATCGTATTCAATTTCTTCAAAGTTCAGTTTCTTATGGCATTTGTATTGTTAAAATATGCTCGTATCCAACACACTATTGATGCATGAATGAAATCGTTAATTGAGCAAACACAAGAAATCAACAAGCTTTTCTATTTTAGAAGTTTCATTTGTATACAATTTTCACTGGTACGTTATAGGGCTTGTGTTAGTGATGTGAAAATTGTGTGAGTTGACACATTCTCAACAAGTCTAAGTGCACTTAAAACCCGTTAGACGAGACACCAGTTGAATTCCTGTTGAAGCACTTAAAGCCTCTGTCACTAGAAGCAAACCAAGTAAACTAACTCAATACCACAAGTCTAACAGTTAATTATGGTAGAAGTTATCTACGTAGTAGCTTCCACGCTATAAGAGTGGTACTCCTCTCCGTTAGAAAATCAGGTAAGCACTTACCCGAACGCAACTCGTCACCACTCCCATCAGGTAGCCTTCTCTAGTTTTTGTTTATGTGTGTTCTAGCTTTCCCCACTGGGGTGGTAGCCCTCTCTGGCCTTTTCCCAATTATGATCTCCAAAAGGACAACCCCATAACTATACACATCACTTTTCGCAGTGATTTTTAGCATGCAGGCATATTCTGCATGTATAAATTGAATTACCAGCTTTTGTGTTGTGGAAAACCATGGAAAAAACTTAGGTCTAAACATATCAAATTTAGCTTCTAAAAATCAAATGGGTGTAAAAATAAATCCACATATTGAATTGGGTTTATGGGGGTATATTAGATATTAAATTTGGGTTTAAAGAAATATTAATAGTTTAGTTAAAAATCAAATGGGTGTAAAGAGTAAGCTGGATGTAGAAATAAGTTAGATGGGTTTAAAAAAATTTCTCTAAGGATATTTGTATCTTATCATTTCAGTTATGTAGAGGGTGCCACTTGTATTGATATTAGTGGAGGGTGTTATGAGAGTGTATGAGTATAAAAAGTAGAAGTGCCTTGTGATAATTAAGTTAATAGAAATAGAAAATACAGTTGGAAAATATTCTTCCCTCTCTAAACCTCTTCGGCTTGTTCTCTTTTCCTTCATAGCTAAGATTTCTTCATTTTCTGCAATGTCGACATGGTATCTTCGCCGGTGTGGTTAGCACCATTGGTGGACGATCCTTCTTGCTTCTACTCTCTCTCTCTCTCTATCTTGGAGTATTGCTGTGATTTCTTGCTCATCGTCGTCTCGTCGGTGTTCTGGTTATGGTTATGACTTCAGTTGATGTTGTTCGAAGTCGATGGCTCGCGAAACCCTAGAATTTTGGGGATTTTTGGCGATCTTGTGCTGTTGCTCATCGTAATCAGTTGTCGAGGTGATATTACTTCTGCATTAACATTGTGTAGTTGGTAATTGTTGCGATATTTGTCTTCTCTACTGAAACCCTGATCTTTGGGTTTGTTGCTGAGGATTTTTTATTTTGTTCGTAATCTTTCTGATGTGACAATAAGATCGTTCTGGATCTTGATCTGTTTTTGGAATTGTCTGTGGTATAATTTGTCATTTCTGTGGAGTTTTGCTTGTGATTAAAGATTTGCAGTGTGTTAATTGTCTAAACATGGTTACCACTGCATAATTGGCTCTTACCCAATCTCCAATTTCTTCATTGATTCCGAGTGTGAGTAACACTGTCACGGTCAAATTTGATGACCCCAATTATGTTACTTGGAATTTCAATTGGAATTGTTGTTGGAAGGCAATGGAATTCGTGGCTTCCTTGATGGATCCGTTCCTTGTCTTGCACGTTTTGCTGATTCTGATAATGATAAAGTAGAAAATGAACAAACGTTAACTGATGCATATAAATTTTGGAAGATTCATGATAAGGCTTTGATGACACTCATCACTGCCACTTTGTCCACTATTGCTCTGTCTTGTGTGATTGGTTGCAAAAGCTCGAAAGAAATGTGGACTTGTCATCATGAAAGGTTTGCCAATATGACCAGAACCATCATTGTTCAGATGAAAATTGATCTCCAAAACATTAAGAAGGGATCTGAGAATATTGATGCATACTTGCAAAGAATCAAAGATGCTAGGGATCAATTAGCTGTAGTTGGGGTGTTCAAATCTCTAAGCCCTTAATCAACCTGCAAGTAACACATAGGATAGAGAGGAAGATGAAGGGGCATAGCTCCAAATATTTTTGTACTTAATTTTTTTCTTGTAAATTATGTTCTGCCTTACAATACTGAGAGCTAGTGCTCTTATACAAGTCAAGACTCATCATGCCAGCTAACTAATTATAACAAACTCTAATAAAGTATGAATAAGCCTAATAATCCCAAGACTAAAACCCTTAATAGTGATTAAGCTAATCACTGATTACAAATCATATCACAGGGAGGCCCAACAAATGGTCGATCGATTCTTTAATATAGTCATCGATTTGCGGAAGATTCATTCTTTCTCGTTCTTTCTTATCGATCTTGGAAAAACCTAGACTCGCTAAAACCCTAGAAATCACAGCAACAAAAAATCTGATTTTTCTTTCGCAAATGTTTCATCGGATGGTGAAAGGAAGGTACTAGTAATCAATCCGAGTGCGATTGAAGCCCTAGAAATGGTGAATTTCGAATTCGCGGGGCTCAGAGATTTGGGATTCAGAGATGGGTTTACTTCGCTCTTTCTTGCTTTCTATACACGTTTTGAATTTCGGTCTGGAAGATTTGAAAATTGAAGCTGCTAGCTGTTGGAGCTAGTTTATAAATAGGGGTGCCACCTGGATCCAGGTGGCAAATGAAATGAAGAATGAATCGCAAGTTGGGAGCATTTTTACTCCCCACAATAGGCTTTGGTGTATTTACTTATTTAATCTTTTTTTTTCTTTGAAATTGATTCACACTATCAAGATAGTCTTCGAAATTGAAAATCAATCAATGTAGTCCCTGAAAATGAGTGTCGCAAATCAATGTGATCATTTCGTTCAATTTTGTTAAAACTTCTGTTATGTGCTGATGTCACACATAACTGGGTCCCATAAGTCTAATTAAATATTATCATGTGGATTAAAAATGTTTAAATAATAAAAAATATTTTTTAGTTTTATATAATTAAAAACTTAAAAATAAAAAAAGAAAAAAATAAGAATAATTTTTTTTTTTTTTTTTTTGAAAAGATAGATAATAGATTCATTGATTGAAGTTGTCACAAGGATCCATCACAAAAAACCATTCAAGGCCAAATCGATTCCTCCACAAGCAGATCCAAAATCAAACTTGAGGGATGATCGTATTCAGTAACTTGACTCATAGACAGACCATGACGAGCAAGCTTATGGGCAACTTCGTTGGCTTGGAGGCGAGTATAGGTTATAATAGATCTAGGTCGAGATAAGCGCCTTGATGTCCTCCATAATTTGTCCAATCCCGGAGAAATCAATGGAAGGGTTCCTCGCTGCTTCAACAATCTACAGTGAATCGGTCTCACAATGTAAATTTTTAAAACCCCTCGTAATCACCCAAACCAAGCCTTCCCGAATTGCCATTGCGTTTGCCAGAAGAATTGAGAAGATATGTTCAAACCACCCACATTTTGCTGCAATGAAGTTTCCCGCATCTCCCCTGAGAATCATTCCAAAACCCCTTACATTACCATATGCATTCCAAGACCCATCAACGTTCAGCTTGAAAAGTCCAATAGGCAGCACAATCACTACAGCCCCACCCCATCCCGTTGCACATGTAAACGCAGTGGACAATTCTTGTAGGTGCCCGTCTGGTTGAGCTAGAACCGAGTATTGATGACGTTGACGGGTTGAAGACATGCGACCTTCATTATGCCACCGAGCGCGCTCGATAACACGTTTATATACAGTGAAATGGGCGGCTCTTTGGGCGGTGGTGGTGGTCTTATCAGATTGGGATTGTCATCCATGTCTTTCAGGAATTAGATTCCAAATTTCAAACCGAATTGGGAAAATTGAAATCTGAGTTCTATGAAGGAGGATAAGAGAAGGAGAATTTGGTCTTCAACGTAAATTAGCAGGCATAAGGAGAATAATTAAGGGGTAATTATTTAGTGGTTAAGTAATAAGTGAATTGGAATGATACATATTATAAATGTGTTCTGCAGAATGAATCTTTTACCTGGAGACATTTTTTTTTGTTCATCACCTGGAGACGTTATTTTAGCAAATTCAAGTGGCCTTTGTGTGTTTCTGGATCTGATGGGCTATCTTTTTTGCTGCGATTACATGTGCAATGAGGTGGGGTGGGGACTGTAGTGGTTGCTCTAGTGGGAGGCAAAGAAGAAGATGAATAGTTCATATTCTTCTTTTCTTCCATTTTTATTTTTTGAGTATGTAATTATATACAATCAGATTTGGTAATTTTTTAAACGACCCATTAACACGACACATAAAAGACACGAAAATAGCATGGATGCAAATTTTTGCCTTTCCTTAATTGACGAATTTGCACCTGCAAAATAATAACATCTAAGATTAAGGCCAAAAGCCTCACGCGGCCATAATGAATGAGGGGGGTTTGGCCGAAGAATCTCTGATGCCAAAGTTATAAATCTGTAAAGAATGTGTTTGAGTGTTTATGGGAAGCAAAAAGCCTCTTTAGGGGTAGCTAAAGCTTACCGAATTTTGGAGATAAAAGGTGTATTTATAGGAGAGGAGGAGGAGATGGGCTAGCCTTTTAGGGTTTAGGAGTGGCTGGCCCTAGGTGGTATTTTGGGTTGAATATTCTAAGATATTTGTGTAAATAAATATATTAGAATAAATAGGTAAATATCCTAAATAAATGAGATTAGGATTACTTACTTGAAATAGGTCTTTTCTGATAGGAATGTATTTATGATAAGAATAAAGGATTATTTAATAATGGCAAGGGTGTCTTGAGCAGTGGTTGATCTTTGCCTACTCTACCTCAGTTGTGCGTGGTGAATGAGGTTACTCCCTGCTCATTTAATAGGGGTAGTCTTGTCTTTCTTGGGAAATAATCCACATGTCAGCTTCATGATTTTTGGGATTAGTTTTTGCTCCACAAATGCCCCCATATTTGCTGGGCTGCTCACAAGAAAAGGCAGGAGGTGTATGAATCCAAAGCTCCAATGAAGTTTGTATCCCAATTTGATGTAGATTCTCTCTTCCATTTGGAATTTAAATTCTTCTAGGAAAGGGAAAGTAATTACAACCAAAACCTATTTAAGTCTGCGTCAAGCAGGGGATTAAATAAATTTGGAGTGCAATTAAAAACCCCCAAGAAAGAGAGAAAGCCAGAGGATATTTGTTCCCCCTTCCCTAGCAATCTTTTGCTTACCTGTGCAAAGAATTGTGTTCCGTTGCTTTTTTTCTTTTCCAAGGTAGGAAAAATTTAATCTTCTCTTTCTTCCTGATTTTTCGGAGCCTCGAGGCTTGAATTTTTGGCTCAATGGGGGTTGAGGATGTGGCCAAAAAGGTAAATGGCAACCACGGGGCAGCTATCGTGGCAACTTGGTTGCCATAGGTTATCGGTGCAGTGTGGAACGGTTGGCTGGAGCCAAGTACAGCTTGGCTAGGTCGAGGGGGTCAGCGCAGGGGCGCATGAATCGGGTCTTTGGGCTGTTGGGATCAGGCCCGTGCAGCGTGGGAGGTGCAAGAGAGAGAGAGGAGGCGCAGGGGTGCCTACCCCTCATCCATTTGACATAGGCCGCAAAGCCATTAGGCCGAGAAAGGGATAAGAGAGCCAGCGCGGGCTGGGCTCCCTGCCGCATGCGTGGGTTAGGCCGTGGGGCTTGGCACTAGGTTCTGCAACATTTTTTTTTTTTTTTTTCGAGCAGCTTCTTAACAATTTTTCCTTGTGTCGTTGTAGGATTCTTTCAAACATGTCTGCCTCGAGCCACAAGAATGATGAATTTATTTCGCCCTTGTATTGCCAGGGAGGATCTGCAAGTAAGCTAGGGTACTTTAGGGCTGCTCATGTCAAGGTAGGTTTCGATGAGTAGTTCAGGGACTTCCTCATGATGTTTAAGCACGCAATTCATTGTGGGGTCCACATGAAGCGACTCAAGGATAGTAGCAGCTACGAATCGTGTGGGTCTAAGAAAGACATCAAGTTTCACCTCTACTACTTCGTGTTGGGTTTCACATTTCCCATGCCTCGGTTCTTCCAGGAGGTGATCTGCTCTATGAAGTGTGCTCCTGCTTAGTGTTCTCCAAACGCTGTCCGTCTGATCGTGGGGTTCCACAACTTGATTAGGTTCTTTGATTTGGACCTGACTGCTAACGAGTTTTAGTACTTCTTTAACATAGGTCACATCGTTGGTGTTAGGCAGCAGAGGACCCGCCACAGGCTCTTCGATCACTTGAGCAAAGGGGATCATGATTGGTCTAGGGAGACCCTTAAGATCAATGGGGAGTGGGAATCTGACTCATCGCCTGGGCTGTGCATTTTGACTGCCTTCATCGATGGTATGTAGGCTGATTAGTCTCTAAGCTGCTTTATACTTTTGTTGAGTTGCCTTTTGATTTTTCTTCCTCTGTTTATGTAGATTCAGAATTTGGTTCAACTCCTAAGACTTCTCTAGACATGAAGAATGAGCACATCGCTTTGGGGATCCTTGCTGAATACTGTGAATGGCGTTGACTGCTTAGTCCTCTTCGTAGGGAGAAAGGTGGGCTGGCTCTGTAAAATAAGATTAGAAGGATCAAGGGTGAGGTATTTACTTGTCTGATCGTAATTGTGGAGTCTGTTGCAAGTGAAGACGGGAGAAAGAGATCTTCATCACTTGCTCGAGAGCCTTCGGTGGAGAAAAAGCAAAGACTTCATTTGCTGCTCGTAAGGGTTCATTCACTGCTGGGAGGCTTGTGATTGATTTGACTTCTTCCGAGGGGAAGAAAGAGGTTGCTGGATTTGAGCTTGCGAAGCCTGTTGTTCTGAGAGTTGCTAGAACGTTTGCTGACAGGATTGTGTAGCGAATGAGTTCTGCCTTGCCTCTTGTGCTTGGTTTTGTTTCGAGACAGCCTTCTGTGCCCAAGTTTGATCCGATTCTGGAGGTGTGTGCAACGGCGAAAAGCAAGGATTATGATTCCACCGCCAAGATAGTGTGAGCAAGGACATGGAAGCATGCGCCAAAGTTGTTGATTGCGTGAGGAAGGTTGTCGACTCCAGTTTCTTCGCGAGGCGGGAAGCTCAGTCACGAAGGGGTTCGCTGCCTGCTATGATGCAGAAATCTGTGATCTTGGCGGCCGAGTACACTCGTATGGAGCAGAATGATGCCAAGGCTGCTAGAGAGATAACAACAACCATGGTAGCAGAGGTTTGTTTGGCTTTTTAAATGGATCTGATGTCTCAACCCCCACTGCTCAGCAGCTTAAGACCGCTCACCAAGAGATTAGTGACTTGAAGGCTCAACTTAACGTGATCCGGGGGAGATATGGCGTTGCAGAGAAGAAGATTGAGGTTCAAGTGTTGCTGGTGCAGAACCTCGAGCATGCCATTTCAGAATTTCAAACTGCATGTGATGCTAAGGATGTAGAGTTGTTCGCTATGCATAATGATGTTGTTCGACTTAAAAAGGTCGTCTGTATACTTGAGCCCGGGAAGGGGAGTTGCAAGGAGCGTTGTCTGCCAACAAAAACCTGAAGAAAGAACTAGATTAGTTGCAGAATGCTCGTACTAACCTGATTGAGGAGAATAAGCAGCTGAGGAGAGAGAAGTCCAGTCTTGAGGTTTTCCTTGCCCAAGGTCGAGTTGACTTCTACAAGCTTGGTTATATAGATAATTTAATTGGCATGCCATCTGACTACGCCTTTTCTGATAAGGACCTCGAGCTTTTTGCTATTTCTTCCAATGATTTCCTTAAGTTTTCCTTTGAAAGCGCCGTTGGTGGAGCAGCTGAAGATCAAGCTGCGCATGGAGGTGCGGTCGAAGGTGGTGCCGCCTAAGTGAGGGCGGCTGATGATAGTGTTGTCCAAGATGGGGCAGCTGTTGATGAAGCGTGGGAAGTTGATGTTGCTGGAAGTGATGCGGCTGCTGAAGATGTTGAAGCTGCTGAAGAATAGTCTTTTTTGATAGACTTTAGGATTTACTTTCTATTCCTTTGCTTGAACTCCATTGGCCTTTGTGCCAGTTTACCAATTTGCTAGAAATTAATAAATTGTTTTTCTTCGCTTTACTTCATCCTTGTCTTTTTGCCTTGCTTCGAGATTTTGTCGTAGAATGAACAATCGAGCAGTTTGCTTTGAAACAAACAGTCAAGCTCATCTTCATTGCTTAAGGTGCCAACTTCGGGTTATCAAGTGCAAATCTTCGCTTGCTTAAGGCATCTTTTGAAACTTCTAACCTACTAGGCCGAATGACCTCCGTAGTTGCATGTTTCATATTAGTGGTCCACTATATCTTTAATCACAAGGTCGTTAGCAAAGCGCGTTGCTTTTTAA
Organism: Cotoneaster glaucophyllus; assembly: GCA_036320875.1. Lineage (NCBI taxonomy): Eukaryota > Viridiplantae > Streptophyta > Magnoliopsida > Rosales > Rosaceae > Cotoneaster > Cotoneaster glaucophyllus. The sequence continues at coordinate 6,058,894 of CM070072.1, read as the reverse complement.
TAAGTAGACAAGCTTGCATGACCTATGTGACTACCGATCTAGGCTTAGGACCTCAGCAAAGCTGTTAACCAGAAAGTTAGCAGGCTGGCGCCTTACTTATAGAATCAGGCGAGCCTGCATGATTGCTCGGTTGTTAACTTCGATCTTCTAGGGCATTGAACTGCTGAGTTTTATCTCTCGTTGTTGCCCCTAACCATAGACTACATAGCTGGTCGTCTTTTCTCCAATCCTTTGAGCTGCTTGGCCTGCATCATAACATACTAAAGATTGATGGGACACAAAATTTGTTGACCTTTAGCATAAAAAATGTGTGGTTCAATGAAATTTCGTGGGCAGTGGTTTGAAGGAACTCTTTGCACTTTATGTAACCAATTATGTAGGCTACGTAGCAAGTAGCACAATAGTTTAGGAATCAGTGTAAACCTAAGGGGTTGTTTTGTGCTAGGCAATGCATGTTCACGTTAACCTGTTAACCTTTCACAAGATTGTGCGGTTGTATAAGTTTATGAGCTAATTGCTCGAAGGGTATACCGTAGGTAGTCTTCCAGGAACCGTAAGCTTCTCGTAGAGTTGGCAGCAGCTTTAGGTTGCCAGGTACTTCTAGAAATCGTAGGCTGCTTGTTGACTAAGCAGCGACTTTAGGTTCCCAAGGATCTTCCAAAATCCGTAGGCTGCTCGTTGAATTGGCAGTGACTTTAGGCTTGCAAGGATACTTAGAGATCGCTTGTTGGTCACATACAAGATGCTCAGCTCCTTACGCTAGCTGGTCACATCAAGGTGATCAACCGCATGCACCCTATGAGTGTAGTCGGAGTTAGAATTCTGTATTCTCACAGAGATCGCCTATGTGTTGCACCGCTGATCAAGCCAAAGGCCTAAAATCCTTCACTTTAGCAAAGTCTTGAAAAAGACCATTGTGAATACTTCTAGGGATGTCGGCGCAGACAATCGTGCTCTAGTTACACCAAGGCAGCCCGACCCATCCACGTCTGGATATTCAAAGTGCGTAGTTTACCCTCTCACAAGGGGGAGCAAGGTTGGTCCTAGAGGGTGCATTTCCTGCAATAAGTACCTGATGGGGTGCGATCTTCAATGAGAGCAGAAGTAGGCAGTTGTTGTAGATATGCAGCTGAGCCAAGTGATGAATAACTTCAGAAATCTTTATTGAAAAAAGAGAAAAATGATATCGAACTTAGTTGGAAGGTAAAAATTGCATAACAACTGCATAGTCCTCAGCTTGCGAGGCAGTGCTCGTCGAGCGGCTTGAGTTTTTGAGCTCTATTTCATCTGAGCAGTGCTCGGGGAGAAATGGGAGGTCATGCGTAGTACTTCCGCAAGTTGTAAGCATTTCACTACTTGTCGATCTCTTTGTCATTCATGGTGGTGAGGGTGTAACTACTCAGTCGGTAACCACGATCATTGATGTGATAAAAGTTAATCACTCAAATTAAACCCTCTTGTTGTCAATTGTAGTAAGTATGCAAGTAGGGATCGTTCTGGACCGGGGATTAGGAGGGATTGCTAATCGACTTTAAAAACACAAAAACAAAGTTAAAAACGTTTGGAAAGGTTTACAAGACTCAAAACAAGTTAAAAACACTTAAAACGGCTTTAAAACACTTTGTGGACAGATTTAAAATACTAAGAAAGATTTTGGACGAAAATTAAGTTTAGGTTGACTCAAAACTTTTGAAAACACAAAAAAAACAGGTTTTAGACACTTAAAAACAAGTAAGTAAATGGGGGGTTTTGAGTTGGACGAATTTGAAAATAAAACAAAGACTTTGTAAAGTAAACAAGTTTGAAAACGATTTTGAAAACTTTGATGATTGATGGGCTAGCTAGAGGGTCCTTCTCCACACATGACACACTTGTACATAAATCGATTTCCAATTGCTTTTCAATGAACCAAGAACCTCAACACCCCAGATTAACCGTGATGCACTAATTAACCCTCAGATTTTCCTTATGTCATTGAATTGGATGATGCATACGACAACCCAAATTATTCTCCAACGGTTCCCTACATGATGCATAGAAGAGATACAATTAGAGATCATTAAGTTCCATGAAAATCATAAGTGTTGACAAGGCATTCGTAACTATGATGCATGATACGTTTGCCAGGAATCCAATTAACGCGATTGTGACAAGCAACCTTCACTACTTATGAATGTAAGTGCATAACGATTAGGTGAAACTCCCTTACATTCTAGCATCAAATTCCTGCATGAAAACTAAGTATGCATCCTCAATCAACATACAAGAACAAGTTATGAATAAAACAGTTAATTGAATTGCATTCACGATTCATCAAGCCACAATTGGAAGAAATCAATTCATATCTCAAGCATGTTCATGGCTTCGAATTCCCCCCTAGCTAAGTAGGGGGCTTAGCCACTCATAGTCACAACAAGATTAAAGAATAATGAAGTAAACATTGAAATTAAGAACGAAGTACACCTAGAATGCTCCAATCTGAAAGCTTGAAACGTCCAAGGCTCCTTCCTCTCCACCTTGCTGCGGCACAAAGAGTCTAAGATGGGTATGGATGTGTTTGGATGAGGGGATGTGAGTCTAGAGAGAGTGAAAGGCTGCGGCAAAGAGGGGTTTTGGCTGAAAGTGTGTGAATGATTGAATTGTTGAGTGAATGATGATTTGTGGTGCGGCATGGGGTAGTATTTATAGGGGAGAGGTTAAGGCACGTTTTGGAATGATTTTAGGCAACAAAACTAAACCAAAACCTGAAGGGAAATAGGATTTAAAATCAAAACCTAAGGGGAAAGGGCTAGGACTTGCGGCAGCATAGAAAATTAAAGGAAAGTGGTATGTTTTTGCGGCAAGGACAGGGAATATGTTTTCCTTGCTAATTTGGGTCCAAAACTGAAAGGGAATGTGGCTTACTTGGTTTAAGGATAGGGAAACATGGCAAGGGGAATTGTTGCACCAAAGGAGACAAGGAGGGAACACAAAGGGGACAAAACGCCACTTTTGTAGGAGATGCTGATTTTGTGTCTTTTATGCTTCCAAACTGACTTCTAACATCCTTCTAGGCTCTTTTGATCTTCAATTTCGTCCATCCACCTTGCTCCATTCATAAGCTATCCATTCCATGCCCAAAACAGCTCAAAAAGGCTCCAAAATGCACTTTCTTGATACTTTACCCCTTGGGACCTACAAACATACGAAAATAGCTTAAAATACTAAATTAAATACAAATAACTAACATAAATGCACGAGAACAAGCCTACTAATTCGCATAAATATGCTCATATCAAATTCCCCCACACTTAGCTTTTGCTAGTCCTCGAGCAAAACGAAACAAACAAAACAAAGTAAAGTGAACAAAACATACTCTAAACCTTCCAACGCTTTCCTCAGGGATTTCCAACGCACATGACATATCAAGGATCATCATTCACAAAGATTTTAGTCATCCTTACGCTCGAGCACATACTTAATCACAGTCGTCACTTATTAGCTCGCATTTAATCAATTAAAACAATGATTTTGAATGTAGTAACATGCCTTAGAGAATTCACCCAATTCCTTACAAGATACACTCTTTTTCACACAGATTTTCTGACTACACACCCTACACTAGTTATATGTGAGAAGATTGATGTAAAAATGAAAACGAAGACTCACATATGTTTATGACAAAGAAAGCATTTTCTGGAGTTATTAAGCATGTTTTAAATATGATCTCATGAATGGAATGCTACTACTTAAATGCGAGAACCAGGGACACCATATGCTCATACCAATTCCAAACTCCACAAATTGAACACACAACACTCAAGATTGAAGTCAAGGGTTGTAACGGGGCTTAAGGGTATTGGCTAACAAGGAAAGGTAAGGATAAACAAACGTTCTTTAGGCAATGGCAAGCAAAGTAATGAAATTGACACTTCGAATTCATTTTAGAATGCAGAAATCAACTTTTGAACTCAAGGGAAGATTCATGCAACACTTAGTGCCTAATTCAACTTTTTGGACCCTTTCTTCAATAATCAACACTTTAGGACTCTTTTTCACATATTTTTCAACTCTTTTTCATTATTTTCACAACTTTTCTTTTTTTCTTTTCTTTTCATACGATTTTTTTTTCTTCTTTTTGTACTCAAAAACACAAGAATCCCTTCCCCCACACTTGTTTTCTGCAAACAATTACTCAAAACGAATTCCCTTTAAATCATGCTTTACTATGCTTCAAGAACAAGGATATGGATGGTCCTATTCTAGGCTTGGTGAGGATGATGTGGGTTAACAAAGAAATAGGCTAAACATGGCTCAACGGGGGTAATCCTAAACATAATTGCACGGGGGATGGCTGTTTGGCTCTTGGTTCACTATACAACTTCATCTTGTTTATGTGTCATGCACTCAATACCATGCTTTGAATGAAACGGATATGAGTTCTAGTATTTGGAACTAAATGATGAAACGCCTTCTAAGTAGTAACCAAGCAAAGAATAATGAGATCATGCAACGACTTTAGAAAACAATGAATGCACAGATCTTTAACTCTCCAAAGAACATTTAGGCTCAAATCTCACAGGGTTGTAGCGTTAATTTGGGTTCCTTCCTTCAAGCACGTTACAAAAACTGATTTTTTTCTTTTTTAATCAAATGCGAATTCATAAACATCAACGACAACCAAGCATAAACCAAAGGTATATCAAACTTCCATCCATGTTTATAACTTTCCTTAACCGTCATGCAATTAAAAACCGAATCCTCATCATTGGGTTGGAAGGTACCCTAAGATGCAAACAAACACACAAAAACAAATCTTTTTGGCTTTTTCAAAACAATTTTTCAAATTTTTATGAAATTTTTGAATTTTTATGAAATTTTCGGATTTTTAAAACAAAACATATTAAAATGCTTCAAAACACACTAAAAACACATAAAAACAGTGAAAAACAACATTTTAAGTGATAGGTGAATAAAACCCACGAAAATCATGTAAAAACAGCTTGTTTACACCCCCACACTTAAACCAAACATTGTCCTCAATGTTTCATACGAAAACTCACACAAAAACAAGCAAACAAACAGCAAATAAAGATGCATTGTAAAGTAAAATTAACAAAGAATAGAGTTTAGGAACATAAACACCTGGTTATAATGCGGGGATCGTCCAAAAGCTCTTTAAATGCATGGGTTGCCTCCCAAGAAGCGCTTGCGTTAACGTCTTGCAGCCGGACGAAGAACTCCATCTTTCAAGCATCCTTAGAGCCCACGGCATGGAGAGTTGTCTCCTCCACTACATGCTCCTCTAACAAGTCATAGTAGGGCTTCAAACGATGCCCATTCACCTTGAACTCTTGGCCGGTTTTCAAGCTTTGGATTTGGACTGCACCATAAGGAAAAACATTAGTAACAACAAAAGGTCCAATCCACTTAGAACGTAGCTTACCGGGGAATAAACGAAGTCTAGAATCAAAAAGTAACACTCGCTGCCCTTTTGAGAATGTTTTGGTACGAAGCATCTTGTCATGGTAAGCCTTCGTCTTGTCCTTGTAAATTTGAGCATTCTCGTATGCTTCGTGCCTAATCTCCTCGAGTTCATTCAATTGGAGCTTTCTATGAACTCCAGCCGCATCTATGTCCATGTTGAAAGTCTTCACAGCCCAATGTGCCTTGTGTTCTAATTCCACGGGCAAATGACATGGTTTCCCATAAATGAGCCGAAAAGTGACATGCCAAGGGGAGTCTTGTAGGCCGTTCGATATGCCCATAATGCATCGTCCAAGCGTAAGCTCCAATCTCTCCTTGAAGGCCCCACGGTTTTCTCTAGAATTTGCTTGATCTCCCTATTTGAAACCTCGGCTTGCCCATTTGTTTGAGGATGATAAGGTGTTGAAACCTTATGCGTAACGTTATACTTCTTTAGCAAAGCCTCAATGGTCCGGTTGCAAAAGTGGGAACCTCCATCACTGATTAGAACTCGGGGCATCCCAAACCTAGCAAAAATGTTAGTTTTCACAAAATCTGCAACCACCTTAGAATCGTTAGTACGGGTGGCCTTTGCTTCCACCCATTTTGAAACATAATCAACAGCTAGCAAGATATAAGTGAAACCAAAAGAGGGAGGGAAGGGACCCATGAAATCAATACCCCAAACGTCGAAAATTTCCACAAAGAAGAGAGGTTGCTGCGGCATTTGGTCCTTGGCACCTATATTTCCCGTTCTTTGACATCGATCACAGGTTAGACAAAAAGTTCTAGCATCTTTAAACAAAGTGGGCCAATAAAAACCACATTCAAGAACCTTTAAAGCCGTTCTTTGGGTTCCAAAATGGCCCCCACAAGCATAAGTGTGACAGAATTTTAAAATCGAATGAACTTCACCATCGTGCACACACCTACGCAAAATCTGGTCAGAGCAATATTTCCACAAATAGGGATCATCCCACACATAAAAACGTGCATCCTTTTTTAATTTATCACTTTGGTGCTTGCTTAGAGTGCTTGGAACTTGTTTAGACACTAAGAAATTAACCAAATCGGCATACCATGGCTCACTTACCTCAATGGACAGCAGCTGCTCATCAGGGAAATGCTCAGGGATAGGCACGGCATTGGGATTTTGGAGCATTCGACTTAGGTGGTCAGCCACCACATTCTCACTTCCTTTCTTGTCTCGGATCTCGATGTCAAACTCTTGTAGAAGAAGCATCCAACGAATAAGTCTAGGTTTTGCTTCCTTCTTCGTTAGCAAGTATTTCAAAGCTGCATGATCAGAGTAAACAATCACTTTAGTGCCAATTAAGTAGGAACGAAATTTATCTAAGGCAAAGACAATAGCAAGAAGTTCTTTTTCCGTTGTGGAGTAATTCAATTGGGCATCTTTCAAGGTCCGAGAAGCATAGTATATAACATGCGGCTGCTTGTCCTTTCTTTGTCCCAAAACAGCTCCAAGCGCATAATCGGATGCATCGCACATAAGCTCGAACGGAAGGCTCCAATCGGGTGGCATGATGATGGGGGCCGAAGTAAGCTTCTCTTTGAGGGTTTTGAAAGCCGTCTCACACTCTTGATTGAACTCAAAGGTCACTTCTTTTTGCAACAATCGGCACAAAGGTTGGGCAATTTTAGAGAAATCTTTGATAAATCGCCTATAAAATCCTGCATGGCCAAGAAAAGAACGAACCTCCCTCACCGAAGTGGGAGAGGGTAATCCTGCATGGCCAAGTAGGGATCGTTCTGGACCGGGGATTAGGAGGGATTGCTAATCGACTTTAAAAACACAAAAACAAAGTTAAAAACGTTTGGAAAGGTTTACAAGACTCAAAACAAGTTAAAAACACTTAAAACGGCTTTAAAACACTTTGTGGACAGATTTAAAATACTAAGAAAGATTTTGGACGAAAATTAAGTTTAGGTTGACTCAAAACTTTTGAAAACACAAAGAAAACAGGTTTTAGACACTTAAAAACAAGTAAGTAAATGGGGGGTTTTGAGTTGGACGAATTTGAAAATAAAACAAAGACTTTGTAAAGTAAACAAGTTTGAAAACGATTTTGAAAACTTTGATGATTGATGGGCTAGCTAGAGGGTCCTTCTCCACACATGGCACACTTGTACATAAATCGATTTCCAATTGCTTTTCAATGAACCAAGAACCTCAACACCCCAGATTAACCGTGATGCACTAATTAACCCTCAGATTTTCCTTATGTCATTGAATTGGATGATGCATACGACAACCCAAATTATTCTCCAACGGTTCCCTACATGATGCATAGAAGAGATACAATTAGAGATCATTAAGTTCCATGAAAATCATAAGTGTTGACAAGGCATTCGTAACTATGATGCATGATACGTTTGCCAGGAATCCAATTAACGCGATTGTGACAAGCAACCTTCACTACTTATGAATGTAAGTTCATAACGATTAGGTGAAACTCCCTTACATTCTAGCATCAAATTCCTGCATGAAAACTAAGTATGCATCCTCAATCAACATACAAGAACAAGTTATGAATAAAACAGTTAATTGAATTGCATTCACGATTCATCAAGCCACAATTGGAAGAAATCAATTCATATCTCAAGCATGTTCATGGCTTCGAATTCCCCCCTAGCTAAGTAGGGGGCTTAGCCACTCATAGTCACAACAAGATTAAAGAATAATGAAGTAAACATTGAAATTAAGAACGAAGTACACCTAGAATGCTCCAATCTGAAAGCTTGAAACGTCCAAGGCTCCTTCCTCTCCACCTTGCTGCGGAACAAAGAGTCTAAGATGGGTATGGATGTGTTTGGATGAGGGGATGTGAGTCTAGAGAGAGTGAAAGGCTGCGGCAAAGAGGGGTTTTGGCTGAAAGTGTGTGAATGATTGAATGGTTGAGTGAATGATGATTTGTGGTGCGGCATGGGGTAGTATTTATAGGGGAGAGGTTAAGGCACATTTTGGAATGATTTTAGGCAACAAAACTAAACCAAAACCTGAAGGGAAATAGGATTTAAAATCAAAACCTAAGGGGAAAGGGCTAGGACTTGCGGCAGCATAGAAAATTAAAGGAAAGTGGTATGTTTTTGCGGCAAGGACAGGGAATATGTTTTCCTTGCTAATTTGGGTCCAAAACTGAAAGGGAATGTGGCTTACTTGGTTTAAGGATAGGGAAACATGGCAAGGGGAATTGTTGCACCAAAGGAGACAAGGAGGGAACACAAAGGGGACAAAACGCCACTTTTGTAGGAGATGCTGATTTTGTGTCTTTTATGCTTCCAAACTGACTTCTAACATCCTTCTAGGCTCTTTTGATCTTCAATTTCGTCCATCCACCTTGCTCCATTCATAAGCTATCCATTCCATGCCCAAAACAGCTCAAAAAGGCTCCAAAATGCACTTTCTTGATACTTTACCCCTTGGGACCTACAAACATACGAAAATAGCTTAAAATACTAAATTAAATACAAATAACTAACATAAATGCACGAGAACAAGCCTACTAATTCGCATAAATATGCTCATATCAATCATCATGCCCCTGCCCTCTGTAGCTGGCGGCATAGATCTTACCAGGTCAATTTCCCACTGCATGAAGAGCCATGAGCTTGTCTGCGGGTGGAGCTCACTAGCAGGCAATGCAGGTATAGGCTTGAAACGTTGGCAGCTATCGCACTTTTGAACAAATTCCTTAGCATCTTGATGTATAGTGGGCCAGTAATAGTTGACGTTGAAGACTTTATGTGCTAAGGATCGACCTCCTGAGTGGTTTCCACAAACTCATTCGAGGATCGAGCTCAAAACTTTCAAGTCGTCGGGAAGCGCTAGGCAGTGGAGATATGGGCCTAAAAGGGATATTCGGACCAGAATGTCATTCCACATATAGTAGCGTGCCACCTTTATTTGGAGCTTCCTAGCTTCTAATCTTTCTGCAAGGAGTGTTCCATTGACTAGATAGTCGATGATGGGGTTTTGCCAGCTTGGGGTTGTATTGGCTTTTAACACCTCGGCTGCCGGTTCTTTTTCTATGTTCGGCTTCTCCAAATACTCGATCGAGATGGAGCGTTTGAACTGGTAGTCTAAAGCGGAGCCTAAGGTTGCCAGGACGTCTGCATAAGCGTTGTATGCCCGTGGCATATGTGTAAGAGTGTAAGTCTAGAACGCCTCAAGCTGCTTTTGTACCTTCTCGAGGTATAATGCCATCTTTGGATGCTTTGCTTTATACTCTCTAGTAGTCTGGCTAGTGATGAGTTGAGATTCAGAATGGATTGCGAGCTTCTTGACTGCCAGATCTTATGCTATTCGGAGGTTTGCCAACAAGGCCTCATACTCTGCTTCGTTGTTAGATGCCTTGAAGCCTAGATTGATTTCTTGTTTGAGCATTGAGCCTTCTGGGGTGACGAGGCCTACTGCAGAACCTTTGTCATTGGATGAATCGTCGACGTGCAGGCACCAAAAGTCCTTGTCGGCAAGGGTTGGTGCGGCCAGTGTGTGATTGGCTACTTCAGAGGAGTCTTTGGGCTGTGTCGTTGTGTCTACTAGGGCGGTGGTGAACTCCGCTATGGAGTCTGCCAAGGCATAGGCTTTTATCGTCGTACGGGGTCGGAAAGCCAAGCCTTATTGGTTAAGTTCCAAAGCCCATTTCATCACTCATTGAGAAATGTCTGGACCATGTAGGATAGATCGTAGGGAATACTGAGTCATGATGATGATCGTACACACTCGAAAGTCTAGTCTGAGCTTCCGAGCCGTAACAATTAGCGCCAAAATTAGCTTTTCAATCCTCGGGTATCTTGTTTCCGCATCGAGAAAGGCTTTAGAAATGTAGAATACTGGCAGTTGGGCCCTCAGCTCTTCTCGTATGAGGGCAGAGGTTACTGCTACATCTGAGCTTGCTAAGTAGATGTATATAAGGGTGGTATTGGTACGATTATCGTACCAAAACTCATGTACCAATTACCATACCAAAATTTTGGTATGACAAAATCTATTACCATTACCTTGCCAAACTTTCGGTATATCGAATTTCGGCATGCCAGATAGTTCGGTTGGCATGGTATGGTAATGGAAATTACCACTTTGTTTTGGGCCAAAATTTGTTTTCCAACCCAATTTAAGGCCCAAACGTGTTTTGGCCACTCCCTTTAGGTTTCTAAAACTTTTTTATTTAAATATGAGAATTTTATAGAGATTCATTTAAGAAACAAGAAGTAAATAGATGGAAAAATTGCTAAAAGAACCCAATATCCCTAAAAAAATAGTACAAGGATTCCTAAATTCCATCTCTATATTCTTTAAAATTGTAAAAAAAATTAACTTGATAGACGAAGCCAGGGAAAAAGACATCCCAATTTGATGAAGGAGAAGATGAGATGGACTCCGGAGAGAGAGTGAGTCGTCGAAACTGGAGCAATAGAGATGAAGTCAGTGGCTAGATGAGTGAAAAGATGAAGAGTCGCAGCGCAAGAAGGCTTAGGTTTTTTTATTGGGAAAGTAAAGGTTAGAGGGTGAGATGATTGGATAAATGACTACGAAAAAAAATATAAAGTGCATATATAATGATAATAATACCTAATTATATATAAATGAATAAATAAATTATATAATATTAATAGTAGTGGTACCGACTGGTAATGGTTTTGAATACCATTACCGTACCAAAAATGTAGAGTACGGTTCAAATACCTTATCATTACTAATGGTACAAATTTTTTGGCATAACTTTGGTATGGTACAGTTGTTATGGTAATTTGGCAAAAAATCTACCCTAGATGTATAATTCCTTGGCTGCTTCCAGCTTGGATAACAGAGGAGGGGATGTCAAGTATCTTTTCAAGTCTTGAAATGCTTTCTTACACTCGTTGTCCCACTTGTCTCTTTACGCCTTCTTGATGGCCTTGAAAAAGAGCTTGCATTGATCAGTTGAGTGCGAAAGGAAACAGTTGAGCGCGGCTGCTTGTCTGGTCAGACTTTGGATATCTTTCAAAGTGGTGGGGGACTTCATCTCTAAGATTTCCTTGACCTACTTGGGATGTGCCTCAATTCCTTGCTAGGTTACGAGGTACCCGAGGAATCGGCCTGAGGAGACTCCAAATGTGCATTTGGCAGGGTTAAGCTTCATCTTGTACTCCTTAAGGATACTAAATGTCTCCGCCAAGTTTCTGAGGCGGTCTGACTGATGCTTTCCTTTTACCATGATGTCATCGACTTAGACTTCCATGGTAACCCCAATCAGCTTTTTGAACATCATGTTTACTAACCTTTGATAGGTAGCTCCTGCGTTCTTGAGGCAAAAAGGCATAACCTTGTAGCAGTAGGTGCTCTACTCGATCATAAGGCTCAAACATGGCGATCTGATTGTAGTCGGAATATGCGTCCAAGAAGCTGAGCAGCTGGTTCCCTATGCTTGAGTCCACCAATAAGTCAATTCAGGGGGCAGAAAACAGATATTTTAGGCAAGCCTTGTTGAGGTCGGTGTAGTCTGCGCATACTCTCTACTTGCCCTTCTTTTTCTTCATTACCAGGACGACGTTGGCTAGCTATGTTAAGTGCGCCATTTCCTCGATGAATCCAGCTTCCAGTAGCTTGTCTATCTCTACCTCAATGATCGTTACTCGCTCTGGAACGAAAGGTCTCCTCTTTTGGATGACCGATTTGGCAGCATGGTCGATGTGTAGCTTGTGGTAGGCTATTTTGGATTAATGCTAGGCCTGTAGGAGGGTGACCATGCAAAGACATCATGATTTTCTCTAAGAAATGCCGTGAGTTCTTCCTTTTCCTTCAGGCTCAGTCGTGAGCCGATTCTAGCTGTCTTCTCCGGCTGTTTAGGATCAAGAATGATGTATTCGGCGTCCTCCCTTAGCTTCCATCCTTTTTCTTCTATCGATATGTCTTCTTGAAAGCCATCATATTGATCCGCCTACTATAATTGCTATTTGGTAGTAGGTTCGTCCTTCTCAACCTCGGTAGCTCCTATAGGAGTGAAGGACTTCTTCTTTGACTCATTCAGCATTTTCATCGTGCATCGGAATATGGCCTGGTCAGACTTGATCAATCCGACTCCTCATTCTGGGATGCATAATCATATTTTCCGGGAGGTTACGGCTCCTAATTTTAATAACCAGGGCCTTCCCAGAATCCCGTTATAAGGAGACGGGTCGCTGACTATAATAAACGTCTGCTTTGAGATTACTAGTGGTGTTCTCACATCAAGTTTTATGTTACCAATAGCAGTTGAGGTGTATCCGTTGAATCTGGTGAGTACCTCTGCTCAGCGTATTATCGTGTTTTCCAAGCCCATCTTCTGGATGACGGATAGCTGAAGTAGATTTACTGTGATGTTGTTGTCCACCATTACTCTATCGACTAAAGTGTGTGCTAGTTGAATGGACACTACCAGAGCATCGTCGTGTGGGAAATCAAAACTCTCAGTATTCTACTTGGTGAAACCAACAATCAGTCCAAGTTGGGCGTAGGCTGTCTGAACCTAAGAGATTGCTATAGCCTGCTAGATCTTTCTCTTCTTGGAGTTATTTGTGGCGCCCAAGTATTCAGACTCGGCGAATATGTTGTTGATTCTGACTATTTTGGCAGGCGGTTCCCCGTCTACGTCTCCGCAACTGGTTTGTCTAAGTATCTGTCGTATTTACCCTCATTTACTAGCTTTTCTAGGTAATCCCTCAAGGTATAACAAGTGTCGGTCGTGTGACCGAAACCAAGGTGGAACGCGCAATACTTAATGTGATCCAACTTGGAGGTTTCTCCTGTAGATTGCTTTTGGTAGCTTGAATCAAGACTCACTCTTAAGGTCGCGAAGGATCTGGTTGATCGAGATCGAGAACTTGGTATAGTTCTTAGTGGCTTGGCAGCCTCTTGTCAGAGACCGGTCTCTGCGCTTGGTCTTCTGCCTGTTTCGGTCGTTGGACTGCTTCTTGTCCACTTTCTTCTAGGCTACCTTGGACTCATTCTTAAGCTGCTCAGGTGCCTTGATTGCGCGTCGGGCTTCATCCCAAAACGCATGCTTCTCTACCAGGAAAGGGATGATCTGCTGGAAATCATTTTGAGAATGCTGCATTGGCAATTGAGTTGTTGCATTCAACTTTCTTTGCCTCCTCCACCTTGAACCTCTTAACATAGTCGCAGAGGGACTCCTTCGGGTTCTTCTTGATGTTGAAGAGATAATTGGACTTCTTCTTGATCGAGAGGTAAAATGAGTATTCCTCAGTGAAGACTACGGAAAGCTCATCGAAACTCCGAATGGACTGTGGAGGTAGGGTATTGAACCAATCCTGTGCCTCGCCTTACAAAGTAGTGGCGAACATCTTGTACATTAAAGTGTCGTTGGCTCGGTAGAGGATCATCGCGATGTGGTAGTGCTTCAAGTACTTTTTTGGGTCTCCGTCTCCCTTAAACAGGGTGAAATACGGCGTATTGAATTTACACGAGGGCTCCGTCTGCTCGATCTCATTCGTAAAAGGTGATCTACCCATGTGTGCCACGTCCTTACGAAGGGCTTCGTCTGTGGTCTCGATGCGCTGGAATTCGCGCAATCGTTTAGTAATGTGCCTATCTACTTCTTCCTAAATTTGCATTTGTCGAGGCAGTGGGGCTTCTGGTTGTCCCCGGTTATGACCTGTTAGTCTCGGCTCATCTATGCTGCTACTGTGGTGCATATGGAACGCTCCTAGCTGGCGAGCGAATTAATCATAGGCTGCCATTTGAACTTGAGCCGAATTGTATGACCGTTTCTCCCCGTCCGCTATGCTGCCTACTCTGGTGTGTGGTGGAGGATGCTCCTTGCGAGCCTAGCCGTCAATGAACACTTGCCTGCAAGGTTGCCCATGTTGATTATTAGAGTGTGGCCCCAACCGTGAATGTATTTTTGTCCAGGGGCCTAACCAAGAATGCACGCTCCTTCGCGCGCTAAGACGAGAGTCTACACTATCTTGGGGGCCCAGGCAGGAGTGTACACTACCGGAACGCTCGGTTCGTGGCTGGTCAATGAGCTGCTTACTGAGATGTCGTTGAAGAGAAACGTCATCGCCTGCCCTTATCCTACTTTTGGACACCTTGTGTAGGGCACGCTGCATCTCGGTGCGCTAGAGGAGCTAACTCACCAAGGTGGTCTGTTGCATTAGGGCACTTGTCAGTTCGGCGACCTATCTTGATAGATGTTGTTCACCATTTGGAGTGAAAGAGCTGGGACGGTAGACGTTTGCTTGAGTTGTGGAAGTGTAATGTGCTCCAGATGCAAAGCTTGAGCTAGAATGGGTAAGATCTGTAGTAAGGTGAGGTGTAAATACCCTTGGTTCAACCGTCAACTTCGGGATCTAGATCTAGGCCGGTTCAACTGGTCTGGGACCATGTTGGACCATCTGGTGGGCTGCAGGAACAGGTCGGGCGCATGGGTGCTTGGCCACCTCGGTCCGTGGCTTTAGTTGCCTTAGTCTAGGCAGCTCGCGTCCAAGTGAAGGTGGTAGGCGCTAAAGGCTGTTGTCGAGGGCGAGCAGCTGCTAGGGTCTGCACCTGCTGGCCGCTTGTGCCATGGGCCTCCTGCCCTAAGGTTTCCTCAGGTTGTGCAGAGGTTGCCTCGTGGGCTACTGCAGTGGCGGTTGCCACTGCTTGCATAGCCACGGTACCTCGTAGTGGTAAAGGTGCAGTCATTGCCGTGGTGAGCCTCGAGGAACGGCTGCTTGGAGCCATGTCGTGACCATCGGTTGGTCCATATCCTTCACCATAGGGGGTCCCTTTGGTTGTAGTTTCTGAATATCCTACCATCGTAGTCGTGGATCTACGAATGAAGGAAATTGAAAGCGATAGTCTTCTTCGAGTCTTCGGATCAGAGCTCTTAATGAAAGCACCAGTTTGTGGATGCAAATTTTCATCTTCCCTTGATTGATGAATCTGCACCAGCAAAATAATAATACCTACGATTAAGGCAAAAAGCCTCACACGCCCACAATGAATCTGGCTTTGGTCGAAGAATCTCTGATGCCAAAGTTACAATTATGTAAAGAATGTGTTTGAGTGTTTGTGGGAAGCAAAAAGTCTCTTTAGGGGTAGCTAAAGCTTATCAAATTTTGGAGATAAAGGGTGCATTTATAGGAGATGGACCGGCCCTTTAAGGTTTAGGAGTGGCCCTAGGTGGTATTTTGGGTGGAATATTCTAAGATATTTGTGTAAATGAATATCTTAGAATAAATAGGTAAATATCCTAAATAAATGGGATTATGATTACTTACTTGAAATAGGTCTTTTCTGATTAGGAATGTATTTATGATAAGAATAAAGGATTATTCTATCATAAATACCTTTGACTTTCCTATGGGCAGGGGTGTCTTGATATCATATCCCGGCCCAGGGCCCCACCATATCCTGGGCTCGACTCCGTCGTAGCACGATATTTTCCGCTTTGGGCCCCGGCCACACCCTCACAGTTTTGTTTCTAGGAACTCACACGAGAACATCCCAGTGGGTCACCCATCATGGGATTGTTCTTGAGCGAACTCGCTTAACTTCGGAGTTCCTACGGGAACCTGAAGCCAGTGAGCTCCCAAAAGGCCTCGTGCTAGGTCAGTGTTCTAAAAAATGCCCTAGGCGGCGCCTAGGCATTGGGCGGTGGAGTGCTGCCGGGATTTATGCCAAATCGTTCATAAAATCGGGTATGGGTTAGTCGGCCACCTAGGCATTATTTGGGTGGTCTAGGCGGTGGTGGGCGGCTGTCTAGACGGCCTCATCGGAGCCTCGGCGATTCTCCATTCTTCTGCAATCTGTCGTGAAGAATGAGAGCAGACTGGAAATCTCAAGATTACATACAAACCCCGCTTGATCGTTGAAAGAACCCACCCCATATTACTTCACAAATTGGTTTCTGACAAGCAGGCCGCGTCGATGTTGATAGTTGGGTTTTTTGGAGTTCTTTCAGGTTTTTGGGTTGAAGGTTGGGGGTTTGAAGTAACTTTTGGAGGTGGTGGGAGAGGTCTGATGATGGGAGAGAGGAAAGGAGAAGAAGCAGCGTCCTTCTTAAGTGTAAATAGGCACTTATTTACAAGATATATAATAAATTTACATAAATCCGCCTAAGCCGCCTAGGCGCCCACCTAGGCCCCGCCTAGCCTCCTAGGCACTAGGCCCCTACCCGCCGTCCGACTAGCGTCTAGCGTTTTTTAGAACCTTGTGCTAGGTAGAGATAGGAATATACATATAAGGCTTACAGGATCCACACCCCTGGGCGATGTGGGATCTTACAATCCACCCCCCTTAGGGGCTCGACGTCTTCGTCGGGACACTTCCAGAAAGGGATTGGCTCTAATACCAAATTGTCACATCCTGGCCCGGGCCCCCACCACATCCTGGGCTCGACTCCGCCGTAGCACGATATTGTCCGCTTTGGGCCCCAGCCACGCCCTCACGATTTTGTTTATGGGAACTCACACGAGAACTTCCCAGTGGGTCACCCATCATGGGATTGCTCTCGCGTGAACTCACTTAACTTCGGAGTTCCTACGGAACTCGAAGCCAGTGAGCTCCCAAAAGGCCTCGTGCTAGGTAGAGATGGGAATATACATATAAGACTTACAGGATCCACACCCCTAGGTGATGTGGGATCTTACACTAAAGCAGTGGTTGATCTATGGTTGCTCTACCTCAGCTGCGCGTGGTGAATGAGGCTACTCCTTGCTCATTTAATAGGGGCAGTCTTATCTTTCTTGGGAAATAATCCACATGTTAGCTCCATGATTTTTGGGATTATTTTTGGCTCCACATAACAAGTTTCAGGTGAACACGAAAACTAGTCGGGTCGTTATTGGGTCACACGATAAGAACCCATTAATAACGGGTCCTTAATAGGTTTACAAGAGGGTGACACTCGAGTAACTTGTTTCGACACGATAAGAAAAAAGTTATTTTGATGATTTTAATTTTTTAAACTACTAAAAAAATACTTACAATAAAATACAATGGTCATAGTGTATATGCATATATTGTCAATAAATACGTAGTATTATATTATTATTCTATATAAATTTAAAGAAAATTTATTTTTTATTTATTTTTATAGTATACTATAGGCAATGAATGAAATTAAAAAAATATAAAACAAATTAAAATAAAAAGATCAAGTAATTTAAACATACCAGACATATTACAAAAATTATACTAATTATTTACAAGCGCGAAAAATATGAAAAAATATGCAAACGCTCGTGATCGTATCCTCTACGTTTTGAGGATGGGTACATCGTTGTTTAAATTTTTAAAACCATACATACCCTCATGATAGTATTTTTGAGGGAGTTCAAAATAAATAAACTTTATAATCATTAATGTACAAGTATGAAAAATGTGAAAACATATATAAACGCTTGTGATTGCATCCTCTAAGGTTACATGGTCGTTCAGATTTTTAAAATCCTCCAAATCTCATGAATAGTATTTTTTATTTGAGTGAAAAATTAATAATAATTGTTATAGGAGTTTAAAAATGTAATATATATATATACACAATCAAACGTAACGACAAACTTTACAACTTTCGTGAAGGGGTCAACTCCGAAATCTGACACTATAATCCATAAACCTTAGATTTAAATTTAACCTCAATTGTCGTTTAAGATTGATTCTACTCGCTGAATTTCATTTTTTAGCTTTTCATTATTTATTGATTTAAAATATATTTTCTTTAACGGGTAACAGATTGGGTCATATTACTCGATAATATTAACGGGTCGATTTCGAGTTGGGTCATATTACCCGTTTACTTTAACGGGTATTACACGACACGACCCGTTAAGATATCGGTTATGTCACGAAAACGACACGAACATAAAAAAAACAACATGAATGCTAGGTCTATATAAAACTATAATTTTACTATTATTTAAACATTTTTAATCCATATATTGATATCAAGGTTCTAAAAGGCGCTAGGCGCTAGTCGGGCGGCGGGATAGGGCCTAGCGCCTAGGCGGGCGACTAGGCAAACTAGGCGGATTTAAGTAAATCTATTCTATTTCGTGTAAACAAGTGTCTGTTTATACTTAAAATATACATAATTTCGTCATAAACTAGAAAATAGAATGACATCTATATTATGAAGTATTGAAACATAATGAAAACATAGGGAGCAAACATATAATGTGTGTTTATTTAAGTATTCAATAAGTCTCTTACAATTTATTGGAATAATAAAATGCAAAAGGAAAGTTATCTATTTTTTATCTAAGTGAGTTGCAACCTAGGCAGGTGTCTAGGCGGGTCTGGGCGGGCTAGGTGGGTGCCTAGGCGGTCTAGGCGGGCTCCTAGGCGGTCTAGACGGGCGCCTTAGCAGGTCTAGGTGGGCTAGGCGGATGCCTAGGCGGTCTAGGCATTAATCGGGGCGGTGACCAGCCGCCTAGCGCCTAGGCGGGGATTTTTAGAACAGTGATTAATATTCAATTAGACTGGTGGGACCAGTTATGTGTCACATCAGTACATAACAGAAATTTTGATGAAATTGTAACGGAAGGACCGCATTAATTTGCGACACCTATTTTCAAGGACTACATTGATTGATTATCAATTTCAGAGACCATGTTGATGGGTGGATCAATTTCAGGGACTATTTTTGATAATTTTTCTTTTTAATGAGAATGCATTTCATTAAATAACTAAAAAAATCCAAATTCAAAAAAAAAAAAAAAAAAAATACATCGACCCAAAATCAAGTCTGAAGCCCAAAAAAGTAGAAGCTTAAAATCAAGTATGTTCTTGATCTTTTGTCCAAGGCCACCAAGCTTGATACTTATCCAAGACTCCACAAGCTATCGATTTTTAGTTGGAGCTCTTCAATACCTTGTGTGTAGCCAAAAGTAATCACAAGGCGACACGTGGAAATTTTGACAAAAGAGGACCAAACTACCCCTGAGGTACACTGGGATTTCTACACTCGAGCAGCAGACAATCAACCTTCAACAAAGTCAAAAATGCTCCAAAAGAGGTAAACAATTCAAAGACCATCTCATCAAATTCCCTTTTTCAAAGTAACCTCCAAAATATTATGTTAATTGATTAATTAATAGATTAATTACCCAATTAATCCATTAAGTATCAATTAAGTTATCTCATTAACCACAAAATAAATCCAAATTAACCTCAAAATTATACAAAGGCCGGCCACCACCCATTCTCCTTATCTTTCTTATTTTCTCCACTTTACTACCCAAATTAAATTAGACAATTAACTCTATAACCCCCCATTTATTTCTTTCATATTTAATTAGCCAATAAATGGCTAATTAAACCAAAATTTCAACCTAAAAACCCCATTAAGGCCGGCCATTTCTTCTAAAAAATGGACAAGCCTAGCCCTATAAATAGGCTCCTATTTTCACCAAAAACTCATTCCAACACTTTGGCAAAAATCCCAAAATTCTCTAAACACTCTTTCTCTCTAAATTCTAACTTTGGCATCGGAGGGTCTTCGGCCAAAGCGCCCCCCCCCCCAATTCATCATGGGCACGTGAGGCTCTTGGCCTTGACCTAAGGTGTTAATTGTTTTGTAGGTGCAATTTTGTCCAAGAAGGAGAAGGCGGAAATTTGCATCCACACCTTGGATTGACACGACAGGGTATTTCATTCTCCGTTAATCAAGTATGTCAGCATTTTCAAAATTTTAGAACCACTCCTCAGTAAAACGAATTCTACTGTACCTAAAGGGACCACCGGATCATGGGGCTACGTCTTACAAAAGGTTCAACCAACATCACAGTATTCTGATACTCATTCTCAACAAGACTGACGCTATACTTCTGGATTTGCATTTTCTTTGCCAACAATCTTGTTTCAATGAGTGCAAAAAAGCATACCAATGTTGCCCACTCATCTACTAGAAGAGAGCATCGCTCTCTTGCTTACGCCGTTGCTGAAATCTCTTGGCTTTGTTATCTACTCCAGGTTCTTCACTTCTACCTTTAGACACTATCTATGCTGTTTTGGGACAATTTAAGTGCCCTGGCATTGACGCTAATCGTATTTTCTATGCTATGACAAAGTATATCGAGATCGATTATCATTATATATGAGAATTGGTCACTTGCAAAGCCATTGGTATAGGTTATGCTGCCTGTTGGAAATTTTGAGTAGAATTTCATTGTCCCACATTACTCACCACCAAAAGGTCCCCTTACTTTATAAGGCTTTGTCCCTTATAGAAAGTGATTGGAGTGATGGACCATGGAGAATAAAATTGGGCTTACCTTGGGGTTGGGCTTTGGGGTGTACTAATTAATTGATAATTAATATATAATTAATTATCAAAAGATGGGCTTTGGGGATGCATCCCTTCTCCATACTTGTTGGGAACAAGCATAATCATATTATATATACATCCATCTACATGACATTTGAAACACAGAAAAAACATAATTCTCCTTCTACAATCAAAAGCATTCTTTCTGAGAGAACAACAAATAAATTCGCCAGAAGTTAAGTTTTCTGGTGCTGGAATTCTAACTTGATCGTTGAATTCTGGTGAAGCAGATGTCCGTAGAACTACAAGCACTGAGTAGGGACGAAATTTCTGTTTCAAGGACATTGTGGTACGCAAGCCTCGATCTTCTATTTATCTGCTTAATTATTATTGCATTTGGTTTATATTCTGTAAAATATTTATTCGCATTTATTATTAGCATATATAAGTTTGTCACATATTGTTGACCTATATCCAATACTGCCTCCAAGAATCAGCTTGTCGACATCCTCACAAAGAGCTTATCAAAGGCTCGATTCAAGTTTCTCAATGATTAATTGCTTCTCCACCGCAGCTTAGTTTGAGTGGGGATATTGAACATAGTCCAGAGAGCTTGAAGTTCATTTTGTCACACCTCATGAACCCACCTACACGACTGAAAAAACCACCCAAACTCTATCGAGAAAACTCCAGACCTCTCTGTTGACAACAAGACAAAGACAGCAATGCATTAATAAGATTGAATGAGAAGAATGTGTTAAGCATATGCTTCTAGGGTTACCAATTGTGTGGCAGTATATAAATGATTCTTAAATTCTTTGTATAGTAAATAGGCTAGCCATTTGTGTTTTTTTTTCATCCTTTTAGCTTGTAAATAAATATTTTTTCCAAAATCATAATGATCAATACAAATCTGTGAATTTGTCCAAAGAATCGGGTGGAGTCACTTCAATCCATCTTTGTAAAATTATATTTCTGCATACAAAAGGAACTAGTGGGAACTTGTATCCAGTGAAAATGTCGATGAATATGTTGATACCGGTATTTACTGATATATTTAATGATGGAAGTTTGCTAAAAAGGTGAAAATTTAAAATGAAACTTTAAGGAATGTCATATAGCAGTTTGTCGATATTTACTGATATATTAGAAATATCAACGAAATCTGTCTCTGATATGGAATGAAGTCTAAGGATGTAACACTAATTTCTCTGATATTTTCACGTATATATCAACCCTATTGAAGAAATTTCAAACATTGCTTGTATCTAATAATAAATAAATTTATATAAAATATTAAATCTTAAACCCAAACTCCTCATTGTACACCATTATTCAAATTACATAACTAGAAGTTAATCAAATAAAATACACAAATGGTTTTATTTTCACTTGTAAGTGAGAAGTTTTAAGATCTATTCTCGCCAAAGACGAATTTGAACCACATTATTGTTAGTCTATTATGAGACTTAACCCACTCATTCATTCCTATTATATAGATAATATTGTTTGTTAAAAAAATAAAAATAAATAAATACATGAGTTGCTACTTTGAGCCATCTGCTGCCGTAGCTTTTTATTTTCTCATTTTTAACAGCATTCATTTGTTTGATCTCTGCTATCTTTGTTTTAATCTCAGTCGCTTTTGCTGCATGATTTTCGGTATCATTTTCTACTTCGATTTTCTGATTGCCTTGCTCAATGATAGAATCCATCTCCTTTTCGAATTCCTCAGCCTACAAAATTTTGTAAAGTAAACATCAAATCACATAGAGACTCAACGCATCTATCATTTCTTAAGAAAGTTCATAGTTAACTTATTCTCGGAAGTCATGAACGGACATCATGATTTCACCTCACCATGACATTCTTCGCCATGGCCTTCTAAAGTAAAATTCACGTCAATTATCTTTATTTGAATTTTTAAAAAGTAAGAACAAAAAAGACATCAATAATTTAGGGGTGAAAACAGAAGTTCCATTTAATTGCTTAATTATTGAAGTTACTAATGGTACGTTTACGTAGATGTAATTTCAAATCAAAACGTGAAATTGAATTCTGAATATGGATGCTCCAGCATTTACCGAATATTGGAGAATCAAAACGTTGGTGGGATCCAGTCGAATTTTGTAATCCAACTCCAAAATTCAGAGGAATTGGATTCCCTACATGTAAGTGATATTTGAATTCCGGGTTTTTGAGGAAATTCTAAGATTGCCCTTATCAACCATTGCCAGTTGGATATGAAATTTAACAATTACAATAGCAATAATTACAATTAAATTAAAAAAAATAAACTTTCAATGTGTTCAATATTTGGCGATTATATAACCAAAAAATTAGTATAGAAAATAATTTATATCAACTAAGGGCATTTTAGTAATTATATTGATTACCATTTCGATGCATGTGAATTAGTAAGTAGTTTATGTGAATTAGTAAGTACTTTTCATTAATTCAATTTTTCCTCAATTAAGGTTCTTACATATTAACAAACGAGCCATCACATGAACACAACATATAAATAGCATATTAATGGCATAACCTAATTGGTTGATCGGACAAGAATTCATCTTTTATTCAAAGTTTAAATAGAAAAACAAATTATAACATGCATCATCACACGTGAACACAACATATGATCATAATAAAGTTTGACATGAGATTTATCCTACAAGTTGGCTACGCTCACGCCTACACCTTTTACTGTGTTTAGAATAAGCACATTGGTTGTTTTATATCATAATATAATATTAAAAGAACTTTAACAAAAAGCTTGTGTTACTGCTTAGCTTAACGAAAAACCATATTTTTACTTTAAAAAGTCAATCTTGGTACTATTCACTTTACCCTTTATTTTGTCTTTAACGTTAAAACTCAAAGATTTCAAGTCATTTTCATTAGTTTTCTTTAATATTAAATGACATTCTTCCTTACTACATAATTAGTCTTCTTTTTTGTTACGCATATCCTCGTTTTAAATTCTCATATCCACCAAATTTATATAATATGCCTAACGTTGACAACCGCTAAACACAGAGCTGACGGAAACATGTGACCCTCACCCGTTAATTTTAATTACGAATTTATTATATATATGGGGTTCACTTTTGAACGTGGAAATCAAGAAATCAAACAAGAGATTTGGTATAAAGAAAGATTTCCTTCTTAATGACCTCTTCTGCTAGCACAGCATCCTTGGCTGCTTCTCTTGCCACACTCTCAACAAACCTTGCTGCCCTTCGAAGTTTCCCTTCTGGAAGATGATCAGCAATGTCGTCAGCTGCCTCCTCCACTATCTCAGCCACCTCCACTACCGTTTCTGCTGTATGTTTCATTGTATGCAGCACCGTTGAAAATGTCTCTGTACATAAGGGGGTGTTGTGCATATATATATATATATATATTTATATGCACGGAGAATATTACAATATTCAATGATAAATACATTAATTAATTAATTTAGTGATATTTCTCTTCACGCAAAATATTACATGACAATAATAAAATATTTACATTAATTAATTTAGTGATATTTTTTTCCCTAAAAAAAATAGAAATTAAGTTCTCATCCGTCATTTTTGTATTTCATTGATTGAAAACTTATTACTTTTAATTTTTGATCAAGTCCTTTTGTTTTTATCCACATTATCATTTTAATAATATAAATATTTACATATCAATATATTTAAATTTATAATTAAAATTATTTAACCATCTCCAAATGGATCCATTTATTGTTAGATACGTTGCATTTGATATATTTATATTTATGGCTAAATTTGCAACCATTTTGTTAATGTACCAATTTTCTTTTTAGTTTTAATTTGTAACCATATATTTAATTTTTTATTATGTGCCTATTTTTTAAACCATAATTTTTTAATCTTTTGTTTGACCCCTTAATCTTTTATAATGTCCTCATTTTTCATAAAGAAAAATTTATATATATGTAAAATGTACCAATTTTTTTTTTATGTAAATTGCCCATTTTCTTAATATAAAATCTGTTCACTTTTTTTCATTTGTAATGTACCCATATTTCATAATAATATGTACCATTTTTAGTAAAACATATCAATATTTAGAAATACAAATAAAACATTTTATTTTGAAAAAGTACAAAAAAAAATCAGATCAGACTTCACACAATTCAAAATTTGAGGGAAAAAAAAAATCTCTATTTGGTTTTTATCTTTGCATGATTTTAGGAAGGATTTCATAATTAAGAAAACTAGATTTTAATCCTTAAATAAAATGAAGTTTTGAAAAATGTCTTATACAAGATTAAAAATTTATTTTAGTCCCTAGACTCTATTTAATGCTAGCATATGTATTCAATGTCTCTCTTTTGTATTTATAATTTTATGGTGTTCATAAATTAAATTTTGAAAATATTATAAATTTAAATTCTCATTATGGTAAGTATCCTATATAAAAAAATATTTTCGAAGAGATTTTTCTGTACACGTATGTTTTTGCATATTTTCTTATGTGCCACTAATTCATACATTTGGGTACACTGGGGTAATATAATATGTTTAGGTATGGACATTTCAGTACATTACTTTAGTATAATATATTTAGCTATCGACATTTCGGTGCACTAGTTTTGTATCATATATTTAGGTACGAAATTTTCGATACACTTATATTTTTGCATATTTTTTTTATGTGTCACTAGTTCATTACAATATATTTAGGTACGGACATTTCAGTACACTAATTTAGTAAAATATATTATGATGCGATCTAATTACAGGAAGTTAAATAAAATTAATGAATTAAATAATAAATTTAAAATTTAATGTAATAACATTAAATAAGATATCTATTAAATATTAAGGACTAAAATCAATATCCAATCTAACACCAGGTTTTTATTAACTTTTAATCTTCTTCAAGGATTAAAATTCAAAAACCCCTTAATAATTTTTGTTATAAAATCTCTCAGTTTATACTAAAATTTAACATTTTGTCCTTCAATCAAAGTATTTACGTTAATAAAGTTTTAATCTAATGTGTTAGTCAATAAGAGACCGGAACTAAAATCTTCTAGAAAAAAATCTTTACTTTGAATCTCTCCTTCCAGATCAGAGAAAAAAGTAATCAGGACGGTGATGATGGTAATGACATTAAATATCTCCTCATTCCTTACCCTTGAATTTTAGCAATGGCCACATTTTGTTCTTGCAAAGGGGTATAACTACTGAGAAAAGCATCCCCACAAGCCATAGTTCCCTGCATATGTAATATGTATAATATTGTTAACAGTAAACATGCACTGATCTGATACACAAGGCCATAAATTAAAAGAACACCATATGTGGGAAAATTAATTAGCTAGACAAGTATTTCAAAAAGATCAAGTAACAAAACATCATCGATTCGACGTACCAATTAGTACCGGAAGGATCAAAAGGAAGAGGAGTTCCTGCACTATTGACAACCACATCCCTGAAAATAAAGCAACACCAGAAATTAGGGTTTGTCCTACGAAAGTTTGCCCAACGAACACGATTTCGTCGGGAGAAGGAATGTTACTAGGTGGATTTTTTAATTTGTAGGGCAAAGCTGATCAACATATAAGGTTTACTCAAAACCTTTGCGCGACGGAAGTTAATTGTAGGGCAAATTACAATTCATTGGGAAATTTTTTGACACCAAGAGATAAAAAATAGTGCGTAATATCTGACGGTTTGACCAACCAATCTAGTGTTCATCGACCAAGTATTACTGTAGGTGGGAAAGGCCCTTTCTTTCGAAGTGAGCCATTGGCAAGGAATTGACGCACAGAATTTGTTACAATGACATGTAAAAATATCCACCCACAAAACCTTTGCTCGATATTTTTCTTGTACTTGCCCGATGGAATGGTTCATCGGGCAAATGCCTATTCATCAATTATAAGTCCATGCTTTGGTAAAAAAAAAAAAAAATATATATATATATATATATATATATATATATATATATATATATATATATATATAAAAGTCCATGCCTTCCTCTTCCTCTTTTTCCTTTGTGCCTTCCTCTTCCTCTTTCTCCCCTTTTCTTCTTTGCTTCAATACCTCCTTTTCCCACTACCCAAACCTACTCATTCATCACTTTGCGCAAGGTTCCCAAGTACCTCATGAAAACAACATCAGCAAAGCCATAGCTATGGTTGCCTGAGTGACTGAGTCCACAACCAGAAGATGACGGTGCCTAGGCCCATACGGCTAGTTAGGGGAAGAAGGTACCTTCAGTTATGGAGGTCTAGGGAGAGGTATTGGTGGTAAAAATCATAGCAGTAAGTACAAGAAGAGGAAAATGGTGAAGCCAAGTGTGGGGGTTAGCAGGGACTATAAAATTTCTAATGGTAATATTAGAACTAGTAGTTGGAAGGGATATAGGATCGCCGTGTGGAGTACTTGAGTAATTTCTCTGTGATGAAGAAAGTGATGACGATAGTTACTCGGATGTCTTGCATGTGGAAGAACATGTTGAGGATACCACACCATGATCAGAATATCCCCAACAAATCCATGAGGCAGTGCAAAATTAGATTTGTCTTGTATCACAATATTAGCTGATAGCATTTAAAATTTCTCTCATTTCCTCAGTTCATTTTGTAATGGGTTCCAAAGCTTTAAGCCCTATGGCTAAGGCTTTTTCAGAAAGTGTACATTGTACTTAATGGAAGTATAGAATATAATAAACCCTAATTGTTTTAGAATTCCCAACAAATGCAGCAGGCAATGCAAAATTGGATTTGTTTTGTATCACAATATTGGTTGATAGCATTTAAATTTTCTCTGCTTTTCTTAGTTCTTTTTTTGTAATAGGCTCCAAAGCTCTAAACCCTATGTCTAAGCATTTTTTCATGAAAGACTACATTGTACTTAGTGGAAGTATAGAATAAACTGCATGAGGCAGTGCAAATCGGATTTGTCTTGTATCATAGCATTGGTTGATAACATTTAAAATTTCTCTTCTTCTCTCTCTCTCTCTCTCTCTCTCTCTCTCTCTCTCTCTCTCTCTCTCTCTCTCTCTCTCTCTCTCTCTCTCTCTCTCTCTCTTTGTTTTTTTTTGTTTTGGTAATAAGCTCTAAAACCCTATAGCTAAGTTATTTTTCACAAAAGATGACATTGTACTTAATGGAAGAATAGAATAAACTCTTAAGTGTTTTGGAATCCCTAAGAAATGCATGAGGCAGTGGAAAATCAGATTTGTCTTGTATCACAACATTGGTTGATAGCATTTAATGCATGTCATGATGAGTATACGCGAAGTCCAATTTTCATCATTTCAAGGATCCCATATCTAGATATGTGAAAACAAAACTTTAATCTATGCTTCAATCCCTACCGTTGGATTCATCTTCACATCTCTTTTATAAACACCCCTTCTTCCTTCATTTTTTAGCTCTCTCGGATCCACTGTTATGAGCAAATCGCAATCCTCTCTAAAATTAGGTAACGGGACAAAATCATTTGATGGTTAGAAACAAAAAAAATCACGATTTAACGATCGTTTTAGCTCCAATTTTGTTGATTTTTACAAATAAAATCCTCAATTCTAGAAGAGTAAGATGAACAACCCTCACTCTACAACCGCTTCTCTCTTAGTCCTCTCTTCTCAGTGACATAAGACCCTGCCACCACCACAGACTCCCTCTTTTCTATCTCAATTCTTTCTCTCAATTGCCACCACCACGTCATGAGCCACGCAATCCAACGCTCCTCACCATCGTACTACCTCTCGATCTTTCACTCTCATTGTAAGTTTTTAATTTTGATTCTGTTTTTTTTTTTCTTTTTTTTTGCGATTTTGACTCACTTTGGTTGTGGATTTAATTTTTTTGTGCATTTTAATGTGAAATTGTTATGAAATTTTGATGTGGGTTCGATTTATGGGTTGGTACGGGGTGGTTTTAGGTGGTTACGAGGTGGGATGAGATGGGGTGGGTACGGCTTAGATATGGGTTAGGGTGGTCCACGATGGGGTTTAGGAGTGTGTATGGCATGGTTTTAGGTGGTTATGGGTATTAAGGATAGTTTTGTAAAAGACAAAAGTTCACAGTGTCAAATTTGTAGATACTTTGATTTTTTGATATAGGTGGTTATAGGATAGTTAGTTTGTTATGGTGAGCTATTAAGTGTACATCTATTGTATAAATACTAATTGATGTAATTTTATCATTCATTCAACGAAATACATTTCCTGATATGGTATCAGAATTCTTGACGGCTAGATTGAAGCTCCGCCTAAAGTTCTTTGAGATTCATCTGGTAACCTAATCTTGAATCCTGAGTACATCGCTTGGTTTGAGAATGATCAGAATATTCTTATCTGGATCAACTCAACTCTATCTGAATCTTTAATTCCATATGTTGTTGGTGTAAATTCATCTCGAGAGCTATGGTCCAAGCTTCAGTTGTGTCTTGTAGCGGCCTCACAATCTCATATCCATGAACTCAGATCTCGACTTCGCAACATTTGAAAAGGCGAATCTACTGATGTTGCATATCTTCAACAAAT
This sequence comes from Cotoneaster glaucophyllus, assembly GCA_036320875.1. Taxonomy (NCBI): domain Eukaryota; kingdom Viridiplantae; phylum Streptophyta; class Magnoliopsida; order Rosales; family Rosaceae; genus Cotoneaster; species Cotoneaster glaucophyllus. The sequence continues at coordinate 6,029,672 of CM070072.1, read as the reverse complement.
TGAGGAGATCGCTGATGCTCTTGCCAACGCCGGAGCTCCGGTTAAGGACTCTGAACTTATCTCCGTCACACTTCATGGTTTGAAGTCTGAGTATGATTCTTTTATTGATGCGATTTAGTTCCGTCTAGGATCTACAACCACTGATGAACTTCATAGATTGCTTCTTAGCAAAGAGATTCAACTTGCAAATCGTTACTACTTCTTCTAGTGCTTTTCAGGCTTCAATTCAAATCTTGGATCATCAACTGCAATTCTACCTACGCCGACCTCAAATTCTAGTTCACAAGCCTTTCTTGCTCAGAATTCATCAAATTTCAATCGATATCAAGGTCGTAGTCAAGATGAAATCAGTCAAACCCTAGGTCTTTTCAGAATAAGGGAAATTTCTTTGGTTATCGTGGCAATAATTAGCGTCAGAATTACAATCACTATAATCAAAGGAAAAATCGTGGAGGTCGCTCAAGCTACAATTTTTATGGAAAAAGATACTTGTCAAATTTGTCACCAATATGATCATGAAGCTTCTAAGTGTCCTCATTGTATGAATCCTTAGTTTGGTAACATGAACTCTCAGACAATTATGTGTGCAAACACCTCTCAGAATGCTTCTCCTTCATGGCTCATTGATTCTGGAGCTAGCTCTCATATGACAAACTCTTTGGCAAATCTGCAGAATCCAGAACCTTACACAGACCTTGAGCAAGTTTACATTGGTGATGGCAAAGGTTTGCCTATCTCTAATTTTGGTTCTTCACACATACATACTCCTCATCATAGTTTTGCTTTAACTAATATGTTACATGTTCCTGATTTAAAGCAAGACTTACTCTCTGCAAATCAATTTACACTTGACAATTGGTGTTCAATTCACCTATATCATTTTTACTGTACTGTGAATGATCTTCCTTCGGAGAGGATGCTTATTAAAGGCCCTATGAATAATGGCTTTTATCCTTTCTCTGCCTCTATTAATGATGGTTCACAAAAGCTTTTTGTTGCTACTAGCAAAGTTTCTACAGTGTTTTAGCATCAAAGATTGGGCCATCCCTCTTTCAAATTTTTAAATAAACTTGTCTCTAAGTCTAGTATTCATATTTCTACTAGTATGAATAAGACTTTTTGTTCCAATTGTGCTTTGGGTAAAAGTTCAAAACTACCATTTGTATCAGTTTCTAGTGTTACAACTAGACCATTGGAACTTTTACACACAGATGTCTGGGGTCCAGCTCCAATTCTCTCTGTATCTGGTTATATATATTATCTTCTTATAGTGGATGATTTCACTCGATATTGTTGGTTATTTCCTATCAAATGTAAATCTTAGGTGTTCAAAACCTTTATTGAATTCAAAGTTCTTACTGAAACTATGTTGAATACCAAAGTTGTTACTTTGAGGTATGATTCTGGAGGTGAATTTCTTAGCTCTGTGTTCACTCAATATCTCAAAGATAATGGCATACATCATCAACTATCTTGCCCTCACACACCAGAACAAAATGGTTGTGTGGGGGCCCAAGCATATTCATTTAGTGGAAATTTCTTAAACACTTCTAGCTGCTTCTAATATTCCTCATATTTTTTGGGTTGAGGCATTCTCCTCAGCTATTTATCTCATTAACAGATTGCCTACCATGACTAGATCTTGTCCTTGAGAAAATCTTTTCAGCAAGTCTCCAGATTATACAACACTGAATGTTTTTGGGTGCAAGTATTTTCCTTGGTTAAAACCATACACAAATTCTAAATTAGAGACTAAAAGTAAACCTTGTGTCTTTCTAGGCTATAGTCTAAATCACAAGGGTTATAAGTGCCTTGACATTCAATCAAAAAGGGTTTACATTTCTAGACATGTCATATTTGATGGCCTAACATTCCTATTTCATCAAATTTACCAAGTTCAACCTTCTGTCTCATCTTCAATTTCTAACCATTCTCCTCAAATACCATCTACCCTAACCTTTACTAAGATCACTGATAAACCAGCCTACCATCTAATAACTATTGATCATGTTGCATCCTCACCTATTACCACATCTTCTCCATCTATCCCTAACCATTCACCACCTCCACCAACACCACCACCTCAAAACACTCACCATATACAAACAAGATCCAAATTTGGGATTTTTAAATCTAAGGCATACTCTGCCATTAAACACCCTATTCATTCTCACATCTCTCACATCTCTCAAGATTATCTACCTACCATTTATCTCCAAGCTTCAAAACACTCTCATTAGAGACAAGCAATGCATGAGGAGTTCAATGCATTGTTAAATACACGCACTTGGTCTCTTGTTCCTTCTCACCCAACTCAGAATCTTGTTGGGTGTAAATGGGCGTTCAAAATTAAAAGGAAGGCTGATGGTACTATTGATAGGCATAAAGCTCGTTTAGTAGCTAAAGGCTTTCATCAACATGAAGGCTTAGACTATACAGAAAATGTCAGTCATGTGGCAAAGCCAGTGACCATTAGGCTTCTTCTTACACTTGCATCTCAGTATGATTGGTTCCTCAACCAATTAGATGTCAGCAATGCATTTTTGCATGGAACTCTATCTGAGAATGTTTTTATGCAGCAACCATCTGGTTTTCAAGATCCTACCAAGCCTAATCATGTATGTAAGCTACACAAAAGTCTTTATGGGCTCAAGCAAGCTCCTCGAGCCTAGTATGAGAAGCTTCATGGTGCACTTAAGTCTCTAGGATTCAGTGGATCACAGAATGATCACTCACTATTTGTCAAGAAGGATCATTCTTTCGTGTTTATTCTTGTATATGTTGATGACATCTTGGTCACAAGTCATTCTTCACAAACTTGCCAAGATACAATAGCTCAACTTAGTGCTTTTTTCCCAATCAATGATCTGGGTTCTCTTCATTTTTTCCTTGGAATTGAAGTTAAAAGGTCTTCTTTTGGTATCTTTATCTCTCATACCAAATATATCCTTGATCTGCTTAAGAAGACAAATATAAATAGTGCAAAACCATGTGCTACACCTCTAATTACATCTAAATTGGATCGTTTCTCATGTTGTCACTGTTCATTTTGTGTGCTCATAGGATCAAATTGCAGATATTTGCACCAAATCACTGTTTAAGCCTAGATTTTTGTTGCTCCGAGCCAAACTTTCACTTCGGTTGCCCAAGTTCAGTTTGAGGGGGCATATTAAGGATAGTTTTGTAAAAGACAAAAGTTAACAGTGTCAAATTTGTAATTACTTTGATTTTTTGATATAGGTGGTTATAGGATAGTTAATTTGTTATGGTGAGTTGTTAAGTGTACAGCTATTGTATAAATACTAACTGATGTAATTTTATCATTCATGTAATGAAATACATTTCCTGATAATGGTGTGGGGTAGGGTGTTGTACGGTGGGGTGGGCTATGGTGGTGGTTTCAGTAGTGGTTGGCTCATGGTGGTGGCTTTAGGTGGTGGGGATGGCGGAATGCGGTATTGGGGCGGGTATGGTGGTGGTTTTAGTTGGTCGAATGGCGGGATAGGGTAGTGGGGTGGGGAAGGTGGTAGAACACATTAGAAATTATTTGAAATTTTAGATATTATTTAACATTTTAGGAAATTATCTGAAATTTTAGAAATTATTTGAAATCTTAGAAATTATTTGAAATTTTGGAAATCTATGAAATTTTGGAAATTATTTAAAGTCTTAGAAATATGTGAAATTTTTGGAACACATTAGAAATTATGTGACATTTTAAAAATTATTTGAAATTTTAGGCAATTTAAGAAATTATTTGAAATTTTAGCAAATTTTAGAAAGAATGTGGCTTTTTTGCAGATGTCTTCGCGGCTGATCGCTAATGGCTAGGGCTCTGCCTCCGCCTCTGCTTAAAGTGAACGGTCAATCCCCAACGCCACTCTGATGGTCAGCAAGACCCAGAGGCCACAGCCGAGTCGGCCGCTGACATGAGTACTTATGCGCCATTTACCTAAGCCGTTTGATCTACCAGGCAGCTCCACAGCTGCAATCGCCACAAACTTGTGGCAGCCCCCATCCCGTCTAACCCTTATTAAGGCAGCTTTAGTGTAGAGGCCAATTCAATGGTGGTTGAGGAGGTGAGGTATGGATACCTTCCAATTGGCCTGAGGCAAAACTCAGGGGATATATAAAGGGTTGGCGAGCAACCAGATCACTCGAGTCACATAGAAGCGGATATAAGTTATATACCTCCTTATTCACCGCCGAGTGAGTGCCAAAGTCAATAGTTTGTTGACTCAAAACATGGGTGTCATCTTCCGCACCAAATGGCCCATGGTCGCAGATTACTAGAAGAAGCACAGCCCCCGTCCATGCCGATATAAACCGACAACTTTTGGTAAGTATACAATAACTTTCTTAATTTTTTCCTTTACTTATTTATATGGTTTTATACTGAGCTATTTGTTTTTTTAGGGGGGAATTTTAGGCCAACATCGAGTGGGGTACCCGAGACAAGACTTGTCTCGATTGCATAGACCGGGTGTTGAGGAACTAGAATAAATAGTGGAAGTACAAGTTGCACAAGTACTACGAAAGTTGCGCATGGCCTGAGGCAGCTCTTACATATCCACCCCAGGTGGTTGTGGAGAGGGTGGACGAGTGAAAGTTTTCGAGTAATTAAATTTTATTTAAATTTTAGTTTTAGTTCAATTTCAATATTTTATTTAGTTAAGTTTAATTAATATTTTTTAATGGACAAAAAAAATGGGCGAAAAATAAAGCTATTCGAGAGAAGAAGCCGTACCTTCACCAATCTGGTCCTCAACCCCTATGACGCATGTCAATTATGACAATGAGCTTGCAAATGAAATTTATGTAAATATTCATTTCTATTATTTTAATTGTAAATTTCATCGCAATGAATAATTTTAAATTATGATTGATAATCTGAATTGGTTTTCCTTTTTTTAGGCTTATATGATGCAGAAGAAGGATGAGTACCTCGTCAACTTCTCCCAGCAGCAGCCGTGCATGCCTATGGAGGAGTTGACACCTGATTAAGAGGTGTCTCTAGAACTGTTGATGAACGGGGTTAGGCAATAGAATGGCAAGAAAGTTCGTGGCCTAGGATCGGGGGTTCAGGAACTTAGGGGGTTTTCTTCTTGAGCGAGTTCTAATCCTTTGACAAAGACTGACTTCAGACTTTAGCTGGTGGAGATGGAGATAGCACGCCAAAAAGAAGAAGGTGAGCGCTTAAAGGAAGAAGCAACGCACTTGTACTTTGCTATCGTAGCCCAATCATTGTCAGCTTCTAGCATCAGGATTCCCAAGCCCCCAACCGAGCTTTACAACCATTCCCCTAACCACCCTAGTGGTTTACGTTTTTTTTGTTTAGTTTTTTGTAATATAATTGTACAAACAATTTTATTTTGATTGTAGATATTGTTTTCTAATATTAATTATAAACATTGTTTTTAAAAAATTAGAATTAAATAAATTATTTAATATTATTATTTTTAAAATTGAAAAATGTTAGCCCGACAGACGTTTCATCATCACACAAAAATTTTCAATATTTTTTAAATTTGATTTCTTAGAGTTCAAGTTCATTACATTATTTAATTTTTTGATATCCTTGTTGGGCAAGAAGATCTCATCGTGCCAATTCGGTCAATGCACATTCACCTAACGAGTTTTCCCCGACTAGTCTTTCTTGACGAACCTCCTTCGACTAAATGCTGCAGTTACGAAATCAGCTTTGAGCCGAGAAAAAATTTCCGTGATAATGTAGTGAAGGGTCGTACTATATCCATATGGTAATCAAATTTAATTGGAAACTCATGGAGTTGAAGATATACAGCTAGGAAAAAATTTACTTACATCTTTTTGTGGCTACCATTTTCGACCTTCATGATAAGTGGCTGCAAGAAGCTCCGATTTCCGAGGAAACGACATCGGTCCCAGTGATTAGTACTCAGACAACTAGGTCTTATAACTGAAACCTGGAAGTGTCTAGAACTGCGAGAACTCATTGAGCTTCTGATCGACATGGCCATGGCCTAAAAATACAAGTTTTTGTTGAGATGGGGTTCTGCTCAAGACAGAGAAACGAGGTTAGAAGGCTTGGCGTATAGAATTGTTGGAATTCTAGCTTTTAGAAATGTTCGATACAATGTTTAATTTGGAGACGATATTTTGGTGGGTTGGGTGTCAAGTTAATACTATATAAACTGATGAAGGTCTAGTCTCAGAAAAAAGAAAAAATGAAAAAAAAAGACTGATGAAAGTCCATGATCAGCACCAATACCTTTTTCACACTAGTGGAACTTTCCTCATTAATATCAAGACGTGTGTATAAAATAAGAGAAATGACAAGGAGATCTTCTTAAAAGTATAATTTTTTGTAGACTCTCTATTAACTTATATATTTTGCATAATATTTTATAATAAAATATAATAATTAATATTAAACTGTGAGGTATTAGAAAATATTTACAAAGTCTACATTGAAAAAATCTACTTAGCGTTTCTGATAAAATAAGAGTCCATCCAGGTTTGCATTCGAATTAAAAACCTACAAGAAGAATCAAACCATATTAATCCAACAAAGTGCATGGGCCCACCTCTACGACTATTATCAATAAATTAAAAAGTTGAAAGGTAATTTACACCAATGTTCTAAAAATCGGCCTAGGCAGCCGCCTAGGCGCTAGAAGGCAGCCAACCGCCGCGCCTAACTCCTAATCGGCTACAAAATCGGAGAGTAGATTAGGCGGGCGTTGGACGGGATTAGGCGGAGATATGCAAGTCTGGACGGGGCTAGGCGGAGCTGGGCGGGGCTGGGCGGGGCTGGGCGGGGCTGGGTGAAGACAAATCGGGCTTATATGAAGACGCCGGAATCTGCAATTTTTTTTGTTGCAGTCGGCTCTGCAAGGAAGAAGAAGATTGTTCCTGATTTTGCACGATTTAATTAAGATGGTCCCACCATCTTTTACGCTGCAATGTTTTCTTTGAAATGGTGGGGACCATTTCTTTTACTTTTCAATACGTTTTCTTTTATACTATTTTCCATTACTTTTCATTCTTTTTTTATTTTATTTTATTTTGTTGTTGTAATATTTTATTATTATTTTTTAAAGATCATACCATATGTATATGTATTTTTATTATGTACCTAAAAATTCTTATCCATGAATTTCATTTAATTATAATTTTTTGTAAGTGTCAATATGCACTTATTTACAAGATATACAAGAAATTTACCTAAATCCGCCTAGCCTGCCTAGGCGCCCGCCTAGATCCCGCCTAGGCGCCTAGGCGCTAGGCGCCAGCCCGCCGGCCGACTAGCGCCTAGCGTTTTTTAGAACCATGATTTACACTAGTGTAAAGTATAATACGAAGAAAATTAGTTGCATTCATGTCTACGAAGAGATCAATAGATCTAAATTTAACTAACATATGCATTAAAGAGTATACTTAACAAATGTGCTTTTAGTGGCTTTGTTTGTCCAAATTTTACTTTAGAAGCTTGTGACTCCAAAGTGAGGAAAATTTTTTAGTTGTAACGGGAACACAGGTGGTACATTACATGTTTTAATAGAGTGGTGTGAAATTTTATTTTTTAAGTTATTAACTTTTTAGCACACATATCCCACCATTTGTATAATGACACGTGATGTATTATCCCGTGTACCGGTCACACTGAAAAATCTCTCCAAAGTGAGAGCTTGACTTTATAATAGTAGAATTAATAACTAAATATTGATTTTTTACTATAACATATCACTTAATAATAGGGACGAAGTCAGAAATTTATATGGATGTGAGCATTGTTAAACAAAAAAGTCACAAAATAAAAAGCTAAAGAATTTACTAAATAAAATCCTTATATATTAGTCTATAAGATTTTTCATACAATATATTACAATATCCCTTGACGTGTTTTCATGTTTGGATATCGTTGCATGACAACTTCATTACCAATACCATCAAATATCTCTCTATATAAAAATAATCATATTATCATTCATCCATTGATTTCTCATCCGATTTATTAATCGATTATTCAAAAAATTTGCCGAAAATGCTCTTTCAACATTGGCAGTTGCAATTGGAGGAGTTAATACGAATGTCACAAGCAAGTAAACTAGTTATACACCTTACTAATGTCACAAGCATATACATTTTCTTGTGTACCAAAAAAACTGAGTGGGGGCATCTGTCCCCTCTGGCCCCAAGGTGGTTCCGTCCATGCTTAATAATGTCTTATTTGAAAACTATTTGTTTTAGTTTTAATTTTCACTTTTAATATACAAATTCATTTGACATGTCTTTCACCATTTTTTCTTTTACTCATTTTTATTCCTCATTTTCCTACATACTTTTCTTCTTATACAAAATATAAAATTAAAAAGGTAAATTACACAAAACTATTGGTCGAACCACAATCTCATACATCATATTTTAAACACTACAATATCATACCTCAACTTATGAATTTGTTGCAATGTCATACCTTCGTTAAATTTTCTGTCAATTTGGCTGTTAAATGATGACATGGCGGGAGCGAGGCCGACTCCTTTGCCAACCGGAATAAAAAAATAATTAATTATTGATAAATTATTAATTTTTATTGAATAATTAAAATTAAATTGAAAAAAATTAATTAAGTATTAATAAATTATTAATTTTTTATTTAGTAATTAAAATTAAATTGAAAAAAAATAATTAAATTATTTAAAAAAAATCTCTATATCTCTTCTCCCTAGAACTTCATCCCTCCTCGATACCTTCCCCGACCTCCCCAACCTCAAATACATCCATTCTTTTTAATTCCTTTTCAATTACTCTCAAATCTTGGGCCTCCTTTGAATTACTCTTAAACCTAGAAAATCACGTTGTTCCAAACCAAACCTAGAAAATGTATTTCCAAACCCTAAAAATCAAACCATCCCAAATCCAAACCTAGAAATCTATTTCCAGGTTCCAAACCAAATAATTCCCAAAAAAAAAAATGAAAAAAAAGAAAATCAAATCAGGTCACATCCCACCTTCCCCGTCTCGTCCACCTATTCCCTCCATCCCCAGAACTCCGACTTTCCGAAGCACTAGCCGAAGAAGGAGAAGAAGTCGTTTACGGTACCCATTGTGGAGCTGAGGCGACGGCGTGTGGGGTTTTCAGTGACAGTAGAGACGGAGAGAAAGGAGGAGAAGGCGCGCAAGAGGTGGAGTGGTCGAAGGTCGGGACTCGAGTGTGGCAGGGTGGCAGTGGAGACGAATGTGGGGAATGTAACGCCTGAATTGATTTTTTTTTTAATTTTATAAATTTTTTTCATTAGTTTTCAAATATTACAAATAATAACAATTTTTTATTAGTTTCTTGTCCACTTGGCGCTAACTTGATATCCATATCAGCAAAAATATACGCCTACAATTGCCACATCATCATTTAACAGAAAAATTGACAGAAAAGTTGACGGAGCTCTGACATTACAACGAAATTTGAAGTTGATGTATGAAATTGCAATGCTTAAAAATGATGTATGAGTTTGTTATAAACCCATAATTGAGGTAGTTTTGTGTAATTTACCTAAATTAAAAACTAAATTGTTATCAAATGAGATATAAGTGTTTGATAATTAAGAGAAAAACTTGTGTAGGGCTCAACGTGCCACTAGACAATGCCCAGTGGCACTACGACTCAATCAAAATTTGACACGTGGTTAAATTTAACTACAATTTCTTATTTACATAATAACTAAAAAAATATTATTTCCAACATTAAAACAAAATAAAACAAAAACACCGACCCAGACTTCCTCCACCGGAAAAAGCCTGGGAGATAAACTTTAATATGGGTTGATGTTGATCAGTTTCCTAAGTAAGGGATGTCTGTTGCATTCACCATGTTCCTCTAGTTTATGTGTTAAATCTCCCTTGTCTTTAAAGAACTGAAATCCCACCACTTCATATTTTCTCTCAATGGATTAATTGGAATATATTGTAGAGACTTTGGTCATGAAAAACGATTACATATAATTGAATCCAGATTCGTTTTTTTATTTTTTTTCAATGATGAACCATTTTCTGTAAACACAAAATATTTCTCCTTTATTGTTCAAAGAATTAGGCTAACCATGTGTTTGGACCCAAAATGACATTTTGGGGGCCGAGCTCAAAAATGTTCTCGGCCCAATGTTGTTTAGAATAGTGTCATGGGCCGGCCTTGTCAGGGTTGGCCGAGTCCTGATATGAGAAAGATTACTTTGGATAAAGACGAAGAAGTTGAATCCTTATACAACGGGGAGTCTCAAGGTTGGAAGTAAGAATGAATCTAGTTCATTATAGGGCTTGGTACAGAGGCCTATTGGAACTAGGATTGGCCGAATCATAATCAGATTGGGATAAAAAGTTCTAGTTTGAGTACATCTGTGATTCGTCCGAGAGTTTTTTAGCCACTATAAATACATGGGGTTGTGCAACATTCAAGGGGTCTCCAACTCAACACACAAATCTGCCCTGCGCAAACCCTCTCAACCTTGAGATTTTTTTTTTTATTTTCTTTTTCGCCAACACATCTTCAGTTTGGATAAACAACACTGTGAAGGCAACCGGTAAACATCTTCAGTTTGGATAAACAGCACTGTTGCCGTAGAATCAGCCGACCGCGGAGCACCTTCAGTTTGGATAAACAGCACTGCGTCGGGGCCGACTGCTAATCTATCCAAGTCTCGGCCGAGAAGGATTTTCGAATTCTTTTCGACAGAGGTCATCTCACCAGCCTTCTCGGCGAAGTGAGGTGTTACAGTTTATTACATTCGGCACATTGAAAGCCGAAATTTGATATTGAACTTCGCAGAACTAGCAGCCTTGTCTTCAGGCTCTAGGACCCAAAGGCCGAGGCGTGTTCCTTCCTCGGCCGCAGTCGCAAGATCAAGAAGTCAGCCGCGCAACACAACACCTCATCCACATATTTACTCATCGGCCGAGCTCGGCCGTCGAGTTGGCACGCCCCGCACACAACCGAAGGACGTAGTTAGCTCATAGATTATTCGGCCTGCGCGCCACGTAAGCTTGGTAGTTTTTAGGGTCAACACCATGACAGGAAAATCTATGAGAATGGAAAATATAAACCTTATTCCCTCGAAGTTTAGTCAAACGATACCGACATCCGCGCCGGAGGGGTGAATTCTCAGATGATGGAGGAGTGCTCCGGTTGGGTGATTGGAGTCTACTTTTAATTTTATTAATCTTTATAATATATTTTCAGTTTTTATGTAATTATGAAATCTTTAAAAGGTAACATAACTTTAAAATTATAATTAAAAATCGTACCGCATGCTAAATGTTGATTGAGTTGTAGTGCCATTAAGCATTGCCTAGTGTCACGTTGAGCCCCGCACATGCATACAACAACTTAGTTATGAATTAAAGCAATAAAGTGAGTAAGGGCTACTATTTGCTTCAATTTTTTGGCAGTACGAAAATTTCATTTAGATCACATTAATTGGAAGGTGCATGCTATAAAATTAATTATTAGGGTAATGCTAACTTTTTAAATCAAATTTTCTAAATTATAGACGTGGTTGTTGATGATTGGGTTGTTACTTAAGTATTGACTAACGTGTTTATTTCCTATTAAGGACACATCTTATAGTTTGCAAATTTGGTTTAAAAAATTAATCTTCTTAGCCACTGTTATAAAAATCCCCGCCTAGCGCCGCCTAGGCCCCGCCTAGGCGCTAGGCGGCTGGTCACCGCCCCGATTAATGCCTAGGCGCTTGAAAATTAGGAAAGGGCGCCTAGACCAGTTGAGGCGCCCGCCTAGCCCGCCCAAACCCACCTAGACACCTGCCTAGGTTGCGACTCACTTAGATAGAAAATAGATAACTTTCAATTTGCATTTAATTTTTTTAATAAATTGTAAGGGACTTGTTGAATACTTAAATGAGCACATACTATATGTTTGTTCCCCATGTTTTCATTATGTTCCAATACTTCATAATACATATGTCATTCTATTTTGTAGTTTATGATGAAATTATATATATTTTAAGTATAAACAGACACTTATTTACACGAAATATAATGGATTTAGTTAAATTCGCCTAGTCAGCCTAGGCGCCCGCCTAGACCCCGCCTAGCCGCCTAGGCGCTAGGCCCCAGCCCGCCGCCCGACTAGCGCCTAGCGTCTTTTAGAACCTTGTTCTTAGCATTACTCAAATTGTTATTGGTACAATGTACTAAAATATTTGGCATTTTTTGTATATTCTTCTCCGTTATGGAAGCAAGTATATATATGATTTACAAGAGACAATACATGGTAATTATACATTCATAGGAAACCCTAATATAAAGTTAACTAGGAAATCCAATTGGGCTGGACTGCTAATGCTCATGTTAACACTTTTCCTCAAGTTGGTGCATAGATATCACCAATGTCCAACTTGTCAAGTGAGTTATGATAAACTCTGTTGCATACAAACTTTGTAAGAACATTCGCTAATTGATCCTCAAATTAAACAAATGGTATACAAATTAATCTAGCTTCCAACTTTTCTTTGATAAAGTGTTGATCCACTTCAACATGTTTGGTTCGATCATGTTGAACTGGATTGTGTGCAGTGTCGATTGCGGCCTTGTTATCACAATGCAACCTCATAGGCTTTTTTGGTCTAAAAACCAAATCTAGAAGTAAATTTCAAATCCACAACAACTTGCAAATGCCATGGAACATACCTTGAAACTGTGCTTCAGCACTTGATATGGCAACAACATTATGTTTCTTGCTTCGCCAAGTGATGAGATTGCCTCTAACAAATGTGAAATTACCTGAGGTTAAACGCCCATCAGTAATAGATACTGCCCAATCTACATCAGTATATCTAGAAACATCCAAGTGACCATGCTTAGAGAACATAAGTCATTTCCTCATAGCAGCATTTAGGTTTTTCAAAATATGATCAACAACTTCCTATGTTCAATACTATGAGCATGCATGAATTGGCTAACTACATTTATTGCATCTGACATATCAGGTCTGGTGTGTGCCAAATATATTGACCCCACAACAAGGCGCTGACACTGTTCCTTATTGGTTGGTATAGGATGTTCCTATTCACACAACTTGCGGTTCATCTCTATAGGTACATTAGCAGGTTACAAGCAAGCATTATTGTCGTTATTAACAGCTATATCACATATTTTCTCTGAGACAAGAAAATAACTTTGGACGATATGTACACTTCAATCCCTAAGAAGTACTTTAAGGGACCAAGATCCTTCATCTCAATTTTTTTTTGACAAATATGCTTGTAGTGCAGTTCTTTCTTCATGATTATCCCCTGTCACCATCATGTCATCTACATAAATAATTAATGCATTGATTTTACCCTTCTTACGCTTCAAGTATAACGAATGACCCGAATTGCTCTGTCTATACCCAAAAGCCTTCATGGACTTGGTGAATCTTCTAAACCATGCCCTGTGAGACTATTTTAAGTTGCAAAGAAACTTATTCAGTTTGCACACCTGGTTCTTAAAGCCATATTACATCCTGGCAGGGGATCCATATAAACTTCTTTTGATGGACAAATCTGATTGTCTTATTCTATTCATTAGAACCCCTATTTATAAGTATAGGGTTCTCATTATTTACATCAATGAGGAACTAAACTATTAACATATTACATATTGTCCTAGATGTGGGATCGTGATTTTTCAGTGCTGGAGTGAGTCGGATTGGACTAAAGTTACGTTAGAAGTCCGGTCATAGACCTAACAACTTCGAGTGGAGCTGGATTAATGGAGTAGTGGTGCCACCATTGTCTTGTTCTGGAGCAGTGGGCGAAACCCGAGCGACTTCGCTGAGATGCTTGTTCCGCAAGACACAGAGATCTGATCCAACACGGAATCAGCTAGATCTTCTATATGTCGTGGAGTTTCTATTATCTAAGAACTGGCGTGCGCCGCAAGTAATCACACTCCTAAAGAAGATGCAATAACTACTCCTAGATATCCTCTAGGATTCTCCCAGCTTAGCACAACGATTATATCATAAAAAGGGTTTGCTCATGGTTGTTTGCTATTTTACAGGTTACTCAGATTTGTGCCTCCACCATCCACGGCGATGTTTAGATTTTTTTTCCAACACTAGAATATGGGCAGCCACAAGTAGATGATATCTACAACACCCCCTAATGCCCACCAATTTGCCTCGATAAAACCTTGTTTGAAAAATCCAATGGGACAAAACCAAAACGAATGAGAAAAACCGAGCACAATTTTAGAAGACATTGATAAGGTGATAGACGCATAATGTTGCCTCACTAAAACCTTGACAAGAGAAAATCAAGTGGGATAAAAACCTGGTCGAAGGGAAAAACACAACGGACTTATATGTCCATTATAACATATTGTCGAAGACTCTCCTTGATCAATAACTCTGCTAGATAACTGACTACCCATGATGCTAGTAACCCTTCATTCGACTGGTCATCATTGTAAAGTTTGAAGTAATATGGCTTCAGTTTTCAAGAGATTGAACTTGAGTAGAACTTGATCATGGGAAGTGCCAGGAGTTTATCGGTATTTGATAATAGCTTTTGTATTCTTTGGACTTCAGGATCTTCGTTCGAAAATTTTGATAAAGAATTTTATGGCATTTTCATACTTAAATAATTATTTTGAGAGATAAATCTCAAATGGTTAGCATGCAGCCTCCACATGCCACAAGTCTCACATCTAAAGTAACATTGTACTTGTAAAAATGTGGTTGCATCTACAATGAGGATATATTACAAAGTCTTAGGCTGTATTAGTGACTTTTTTTTTCATGTCATTACTCACACCCAAGAATAAGCTCTGGGGGTTTAAATTATAGGCTTCCTTATTTCAAGTTTTTCAATGGCTCTCAAAAAATGGAATTGCCATCTTTCTAACTTTGGCCAACCCTTTATTTTGTCAACATTATTAGAAAAACGTGACTGAATGTCCTTGATGATATAAGTAACTACTATAATCAAAATTATCGATTATCATCAATTTGCAATCCAAATATTTTTCATGTGCATGTTCATCATACTTTAGGTATTGTGCCTCTTTGAGGCTTCCATTACCACTTCTAGGACAAAGAAATTTAGATGAATAACTTAGAGAATTTGATCGTAACCTCGTATAACTGTCAATTAAATCGGGGCTTGAACTCTCTAATCTCCACATCTAGGAAGTTCAAAGTTTGAACCTATATATTTGTTGCGCTTCATGCATGCAGCAAATTAACAATTGTGACTTATGAGACAAGAACGAATGTATCAAAGCTGATTCACAACGCTCATTAAACTATCATGTATCTCCCTAGCGGCGGGAATAATGTCTTATTAAAGTGAAAATTTGCAAAAATACGGTAAATATGGGCACAGCCAATTAACTTGAATTGCAATATTAATGGACAAAAAAATCATCTTTGTGCACACATTTACTTATTGGTTGGAACGTATACCTCAACTGAGCTGATCATGATGATGCATGTGATCAAGATGCATCTTCCAAGAAAAAATTAGCAATGAATAAAATGCTTAAAGCTTGTGGTAAGCCATGAGAAGTTTTGTGCTCAAAATTAATCTCAAGAGGCATGAAATAGCCTACAAAATTATTATGACCATCTTGTAGATGCATCCCAGTCATAGATGCTGATTAAGCTCACAAATAAGCTCTTAAATTCTCAAGAAGAAAATAGGGATCCAAGGTCAATTATGACTTAAATGGTATGAGGACCAATCCCATGTGAGAAATCCTTGCAAGGACGTGCACGTTGCACTATGTTAAGCCTTATAATATATCAAAGATAATCATACATCTCATTGTGGATAGAGAATGGCCAATATAATCATGCCATGAATTGGTCAATAAACTTCTGGTTCATGACAAGCATACACTACTTATATAATTGTTCAATACAATTCATCAGAGAAAGTATAAGTTTCTATGGAAAATTGAATTGAACGGAATTAAAATACAATGCAATATAAAAGTAAATTCAATTAACAAATTCATAATAACATAAGAAAATTGAAATTAACATAATAAAAGTGCTGTAAAAAAACAAATTAAAATGAAGAGCCAAACGATTGGGAGATAACTCAACCGTCAATTGTTTTCGCACGAGGCAGAGTCATGGTCGCTGCCTATTTGCAATACCATAAGTACTACCACAGAAAACATGTGGGTTGATTATGCAATTATACTAAGGAACTTCAGACCCTCAATTACTTAGAATCAACGAACTCTTAAGTTCTGATTCAAGCCAATAATTTTCATCTAGGGTATGTGGAATTTCATTCTTAGTCAAGAGACAAAATAATTTTATCATCATCAGTATTAGGGAAAAACAAAATACTCAAGGTGGGAAGTATCCACCAAATTCGACATATTCATATAACCATTTAGTTATGGACGCAATGAGCTATAGGCTCCCAATTGCGTGAAGATGTTCATTATATTATTCCTATGGTGATACATGCCTGCCCTTCATATAGGAAGGGAAGTAAAGATAAATGGACTGAGGTCCCGTTCTTGCTATAGAGTTATAGGGACTGCAGGTCCTGATCTCATATAAATTCATCGTCATGATATGATTTAATGATCATATTGATTAATGTGTAACCGTTACATAAATAAATAAAAGCAGATAAATAGTCACTTGCCTTTGATGGACATAATAATGAAGAAAATAATACAAATTAGATTGAAGAAATATGACTTTAGTTTTCAAGAGATTGACTTAAGTAGAACTTGACCATTGGAAGTGCCACGAGTTTATCGAGAGTTGACAATAGCTTTTTGTATTCTTTGGGTTTGAGGATCTTCATTCGAAAATTTTGATAAAGAATTTCATAGCATTTTCATACTTAAAGAATTATTTCGAGAAATAAAATCTCAAATGGTTATATGCAATTTCCACATGCCAATAATATAAAATCTCAAATAATATAGGATAAATAATAATAACAATTTAATAGATGATTACGCCCATCAGTTGTGGGCAATTATCAATTTTTTATATACAAAAAGTTAAATGGATTTCCAACTCCACTTAAGAATGATAAAATTTTTAAATCAAATTTACAAATTGAATGATGTGTCCCCAATAAAAAATAAACACATTAATCAACATTTAAGTAATAATCCAATCATCAATAACCACATCATTTTGTTTAAAAAAATTTAATTTAAAAATCTCGTCTTCGTAGTATTACCCTTTGATCAATATCCAACCCAAATCATTCTTCTCTTAAAAACCTTTAGCTTTGTTTGGTCGAGGGATTTCTAATTCTCAGGGATTGATGCCAAGTTAGTAAAAAATGCATCACAAAATTATTAGATAGAAAGGATTAGAAATGCACCATATGAGTATTACAAAGGCATGTGAAGATATTTGTAACTCCCTATTTGGAATAAGTCATTTACAATTCTCTCTTATATGCTTTTGTGTGCATTTTTCATCCCTCCGGTATGACAAATATTTCTCTTCACTTATAAGTGAGGGATCTTATGTTCGATTCTCGCAAAATGCGAGTTTGAACCACATTATTGTTAGTCCATTGTGAGGCTAAGTCCACCCACTTTCTCTTAGTATAGATAATATCGTTTGTTAAAAAAAAATATAAAAATAATAATAATAATAATAATAATAATAATAAAAAATAAAAAATAAAATTGATATCAATCTCTTGAGACTTAAAAATCCCTCATTCAAATATAGACTTAGAAATCCCTCTTGAGACTTTGGAAGTTAACAAAGAAGACCAAAAGAAAAGGAGAGGATCGGGATAAGCAATTATTTAATATGACTATATGTTACAATTAAAACCGCTTTCATGCATGATGCAAGAGACGTATAATTTTAGTAGTTAAGAATATTTTTCTCTGCACTCGTAAGCCACATAATAACCCACAATTCGCTTTTATCAAAAAAAAAAAAAAATTGTCTCAAGGACAACGTTATCAGGGCCTCCCTCACATTGTTTTTTTCTTAGGCAATGCACACGAAATCCCATCTCTATCTAGTTACTACAAAGTTTTGAGATAGTTTCAAATATTCTGAGAATATTGATAGAGTCAAGTGAAACTGTTTTCAATATGTTAATGAGGTTAGGAAATGCTGATATTTACATGTAAGTTTTGTGCTTAAGTCTTTGGAGCTCTAAAAAGAATCTTTCTGAATGAGGCGTATACACCTTTTGGACTCTCTATGGGGCTATATATTTATTTATGTAGTAGTATGAACAAACGATATTATCTACATTAAAGGGGTCAGAGAGTGAGCTAAGTCTCATAATATGATAGCAACATTGTGGTTCAGATTCGTCTTTGGCAAGAATTGAACATATGACCTCTCACTTACAAGTGAAATGAACACCACTAAACCATAGTACTAAATGACATTTAGGTAGTAATTCGATTACACAGTAGATTTATTTTTTTCTTAATTTTTCTTAAGTTGATTTGTCAACATGTTATTTTAATTTTTTTTTAATAAACCTTTCAACCTAAAAAATTCAAATTTATATATATATATATATTTTTTTTTTTTTATGATCAAACAATATCATCTACATTAAGGGTGTGGAAAATAGGTTAAGCCTCACAATGGGCTTGCAATAATGTGGTTCAAATTCGCCTTTGACGAAAATCAAACCTAAGAACTCTCACTTACAAGTGAAGATGAATATCATTAGACTGTAGTACTAAGTGGAAATTTTTTGTCAAAATTAGATTTCATCACTTATGCACCGTTGAATTAGGTTCTCTTATCTCAATCTAATCCATTGGTTGTTTTCTAAGAAATCAGACAAGATAAGATTTCATTTCATTACAACCATTGAATTTGATTATATTATCTCAACCTCATCCGTTGATTTATTTATCTGATTGGCACATTCTCCGCAATCAAACAAAATAAGATTTCATTTTATAACAACATTCTAAGTCTTGTATGTGGATGCAAATTTCTTCCTTCCTGATCTTGGACAAAATTGCATCTACAAAACAATTAACACCTTTGGTCAAGGCCAAGAGCCTCACGTGCCCACGATGAATTGGGGGGGGGGGGGGGCTTTGGCCGAAGAACCTCTGATGCCAAAGTTAGAATTTAGAGAGAAAGAGTGTTTAGAGAATTTTAGGATTTTTGCAAGAGTGTTGGAATGACTCTTTTGTGAAAATGGGAGCATATATATAGGGTTAGGCCGGTCCACTTTGGAGAGAAAGTGGCCGGCCATAGGTTGATTTTGTGGTTGAATTAGCCAATTTATTATGATTAATTGGCTAATTAAACATAAAGGGAATATTTTGGTGGTTATAGAATTAATTGGCTAGCTTAATTAGGGTAATTGAGAGGGAGAAATGATAGAAAAGGTAGGAAGCATGGTAGACTCCTTTTTGGATGGGTATGGCCGGCCTTGACTTTGATTTTGGGTTTAATTGGTGACTTAATTGATAATTAATGGATTAATTAGGGAATTAATTCATTAATTAGTCAATTAAGATAATAATTTTATTAAAAGAAAGGTTTTTGGAGGTTACCTTGTGGAGTAAATGTATTGAGGATGGAAGAAATTGATTTAAGAATAAATACCTATTTGGGCACCTTGGGTTTGATTGAAGGATGATTCTCCATTGCTTGTGCGTAGGAAATCCGGTGTGCCTCGAGGGTAGTTTTGTCCTCTTTTGCTACAAAATCCACGTGTCGCATTGTGATTATTTTTGGTTCCACAAATGCCCCCACACCTGTTGAGCTGCTCGCAGGAAAGGGCAACAGGTGTAGAGATCTTCTTGCTTTAGGAAACATAGGCTTGTTTCCTATTTTAATATAGATTCCCTCTTTAATTGGAAATTAGGTCCTTCTAGGAAAGGGAAATAAATTTTCCTCAAAGCCTATTTAAGTCCACCTTAAGTGGGTTATTAAATCAACTTTAGAGAGCAATTTATTCTACCCTACAAGAGAGAGAAAGCTTAGAGGATATTTGTTCCCTCTCCTCTAGCAATCTTCTACATCTTGGCCGTGCAAAAGACCGTCTTTCGTTGATTTCTTCGTCTTCTCTGTGCCGCACCGATGTAAGAAAAATTTAATTTTTCTTGTCTTCTTCTTGGATAGTGTTGTCGCGGGGCAACCGTCGGGGTGGTGCGACATGTCGGCTGGCAGGGGCCAGGAGTCGGCTCGGCATGAGCTGAGGAGGTGTTGTGGCAAAGGCCACTGCTTGGGTTGCTTGGCTTAGCTAGAGCCAATGGTAGCTTGAGCGGCTGGAGCCGCGAATTGAGGCGCTGGGGCACAGTGCTAGGGTAGTCGCATGGCTCATATCCTTTAGGCTCTTGGAGCTGAGGCGGGCCAAGCTGGCGATTGAGAGAAATGAGGAGGTCGCAAGCTTCATAGGCTGATGGAATGCTGGGCATGCAGGCCTCCTGCCTGCTAGAATGCTGGGTTGAGCTCCTCTGCTGAGTATTGTGAATAGCGTTAGCTGCTTAGTCCTCTTTGTTAGGAGAAAAGTAGGCTGCTCCCGAGAGAGGAGGTAAAGAAGATCAAGACGGATGCATTGGCTTGCCTGAACGCTGTCGTGTAGTCTATTATGAATGAAGGTGGAAAGAAGAATCTTCCCGTCTGCTCAATAGATGCCGGTTGGGAAAAACTGAAGACTTCATCCGCTGCTTGTGAGGGTCCGCCTGCTGTCGAGAGGTTTGTGATTGACATGACTTCTTCCAATGGGAAGAGAAATAAGGATGCTAGATCTGAGCATGTGGCGCTTGCCATGTCGAGGATGGCTTGTACGATTGCTGATAGAATTACTTAGCGTAAAGGTCCTTTCATGCCTCTAGTGCCTAAGTCTGTACCAAGACGTCCGTTGAGAACCAAGTCTGGTTCACTTTTGGAGAAGCTTGCTATTATAAAGAGCAATAAGATGGACTCTGTTGCTAAGGTGGCACCAAGACCCACTTCCTCTACTACCGAGACTGATTCGCCTGCTGGGAAGGAAGAGACTGCTTGCGTTGGGAGCTGTGAGAAATTCACTAAGCCTGCTTCTAGGGAGGCTGATGAGATCTGTGTGCTCTTGAAACCAGATCTGCTTGAAGACATGGACGCTTGTGCCAAGTTTGTTGATGGCGTTAGAAATGCTTGCTTGCCCAAGTTCCTTTGTGAAGCATATGACACAATATAGAATGATTGATCTGCTTGCTATGATGCCGATATAGCAAGGCTGTCAAGGAGGTGGCGAAGACTATGGCAGCTGAAGCTTATTCCGCGACTGAGGAGATTAACAGGTTGGATTCTGAGCTCGTTGCTTTGAAGGGGTATAATATTTTTGCCCCCATTTCTCTGCAGCTTTAGACCGCTCGCCAAGAGATCGTTGATTTGAAGACTAGGCTTGATGCGATCCAAGTTAAGTATGAAAGTGCAGAGAAGGAGATTTGATGTTACATACCTCAGATTCAAGATCTTGAGTTTGCAGTTTCTGAGCTTCGTTTCGCTGCTTATGCAAAGGACGAAGAGTTGATTGCTGCTTATAATCAAGTGATCTACTTCAAGAGAATCGTTGATAGGCTTGAACCCCAAGTGTTGGAACTTCAAGGTGTACTGAAGATCAACGAAAGTCTGAAGAAGGAAGTGGATGAGCTGCAGCACGTCCGTGTTGGTGAAGTAGTCGGAAATGTTGGTGCCCAGGCTAGAGCAGCCGGGGTGAAGAGCCGGATAGTGCCGTTGTTGAGAATGTCGCGGCTGCTGAAGGTGTGGCGACCGAGTAGTCTTGGAGTGTCCAAGCTGCTGAAGAGTAGTCTTCTAGGTAGTCTTTAGGATTTTCTTTATTTCCCTCATTGCTTTTTGTCTTGCTTGGACTCCTTTGGTCTTTGCTAGTTGTTTATCAATTTTGCTAGAAAATTTAATAAACTTGCTTCCTTCGTTTTTCTTCATCTTTGCTTCTTTTGTTCATGCCCTAACCTTCAGACTTTATAGACCTGTGGCAGGCGTGCTACTTTTTTATAAGCAGACAGACCGCGTAGCCTATGCAGTCGTAGGTGTTGGTGTATAACTTTGCAAAGTTGTTAGCCATAGGGTCGGCAGCCGGACGCCTTACTTACAGAAGTAGACAAGTCCGCGTGACCACTAGGCTATTAACCTTGGCTTTCTCCAATTCCGTAGGTTGCGTAGCAAGTATCACAACACTTTAGGACTTGGTGTAAGTCGTTCTGCGCTTGGCAGAGGTGAAGCTTATCGACTACGTAGCATGTCGGTAGTGGATAAAACTTCGTATATGCTCGCTAGCTTGCTTAACCTTTCACAGGAATGTGCGATTGTATAAGTCTAGCGCGACTTTACGGCTTGAAAAGCAAGCCGTAGGCAGTTCTCTGGAAATCGTAGGCTACCTTAGTGCACTCGGTAACAGCTTTAGGGTTCCAGGGCAGCCGTCCATCGGATGTACTACGTAATATGCCCCCTCCGTCTCTAGGGCCCGGTTCCCCGCGGATTAGGCCAAGAGACCCAAAATCCTTCAATTAGCTAAGCCTTGAAAAAGACCTTTGTGGCTACTTCTAGGAATCCAGGCGCAAGCCATCGTGCATCTAGTTATACTAGGGCAGCCAGGCTCATCCACGTCTGGATATTCGGAGTGTAGAGTTTATCCTCCCGCTTTGGAGAGTAGACCCATGTGGGTGTCGGGGAATTAGTTTATCCTCTCGCACTAGAGAGCATGGTTGGTCCCTCGGAGGGTGCAATTTCTGCGGTGAGTCCCTAAGAAGGGCGCGATCTTCTTTTGAAGTGCAAGAGTGATCAGTTGTTATAAACATGCAGCCAAGCTAAGTTGTGATCAGTTGTTATAAACATGCAGCCAAGCCAAATTGAAAAATGAGTGAAATGAACGAGAACTTAGCTATAAGGTAGGAACTGCATAACAACTGGATAGTCCTCGGCTTGTGAGGTGGTGCCTGTCAAGCTGCTTGAGTCTTCGGGCTTTGATGTAGCCGAAGGTCACACATGGTACTTCCTCAGATTGTAGGCATTCCATTGCTTTTCGATCTTTTTGTCGTTTCATGGTGGCGAGGGTGTAATTACTCTTGCCGCCTACTCTACTGATCTTGTACGGACCTTCCCATATATGGTCCATCTTTTTGGAGCCTTCTCTGCGGGTAGTGATGAAGGCTTTTCTTAGGACTAGATCTTCGGGCTAGAATTGCCGGACCTTGGCCCTTTTGTTTTAGTTAGAGATGAGCTGGTGGTGGTAGGCTGCGATGCTGGTGATGGTCTACTCGCGCTTCTCCTCTGCCAGATCTAAGCTTGTGGCCACCATCTCCTTTCTGTTCCAATGATTGCTTCTAAACCAAATGCCAAAGAGAAATGAGCTTCACCGGTTGCTCGTCTGTTGGTGGTGCGATATGCCCATAGACATCTGGGGAGTTCGTCTGGCCATTTTCCCTTCTTGTTGGTGAGGGGTTTCTTGAGGCAGTCGAGGATCGTCTTGTTGGATGCTTCGACCTACCCATTGCCTTAAGGATATCTCGGCATGGACATGTGGTGCTTGATGCCATATCTTTGAAAGAAGTTCGCCAAATCTTTGCCCAAGAATTACGGGCCATTGTCGGTGACGATGGATGGAGAAATGCCAAATCAGTAAATGATGTTCCTCCATATGAAGCGCTCTATGTCCGTCCGAGTCGTGGTCATTATGGGCTCTGCTTCTACCCATTTGGTGAAGTAGTCGGTTGCCATGATCATTATGCATCTGCCCCTAGTAGTACGCGACATAGGTCTTACCAGGTCGATTGCCCATTGCATGAATGGTCAAAGAATCGTCTGTGGGTGTAGCTCGCTGGTAAGCAGTGCTGGTACCAGCTTGTAGCGTTGGCAGTGGTCGTAGCGGTCACACTTTTGTACTAACTCCTTAGCATCTTGGTGCATGGTAGGCTAGTAGTAGCTTGCGTTAAGAGCCTTCTGTGCTAAGGATCGACCTCCGGAGTGGTTTTCACAAATGCCTTCGTGGATTGAGCTTAAAACCTTCAAGTCATTGGGAGGCGTTAGGCAGCGGAGATGTGGTCCGGTGTAGGATCTTCGGATGAGAATGCCATTCCACATATAGTAGCGTGCTGCCCTTATTTGGAGGTTTCTAGACTCTAATCTTTCCATGGGGAATGTGCTATTGACCAGGTAGTCTATAGTGGAATTTTGCCAATTTAGAGTTGTACTAACCTGTGACACTTCGACTGCTGGCTCCGCTTCTATGCTCGGCTTGTCTACATACTCTACCGGAGTAGAGCGTTTGAGTTGATGGTCGAAGACGGAGCCTAAGCCGGCTAGCGTATTTGCGTAGGCGTTGTCTGCCCGCAGAACTTGAGTGAGAATGTAGGTCTGGAATGCCTCAAATTGCTTGCGTACCTTCTCTAGGTATTGTGTCATCCTTGGATGTTTTGCCGCGTACTCCCCTGTAGTTTGGTTGGTGATTAGCTAGGAATTGGAATGAATTGCGAGCTTCTTCACCACCAAGTTTTTTTCTATTCGGAGGCCTACTAGTTGAGCCTCGTACTCTGCTTCATTGTTGGATGCTTTGAAGCCTAGATTGATCGTCTGCTTGGGCATTGAACCGTCTGGGGTGACAAGGACCATGTCTGCTCCCGAACCTTTGTAGTTGGGTGCGTCGTCGACATGTAAATGCCAGAAGTCATCATCGGATGGAGCACGCACGGCTAAGGTGTGTTCGGCTACCTCTGGGGCATCGTTAGGCCATTCCATTACGTCGCGTAGGCTCAGAGTAAAGGCACAGTAGGGAGTTGTGGGGCCGTTGTTGGGTCACCATTTTGCGTTGTGAAGGTGTAGTAGGGAGCCGTGGAGCTGGGGCCATGTTACACGTAGCAGGAGATACTCATCTGCCGATATTAGGCCACTCTAGAGCTTAACTATGGAGTAAGGGTCGGCTAGGACCGTGTGACACGCAGTAGGAGGTGGTTCTCAATTGCTAGTACATGTTGCTCCTATGTAGAATCTTTTGGGGCGACGAGGACAAAACTTGCTTCCGAGTGTGTCCTTCAGTGTTCGTTTGCCCTTGGCGCGCCTTTTGGGTTGAGTTGTTGCATTCGTCAGAAAATTTTGCATCGCCAGTGTCTGCGCCTTTATCGTCACGCGTCTGGATTGGGTGCATCATGATGATGATCTCGTGCGACTAAAAGTAAAACTTGAGCTTTCGAGTTGCAATAACTATCGTCAAAGTTAACTTTTGAATTTTTTGGTAGCATCGAGGATAGCTTTTAAACTGTGGAATACAGGTAGTCGGGCCCCCAACTCTTCTCGTATGATGGTAGAGCTTATTGTTGCTTCGGATACCATCGAATATGTGAATAGGTCCTCCGTTGCTTCCGGTTTGGATAGTTGGGAGTGATGTCAGGTACTCATTCCGGTCCTTGAATCTGAATCAGCGAGCCTCATCCCAAAGTGCGTGTTTTTCTGCTAGAGCGAAAGAGTCTGCCAGAGTCAGATCTTCTTTCATGATCAATTTTTCGAACAGCGGGTGGTCTGCTGGAAGTCATTTTTGGAAGGCTACTCTAGCTATCGAGTCGTTGCATCCGATTATCTTTGCCTTCTCTGCTTTGAACCTCTTCACATAGTCGTGGAGCGACTCTTTTGGGCTTCTTGACGTTGAACAAGTGGTCGGACTTCTTCTTGATCGAGCGATAGGATGAATATTCTCTGGTGAAAACCAATGAAAGTTTGTCAAAACTCCGGATAGATTGTGGTGGTAGGGTGTAGAACCAATCTTGCGTCTCGTCTTGTAGAGTTGTGGCAAAAATCTTGCACATGAGATCGTCATTGTTTCGATAGAGGATCATTGCGCTTCGGTAGTGCTTCAAGTGTCTCTCCGGGTCTCCATCTCCTTTGAAGGATGTGAAATGTGGCATGCTAAACTCGCGTGGAGGCTCTTCCTGTTCGATCTCATCCGTGAATGGTGACATGCTTATGTTGGTCATGTACAGGCGTAGTGCTTCGTCGGCCACTTTGTTGCGTTGGAAATCACGCGAAGGCTTGTTTATGAGCCTCTCTACTTCTTCCTGAATTTGCCTTTGTTGGGGTAGCGGAGCTTTCGGCTGCCCCCAGTTTTGACCTGCTTGTCTAGGCTGTTCTTCTATGTGCTCGGCTAGTCTATGCCGCGGTAGCGGTGCATGTGGTGGATTCCTAGCAGGCGAGGGATTTCGCAGGCTGCTGGTTGAACTTGAGCCGGATTGAGTGACTGCTTCTCTTTGTCTGTCGTGCTGCCTACTCCAATGTGATGTGGAGGATACTCCTTGCGGGCCTAGCCGCTAATGAACACTTCGCTTGGAAGGATGCTCATGTTGATTATCGGAGTATGGCCCCAACCGTGAGTGTATGTTCATCTATGAGTCTAGTCGAGAGTGCACGCTCATCCGCGCGCTGAGACTGGAGTATACGTTATCTCGGGGACCCAATTGAGAGTGTACTCTGCCTAAACGCTCGGTTCGTAGTTGGTCGAGTGGCTGCTTACCGGGACGCTGCTGGAGAGATTCTTCGTCTGCCCTTGTCCTACTTCGGGACACCTTGTCTGGGGCACGTTGGATCTCGGTGCGTTGCAAAAGTTGATTCACCAAGGTTGTTTGTTGTTCAAGGGCGCCCGTCAATTCCATGACTTGTTGGGACAAGTGTTGCTCGCCACTCGGATTGGAAGAGCTTGGAAGGAATATACCTCCTTGTGCAGTGCAAAGGTGGTTGACTCCGGGCGCGAGATTTGAGTTGGGAAATGCCAAATCCGCGGAGAAATATGGTGAGAATGCCCCCGGCTCGATGGTAGGTCCGGATGGTTAAGATAGTCTTCGGCCGACTTGGGCTGCTTGAAAGGCCATGAGAGCAAGATGGGCCACGAAAGCAGGCTAGGCCACGGGAGTGGGCTGCTCAGCGGGAGCAGGTTGGACCACGAGAGTGGGCTGCTCGGCGGGAGCAGGCTGGGCCACGGAAGTGGGCTGCTCGGCGGGAGCAGGCTGGGCCACGGGAGTGGGCTACTTGGCGTGTGGCACACGTGGGTGCGAGGCTTGGGCTCGGCTCGGCAACGCATTGGGCTCGTGTTGGGCTTGGAGTAACATGGCTTGGGCTGTGACCTTGGATGGCACGGCTCGGGCCGTGGTGATGGCGCCATGGACCTCGCTGTGGGTGGCTACCGTGGTAGCCACCGCGGTGGTTCCCGTGGTGGAAACTTGTGGTGGTGGTGCCACCCCTCCTAGGATCACATTCAATATTGTGGATCGACGCGGTCCCATTTCTTGAATATTTGAATTTTCACTCGTGGAATTTTCTAAATTTCTAGCCATTGTATTTTTTTTTTCTTTTTCTTTTTTACGTTTTATCAAAGAATCTTTGCAAAATAAAAAATTCTAATAATAAGAACGTATGAAAAAATACAAGTGGACTAGAAAATAGAGAAAAAACCTTTTTATGCGAGAGTCTTCTACGAGTATGGATTTCTTCCTCTCAATGAAAGCACCAATTTGTGGATGCAAATTTCTTCCTCCTTGATCTTGGACAAAATTGCACCTACAAAACAATTAACACATTTGGTCAAGGCCAAGAGCCTCACGCGCCCACGATGAATGGGGGGGCTTTGGCCGAAGAACCTCCGATGCCAAAGTTAGAATTTAGAGAGAAAGAGTGTATAGAGAATTTTGGGATTTTTGCAAGAGTGTTGGAATGACTCTTTTGTGAAAATGGGAGCATATATATAGGGTTAGGCCGGTCCACTTTGGAGAGAAAGTGGCCGGCCATTAGGTTGATTATTTGGTTGAATTTTGGTTTAATTAGCCAATTTATTATGATTAATTGGCTAATTAAACATAAAGGGAATATTTTGGTGGTTATAGAATTAATTGGCTAGCTTAATTAGGGTAATTGAGAGGGAGAAATAATAGAAAAGGTAGGAAGCATGGTAGACTCCTTTTTGGATGGGTATGGCCGGCCTTGACTTTGATTTTGGGTGTAATTGGTGACTTAATTGATAATTAATGGATTAATTAGGGAATTAATTCATTAATTAGTCAATTAAGATAATAATTTTATTAAAAGAAAGGTTTTTGGAGGTTACCTTGTGGAGTAAATGTATTGAGGATGGAAGAAATTGATTTAAGAATAAATACCTATTTGGGCACCTTGGGTTTGATTGAAGGATGATTCTCCACTGCTTGTGCGTAGGAAATCCGGTGTGCCTCGAGGGTAGTTTTGTCCTCTTTCGCTACAAAATTCACGTGTCGCCTTGTGATTATTTTTGGCTCCACATTGTATTTGCAGAATTTAAAAACTACATTGTAGTGGCTTTACAATTTAGGTCTGTTTGCTTGTTATACTTTCAAATATTTAAATTGTAATACCCTTACAATATAGGTATGTTGTTTGTTTATGTTTTCGGTTTAGGCCTCTAAACTACTGTTAAATTTCATCATTTTTTTTTTTGAACTTTTCAATTTAGAAAGTAAACACAAAGCACAACAATTTTTCTTAATAAAAAAAAATGATAAGCTCATATTTATATATATTTTACATCAAATTCACTTGTCTTTTCTTAGTTAGTTCCTTATATTTTTGAGCTATTTACTTTGTTTTTGCGTTTTGTAGGATTTGTCAAGCAAATAAAATAAAAATAGCATATGTGGAATTTTAAGTAACAAATTCGTCAAAACTGCCTGTGCAGGTCAGCTGACTTTGGAAGCAAGTTACGAACAGCTCAAAATGAATTAGAGAATGAGCCTTATATGCTTGGAACGCTACGGATGTCTAGTTTTTGGAGCATTTTGCGGATTGTCAATATCATTTTTCTAGAAGAAGTTATGGCCGTTTTAACACTGAAAGGTTGACAAGAGGCTGAGCAGTTTGTAACTGAAATGAAAGCAATAAATCCAATCAATCTAGCAGCCAAAACTGATGCAGTAAAGAACAAGCCAGCTGACCTCTATTCAAATATCAGAGGAAATGGAATTAAAGATGAGGATTAAGTGGGAGTAATGGGCATAAAGGCTACCTAAAGAGTTACAATTGTTTTACCATTTCCTCTCACTTATTGTCATCACTAAATGGCTATTAGTGGGTGAGTTAAGAAGAAGAAAATGGGGGCAGCAAGTTAAAAAAGGGAGAAAGGCTACAGGTTGCAGCGGAGGCAAAAAAGGAAGCAAAAGAAAAAGCAAAGAAAAAAATTAGGAAAAAGAAGGAAAAGAAAGCTGCAGTTGCAGCGGCACAAAGGAAGAACAGCGGCAGCATTGAGGAATTTAGACGAGGAAGGCAGCAGAGAGGAAGGAAGGAGAGAAGAGGAGACTCGATACTTTTGGTTCTATCTTCTCAAACTCATGTCTATCTTTTGGTTTAATTTAAGAATTATGTATAACTAAATTTTTAGTAGTTAGGGGCTGTTTTGAAGCCCCGAATATGATTGCAAATGTGTTATGACATTTCGTTTCAATTTCTTTTATGAATGGATGAAAATTGGCTCACTACTTATCTCATTGATGAATTATTTACGTGTTTTCTATGGATGCATACTTAGTAAGCATATCTAAGATTCTAATGCTATGAATATGTGTGTGGCTGCCCTTGTCGAATGAGGACCTACATATGTTCTAGAGTAGTACTTGTTAATTGCGATTAACATGTGAACCAATTTCTAGGATAAGTAAGACAACACCAGTACTTACGATGCCTTGTGATGACTCAAACTCTTTTCGTTCTTAATGATTTCTACTTGTTAAATCTATGAACACGCCATTCTAGATTGCATGCTAGGGACTAAGTTAAGTTGAAAACGCCATTCTCTTAGTGCTACATAAGAAAGAGTAATAGGTTGAGTTCTAACATTGAGCCAACTTGAGCATCTTCATCTGGAAATAAAAGGAATTTGAATGAAACATAACATGTTTGCATGATTATTTGGTGGTGGATAGCACTTCCCCTAACTCGTTTTCTTAACTTGTGAACTACAATCTATTTTTACTACTTAAAATTTGTTTATGTCCTGTTTTTGTTCGATTTAATTTAAATATCAAATCAACTCCAAAAATCCCAAAAATTTGTGTGAGTGTAGTTCCGTGTGTCTAGATTCTACAAAGAAAATTTCGTAGACTTTAGATAAGTGTAAGTCGGTCTAATAATTATTTTTCAGTGGCTGGTCAGTAGGGACAGCAACCCAGTTTTTGTGACATTTAAAGTCGTTAGATAAAACAATCTTCTGCGGGAAAGACCCTTATTTTCATATGCTACAATTGACAAATCTTAGTGTTAATAAGGAAAATCAATAGGATATTTGTGTGCTACTTTGTGGTGTGCTTTTAATCCTATCAAATTTTTGGCGCCGTGTCGCCGGGGATTGTTATTTCTAATTACTTATTTTTCTATTATTTTCTTTTCTTGTCTAATTTGTGTTTTTGTTTTGTTTTTATTTTAGGTACTCTTTGTAGTATATGCATACTCGAAGGTCCAAGAGCATTGATCTAGCTTCCTATGATCCTGAGCTTGAACGAACACTTCGAAAGCTTCAGAGAGAAATCAAGCAGAAGCGTGCCTCGGTGTCTTTACCACCATCTTCTCCACCACATTTGAGTTCGGAAGAGGAGGAAGAACCACAAGAAGGCATGGCCGATAACCGTACTTTGAGGGAGTTGGCAACGCCAAATACAGATCAACAACCATTGTGCATCACATATCCAAATGCAGAAGGAGGATTTGAGCTTAAGTCCGGCATGATTCACTACTTGCCTAAGTTCCATGGCTTTTCAACAGAGGATGCCAACAAGCATCTCATGGAGTTTCACGTGGTATGCTCAGGAATAAGACCAGCTGTTGACCCTAAAAACTACAAAGCCTACGTGGCGCGCCGGCCGAGTAATCTATGAGCTAACTACGTCCTTCGGTTGAATGCAGGGCGTGCCAACTCGACGGCCGAGCTCAACCGGTGAGTGAAATATGTGGATGTAGTGTTGTGTTGCGCGGCTGACTTCTTGATCTTGCGACTGCGGCCGAGGAAGGAACGCGCCTCGGCCTTTGGGTCCTAGAGCCTGAAGACAAGGCTGCTAGTTCTGTGAAGTTCAATATCAAATTTCGGCTTTCAATGTGCCGAATGTAATAAACTGTAACACCTCACTTCGCCGAGAAGGCTGGTGAGATGACCTCTGTCGAAAAGAATTCGAAAATCCTTCTCGGCCGAGACTTGGATAGATAACCAGTCGGCCCCGACGCAGTGCTGTTTATCCAAACTGAAGATGCTCCGCGGTCGGCTGATTCTACGGCAACAGTGCTGTTTATCCAAACTGAAGATGTTTACCGGTTGCCTTCACAGTGCTGTTTATCCAAACTGAAGATGTGTTGGCGGACAAGAAAATAAAAAAAATCTCAAAAAGGTTGAGAGAGTTTGCGCAGGGCAGATTTGTGTGTTGAGTTGGAGGTCCTTTGAACAATGTACTGGGTCTTGTATTTATAGGGACGAGTACGCGGCTGATAATTACGGAGTTCTTTTGCAACTCAAACTGGTAAAGCTGATCCGTGCCATAGGCTAAGGCCTATCCTCACATCAAAAACTTATCACAAGTTTATCTCTATGTAATCACTTCACCAATCAAATCCATCGTGTACACTTCCCCTGACGACAACCACATGGACACTTCCCCCGACGCAAAGCCATAATGAATTCCAAGTCTATTTGAATTATACCACCCACTAATGAAACCACATCACCTAGACTCACACGTCTGCATGCAATTCCATCATTTGACTCCTTATTCTTATCTTCTTCTTTTTTTTTTATTCCCTTATCTGACGGGTATTCAATTTGCATGCAAATTGTTGCTTCGGTCAGATGGGAAAACATAAAAGAATATTTTTATCTCTTCAACAACCATCTGATCACACCCCATCACCATTTCAATTAAAACTCATCTGATCACGCCAAGTGCTGATCTCTGCACGCTTTGTCAACAAACTTCAGTTAATTCGAACTCTGTTTGTTGCTTCCACTAGAGATAATGAAAATCTCATTTATCCCGTCGTATAAAATAAAGATGAATTATATTGAAAGATAATTATTATGATGAAAATCATATTATTATCCTTCAACGATAACAACACTATCTTCACACTTCGATCGACGGTGTAAAAGCATGTTTACTCAACGGCCTTGATTACTCGGGCCGATGGTGTATTTTTAGATCCAAACATTGCCCCCCAGTTTCCTTAAGCTTCGGCTCGCAAGCCGAATGGTTAAGGAAATTAATTATTTGTGCCTATCTCCCGACCATTAAGACATATTACTCGGCTATCCACTCCATTCAAGAGAAAAAGGAAGCAGAACCGAGAAACATGGCTTTGTTAAATACCCAGGTCACAAAAGAAATCACATCATGGCCTAGTAAATGATGTTGTCGGCCATGACTAAGAAATTCCAAACAAATGTCAATCTTTGCATGCCATGCTTTTTTTGCTGAAATTTCGATTCGACAGGATTTGTCATGTTGTAAACATTGCCTCGCCGATTTATACTATGGTCGAGTTCGACCAACAACCTTCGGTCATTAAGATCAAGTCTTTTCTGATCCAACCGAATCCTTCTCGACTCTCAGCCTACACATCACATCTTCACGACAGGAAGCACACAAGGAAAGACATGCTGCTATACTTCACTGCAGGCCGAATGATTTTATGGCAACCTGTGCCGAGCACCAACTCTTGCTAGCCGAGCTCCGCAAACAGTTGGCTATATGTGTATGTGTGTGTGTGTGTGTGTATATGTATATATATATATCTATGCACACACTTGCTCATCAAGCTGCAAGCATTAAATAGCTCGGCCTTTTGGCCGAGACTTCGACATCCACCCTTTTTTTATGCATCGGCCCAAGCAGCCGAATGGTGGAGAAAATATATATATAATTTTTTTTTTTGAACAACTCTCGGCATTAAGCATTCCTTCGGCCACTTCGGCCAAAAACTTTCCTTCGGCCTAATAGCTCTCGACTACATATTTATATATAAAACTGTTTGCCCCCCTATTTTCTTAAATATCGGCCTGCATAGCCGTATATTTAAAAAAATAATTTTTTTTTTTTTTTTTTTTTTTTAGCAAAGGAAAACAAAAGTGGCCGAACTATAAAGTGGAGGAGGCCAACGATGTTTTATTCCAAGTCGAGATATTTCAATATTAAAATTTTCAACTTGATTTCGCTCTAAGCCGAATAAAGAATTTTCTCCAAATATTTCTGACTTGGAAAAATATTTTTTATTTTCGACCGCCGAATGTAGTGAACAATCATTATGCCCTCTAGGCATAATAATTTCACCAATTTCG
Organism: Cotoneaster glaucophyllus; assembly: GCA_036320875.1. Classification (NCBI taxonomy): domain Eukaryota; kingdom Viridiplantae; phylum Streptophyta; class Magnoliopsida; order Rosales; family Rosaceae; genus Cotoneaster; species Cotoneaster glaucophyllus. Next base: position 5,996,382 of record CM070072.1, on the reverse strand, counting down.
GCTTTTAACTCGAACAACTTAGCCGAATGAGCTTTCTTTATATCGGCTTTATCGCCAATAATCATATCGATTGACATGGTTTCAGCGTCTAAAACGGTGTCTTGGTCTTGTTCGTCATTGGAACATTCCTCTAACGAACCATTTTCCAAGTCAAGTTCTGCCTCAAAGACTTGAACTTTTTCTTCTAGGCCTACCACACTTTCAATCTCGACCGAGACAACAGGTGGCCTAGGTATTTCTTCGGCCATCTCGACAATCTTCTTAGGCCGAATGTTGGTTGTGACTGGAGCGAAAAATTGCCCCCCGGTCTTTTCAACCAACCATTCATCAAATGGGATTGACTTGTAGTCGAAAACGTAAGGAAAAAATTCTCTATCTAGCCAGGCATTAAATCGAGCCCTGTCTTCATTTACCCATTGCTCTTGGAGGCTAACAGGAGCTTTTATTCTCAACATGCGGGCGAATGACTTTTGCATCTCTCTTTGGCTACAAAGAACTTTTTCCACTTCCAAAGATCTTTTTCTTTCCTCATACAATCGGCTACGTGGAGCCGAATCAGAATCTTGATATATCATGTGAACTTCGTAGTTTTAGCACTGTGTCCCACTGGGCGTGCCAAAATGTTGACCCTAAAAACTACAAAGCCTACGTGGCACGCAGGCCGAGTAATCTATGAGCTAACTACGTCCTTCGGTTGAATGCAGGGCGTGCCAACTCGACGGCCGAGCTCGGCCGGTGAGTAAAATATGTGGATGTGGTGTTGTGTTGCGCGGCTGACTTCTTGATCTTGCGACTGCGACCGAGGAAGGAGCACGCCTCGGCCTTTGGGTCCTAGAGCCTGAAGACAAGGCTGCTAGTTCTGCGAAGTTCAATATCAAATTTCGGCTTTCAATGTGCCGAATGTAATAAACTGTAACACCTCACTTCGCCGAGAAGGCTGGTGAGATGACCTCTGTCGAAAAGAATTCGAAAATCCTTCTCGGCCGAGACTTGGATAGATAACCAGTCGGCCCCGACGCAGTGCTGTTTATCCAAACTGAAGATGCTCCGCGGTCGGCTGATTCTACGGCAACAGTGCTGTTTATCCAAACTGAAGATGTTTACCGGTTGCCTTCACAGTGCTGTTTATCCAAACTGAAGATGTGTTGGCGGACAAGAAAATAAAAAAATCTCAAAAAGGTTGAGAGAGTTTGCGCAGGGCAGATTTGTATGTTGAGTTAGAGGTCCTTTGAACAATGTACTAGGTCTTGTATTTATAGGGACGAGTACGTGGCTGATAATTACGGAGTTCTTTTGCAACTCAAACTGGTAAAGCTGATCCGTGCCATAGGCTAAGGCCTATCCTCACATCAAAAACTTATCACAAGTTTATCTCTATGTAATCACTTCACCAATCAAATCCATCGTGTACACTTCCCCTGACGACAACCACATGGACACTTCCCCCGACGCAAAGCCATAATGAATTCCAAGTCTATTTGAATTATACCACCCACTAATGAAACCACTTCACCTAGACTCACACGTCTGCATGCAATTCCATCATTTGACTCCTTATTCTTATCTTCTTTTTTTTTTTTTTTATTCCCTTATCTGACAGGTATTCAATTTGCATGCAAATTGTTGCTTCGGTCAGATGGGAAAACATAAAAGAATATTTTTATCTCTTCAACAACCATCTGATCACACCCCATCACCATTTCAATTAAAACTCATCTGATCACGCCAAGTGCTGATCTCTGCACGCTTTATCAACAAACCTCAGTTAATTCGAACTCTGTTTGTTGCTTCCACTAGAGATAATGAAAATCTCATTTATCCCGTCGAATAAAATAAAGATGAATTATATTGAAAGATAATTATTAGGGAGTTTTAACGAAAAGCCCGCGGTACTGTTCACTTTAACGAAAAACCACATTTTTACACTAAAAAGTCAAACCTGGTACTATTCATTTTACCCTTTATTTTGTCCTTATCGTTAAAACTGAAAGTTTTCAAGCCTTTTTCATTAGTTTTCCTTAATTATTATGATGAAAATCATATTATTATCCTTCAACAATAACAACACTATCTTCACACTTCGATCGACGGTGTAAAAGCATGTTTACTCAACGGCCTTGATTACTCGGGCCGATGGTGTATTTTTGGATCCAAACACCAGCAAATGTGGATGATGAGCAAGTCAAGTTGAGAGCATTGCCATTTACATTAGAAGCTAAAGCAAAGAAGTAGCTTTACAATTTACCTCCGGGATCAATGAACACGTGGAACCAGGTGAAGCAAGCATTCTTGGAGCAATATTTTCGGACCACAAAAGCTGCAAGCATAAGGAAAGACATATGTGCAATCCGACAACAACCTGGAGAGCCCTTTGGAGATTACTATGAGCGGTTCACACATTTGGTTGCATCTTGTCCTAATCATCAAATTTCAGAGCATCTTTTAATACAATACTTTTATGAGGGATTGTGTGGTACTGATCGTGTAATGCTTGATGCAGCAAGTGGAGGAGCATTCATGGACAAGACACCAACTAATGCTAAGGCATTGCTAAAGAACATTGCTGGCAACACACGACAATTTGGAGGGAGAGATGAGCTACCTCTTAAGAAAGTTAACGAGGTAAGTGCTAATTCTAGTATTGAGTTACAATTAGCTAACTTGACTAATCTTGTGAAACAGGTTATGGTGGCTCCGAAACAGGTGTGCGGTGTATCTTCAATGATGGGACATGCCACAGACATGTGCCCTTCGGTGATGGATCAAGGTGGTCTTGAGCAAGCTAATGCGTTAGGAGGGTTTCAGGGGCAACAAAGGCAAAAGTATGATCCATATTCCAACAACTATAATGCGGGGGCGCGATCATCCACACTTAAGGTGGAACAATCAAGACAACGGACAACAATCTGTTCCAAACAACTATAACCGTTCACCTGGCTTCTTTCAAGCAAGATCGCAAGTACCATTTCCGCCTCAGCAACAATAAGCTCCAAGTAAGTCTCTTGAGGATTTAATTGCTTCTTTAGCTAACTCTACTCATTCTCATCAGCAGAAAACAGATAAAGCAATTGAAAACCTTGAGCGCCAAATGAGTCAGTTAGCAAGTTTGATGGGGCAACAACACCAACCAGGAAGGTTGCCTAGCCAAACTATGGTGAATCCAAATGCGGAGCAAATGAATGTTGTGACTTTAAGGAGTGGAAAAGAAGTTTTTGAGCAGCCAAGGATGCAAAAGAAGACTAAAAAAGATACAAATGAGCAAGGGGAGCTACAAACAAAAAATCTTGAGCAAGATGAGGCTTCAACAGAAACTGAAAAGTCTCCTAAAGCTATAGAATTGAACAAAAAAGATTCTGATAAGGTAAGTAAAGAAGTTCAAAATTCGTTTAACTCATGTGTCCCTGTTCCTTTCCCTAGTAGGTTTATGAAGTCTAAGAAAGAGCAAATTGATAAGGAAATCTTGGATACTTTCCGGAAAGTCCAAGTGAACTTACCTCTTTTAGATGCCATAAAACAAGTGCCCAAGTATGCAAAGTTCCTTAAAGAGCTTTGTACAAACAAGAGAAGATTCAATGATCCAGAAACTGTGGCATTAAGCGAGGAAGTATCAGCTGTTTTGCAAAGAAAGTTGCCACCGAAGTTGAAGGATGCCGGTAGTTTTACCACTCCATGTGTAATTGGAGGGAAAGAGTTTGGGAGAGCATTGTGTGATTTGGGGGCATCCATTAATCTGATGCCATATTCAGTGTATGAATCATTGAACCTTGGAGATTTGAAGGAAACAAAAGTAGTAATCCAGTTGGCAGATCGTTCAAATAGATATCCCAAAGGCCTATTGGAGGATGTACTTGTGCAAGTAAATGAGCTCATTTTTCCCGCTGACTTTTTTGTTCTTGAGATGGAACATGACCCTATGCCTATTGCACTTCCTCTTATATTGGGAAGACCATTCCTTAGAACGGCGCGTACAAAGATTGATGTCTACGATGGTACCTTAACCATGGAAATTGATGGAGAAAGTGTCAAGTTTAGAATCTTCAATGCTATGAGGTACCCTAGTGATTTTGAATCTTGTTTGTCTATTGATGTGTTTGACTATTTTGTGCAGGATTGTTTTAATGAAGGTGTGGGACAAGATAATTTAGAGAAGGCCTTAGTGCATAGCATTACACGTGGAAAACTTAATTATTTCGAGCACATTGATGAAGAATTAATCCAGACAGTGGCAGCCCTTGAGTCTCTTTCACCAATTCGTGGTAAGTCTTCTTCCTATTTTATTTCTCTTCCTACTTCTAACGAAAAAACTCTTCCTTCTGTGATTTAGGCACCCAAATTGGAGCTCAAACCGATTCCTGAACATTTGAAGTATGCATTTTTGGGAGATGATGAAACATTACCGGTCATCATATCGTCACAACTCACAACTGACTAGGGGGATAAACTGATCCGGGTACTGAAGGATCACAAAACTGCCATAGCTTGGAGCATTGCAGATATCAAAGGTATAAATCCAGCTACGTGTATGCATAGGATTCTTCTGGAGGAAGGTGCAAAACCAACAAGGGAAGCTCAACGCCGTTTGAACCCACTCATGATGGAGGTCGTCAAGAAAGAGGTTATCAAACTTCTTGACGTTGGCATCATATATCCTATCTCCGACAGCAAGTGGGTGAACCCTGTTCAAGTAGTTCCTAAGCGATCCGGAGTCACAGTTGTTAAGAATGAAGCTAGTGAGCTAGTGCCTACACGTGTGCAAAATAGTTGGAGAGTATGTACCGACTATCGGAAGATAAACAGCACCACACGCAATGATCACTTTCCAGTCCCATTCATTGACCAAATGTTAGGAAGGTTAGTTGGTCATTCTCATTATTTCTTTCTTGATGGCTATTCTGGATATAATCAGATTGCAGTTGCTCCGGAGGATCAAGAAAAGACGACTTTCACATGTCCATTTGGCACATTTGCATATCGGAGGATGCCGTTTGGACTTTGCAACGCCCCTGCCACATTTCAAAGGTGTATGGTAAGTATCTTTTCTTATATGATTGAGAAAATAATTGAAGTGTTCATGGATGATTTTTCAGTTTATGGTGATTCTTTTGATACATGTCTATATAATATGTCCCTAGTTTTAAAACGTTGCCAAGAAACTAATCTGGTCTTAAATTGGGAAAAATGTCATTTCATGGTTTCACATGGATTAGTTCTAGGGCATATCATATCTGAAAATGGAATTGAAGTTGATAAATCTAAAGTAGAACTTATTAGTTCTTTGCCCCTCCCTACTACTGTCAGGGAGGTTCGTTCTTTTCTTGGACATGCAGGTTTTTACCGTAGGTTTATGAAAGACTTCTCAATGATTTCTAGACCCTTGTGTCGTTTGCTTCAAAAGGATGTAACATTTGATATGAATGAAGAGTGTGTGGTAGCATTCAACAAGCTTAAGGAGTTGTTATCCATGGCTCCTGTGATCATGCCACCAGATTGAAGTTTACCTTTTGAGTTGATGTGCGATGCTTCAGACTATGTCGTCGGTGCAGTTTTAGGGCAGCGTGTCAACAATAGTGACACATGTCATCTATTATGCATCTCGAACACTCAATGATGCACAGTTGAATTATTCAACAACAGAGAAGAAGCTTTTAGCTGTTGTATTTACTTTAGAAAAATTTAGATCTTATCTGATTGGAACTAAAGTTATTGTGTTTTCTAACCATGCAGCTTTGAAGTATCTACTCACGAAAAAAGATGCAAAACCACGACTCATTCGATGGATACTTCTGCTTCAAGAGTTTGACTTGGAGATCAAGGATAAGAAAAGGAGTGAGAATGTTGTAGCAGATCATCTTAGCAGACTTGTGCATTCAAACACAGAGGAAGATCTCATCCTTTTACGTGAAAGTTTTCCGGATGGGCAATTGTTTTCATTAAAGGCTACTGACCTTTGGTATGCAGATATTATCAATTACAAGGTCACCAAAAAGATTCCGGATGATTTTACACGTGCTCAGAAAGATAAGCTTGTCAAAATTACCAAATACTACGAGTGGGATGATCCTTATTTGTGGAAATATTGCCCTGATCAACTGATTAGAAGGTGTGTCCCCGAATTTGATTTTAAATCTATTCTAACTTTTTGTCATTCTTATGCATGTGGCGGCCATTTTGGAGCAAAGAGGACAACCCTTGAGGTGTTAGAGAGTGGCTTTTATTGGCCTAGTTTGTTTAAGGATGCGTACGAGTTTTGTGCCACATACGATCGTTGTCAACGAACAGGTAACTTGGGCGCAAGAAATCAAATGCCACAAACCCCCATTTTGATTGTTCAGATCTTTGATGTGTGGGGCATTGATTTCATGGGACCTTTTCCATCTTCAAATGGTTTTCTTTACATTTTATTGGCTGTTGATTATGTTTCTAAATGGGTGGAAGCGAAAGCCACCAAAACTAATGATTCAAAAGTTGTTTCAGATTTTATTAAGACTAACATCTTTGCAAGATTTGGAACACCTAGAGCAATCATCAGTGATGGAGGGAGTCACTTTTGCAATAGAACATTCGAAGCGTTGCTTAGGAAGTACAATGTCACACATAAGGTGTCTACACCTTATCATCCGCAAACTAGTGGTCAAGCAGAAGTATCAAACCGTGAGGTGAAGCAAATTTTGGAGAAAACTGTGAGTCCTAGTAGGAAGGATTGGAGCATGCGCTTGAACGATGCATTGTGGGCTTATAGGACTGCCTATAAGACTCCTATTGGAATGTCCCCATTTCGGTTAGTTTATGGGAAACCATGCCGTCTTCCAGTAGAGCTAGAGCACAAAGCTTATTGGGCGATCAAAGCTTACAACATGGACATGAGTGTTGCTGGAAAGCAAAGGAAGCTTCAGTTGAATGAGTTAGACGAACTCCGGAATGATGCATACGAGTCTAGTCGAATTTACAAGGAGAAATCAAAGGCATTTCATGACAAGATGATCTTAAGGAAGAGCTTTGTCATTGGACAGAAAGTTCTTCTATTTAATTCTCGCCTTCGGTTATTTCCAGGTAAGCTTCGTTCTCGATGGGTTGGTCCATTTGTTATCACTAATATTTTTCCTCATGGTGCAGTGCATGATGTGGAGGTTGTACCCCTCCAAGAACCAGCTTCCCTTGGATGCTTACTCTTGGTACCGTCCGGCTGCGGACGTAAAAGCAAGCGCTTATTAGGAGGCAACCCAATATTTCTATTCATTGTTTTTTTCTGTCATTTTCAATTTTCCGTTTGCTTTTTCTGAATTTTCTTGAGTGCTAAACTGAATTATTTCTTTTCTTTGTAGGAACATTTGGTTATGTCCACCCTTGGAGCTGATTGCTGAATTGAAGTTTGAGGGTCATCGATTGATTTTACTGCAAATTGGGGAAGTTTTCAATCCAAATGCTTCATTTTGTTTCTTATTATTTTTTTTTTTATGCATTATTGTGTTTTCTGACATTGGGGACAATGTCCAGTTTAAGTTTGGGGGTAAGGATTGAAAAAATGACCAAATTGAAAATTTTCGTACCTTCGACTAAGAATTGGTTTGATTTGTGTCTGTGTTGTTTCTTTTGTTTTCTTAATTAGTTTTGTTTACTCTAACAAAAACCCAAAAAAAAAATTTATAAAAAAATTCGGAAGATTTGAAAATCCAAAAATATTGTCTCATTTTATTTATTGTTTTGAAGTAGATTTTTGTTAGTTTCACGACCCAATGATATAATTGGATTGAATTTGAACCACAGTGATCAAGAACTTAGTAAGCATGTGTTGTGTGAAATTCATAATTCTCTTGTTAGTTTTGTACATGTTTAATCATTTTTGAAAAACCAAATGCACATAGCCTTGTTGATGTGAGACTAAAGCATGACTTAAAGCTTCACATGTGAACATAGTGACCATATACATCCTATGTGAGTTTTTGAGCCTATTGAAAGTGTGTACATTTTTCATACACTCATATTCTTTCATGTGTGATGAACTTATGTGACTTACATCTCTAGAACTTGCGTAACGATCTTTCGAAATGTTTGTCATTGATTGCATGAACTTGAAAAGGATAGAGGCATTAGGTTTATCACCATGGCCCAAATAAGCATGTTTCCTAAAGAAAAATGATATCATTAGATTGCCAATTTGAGCGTATATGTTGAGCCTTTTTATTTCTTATCACCAGATATGTCTACCCTTATACCTTAAACATTTTTCCTTACCCTTTCCAAGCAAGCTAGTGAGCAATGTGAGATTGTTTTATGAGAAATGTTTGTGAAGTACTTTGAAAGAGTTTGGCAAAAGAATAAGTGTGGGGGTATTTCATATTTGTATTTGAAAATTGGTTCCAAAAAAAACAAAAAAAAAAAAAAAAAAAAAAAAAAAAAAAAAACAAGAAAAAGAAAAATTGTATACAAAGCAAATTTTTAAGTTTCAGTTTAGGGGTGTGGTTGGAGGTATTAGCAGAGTGGTTGGAGAGCTTGAGTTCTTATAAATCTCAACAAGAGAATTGCTTGCAATGTAGCTTGGAACTTGTGTTTACCTATCCTTTCATTTCAATAACCCTCTCCCTAAGCCCCATTACAACCAATAAAAGTCCTCTTGGTTTAAGTTTAGCAATTATGATTTTGGAGATGTGATCTTTATGCAAACTTATGGTAGATCTTTCACATTTGATTCTTTGAGCGAAACACGTTAAACTAAACATATGTGTGATTGAGTGTATGTCCCGTGAGAAGGTCATAGTTTGCATGTGGTGTTTTAAAAAAAAAACTTGAAATTGCATTAGCATGGCTATTCCACACACTACACTTCAAGGATGATTAAAAGGTTATTGCTAACATTTGAATAGGAATATGAGCTTGGTTTAGCTTGTTTGGTGCTAGCTAAGGTTCTTGATGATTTGTTTTCTTGAATGAAATTCTATGAGGGTCACATAGGGGGAAGCTAATGTTTTTCATGTTGCTACTTTTTTCATGTTTTCTTTGTTTTGCTCGAGGACTAGCAAAAGCTAAGTGTGGGGGTATTTGATAAGCTCATATTTATATATATTTTACATCAAATTCACTTGTCTTTTCTTAGTTAGTTCGTTATATTTTTGAGCTATTTACTTTGTTTTTGTGTTTTGTAGGATTTGTCAAGCAAATAAAATAAAAATAGCATATGTGGAATTTTAAGTAACAAATTCGTCAAAACTGCCTGTGCAGGTCAGCTGACTTTGGAAGCAAGTTGCGAACAGCTCAGAATGAATTAGAGAATGAGCCTTATATGCTTGGAAAGATACGGATGTCTATTTTCTGGAGCATTTCGCGGATTGTTAATATCATTTCTCTAGAAGAAGTTATGTACGGATGTCTATTTTCTGGAGCATTTCACGGATTGTTAATATCATTTCTCTAGAAGAAGTTATGGCCGTTTTAACACTGAAAGGTTGACAAGAGGCTGAGCAGTTTGTAACTGAACTGAAAGCAATAAACCCAATCAATCTAGCAGCCAAAACTGATGCAGTAAAGAACAAGCCAGCTGACCTCTATTCAAATATCAGAGGAAATGGAATTAAAGATGAGGATTAAGTGGGAGTAATGGGCATAAAGGCTACCTAAAGAGTTACAATTGTTTTACCATTTCCTCTCACTTATTGTCATCACTAAATGGCTATTAGTGGGTGAGTTAAGAAGAAGAAAATGGGGGCAGCAAGTTAAAAAAGGGAGAAAGGCAGCAGGTTGCAGCGGAAAAAGGAAGCAAAAGAAAAAGCAAAGAAAAAAATTAGGAAAAAAAAGGAAAAGAAAGCTGCAGTTGCAGCGGCACAAAGGAAGAAAAAAAAAGGCAGCGGCAGCATTGAGGAATTTAGACGAGGAAGGCAGCTGAGAGGAAGGAGAGAAGAGGAGACTCGATACTTTTGGTTCTATCTTCTCAAACTCATGTCTATCTTTTGGTTTAATTTAAGAATTATGTATAACTAAATTTTTAGTAGTTAGGGGCTGTTTTGAAGCCCCGAATATGATTGCAAATGTGTTATGACATTTCGTTTCAATTTCTTTTATGAATGGATGAAAATTGGCTCACTACTTATCTCATTGATGAATTATTTACGTGTTTTCTATGGATGCATACTTAGTAAGCATATATAAGATTCTAATGCTATGAATATGTGTGTGCCTGCCCTTGTCGAATGAGGACCTACATATGTTCTAGAGTAGTACTTGTTAATTGCGATTAACATGTGAACCAATTTCTAGGATAAGTAAGACAACACCAGTACTTACGATGCCTTGTGATGACTCAAACTCTTTTCGTTCTTAATGATTTCTACTTGTTAAATCTATGAACACGCCATTCTAGATTGCATGCTAGGGACTAAGTTGAAAACGCCATTCTCTTAGTGCTACATAAGAAAGAGTAATAGGTTGCGTTCTAACATTGAGCCAACTTGAGCATCTTCATCTGGAAATAAAAGGAATTTGAATGAAACATAACATGTTTGCATGATTATTTGGTGGTGGATAGCACTTCCCCTAACTCGTTTTCTTAACTTGTGAACTACAATCTATTTTTACTACTTAAAATTTGTTTATGTCCTGTTTTTGTTCGATTTAATTTAAATATCAAATCAACTCCAAAAATCCCAAAAATTTGTGTGAGTGTAGTTCCGTGTGTCTAGATTCTACATAGAAAATTTCGTAGACTTTAGATAAGTGTAAGTCGGTCTAATAATTATTTTTCAGTGGCTGGTCAGTAGGGACAGCAACCCAGTTTTTGTGACATTTAAAGTAGTTAGATAAAACAATCTTCTGCGGGAAAGACCCTTATTTTCATATGCTACAATTGACAAATCTTAGTGTTAATAAGGAAAATCAATAGGATATTTGTGTGCTACTTTGTGGTGTGCTTTTAATCCTATCAACACACACAAAAAAAGCTATTGTACGTTTATATTTTCTTAATCAAACAAACGGTTGAAAAATTAAATTCTTAAATCATGTTTTGGAATTAGAAATGGTTGGGCCCCCTTTCTAAACTAAAAAAAGGAGAAATTAGGTTCATATTCTTCTTTTTGCTACTCCATTGATTAGAATCCTATTCATTTTCAATTTTTGATCAAGGTCCTTGGGTATTAATAATGTCATTAATTATTTGAATAATAAAATATTTTTATTTTTAAATATATTCCTTTAGTGTTAAAAATGTTACAATTAATATATTTATATTTATGGCTAAATTTTTTATCATATATTTTTATTTTTAGTTTGTACCTATTTTTAATTTGCAATATTTTTTAATTTGTACCAATTTTCTTTTCATTTTAAATTTGTACCCATATATTAGTTTCTTTTTGTGCCCATATTTTTTAAAGTTTTATTTGTGTTTGTACCCATGTGTATACCATCACATGATATTGTATATTTAATCAATGATAGAAAAATTACATATGGTATATTTATGTTTTATGCCTAAACTTTGTATCATATATTTATGTTTTTAGTTTGTACCCACTTTTAATTCGCAATATTTTTTTTTTTTTAATTTGTAGTATTTTCTTTTTAGTTTTATTTTGTATCCATGTATTAATTTCTTTTAGCACCTATATTTTTTTTTAAATTCATTTGTACTCATAATTTTTTAATCTTTTATATGTACCCTAATTTATTTATAATATACCCATTCTTCTTTATTAATGTACCACTTTGTTATGTGTGAAATGTACCAATTTTTTAACACTATGGATACATTCTTTTGTCATTTATTATGTCTTATTTTACATAGTTTTTATCCATTTATTCAATCAAAATGTTTGAATTTTTTTTTATTGTAACCGTTTCTATTAGTATTATAATGAGGGATTTTAAATTTATAGGATTATAAATCTCATAAAATATCAAACAATTAATGTCAAAACTATAAAAATATAAATATTAATATTAATATAATGAGGTGTACAAAGTCAAGGGACTTTGATCAAACTTTGAATACTATTAAGGTTTTAATCAAAGAATGTTAAGGATTTGAGACTGTCACAGCTCGTCCCAAAACTTTATGTTTCGACGGTTGTGAATTGACGAAATTGCCCTTGTACGTTATTGGTTTTGTTGAGTTTCGGAAATTAAACTATACTAGGGTTTAGTGTGGTTAACCCTAGTTAATTATTGGTTATTTTCTTACCTTGGTTAGGTTAAGGAGGACATGTGGATGTGTGAGGACCACACAAATCCCACACTCTCACCATCTCACTCCCGTATCTATCTCTCTCTCTCTCCATTCTTCTCGGTTTGACTCTCTCCCGCACAATCTCTCTCGAACTCACCTTATTTCTCTCTTTCTCTCGTACGGACACACCAACATTCGATCATCCAAGCACGGATCGAGGGGTTTGAAGCTTCCATTGTGTTCTTCACAGTGAAGCAAACGCACAGACACCAAAACCAGGTAAGGAAACTTTAGGGATCGTGTGAAACTCAAACCCGCGTTTTTGTCACTGTTCATGCACACGTAAAATGCTGCGTTTCAGGAGTTTTGAAGATCACTGAAGGCTTTAGAACTTCCATACGAGGCTCGGAGAAGAAAGAACGAAGAGTTTAAACGTAAGGAACCCTAGAAACTCAAATCTCCGACTTGGGTACTGTTCATCAAGTTTTTACCTAAGCTTTCTTTTCGATTTTTAAGCTCACAGTGAGCTTAGTGAAGTCCCAAGGAGGCTCGGAGTGCCTCGTTTGAAGCTTTTAGACGTCGGGATCAAGGGGTTCGAAGATGGCCGATTTTGGTTGAATTTTTCCCGACGAGTTTTAGAGAGATTTGATGCTCCAAAGAGGTATAAACTTCTTCCCCTTGAGATTTGTAGCATTTTGGTAAAAATTTCATGGAAAATAGTGTAGAAACGAGTGAGAAAAGGACAGTTGCAGGTTTGCCCAGAATCCGACGCCGGTGGAACTGTTCCGGGGTCTGGAGGTTGAAGATGACGAGCGTGGGGGCGCGTAGGTCCGTGCTCTCCTCGGCGCGTGAGACACGGGAAATTTTTTCTAAAAATTTCAGAGTGATCCTTAGGTGGTGTAGATCACTTTAGTATATTCACACACCACATTTGAGTATTGTATGAGAAGTTATTAGCTAGTTTCGTTTATGTGCTTTAAATTAACGTTCTTATAGTTGTTTCTCACATAGGCGAAACCTATCCGGACGACGAGCGTAGCCAGGCTAGACAAGGAGGCTACGATCCATCTACTTATCAGTGAGTGGGCTTTTGTTTTCCGTATATACCTTATACATTGAGTTTTCCCAGAAAACATGTGAAATGGTTTATGAAATGAAATGCCATGCCATCATACCTTTGTTATATTTCTTGCGTATGCATGATGAATTGAGTGTGCATCACGATAGTATTATACATTATGGAGTGCCTAAGCATCATGAAATTGTATGCGCATGATTGTTGGTGCTGTGGACGCTAAGGTAAGTTCAGGTAAGCCTCTGAGTGTTTAAATAAATGTTGAGATAACGAGATTGACGAGATGTTGAGATGCATCGATAGCTCATAAACCTGCACCACCGGTGTTAGTGCTCCCGCCCAGGGCCAGGGCACAGTCTTTCACGTGTTGTTCACCTCTCCGCACCGCACGCTCGCCTTGGATCCAAGTTAGGTGCATAGTCCTGTCGTATAGACCACCTTGAGTGGGTTCGACTCATAGGTGACCCGCGATCTTTCGCACAGTCTTCACGTGATTGTAGCACTAGAGCGTAGTAGATTACACCCAGTCTTGTCGTATAGACCACTTTGAGTGGGTTCGACATGTGTGCAGAATAGGTTGAGATGATGAGATTGATTATGAGCCATATTTCCAGTCGTGCTGATCACACGGTGAACATGTGATTATCGATGATGAGTTTACTTCATAGGACATATGCTTGATTCGTTAGCTTGGTTGGCATACTCATGATTTGATGGTGTAATATAGCATATGTTTGATTCATTAGCATAGTTTGACATGTGCTTGATTCGTTGGTATGGTTTGGCATACATTTGGATTCGATGGCATATTAATGACTTGTTAGCATCTTTATGTTTCGAATCATATTAACATGTTGTTTATCAGATGAGCTCAGTATATGTATATACTAGTATTTTTCTGGGAAAGTATACAGGTTTTACGGCGAGGGGTTAGAAAGTTAGTTTTGAAAAGGTTTTTGAAAGATTTGTTTTTGCCCACTCACGCTTTTGTTTTTCGCCCCTCCAGGTATTAGCTAGCGTTGTCTGTGGCATCTAAGGCAGCAGCAGTAATTCTGACAGTCCTTCACTCATGTAGGACCCTTCGGGGATGTTATGTATAAATACTCTTTATGTTCGACTGCACCTAGACTTTACGCTCTGAATGTGTGTTAACACTCTTGAATTCGGTTTTTATTTATTCATATTTCTTACTACTTGAATGCTTCCGCACTGTGCACATGGTTACGTCACCTCACGTGATGGCCAGCATGCCTCGATTTCGGTCGGGGTGTGTCAGAGACCGCATCCAAAGTATCCCCTAAAAAAATAAAACAAAAATCAAGATTGTGCCCTCAATTTGATGCATGTTGTAGCCTAATTTTTTGTCATCCAGGGAATGAAGTTCCTAGCTCATGTGGTGGATGTCTCATTTTTCAGCCTATTGGGGATATTTCTTCGATACAGTCGATATTTCCGTAGAATATATCTTAAAAATCATAAGAAGATACGGAAATTGGGGGGGGGGGGGGGGGGGGGGGAGGGGTGAAGTCTAAACTTCACCTTATATCGGAGAAACTCTTAAGTTTAGACTAAAATTGACATATATCTTCGATATTTCTGACACATTTGTTATATATCGAAGAAACTCTTATATTTCGTCCAAACCAATACTTGACAATCCCTAAAATTTCATTATAAATTTCCATTATTTCCATCAAAAGTAACCGATATCGATATTTGATATATCTGCCGATATTTCTACAAATTTGCATATCGACATTTTCATTGGTCAATATTTTGAACACTGGTGGTAGGTGTGTTGAACTTATGAGTTCTTCAACAGTTGCTCACTCAAAGCAGAATTTTTTTTTTTTTTTTATAGTGCTCCGGAGTATTGGATATTCCAGATTTTTCATTAGATTTTTAATTAAAAACACAAAAAAAATCAAGAGGTGACTGATATAAAGCTCGAAGCATCCATTGGCTCTACAAGTTATTCCAAAGAGATGATATGTTTGTCTAAAGAAGTAGAACATACCCTTGGCTCTAGAAGTACCCACAAACGTCTCTCTATTATTTTGCTTTTTTTTTGCCCGAAACGTTTCCAATAGAAGCACGTTGAAACCTTTATTGAAAACAAAGTCTGTTTCCATTCAAGCACCTGGGTATGCTACTTGGAGAAGCACTTGACCTCCACAAATTTTGTAACTCAAAAACAATTCTAAGTGTCGGTTCAAAGTTTGGTTTCCTTCAATGATGTGACAGCGACAGTGGTGTGGTCTTTACTACTGGAGATTATGATTTTGTATTGTTTTATTTTTGCAGTCTTCGCCCCTGAACTTGTGTGGGTATCCCGTTGTATCTTGAGTTGCCGCTCTTATTTTGTTTGGACTTTTACTATCTCTGTTGTTGTTTAGCCCTTTTTTTTTTTGCCTTGTATTAATTTTTAATGTAATGA
The DNA here is from genome assembly GCA_036320875.1 of Cotoneaster glaucophyllus. Lineage (NCBI taxonomy): Eukaryota > Viridiplantae > Streptophyta > Magnoliopsida > Rosales > Rosaceae > Cotoneaster > Cotoneaster glaucophyllus. The sequence continues at coordinate 5,980,716 of CM070072.1, read as the reverse complement.
AATATATTTTAATTGATAAAAAAAAATACACATTTCCATGTTTTGGATTAAAGAAAATGGGATATTCAATGTTCTAAAACTAAATGTAGGTGAGGGATCAAATGAGTAGTTGGATTAATGAATGAATCATTGTCAAAGGGACCATAGTGAATTATCTATTGTACAACCCTTAATGGTATTATCCTAATAATTATATGACTAATCGAGCGCCCTAGTCAATCTATATCGCTCAAGTCTATCTATACAACAATATTTTATTCTAACTGCAGAGACTACTGTTATAGGTGTTGTGTCACCTTTATTATGCGAACTGGACTGGATTGTGACATGCAACTTCTTCCCGTTGTTTTTCTTTTTGTTGATAAATCTAGGAAGTTTGGCGACGAAGTTTCTTAATACTTGGGGCTAGAGATGATTTATGTTGTAATTCTAAAACTTGTAAGGATGCGTTATGTGATAAAACTTGTATGGAATCGCTATTACGATTGAATAAGTTTAAATTTTAAAATTTACGTTTCTTCATTATACATATTTCAAAATTTAAACTTATTTAACATAACAATGACAAAATAACATGATGAATATCACCGTCACTTCACTTAAAGATTAAACTAAAACTTAAATAAAGAAATAATCAGTGCCTAACGTCTTTAAAACTTGTCGAGTAGCCTGAACATCTCACATTCACATGCGATCATTATTGTTGTTGTTTAATCAAAATCAAAATCACTATCAGAAGGGTCTTCAATCTCGAACTGCATTGTACATTCACAGTAGAATCTGCTTTGCCAAATTGCAAGTGCATGTGCCATGGGTCCTTTCTTTAGGACAATTGTTTGTTGTTAAATGGTCAACCCAAATTGTGGTGAAAAAGGGGGACTCACTTACTCTCAGAGTAATTATTTGGCAGAAAAAGACTTATATGATACGCGTACAGTCATATAATATTTTATTTTAGTAATACAATGATAATAGATAAACTTTTATTGTCTACATGACCTTTTGCCATTAGACGGACATAACAATAACGTTTTATCATCATTATAGAAGGTGCTTTACTGAGACCATATTATAATAACAAAGAATTTCAATCATACTCTGACATTTCTTCCAATGTTAGCATTGTAAATTGAGTAAATTGTAGCAATGGTCCCTTAACTTTAATCAAATTGGAGCAATGGTCCTTCAAATAAAAATCTATTACCATTAGTCCCTCAACTTATCAAAATGTGTAGCTGTAGTCATTTTCATCAATTTAGTCAAAATTTTGTCAAAATAAGTTATGTTGGAATAACCATTTATATAATTAGGGTCCCTCAACTCATCAAAGTGTGTAATTATGATCATTTTTGTCAACCATGTCAAAAATTTTGTCAAAACGAGTTATGTTGGAAGGACCATTGCTACAATTGAGTTAAAGTTAAGGAACCATTTCTCCTGTTGAATTAAAGTTGAGAGACCAATGGTAATGGATTTTTAGTTGAGGGATCATAACTGCACTTTTTGATGAGTTGAGGGACTAATGGTAATGGATTTTTAGTTGAGGGATCATAACTGCACTTTTTGATGAGTTGAGGGACTAATGGTAATGGATTTTTAGTTGAGTGACCATTGCTCCAATTGAGTTAAAGTTCAGGAACCATAGCTACAATTTACTCTTGTAAATTTCATCAAAATTCTTCAGCCACATCATGTCCATATACGCATGTTCGTCCATGATTTACCCAAAAGCATACTAATGAAGTTTCAAAAGTCTGTTAGACTTTCGGCCTACTGGACTTAAAGCAAATATGTAAAAAATAAGTCTTTACCGTCTACTAACCGATACATGCCAATCAAATTCATTAATAACTCATACAACAGAAAAATCTTTAATAACCAAAATATTTGTGTCTTTACTATAGTAGTGGAAAGGAGTTGAGCCCTTGCATGATAATATGGGTTCAAATTCCGTCGGTGGCTAATCTTAATATATATAATCTAACAAAATCTATCGTTTGACAAAAAAAATAAAAATAAAATCTTTAATTAGGTTTTCAAGATTCTAGGCCATCAAAAGCAAAACAGGGGTAAAATCGAAAATCAAATTGAGAAAATGAGAAAAGATAAATTAAAAACTTAAGAGAAATACATATTTAAATTTTGAGAGTGCTAATAACAGCTTCCTTCTTTTTCCTTTGTTAATTTTCACAATAGCAACTTGACAAAGTAGTAAAGGAAAGGCAATTAGTGTAGGATAGCTTCTTTGCCTACACCAGCAGCACTTAGACCATCTCCAACTGAAGAAGGGCCAGATGGCTCGTTTTAGCCATTTGGCCCTCCAAGAAATTAATACTTTAATTAACAGTGCAGAGCCATATTTCTTACTATCTCCAACCGAGAGCTAAAGGGTCATAGGGCTAGTTTTAGCCCTATCACAAAAAACTGTCTCCAACCGAGGGCCAAATGGCCAAACATAATTTATTATTTAAATTTAAAAACTACAACTTAAATTTAAAAACTACAAATTAAATTTAAAAACTACGTCAACTTAAATTTGTACGAAAAAATGAGAATTTTTTAATATTTTTTTTATGTTGGATAATTTTTATGTTCTATAATGTTGTTTCATATTGTTTAATGTTGTTTCATGTTACTTAATTTAATTTAATGTTGTTTCATATTGTTTAATGTTGCTTCATGTTACTTAATTTAATTTAATGTTGTTTAATGGCTTGGGAAGTTATAGGGAAAAAAAATAGAAGTTTAAAAAAAAATTGTAAAAAAATGAAAATGTAAAAAAATAAATAAATAAATAAAATAACGGCTAGCTAACGTCAGTTAGTTACCGTTGAGTTTGAAATTGTGACCCGGCCCGGCCCGAGGCTGGCTGGCTGGCTCATTTGGGTCGACCGGTTGGCCCTTTTTGTCTAGTGGGGACCACGAGCCCTTTAGTCTAGTCCTCGGTTGGAGACGATTTTCGATCTTCTGGCCTTCTGGACTTTTCGGTTAGAGATGGTCTTACCACATGATCTTGCTGAATGTATCTTTAATGTAGGTGAGGGATCAAATTGGTAGTTGGATTAATGAATGAATCATTGTCAAAGGGACCATAGTGAATTATCTATTTTACAACCCTTAATGGTATTGTCCAAATAATTACATGACTAATCGAGCTTCCTAGTCAATCTATATCGCTCAAGTCTATCTATACAACAATATTTTATTCTAAATGCAGAGACTACTGTTATAGGTGTTGTGTCACCTTTATTATGCGAACTGGACTGGATTGAAACATGCAACTTCTTCTCGTTGTTTTTCTTTTTGTTGATAAATCTAGGAAGTTTGGCAACGAAGTTTCTTAATACTTGGGGCTAGAGATGATTTATGTTGTAATTCTAAAACTTGCAAGGATACGTTATGTGATAAAACTTTTAAGGAAACGCTATTATGATTGAATGAGTTTAAATTTTAAGATTTACGTTTCTCTATTACACATATTTCAAAATTTAAATTCATTTAACGTAACAATGACAAAATAAAGTAATGAATATTACCGTCACTTCACTTGAAGATTAAACTAAAACTTAAGTAAAGAAATAATCAGTGCCTAACGTTTTTAAAACTTGTCGAGAAGCCTGAACATCTCACATTTACATGCGACCATTATTGTTGTTGTTTAATCAAAATCAAAATCACTATCAGAATGGTCTTCGATCTCGTACTGCATTGTACATTTTCTGCTTTGCCAAATTGCAAGTGCATGTGCCATGGGTCCTTTCTTGAGGACAATTGTTTGTTGTTAAATGGTCAACCCAAATTGTGGTCAAAAGAGGGGGACTCACATGCTCTCGTAGCAAGTATTTGACAGAAAAAGACTTATATAACACGCGTACAGCCATATAATATTTCATTTTAGTAATACAATGATAATAGATAAATTTTTATTATATGCATGACCTTTTACCATTAGACGGACATCACAGTAACGTTTTATCATCATTATAGAAGGTGCTTTGCTGAGACAATATTATAATAACAAAGAATTTCAATCATACTCTTCACATTTCTTCCATGTTAGCATTGTAAATTTCATCAAAATTCGTCAGCCACATCATGTCCATATACGTATGTTCGTCCATGATTTACCCAAAAGCATACTAATGAAGTTTCAAAAGTCTATTAGACTATTGGCCTACTGGACTTAAAGCAAATATGTAAAAAAGAAGTCTCTACCGTCTACTAACCGATACATGCCAATCAAATTCATTAATAACTCATACAAGAGAAAAATCTTTAATAACCAAAATATTTGTGTGCCTTTACCACAGTGGTGAGAAGAAGTTGAGCCCTTGCATGACAACATGGGTTCAAATCACGTTAGTAATTAATCTAACAAAATATATCGTTTGACAAAAAAAAAATATCTTTAATTAGGTTTTCAAGATTCTAGGACATCAAAAGCAATACAGGGGTAAAATCGATAATCAAATTGAGAAAATGAGAAAAGTTAAATTAAAAACATAAGAGAAGTACATATTGAAATTTTGAGAGTGCCAACAACGCTTCTTTCTTTTTCCATTGTTAATTTTCATACTAGCAACTTGACAAAGTAGTAAAGGCAAGGCAACTAGTGTAGGACAGCTTCTTTGCCTGCACCAGCAGCACTTACCACATGGTCGTGCTACAAAGATTCCGTCCACGTCCCGATCAACAATTAAAGTGCATAGTTTATGCTTTTTTTTTTTTTTTTTGAGAAACGGTACGATATTCATTAAAACAAAGAATATGTACAACCTGAGGATAGTATGCATAAGAGCAACTCCACCCATGGAGCCCTCCCCCTGGCAATTCACTATTCAATCCACCCTATTGAACAGTAACTGCCTTTAATGAATAGTAACTGTCATTAATGAACAGTAATTGCCATTTGCATCTCCACTCATCGAGCCCTTCCCCCTGACAATTGGTAATAAAATATTAATATTTTTTTCTCACCCAATCCATAAAATATTAATATTTTTCTTTAATTAACCGGTCCCTCCCTCTCTCTCTCTCACAGCCATGGAAGCCCAACTCTCTCTCTCTCTCTCTCTCTGACACAAAAAAAATAAAAAATTGCAAAGCCCTCGGGCCCCGTCGACTCCCCACCCCCCCTTCGCTCGGGCTCCCACCTTCGCTCGGCCTCCACACAACTGGAGCTCAGTCCACCGGGCCTCAGGCCCTTTCCTCTCCCCTGTCCCCCGAGCACTCCACACGGCTGGAGTTGCTCTAATGGGCCTCGATAAAAACCTTGTCGGGGATTTCAACCCGGTCGAAGGGAAAAAGAGCGTCCCGCACAAAGGAAACTATCCTCAGTTGAACCAATAACACTTACAAGCCCTCCTCCACTAGGACATCTAAGATCAAATCTGGAGGCTCCTCAAACCACACTATCTCTTGAGCACAACTAATGCTCATACGAGCAAGCCGATGCGCTGCCGAGTTGCCCTCTCGTTGAACATGGTTAACCCGTGCTTGGGTGAGCTCACTGAAGAGTCCTTTAATGTCGTTGATAATAGGCCCAAGTAAGGAGAAATCTTCCCCCTCATTCTTCACAGCCGCCATCACCAAACTAGAAACTCCCTCGAGAATAATTCGCCACCCAACAGGATAGTTGTTTTTTACCAGCAGAATTGCATGTCAAAGTGCAATCAACTCTGCATGAAAAACCGATTTGATCATCTCACAGGGCCTGCTGAGGCCGCAACAAAATGCCCCATATGATTGCGCACCATCACCCCAAAACCCCCACGGGAGCCATTTCGACTCCAAGCCCCATCGAAATTACATTTAACCCAGTCAACTTCCGGCCACTTTTGGACCTCTCGGCAATTCTTTCTAGCGGCCTTCTTATGCCACTTTTGGAACTCGTTCAGCCACCCTTCGCCATGCAAAACTACTTCTGCGGCTGAGTCGAGCGGCCAGTCCAAAGCCTCTCATTCCTTTGCTTCCATATAGCCCATAGTAAGACCATGCACAATTCAAACCCAGAAGCTGGAAGTTGCCGAGCCAAGTTAGACAACCAGTATACTAGAGGAAGGTTACGGGCCTGCTCCACCCTTAGCCCCAAGCTTTGAAACCACACTGCCCTAGCCAAACTGCAATCTCTCACCGCATGTTCAATAGATTCAACTGTTCCACCACAAACCACACAGACATCTTCATTTAATAATCGCCTCTGACTAAGATTAGACCTTGTAGGAAGTGCATTCAAACACGCTCGCCATACACAAATCTTAACCTTCCCTGGGACACATGTATTCCACAACTTCTTCCAAAATTCCCCATCCACACCACCCAGAGAGGATGACGAAGTCGCTATGGAACCTCCACTAGCTGCATTAAGTGTCCGAGCTACATGGTAGGCACTTCGCACCGTAAATTTTTCATTCCTCTCACAGTGCCATATTCGACGGTCCTCCACACTCCTGAGGCTAAGAGGAAGACTCCTAATTAAGTCCACTTCCTCTGGAGAAAACAACTCATAGAGCAACGGGACATTCCATCGCTTAGGTTCGCACCCAATAAGCTCGGCCACCTCATAGTTTATGCTTATTAGTGTTTCATCTAACAATGATTTTATTCGGACACATAAAACTAATACATTTTATTTTTATTTTTTAAAATAAAATCTATCCATGTTGGAGAGCGTCAGCCATTATTTTTCCTGGAAACTCCAAATAATGGAACGTATCTTTACCAAAAAGAGAGGATTTTATTTTGGTGAGAACAAAAAAGCAAGGTAAAGGAATGCATCTTTTATGGAAATAGATGATGAAAATTGCATCTCCACCGGAGAAAGAAATTGTGATCAGCATATCAAAAATATGCTGCATCCTTGCAAAATTTTCATGTGTATTGAAACTTGACATACGAGAAGGCAACTGAAATACCCTTATCTACGGCGACCAGGATTAAAACTTGAATGTAGAGAAGGGCACGCTATCATTGGCAAACTAACATGACCAAACCCACATTTGCAACGTTAGAACGGTTAGCCCAACCGGTTGCATTAGCAGCTAAGCTAGCCGCTTCGCTTCACTAAAATTCTTTCATTTGCGTTGTATTATCCTCTGCGCTGGCTTCGTTTGTTCTAATTGTTGGTAGGAAGACCAGCTAGGTTAAGTTCCTCGATCGATTCGACTGATTCGAAATCATCGATTCGATTCCAACTGCATCACATTGTATGACATCAGTTGAGATTTTTGGGTTCATGATGTTTGAGTCTCGTTGTTTTGCACGCATACTGGCAGTGTAATGTGAATCTTTCATCCCCTCTTTCTACTTTACCCATGGCCCGAGCTCCACTCCCTCACCTCCTTCTCCATCAACTGCAAAGTATAAAAGCAAAACCTTGATTTACGCAGTGCGAATCTATTTGGGAACAAAACAGAGAACTTCAATTTCGACCCTCGAGCCATCTCAACCACGATCGACACCATGGATCGCTTCTTGTCCTCATCACCTGGCCCGCCTTCTACCTCTCACAAATCCCCGTCGTTCTGTAGAAGAAGACGCTGCAATTTTTATTTTTACTTTGGGTAATAGACATCGTTTTGGCTTTAAATAAGTATCAGAATTCTTGTTTTTTTCTTTGAGTAATAGACTGCGTGGTTTTGGCTCTTACACGGCCTTGATCTTCACCATAGGTAAAACAAGGTGATGCTATCGGAAGCAGAGACATGAGTGATGAGTGCAAGCGAGCGAGTGAGCATAAGTAATCATCTTGTGAATTAAACCGCACAAATCACAACAGTCTACATGCTAATCAGAAGAGAAGGCATTTTAAGGGATGCTAGTCAAATGAAATCCTAGCAACTTGCATTCCGAATGTTGCACGAAACCCAAACAATAAACATCCAAATTGGCATCACACAGGTTCCAAATTCTAACAGACCAGATGCAACGCCATAGCATTGTTTCACAGATCAAACAAATCATCCCCAACAACTAACATGGCTCCGGAATTCACAAACCAAACTATAATTCAAAACCTAACCAAAACTGATAGTAACTCAAGAGAACACAAACATTGTCAGCAGCAAGAATACTACTGCAATACTATCAGTTCCTACCAACAATCTTCACCAAAACGATTAATTAACAAAATCACATAATAAAACATTGCATCCGCATTCGTTCCATAGAAAACCCGAAAAGCAAAGAAAATTAGCAATAGTTTCCTTCCTACTTCAAATACTATAACATTAAAAATCTTCCAGAAAATTAAGGGAACGATAACTTGGGATTTTAAGCAAAACCCATCATTCTCTAAACCCTGATTAGTACCTCCTGGGACCACCACGCCCGAACCCGCCGAGGTTCTGAGTCTGAGCTTCCGGGTCGACCCGCTTGACCCCAGGCATGTCAGCCATGCCGAGAGAGGAGAGCATGTCGAGAGTTTCCTTGTCCACGGAGATCTCGTCGGTCTTGATAGCGGACTCTTCGGGGACGAAGTCCATGCGGCGCTCGCGCTCCTCCTCCTGCAGCTTTAGGGAGATACCGCGAACCGGGCCCTTCTGGATCCGCTTCATGAGGTGGGTAGAGAATCCGGCGATCTTGTTGCGGAGGCGCTTGGAGGGGATGATGGCGACTTCTTCCAGGATCTTCTTGTTGGTGTGGAAGTCCAGGGTCATGCGCGAGTAGTATCGCTCGATAACCTGGCGAGATGACTTCTTCACCGTCTTTGTGCGAACGCGGCCCATGGTGGCGGAATTGCACGGTGGGGTTGGGAGGAGACGGCGGCTGGTGAATGTGTGTGTGAGGCGAGGAGAGGGTAAGAGATATAGGAGGCTAGGGTTTTGGATATATATTGGAAAGTCTATGAAATGGTGTTGGCTGGTTTATATGGGCTCTGGGCCTTGTTCAGATTTTTGGGCCAATGTATTGTGAAATTGGGCCTCATATTTTATGAGTATTTTTGAAAATATTTTTAAAATTACTAAAAGCGTTTTTAATTACGATTTGCAAAAATATTTAAAAGTTCTTATAGATTGGAAGATCTCATTGAGAACATATTTTATCGGCTCTTCTGCTTGCAAATCCTCGTCACTGCAACATAATTTTGAGAGTAACGTGCCAATTTGGCAGTGCAATTATGTTTCTTCTCTCTTTTTTTCCGTCTGTTAAACACCCCATTAGACATCGTTCCAATTTGACATTAATTGCTTAATTCTGAATTCTATATATCAGTTTTGTACCAAGAAAATTCCAAATCATTGGCCATATGTCAGTAGACTCGCTACAATTTTCAATTCACAGAAGGTAGGCCTACCTTTCACTTGATAGAGACTTATTAGGGATTGTGTGTGTGCGCGCGCATATAATACCATTTAAGTTGGGCCCTTTACCAGAAATCACACGCTACTCGACTCGACTGTGTACACCGTGGAAGTCTTGCTGTTAGTGACATTTACACAGTGGTCTCGTGAGACTTCAAGACGCCACCCATAGTTTCAACAAGCTGATATTATCTCTTTATGGATTATCTGTCACATCATAATTTTAGCATATTATTTTATAATGTTGGCACGAGAATTGTGTTAAAAGCATGAGGTGTCGGAGAGTTCATGGAGAGTCTCACTCCTTATCATTTCTCACGTGACCACGTTATAAAATATTGTACCAAAAATATGAGATGACGGAGAATCCATAAAGAGTCCTACTTTAAAAAAGTCTTCTTAGCATTTTTTTTTTCTAATTTTTTTTAATACATCAATATTTTTACTCTAAGGAGAATGAGAGTTTTGCTAAATCACATAATGAGTAACCTAATTTGCATCAAAAATATGTTATTGTACTACTCACTAAGTATTCATATCAATCATAGTTTCAATAAAGTGGCCCATAGTTTTAACAAGGTGACACCGCCCATAGCGATAAAGTACTTTATCACTTTATGTTAAATGTTTCAAGTCGCCCTTCTTAATATAGGGAGTAGAATTAATAAGTGGTCACTAATTGGATCAAAACAAAATAAGTGGTCAATAAAATTTTCAAATACACTAATGCACCTAGACCAAACAAATATTACTAGTGCCATTACATGTACAACTAGCTAGGGGTGGGCATAAAAACCGCCAAATCGCAAAATCGGATCGAACCGTATGAAAAAAAACCCGAAAAGAACCATGTTGACCGGAAAAGTCCAGTTTGAGTCAAAAACCAAACCGGACCGTTCAAACCGATTCCGATTCCGGTTTTGAATGAACAAGAATCGGCCAGAACCGAACCGAACCATTTTATTAATAATAAATTAATTAATTATATATATACACACATGACATGGTATAATAGGTTGAAAAATTAGTTTCACCAAGTTAGTTATGCTGGAGTTCCCCTTGAACAACAAACTTCAGGGAATAACCTGTTAAAGGAGGAGTTTGGGAGTTCTCAGCCATTTCAAACAAATTGGCAGGTATTTAGAGCATGTTTGGTATTCTACTTGAATCCAACTTTTTAAACTCAAAAACAATTTTCAAGTTTTAGGTCTTAAAAACTTGTTTGGTAGGATTATTTTTTAAAACTGATCTCAAGACTAACTCAAAAATATAGTCTATTATCTAAAAACATAAAAAGTGAGTTTTTTAAACTTAAAACTCACTCATTTATTTTATCTCCCTCATTCCATCTTACTCCAAATCCATTTCTTTTCCTCTTTCTCTCACCCCCTTCTTTTTTTTTTTTTACCTTTTTCGTCTCTCCTCCAACCCGCTCTCTTTATTCTCTCGGTTCTTTCTCTCACTCATCTTCCTCTCTGTCTCCTCTGATCATCTCACTCCTTTTTCTTTCCTCCGATCATCTCTTACTTTCTTTCATCCTCTCTCCTCTTTCTCTCTCGACTTCTTCTTTTTGGGCATATTGATATAGATAATTGCTGAAATGAGGTGCAATGCTTCTTCCATGTGTATGCCCTGGGTTTTTAAGTTTTATTGGCATGCTCCTTACTTTTATACTTGAGATTTTTTTACATATTTTGGTTTTGCTGCTTCTCGGTTCCCACTTAATTAGTTTTACTTTTACATTTGTTCTTTGGTATCTGTCTTCCAACTCAATTTCAATAATTGAGTAAGGCTACTATCAAATGTTATATTGTCTCTATTTACGCTTAGTATTCGGAACCGTAAACCGGCAAGAACCGAACCGTACGGTTCTAATAATAAATTTAATCGGAACCTCACCAAACCGCACCGTGCCCACCCCTACAACTAGCATGTATTTTCTTACTATTTTACATTTTTTAAAGAAAAAAAGGGACTAGATGGTCGTTTCGTTACGACAAGCCACCATTGTGTGATTCACCAACGTCAGGAATCGAACCCAGAACGCGCTGTGTGCAATACGAGCTTGGAATTCATCACAACCTCTAGGTTAGACTACATTGTAGTTTCCGTCTATCACTAAGTAAGTTTAAACCTTGCATTGCAATTTTTATTTTGTTATAGTCAAATTAATCACATATATAAAGAGAGTGAGTTCGGGTGTCAAGTTAACCATTATGACTCAGAATTTAGATCTCGAATTTTTATGTAGCCCAATACTCAATATTTAAATCCTAAACCATAAACTCCACCCCAACGCAAAACAAAAACCATTACAAAACCTTAAACTCAAATCACCCCTAAACTCCTAATACTCATTCTAAAACCCTAAACCACTATTTCACATATTAAATCAATCCAAGTCTTAAGTCATATGCTTCTACAAATATTTGCTGTTTTTTTGTCCCTATGTTCCAGGTTGTTCATAAAATCAAGGCTACTAGAGTTGTCCTCCTCAAGTGGCAGAAGGTGGTCTTTCAAGCTAAAAGAGAGGAGATAAATGACATCCGCTCGAAGCTCGGCTTCATCCCCGCTCAACCTTTATCGGAGGTGTCCTTAGCGGTGAGGTCGCATTTAATGAAGCGTCTGGATGCTCTTCTAGGACAAGAGGAGACCTATTGGTGCCAGTGGTCTCAGTCTTTTTTACTACGGCAAGGGGACAGGAACACCAGTTTTTTTCATCAACGGGCCAAAAACCGTAAAGCAAACAACTTTATCAAAAGGCTGATAGACAAGAACGGCTCTTGGCAATCCGATAATAGAGGTATTGAGACCTCGGTCCTGAGTTATTTCGAGGACCTTTTCCCAGCTGGTCCGCTAAAGGATCGAGAGGAAGTCCTCTAGACCATCAATCGTCGGGTGACTCCTGACATGAATATCAGTTTGGACTTCCAGTGTCGGCTGAAGAGGTTCGGGTGGCCATTTTTAGCATACACCCCCTTCTTCTATCAGCATTTTTGGCCCATTGTTGGTCTGGATGTGACAACCGCCATCCATTGTCTTTTCCAGTCGGGCAAAATTCTCAAGCAGATAAATTTCACCCATATCTGCCTTATTCCCAAAATGAAAGACCCTAAGGATATTTCCCAATTTAGACCTATTAGTTTCTGCAATGTGGTCTTTAAAATTGCCTCAAAGGTAATGGCGAATCGGCTAAAAGGGATCCTCAACCATATCATTTCTCTTGCCCAGAGGGCGTTCGGCCCTGGTGGATTAATAGCAGATAACTCCCCACTGGCTTCGGAGATTTCTCATTCGCTCATTAAGCGTCGTCAGGGTAAAAAATGGGTTCTTATCCCTCAAGTTGGACATTAGCCATCTTATCTCGCATGGGGTTCTCCCTAAAATGGACAAACCTAGTCCTGGAACTAGTGTGCTCGGTCTTGTACTCCTTCGTAGTGAATGGGCGTCCTATAGGTTACCTTCACCCCTCTCGCGGGATCCGTCAAGAGGACCCTATCTCTCCTTACTTGTTTTTGCAGTGTGCGGAAGGGTTATCGGGCCTTATCTCCCAAATTGAGGTTGAAGGTAAAATCCAAGGGATCACGATCTGTTACGGAGGCCCTACTATGAACCATTTGCTTTTCGCAGATGATAGTTTGCTATTTTGTCGCGCTAATGAATCGGCATACCACCAGATTACTGAGATCCTCTTGTCCTACGAAAGTGCCTTGGGTCAGAAAGTCAACCTCCAGAAGAGCGAGGTCTACTTTAGCCGCAATATCAAAAAACCCATCCGAGGCAAGCTAGCTACCTTGCTAGGCGTTCAGATGGTCTACCAACATTTAAAATACCTGGGCATGCCAACTTATGTGGGAAGAAACAAAAGCCAATGCTTTGCATACATCAAAGAACAGATGTGGATGAGACTCCAAAGCTGGAAAAGAAAGATTCTTAGTGTTATTGGTAAAGAACTTCTCATTAAGTCTGTTGCCCTAGCCATTCCCTTTTACACTATGAACTGCTATCTCCTACCAAAGTACTACTGTGATGCCTTAAATAGGCTGATTGCTTCCTTCTGGTGGGATGACATTGAAGGAATGAAACGAACGTACTGGCTTTCATGGGAAAAACTTTGCATCCCGAAATTCGAAAGGAGGTCTGGGCTTACGGAACTTGTATGCTTTCAACCTCAGCGTCCTAGCGAAACAAGGGTAGAGAATCATCATGAATCCTGCCTCTCTGGTTTCTAGGGTTCTCAAGGCAAAGTATTTCCCTAACGGATGATTCCTCGAGGCCACGGTGTCGCCTTGATGCTTCATACTCCTGGAAAAGTATTTGGGTAGTGAGGGATATAATATCTAGGGGTTCAAGGTGGCAAGTGGGCAGCGGATCCTCAATAAGAATTTGGAGGACCCTTGGGTTCCTTTGTCTGGTCGATCATAATTTTCACTCCAAAACCGACCAATTCACCTCTTCGTATGGTTAGTGAGTTGATTGACCCTATAGCCAAAGTGTGGAATCTCGACCTCATTTTTGGACTCTTATCTGCTCGAGAGGTCAACGCAATCCGGTTCATCCCCCTGAGCCTTCGAAGTCCAGCAGATTTACTATCATGGCACGTCGAGAAGAATGTGAGATTCTCAATAAGGAGCGCCTATCACCCTTCTCGGGAGTGGCTCTATCCAAGCAATGCGGGGTCCTCATCCTCAAACGCTTTCGGGATATCAACCTTTTGGTCCAAGATATGGCACGCAAAGGTTCCCCCAAAGGTCAAAATATGCATATGGCGCCTTTGTAATGACATTATCCCTACCAAAGTAAACTTGGCCAAGCGCCACATCACGACTGATCTGCCGTGCATGATGTGCAACCACCCTGAGGAAACAATCCTTCACTTACTGAAGGAATGTCCCTTCAGCTAAATGTGCTTGGTTATCGTCCCACCTTGGATGCCCTCTCCGGGACTCATATCCCCTATCTTTCCTCTCTTGAGCCATGGACACTGCGAGTATGCTAAAATCTGAAATGTTTGATCCTTTATGATGATCTGCTGGGCACTTCGGGGAGCTAGAAACGCAAAGCTTTGGAGTTATAAATGTGATCCTCTGGACATCGTAGTGCTCCGAGCTACTCAGTGGTGGCTCTCCTTTCTCTCGACGAACGAAAGAGTGGTCCCTACCCCCTTGCAAGGTTTGGCAAAATGGTCCTACCCTCATTCGGGTCACCTCAAACTCAACATTGACGCCTCCTGGAACCAGGTCAATAGCTCAGGTGGCTATGGTTTGATAATAAGGGATGATTTAGGAGGCTTCTTAGCTGCCAAATGTGGAAGCTTCCCTGATATTTTCTCCCCCTCCAATCAGAACCAATGGTTGTTAGAATTGGTTTGATCTGGGCGTACGAAAAGGGGTTTTCTAATATCCTTTGTGAATCAAATTCGCTTCAGTTTGTCGAAGCCTCGCAGCAACTTTGGTTAACTGATCTTCTCTTGGTCAATTAATCGAAGACATCAAGTTGCTGGCTCCGGTGGTCACTGAAGCTCCTATCACCCACGTTTGTCGTCAAGCCAATGTCGGGGCTCATAGACTTGCTCGTCTCGGACTCTCAATCAATCAGTGCGTTAAATAGGCGGAGCATCCCCTTAGTATTATTATCGACATATTAGCAACGGATTGCCCCACATCTGTGTACTGTGTAACCCTTGAATGTACTGTTTTCTCTTTGAGATGAATGAAATTCACTATCGATTCCTTCAAAAAAAAAAAACGAGAATAACCCTTTTTTTGGTCAATTGAATGGCACCCCAGTTTGGCTGAGAAGATGATTAAAAAGACAAATCAATATCAATACAAAAATAGAACCAACCAACCATTCTTTTGGTAGGCAGAAAAGAAGACGTATACGAAAATGCAATAAAAATTAACTGGTTATAACCAAAGAATTGGTAAATCCATGACGTCATGGAGGCATGGACTTTCCTGATTCACCCCCCCCCCCCCCCAAAATTCCAAACCCAGCAATCTGCATCAAGAAGAACTTACATGTAATGGGTAAATAGCTAACGTAACGTCCCGTCTAATAATACAATTTGTGATATTATGTTATTGAATTGGAACACCACATGACAGCAAACCTATTTTATACGAGTTACTCTCGTAACCCCTCCCACTAACCTTGAAAGAGATGTGTCTAATTTCATTTCTTTTCTTCTAATTCACACAAGGAAACTGACACCCCACCTCACTCCTTGTATACCTCTCATCTTCTTTTTCAATTCTGTCAAGCTTCATGAATTTCCTCAACACTAAATCCTCTTTAATGGCAGTCATCAAACACAGAAAGCTCTTCCCATCTGCACCAATTTCCACAAACCAAACTGATTGTCCAGACTTTTGCGGCCCCGATTGCACGTACGACTGTTACCCTTATGCTGATTTCTACACACCACCACCACCACCACCAACTTCAGTTATCGATCAAACCAACCAAAACCACCATATCTCACCTTATGTGGTGCTCTTAGTATCTTTGCTAGCCAGTTTTTTCCTTCTTATTGGGTACTATATTATTGTGGTGAAGTCTTGCACTAGTTGGTGCAGTCACAGAAGTAATGGATCTTCACCCTCTCAATCTACCAGCACGGATGAAGAGTTGCTTGCAGATCAAGTAGACCATCCAATCTGGTTCATCTCCTCCGTTGGTTTGCAACAGTCAATCATAAATTCAATTTCAGTTTGTAAGTACAGGAAAGACGAGGGCTTGATCGAAGGGACCGAGTGTTCGGTTTGTTTGAATGAGTTTCGAGAAGATGACACCCTAAGGCTGTTGCCAAAGTGCAATCATGCTTTCCACATTCCTTGTATTGACACTTGGTTGAGGTCCCACACGAATTGCCCGATATGCCGCGCTAATATTGTGAGAGAGACTCAGATCAGTGCTTCAGCAGACACAAATGGAGAACCCCAGATGGAGAATTCTGAGAGTGAAGGTGAAATAGGTGCAAATAATCAGGTGGGATATCAAGACGTTTGCGAAAACAGAGCTCGGGTGGATGATGAAGGTGAAAATATGCCAAAGCAGGAAATAAATTCAAATGAAAATTGGGTTCTTGAAAGAAGGTCTATCTCAATTATTTCCTCATTGGCTCCAACAAAGTTAGTCATCAAAGTGCAGAATGCTGAGAAAATGCATTCGGACCTTGCTCGAAAGCGTCATTCTCCGATTAGGCAATGTCTACATATAAGCCCTATTTTGATGAAACGGTCTTTGAGACGTAAGTGGAGCAAAATTTCAGTTGTTCCCCTGTAAAGTTTGTTTAATTGTGTGAGATGTTTGTACTGTAATATACAGATTTCTTGTTTCTTGACATGGAAAGTGACATTTTATTTGAAATTCTGACTAGTCGAAAAAGGAGATTGGAGCACCAAATGCAGAATCCAATTGCTGTCTGCAGAATAATGCTCAAGAAAAGTAAAGCTACATGTGGCTCATAAGAAATTTATAACCAAGTTAACCGAAGTCCGAAGTCCATCCATTAATCACTTACTTATTTTATTTTTTGATACACCAAAAGGAAAAGTGGAGAGCATCTAATCATAGTACTTTTTTGTACATGGTGTTTTCAAAAAGCAGAACATAAAAATGATCTTCTATAGTGCAACCAAAACGTAAAAAATGAGCCAATTTCCAGTCCAAGCTAATCTAAAAGGAAAGGAAAAATGATGTACAATAATGCTCACTAAACAACTACTGATACCTACATGTGGAATGTGAGGATTATAACTACAGAATTCCTTCTAGAAAGTGATAGTGTTGGAAGCTGCCAACAAACAGTGAGTGTGTGTGAGAGTTGCGCGAAAAACTAACTTCTTAACCAAAAGATTGTACACTAAGGCCTCGTTTGGCACGCCGTATAAGACCATCGGATAGTATTAATAGTACGAAACGAATGTTTGGTGAGCTTCGTATTAAATAAGCACTGAATTATTTAATTCAGGCTCACTTATTTTATACACCTCCCGCCCGCTTGTTTATCCCAACCAAAGCCTTCGGATAATTAGTCGGGTAGAATGGCTCTCCTGGCTTACTCCGTCCCTCTCTCTCGCTTCTTCGTCCCTCTCCTTCTCTCGCAGCACTCACCTTCCACTCTCCCACATCACCTGCACTCTCTTGTCTGGATCCCAAGTTCATCATTACCTTCTTCTTCTTTTCTCTCTATGTTCCTCCCTCCTTACACACGCACACACACCTCCCACCTCCTCCGTTCGCCTTCGATCTCTGACAAGTGACAACAAAACCTTCCATGGGTTGAAGGAGGAAGACGATGATTCGAATTCTTCCGATCTGGGTTTTGACGAGGAAGGGAGCGGGCTCCGACGAGGACGGGGATAGCAATTCGGATCTGGGCTCCGAGGAGGAGCCTGTTGGTTTATTACCATTGAAAATATTCAATCTGGGATTTTAATTTTGGTTGGTGAATCGATGAGTGGGTTCATATGGAGGGTGGGATTTGATAAGTTATAGTAAATATTTCTGTAAGTCTGTAAATATTATTTTGGGTATTTTACCATTTGGAAGAGAATTACTCCGGCGTGGGACACAGGTTTACTGTCAAATCTTGTTCTTATGTTCAATGCATCTGGTTCTTATGTAGAAACCCCAAATCTTGTTCTTATGTTCAATGCATCTGGTTCTTTAGCATGTATTTTCCGAATCATCCTGCCAAATAACAAAAGGCATGAAATTGATTATGAATGCTTTTTGAATGAGTTGCCTTGCCTTGCTGAGCATTTTCACATGATTGCCTCTTATTATGCAGGTTGTGTGGGCAGCTAATGACTTGCCTTCTATCAATGATGTAACTTACACTGAACTGATTGAGATTATATCAATGAAGTAACTTCTCTTTTCTTATCCGGTTTAGTACCAAACACGATATAAATAATACGGTCATTAGTCCGATACTGCACCAAACGCCCGACTAATTTAGTCAGTACTATCCGGTGGCTATTTATCCTATCCGACAGAAATAGTCAGTACAGTCCGAGCTGCCAAACGAGGCCTAAGTGGGATGTTGGTTCGGTTAAGTTATTTTTTGTGCCCCAAGCGAACTAGGACTTACAATTCAATGTGAATTTGGGTGAAATGTAAATGAAAGAGAAAAAGAAACTAAAACGAGAAACAAAATGTAATCATTTTATGATAGAGTCAAGATTACAAATATTTACAAAAGTAAAATCTGGAGGAGTCCACCGAGGTCTCTAGGGTCAGACTGGACAAAACAGGAAATATTGCCTCATAGAGGTGATCAAGGTAGTTGAAATTGCACGTCAACCAAATTATAACACGGGGTCGCAGAGTTATAAAAGTTTTAGATCCCAGGGTCGTAGGCAGTATTTATTTCGAAGGTAGGCTTTGAGAGTGTAACTGAAGAGCTAGAGGTTTTGCTAAAGAGCAATTTGGGTTTGTACTGAAGAGCAGTTAGGTTGATTAAAGAATCATTGAGGTTCATATAATCGTAGAGATTGCATTTGAGGAAGATCCTGAGCTTGAAGGCCTTTGGTTATATCTATAGGCAGTGAAGAAAGAGCAACCTCAACCTTTAACGCTGAGCTGAAGCACAGACAGATCGGTCATTTGGCTCTAACGATGACTATAATTCTTGATTGGTGGCCTTCAGCTGTGTCTTGTGGCGCTTCACACGATTATTGTGGTGGCATCAGCATGTTGGATGACGTGTTCCTTGGCATTTAGGGAGGCGAAATATTTCCGGGCTTGGTTGTCTGCACGCAAACACGCTTCGGGAAGAATCATATCCAAGCCCTCGAATGGTTTGAGATGAAAAGAGTTGGTCGTCCGAGCCCTAAGATAGGATCCTAGCTTAGGTTTCGAAATTGGTGGGCCAGAGTCGCACGACTTTATGTAATAAAAATTGTTTGATCCCACAACAAGCGATTTTTTTTTTTTTTTTATATTTTTTTTATATTTATGGCCCAAACAATAATATAATTAAAAGAAATAGTAAACTAAATGAGCCAACTTCTAGTCGAGACTAACACTAATATGAAGAGGTTGGGAGAATTGTGAACTATCAGAAACTGGAATGAGCATACAAATCAATGTAGAAGTCAAGGATTGAAATACGATTGATAATATAATCAATGTAGGAGTCTAAAGTGCGCGTTACTTATACACTATAACCATTGGTAGCCTGCATGAAACCTCTCTTCGCTGAGGGTGGTGGCTGCATTTTCTTTTTTTTTTTTGTTAAAATCAAACTTGGACTGATCTCATTTATTGATTATATTCGCCACACTACTAATTCAACGCTCAAAAATTAGTTAAGTTGGCTTTATTTTTTGGGAGTTTTAACGAAACACTCCTGGTACTGTTCACTTTTAACGAAAAACCACATTTTTACCTTTACCTGGTACTATTCACTATACCTTTAAAAATGGTTTTTCGTTAAAAGAGAAGTTTTTTTGACTTTTCGTTAGTTTTCCTTTATTTTTTTGGCATGAGTCCTTTTGATTTGAACTTCTTTTTTTTTTTTAATCAAACGAGATTTTGTTAGATTAGTCACCAACGGAGTTCGAACCCACATCGTCATGCAAGTACTCAACACTTTTCCTTTAATTTGATATTATTCGCGATATGCTTCTTGAAAAATATAACTTCTCTTGATTATCAATTATACAACTACCGTTTCTCTTAATAAAAAGATGACAGATGTCTCATGATCATTGGTTGTCATAATCACTGCCACGTTAGCCAAAGTTGTTAAAATATTTGTTACATGTTAAGTGATGTTCGTTGGTTAATTCATTACAAGTGAGCTTCTGTTGTGCTTAGTATATTAGGAATTACAACTCACAAATGTACGTAATCAGTCAGTCATCTTTTTTAGAAATATAGAAACCTCAGTTCTTCTCTAAACTTTTCTCTAGCTGTTCATCTTTATCAATTCTTCATTGTTCTTTGGTTTTTCTTCAATGTAGTTAATAACTATTTTCTCAGGTGAGTTCTAGACGCAGCTAAAATATTGGGTAAATTACATTTTACCCCCTCAGGTTTGAGGTCGATTTCAATTCTTTACAACATCTTTAAAACATTTCAATTTCATACATCTGTTAGAAAATCTGTTAAGTAAACCATTAAGTGATGACATGGAAAATATGGGGTCCCCATTTGTGCTGACGTGGCTGCCACATTTGTGCCACGTGGCTAAAAACTTAATAAAAATTTTAAATATTAAAATAATTATTTAAAGAAAAGTTAAAATTTAAAAAATAAAAAAAACCCAGATCCCCTTCTTCCTCAGAATACCCACCCGTGCTTACTGTCCCACCCCTCATCACCCACATTTTCCCCCTTCCCCCATCCCCCATCACCCACCCCTTCTCCCACCACCTACCCCATCCCTCCATCACCTACCCCTTTTCCCACCCCCCCCCCCCCCCAACACTCTTTCTCACCACCCCCCCCCCCCAAAACCTCAATCGATCAGGTCGGAACATAATCTCTATTTTCTTAGTAGCAGCAGTAGATCAAAGGAGCCTCTGAGCATCAAGGATGCCATGTTTCAGCAGCCGTTACTCAAGCTAACTTTAGTTGACATTCTTGAAGCCACCAACAACTTCAGCAAGACAAACATAATAGGAGACGAAGGCTTTGTAACTTTGTACAAGGTCACACTGTCGGATTTGAAAACAATCGCGGTTAAGAAGCTAAGCGAGTATAAAACTCAGGGCCATCGAGAATTCATCGCTGAAATGGAAACCTTGAGGAAGGTAAACCACCAGAATCTCGTTCCATAACTCGGGTACTGCTCTCTTGGCGAGGAGAAGCTCCTTGTTTACGAGTATATGGTAAATGGAAGCCTGGACATTTGGCTGAGAAATCGGATTGGGATCATGAAGTCCTAGATTGGGACAGACGTTTCAAAATCACAATGGGTGCAGTATACGGCCTTGCTTTTCTTCGAGTGATTAGGCTGAAAATGAGGGAGAGTGTCAGAGTGGTGAGAGAGAAAGAGTGTTGGGGGGTGGAAGAAGGGGTGGGTGATGGGGAAAAGGATGGGTGAAGGGGTCGGCACGGGTGGGGATTCTGGGGAAGAATGGGATCTAGGATTTTATTTTATTTTATTTTTAATTTTAACTTTTCTTTAAATAATTATTTTAAAATTTTTATTAAGTTTTTAGCCACGTGACACAAATGTGTCAGCCACGTCGGCACAAATGGGGACCCCATATTTGCCGCGTTATCACTTAACGGTTTACTTAACAGATTTTCTAACTATGATTTGGATTTTCTGCTAGACTTCAGGTCCCCTCTCCGTTCTAAAAGAAAAAAAAGGCAAGTATAATCCATAGCTAAGACCTAATAATAAAAATGAGCTAGCATAAGCACTAAGTAAGAAAGCTACCTTGTTTAGATCCAGACTAACTTAGCTTGAATCATGGCTTGCCGTTTCGGGGCTCGATGCTGCCTTCCATTCTTTGTTCATTCTTTTGAGATGTTATTTGATCAGGAATGGGACTGAGAGATCCCGCCCACATTTCGTCTTCATTGACCGAGTAGCTGTGGACAAAGACCAAAGGAACGAGACCAATCTCACTCATTTGAATCCCCATTGGTGAGAAGACTTACTATCATCCCAGAAAGTGATCAAGGAATGGAAAATAACATTTAAGATCGAAAGCAGTTGATGATCGGTTACCATGACGTGACACACTATTGACAACATTAAAATATTTGTGGGAAGTTCGAAACTTCCATAGCCTGAACTGGTCAAGTCTGATCCTCTTTCTTGGTGTTCCTTCACAGACTCATCATGTACCTTATTTTATTACGACGTATCTTTCTTGTCTTGATTGAATACATCATTAAAACAATTATGCGAGGGGTCTACTACGTCAATTGCGTAACGAGTTGGACAAGAGACGCATGAGCAGCACCATGTGAGATTCTCATCCTGACGTGAAGCTCAATCTCTATTCATTAGTTCAGCGCTTAGATGTAGAACTGGATCATATATGGGTCAAGAGATCTTCAATCTGCAATTATATTTTTTTTTTCTCCAACCTTCGATGATCTTCCTCTAGGAAAATCATCGAAGTCAAGAAAAGAAGAAGTGATGGGCCAGGCAGTAATGCTAGGTCCGAGGAAGAGACCTGTAGTTTTGGAAAACCTGTCGATCCATCCTGATTAACTTACGCAATTTCTTAATAGAGAGAAGACTTAGATCGGAGAAGAGCAACACTTTTCTTTTTAACAGAAATCAGTGATGAATGGGGCAGAGCTGCTACAATAGCTTCAAGCAGGAGCTGCTTTATGTATTGGAGCAGAGGTGGTAGTTCAGACAGCAGCAAAACCAGGACCAGCAACTAGGGTTGTTTTGTTCACAGAGCAACCGTCTTTCCCTATTAAGCGGATAAGACTGGTTACATGTCTGATCCGGTAGGGATGGTTCTTCTCAACAGATTAAGCTACTTATTATAGGTAGGGTATTGAACAACGGGTGGCAACTTGCCTAATAAGAAAAATCGCCAAGTGAAAGAGCTCTTGTTTTAGTAGCTAAGGAGTTCTAGTTGTAGCTAAGAGTTGCTAACAACTATGAGTTCCGAGTTGACGAGATCATAAACAAATTTGTTTGGGACTGGTGACACATGTCCCACACCCCTCGTTGTAGTAGACGAAGATGGTCACTTAGGATAGGTAGATAACCCTGAACCTTAGAAAGTCGCGGGCGATGACACTACGAGAGAACCGCTTAGGATGGCGTAAGAGACTCAAGCATCTCTTTCTTCAATTTGGGTTTGTGCATTTGTCTTCAAATAGGTCAAGGGTTTAGACAAGAATTTCTTTAGCCAAAGAAGCTTGGACACATGCTCCAATAAAGCTAAGAAGACTAGCTACGATGTGGGCACCAAATCCACTCAGTGAGGTCGGGCAAGACTTTACGTCCGATATAGTTGCGTCAGACATTTGTCATACTTAAGTAGTGGGATAAACTCCTTCATACGGAAAGATAGGAGATGTTTAGCCAGTACAAGCTGTGTTTGTTGCACCCATCCATGTGGAGTAGCCAGGAAGAGGTTCTAAAGGAACGAAGGTACTTAACCAAAGGAAGTCTTTTCAAGTACGGTAGACACTAGACATTCCACATAGGATGAATGCCCTAAAGGAATGCTTACCGATTAGTAGACTGCCCTTGAAAGCATACTTTTTGTCGACTTCGGAAAGGTTAGGTGGTCCTCATTTACAAGAAAAGAGACTCTCATGAGTACGACTATGCGTATGGATTAGAACCATAAAAAGAGTTTCTGTATCACTGCATTTCGTTACATGCATTCGGCTTAAAAGCAATGTGTAGTCATAATGAAAATCATCCTTCCCTGATAATAAAGCGGTATTCAGGATCGATCCCTATGAAGTAGTCTCCATCAGGCAGGCCTTGTAATGCTTTTAATACTTTGACATCGTTTCAGTAGAACTACTCACTAGTCCTAACTTTTTGCACATGTAAACCCCCCGCCTAGTTTGAAAGGCTCAATAAGAGGCAGTCTCTAGTCCAGTCTAGCGATGATGTTTGACTCCGAACTAGTTGGAGATTCGCACATGACTCTACGCAATTTCATGATGCAAAACTCAGACTAAGCCCTAAATGAGTAAGGCAACCAAGAAATAAACCTAGTTGATCAAAAAGAATTTTCGCTTTTGATGCTGATTGAAGCAGGGATAGCCTCCACGTAACTAACATGGCTGTCTTGAGCAACCGATCTAGCTTTTGTCTTTAAGCGGAATGTAGTTTATAGTTTTGCTTTAGCGAATGGGGCAATGCAACAAAAAGATAGCCCGGCTAGCAATACCAAGGATTGTTGGCAAGGCTAAAAAACACATCACATTGCAACTGATGCCATTGTCGCGCTTGACCTGCTAAGCATTTTGGGCTTAAATAAGGAATCCAGGATAGGATGGATTGGCCGAACTTCACCGCTCGGCCCTCTAAGAGATCGACCTCTAGTAGGTTTGGCTTGGAGCCGTGATGCCACCGTCGCCTGTATGAAATTGAAATGTTTTAAAGATATTGTAAGAAATTGAAATTGAAATTGACCTCTAACCTGAGGGGGTAAAATGTAATTTACCCTAAAATATTCTATAGGCAAAAATTTGTAAAGCTAATAGCTTTTTGTCTTTTCTTGGCCCCAGTATAACATGTCAAAAGCAGAACAACTTTAATATGAATTGCAATAATTTCTTCCACGAAACTTCTTCATGCCTTTTTAATGGTAAATGAAGCTTCTTCGCTCTTGCTCAGAACTTAGATGATTAACTTGTTAGAAACGATAGCTTTTTAAGAATTTCGTCGTGAGCCCTTAAACACGCCAAAGTGCTTTGTCCTACATTCTTCATTCACGAACCTTCTTTCTTGCTCACAGGTCAACATTCTAAAGCTACCAAAGAGCAATATCAAAAGCACTCCAGTAGTAGTAGTAAGATCATTTATAAACAAAGCAAAATAAGATAGGTCTGAGATGCAGTAAGTGCACGTAGGAGTGTTCGGGTTTCGTGTGCATGTTGCTTTTGCTAAATTTTTTGAGAAATGTCGACGATATTAAGGAAAAATTAATTCAATTTAACCAATAAACAACACAAATAAGGGATATAAAGTGTTACGGTCTTAACCTCGGCCTAATTAAAATTTAGGGTACCTCATACCGATCAGGAATACTATTTTCAACAGATTAAACAGCCGTCTGATTTCTAATCCATCGTCTTCAATCCCAGTTAGCCAATTTACTTTCTTCTTTCTTTCTTTTTTTGTCAGAAAAAAGGTTGTTAATTACTCTCACACAAGCCTCAAAATTAAGTTAACTTCCACATTTGGGATTAATTACATTTTCTTGGACACCAACCTTTTCTTTCCTCTGTAACTTGTCCCGTGACAACAATAAAATGCTGCAAACCGAAATGCAAATCTCATTACGTTGAACTTACTTAACTAGAAAGAAAGAAAAATTCCAATACGACTAAATTAAGAACTAATTGATTTGTCATATATAATCTTCCTGTCAAAACTGTTTTGTTTCTCACAACATGTATACTCATGTGCATGTTGTAAAAACGAGTTTATCCATAATGCATGTGCAAGTTAATCTCAATTAATAGAAAATGAGCTAGGGTTATATCGACGGGTATATAATTTAAGAAGTACAAATATTCGACTGTACAATGGGGACCTTACCCTCCAATTGTAGGTATTGGCTCATTTCGATCGCGAGTAATGATACGTAGACCAACTATTTAGACTAAATTTTATAAATTATATGACGTGATTGTTGATGATTGAATTTTTATTTGAGTGTTGATTAATATATTTATTTTCTATTGATGACACATCATTTGATTTATAAATTTGATCTAAAAAATTAATCTACCTAGCATTATTCAGCCATTCCATAATTCAAAATGTTCGACTCCCAAAGAAACCAATATTATTCCAGCAGATTTATGTCAAAGTATGTAATTTATTTGACGATGGAATTATTATTTGCATCTAGTACACTACTGTATCATAAATTAAGTAGTGAGAGAGAAAGATGGTACTTAATATATCTTTTCTAGATGAGGATCTTCTTCGGATCCTCTTTGTGAGGATCATAGGGGATCCTCATATCCTAGCTATTTATCGTATATCGTACGGTCAGTTTTCGTTAGGTACTATTTATGTTTAATTTTAAATAAAAAAATTCAAAATGATTTATATCCGTACAATTTATGATAAACAGTTAGGATATGAGGATCTTTAGGATCCCCGCTATTTAGATCTGGATGGGTCAAAATCCGTCTTTTCTATCTATTTTGTTGGTTTTATAGGTATTGGGAAGGGACTAGGATTCTCTCCCATTCTTTTTCCATCATCTTCCATCCCCTCCTCTCACATTCTCTTATTTTGTCTTTCACTTGCTATAAAAAAGTTAATATAAGATGTTGATATTGCTTAACCGTTCAATTAGGAGGGGAGAGAAGGGGAGAGAAAAAAAAAAGGGAGAGAATCCTACTCTATTGGGAAGGGAAGATGCTGTTGCAGTGATTATTTCAATCATTGTGCCTCACTGTAGACAATTAGATTAGTTTAATTTTTTTTCAATAAGCAAACATACACCATACAATATAATGCAAAAGAGAAGGAAGAAAAATTAATCCACCCAAACAAAAAGATTAAACTTTCAGCTAATTAAAGTCGACTTCTTGATTAATGCTGCGCAGCATTTGATTAACAGCTGCTGCTATTTCATCCACTGTATTGAGCAGGCACCCTTCTTCAATCTGTCCCAATTCACAACAAAAATTAATTTGTTTTCTAAAATTATAAAGACATGTATAGTGAATTTAGTAAAGAAACAAAATGATAATTTGTTCTTATTTGGACAATTTTTTTTAGTGCATGAACTCGAAGGATTCACATCGGACCCACTTGATCGATGCATACACACTTACACAGTGCAAAACCAAATGACAAAAATGTAACTTGTTCTTATTAATTTGTAGACAAACATTTTAGTGCTGAGTAATTCTAGGGAGATTAAATTTGGAAACTAAATGATGTGTCATCAATAGGAATAAGCACGTTTATCAACGTTTAAGTAATAAATCAATCATCAATTTTCATATCCTTTAGTTTTCAAAATTTTATCTTTAAATTTAATCTCCCTAACATGCATCAACTTGTAGCATTCCCATCATCACATCCCACTTGCAGCATACGCAGTGCAAAACCAAATGACAAAAATGTGGTGTGGAAAATAATATAATAAGACGGTGTGAACTGATTAGTCGGTCAAGTTAACTTCTTTTGGAAAAGGATCCTCGCCGGATCCTTTTTCTAGGGATCCTAGGGATCCATTAATCTTAACCGTGTATCGTATATCGTGCGGTCAGAAATCATTTCAAAATTTAAAATTTAAAATTAAATATGAATAGTACCTAACGAAAACTGATCGCACGATATACGATAAACGGTTGAGATTGATGGATCCCTAGGATCCCTGGGAAAAGGATCCGGCGGGGATCCTTTCCCACTTCTTTTGTCCTTTAAATAGCCTGAGATTAAAATCCAACGTTATTAAAAGCCTAGTGTTCCCGTCACTTCCTTGTTTACTGTACTCCTTTCATTATTTTTCAATTAAAAAAAAAACTCCTGCAACTGTTGATGTGGCTAATTTTTGGAACAGTTACTGACATTCAAAATATTTAATTGTACACTTAAAACAATTTATATTTGAAAAAGAAAAGAAAAAAAAACACATACGAGAGATGCACGATGGAATTTTTAAAGTGACAATAATTATCCTTTTTCGGCCAAATTGATAGGTTTTCTTGATAGGACAATATTAATTATGAAAAGGTAATGCAATCATTTGAAAAGACTTGGCTGCAAAACTGTAAAACTAAATTACCTTAACGCTAACCGAGTAGAGGACCATTTCATCAGCTGTGGTGACATTAAGGTGAAGAACACTGAGCCTAAGGCTTTGAAACCCAGCCATCATGTTCACCAGCTGTCTAGGCCTTTTCTTGGAAAGTATCTTCAGGTTGGCATGGTTGTCCACCATGGTCACTTCTATGTCTGCTGCTGCTGCTGCTGCTGCCCACTGGTTGTTGTTACACTGAGTTGTATTCAACTCGTTCGCTTGGAGACCAGCTGATTGGTTACACTGTGTTGCTCGAGTTGAGAATTGTGGGAAGGTGAAGAACTCAGCCAAAGGTTGTTGTTGCTTGCTCCTCTTGTTGCTGTCCATCGACTGCAAAAGCTGCTCTAGCTCCTTCACAAAGTTTATGGCACCCCCAATAATTGATGCTTGGTCACCCTGTAACAAATATTCATAACAAGATTAATTTGGTGCAATCCCAAAACATATGGCTTTATTATGAAATTTTTTCAATTATTAGGGTTATTCCCAAAAAAACATTTCAATTTAAAGAAAATGTAGATGCAAAAAACTTATAACTGAATTGGTTAAGCGCATTTACTCTCGCATTTGAGGTTCTGTGTTCATGTATCTCCCTCCCGTAATATCACATTCGTACAAGGACATAAAAATTAAAAGGTATGCAGCTATATCTGGCTAGGAACCCAATAATGAATTTTATTTTTGTGATTCAAATTTAATTAAACTAACCCTTTGAGCATACGATTGTGGCATCAATGATCTGAGGACAGCAAGGTACTCATTCATTTGTTTGCGCCTGTTGCGCTCCACAACAATGTGCGTCATCCTCTGGTTCTCAATTTCCTCCTTGTTCTTGCTACTCTTGGTACGACGCCGTTTGCGGCGATTCGTTGTTGCTGGTGGTGGCGGGGGCGGTGGTGTTTCCATGGCAGAGAGGTGTCCTGGTGGGCAAGATTGATCAACTGTGCAAGCCTCAGGTGAGGAGTTAGCATCCCAATCTTTCACATTTTGCAAAAGTGAAGGAGATGATGAGCAGTAGTCCCAATTTTCATTGATGCCTTGTTGGTCTTGTAAGTTGAAGTCACTGCCCCAAGAACCACCTCCATTAAAAGAGTAGTAGTCTTTGCAACCAAAGCCAAATGGGTACTCTTGTGGGTAAATCACAGCTTCTAATGCCATAATTTGATCACTCAAACTTTTTAACTACTGCAGAATCTGTTTATAGTAGTGAGTGAAAGTGTACGAGGGGCTTTTGTGTGGTTCAAAAGGGAAAGGAAGTTAGAAGGGTGAGGAGGTTTTTTCTTTCCTCTAAAAGAGAACCCAAATCAAAGAAATTTTTATTAGGGTTGAAGTTAGCTATGCCAAAGCACTACACCCAAAAGACCAAACACACACACCCTTTTATCATCTCTAAATAAGAAACTCGATCTGGTTCCTTTTTAAAGGAGCTTTAGCCAAGAAAACGAAAAGCTACATTGTGTTGCACGTGAGATTTCGTGTAGTCTGGTCACTCCACCAGAGGTTAGAGAGATTCTCTTTTCCTTCTCTCGCTACTTACATGAAATATGTTCACTATCACATTGATATCCTGATCTAACAATACATTCATATGGAAAACAACTACGCACGATAATACCCTAAATCAAACCTCATGTGATAATGAATTTTTTTTTTATGTAAGTCCTCCACCCAGAAATAACAACTATATTGGTTAGACTAAATAAATTACATAAACATTTTATTTGCATTCGAGCTACTGATTACACCTTGTACAAAAATGAATTTGAATGCGTAAATAAATGGTACAATCAATCGTCTATACAAACATGCAAGGACTGAGTGAGTTATGACTCTAACCATTTTACGTTATAAACTTAGCACGCATTAATGGCTAGAAAAATCCAAAAGCTCACTTGTGTAGATATATTACTGATGTACATCTCATCCTTGTGAGTTTTATGAGTTTTATGAGTAGTACAAGTAAAAATTTGTATACTCAACCGACAAACTCTCAAACAAGTATTTAGTATGGTGCTATTTTTCTACACATATAAATGAGAGGTCCGATTTCAAGTTTTGTAGATGCTGATTTTGATACTAATTTATTCTCTTTTCTCTCTTAGTGTAAATATATTGTAGTTTAAACAAAATAATAATAAAAAAAAAACTCTTAAGCACCTCTAATGGATTATTTAAAGAGAGTCTTAACGAAACTTTCCCGGTACTGTTCATTTTTAACAGAAAATCATATTTTTACATTTTTCTAGTACTATTTACTACAATTTTATTTATCATTTTTCATTATAATTAAAGTTTTTTTTTAATTTTTCGTTAGTTTTTCTTTTTTTTTTTAAATTAATTAAAGAATTGTAATAATCCAACAGTGGGACCCTTTGAAGAAGACATTTTGTTTGTATGGGCCCAAAAGCATATCCCATTTCATGAATAGAACGCCATATTAAAGCGTGAGGACAGTAATCTCCCTATTCAATTCACATTGTATGCACTGAAAGGGGGATAATTTAGTCTTTTACCAAGCTAGTACTGTACTTTTTCCTAATTTTCTGAACAGAATATGTAACCATGGTTTCATTTAGCAATAATATGGTCGGATACTTGGACATAGAAAAAGAAGAAGATGACGAAAAGCTGGTGATGTCCTAAAGATTCTGATAAAGATCTACAAACAGAGAGAGAGAGAGAGAGAGAGAGAGAGAGAGAGAAGGAGATAAAAACAACACACAACAGCTTAGTTCAGGTGTCGGACATGCTCAGAGGAATCCATGTGACCTCACTAACAGCCACTCTGTAATCATCTCCGATGAGGACTTCTAATGTGTCCATCACCCTTTCCCCCCTTTCCCAAAAACCCACTGTACGTTCTTATGTTTTCCTTTGTTTGGCTCTCAATTTATTATTAATTCTGTTTCGTAGTCGACATTGAATTTGAGGTAGAGCGACCATATTAGAATCTCTCGAAAGTAAATGTAAACTCTTTTCATCACTTGAACTATAAATCTACATTATTTTAAATACAACTATACTAACAAAGATAGGAATGAACGTTGTCAACAACTTGATTTACATGCCATGTAACCTCGTGAACGCTTGTAATACGATGGGTTAAGTGTGTTACTTCATTAATAATTAATGGGTTTATATCACAAATGGTCCCTGAAATTGACCCCATCAATCATGATGGTCCCTGAAATTGAAAATCGATCAATGTAGTCCCTGAATTTTAACTCTCGAATCAATGTGGTCCTTCTGTTAGTGTTCCGTCCAAATTAACACTAAAAAAGGTTAGAGAACCAATTTTTCATGGTAAAATGACCAAAAAAAGGTTAGAGAACCACTTTTTTTTGTTTTTATTTTAGTTTTAGCACCAAATCCATGAAAAAATGGAGAGAAAAGTGAAGATGGAAAAAAGAAAAGAGAGGTAGTAAGTAAAATTATAAGTAACAGGGTTATTTTTGATCATTTTACCATGAAAAATTGGTTCTCTAACCTTTTTTTAAAGTTAATTTGGACGGAACACTAACAGAAGGACCACATTGATTCGCGAGTTAAAATTCAGGGTCTACATTGATCGATTTTCAATTTCAGGGACCATCATGATTGATGGGGTCCATTTCAGGGACCATTTGTGATATAATTAACTGCTTTTCAATAAAACATTAGGGTTTTTTATATCAAATTATGTTACTCATTGTGTGGTTTAACCAAATTCTCTATTTCTTTAATGTAAAAGTATCGATGTATTAAAAAAATATCGTTGTTCATTGAATTATGTGTTGAATTATTCCACTATTTAGCTCTAATTATGATTCTCTCTCTCTCTAATCTTTCTCTCCTTCTATTTAAAGAATTACAATAAAGTCACGTCAACATCCTATTTTGAAATTTTTTATAGAGGAAAAGACAAAAACGAAAGTGTGAGAATAAGAAGGGAGATAATTCTACTCCATATTAACAATCTTCCCATCATTCCATTAATTGAATTGTCTTCTTTTGTTAAATCTTCTTTTTTTTCTTTTTTTTTTGTTGTAAATTTTGTAAAGAATGATTAGGCGAGATTAATTTTTCGTCAACAGTCATGTGCAAAATACTCACTCTCTCTTGAAGAAGATAGGACCGTTGCACCTAGAAAAACCCCCATCCCGTCCCCCACCTACTATATTTTATCAATAATTTGATGAAAAAAGAAAAGTAAAACAAGCGACTAACAGTCAGATTTAGTCATATAATATTCTCTCTTTTTTGTTGCATATCAAACCGTTATATAGTGAATGTATCAAGTAAATACATGTACCGTAGCCAAATATTAAGACATTTAATTTTATTATCACTTATAATATTTTCGTTTTTGGAAAAAAGAAAACATAACTTGTTAATCTATGACCAAACCCTTTTAGATCCTCCTAAGCAATAGGAGACGTTAATCAAAGGTTTTCAGAAATCTAAATTGAGGGCTGGTCAAGTAGCACGCCAACACCTCACCAAACAAAACACCCCTACCTTTTCATCATGTCTTAATATATATATATATATATATATATATTAGGCTTCGTCAGTTGTGGAATACAGTCGAACCTATGAGGGTCCTTATTAGCACAACTCCACCTAACGAAACACCAAATTAATTCAGATTATGTTTCCTAATTATCCCCATATGTTCCCTAATGGCATGTGCCTCGAGCGCAAAGTACGCTTACCAGAACCTTTAAACTTACGCAAGTGGCAACAATGTTTGTTGACTTGTTCATGAAACCATGGAATTTGGGACCTCAAATTCTGGGAACCTGCTAATTCCTAATTGTTCTTTCTTTGCAATTTAATTCGTTCGGATTCCAGCAATATTGGCTGGAAGGGTATATATATGTTTATCTTACTACAAAGGAACTAGCTAGCTGCGCGTTTTATAAAATATATTTTGAAGTGTTGTGAGTGTGAAACTGAAAACTAGTGTCACATGGTTTTATAAATTTCAAAGTAAAACTGTGTAGTTATTGTACATAATGACTAAATGCGACTTGCAATCACATTATTGCTAGTTCATATTGAGACTAAGTTCACCCCTTCCTCTTAGTGTAGATAATATTATTTGTTAAAAAAAGGGATACTTTGGATGCGGTCCCTAATCCTTAACATTCTTTGATTAAAACCTTAATAGTATTCAAAGTTTGATCAAGGTCCCTTAACTTTGTACACCTCATTATATTACTATTAATATTTTTATTTTTATTGTTGACATTAATTGTTTGATATTTTATGAGATTTATAATCCTATAAATTTAAAATCTCTTATTATAATACTATTAGAAACGGTTACAATGAAAAAATTCAAATATTTTGATTGAATAAATGGATAAAAACCATGTAAAAATAAGAAAGAATAAATGGCAAAAGAATGTATCCATAGTGTTAAAAAAATTGATACATTTTACAAAAAAATGGGTACATTTCACATATAACAAAGTGGTACATTAATAAAGAAGAATGGGTACATTATAAATAAATTAGGGTACAGATAAAAGATTTAAAATTATGAGTACAAATGAATTTTTAAAAATATAGGCGCTAAAAAAAATTAATACATGGGTACAAAATAAAACTAAAAAGAAAATACTACAAATTTAAAAAAAAATGTTGCAAATTAAAAGTGGGTACAAACTAAAAATATAAATATATGATACAAAGTTTAGGCATAAAAACATAAATGTACCATATGTAATTTTTCTATCATTGATTAAATATATAATGTCACGTGACGGTATACACATGGGTACAAACACAAATAAAACTTTAAAAAATATGGGCACAAAAAGAAACTAATATATGGGTACAAATTAAAAATAAAAAAAAAATTGGTACAAATTAAAAAATATTTGCAAATTAAAAATAGATACAAACTAAAAATAAAAATATATTAAAAAATTTAGTCATAAATATAAATATACTAATTGTAACATTTTTAACACTAAAGGAATATATTTAAAAATAAAAATATTTTATTATTCAAATAACTAATGATGTTATTAATACCCAAGGACCTTGATCAAAAATTGAAAATGAATAGGATTTTAATCAATGGAGTAGCAAAAAGAAGGACGTGAACCTAATTTCTCCTTAAAAAAAATAACTAAAAGCAATATGATGTTGAAAGTGTGGTTACTAATTAATTAATTTAGCAACAAAAAAAGTATTATTTACATTATAGTTTATTTCGTAACAATCATCGTAAACATCCAATTTAAGATGGTGGAGGGTGGCGGTGAGGGCGGGTGGGAAGCGATGGGATGGGTTGGGGTTGTTGCGGCTGCGGGTTGGTATGGGGTGACAACGGTGGTGAGGTTTGGTGGTGGCAGTGGCAAATGATGGCAGGTGGTGGAAGATGGAGGCAGTGGAATTTGGTTGCGCATGTTAGTGGTAGGTTTGGGTGAGGAAGAGTAGACGACGTTATTTATTTTTATTTTTTTTAAATGAGGGTGTTACAGGAATTGAAGATTTCATTAAATCTATGTGCCGCAACCTTTGAAAAATACAAATAAGTCATCGCTTTTAAAATATGTAGAATGTCATTTGTTTTGTTTCTCTATGTGGGACTATAATTTTTCACGATCAGAATAAGACGGATCAGAATGAATACCTCAGTAGTCTGGTCATGGACTCAACAACTTCTATTTTAGAGTTGTACAAACAGATCAGTTGATGCCACCATCATCCTGGTTCGGATAAGTGGGCGAAATCCATTGACTTCGCTGAGATTGACCATGCTTGTTCTGCAAGATACGAAAACCTGATCCATAATGGAATTAGCCAAATTTATTATATTCTTAGAGATTTCTACAATCTAGGGATCTGGCGTACGATACAAGTAATCACAGTCCTAAGAGGATGCTATATTTACTCTTAAATATCCTCTGGGATTCTCATAGTTTAATACGGATTCTATATCCTAAAAGGATTGTTTCTCAACTGGTATAAATACACCCTTCTAAGGTTCATTTCTGATAACACAATTATGGCACTCTCTATTCTCTAGCCACCGCTTCAGTCTCATATATTTGCTTACTAACTTGACCGTCGGAGAGTTTTCGCATGGCACCCCACCGATCCTAAGGTTGCTTACGGTTGTTTACTGTTTTACAGGTGGTCTAGTTTATGCATCTTCACCCCTCACGACGGTGTGCGAATTTGATTCCAAGCTCCACATGGAATAATTTATTGCCTATAATGTTGAAGTAGGCAATATTGTCCACTTTGTAAAACTAGGCAAAATTACTCAATTGCCTATATCGTTGGAGCAACGTTTTATCTATTTGCCTCATCAAAATATATGAATTTAACAACCCATTTACCTACACCATTAGAGACGCTCATGTTAAAGTTCTCGAAATTGTGTACCATAAAGTCTCTTTCAAATCCCATCCATCAAGTTTTTGTAGTGCATAATTAATTTAGCCTAGATTCTATGGAACTTCAAAGTCTCTCATCAAAAAGCACTATAGGTTCGAAATGTTATGTAGATACTTCTTCAACCTAATAGTACTGGGTGTCGAGATCAAAACATCCCACCACCTCTTAGTGTTGTTTAGAATAGTTATATTGATTGTGATAAAAAAAATGTATATAAATAGTCATACCAGGAAAGAATATCCCTAGTAGCCTACTTAATCTGAAACTAAAACAAAATAAGAAATAAAACATAACTCCTAGGGTTTAGGGTTTCGCATATTTTCTTTTCAAATTTGAGCAGCTTTATTTCTTATTTTTATTTATAAGAAATAACTCAATGTGTATGGGGAGGACAAACCTGCTCCCATAAGGTCCTCATTTTGAAGATTTGTGAAGACCAAATGCATATTAGTCACAAGGTTATATTAGTTTATATCTAAAAACTTAAAATATTTGACAACTTAATATAGCAAAATAAGAAAAATGAATTTTCTAATAGTTCATGAATTTATGTTGGTTTTGCTTTATTAAATTGTTAAATATTTTAATACTTTCAATCTAAACTAGTATTATCTTGTGGTTTATATGCAGTTGATCATCACAAGTCCTCAAAATCATATTAGGAGAGTAGGACTGATGGGGAAGAATATGAAGAGATGGTTTGATAACAATTTCATTTTCAATTTTTAATTTTTAGTTTCATTTTTCACTTTTTCGAAAACTGAAATCATGTTTGGTAACTATATTAAGAAGTTTTCAGTTTCCAAAAAAAATGAAAACTGAAAATCAAAAAGTGAAAGCTCAAAACTGAAAATAGTTATCAGACAACATTTCAGGTTTCAGATTTCAAAAAAGTAAAACAAAAACTAAAAATTAAGGGTGATGCTATCCACACATCTCTTTTTACTTCTCACACACCTTTATCAATTTTCAGACATCGGATCGAATAAATTGAATAAGATCAAATTACATAAATTAACAAGGAGTGTGTGAGAGGTAAAAAGAAATGTGTGGATAGCACCACCCAAAATTTAAAACAAAATGGTATCAAACGGCCCCTATATGAATAACAGAAATGTGATAATTGTGTATTGTAATCGGTCGGTGAATACGACTCTTTTTCCTCATATGATAAATGATTATTTCCTAGAACATAAATTGATCAATGACACATGATGTTAATAAATCAAATGTTGAGAAAAAAAAAAAACTGCTACATATCGAAGAGAGTATATCTTGTCGATGCTTAATTTTATACTAAGTTATCAGAAATGTATTTATAAAGACCTAATTGTGAAAGAAACAAAAAAGTTCTTGAACCAAATAAAATCAGCATAATCCTTATCATAATTGAAAATCCCAAGCTGTAAAATTCCAAAATATATGTGAAAAGGCTTATTATACTAACATCCCACAAATTGTTGGCTAATCCTCACACACTTAATACACTCTACATTTGTTTTTTCAATTAAAAATTATCTTAATACACCCCACATACTTCCTTATAATACCCTCACACCCCACATTCTCAATATACACCTTATATTTTCTACATACACTCCACATTTCTCATATCTTATAACACTCATTTTTAATTTTCAAGGACTAAATCCAAACATTTGAACGTTTAGCTTGCCAAATGATTTCAAATTGAATGATTTGAAAAATATTTAGATTCATTTGAACATTTTTCAATAATAATAATAACAATTTCAAAGCTACCATGTTGTTTCCATTTTCTTGTGCATATTTTGGTCGAACCAAGTCACTTGCAAGAAAGCATCTTAGTATAGTGCAAGAAAGCACCTTATGAATGCCATTGACTCACTCTGCAATCAGTTCGAAGGCCATGGCTTTTGAATTATGAGATTCATAAGTGCTAAGTCTTGAATTATGAGATTGAGTAGGACTTCGGGGGCCATAGCTTTTGCCCTCACTTTGCAATCAGTTCATGATCTCCCAGAAGGACATGGCCATACTGTAGCCACTGCAACCATTGCCTAGTTGAAAATCCCCATTAAAAATGATTTGGGGTGGGAGGGGATTTGATAGTTGAAGAAGATAAATAGTACGTTAAAAGTAATTTGGGATGTATTTAGATTTTTTTTAAACCTAATAAGATCAAAATTGTCATTGCAAGGTGGGGTAAATAAGTTATTTAATATTAAATTTTAATGTTGGGTGCATTCAACATTTTAAGGGGTGCTAATATAAAAAGCCATGTGAAAATTACACATAGATGATACTTTTAATATTTAATTTTTTTTATTGAGATAATACTTTTTAAACATTTCAATGAGAGACAAAAATTAATAGATGACATCATTGGGTTTTTTTTTTCTAGAGTGTAAGTTACAAAAATACCCAAACGCCTACCATTCTTTGCTAACAAGGGCCTA
The DNA here is from genome assembly GCA_036320875.1 of Cotoneaster glaucophyllus. Classification (NCBI taxonomy): domain Eukaryota; kingdom Viridiplantae; phylum Streptophyta; class Magnoliopsida; order Rosales; family Rosaceae; genus Cotoneaster; species Cotoneaster glaucophyllus. The sequence goes on along the minus strand of CM070072.1, from coordinate 5,943,120 downwards.
CAATTCTCGGAGGGTATTGATCGAGTTCACTTGTATCCCACCTTGCCCAGCTTGAAGCTGTAATTGAAGTTGAGAAGCAAGTCGCGATGGATTTGATTCGTGACAAGAAAAAGGAAAGAGCTTGGTTAGCATTAAAATTTTCTCTTTCTGATTCACTTTCAATTCGCAAACATGATCAGAGCCTGGAGGCTGGAGCCTCTTTCCTCCTCCTCCTCCTCAATTCTTTCTACTGCTTCCTTGTTCCTCAGTAATCTTTTGTATGCATGTATGTATGAATTTGTCTGTTTGTAGTCAAACTCGGATTTGAAAGAATTTTAAAGGACTTTAAAATCCTATTGTAGTCAATTAAAAGATTTTAAAGGATTTTAGAATCCATTCAAATTTAGGTGTAGTCAATTAAAAGATTTTAAAGGATTTTAAAATCCATCCAAATCTAAGTGTATTCAAATTTTGGAGGATTTCTATAAGTTGTGGATTTTGTGGGATTTGAGAGAAAAAAATATATGTAATCAAGGCTAAAAAAATCCAACCTCACCCCCTAGGATTTCAAATCCTTCCACCAAAATTTACAAACTATCCATTCAAATCCATATGAATTTTGTAGGAGTCTTTAATCCTCTTAAATCCTATCAAATCTATCACTTTTAAAATTCTTTAAAATCTTAGTTTGACTACACCCTAGTAAATGTTGAATTTGTTGCCAAATTCAAGAGCCCATTTATTGCTTTCGGTGGCAAACAAAAAAAAGGTGAAAGGCAATCTATGCCTTTAGGCTCACATTAAAAAATGCAAAGAATTAGAAATGGTGAAGATGCTTTGTTTTGGTTACGACCCAGAACAAAAAGATAGCTCCATTTTTTAGAGCACAAGACGTAAATAAGCATAGAGGAAAAGAAAAGCCATGGACAGCCTCATTCGAAGAGAATAAGAAAAGCTCCTTCTCTCCACATTATGTAAGCAATCACTCCATCAACTCTAAAGACCTTCATTTTTATTTTTGGAGGTTAAATTGATTGAATTTTAAAATTTGATGTATTCCGTAATAGAGAAATTGTTATCTTTTATGCGGAAGGAATGATACATGCATACACAAGTTGAAGTCAATTCCCTCTTTATAAAGCACTTTAAATGGTTAAAGAGCCTTAGTAGGAAAAAAAGCAAAAAAAAAAAAAAAAAAAAAAAAAAAAAAAAAAAAAAAACCTCTTTTACCACTTGCTCTAATAACGGGTAAATTGACACCATTCACATGAGTTTATAGTTACATGTTGAACTGATTTTGCAAAAATAGTCGATGACATACTGAATTGATTCTGCAAAATTGTCGAGGACGGGTTGAACTCATTCTGCAAATATTGTCGAGGACGAGCTGAACTGATTATACAAAAATCATCCATGACGAGTTAAACTGATTCTGCAATAGTGGTCGATGATGGGTTGAATTGATTATGCAAAAATGGTTGAAGACGGGTTGAACTGATTCTGCAAAAATGTTTGAGGACAGATTGATCTAATTACACAAAAGTGGTCGAAGACATGTTGAACGGATTCTGCAGAAATGGTTGATGACGGGTTGAACTGATTTTGCAAAAATGGTTGAGAACGAGTTGAACTGATTCTACTAATAAAGGATATAAATTGATTCTACTAATAAAAGATATATTAACATAAAATAAACCAAATTGCTATTTTTTTAACATTTTAATTATATATAGATACAACGATCATCAACTCATAATCATTTACAGATGCATGGAGTAGTATAATTTGTAAACTCTTTTATTTTTTTTTAATTTTTAACGCATATGATATATTTACACTAAAAAGTAGGGAATTGGAGCTAAGCTATACAAAGGGCATGCAATAATAATTTGGTATCGAATTCGTCATCTATATAAGTCAAGCCTAAGACCTTGCACTAGCACATGAAGAAAAATATCACTAAACTATAATACTAATTTATATCTGTTTATGTTGTTAAATTTCTTTTATGAAAAAATCTGTACCGTCCAATAATTCTTCACTTTTTATTTCCAAAGTTTGTTCTCCAATTGATCAGATAAAATAGACTAAGATTGCTCGTAAAGAAGTTGTTTGGGATGTATTTGTAACTTGTGCTTTAGGGTTAGAGTAGATACTAGGTAGACCAATGTTTTAGACCACATTTGCAAAATATGTATTGTGTCACAGTAAAAAATAAGCATGTTAAGTAATAATTCAATCATCAATAGCCACGTTATATAATTTAAATAGAATGTCTCCTTAGCATTGCCTTATATAACTAGGCAGGCAAATCACGGATTTAAGAGTGTATTATGGTACTTATTAATCATCTATTTTCTAGCTAATTAATCTGGTGCTGTATAGCTGGCTGACCGGTCCTAGCTAGCAATATTGCATCTACTAAGAAGACTAGCAATATTGAATCTGATTGATATTCAGACCCTAAGAAAGCGACAATTTCAAATCGTGAAATTAGGATGTTTGTCTTGAGTCTCTTGGTATAGAATGTACAGGTAATGTTTTATACCATAAAAAACGAAAATCTTCTATAGCCTTCTACAGTCTTAACTGCAGCAAGAATAATAATTCCGCTTGAAACTAAAAAAAAAAAAATTGTGTACAGCTGAAGATAACTTGTTTTTTTTATGCTCAAACACAAGAAATTCGTTTATATATTCCTTTATTTTTTAAAGGAACCTCGCTGCCGGCCGGTACAAGAATCTTTCTTTTGATATATGCATAATTTATATCATCAAACAAAAAACTTACTGGTTAATAGTGAAATTATGTTGTTAGGTCGACATATCAGAGATAATGTTTCCTAAGCTTGCAAGAGTATCGATCACATAATTGATATCCCAAAAAGTATGGAGCAAATAATGCAGGTGGAAAATGTCATGTGGTTGTTGATCATGTTTAAGAAAAAATCCATCTGCATGATTTGAAGTCTCAATTTAACGACAGCTACAAATATTCTATCACCGTATATAGCTCAAATTCGAATTTATGGATGTCCAACTATGAACTATTTTATACAACAAAAGTATAAGATAAACAAATTAAGGGTTTGATCAAATAAATTAATTAGATGGCCAGCATATTTAGTAACTTTAGTTTATAAAAGTATTAATGTGAGTTCAATAATTGTGAGAGTCAATAACTTTGTTTATAAAAGTATTATTGTGAGTTTTTTTTTTTTTTTTTGACAAGCAACGATATTTGGTGTTTCATTAATCAACCGAGAGCAATACATAGGTGCCAATTGGGTACAATCCTCAAGTGACCAAGAAAATGATCTGGAAGTGAATTTGTGCAAATGAGACAATAATAGTAAACCCCTAAGTAGCTACCAGATGTATGAGAACTTTCCACAACACCCATACAAAACTGTCACAGAAACGATATATAACAGATTTGTATAGGTGATTGCAAACATTCGCCTCCAAATAGCGTGGCCACATAAAGTCATCGTGAGAGCGAGACCACATAAAGTCATCGTTAGTAGACAAGATCACATAATACAACGCTCAAAGCGAAAACCAAATATAGCCATCATTGCAGCAAGGCCACAACAGTCACTAGGCGAGACAACAGAGCTAGACTATACTAACTCAAAACTAAACTAAACTAAATTAAACTAAACTATGCTAAAATAAAATAATCCGAGAAGAGAACCACAAAACGACACGTCCGACGGAAGGAGGACCCGTCTTGTGCCATGGCACGGCTGTGATCCTTGCCTGGGAGTATTATTGTGAGTTCAACAACAGTGAGAGTCATACCTTAGAACCTACTAATTTATGAATATCTGATACTCAAATTGTCCGGTCCACTGTAAAACTATAATTCTTATATGAGCTTAATATAATTAGTATGACACTTACTTTTTCCTTATTTACAGTGGAAAGCCTAAGAAGAATGATGATCTTCATGGAAGAAGCCGAATATTTTATGAGGAAAAAAGTCACTGTACTAAAAATTCCTCGCCTGGCGCCTAGGCGGAGTGATGCCTAGGCGTTTGAAAATTAAGAAAGGGCGTGTAGACCTGCTAAGGCGCTTGCCTAGACCACCTAGGCTAGGGATGGCAATGAGGCGGATCGGGTTCGGATGTGCCATCCTCATACCCGAACCCGTTTATTTTTCCCGAACCCGAAACCGTAGAATCCCCGAACGGGTTTTCCCCATAACCGAACCCATTGGGTAACAAATTTTCTATCAGGCAACGGTTTTTCCCATTATAATATTTTATATTATTAATTAAATAGTAAATTTTAAATAAAAAATTAAATAGATTACTGATACAATGCATATGCAGCATATATTAAATAAGATTAAATATTAAATACTAAATAGTGTTATTAATACAATTGATACAAACAATGCATGTGATAAATATTGTTAAAAACGAGATTAATACTATTAATAATTGATAAGAATATAATTTATATTATTAATGATTATTGATAACTCTCTTCTCTATATAATAAATATTGATATTTTTTTTATTAATTCAAAACAGTTCGGTTTCTAGTATGGGTTCGGGGCGGATACCCCAACAACCATAACCAAACCTAAAACCGAAAAATTTACCCAACAGTTACCTATAACCATAAAATACCTGAAATTTAATCCCTGAAATCGAACCATTCGGATCAGTTACCTAAGAGGAACGGGTTTGACGGTCAAATTGCCATCCCTACCAAGCTTGCCCAGACCAGCCTAGGTCGTGACTCACTTAAACGGAAAATAGATAACTTTCATTTTGCATTTTATTTTTTTCAATAAATTGTAAGAGACTTGTTGTATACTTAAATGAACACACATTATATCCTTACTCCCCATGTTTTCATTATGTTCCAATACTTCATAATATATATGTCATTCTATTTTGTAGTTTATAATGAAATTATATATATTTAAAGTATAAGCAGACACTTATTTACACGAAATATAATAGATTTACTTAAATATGCCTAGTCCTCGCGCCTAGCGTCTTGAAAAAAGTGTCGTGATCATAAAATATTCTCACCCTCTTCCTCCATCAGATTGTTTTCCTTCCCATATTAACATGTAATTATGGAGATATATTTTTTGTCTAAGTTATGTATGTCCAACTATGAACTCTTATATAGCACAGACAAATAAATTAAGGGTTTGATCAAATAAATTAATTAGATGGCCACCATAATTGGTTTTTAGCTATATTTCAGATTGTAAATATTCCATGATCTATATCACGAGCTCCTACCGTATACGACATTATACAGTCAAAGGACACTTCAGATCTGGTTGATACGTCTTTGTTAGGTTAGCAACAAGTTGAGGTTTTTTTTTTTTTTTTTTTTTTTTTTTTTTTTCTCCGACAACAATTTGAGGTTTGATCAAACATTCTAGCAAAAGCATCTCGTATTTAAGTCGACAATTTGTTCTGGAAATTACATATTAAAATGCTTTGTTACATCCGACTTGTGACCAACGACTGTGATAACCTAAATCTTAGCCATGGTTGTAGAATTTCTTCATCACCTAGATTTTATTCGATATTCTCAAATCTGTTTTGAATTTCTAAATTGAATACCATTTAATTATAACTGGAAAAGTATTAAGAAGTATAAATCCTAATTGTGGTCTAGCTCATTAAAGATACTACATATCTAAAATTTTGGTCAAAGGTATATATATGTGCCCTTATGACAATATATTTATTCGAGTTCACAGTATCTTAAGTGACAACAAAATCTAAACTTGTCACATCTATACATTAGCAGCGCTACAATGGGGGCAATGAATGCTCATGACCCTAATAACCTAGTGTTCCTCCTCGTATTTTTTGTCTTGACCTTATAATTAGTTCAAAGAAGACCAAATTTGATGGTGTGCAGTTGGAATTTGGCTTTATCATTTGGACTGCAGATACGAATTTTACTTCATCATTCATGTGGGTTGGTCTTTGTTTGACCACTTTGTGTATTACATATGTTCATCCTTCACCAATCAGAATATTACAAAATTCTTTTAATTATGTCTCTCATTAGTTATTTCAGATCACTATCTTCTTATTTAGTCTGGAATTTCATCATAATTTATTTATCATAACTAGTATCAATGATGGAGTTTTAGGTTTCTTTTCAATTGATTGAATAGAACTAATAATTGAGTATTTGAGTAACGTAAAATATACAATGTGAGTCTTGCTGTAGTCCTATTTGATTGAACGATCTAGGGTTTAGAGAGAGAGGGGGCCGGCCACAATTAGAGAGAAGAGAGATTGATTTAATTGTGAGGTGTATTTGATTCACCCCATTGTGCCTTTATTTATAGTGGTAGGATAGGTAAAAACCTTTCCCTTTAGGATTACAACATTTAATAGGTAATCTACTCCTAATAGGAATATAAGATACTTTCCCATATTCTCTAGGATTTACACAATCACATTCCTATTCTAAATATGACTGTAACAAGCCTTACATTCTTTTAAGTTTTTTTCTTGTGGAAAGCTTGTTCATCATGAACCATTATTATAAAATCATGACTCAGCCACTACATATATACAGGTCATGACGAAGTTGTAGATGCACAAATTAATGAGTGTAATATATATGGGATACTTTGGATGCGGTTCCTAATCCTTAACATTCTTTGATTAAAACCTTAATAGTATTCAAAGTTTGATCAAAGTCCCTTGACTTTGTACACCTCATTATATTACTATTAATATTTTTATTTTTATAGTTTTGAAATTAATTGTTTGATATTTTATGAGATTTATAATCCTATAAATTTAAAATCCCTCATTATAATACTATTAGAAACGGTTACAATAAAAAAATTCAAACATTTTGATTGAATAAATGGATAAAAACTATGTAAAAATAAGAAATAATAAATGGCAAAAGAATGTATCCATAGTGTTAAAAAAATTGGTACATTTTACAAAAAAAATTGGTACATTTCACATATAACAAAGTGGTACATTAATAAAGAAGAATGGGTACATTATAAATAAATTAGGGTACAAATAAAAGATTAAAAAATTATGAGTACAAATGAATTTAAAAAAAATATAGCCGCTAAAAGAAATTAATACATGGGTACAAAATAAAACTAAAAAGAAAATACTACAAATTAAAAAAAAATGTTGCAAATTAAAAGTGGGTACAAACTACAAATATAAATATATGATACAAAGTTTAGGCATAAAACATAAATATACCATATGTAATTTTTCTATCATTGATTAAATATATAATGTCACGTTACGGTATACACATGGGTACAAACACAAATAAAACTTTAAAAAAAGATGGGCACAAAAAAAAAACTAATGTATGGGTACAAATTAAAAATGAAAAGAAAATTGGTACAAATTAAAAAATATTTGCAAATTAAAAATAGGTACAAACTAAAAATAAAAATATATGATAAAAAATTTAGCCATAAATAAAAATATACTTATTGTAACATTTTCAACACTAAAGGAATATATTTTAAAAATAAAAATATTTTATTATTCAAATAATTAATGGTGTTATTAATACCCAAGGACCTTGATCAAAAATTGAAAATGAATAGGATTTTAATCAATGGAGTAACAAAAAGAATGATGTAAACTTAATTTCTCCAATATATATATATATATATATACACACACACACACACACACACAACCATTGTAGCATGAAAACTATCCTTTAAATATTCTCTTAATCACAACGAATATAGCAGAATTACTATTGTCCAACAACATATAAAATAATGGGTTAATCTCTGTTTACTACCCTCATGTTTCGTGGTTTTCAACATTTAGTACATCAAGTTTTTTTCATCCCAGAGTCATACCTAAAGTGTTAATTTTGGGACAGTCTCATACATCTGTTAGTCAAACTGTTAATTCTCCCGTTAAGTGATGACGTGGCGCCCATGTGGACAATGACTGGGCGCCACATGTCATTAAAAATATTAAAATAATTAATTATAAAAAAAAACAAAAAAAAAAAACGTTTGTTCTACCCTGCCCCCAACCCAGAAGAAGAGGAGGAAGGAGGAGGAGGAAAGAAAAATATCGAATCTGCAACGTAGAAGAAGAAGAAGAAGAAAGAGGAAGAAACAAGGAAGAAAAGGAGAAAGGAGGAGGAACAAAAAAAAGAAGAAGGGGAATCTGCAACCCAGAAGAAGAAGAAGAAGGAGGGGAGGGGGAGGGGGAGGAGGCGGGAGGAGGAGAAGAAAGGAAGAGAAGAGAAAAGAAAAGCAAAAAAAAAAAACGGATCTGCAGAGGAAGAAAAGAAAAAAAAAGAAAAAAAAAGGGCATCTGCAACGCAGAGGAGGAGGAAGGAACAAGAGGAAGAGGAGGAGCCCCCCCCCCCCCCCCCCCCCGCGGAGCGACCCACCATCTCTTGCAGATTCGTTCTTTTCCTCTTTTTTTCCCCCTTTTTCTCCTTCCCTCCTCCTCCTCCTTCTTCTGAGTTGGGGGCTGGAAATGGGTATTTCCTCCTTCCTCTTCCCTCTTCTTCTTTCTCTTTTTCTGGGTTGGGGACGGGGAAGAACATACGTTTTTTTTTTTTAATTATAATTAAATATTTTAATATTTTTTAATGACACGTGGCGTCCAATCATTGTCCACATGGGCGCCACGTCATCACTTAACGGGAGAATTAACAGTTTGACTAACGGATGTATGAGACTGTCCCAAAATTAACACTTTAGGTATGATTCTGGGATGAAAAAAACTTTATGTACTAAATGTTGAAAACCACGAAATATGAGGGTAGTAAACAGAGATTAACCCTAAAATAATTGAAGGAGAGCATAAGCTAGCAATCCAAATTTTCTTCCTGGGGGAATTCTGTGCATAATTATGCGTAATGATGATATTGTGGAATCAGCAAGAAATGAAATTCCTGACTGGCAGAGCTCCAAGTGTGGAATCAGCCAAGCAAGAATGCCAAGAACATCATAGAGACAGGAAAAGAAACAATAATAATTCAGCCGTTGATGTAGTTGTCCAATGTATAAAAAATGCATTTTGCATGAGAACAATTTCAGTTACATTATATTTGATAGAATATCAGAATTAAGCGATATCCCAGGTCGCAAATTCGTCTGCTTCGGATTGGACAAAGAACAAGTTGGACATCAGCAGGCGTACACTAGGCATCTTGCCCCTCACAGGATTCTCTCAAGAATGGTGTAGCGCAACGAAACCGCGGCACAACCAAAACCAGGAAAACCAAAGGCTTCTTTCAGAGTTCAGTCACAACAAAAACAATAATAATGTTCGCTTTCTCTTTGCAAATTGCTACCACCATCACTGAGTCATTGCTTGCTTGTCTGTAATCTTTGTTAAGCTAACATCTCATTGCTTGCTACATAGCAATATTGTTATGCTCACTCACCGTCCTATTTTTTTTTCACACAAACGTATTATTACTAGGTCATTTTGGTTCCGGTTTCTAATCAATCTAATTGTTAGACTGAAACCTTGTTTGTTTAAATATTTTGATCGAGTCCTTAGCCTTAATTAATAGACTTAACTCATACATTTATGCATTTAATGTCCCACAAATTAAGAAATTTAAACAAATTCAAACAATATTCTTAAAATATAATAAATACTTAAAAATCAATTTTAGAGTAATATTGTTCTTCACGAACATTATAGCAAAAAAATAATGTACCCACATAATTATTAACATATTTTATAAAATAACTATTGATATATTCTAAAGCATAAAATTAGCATGGGTGCATTTAGCAAAATTAAAAATGGGTACATATAAATTAAAAAATATGGGTACAAATAAAATAAAAGTTTAAAAAATATGGGCACAAAAAGAATTAATATAAGGATAAAAATTAAAATTGAAAAGAAAATTGGTACAAATTAAAAAAAAAAGGTTGCAAATAAAAAATGGGTACAAACTAAAAATAAAAAAATATCGACAAAAAAATTAGCCATAAATATATATACCAAATGTAACATTTCTAACACTAAATGAATATATTTAGAAATAAAAAATATTTTATTATTGAAATAATTAATGGCGTATATTAAAATCTAAATACCTTGACAAAAAATTAAAAAGGAATAAATTTTTAATCAATGAGTAGGAAAAATAGGGATGGGATGTGATAGCCCGTTCCTGATTTTAAGAGTTTTTTAATTTTTAATAAAGGATTTTACAAAATGCCATTTGAGGCACATGCTTTGTTCGAGGTTAATCGTTGTGTCGTGCCACCTAAGATTTGTTTTCTTGGCATAACCTTGTAGCACTCGTGGCTACGGACGCGTGAGCGCAGACGGTTTGTGATTTGGAGCTATAACGAAAAAGATATTAACGTTTGAAGTTTGGGCATTTTAGAGTTTTATTTATAAAATCTGGTGTGCCATTTGGATGGCCCAGATTAAGGGGAGTTCAAAAAGGAACTGCCAAGATGGGAAGGAAAGAAAATTAAAAGGGTATGGGCACTGCCCAGTAGAGTGAAGAGAGAAAGAAATCAGACCAATTAGAGGAAAAAGAAGGGAGGAAACGGGTTGGGCAAAAACTGCCCAACCAGAGGAAGAGAGCAGAAGCTCCGGGAGAGAAAGGAGAGAGCTGGGCGAATGGGGAGAAGAGAGAGAAGCGGCTGACCAACCAGAGAAGGAGAAAGGAGGAAAGGAAAGAGGAGAAGACACGAGGGAACGACCGGTTCCCCCACGACCCGTTTTCGACCCGGCGGCACCCACACCCAATTTCGACGTTTTTCACCCATTTTTCCGGCGAATTGAGCCAATCAACCACTCCTAATCCTCATTTTGACCTTCCCTCGTCATGTTTCACCCAAAAAATCTTGAAATTTGGTGGTGGTTTGGTGAAAAACGCACCATGGGTGCCGCGAGCTTCATGTTCGAAATTCTCCCATTTTTGAAACAAATTCTTCCAATCACTACCACCCATAGCTTCCTCTTGAGGCCTAGAACAAAGCCCAAAATTTTTTTGGAGCGGCGGAGCAGTTTTGGAGACAGATTGAAGACACCCAAAAACAAGGGGTTTGGCACGATTTTGATGAAATTGAAGCCTTTCTAGGCCAAATTTGACTTGGCCGAAGGTATGAAAGTTATTCCTCTCTTTAAGATCTTCAATTCTGAAATTTGTGAGAATTTTTAAAAATAATTGAATTTTTTGGCGAGTCGGGGTAGCCGACCGCCACCCACGGCGGCCCGTGCGGCGGCGCGTGGCTAGTGGGCCGCCAATGTCATTCTTAGGCTGTGTTTAACATCCTAGGTTCAGTTTTCATAATTGGTTAGCGTAGATTGGTCGTTTGAACTTAAGTTCGTTACGATTCGTGGTTAGGTGAAAATATGAACCGATGATCCGACCGTTGGATCGTCACCAAACTTTGGTACGTGGTAGTGCGTAATATTTGAAGAAGGTAGGAACTTACGGATCGGAAATCCAACATACAGATCTTCCCGAATTGAGTTTGTAAGTTCATAAAATAAAATGTGAACCGCCACTTGGTTTTGGCAATTGGCGGAGATCCGACCGTTGGATCGCAACGAAATTTTAGTATGTTGCTCTAGGAGAATTTTATACATCTTGGGAAGTTATGGATCAGAGATTTGAGTTACGGATCTTCCGAATCAAGTATGTGGGGCTGTGGACCCTACCGTCGATCGTTGATCGACGGTTGACCTTTGATTAAGGGTCTTAAATGATTCTAGAATATCCTTGAGGATATGTTTTATGTGAATTACGAATTCTATGGTTAAGAGTTCTAAGTCGTAGTTTGATAATTGTTTTAGGCACCGAACGTTTTGGGACGCCTCGAAGTTTACGTTAGGGAGCTGTAGCGCAGGACTCCATGTGAGTGGGCTTTTGTTTTCCGTATATACCTATATACTACGTGTTTTTCCCAGACCGTGCATTTTAAATGCTTTTATAAATGAAATGCCATGCCAATACCTATATACGTCTGATTATGCATAATGAAATGGTTATGCATCATGGAATGGTTATGCGTCATGAATTTGTATGCGTATGATTGTTGGTGCTGTGGACACTCAGGTAAGTATCAGGTAAGATTATGTGTGGTTAAATACAAGTTGAGTTAAGAAGAGTATGATGAGATGCATTGAGAGCTCATTAACCTGCACCCCGGTGTTAGTGCTCCCGCCCAGAGTTAGGGGCCAGTCTTTCACGTGATGTTCACCTCCCACACCACACGCTCATCTTGGATCCAAGTTAGGTGCATAGTCCTGTCGTATAGACCACTTTCAGTGGGTTCGACTCGTAGGTGACCCACGATTATTCGCACAGTCTTCACGTGATTGTAGCACTAAAGCGTATTGTATACACCCAGTCCTGTCGGATAGACCACTATAAGTGGGTTCGACTCGTAGGTGACCCGCGATTATTCGCACAGTCTTCACGTGATTGTAGCACTAGAGCGTATTGTATACACCCAGTCCTGTCGGATAGACCACTATAAGTGGGTTCGACTCGTGTGCAGGCATGATTTATGAGCTAGAGATCAGCTGACGAGCTGTTGCAGTGGCTATAGCATTTGATATACTTACCTGATGAGTTGATTATTATGGCATGGCATATTATGGCATACCCATGATTTGGCATATTTATGTTGAGGATTTCAGTTCAGTTTGGTATATGTTTATATACTATTTTCTGGGAAAGTATACAGGTTTTACGGCGAGGGGTTATAAAGATTGTTTTTGAAATGGTTTTTGAAAAGATTTATTTTTGCCCACTCACGCTTTTGTTTTGTGCCCCTCCAGGTATTAGGTAGTTTTGTTGGTGGCTCACGAGGATACATCGGACGTTCTGACAGACCATCACTCATGTAGGATCACCTTCGGGTGTTGTTAAAATTAAGTACTTCTTATGCATTGACTGCACCTAGACTTTATGCTCTGAATGTGTAATCACACTTACTTCTGTTCTAAGACTCTTGAAGTTGGTTTTTATTCATTCGTATGCTATTTTAATGCTTCCGCACTGTGCACATGGCTACGTCACCCTCACGTGACGGCCAGCATACCTCGATCTCGGTCGGGGTGTGTCAGTTTGGTATCAGAGCCTAGGTTTCGCAGTCCTGCATATTTTGTGAGTAGGTTAATCATTGTGATGTCTTCTGTCAGAGTTATGCCGCCTCGTAGGGATCCACGTTCTTCAGTAGAGCCTAGTTTCCCCGATGTTGCTCAGTTAGGGGAGGCTATCGCTAATGTTATTCAGGCTTTACTACGCCCTCCCCAGAGGACTCCGTTGGAGACGGTGTATAATCTAAAGCTGCCTATATTTAAGGGTAGTGAGGGCCACGAAGGGTCCGAGCGTTGGCTCGAGCATGTGGAGAAGACTTTTCAGGTTATGAAGAGTCAGGGCAGCCTTTCTGCTGAAAGGTGGGTCGAGACCATTTCCTGGTTTTTGGATAGAGAGCCTGCATTCTGGTGGAATCAGGAAAAAGCGAACTGGGAGAATTTTAGACGGTCGTTCTATAAGAGATTCATTCCCCCAGAGTATCTTGATCAGAAGAAGCATGAATTCACTAACCTGAAACAGGGACCTTGACAGACTCAGAGTTTTAAGAAAAGTGGGATTAGTTCTAGTTCTTCCAGTGGGGGTTTCAGTGCCACCGGTAAGAGAAGAGGTGGTAGGTTCACTGGAGGATCTCGCTTTCAGAGGCCAAGTGAGGCAGGTGCTTCAGGTGCACCTTTATGCCGTAGGTGCAATAATCGACATTTTGGAGAGTGTCGTCGAGACAGCAGAGTCAGTCAGGTCTGGGGCGTAATTCGCAGGGCCGAGATGTTCACGTTAATAGAGGTCTAGGAGGACGACAGCAGGCCCTAGGGGCGTATCAACAACATTACCTTGGAGGACGCGTTGCGTTTCCTCGTATTCTGGCGTTAGCACATATAGAAGTTGCACTTTTCTGGATGGCTGTGTACGCTCTGGGGATTTTAGGCTGATCACTGACGAGTCGTTCTTCCCATCAACATTGACCTTGTTTGACTAGAAATTTGCAACTAAACAAAAATGGAGAGGTGGTTTGAGCACTACAATAGTTCCCAAGGGATACTGCTTGTTGGGAAAGATCACTTCTCGTCTTCTGCTTGTTTGACTCGAGCTTTGAGGTCTACTCTAGTGAATTTTGATGTGATTTTGGGAGCAGACTGGTTACACTGTAACTATGCTGAAATTTACTGTCGTGAGAAGACGGTGACTGTTCGTCGCTCAGGTTTATCTGGAGTTACGTTCGTAGGAGAACGTAGTGGAGTAAGACATGGGGTCATTTCTGCCTTGAAGGCAAAAAAGTTGTTGAATAAAGGGTGCCAGGGATACATAGCTAACGTTGTGCTGAATGACACTACTCCTAGTAAGGTGGAGGAAGTTCGAGTGGTGAGGCATTTCCAGATGTCTCCCATGATGATTTGCCTGGATTACCACCTGATAGAAATGTGGAGTATTTCCATTGACTTATTGTCGGGTACGGACCCTATATCTTGGACTCCATATAGAATGGCTCCTGCTGAGTTAAGAGAATTGAAAACCCAGTTACAGGAATTAGTAGATAAGGGTTTCATTTAGCCGAGTGTTACACCCTGGGGAGCCCCAGTGTTGTTTGTTCGGAAGAAAGACGGAACCTTGAGGCTGTGCATTGATTATAGGAAATTGAATCGAGTAATGATTAAAAACCGTTATCCATTGCCAAGTATTGATGATCTATTTGACCAACTTCGAGGTGCTTGTGTGTTCTCAAAATTTGACTTGAGGTCTGGCTACTATCAGCTGAAGATTAGGAGTGATGATGTTCCTAAAAATGCTTTTAGGACTCGTTATGGTTATTATGAGTTCCTTGTGACGCCGTTCGAATTAACGAATGTACCAACAACTTTCATGGGTTTGATGAATAAGGTATTTCAGCAATACTTGGGTCTGGCTACTATCAGCTGAAGATTAGGAGTGATGATGTTCCTAAAAATGCTTTTAGGACTCGTTATGGTCATTATGAGTTCCTTGTGACGCCGTTCGAATTAACGAATGTACCAACAACTTTCATGGGTTTGATGAATAAGGTATTTCAGCAATACTTGGATCGAGTTGTCATTGTTTTTATTGATGACATTTTGGTGTATTCTAAGTCGAGAGAAGAACATGGACGACATCTCACTTTAGTGTTAAGGAAGTTAAGGGAACATCGTCTTTATGCTAAGTTCAGTAAATGCCAATTTTGGCTAAAAGAAGTGGCATTCTTGGGTCATGTCATTTCAGCTCAGGGCATTCAGGTAGATCCATAAAAAGTAGCAGCCGTAGAAAATTGGAAGCAACCACGAACCGTCACCGAGGTACGAAGTTTCCTGAGATTAGCAGGTTACTATCGACGGTTTGTTAAGGATTTCTCAGTGATTGCTTTACCACTGACGAGGTTGACTAGGAAAGAAGTAAAGTTTGAGTGGGATGAGAATTGTGAACAGAGTTTCCAGCAACTTAAGCATTGTCTTACTCATGCACCTGTTCTGACACTTCCAGACGACAGTGGTAACTTTGAGATTTATAGCGATGCTTCTTTGAATGGCTTAAGATGTGTTTTGATGCAACATGATGGGGTAATTGCTTATGCTTCGAGACAGTTGAAGCCTCATGAAAAGAATTATCCTACACATGATTTGGAGCTAGCAACCATCATTTTCGCTCTGAAGATTTGGAGACATTATCTTTATGGTGAGCAAGGTTCTAAAAGACGCTAGGCGCTAGTCGGGCGGCGGGCTGGGGCCTAGCGCCTAGGCGGCTAGGCGGGGTCTAGGCTGGTGCCTAGGCGGACTAGGCGGACTAGGCGGATTTAAGTAAATCCATTATATTTCTAGTAAATAAGTGTCTGTTTATACTTCAAATATATATAATTTCATCATAAACTACAAAATAGAATGACATATGTATTATGAAGTATTGGAACATAATGAAAACATGGGGAACAAGCATATAGTATGGGCTCATTTAAGTATTCAACAAGTCTCTTACAATTTATTAAAAAAATTAAATGCAAATTGAAAGTTATCTATTTTCTGTGTAAGTGAGTCGCGGGCTAGGCGGGTTTGGGCGGGCTAGGCGGGTGCCTAGGCGGTCTAGGCTGGCGCCTCAGTTGGTCTAGGCGCTCTTTCTTAATTTTCAAACGCCTAGGCATTAATCGGGGCGGTGACCAGCCGCCTAGCGCCTAGGCGGGGCCTAGGCGGGGCCTAGGCGGCGCTAGGCGGGGATTTTTAGAACAGTGATGGTGAGAAGTGTAAGATCTTTACGGACCACAAGATCTTACAGTACATTTTCACTCAGAGAGAACTTAACCTTCGGCAGCAGAGATGGATAGAATTACTCAGTGATTATGATTGCACGATTGAGTATCACCCTAGTCGTGCAAATGTAGTGGCTGATACACTGAGTAGGAAGTCCTAAGGTCGAGTTAATGCATTGTATGCATCCCGTGTTCCTCTTCTTGCAGATTTGAGATCCACTGGAGTGAAATTGGGACTAGAAGAGAAAGAAGAAGCTTTGATGGAAGCACGAGAGGAAGCCTTACTTGCTAGTTTCCAAGTTAGGCCCATTTTGATTGATCGCATACTCGAAGCTCAAGGAAACAGTGAGGAAGTTCAGGAGTTAATTTTTGCAATTTCTCAAGGGGAAGAAAAAGGATCTCAGAGTTCGTGAGACTGATGGCATGCTTATGCAAGATAAAAGGATGTACGTGCCAAATATTGTGGAATTAAAGAAGGAAATCCTTGATGAGGCACATATTTCGGCATATGCTATGCATCCAGGAGGTACGAAGATGTATCATACCTTTAGACCTGTTCTACTATTGGCTGGGCATGAAAAGGGAAATTGCAGAGTATGTTAGTAGGTGTGCAAATTGTCAGCAGATTAAGTTGAAAGGAAGAAGCCGTTTGGTTTGATGCAACCACTTCCCGTTCCACAGTGGAAATGAGAAAATATCACTATGGATTTTGTGTACAAGCTTCCTCGTACACGGAACGGGTATGATGGTGTTTGGGTAATAGTTGATCGGCTTACCAAAGCAGCACACTTCATCCCAGTGAGAGAAAAGTATTCTCTGAATAAGCTAGTTGAGTTGTTCTTACTCAAAATTGTGAAGTACCACAGAGAGCCAGTGAGTATCATCTCGGATCGGGATCCTAGGTTTACTTCTAAGTTTTGGAGAGCATTCCAGGAAGCTGTTGGCGCAGAACTACGTTACAGCACAGCGTATCATCCACAGACAGATGGCCAGTCAGAGAGGACGATTCAGACTTTGGAAGATATGCTAAGATCTTTGGTACTTCAGTTTGGTGATTATTGGCATGCAAAGTTGGATTTAATGGAGCTTGCTTATAATAATAGCTACCATTCTAGCTTCGGGATGGCACCATTTGAGGCACTTTATGGTAGAGTTTGCCGTACACCGTTATGTTGTTCAGAAGTGGGTGAGAGACCATTGGTGGGCCTTGAGATAGTAGATGAGACTACTCAGAATGTACATGTAATCAAAGCTAATTTGAAAGCGGCCCAGGATCGACAGAAGAGCCTTGCCGATAGACATGCCATGATAGAGTGTATAAGGTCGGTGATTGGGTATTTTTGAAGTTATCGCCTTGGAAAGGAGTAGTAAGGTTCGGAAAGAAGGGTAAGCTAAGCCCTAGGTACATCGGACCTTACCAGATTATCGAGCGAGTTAGCGAAGTTGCTTATATACTTGAGTTGCCTCCAGAGTTAGCTAGAGTGCACAATGTGTTTCATGTCTCTATGCTTCGTCATTATGTTTTCAGATCCTTCCCATGTGATACTTCCTCAACAGCTTGAGATTAGTCCGGATTTGACATACGAGGAAGAACCAGTGATGATTTTGGATTGGAAGGACAAAGTGCTGAGAGACAAGACCATTTGTATGGTAAAGGTTCTGTGCAGGAACCATTCAGTGGAAGAGGCTACTTGGGAGATTGAGGATCGGATGAGAGATATGCATCCTCGCTTGTTTTATGAGTATCAGTGATGTATTTTGTTTGAATTTCAAGGACGAAATTTCTTAAGGGGGGTAGATTGTGACAGCCCGTTCCTGATTTTAAGAGTTTTTAAAATTTTAATAAAGGATTTTACAAAATGCCCTTTGAGACACGTGCTTTGTTCAAGGTTAATCGTTATGTCGTGCCACCTAATATTTGTTTTCTTGGCATAACCTCGTAGCACTCATCGCTACGGATGCGTGGGCGCAGACGGTTTGTGATTTGGAGCAATAACGAAAAAGATATTAACGTTTGAAGTTTGGGCATTTTGGAGTTTTATTTATAAAATCTGGTGTGCCATTTGGATGGCCCAGATTAAGGGGAGTTCAAAAAGGAACAGCCAGGATGGGAAGGAAAGAAAATTAAAAGGGTATGGGCACTGCCCAGTAGAGTGAAGAGAGAAAGAAATCAGACCAATTAGAGGAAGAAGAATGGAGGAAACGGGTTGGGCAAAAACTGCCCAACCAGAGGAAGAGAGCAGAAGCTCCGGGAGAGAAAGGAGAGAGCTGGGCGAATGGGGAGAATAGAGAGAAGCGGTTGACCAACCAGAGAAGGAGAAAGGAGGAAAGGATATAGGAGAAGACACGGGGGAACAGCCGGGTTCCCCCACGACACGTTTTCGACCCGGCGGCACCCACACCCAATTTCGACATTTTTCACCCATTTTCCGGCGAATTGAGCCAAACAACCACTCCTAATCCTCATTTTGACCTTCCCTCTTCATGTTTCGCCCAAAAAATCTTGAAATTTGGTGGTGGTTTGGTGAAAAACGCACCATGGGTGCCGCGAGCTTCATGTTCGAAATTCTCCCATTTTTGAAACAAATTCTTCCAATCACTACCACCTCTAGCTTCCTCTTGAGGCCTAGAACAAAGCGCAAACAAGTTTTGGAGCGGCGGAGCTGTTTTGGAGATGGATCGAAGACACCCAAAAACAAGGGTTTTGGCACGGTTTTGATGAAATAGAAACCTTTCTAGGCCAAATTGGACTTGGCGGAAGGTATGAAAGTTGTTCCACTCTTTAAGATCTTCAATTCTGCAATTTTTGAGAATTTTTAAAAATAGTTAAATTTTCCAGCGAGTCGGGGCGGCCCGTGTGGTGGCGCGTGGCCAGTGGGCCGCCAATGTCATTCTTAGGCTGTGTTTAACATCCTAGGTTCAGTTTTGATAATTAGTTAGCGTAGATTGGTCGTTTGAACTTAAGTTCGTTACGATTCGTGGTTAGGTGAAAATACGAACCGACTATTCCGACCATTGGATCGTCACCAAACTTTGGTACGTGGTAGTACGTAATATTTGAAGAAGGTAGCAACTTACGGATCGGAAATCCGACGTTCGGATCTTCCCACTTAGTTTTGGCAATTGGCGGAGATCCGACCGTTGGATCGTAACGAAATTTTAGTATGTTGCTCTAGGAGCATTTTATACATCTTGGGAAGTTACGGATCGGAGATTTGCGTTACGGATCCTCCGGATGAAGTATGTGGGGTTGTGGACCCTACCGTCGATCGTTGATCGACGGTTGACCTTTGATTAAGGGTCTTAAATGATTCTAGAATATCCTTGAGGATATGTTTTACGTGAATTACAAATTCTATGGTTAAGAGTTCTAAGTTCTACTTTGATAATTGTTTTAGGCGCCGAACATTTTGGGACGCCTCGAAGTTTACGTTAAGGAGCCGTAGCGCGGACTCCAGGTGAGTGGGCTTTTGTTTTCCGTATATACCTATATACTACGTGTTTTTCCCAGACAGTGCATTTTAAATGCTTTTATAAATGAAATGCCATGCCAATACCTAAATACGTCTGATTATGCATCATGAAATGGTTATGCATCATGGAATGGTTATGCGTCATGAATTTGTATGTGTATGATTGTTGGTGCTATGGACGCTCAGGTAAGTATCAGGTAAGATTATGTGTGGTTAAATACAAGTTGAGTTAAGAAGAGTATGATGAGATGCATTGAGAGCTCATTAACCTGCACCCCGGTGTTAGTGCTCCCGCCCAGAGTTAGGGGCCAGTCTTTCACGTGATGTTCACCTCCCGCACCATACGCTCATCTTGGATCCAAGTTAGGTGCACAGTCCTGTCGTATAGACCACTTTCAGTGGGTTCAACTCGTAGGTGACCCGCGATTATTCGCACAGTCTTCATGTGATTGTAGCACTAAAGCGTATTGTATACACCCAGTCCTGTCGTATAGACCACTATAAGTGGGTTCGACTCGTGTGCAGGCATGATTTATAAGCTAGAGATCAGCTGACGAGCTGTTGCAGTGGCTATAGCATTTGATATACTTACCTGATGAGTTGATTATTATGGCATGGCATATTATGGCATACTCATGATTTGGCATATTTATGTTGAGGATTTCAGTTCAGTTTGGTATATGTTTATATACTATTTTATGGGAAAGTATACAGGTTTTACGGCGAGGGGTTATAAAGATTGTTTTTGAAATGGTTTTTGAAAAGATTTATTTTTGCCCACTCACGCTTTTGTTTTGTGCCCTCTCAGGTATTAGGTAGTTTTGTTGGTGGCTCACGAGGATACATCGGACATTCTGACAGACCATCACTCATGTAGGATCACCTTCGGGTGTTGTTAAAATTAAGTACTTCTTATGCATTGACTGCACCTAGACTTTATGCTCTGAATGTGTAATCACACTTAGTTCTGTTCTAACACTCTTGAAGTTGGTTTTTATTCATTCGTAATTCTTGGTATTTTAATGATTCCGCACTGTGCACATGGCTACGTCAGCCCTCACGTGACGGCCAACATGCCTCGATCTCGGTCGGGGTGTGTCATGGGAGCCTAATTTTTCCTTATTACTAATACAAGTAACATCATTTTTTTTCAAGCAGATATCATGAACTAATTAATCAAATTTATAAAACTGTCATAATACTCTTTAATATTCTACTGGCCAATTTAATTATGCATTGCTGTGTTACACACTTTTGGTCATTATTAAGCACCTAAAATTTGTAATTTTTTTGGGTTAATGTTACACCCCGACCTGGAATTTCCATTAGGACTCCGAATCGAGCTGTGCTGGCCGACACTTGGAAGGTGATGAAGCCATAAAGTGTAGTGATGTGGCAAATGTGAATAAATTTAAGCCTAAAGTGCCTAAATACAAGAGTGCGCGGGTGAGCAGAATTGAACCCATTTCACACGTGATGTCAGAGCATAAGATAGTATAGTAAATAGGATGAGGATTCTGGCAAATCTCAAGAGATGGTTATCTTCAGCGGTATAACAAATGATCTTCTAAAAGGTCGATTAGTCGACTAAGTCACTCAAGACTTAGAAAAAACTAATACATTTTTTGTGCTCGACGAGGTGGCAAGATTCGAAAATTAGGCTCAATAACCAAGAATGCTTACATCACGCGTGTGATGGATACAATACTGCCCAACTTATGCTCTGGCATCACGTGTGAAATGAGTTCAATCCCGCTCACCCGCGCACTCTTGTATTTAGGCACTTTAGGTTTAAATTTATTCATATTTTCCACATCACTACACTTTATGGCTTCGTCACCTTTCAGATGTCGGCCAGCATACCTAGATTCGGAGTGCTAGTGGACATTCCGGGTTGGGTTGTGTCAGTTTGGTATCAGAGCCACTCTGCCGTTCAGTGAGAATGTCCCTGCGAGGATGC
Source organism: Cotoneaster glaucophyllus (assembly GCA_036320875.1). NCBI lineage: Eukaryota > Viridiplantae > Streptophyta > Magnoliopsida > Rosales > Rosaceae > Cotoneaster > Cotoneaster glaucophyllus. Next base: position 5,921,409 of record CM070072.1, on the reverse strand, counting down.
CGGGTTCCCCTTAAGTGGGGGTGGATTGTGAGATCCCACATCGACCAACGGAGAGGAGGTGATGTGCCTTATATGTACATGCTCCCCTCCCTATAGCATGAGGCATTTTGGGGTAGTGAGGTTCTCTTGTCCCAAAAATAAAATCGTGAGGGAATGGTATGCCCAGAGCGGACAATATCGTGTTGCGGAGGAATCGAGCTGGGATGTGATAGTTAAGCTGTAGTATTTTTTTTTTTTTTTTTTTTTAAAAAAGGTGCTAGTACTCTTTAGTTTGAATGATAATTTTATGATAGAATCATGTACACGGATAACAACTTAACTACCTTTCGCAGTGTAATAGGGAATTTTGACAAATTCTATAATCAATCATTTTAGAATTCCATCCAAGCATAAGTTATTTTGGGAATTAAGCTCGACAAATCTCACGTTAATTTAAATAAAATCTCATCATTTTGCTTCTTTTCACCCCGTTTGGACTCAGTTAGAACTAGGGGTGGAAATTTTTACCAAATTACCGTACCAACCGCCCTACCAACCATATCATACCAAATTATTACCAAAAATTTGTATCAATTGGTAATGGTATGGTATTTGTACTGTACCATACTGTTTCGGTACGGTACTGCTATCCAAAACTAGTACCTATGGTATACCATACCTACCAATATTATTAATATTATATTATGTATTTATTCATATAATTATTTGAGGGCAAAATTAATAAAATTAATAATAATTATTGTAGAAGTGTAAAAAATGTAAAAAAAAAATATACAATCACTCATAGTGACAAGCTTTACAACTTTCATGCAGAGGTCAGATTCAAAATCCAATACTATAATCCATAAACCTTAAATTTATATTTAACCGTCGATTGTCATTTACTCTTTATTCTTCTTACTGAATTTCTTTTTTGAAAACATGATCATCTAGCGGATGTAAGAAGATGAACTGTTCAGATCTTTGATATCACGTTTCGATATTTACGGTTAACTGAAATATGAGTCGATGTCATATAGTTTGTAGAAACTTTATAAACATCAAGCAATATTTTCACTAACCGTAAAACTCTGAACATAATATCAATGATCCAAAATGCTCATCTTCTTGCATCCTTTAATAGATCATGTTTTCAAAAAAGAAAATCCGAAAAAAAAACAAAATTTGATGAGAAAAATGAAGCGTAAATGTAAACAACAATTAACGGTTAAATTTTGATCTATGATTTATATGATTATAATGGCGAATTTCAAAGTTAACCTCTTCACAAAAGTTGTAAAGCTTGTCATTACGAGCATTTATATATATTTTTTTCTATAGTTTTTACACTTCTACATTAATTAAAAAATATTAGATTTTGGGCAAACTAAGTGGCGTAAAACAAAGTGGCAATTACCATTGGCATACCATACCAACCAAACTATTTGGTATACCGAAAATTTGGTATGGTAATAGTAATAAATTTTGTCGTACCAAATATTTGGTATGGTAATTGGTACAGAGGTTTTGGTACGGTAATGTACCAAAACCATCCCTAGTCTGAACTCTGAACACAAAAAGGGGTCTAAAAGCCTTGCTTTTTGTATGTTCTTACGTTTATAGCATATGTACACTACTATTTGTCCTCGGAACACATCGTAAATTGTTGCCACCATGTCTGACAGTCTGAGTGAGAAGTGGCTACAGTTATACCATTTAGTTTGAATTTTTGTTTTCACTTTTTCGAAAACTGAAAACTGAAATTTTGTTTGGTAACTAGTTTTAATTTTTAATTTTCAAACAAATAAAAACTAAAAATTACTTTTTTGATGGCCGTTTAATAACAATTTCGTTTTCAGTTTTTATTTTTACTTTTTTGAAAACTAAAATCTAGTTCGGTTACTACTTTCATCTTTCAAAAAAAAAATGAAAACTACTTTCTTGATGGTGATAATAATTTGTTTTTAAGTTTTTGTTTTCACTGTTTAAAAACTGAAATCTTGTTCGGTTACTATTTTTAGTATACAATTTATAAAAAAAAAAATGAAAATTGAAATTACTCTTGATAGGATTTTTACGACACATGCAAAAGGGTTAAAAACACCTATAATACTTGAAAGAGAAACAAAGATATTGTAGTATAGATGACTCTAGCAAGGTCGTTCTCCACAAGGATTATTAAATAATTCGTATTAAATCAAATCTCAATTAATTATTTAAAGGCAAAGTTTTGGGATGATTGATTTTATGACCTAATTAAATAAAAATGAATTTAATTAAAAAGAGTAGAAAAAATCTGCAATATTAAGAGAAGGAGAAAGAAACAGTTTTTAGAAATCAAATTGAGAAAACACTAGGGTTCCGCTGTCACCTTAACAATATATGCTTACTTGGACCCTTAATATAGAGCGTATATCAAACATACAATCCGTCTGTGGTATTTATGTTACATCCCGACCCAGGCTCCACCACATCCCGGGCTCGACTCCATCTTAGCATGATATTGTCCGCTTTGGGCCCCGACCACACCCTCACGGTTTTGTTTCTGGGAACTCATCCATCCTGGGAATGCTCTGACCCATTCTAGCTTAACTTCAGAGTTCCTACGGAACCCGAAGCCAGTGAGCTCCCAAAAGGCCTCGTGCTAAAGGAGGTGTGCATGTACATATAAGGCATAGATGATCCATTCCCCTGGGTGATATGGGATCTAACAATTCACCTCCCTAAGGGGCCCGACGTCCTCGTCTGCACACTTCAGGCCAGGGATTGGCTCTGATACCAAACTGACGCACCCCGACCCGAAAAGTCCAATTGGACTCCAAATCGAGTTGTGCTAGCCGACACCTGGAGGGCGACGAAGCCATAAAGTGTAGTGTAGTGGAAAAAGAATGAGAATAAATTTAAACCTAAAAGTGCCTAAACAAAAGAGTGCACGGGTGAGCGGGATTGCACCCATTTCACACGTGATTGTAGAGCATAAGAACAGTACAATAATTAGGGTGATGGTTATACCACTGAAGATAACCATCTCCTGAGATTTGCCAGAACCCTCGTTTACATGTAAGCCCAGCTACTAAACCTGGAGGGGCGAAAAACAAAGTTGAGTGGGTCAGCAAAACAATGCTTGTAAGAAAACATTTATTTTCGAATATACTAACCCCTCGCCGTAAAACAAGTATAATTTCCTAAAAACATACTATGTAGATATGTAAACAATATTACAACAACATTATAACCAGAAAATATGCCAAGTCATGATATATCAATGTCACAGTAATAAAATTATGTGATAAACAAGTATAATCAATTGCTCATCAATCTTTGTTAGCACAAGAGTCGGAGTTGCATAATGCAACTTGTACGACAAGACTGGGTGTAATCAATACGCTCTAGTACTACGATCACGCGAAGACTAGAGCCGAGGCGCGGTCATATACGAGTCAGAATTGCCTACAATCTGTACGACAGGACTGGCACCTAACTTGGATCCAAGGCGACCAAATGGTGCGGATGTGAACATACACGTGAAGGACTGGCCCTGGCCCTGGCCCTGGGCGGAGTACTAACACCAGGGTGCAACAGATGAGCATGTACAAATATGTATGAATGTCATGACAGTAATATCCTAACAATATAGCAGCATTTATCACAATTTATATCACAATAATGAATACTTGGCAATATAAGCGTAAAAGTGAAGTAACTACGCATTTAGGGAAACTATAAATATGTATAGATATAAAATAAACTGCCCACTCACAAATACGCAGTCGAAACGAAGTCTTCGGGCCTTGCTTGACCCGTACATCCTCGGGATACACCTCCCCTATATTTGAAATTACTAATTAACTTAGTTTAATAATACATAACCGAAAACTTAAATAAAACTTTCGGAGATTGCTCAAACATAGGGTTTGAATATACAAAATTGATCTACTCAACGTGACAGACCCACACACGTCGACCACATGCCGCCCGGAGGCCGGACGCTCCGTCACGCGCCGCCACAAGTGGCTGTACATTCAGTCACGCGCTGCACGAGCCGATGACCCATGTGAGACCACACACGCCCATACGCCTGCGAGTACATCTATACTCGCCTTCCTCATGAGTTTCTGCATTTTGCAAGTTGAAGGTCCAACTTTCAGAGCTCCTAACGAGCTCGATTCTCAACCAAAAACAATTCTACAAAGACCAACTTAAAGATAGGAATGTAATGGTCAATCCATATTCACATAAAGTTTAATTGTGGTCCATGTTGTCTAGGAATTTGGCCTGAAAATGGCCAAATGGCCACGGTCAAACTTCTTCAGACATTTTGGAATTTCTTCCCAACTTTCAGAGTTGATTTCTAACTCGATAGTTGACCAAACTTAGTGATTCAAAAGCCATTTTGGAGTTAGAAATGCAGAGAACAAAGTTATACCAAAGTGGAGCGAAGTTAACGTCGGGGTTGGTCGAAATATCGATCTGAAAGTGACCAAATGGTCATGGTTCCTTTGCTGGAAAACTGAGCAATCTCCCCCCCTCGAGCTTTATGTGCTAAAACGTTCGTTCAAAACATGTACACGAGATCAAAATCAACCCATAGGAATGAAATGAAGGTTCTTAGGATTTCCCGAGGCTTACCTAAGTCGTGAACGGCCTGAAAATCGTTGAACCAAAACTCACCGAGTAGGACCTTCCGAGTTGGACGTCCAAAACTCAGTCAACGCGCGATCCAGTGGTATGGTTGTGCTCGTGGAGTCGAGATGAACACAATGGTGTAGTTTGTTTGTCACATTTGTGTGTTTTGGTGTGAACTTGAGAGGGTTGCAGAGAAGAGAGAGTGATGTGAGGGTTGCTTTATGATTGGTTGGGCAAAGAGAAAGAAAGGTTACTGATTTCTGATTGGGTGCCAAGATTGAGGGATGGCACTTGAATGGGTGAGAATACATTAAGGAAAAAGGAATGGTGGTAAGGGATTGGTGGAAAAAAAAAATCAAATTAAATAATTTGATTGGTTGTGGGATGGTGGACCGGATCCTCTCATTAAGGATTTGGGTGGATTTTGAATTTCAGATTTTGTACAATTTTTAATGTATAAAATCTGATTTCTTACCGTGTTTCCAACACTGCTAATTTATACGTGCGTGTACAAAAATACTCGCAGTTAACATACTTTAACTAACGTAATTTTTTCGTTATAAATCTATTTCGAGTCTAACAAGCGCTCATGCGTTCATAGCGACGAGTACTAATTTAGTACGAAACCAGGAAAATGAAATTGAAAACCAAAAACCACGTTCACGTTAGATCCCACTTTTGTCCAAAAGGGTAAAATCGTCAACTCACACCAACAGAAAAGAAATCACATTGAAAAGTAGGGACGGTTCGTCATAATCTTCCCCCCTTAAGAAAATTTTGTCCCTGAAATTTAAAATCATTTGTTATACAAAACTCAGAGATAGGAAGAATAAAATATATGTATGTAACGAAGAATTCAAGTCAAAGTGGTTATACAAAAAGGGAAAATGCTGCTTCGTCGGCGCAGCAGAAGCATGGTGGGCCCATAACCCACAGGTCCCAGGATCGGCTATGATACCAAATTATCACATCCCAACCCAGGCTCGACTCCATCGTAGCACGATATTGTCCGCTTTGGGCCCCGACCACATCCTCACGATTTTGTTTCTGGGAACTCACGTGAGCAGAACTTCCTAGTGGGTCACCCATCCTGGGAATGTTCTGGCCCATTCTCGCTTAACTTCGGAGTTCCTACAGAACCCGAAGCCAGTGAGCTCCCAAAAGGCCTCGTGCTAAAGGAGGTGGGCATGCACACATAAGGTATAAAGGATCCACTCCCCCTGAGCAATGTGAGATCTAACAATTTAGATCAAATCTAAATATGCATGACTTATTACATTTTGTAAAAATCCTTTGAAAAACCATGCAACCCTTAAGACGTGGTATTCATCCTAAGTGAACTTGCACATATTAACCACAAGAAGCCTTTGTCAATTTCAAGGACCGACCTCCGACCAAATTTGCATCAAATTACTTATCTAAACATCTTATTGTCGCAAATCATCAAGGCACTTAGATAGTTTAAACCGGTGATTAATAATTTAAAAACTTGCATGCATATTATCATAAGCAAATTAAAAAGAAACTACATATTCTTGCTAAGGCTCGTGGCTTCTCCCTAACAAAAGAAATTAGTTACGCATATTCATAATTAAAATCAAAAGGAATTGTAAAGATCGAAAACACCTTTGATGTAAAAGTCTGAAAATCTCTAAGCTTAGCCAATTTCCTCTCTCAGATATCACATAGAAGAAGGAACTAGGGCAGGCCAAAAGGCTTATTTAAACAACTATAATTAAATCCTCCAAGTAAAAAGTCTTAGAATAAGACTAGGAAACCACCAAAAAACGTCACTTTCCAACACTGCGCACTGTTTCTTTATTTCATCACCAAAAAAAATCGTGTGGTAGAAAAAACCAAAATTTTGACAAGAACAAGCCAAGGAACTGCGAACGTCCTCCAATTTGAATAACTCCAAAATTCATCCGTCTGGTCACGTTTTGCTCCAGAGGAAGTTGAATGTCCTATATATTATATTAACACCCCCACATATTGTTGAATAAACCTCACATACTTAATACACCTCACATTTACCTTTTTCAATTGAAAATTATCTTCATACACCTCACATACTTCCCCATACTATCCTCACACCCCACATTCTCAACATAAACATTACATTTTCTACATGCAACCCACATTTTTTATACACTCCACATTCTTCAAATTTTATAATACTCACGAATCTCTCCTTGTTCAAAGTTTTCCACGTTAGTACCCTTCCCATTAAGGAAACTTTGGAAGTTCTTAGTAGTAAACCCCCTTGTTTATCAACCACAATTACATGTTGCTCCTCACTTGTGAGGGCGAAACCATGTCCTTCATTGCTTCTTCCAGAATCTCTAAACTCCACTTGGTTGTTCTAGCGATTGTTTCTGCAGAGTAGTCATAGCACTCTAATAAACATCCAGCAGACCAAACTGAAACATTCCTACGACGATACGGACATGAATAGAAATCCATAATTCAAACTACCCTCGCCACCTATGCGCCGCTGCTAGGAATCATACACCTCAAGATCAAAACTATTAATATTGTTGATTAGTAGCAGTAGTGACATTGTAAATAAATATTTGGCTTGAATTAATAATAGGCTTAAATAAATATTGGGGTAGTATGGTTTCCTGGGGAATCACAGGCAGGTATTTGGGAAGAAAGAAATGTCTCCTATAAAAAAAATAAAAAAATAATATAAAAAATTGATCTTGATTACAGTTTGAAGCCCGGCAACATATGTTCGAAAGATAATTATGATACTTGTATAACGTTTAAAAAATAAAAATAAATAAATAAATTTAAAAAAAAAGGAGAAAGGGATTAGGTAAAGAGGGATGGGCCATGTACGAAAGTGCAATAAAGGTTTTCAGATGTAGTTTCATTCGTTAGAGTTTGTTCAACAATCAAGGGTGGGAGGGGTTTTGATAGTTGAAGAAGATAAACAATATGTTAAAAGTGTTTTGGAGTGTATTTAAAAATTTCTTATTTTTTTTATACCTAATAAGGTCGAAATTGTCATTGCATAGTAAGGTATATAAGTAATTTAATATTAAATTTTAATGTGAGGTGCATTCAATATTACGTTGGTGCTAATAAAAAAAGCCAAATTATAAAGTAAAGTATCAAATTCTACCAAAATAATGATCAAAATATACTAAGAATAGAGTAAAATGTATAATATGAAATTGACTCATCAACTCTCGTGTTTTCAAAAGTTGGCCTTGAATTTTCACTTTTTGGTTTTTAGAGTTTTCAGTTTGTAAAAAAAGAATAACTAAAAACAAAATAATTATCAAATACCCCATGAGTTTTAAAATTTAACCATAAGTTTTTACTTTTTGATTTTCCGAGTTTTGGGAATGGCTTGAACATTGAAGGAGGGAGGGCGGGAGAGAGAAAGACAGAGAGAGAGAGAGAGAGATGGCGATGAGGACGTGGAAATGAATCTGTATGGATACTCTGGTTGGTTGGTTTAGAAAGGGATCCTCTCCGGATCCCTTCCACCAAAGCCTCCAAACCTACTAATCCGAACTGTTGAAATTTTATCCAACAGATACAAACCGAGGACCCTTTTAAAAGTTATAATAACTTTAGCCGTTTGATCAAATTTCGATAACCCGGATTAATGGATTTGGAGGCTTTGGTAGAAAGGATCTGGAGATGATCCATTTCCGGTTGGTTTGACAAGTTTAGTGATAGTAAGCCAATTAGGAAGAAATTACTATGCTACATGTCAGTACATTTAACCCCACTTTGACGCAATAGAAAATCTGATCAAAGTGGAGCGTATATCGAGTTTCATGGTGGACAGTGTCAATATATTTGTTTCCGAGAGGAAAATGAGATTAAATTCGAGCGTATATCAAAATGGTCTCCGAGGGGGATTTGGGGTGATAGTACGTAATCATTTGGGGAAATTTATTGCGGCCACTGCGAGACCTAGTGAGATGAGCCAATCGGCTTTTCATGCAGAGTTGCTTGCTCTTCGACATGCCATTTTGTTGATCAGGAACAATTATCCTGTCGGAGGTCCAATCATCTTCGAAGGAGACGCTACATTGGTAGTGGCGGCAATGAAGAGCTCGGGGGAGGATTCCTCCTTCTTTGGACCTATTATCAACGATGTCAAAGTGTTGAACCAAGCGCAAGTTAGCTTTGTACCGCGGGAAGGCAATATTGCAGCACATCGGCTTGCTCGTATGGGCATTGAATGTCCCCAAGAGATAATGTGGTTTGAGGAGCCTCCAGATTTAATTTTAGATATTTTAACTGTTGAAGAAATGTAAGTGTTTCTGTTTGTCAACTGAGGTTAGGTTCTATCCTGTGCGGGACGCTCTTTTTCCCTTAGTCCGGGTTGAAATCCCTGGCAAGGTTTTTATCGAGGCCCAATGTGCACACTAACCTCAGGTTGTACGTATTCGTCGTTACTTAATGAATATCGTACCATTCTCAAAAAAAAAAAAATATAAGCCTTTCATTTTCTCATATTATAGTATAATATTTGGAAACATATCAATTTATGTCTTTAAGTTATTCAACTGTCTAATCATTCATTAAATGGGTAACATGGCGAGTGTGGAAGAGTTAACGTCTCAACCAACACTCGCACCGCATGAAAAAAAAAATGATGAATTACATAAAACTACCTCAACTATTAAGCCAGTTACAGTTTCATACCACATCTTAAAAAAATGTCAATGTCATATCTCATCTTACGAACTTGTTACAATTTCATATCTTCCGTCAGTTTGTTTGTCAATTCTTCAGTTAAATAGTGACGTGGCTTGAGACAGAGAGCACTCTCTATTAAAAATTAAATATTTAATTAAATATTAAAAACTAAAGAAATAAATTATTTAATATTTTTTTTTGCATGGGGGACCCACCCATTATCCCCCTCACCCTTCTTCCCCGCTCTCGTCTTCCCCCAACCCAAAATCAGAAGTTCAGAACCACCCCAAACATAATTTCAAATAAAAAATGGCAATTGAATCAATCTGTTATCGAAAATCAAATAAACAATGTCTTCCAACGACTTCTGAATCGACTGCAGAGCCAAGAAATCAACCAGGTCGAGAATGGCGACGGCGATAGGAATCAGAATGGGGTTCCATTGAATCAAACAGAGGAATAACACTGTGCACACAAACCCATTACTCCTCTGTTTTTCCGCCATTGGAAGCTAGCTCTGTGAGTGAAAGAAATGGATTTGGCGATAAGGGGTTTTATAGTGGGGAGAAAGAAAGTGCTTTTGGTGGGGAAGTAAAGCACTTTTCTGTGAGAGAAGCTAAAGATTTCTCGTGGAAACTGGGAAATCACAGAGCGGTGATAACTTTAATGGTGGAATCCCACTAAGCCCGACCTATAGGCTTACCATCACACTCCCGTGCCCCAACGGCAGCCCATCGGTGGTCCACACGCACCCATTACCACCTCCATTCGCATGCCCCACATCTATCGGTGATTTCTCCGGCGAGGCCTTGGCGGGCTTCTCAGCATCCTTCTGGTTTTCCTTGAATTGCTTGCTCAGAAGAGGACTCGATTCCTCCTGGACATTGTTCTCCCTGTTGTTGCTCACCATGATTGATCACAGAGAGGAATCAGAAACCCCAAAAATTGAATCGTAGAGAGAGAATGAATTGAAACCCTAAAATTGGATCAACGGAATGAAAAGAGATAAAACAAGCTGTCTCAAAGTTCGGCGGAGCGAAGATGGTGAGAGAGGAGGGTTGCGGGATAAGGGACTCGGAGAAGAGCTCAAGAGTCATCGCCATGGAGACGTAGTCGAAATCAGAGAGCATTTCAGCGGCATCTTGGACGGAGTGGGCAGGGAGGGCGGATGAGAAAGAGAGGAGTGAAAGGAGGATGATGAAAATGAGAAACGGCTCCACCATTGATGGGTGGCCCATGAGGGTGAGGTGGGAGATGTTGGGGTGGGTGGGATCTGGGTTTGGGGTGATTCTGATTTTGGGTTGGGGGAAGACGGGAGCGGGGAAGAATGGGGAAGGGATGAAGGGGTGGGTCCCCCATGCAAAAAAGAAAAAAAAAGATTTTTTTTTTTTTTTAATATTTAATTAATTTTTCATTAATGTTTTAATAGATAGTGGATCCCATCTCAAACCACGTCACTATTTAACGGAAGAATGAACAGACAAAATGACGGAATGTATGAAATTGTAACAAATTCGTAAGATGAGGTATGGCATTGACATTTTTTAAAAATGGGGTATAAATCTGTGACTAACCTAATAATTAGGGTAAAAAAAAAAAACTCATCGTAGAGCTTCAGTGTCTCCTAAATCAATGTTTTGTATCTTAAAACGATAAATCACACAATTTGGTCCAAATGTGCAGGCTTGGCTTATACAACAAATCAAAAACGTCCTACTGCTACATATGATACGTCATCAATACAATGATACATTAGACATTTAAACGAATTAAGAAGAGTAAGTTGATACAACTTTAAAACTTCAGAATGCAATATGAGAAAATTCAAAACTCATAACCAATTTTGAAAACCATCTCAAAAATTTAAAGAATATAAATTTAGTAAGCCCAAAAAAATTAAAGGTACTTAGCAAAAATTCTACTTTTACCATAGTTTACACTTTTCATACAACATTTGTACCACTTTTCTAATAAAAGTGGAATCCACTTATATCGTTAAACTATGTGTCTATTAAAGAGGTAATACAAATATAATATTAAAAATATAATAAATGTAAAATTAATCTGTTCTTAGTAAGGTCAAATCGTAAACCTACCTTTATTGTACCATAAGGAAAGGGATACTCTCCGAATCATTTCCATCAAATCCTGCTCATCAATCAATCTGGATCCTTGAAATTTGATTCAACTGCTAAAAACAGGAGGTCTCTTTAAAAGTTATAATAACTTTAATCATTGGATCAAATTTCAAGTGTCTGAATTGATTAATATGGAGAATTTAGTGGAATGGATCCAGAGAGGATCCCCTTCCGTACCATAAAACCATCAAATTACACGTGGAGTAGCTTAAATTACTGAGTTTTCCCTACAACTCTTCTTCTAGAACTTTTGGCCCACAACCATGTGAAACTTGATCTGTACTATCTTCCATTAGTCCACTCGTGTCCCTAGGGCCCCAAAATGTTTGTATTCAGTTTTGTTTTTATTTGAGCCTTGGGCCTTTTTCCTGGGTCGGTGCCTTCGGCTTAAAACAACTCTCTCTTTTTTCTTTTGACATGCTTTATATTTTGAGTAATTGACCGTTTCAAAAAGAAAACAAACTTGTGTTGATGAAATAGATCGACATAAGTGACTGCGACAAGATCGATAGAGAAGGATCAAGGGAAAGGTATAGAACACCCTTGTGTATATTTCGTAATGAGGTAAACAACCACGGGGCGACCTAGTGGTTGGGGACGAATTTCAGTCCCGAATTTTACATGGCACGTCCTAGGTTCGATTCGTAGCGTTGATGAATCGCACAATGGTGGCCAAAAGGAGACTGAAATGCCTCTGTTAGTCTTTCCAGCCCCGGACTGGTGGACTGGCATGGCGACGCTACCAACTGGTCCCCTTTTAAAAGAAAGAAGGTGGTGAGGTATTTTAGATATTCTCTCTGTGTTTGATATGTCATTTATATATTCAATTAGTTGTTATGGTTCTTGTTCATCTACACACCGATGTCTGGAAACTGAAAAAGGACTACAATATTAGAACTTGTACGAAATTAGATGTGTCTTGATTTGCTTAGCTCAATTTGATCAACGTGAAATGGGTCAGTTTTATAGATCAAAGGAATGGTGGTTGATAGTCTGGCAAATAATATGAGCTTTAATTTCTATCGTCAATGTTGTGTTTGATCATATCTCTTAAGGTTATTTGGATTCGGGTTGTTTCTTAATGTTGATTTTTCCCTTTGTTTAGTGATTTGCTTGGGCCTTAAGCCCCCTTTGTAACTAAATAAACAACGGAACAAAATTTGGATTTTTATTAGCAAAGTTTAGTGTTTTGCTTCATTTTTTTCCCTCGGTTTGAGAATTTGGATTTTTATTGAAATAGTGAAACTCAAAAGTTGGGGATTATGTACAATTTTTATAGGGTCAAATATAATTCATGTGAATGTAAAAAATGTTTCAGATTGTAGAGGAAAGCTGAAAACACAAAAGAGACCGATTTTTTGCTACTTGGTTTTCGAAAAAAAATGTGTCAAAGGATCTTAGGTACTGAACAAGGAAGAAGATGATTATGATGGAGAAATAAAATTTCTTACTCGAGGACCACCCTGGGATTCTTGTGTTTTTCTTTTCCATTACTAATTCATCATCCATTAAATTCCCAGGCGAGGAGAAATCAAATTCATCTGCCAAGCGTATGCTTATGTGATGAACAATGAAAGCAATAACAAGATAAATTAGTAATTGTATATTACAACTGAACATAAAAATTAGATGGAGGGATTTCAAAATAACAATTAGTAATTAGTAATTGTATGATCGATCATTACCTATTTTTAATTTTGAAAATTAAGACTTTGTTAAATCAAAGAAGAAACCAGGATTGAATGTTTAACAATTATGAATACAACTCATCGTTCAGGATGTATATAATTTTTAACAAGCCCACGGTTTTAATAGGATTAGAGAGTTTGAATTTCTTCTAGTTGAATTTGTGTTTTGATTAGGTATGTGATTGAACCAATGAAATTCTTCCATTAAAAAAGAATAAAGAAAAGAAGCCATCGAAGATGGATTTTCATTGTGGGAATAATTAATTAAAAAACTTGACGAACAAGTGAGCTTTCTCTATCACTGACTCTTTTTTTTTTTGGGTTAACCATCACTGACTTTTATATTATATACATCACAAACATGAATTTTGTCCATGTGTATGACCAAATAAATGAAGAAAATATTGGACAAGTAAATTAACCAATCTCTTTCGTGCCTTACATTCTAGTGTCAAATGTATTCATCAAGTTTGGAAGCCGCACATTGAATTAATGGAACCAAACAGACAAAAAAAAAAAAAAAATTATTATAACTGATCAAGTAAACTGGTAACTTAGTACTATTATCTAATGATATTCTTTTTCACTTGTAAGTAAGATGTCTTAGGTTCGATTATGCTAAAGACGAATATAAACAACTTTATTACTAGTTCATTATGAGGTTAAGCTCACCCCTCCTCCTTAATATGCATAATATCGTTTGTTGAAAAAAAAAAAGTGATCATGTAGACTAATCAGATCATCTCCCAGGAATAGTTTTAACTATAACTTTTTTGCAGTCGTGGCTATCTCCATTGCCATTAACCTTTGCAATTCCTATAGTATCCAAAAATTCATTTCCTTTTTTAGTCTTCTTTTTTGACGCCTACAATGCTGATCACCACATGCCCTTTGAAAAGAATTCCTTTTCTAATTACAACTAAGCAATCAAGAGAAAATGTTTACAACTTTACATGCACGCATCTAGTTAAAAAAGGTAGAAGAACCAATGAGACACGATTACATCCCACACACAATTTGCATCACACTTTTAGGCATGAAGAGCAACAAAAGGGACAACACCTCTTAAAGGCCGTCTGATAACACGCATCTCGTTTTCAATGTTTTTTTAATTTTTTTTTTTAATTTTCAATTGTGTTCCCTTCCAACAAATTAAAAAATAAGTTCCAATCTATTACAAGCATGAGCAGGCACGTACATAAAAGAATATGACCGCATCTGTTTGCCTTCCAACGCTTCTTCCTTTCTTTTCCGTTGCCTAATCCTAGATGGAATGTAATGATGTAGGAATCCATATGTTAACATAATACCTATTTAGATATACTTGAATGACCACTTCTTATAATTGAAATATGTATATAACCCTATTCTGGTCTAGTTCGGTATGGAATAAACCTATAATTATGGAACTGACTTAATCATCATATTATGGATTATGAATTCATAACCCAAGTCCAGTCTCATTTTGGACGTAACAACAAACCTATTAATTCTTGTAGAAGCTAATTTTAAAGTCTTGCCATGAAATGACATTACCTGACAGAACAATCAATAATCTAAATATAAACAAACACAAAAGAAAAATTAGCTTGGACATGGTTGCTACTTTTCACTTCAAATAACTGTTCCTATAATACTCAGCCTTTTTGATGCATTTTGAAGACAACAGTTATATATTCAAACCTATTAGTTTTTCAAAACATGTCAAATGTTCTAGAAGAAGATCATATATTATATAGTAGGATAAAATTACTCATGTATATCCAGCTCCAGCTACACAAGCCGCCTTAACTAATGGATTTTCGTTTTCAAAAATCCACACCAAACATGTACAGCCGACAAAAAGAATCACACTCCCGTAAACACATGGGCACCATTGCTACACCCAAACCCTGCATCACCATTAGTCATCATATTCAACACCAAATAAACGACAAATTATCTTTTTATTGAAAAACAAATCCTAAATAATTATTTTTTGATGAACGATAAGATTATTAATACTAAAATTTATCTAAATTAACAGAGGGTGAGATTCGAATGAGGGTGCTGAGAGCAAGGTCTAAAATATCGATGATATCAGAAATATCGGTAGTCCAAAAACACGGAAATTTCGATGGAAATATCGGGATATTATCGATATCGATAAAAATTGAATAAAAACCACGGAAATTGTAAGAAAAACTTGGAAATTTTTATTGAAACTTTGCAGGATGTTTATTTAGTCAATTATCTATTAGTTTATCACAAAAAATTGGAAGGAAATGCATTACATGATAGATTTAACTGATTTAAGTTGATTATATAGCGAGCTGGCAAACCTTGTGAGTGTAGAAAATATGTAGTAATTAATTAAAGAAGTTTAAACACACCATAATTATTTATATATAATGAATTAGTACAATATTTTACACTTTATACATTGCATGGTAAGATACATGAGTGACTTAGTAAGGTATAAAATATCGATGATATCGGAAATATCGGTAATCCAAAAAAATATCGGTAGTCCAAAAACACGGAAATTTCGATGGAAATATCGGGATATTATGGATATTTTAGACCATGGCTGAGAGAGAACAACACTACTCTTAACTAATTTCATTAAACCCAAATCCGCCTAAATAAATCCTTCTAATTCTCCGTAAAAAAAAATTATATTCCTAGTGGGGTTCCACCCTTGTCATTAGTCAACCTTCAAAACTCATTGTGTACAAGCCCACACGACTCATTCAATCCTTCGTTTCATTCCCTCTTTGCTTTATACCTCTGCACAGACCTCATGGAGTAGCGCCAACCCTTTTTTTGTTTTTACACCTTCCTATTTTTTTCTTCTCGTTCGAGCAACAAACCCTAATAACTTTCCAGTCATGAAATACAACATTCATGCCGTCTTGCTATGGATGCTCAGCTTCCTCCTGTTGTCGCAGCTGATCACAGCCCAAACCACACCGCCTTCTCCGCCGCAAGCCAACGGCTCAAGCTCGTCGAAATTCGACATCAAGATGGTGGTGGTGATGGTGGTTCTCGTACTTGTATTCTTCATCTTGGGCTTCCTCTCCGTCTACACCCGTCAGTGCGCCCAGACCCGCCTCCACGGGCGCATGGTTCGAAACGATTCCCGCATGGCGCGTGGCCTTGACCCCGCCGTCATCGAAACCTTCCCCGCCTTCATATACTCCGATGTCAAGGCGCTCAAGCTCGGGCAGGACGCTCTTGAATGTGCCGTATGTTTACAGGAGTTTCAAGACCATGAAACGCTGCGTTTGATCCCCAAGTGCGATCACGTATTCCACCCGATTGTATTGACACGTGGCTGCTGTCTCATTCGACTTGCCCGGTTTGCCGGACTTACCTGGTTCCTAAACCCGGAGAAGAGCCATACACTTGGGTTGATCCGAATGAAGAGGATATTGAGTCGGGTCAACCTGAGACTGGGCCGTGTACGGCAGAAGCACCCTCACCTCCACTACCGTCGCATATGCCACCCCGCCAAGTGTCAGTTCGGATAGTAGAAGATCAAATCAAGGAGGAGAAATCTCCATCTCCAGCACCTCCAGTGTTTATCAATTTGGTCAATGGAAGTGAGGCAACCAATCAAAGAGGCCCACCTCGGTCTAGGTCGACGGGTTTTGGACCGCCTCGGTCGAGATCAACGGGGATGCGGTTCACCGGAATATTATTTCCACGATCACATTCGACCGGACACTCGCTGGTTCAACCGGGTGAGAACGTCGAAAAGTTTACACTAAGATTACCGGACGAGGTACGGGCTCAACTTGTGAATTCAGCCTTGATTCGTAGCAGGAGTACCAACGTGGCATTCCCAAGGGCCGGCAGTGTGAGAAAAGGTTTAAGAAGTGAGAGTGGGCGTGGAAAAAACCCGGGTTTGTATGAACGGTTTGACCCAAGTTCGCAGTCGAACCGTGCGGGCCGATCGAGCCGCTGGGCTTTCTCATTGTTGCCGCCTTTTGTGTCTCGAAACGGGTCTGTTAGGAACCAAGTTGGTGATAACGACGTTGCAACTGTGTCGGCAGCCGGGCCATCGGAATTGAATAGAGCACCGTTGGACAATAATGGTGGCGATGAAAGATCAACTGATGCCTTGCGGACGAAGGATCATGTTTAAACAAGGAATACGTTTAGGTAGTTTGAGTAAATTGAAATTTTGTACATATTTTTTTTTAAATACAGTTCATTTTCTTTGTTTTTATTCATTTCAAATTAAATTGTGAGAGGCAATACGTGTAAGAAAATATGTGGTACCTACTAGTTTCAAAATTTTGAATTTGAAATTTTGATTTGTTGTGACAAAAAAATTGAATACGGATGCCTTGCTAACTAATAACGTTGGAAAATTACTATTCTTTTCAGGAGACTCGTCCTAATTTTGGTGTAAAAAGAAGTTTATGTTACTACTAGAAATAGAGGATTCCATGGATTCTTTTTTTCTGATGGGTGAGTTGATGTTTGTTTGTAAGTTGATAAATTGATGGGCATAAGGTTTCCATAATTCCATGTTATAAATTCCGAAACGTTTTTCATAACTGCCTGCTTATAGTGTATTTTCACCGTACAAGTTATTCTATTTGAATCGTCAATTTTTCTTACTTATCATTTAAATATCATCTTTATAACAAATCAATCCAATCAGAGATTATTTGATTATCTAAATGTATAGAACAAATCAACAATTTTGTACCAAGTAATATATTCATGATGAACTGACAATTTCACTTTAGAAATATAAATGTCTAAATAGTCTCCAAAATTATTAAATTTTTTAGATATAATCTTTAAACGATTTTGATTGTGAAAATTGTATGGTGAAAAGACGTTAATCGCAAGAGGTGAACTAATATGATGAATGCAAACCTATGTGAGCAATTGGAAATAGAATGTTCATTGGAATATTGAGAGAAATTGAATAACATCTCAATCCTTCATCCAGTAACATGAACACGAAAGTTTACCCTGGACACTAAAAAATTAAAATGTCTGTAAACCGTTATCATAAATATATTGGGTAAATGCATTTTTTGTGCTGCAAATTAATACAAACTAATATAATTTAAATAAGCAAATGTAATTAGAAAATATATTTTAGAAAAAAAATAAAGCCAATGTAAGAGTTTGGCAGTGCTGTGATTTTTGGTCTTCTTTGATTGCTGGGCTAACGTTAATCAAACCATATCAAGTTTGTATTCATGTGTTGAAAGTCAATGTTTACCAACTATTTAAATAAAATTTTGTTTTCATGTGCGTTTCCAAACCAATGAAGAAAACAACATTATAAAAGAATAAAGACTTCGATGTAATCCAAGTGTGCGGACAGCCAACGCACCCTTCTTCGAGCAATCATCTCTTTTTCTAGTTTCCAGACGTATGCAAGATGAATAAATGATTTAGTCGTTTGCTGTTTATTGTAAGCTAAAATGCGAGGAAAATTGTATTTTTGTCATACCAATTTCATCGCATGGCAATGTTTATTCGATGGATAGTACGTTTTTGGATATATGACAAATGTTAAACTTGGTTGCATGGAAGAATCTTTTATCCTGGAGAAAAACTTGTGCAGGACTTAACTTGCCACTAAATTATACTGAGCAGAACTACAATCCATTTAAAAATTGATGCATACTAATTTTTAAATATTATTTCTTATTTATAATTCATATTAAAAGATTTCAGAATACACACATTAGTTCTAAATAGGAAATATAAACAATTAAATTATAAACTTATCTCCTTCAGAACTCAATGGAAAAGATTGAGGACGTTCAGATTCGCCGGCAAATTTTTATTCTATATGGTCCAATATTTTTTTTCTTTTCAAATTATGATCAAATTAATTGAAGAGAAGCTATGTTCTTGACGGATCTAAAAGAAGTTTAAATTGTTGACGAATATGATCCTGTTTACACACAGGTCTTTTAAGGGAAGGGATTCTCATTTAAAAAAAAAAAAAAAATGGGGATACCCCTCTTGACCATTAGATTTGACTTTAATGAAATTCTGTGGTTGAAATTAAATCACAGGCTATAGAAAGTTTTCATTAAAATCAAATCTAACGATCAATAGGATGTCCCCATTTTTTTTGAAAAATAGGGATCCCTTAAAGGCCCCGCCTGTTTACAATACTAAGTCGAACCGTAGCATTGCAAAGATCAAATTATCAGAAGTTAAAATTGTATTTTCATAGCTCCCTGATCTCCCTTTTCCTTGTAAATGTTGAAAGAAAATTATGCAACTAATTAAACGGATAAATGTGTTAAACAAAACAAGTATGGAAAAATGCAATGGACTAATTAATATAGGATAAAACCTAAGGAAAACTAATGAAAATGGCTTGAAAACTTTGAGTTTTAACGATAAGGACAAAATAAAGGGTAAAATGAATAGTACCAGGTTTAACTTTTTAGTGTAAAAATGTGGTTTTTCGTTAAAGTGAATAGTACCGCGGGTTTTTCGTTAAAACTCCCTGCTGCTGCCTTATTCATATCCCATTGTCAATTTCTTGGGCTAGCTCTACCCTTCAGTTTTGGCATTGAGTGGTTCTTTGTATACCCAAATTTCATCTTTGTACATTTATTAATTTTATCTAAACGAAAAAGAATAATAATTATTTTCTTATCTTACTACAAAGGGCTTAGTGATTACTCAAAAATAATAATAATTATTTTCTTTGAAAATCTGTGGAGTTTTGAAACAAACAACATGGTAACCAAGTGACTAATTAATTTCGCAGTTGTTGAGTCACTTCGAAAACATTCTTTGTTCCTCATATTTTGCTTCATGACATAAAAGAATCATGCAATCGCATGTAAAACAGATAATTATGCCATCAGCGAAAATTCCCAAATTGACGAGAAAACCTTTATAATTTATACAAGAAAAAGAGTGTGCAAAGAAAATAAAAAGCGGGTGTCCGGAGAAAAATAAAAGCCTCAATCTTGGGCCCACATTCTTTCACGTGGTCTATGACTTCATGGGCCAATTGTGTGATATTCATTTGTCAATCATCCTTTATGTTCTTGCTTCATCAGATTTTCTCATTCATTTTATGTGTTCATGACTTGTTCCTTTTTCCTTTTTCCTTTTCTTCTTTTCTTTGGTTTTTAATATAACAGATGTTGGAGAGAAGGGAAATTAAAAATTTCACTTGTTTGAGTTCAAATTTTTCCTCCTCGTAGTTCAAATAAATTTAAGAATTTTTATGACTAACTTTTTTCTCCTCTGTAAAGAAACGTAGTATAGTAGAATGTTTTCACTTGTATTGACCGAAACAAGGATTACAAAATATATAGGGGATCAGATACATTCCTGATCCTAAACTAAAGTCTACAAACAAGGAAATCAAATACAAAACCAGTAAGTAAATAACTGATTACAAATCTACAATATTTACTTAATCAATTTGAGATATCTTCTTTAACACTCCCCCTCAAGTTGGAGTGTATGTTAATAACACCCAACTTGCTGAGTAATGTTTCAAATTCTGTTGAACTCAACGGTTTGGTGAAGATATCAGCTGGTCGATCAGTCGTTCGTATGTATGTCGTACAAACTATTCCTCCTTGAATCTTTTCTTTCACCAAATGACAGTCAATCTCTATATGCTTTGTTCTTTCATGAAACACCGGATTTGAAGCGATGTATATGGCTGCTTGGTTGTCACAAAACAATGTGACTGGTTGTGGATGACTCACATTCAAATCCCTCAAAATGTTCTTTAATCATGTAATTTCACAACATGTGGTTGTCATGGAACTATACTCAGCCTCTGCATTGGAACGAGAGACAGTAGTTTGCTTCTTTGTTTTCCAAGACATCAGTGCTTGACCAAGTTGAATGCAGTAACCTGTTATCGATCTCCTTGTGTCCTTGCATCTAGCCCAGTCAGCATCACAAAATGCTCTTAACTGCAATGATCCCTTGGATGGCACGAATATACCTTGTTCGGTGCATTTTTGATGTATTTAAGAACCTTGTATGACGCCTCGAGGTGTGGTTGTGGAGGCTTTTCCATAAACTGACTCAACATGTGCACAACATAGGCTAAGTTCGACCTTGTTATGGTCAGGTAGATTAATCTACCTACAAGCCTTCTATATGATGAGGCATCGACCAATAATGTTCCTTCTGCCTGTGTAAGAGAAATATTTTGCTCCACGGGAAAACGTGAAGGTTTGGCACCTAAAAACCCAGCATCATCTAATATATCCAATGCATACTTTCGTTGGCACAAAGTGATGCCATTTTTGGACCGTGCGACCTCTATCCCCAAGAAATATTTAAGTTGACCCAAGTCCTTCAATTTGAACCGTTGAGAGAGAAACCGTTTTGTTTCTTCAATTTCTTGCAAATTATTTCCTGCTAAGATCACATCATCAACGTAGACCAACAAAGCAATGAAGTTACCTTGACGACTTCGGACGAACAAGGAATAGTCAGACCATGATTGATGAAACCCAGCAGCCTTGAGAGCAGTGGAAAGCTTAATGAACCATTATCTTGAAGCTTACTTTAAACCATATAAGGATTTGTGTAGCTTACATAGGCGTGTCTCCCTCTTTCATCCGAAACCAGGGGGTAAGTGCATGTAGACTTTCTCATCAAGGTCACCATGTAAAAAGGCGTTGTTGACATCGAGTTGATGCAAATGCCACTGACGCACAACAGCCACACTAAGGAGCACACGAACAGTGGTTAATTTAGCAACATGAGCAAATGTTTCTCGATAATCAACTCCTTCGATTTGGCTGTAGCCCTTCGCAACCAACCGGGCTTTGTAGCACTCGATGGTCCCATCAGGTTTAAGTTTGACCTTGTACACCCATTTGCACCCTATTGGTCGTTTATGAGGTGGAAGCGGAACAAGGGACCAAGTATTATTGGCCTGAAGAGCATCAATTTCATGTTTCATGGCAGCACGCCATTGTGGATTTTGGACAGCTTGCAAGAAAGTGGTAGACTCTTGGATGGTGGTGACGTTAGTGACAAAGGTTTTATGTGTGGGAGAAAGGCGAGTGTAAGATAAATATTGAGAGAGAGGGTGAGAAGTACCTGATGACTAGACCACATTCGTGGAAGATGAAGGAGCAGGTATTGACGGGAGAGAAGTCTCAACGTGGAAATCTTGCATGAAAGATGAAGGTTTGGTGGGGCGTGTGCCACGACGCGGTGGCGGTGGGGCATCAAGTTGGGTATCGGTGGTGGGAGGCGAGGGTGATGGTAGTGGAGAAGGTAAAGGTGGTGGGGTAGTGGGTGAAAAGGGAGTAGGAAGTGAAGTAGTGATATCAGGAGAAGATGAGTAGGTGTCTGTGAGGGGAAAACGTGGGGCATTAGGAGACATATCCAAGGAGAATGGTGAAAGGGTGAGTAGTGGGTGAAGTAGGAGGAGCAGCGGAAAGAGTGGTGGTTTGATATGGAAATTGATCTTCAAAAAATGTTACATCCCTTGACACAAAAACCTTTTGCAGTGTGATATCAAATAAACGATAACCTTTTTTACCATAAGGATACCCAAGGAAAAGACAACGACGTGCACGATGATCAAACTTGGAGGGTTTTTGTGCATGAGTTGATGCAAAACATAAGCAGCCAAAAACACACAGATGTGTGTAAATAGGTTCCTTGTGAAACAATCTTTGGTATGGTGTTTGCCCTTGAAAAGAGGTGTGGGTGTACTGTTTATGAGATAGGCCGAAGTAAGAATGGCGTCCCCCCCAAAAACGTTTAGGAAGGTTGGCTTGGAAAAGGAGGGCTCGAGCTACATTTAACAAGTGCCTATGTTTGCGTTTCAGCAACCCCGTTTTGTTGTGGTGTGTTGACGCAACTAGTTTGGTGAAGGATCCCTTTGAGTTTATAGAATGTGTCAAGTTTGAACTGGGGACCATTGTCACTTCGAACCACTTTGACTTTAGTGTTGAATTGATTTTCGACCATGTGTCAGATTTGTGTTTCATCAAATAAACCCATGTGCACCTAGTGTGATCATCTACAATGGTGAGAAAATATTTGGCACCTAAAAGAGAAGCAACTTGATAACCACCCCAAATGTCAACACGTATTAATTCAAAACATGACTTAGTAGATATGGAACTCAATGGAAATGAGGATCTTGTTTGTTTAGCCAATGGGCAAATGAAACATTTATTTGAATCACAAGGTTTATTATGCAAAAAGGGAAATAACATGGACACTTTATGTGATGGGTGCCCAAGGCGTTGGTGCCAAAAACTAGGGTTCATGGTGGTTACGGTATTGCAGGTTCCCTTCCTTGGTAGGTCGAGATAGTAGAGTCCTCCCCGTTCAATTCCCGTCCCAATCATCTTCTTCGAGCGTGGGTCATGTATGACACAAAATTGTTTTAGAAAAATGGTGATGTATAGGGAATCATAGGCTAATTTGCTAATGGATATTAAGTTTAACCTATACAATGGCACACATAGAACATTATCAAGGACAAGGTTAGGAGAGAAAACTACTTGGCCGACATGGGTTACGGTAGCAAGGGAACCTTTTGGTAGTTCAACATTATGGTTTTCAACACGTTTTGAGGATGTGAGAAATTCAGGACTACACACGATGTGGTCGGTGGCGCCACTATCCAAAATCTAAATGCTTTGCTTTCCATTACGTACAAAAGAAAATGCTTTACCTGAAAGTTCTTCATGATTCGAAGAATTACCCACTTGATTGGCGAAGGAGGATTTGCTTTTGTTCAAGAGTTGAAGAATCTGCTTGCAGTCCTCCTGAGAAACAGGGAAGTTGGGCATTGCATCCTTCTTGTCATGTGCCGTGACTTGGTTGCCCTTAGAAGGACGACTTTGCTCAGTTTCAGCCGTTGCCTTTCGTTTGCGGCAAAACTCGAATGTGTGACCCTTTCATCCACAGAAGGTGCACTTGAGATGAGCACGACAATTCTTGGTATTATGGTTTGTTTTGTTGCATTTGCCACATCGCTGACCACCATCTTCAGTTTCAGGTTCTCGACTAGCGCCTTTTACAGCAAACACGGCAGCATCTGGTTGCGTGGTGCTGCTCTATCCATTTGAAACTTCAACTTGTTTCTCATGGCGAAGAACAAGTGCATAAGCCTTGTTAACAGTTGGCAATGGATCCAGCAAAGGGTGTTGCTACGAACCGTAGCATATGAGTCGTTTAAACCCATAAGAAACTTCATTGTTTTTTTAGTTTCAACGTACGATATTATCTCATTCCTTGCCTCACAACGACATGCCGGGATTGAACACAAGGCATCACGTTCATCCCAGAGGCTCTTAAGCTTAGTGAAATAAGAGCTTACCGTCATGTTGCTTTACACACAATTATGGATTTCATTTTCTATGTGAAACAGTTAGACTATGTTCACATGAGAAAACCTTTCTTGCAGGTCGAGCCACATCTGTCGTGCATCCTTGCAGTGAATGACACTTCCAAAGATTTCTTTTGACATAGAACCGAGCAACCATGTTTTCACCACCGATTCCATTGTTGTAACTCTTCAACCTGTTCATCAGTTGGCTTCTTGATTGTTCTATCAACAAGCCCTAATTTGTTTTTGACCATCAAGGCCATGGTCATGGATTGCGCCCATGTACCATAGTTATCTTCCACGAGCGGCTGCGGTACAAGTATGGCGCCAGGCTGATCCGAGTGGTGGAGATAAAGTGGGTGATTAGGGTTTTCCCACTTCTGATACAAAGTCATGCTTGAAGAGGTTGACTTTTCTGATTTGTCGCCCATGGCTATAGTTGCTAGGGTTTGTATTTCTTGTGTCGTGGCCTTCCCAGATCGATCACTTTGGTACCATCTAAAGAAACGTAGTAAAGTAGAATGTTTTCGTTTGTATTGACCGAAACAAGGATTACAAAATATATAGGGGATCAGATACATTCCTGATCCTAAACTAAAGCCTACAAACAAGGAAATCAAATACAAAACAAGTAAGTAAATAACTGATTACAAAACTACAATATTTACGTAATCAATTTGAGATATCTTCTTTAACATCCTCTGTTATGTTTAGGCAGAAATTAACACCAAATTTTTTGTTTGTTCAAAACTAGCTAGATGCCACCCTAGTCTTTCTCAGGGTGGTTCCGCTACTTCTGCCTTTCCTTTTCAGTTTTTATTACCTCCAATTTATGTATCCTCCTACATGAGCCTTCATACCTGCATATTTATATCCAACTATAAGTCAATTTTATCTTCATAATTGTGTATGTATATATCAAATCATAAGTCAATTTTATTTTGAAAGATGGCAAGAAACAAAATTGCATGATGAAATTCGGTCGATCATGTAATATTCCGAAAATTTTAAGTAGTGGATTAAGAGTGGATTACTTGTGGGCATGTGGCCATTGTTCGTAAAACTAATTTGTCTTATTTTAATGTTAAGTTTTTATCACAAATGATCCCTGAAATTGAACCACTCAATCAAGATGGTCCTTAAAATTGAAAATCGATCAATGTAGTCCCTGAAAATAGGTGTTGTAATTCAATGTGATCCTTCAGTCATAACTCCGTTAAATATTCTATTATGTGATGATGTGTCACCTAGCTGGGTGCCACAAATATAATTAAATATTGTCATATAAATTAAAAATATTTAAATACTGAAATAACAATTTTTATTTTGTATAATTAATTTTTATTTTTTTTAAAAGAAAAGAAAATCATCGTCTTCCCATCTTGACACTCCAAACAATCCAGTCGGCCGTGCAACTCCTGAGGAGCTCAGCGTCGCCGAGCCAAACGCCTAAAATCCGATCAATTGCCTCCCTTTGCAGGTGGCTTTGCACTCTAGGAAAATTTTGGAAAAAGTTTTAGATGGGTAGTGTGAGGGAGGGGTATAGTAGCAAAGACTGGAGCTTTGCTGTATGTGTACCCAAAGTCGTACTAGAGAACGAGTTGGGTGCATGTGGTTTTGGAGAGTTCTATGGGTTTGGTTACTTCGAAGAAGAAAGTTGGTGCGGCGTCGTTTTGAGGGGTGGGCTGGGAGAGACCCAAGTTTCATTAAGATTTGAATGAATTTGCAAAACAAAATAGTGGTTAATCTTTCCAAATGCGGCGCTGAGCTCCGATCTGGGTATTTGGCTTGGCATCGCTGAGCTTCTCAGGAGTTGCACACTTGCACAGCCCGAGTGGGATTTTTTGGTGTGTGAAGATGGGAAGAAGATGACCATCATCTTTTTTATTCTTTTCCTTTTTTTTAATTCTTAATTATAAAAAATAAAAAATAAAATTTTATTATTTAAATATTTTTTATTCATATAATAATATTTAATTATATTTGTGGGACCCAGTTATGTGCTACATCATCACATAACATAATATTGATTTGTGACACTCATTTTTAGGGATTACATAGATTAATTTTCAATTTCAAGGATCATTTGTCATAAAAACCTTTAATGTTTCGATCGATTGGTCTTTAGCCCATTAAAATATCCCTTACTCTTGGGACCAGTCCTTGGTAAGAAATAAAAAAAAAAAACTTATAAGAGTCTACATTAAAAATCAAGGGAAAGGGTGAATTTCTCCTTTCTAGTTCTTTTGTTGCCATTTTTCTTTAAGGAAGAAAAGTTCAGTTTCCGGTTGCTTTATTTGTGCCGATCAGGACGGGTCAAATTCTTTCCTTTGTCTCCACTAGAGGTATCTTTTTTTTTTTTCAATTTGAAATCTGATTGTTATTTGGTCTAACCCTTGAATTAGAGTTGGTGGGAGTAGGAAAAGTGGAAGTATCATATTGCATGTTATAGTTTTAAAGATGAGCACCAAGTGCATGACTAAAGACCCCAATTAACTTTGAATTACAGTTTGTTTGTGTTGTATTTTGTACAAGCAAAACATAATGATCTTTATTACTTATAGATAACGAAGAGAAGGATAAGGTGACTGCGAAGGAAGCCAATGAACACTGTGGGAGTTGAACACCAACAAATTGTGTTTGGGTAGGGGAGGTTTAACAAAAAGTATTTGGATTTTTCTTTTTTTTGTCTAATAAACACGAGTAGAAAAAACAGCTTGCGCGACAAAAAAAAATTTGTCGCACTTGCGCGACGGAAAAACGTATTCGTTGCGCAAAATAGAAAGCATAATGAAAAAAAAAAAAAAACTTTCGCCCGACTTCGTCGCGCAAGAATACTTAGCGCGATGAATAGTAGTTTTCGTTGCGTAAAGTCAGCAAGAAAACACGGCGTAATTTTATTTGGCGTGAAAAACTTGAGCGACAAAAAATTGGTTGCGCAAGTGACGAAAGGACTTTTGCGTGACCAATTTTTTGTTGCGCAAGTTCCAGTCAGCTTTGACCATTTAATGTAGGTGAATCCGAGGACATTTAATATAGATGTTTGCGCGACAAATAATTCTTCCCGCAAAGATACTAACTTTACGATAAATAAGCGCTTATGTTGTCCCTTATTCTTCACAATTATGTTATCCTTATGCTTCACAATTCTGTTCGTGCTGAGATGGCGGATAAAAACAATGATAAGAGTGTGCGCGACGCCAACCCACATGATTTCAGAAAGCATTTTGAGTTTGCTCATGCGATTGCTGTAGCTCTGGGAAGAATTGCCCCACTGCTGAGTGGCGTTCTTGGAAAGATGTGCCCAGGAATTTGTTGAAGGCTGTGATGGATGAACTATTAGTAAGTATATTATTGATGGATCAATACTGAAGTTTGTGAAATTTTAAGTTATATGTTGGAATTAATTATTTGCATATATGTGTAACAGTGTAAGTATGTTTTTGATGATGAACCGAAAGAACAATTGATGAAGTTGGTGGATGATGCGTTGGAGGGAAGTTACAATCGGTGGCGTTATGAAGTCTTGTGGAATGGAGCGGGATCATCCAAAGAGTAGTTTAAAATTTATGTTTTGTATGACAATATTTAAATTTCAGGTTTTTATTTTTTTATTCTTTTATGTATTTGGACTTAATTAGGTTTCAATTCCTGTTGGGTTTTTTTATTGAGACCTAATGTAAGCACCCTATCTATCCTCGGTTTATATGTGTTTTTAATCTTTAATGAATATCGTACTTATGCTGCAAATAATTGTATGGATTAAGCCATTAATTATTTGTAGAATAAATATTTAAGGTATTAACTATTTATAAAATAATATTTTAGGTATTAATAATTTATAGAATAAATATTTAAAGTATTAATTGATTTTAGAATAAATATTTAAGGTATTGAATCGTTTGTGAATATTTGTTTGTAATTATAAAGTTTACGTAAACATAGGTATTGAATCGTTTGTGAATATTTGTTTGTAATTACAGTTATTTTATTCGTCGCGCAATATGTTGCGTGATGACACCTTCGTCGCACAACATATTGAGCGACGATACTTCGTCACGTAAGATATTTTTGCGCGACGAATTAGTGTGTTTGTCACACAAAGCACAGTCAGACTGCATTCAAACCTTCCAATTTATTGCGCATTTATGACGCATTTTTGCGCAATGGACTTAAAAGTTTGCGCGACGAATATATTTAATCCGTTTGGGGTTTTAAACCAACACCACAGTACTTGGCCGATTTTCGTATTTCCGCATAATTTTCCACCATGGAAATGTATGAAAAAAGAATACATGATGATGACTCTATTAATAAATGAGGATGCCTGGTAGGTCAATCGATGTATACTTACGGCCGTTGGTGGATGAGCTAAAAGATTTATTGCCTTCACTTTTTTTTGTTCAATTAAAAAAAACGTATTAGTTTAGATATTTATAACAAATGAATGAAAAAAAATGAAATGTTTATTTTAAATTGTAAATTTTTTTATTAATATATTATTGAAATATAAATTATACGTACCAAGTATTTCTCTTCTTGAAAATGGCCGCAAAGCCACTCTCATTCATCCCGACAGCCTAGCAACTCCATAGGGCACCTAACTTCTAGAGCGACCTCCGGACCATCATATAGCTCATAACTCTTGTGGAGGTCGCTCTTCCATTGAGTGAACCTACTAGAGCAAAGGTCGTTGATGTACTCCATTTGGTTGGAATCGAGGTTGGAGAGTTCATAGTGATGCTGCAAAACTCAACAAATAAATAGTAGTTAAATTTTATAATCTTTGTATACTTTAATAAAAATGTAGTATTTGAGGTTGAAAATACTTACCGATAATTCATAAAGCACGGCGTCCATGGTTTCTTGTGGCACAGCTCTCCATGACTTCCACTTGAGGGGGCAATGGCTCCTGATAACGCAGCCAACGTCCGTGGCCAACGCACTGTGCTGCTCCTTTGTTGCAGCCGCAATATGTCGAGGATCCCACGTAATGGTGATCTTCTGGGTCGTGGTGCAAGTGGTCTGAGAAGCCTTTTGTAGTCTGAAGGGCCCATGTTTTTTTTTACCTACCAAATAAACAAAGTAAACATTAGACGATTTCTATTTTCTACCGAAAATTCGGCAAAACCTCCCCTAAAACTATAACATTTCCCAAAACCTGCACACAGTATAACAACATAAACAACACATCCACCCAACAATTCAAACTGTTTATACCAACTGGGGACGTTAAAACAAAATTTACAACTTGTTGATATGACTTCTCAGTGCTACTTAACAATCATTAATATAGGTCAAAATCACAATTCAAAATAACTAGCTAGCATGCATGTTATTCTCTGCATAAATTAAAAGATCAGTTTGATTTGCATCAAATATTTTTAACGTTGCTGCTCAATTATTAGAGAGGATAAGCTTCCTTAATATTATGGTTCATATTTTAATTACACAAGATAAGTTCATATTCTATACTTGAAGGGAAATGGTGGGATTTTGAATATCCATCTTTTAAGTGGAAGTTTGATTATCTACAACTAATAATGTAATAAATTTGCACTTTATGCCTCTAGTTGCTAAGAGCAAAATTGTCAAACCCCAAAACTCGAGGTGTGAGATTAAGAGAAATAAATAGACTAAAAAGGTTCTTTAAGGGTGTAAAGGAAATATTATCTTAAGATTATGTCGATGAAGATTTAAACTCAATAATTACATTACACCAAACTACAAAGGTAACTAAAAGAAATAAAGTTAAAGACTTATTATGGTAATAAAAACTGCAGAAACGACCACTACCGTAAAATTCACCAAAAATAATTCGTTAAACCAAAAAGTATAAAAATTTCCAGATTCAAGGTAGACACATAAAATGAAGTTGTGCTAAAATTTCAAGGATTTTCGACTTCAGGAAGTATAGGAAAATTTAAATCTAAAACAGGCATACTGCTGCTTTTCTAAAAAAAAAAAAAAAACAAATTTCAGCAGCATCAAGTCACTTTAGAAATAAAGCTGATTAATGATAAGGGAATTCCATGCAATTTAATAATTTCCGTCAATGTTTCAGTGAACAGAATTATACTTACAGCAGCTAATATATGCTTCCTTTTATATCACATTTGGTTTTTTAGGGAGGTGTGCTTAACTCTTATGAATCATACAAGTTTCTTCAAAAAGCAAGAATAGTATTTAATTATGATGCTCTTTGAAAACAAGATCAAAACGATTATTTGCTTGAAGTACTTCAACTGGTGTATACAATCAAGGATATAGATTTAAATGAGCATCTCCATAATTATATGTTCCCTATTTTTTTTTTTTTGGTTAAATATGTTTGCACATAAGCTATCTACACTAATATACACCAGAAGAGGAGGAGAAGGCGGGAGGGAGGGAGGGAGGGAGGGAGCTTACATGTCTGGGACGCCTCTCCATGGACAGAGGAAGCGTCACCAGATGGCTGAGCCTCCTCAGAAGTCCAGGGTCGTCGATGAGTTCGTCGGGCGCTTAGGACAGGATGCGTCACCAAATAAGTAATTGACGCAGCAGCCGTAGACACCGTTGGCCCCAATGGCGCGACCAGAGGGATACCCATCATGTCCAAATTAGGTGTGGAGATGCCAGCAACATTAACTCCTTGACAAGGTGTCTCACTGCCCCTACTAGCTTGCACGCCAGTTTGATATTAAGTTCGACATCTACAAAAACAATCATGAATCTGTTTAGATAATCAAATTATTATATGCATTTCATTTCACATATATAAGGTGAATGAAAACAACACAAGAAAACCCAAAAAAACACAAACCATGATTTATTCAATGCTTGAAGCCACTAATTATAAGTTATTCGATCTTTCAACCACACAAACATCACACTAGATGCTTTATGTATCCAAAGAGTGATAGAAGCTCCATTTTATTTTCTGACTTGTACAAATACCAAAGCATTTCACATAATAGGTTCCAATATGAAGGCTTACTTTGTAATGCATGTCACATATCATAAAAAAAAAAAATAAAGCAAAAAACTCATGCATGAAAGGGATGTCATTTCACAATCAGCCTATAGACAAATGGAGAATCAAACACTCCTCTTATCCGGTTTCACCGAAAATGATGCTAGCTTCTTTCTGGCTATGTCTCCGTCCCTCATCATCCATAAACCTGGCATAATGCCCATTTTTTCCAGATCGATCCGAGCTTTTATTGTGTCCTTTGTTTTTCCCTCGATGTCCAGTATAGTTCCAACCAGTGTATCAAACACATTTTTCTCAACATGCATTACATCGATGTTGTGTCTCAATTTTAATTTGGACCAGTACGGGAGCTCGAACAACCTCGTCTTGTGTGTCGAGTTTAGATGTGTGTTTGGTCTTGTCCTATTTACGGACTTGCCCAACGGAACAAAATCCAACCGATTCACCTGAGCCAAAATTTCATCGCTAGACCATTATTTGGGTCTTGGCCTATGCTCTGTGCAATTGAAGAAGGTTGTCTCGTTCTGACACCACTCGTGGTCCCACAACAACCACCTACTATGCCCTAGGTAACAAACTTTTCCCGCGTGCCAACTAGACATCGTGTCCTCTTTGCAAATTGGGCATGCGTAGTAGCCCTTAGGGTGCGTTTGTTGCACCGGACTGTCTCGGACTGGACTAGCTTCAAGAACTAAGCTGGACTGGCTTATACTAGACTAAGCTGGACTAGTTTAATGAAGTGTTTGGTGTAGTGTCGGACTACTAAGAAAAATAATATTTATTTATTTCCTTTTTCTTTTTCCTATTCCTTTTCATTTTTTCCAGAACACTCTTCCTTTTTCCAGACTCTCTCGAGAACCAGAGCTCTCCCTCTTCTTTTATCCTTTTTGGATTTTTTCCACTCTTTCTAGAGAACCAAAGCATTATCTCTCTTTCTCTCTATCCCTTTCCTTTTTCCAAAAAACTATCTTGATTGAATGAAAGCTCTCACTGTTTTTCTCTTTTTTTTATTCTTGAAAAGTTGTTCTGCATAAATCTGTGTTTGGCGATTGAAAGATGTGCAGAACTTCTAACGAATTTGGTTTTGCAATTCGAGTCTGGGATTTGTGATGGAATCTGGGTTTCGCGATTCGAATGTGGGTTGGAATTTCAGCAAATCTGGGCTCTGTACTGGCTTTCGGGTCTGGGTTTTGCGATTCAAATCGGAGTGAATCAAACGACGACAAGAGCAGGGAGAAAATGCGACGGGTTCTAGGTTCTGATAGATTCGAAACAAGCAGACGATGCGATTCTGGGTTGATGAGTGTTGACGATGTTGGCAACGCGAGTAGATAAAGCGAGCAAAGAGAGGAGATGGAGGATGACGAGGATAGAGAACGTGAGAAGACGAAGACGCAGTGAAGGTCTTAGCAGTCCCATGGTTATTGGGGGGTCTCGCTAAGACCTCTAAGTGAAGGGTTTTGTCCATGCGAGTCCTCTTTAGTCTTATTAATGTTAATCCCAGCATGAAACAAACACGGTATTGGACTAACAGCTAGTCCAGTCCAGTCCCACTTAGTGAGGGCAAACAAACGCCCCCTTAGTGTTCTACCCAGACATCATAGCGTACGCAGGAAAATTGTTTATAGTCCACATCACAGCTGCTCTCAAAGTGAACATCTTCTCGGTAGATTTATCGTACGTGGGAACACCATTTTCCCATAATTCTTTTAGTTCATCGATCAACGGTTGTAAATACACATCAATACACGTGCCCAGATCTTCGGTTATTAAAAACGTCATCATCATAAATTCTTTTTCCATGCACTTCCAAGGCGGCAAATTATACAGAATTGCGAAGATTGGCCAAGTGTTGTGGTATTGGTTTAGAACCCCGAACGAATTAAACTCGTCCGTCGCAAGTCCTAATCTAACATTCCGGGGCTCACATGCAAATTCGGGGTACAACCGATCAAACTCTTTCCAGGCCTCTCCATCTACAGGATGTCTCATAACATCGTCATCCACCTGTCTGTCCTTATGCCACCTCATGTCGCTTGCAGTGTGCGTCGACATATATAATCACTGCAACTGGGCTTTAATGGGAGATAATGCATAACTTTTTGTGGAATCTTTGTACTTTGATTCTGAGATGTCATTTTAAACCGCGACTCATTACATACAGGGCATTTATCCAACGCTTTATTCTCTTTGTAGAACAAAATGCTATTATTTTTACATGCGGGAATTTTTTCATATCCCAATCCAAGACCACTTAGCACCTTCTTTGCACTTTTATGATCTTTAGGAAGGCAATTGTCCTTTGGAAGCATCCTCTTGAAAACCCCCAAAAAGTAATCAAAACACTGGTTTCGACTTACGAAACTTAGTTTTTCTATGCATCAACTCAACAATGGCCGTGAGCATCGAAAATCCTTCGTAACCGGGGTATAATTCTTGCTTGGCACTTTTTAATAGTTTTTCGTATTTTTTGAATGCTTCACTGTCCATGGTGGGAGGGACGCCATCTTCTACTTCCACATTTGTATTCGAACTAGTGGTTGGAAAGGTATAATTGATAATGTCCATAATTTGAGCATTTGGATCCACAACAAAGTCAACTGTATCCACTGCTCTGGTAGTGTTGGAGGATGAAGCATATTGTATTTGTTCTCCATGCTCAAACTCTAATGCGTGAACCGCAAACTACAACATGTAAATGTGCAATCTCAAATTGTTCAAAAATTTGGGACAATTCAAGAATTAATTGGACCACAGTCATGCTTTCACATCCATTCGCGAAATCCAACTAATTCTCAAATGAGAAACTAAGCTCATATGAACATTGCAAACCTATTTTTTGTACATCCATACAAAAATGGTTGGATACAAATACATAAACCCACAACACCTATAAACTACATACAACACAATTTAAATGAATGGAAATTAATTAGATAACTTAGTTAAGAAAATTGATACCTCAAACTATTGGAAATTGCACCAGGGGAAGGCAGCTGCTGCAAATGTTTTGCAGCTTCTGCCTTCCTGCAATCTGGTTAAGTTCAGTGAAGTGAAAAACTTTTGCGTGACGCAACCATTGTCACGCAAATCCTTGGACTTCAGCATTTTTGGTGCCATTGGACTAGGAATTCCAGGGATTTTTAACCCATTGCGTGACGAACAACAGTTCGTCGCACCTTTTTGTGGGGGGGGGGGGGGGGGGGGGGGGGGGGGGGGGGGGGGAGGGGGGGAGGGGGGGGGGGGGGGGGGGGGGGGGCGCATTGACGTGGCCTTAAACTTTTTGTGCACCATTACATTTCTTGGGTTTTTTTACACCCATTGCGCAACGAACGATGGTTCGTCACGCGTGTGTTTTTTTTTTTTTTTCTTTTTTTGGGATATTGACAACATTTTTCCATTAACTCTTCAAAAAATTTCAAACCACGTACATATTTAATAAATAATTCCATTTGTGCATATTTAATTAATATACTTACTTATTAATTTCATTCATAATAAACATCAACTACATATTTAATCAAAAAAATTCATACTAAAAAAACTTAAAATTCATATATAATTATTAAATAAGAAATCTTATTCTACTCATCCGCCGGTACTTATTGTTCTTGCTTGATAGGAGCATATTTATGCGACTTAGTTAGCTTGTTTCTTGGCATTTATGTAGTTAGTTATTAGTTATTTTAGTATTTTAAGCTATTTTCGTGTGTTTGTAGGTCCAAAAGGCTAAAGTGGCAAGAAGGTGCATTTTGGAGCAGTTTTGGGTTTGGAATGGATAGCACATGCATGGAGCAAAGTGGATGGACGAAATTGAAGATCAAAAGAGGCTAGGAATGTGCTAAAGAGATGAGAGAAATTAATTCAAGACCAAGGAAGACAAGGAACCCAGCAAGAAAGAAGGAATGTTAACCAAGTTTCCTTGTTTTGTCCTAAAACATTCCTAATCCAAATCCACCTAGGTTCCAGCTGCAAGGAGGATCCCTAAATAATTTAGGACACTTAAATACCTGATTCTAGAAGGTCAATCCCAGTCCTAATAGGTTGCCGCACCTTTCCTTGAAGAAACACTTCCTTGCCGTGCAAGGAAGACACTTCATTTCCCTTTACTTCCTGCCGCAACCCCCTTTCCCTTTTCCTCTTGGATTCTGACTTTTAATTACCTTTTTCCTTGTGGATTTGGAGTGCAAATCTTCCCAAAATTAATTAGGGTCGTACCTTTCCCCAAGCCTATAAATATATGCCATTGCCGCACCATCCTGCACCATAGTTCACCTACATAATCTCACCACATTTCAGCCTTTCATTCATTCTTCAACCTAAACCCTTAGACGTGCTTGCCATTCAAGCTTGGATTGCTGGAACGTTTCTAGGTGTAATCCATCTTTTGTTTTCAATGTTTAAGTTTAATTATCTTTGTTTAATTGCGAACATGAGGAGCTAAACTCGTTTTAGCTAGAGGAGATTTCAAAGCCATGAACATATTTACAATATGAATTGATTACTTCCAGTTATTATTTCATAAATCGTGAATGCAATTTACTTAACTGTTTGATTCAGAACTTATTCTTGTATGTTGATTAAGGGTGCACACTTGGTTTGCATGCATGAATTTGACGCTAGAATATAAGGGAGTTTCACCTAATCGTTATGAACTTATATTCATAAGTAGTGGAGGTTGCTAGTCACAATCGCGTTAAGTAAATTCCTGGCAGGAGTATCATGCTGTTCATAGTTACGAATGCCTTGTCAATGCTTATGATTTTCACAGAGCGTAATGATCTTTGATATGTATCTCTATTATATTGTTCATGTAGGGAACTATTGAAGAATAATTTGGTTGCAATGGGTTGTCCGTCCAATTCAATGAACTAAGGAAAATCTGAGGGTTAATTAGTGTTGTTCACGGTTAATCTGGGGCATTGAGGTTCATGGTTTATCGGAAGAGTAACTGGAAATCGATTTGTATGCATATGTGTCATGTGTGGAGAAGGACCCTCTAGCTAGCCAATCACCTATCAATTCACCCTAATTTCGTGCAATCTTTGTTTAAGTTTAAAATATGATTGTTTTTACTTTAAATTCGTCAAAACCCAATCCCCCTTTACTTTGTTGCATTAACTTAGTTAGAATCTGTCCAAATTTGTGACTTTTAGTATTTTGAGTCAAGTTCAATTCAATTTTCGTCCAAAGTAGTTCTTAGTGTTTGTTTTGAGTCTATTTGATTGTTTTGTGCTGTTTTGAGTCTTTATAGTCTAGTTATGTGTTTTTAAGTCCAGTTTTGTGTTTTTGAGTCAGTTTTGAGTAGATTAGGCCTAGAACGATCCCTACTTACATATATACTACAATTGTCAACAAGAGGGTTTAATTTGTGTGCTAAGCTTTTATCACATCATTGCTGTAGTGTTGCAATGCGTTGATTATCAAACTTCCACTCCCGAAATCTCGACTTGAACACATTGTTGATTACCTTCATCAGATTTGGATCACTTTTGTCAATGTCACAATTGGCTTGTCGTGCAAAAATTAATAAATTAAAATCCCACTATTATATTATATTTAAAAAACATACTTATTATTTAACTAATAAAATTAGCACATACTGCTAACTCATCAATCATGTGCATCTTTAGCTCGTCGAGGATGGCTTTCCAAGACTCCCAATCCGCATCACATTATGTATGCACCATTTCTCCTACGTCAGACGAAAAGCTGGCGCAGTTATTTGACTTCACAACCCCTATTATTTCGTCCGTAGTGATTCGGTAACGGCTCCTCCCATATGTGTGTCGGACCCGTACCATAGCTTTTTTTCTTCTTGTCTATCAACAAAAAATAATTTCATAATACTAAAGCTAAATAAAAACTTTATACAAAATGCAAAATTTCAACGCAAACCTTTTCCAGAACCTTCTCCATCTGTTGCCTTTGAACGTGCATCTCTGTCGGCCATCGTACCAACACTCAAAGAACGAACTGATTATAATCGTCAGAATTGAAAAACGTTTTCGAAACGAATTGTGAAGAATAAGGACAGTAGAAGAATATATTTATAGGAAGGTTAGGGACTTTACGCGACGAAATGTTTGTCGCCCAAACACATGCAGTAAATACCGTATTTATTTCTCTAATTCAGATGCACCAAATACGTTGACCTATAACTGATGACCCTTACGCGACAAAAGGTTTGTCGCACAACACTTTGCATAGCGACAGTTTTGTCGTGCAAAGGTTTTAGCGACGAACTTATTGTAATTATAAGGTTTACGTAAACATAGATATCTATGTTTACGTAAACTTTATAATTACCAACAAATTTTCAGTTATAATATGCATTCTAAAAATAATTACTACCTTAAATAAATTGATATTATATTCCATTCACTTAATCCACTAAATCATTAATACCTTAAATAAATTATATTATATTTCATTCAATTAATACCTTAAATAAATTAGTATTATATTCCATTCAATTAGTACCTTAAATAAATTGATATTATAATCCATTCAGTTATTTATATAATCAAACATGAATTAAAACATAATTAAGTCGAAATACATAACTTATAAAAAGTACCTTAAATTTAAATATTGTTATACAAACATAAATTTAAAACTACTATTTCGATGGTTCTGGTCCATTCTGCAAGACATCATAACGCCACCTATTGTAACCTCCCTCCAATGCATCCTCCATCAACTGTATCTACAGTTCTTTCGGCTCATCATCAAGAGTATACTTACACTGTTACACATATATGCAAATAATTAATTCTAATATATAACAACAAATTTCACAAAATTAATTATTGATCCATCAACAATATACTTACTAATAATTCATTCATCACCGCCTTCTTCTCATTCTCCGGCACATCTTTCCAAGAACGGCACTCCGCAGTAGGACAATTGTTCCCCATGGCTACAGCAATCGCATGCACGAACTGAAAATGTTGCATCAAATCATTCGGGTCGACGTCGGTCACGTTATCATCCTTGATTTTATTTTCCATCTCTGCACGAACATAATTGTGAAGAAAAATGAGAGGAGAATGGCATATTTATAGGAAGGATAGGCCCTTTGCGCGACGGAGGCTTTGTCGCACAAAGACCTCACTAAATAATTTCAGATTATGTTGATTCACATGCACTGAATGATCTGAAAACTGACTGTAACTTGCGCGACGAAGCCTTTGTCGCGCAAGTGTTCATCGAATTCCAAAGCGCTGATTGTTCTGCCCAAGAAACTGACCAAGCTTTGCGCGATGAAGACTTTGTCGCGCAAATATACTACAAGCTTTGCGTGACGAACTCTTTGTTGCGCAAAGATATAGCAGGAAAATGTTCGTCGCGTGTTAGGTTTCCTGTAAAAAAAAACCCGCGTTTTTCTTGTTAGCTTTGCGCAACGAACATGTTTTCTATCGTCGCGCATAAGGTTTTGCGCGACTAAGTGCTCCGTCGTGCAAAGTTCACTATCCTTGCGTGACGAAGTTCTGTTTTTCATTGCGCAATGTACCATTGCGCGACGGAATTTGCTTTGTCGCGCAAGTAGTTTTTTGTACTAGTGTGAGAACCATTATGAAACTTGGTTATATTCAAATTTGTGGTTGTTGATCTACTATTCAGTTAGCATTTTTCATTTCAGATTTTGACACTTTAGGATGAAATCGATTTCATTTCCGGAGTCTTTGAAAGTGATTTGGGGCTGCTGAAGTTTTTACAAAAAAAATAGCCGCATGCCTATCTTAGACTTCAATTTTACTGTACTTTCCAAACTTGGAAACCCAATTGACATTTTAACACAAGTTAGTTTTATATGTCTACTTTGAATCCGGTAAACGAGCTATTTTTGATGAATTTTAAGGTACATGTCGTTTTTGCATTTTGTATTACAGCAAGAAGTCCT
The DNA here is from genome assembly GCA_036320875.1 of Cotoneaster glaucophyllus. Lineage (NCBI taxonomy): Eukaryota > Viridiplantae > Streptophyta > Magnoliopsida > Rosales > Rosaceae > Cotoneaster > Cotoneaster glaucophyllus. The sequence goes on along the minus strand of CM070072.1, from coordinate 5,882,105 downwards.
TTATTTTATTTGTTAAAGTTACACCTGTAGTTTTGGTTACCATATTTGTTGAGTTTAAATTTTACACTGTCAAACTCTTTAGCTAATATTTGATTTATACTCTTAAACAACCGCCTTGTTCTATTTGTTCCTCTTAACCTCACACCTTGAGTTTTGGGGCGTGACAGCTTGATAACCCACTAGTGACTCTTGTCCTCCAAAAAACAATTCTTACATGGGAAACTGGTCAATTTAACATACTAGAGCTAACGTCAATCTTTTGAGAACCCGATTAGTCATTAATAATTCATTTTTTTGAAGCCAATGCCAATCTTTTTTTAGAGCCTAGTTAGTCATTACCCATGAGTTGGAGCTCGCACAACTTTTCGAAAACCCAACTTAATGAGCCCATGATGTGGTTAAAGAATAACATGCTATAATATATAGCATAATAAACTTTTAGGCTCAACACCAATACCAATATTATCCCCACAGAACCATTAGTTATTAGGGTGAGGTTTATATCAAAGTGATATCAGGGTGTGGAATATATATATATATATATAAATTGTATATTATTTTGTTATATTTCTGATGTGAAACATTTCTCTAAGGGTAGCTTCGAGGCCAAAAAAGATTAAGTTTCGATAGGAAAGAGGTATGAGAAAACTTACATACGAGACATTGTTGCTTTAGTTAATGTCGATACCCGCGTTAGAACTTAAGGGTTTTAAGAAGAAGGATCCAACACGTTCGTTTGACTCATCTTTCTATACGAGTTTTAAACCTGTTGTTGATTCATCATTATATATGTTTGGATGATCTCATATTTCTAGACTCAACATACAAGTCTTGGAATTTTCATCCATTAGAGATTGTTAAACTGATGATATGTTAAATCATACCAATGGGTCAAAAGTTAAATCGCGTGAGTTGGAAACCAAATAACTTGGTTGAAATATACAACGGTTGTAAAACTAATGTTTGAGAGATAGAATAGAGGGAGGGCCGGCTAGAGAAAGAGAGAAGGAGAGATGGGCTTGAGGAATTGATCCTTGTGTAATTCCTGTTGCTTTATTTATACTAGTTATGATGAGTTTTACTTGCCCTACAAGTAATACAACTTAAACAAGAAAATATTTTTTAACCAAAATTGTCCCTGCGATTTGCATAACTCCTTACTTTGGTCTCTGATATTTGAAATCAATACAAGTGGCCCCTGAGATTGTTGACCATCAATCATTTTGGTCCTTCCGAGAATAGTTATGTTAAATAAAGATTAAAATGACAAAACTACCCTCAATCTAATAAACAATAGGCCAAAATGATTTGACAAAAAATGAGGGTATTTTTATCGTTTTATCTTATTTAATGAAGATTTTTCACGGAATGACCAAAATGATTGATGGTGGACAAACTTAGGGACTAATTCTATCGATTTCAAATCTCAAGGTCCAAAAGGAGGAGTTATGCAAATCTTAGGGACCATTTTAGATAAAAAGCCACAAGAAAATGATCTTCTAAATCCTATAAGATTCCTGTTTCTAGTTTACACAATCACACTAATTAAAAAAAAAAAAACTATTTACAACAAAAATCTTAACATAAGTTTTACAAAGTTGTGGAAATGCTCTCCATTTTTCTCATGGTAAACACGAGGAAATATCTTATTGGACTTCGGACAAGTCAATTACCTACTCTAGCATAATATACTTTGCCATTCCAAACTTGAACGTTTCAAAATAATTAATTACGAAATATCCAAAAGAGAATGCCACTAGACCAACAAGCAGGAGAAGACTTAGATGTCACGTTTTAATACCTAATAATATTAGGGAGAATACTTTTGGCACAACATTTTAATACCACTTGAAGTCAAGTAATACATATAATTAATCTCCGATAAGATAAATAATTTCATACGCAAAACCATTGTTTTATATCACTTCTCCATAAATCTCTCTCCTCACGTGACTTATATGTATGTGGTGAGTAAGAGAAGTGATACAAAACTGATTCGGAATGGTAGTCGACGCTCTACACATACAACAAATAGGCAAAATCATTTAGAACATATATACTTCTAGACTTTTTTATTTTCTTTATGTAAACAGTTCTGTAAATAGTTTTAACTTCTTTGGAAAATACAGATATTATCTGTAATTCTTCTATATTTACTCCAAAAAATTAAGAGAAGGTTTTTCATATAGTTTTATTAGTAAAGCGATCTTCGCGCTCCAACTTGCACATAAGCGTAAGAACACACTATAAAGCGTCAAAAGCTCTCTCCTCACACAGTAAGATCCATGCATAGTTTGCACACACACGGACACCATGAAATAGTAAAACCGCGTCCAACTTCATTTTATATCTTTCTCTGCCCTCCCACCTCCATGTTACTCAACCCTTCCCATTCTTTCTTCATTCGCAATGGCCCGAATCAAATTCATCGGCATCCTGAAAGACAAAGCCTCATTCCTCAAAGCGACTCTATGCATCAACGGCCGAGTCTCCGTACACCTCGCCATTCTCCGCGCCACCACCCATGACCCGTCAAGGCCGCCTTCGGAGACACGAATAGCCTCAGTGCTCGCCCTAGGGCTTTCCTCCCGCCTCACTGCATGCGCATGCATCGAGGCCCTCATGGACCGACTCCACGTCACTCGGAGCGCCTTTGTTGCCCTAAAATGCCTCCTCACAATTCATAACATTATATCAAAAGGGTCTTTTATTCTCAAAGACCAGCTTGCTTATTACCCTTGTTTTGGGGGATACAATTTTTTGAATCTCTCCATGTTTTGTGACAATTCCAATTTGTGCATGCTGGAATATTCATCTTGGGTCAGATGGTACGCCGGTGTGATCGAGCAGAATCTCATGGTGTCTAGAGCAATTGGGTATTATCTCGATTCGACAAAAACCGATGGTAATAAAAGAGACAAGGAAGAGAAGGCACTTGCTCTTTTGGACTCGGATTTGGCAATGGAGATTGAAGTGCTTGTGGAATTTGTGGTACGAATTTGCGACGCGCCCGATTCATTAGAACTTCAGAAGAACAATTTGGTATACGAAGTGGTGAGAGCCGCCGGGGAAGATTACAGGTCGATTCAGCGTGAAATTGTTGTCCGAGTCAAGGAAATTGGAGATAGAATCGACTCAGTCGAGGGTTTGAGTTCGGATGAGTTGACTCTGTTGATTGACGCGTTGGAGAGGCTGGAGAGTTGCAAGGGGAAGTTGATGCTATTGTTTGTGAACAGAAAGAGGAATGATGGGTTGTGGGAGTTGGTGAAGGAGACGAAGGCTGGGCTTGTGGAGATGAAGGAGAAGCGAGAGGAGAAGAGGGTGGTGGTTTTTATGAGTAGGAACGAGTCAGCCGAGTCGACTCAACGTTGGAACCCATTTCTTGAACCAGGACAGTTGTTGCTGTTACCATCTGGTGGTGCGTGGGTGGGCTTGGGACCGACACCAATAGCCGTTTGAACAGCAGATTATCGTGTCTTGTCGGGTTTTTGTACAGTGGTATGCATTTAATTGTATGTGTGAACTATATTAGCATTATACATAAGCGATTACCAACTGTTAATACATTATGGCATATACATGTGAACCAATGACTCATAATCAAGCATTGCCCTTGTAGGAGAATACGAGCACTACTCCGTATATATGTTTCTAGATTAAGTTAATTAAAAAAAGAGTTATCTTTTTGTAATCAACAAAAACGAAAAAAGTGACTTTTGATCTTCAAACAATGTTCTTTGGTGTGAACAGCAAAAATGGGTACTTTGACAACCCAATATTTGGTGTCACAATTCTTCCAACAACGTTGCTGTAACAGTTTGAATGTATTTTGACATGCCAAAAAGAATGGTTCAAAGAATTTTTTATTTTTGGGACAACAACAGCAACGGTGTGGCATTGTTGTTGTTGGACAAAAAAAATTGAATGGGATTTGTTTTTCTTTGGAGAGAAATGGACAAAAGAGAAAATGAAATTCTAGCTAGGTTTGTATTATTAACCCAAAAATTGAAGTTTGATTTTTCTCATGGTGGCTTTTGATGGGGTTTTCTATGACGTGTTTGACGAAATGACAATAAGATAAATCTGATGTTGATTGTGTTCTTATCTTAATTTCTTTCTGTGTGTTGCTAACTATGTTAGGAACAATAAAAATGCTGACTTTGGTTATATTGTTGCGTTTTCAAGGCACTGTAAGCTGTATATATGTACCCAAAACAAAGAAAGGAAAAAATTAGAGTAATTAATCTTCATAACTTCAACCTGCCTAGTCAACTATAGTAGGCCTTTCATAATTGTTCTCCTAAAAGATATGGAAATAATTGATAAGAAGCGCAATTAAGAGAGAGTATTGAAGGAGTGTTGTGGAATAGACAGATTATGAGAGCTGAGTTTTGTATTCTTCAACTTGAGAATGGGTGAATCACAACATCCCTTTAGGGGTTCACAAAATAGAGCATACACAACACTTTCAAAACAAAAAAAAAAAAAAAAAAAACCCTACAGAGCATTAAATATGCTTCAAAGAAAAAGTCTCACTGGACTTTGCTTATGTTCAATTATCTTAGACCTGAGTTCAATACCAAATTATAACTGACACAATGCTAAATATATATGCTTCACTCCAATTAAAAGATTGTATAGAAACACAAAGGTCGTTATTTCACCACACCATTGTTTCTCCATACTACTATTTCACCCACATGCAAGTATCCATATATTTACAACGAGTTCTCTTTACCTATTTGTTGGGAAAACGTTTAAGAACTACTCTGTGGTTAAGCTTTTGAATTCACACGGATGGCCTAAAAACCAAAATGCTACATCAAAGAAAGTTGGTTTAAAGTAGCTCGAAATATTTATGCTCTAATAATTCTGTTTCCTTTTTTTCTCATGTATTCATCAAACTAGATTAGCCTCACAACTGCAGGTAGCATTCATGTATATTGTTGCTCCTCTGTCTGATCATCTGGATTAGGAGTTGACCACTTATTTACACGCTGGCTGGCCTTCTGAGCCTGCAAAATTTGTCAACCAATATTATGCTCGTTTCAGCTTGGACTTCTTTTATTTTTGGTGAAATTAAAGAAATAAGTGGACTTTTTATGATCGAATTATATACCTCCTTTTCCCAATCACGTCGTGATGTCACGATGCCCAAAATCACTGTTTGGACAGCAGTTCCGCCAAGGATCATCCCACCCCATATGCCCTATTTTTATATGAAATTTTAACAACAATATATAATGAGATAATGTAGTAAACTGATGCTTGAAGAGTTTATTAGAAGTACATATAATTATGGAGTAAAAACACACAATGAACTAGGTTGTCCATTGAGATGGATGAAAGAGCAAAACTTACCGTAACACCCAAGTCAGCGACCCATCCCATTACAAATCCTAGAGGGAGCCCAATAATGTAGTAGCAGAAAAGATTTATGTATGCCACCCATGCCTGCCATCCTGAGCCTACAGCTACTCCTGTAATACAACTAACGACCATCTTCTTTACAAAGGAACAAAACACTAACGTTTTAGGCATAAAAAAGGTACCATTGTTACTTTTAGAGAAGTGCTATCGTACGAAGGCAGTTGTTGAACACCTACATGCATCTATGACCAAAATTACCGTAGGCATGCACAACTAACAATAACAAAACTATTACTTTTACTTTCGCGACACTAATATTAAATCTGGAAGTGTTGGTTAAGCTCTTGAGATAACTCAAATGATGATGTGTAAAGTTAGAATTAGGATAGTTCAATGATTTGATTCCCACTTATGTAACCCAAAGACAAAACACTCCACAGACAGTTGAATATCTAAGACCTGTAGCTAACAATTTATGAAGGGGAAAAATTTAACCTGACAAGACGGGTTGAATGCCGTTAAGTAGAATTGTGATACCCAAGATGTAAGACATTTGATTAACTCGTTGGATGACATCACTGCTTGTTGTGAATATGTATCCAAAACTATCACGGAATGCAATAATAAGTATGCAGAAGAATAGGGCAATCAAGCTGGATTCTGCCACAGATACTTTTGCTGCAAATTTTGCTGCCTGACCGTTTCCAGCACCCAGCTCATTCGATACTCTTACTCTGTGAGACCCATTACAAATTCTTTCAAATTTTTTACTTCAATCATAATGCAGACTCACAAAAGTAGTAACAGATAAGATAAAAAAATCATTTACCCGGTTCCAGCGAAGAAGGCTAAATGAATCATGAGCTCCCAAGCATTCATAGTCATGCTGCAATAAGGAAAAAGGTCAAAACTCACAGTTGATATGGTCATTTGCATTTTTATCTTTTCACTAAATTACCAATTGCAACCCAAATTCGAATATATGCTAAGCAATGTTGATAAAGGTCTAGTACCAAACTGATAAGGCATCCACAGAAAGAGTCGCGTTCTGTAAGTGTCCGGTCATCAATATCAAGATTCTGTAGTACCAAAATTCTAAGCTGCATAAGTCATTAACAACAACACTTGAGATCAAGGATGATTAATTTCAAAACACGCGATATTAAACGGTCCAATCAAACCCTTAGTATATTTCTTTTTGACAAAATGATATTTTGATATACTCTACCTTAGATAAGACCTTATATTTGCACTTAAAGATCAATCGCGTAGAAACCAAAAATCATCTAATCATCGAACTATAACAACACCAACAAAAACGACGTTTAGGGTAAAATGATCACTATAATAAAATGCGTACAAGAAAATATTGACTTGATCATTTTTAGAAGTAAAATAACTCTCTCACAAGAAACTTTTAAATTCTAGTAACTGCCGACATACTATGCATCTGCTGAGCAGTCCGGTATGCTGTTTAAGTTGACATAAATATTTTTTTATAATTAAAACTTCTCACTTAATGTTGTATGGAAAAAATTAGTAAATAGGGACATGGTTAACATTTAAAAGAAAAAGATTTACCAACACTTCAAATTTTTATGATAGAAAAAAAAAAAAAAAAAAAACATGAAGAAGAAAGGAGAGATTTATACCAAAGCATGACCCCAGAAGCAGTAGATAGTTTGACAAATTCCCAAAGGCCAGAAAAGGCTTCCATAGAGAAACCAGTCCAACTGAGTGGACACCAACCACATGTTACATATCCAAGTAGCACGAAAAAGGAAACCCACCAAGAGATATCCAAAGCAATAGCAGCACCCACAACCCCAAAGTCTAAAACATACACAAAAAGCCAACTTATCAAGGCATGAAACACCAAAACCACCAAGGCAACCCACAAAGTCACAAAGTTCTTCAGCTGGCTCTGCAAGAACCTCTGCAATGGGAAAAGAAACGCATAGCTGAAGTGCATGGGTAAAAGCCACAAAGACACCACTCCCGACATCTCTGCAACGTCATCGGACTGTCCTAATAGTTTCAGAATTGGAGACGCGAAAATGTATATAGGCAAGAGCAGAATGCAACAGAGGAACAACACAATCCATGACCTTTGGAGGTATATCCCCAACATATGGTGCCTCTTGGCCCCAAAAGCCTGCCCACATAGTGTCTCTAGTGCGCTTGCCATGCCTAACTGGTTGATTGTAATTTGTGACAAAAAATCAAAAGAAAAATACAATTATGTCAAGACGTAAACATATAAAAGTACCCAAAGCTATTTCAATTGGCTACGGGTCTGTCCCCCATATATTTCCATGTCTTCCTTCATGTCTTCTATGTCATTGGTTGATACGTGTTTAGTCACTTAACTCTAAAGGTAATGTTAGAACGATCAAATTTCAAACCAAATTTGCAAATCAAAAGATGCATCATCAATAGAAAATAAGCATGTTAAACACTTAAGTAATAGTCCAATCATTATCAACCACATTATTTGGTTTACAAAATTTAATTTAAAAATCTGATCTTTTTAGCATTACTCTAACACTTTAATAATGTTAACTTTGAATAAATTAAAAATTGATTATACTGAAGAATTAGAAAAACCAAAGTAAACCTAGCAGCTACACCGTGAAACCCAAGTCCCCCACCCCTGCCCATCCCCTGCCCACCCCACAGGCGGTTCGGCGAGTCTGCGACAGCCTGCCCTCCCCTCCCCACCCCACCCCACCCCACCCCACCCCACCCCATCCCGGTTCAAGATCTGGTGTGGATTAAAAATTCTGCAACGAATAAAATGCAAGTCCACATTAATCGTTAAAATCAATCCCCCTTCACCGAAATGTCAGTGAAATCAAACTCAAAAACAACAAATGGAAACCAAAAAGTTCAAATTGATCATAGACCCATTAACCCATAACTTCGAAAATCGAAAAATTGAAAGAAAAAAAAAAGATTGTTAGAGGAAAAAATTGTATACTGTAGACACAAAATAGATGGGGGCGGGGAGGAGAGAGAGAAAAGGTTGCAGCCGGCAGGGTGCAGTGGTCAGGGTGGGTGAGCGGGTGGAGGATTGTGTCATGGGATAGGACAGCTGCTAGGTTACAGGTTAACAATGTACCATTAGAGTTAAGTGATTAGACACGTGTGAATTAAGGACAAAAGAGACAGAGAGGGACACGGAAATAAGGACACCAGACCTCTGGCCATTTACATTTCTAGTTTGTAATTGTGTACAATTTGAAAGTCGGAATAGCACGTCACACAAAAAAAAATTATTATACAAACAGACTAAAATTTGTCGTATTTTGATCATTACCAGGAGACCAAAAGTGAAGCCGACAATGACATTGTTGGCAATGGAAATGGAAGCGAGTTCAACCACACCAAGGTGTCCGGCAAAGGCTTGTGTTATGACGGTCATGGAGAAGGCAGACAAACGGCCGATGATGGCAGGACCGACCACGCGCCATAGTTTCTTGGATTCTATCCAAACTCTTGACGAAAGGTGTGTATTTTGTTGATCATCACCAGTAGTAGTAGTGTTTTTGCTTGATGATTCTGCTAATAGAGATTGGTGAAGATGAACTTCTTCTTCTCTGTCAACGATTCCCATCATACAAATAATTTCCTGCCCAGTGGGTTGGTTAGTTGGAAGAGTAAACCTAAAAAAGAGTCGTGACTTGAATAACAGATAGTAGCTAGTTGGCGATTAGAAGTCGTTGCAGAAACGTTGTTTAAAAAGGTAGATACTAGCAATCCAGCCAGGTTCCCAACCCCCCCCCCCCCCCCCCCCCCCCCAATTATTTTTAGTGTGAGTTTGGTACGTGGGACGGAACGGGACGAGGTGTTCCGTCCCGCGTTTGGTACGCCAAAAAATAATGGAACGGGTTGTCCCATTCGACGAAATTTGGCTGATTTTTCGTTCCACCTCTCCTCCCTGGAACGACCCGTTCCACATCCGTGGAACACAAATTTATAACATTTTAAGACAAAATTTTTCCTTATTTTTTTTCAATATTTACATCATCCGTTCCGTCCCGTCTGCGTACCAAACGGAACGTCGTGTCTGACGTCCAGAAACCCAAAAACAGAAAAAACAAATCAAGGCAAGTGATGAAGTAAAATAAACATTGGGCATCATGTAATATTTTTTCTCCTTTGATACGATTTTAAAGATAAATGTTGAGAATATTGCCTCCTTTAGAGAGAAAGAGGAAATAGTAAGTTGGTTCTTTAATGCAAAGGAGGGCTATGTTGGAATTATATCTAATAATAATTATTATATTTTAATAATTTTAAAATGTGAATGAAAAATGTTATATCCGTTTACATCAAATAATTTATATTTAAATTCAGTAGGTGTCATTCTTTTTGAAGTGGAATTAAGGTTCGTATATGAATCTTTGCCAGCCGAAAAAAAATAAAGGACTGATGGATATGCCCTTAGCCAAATGATCACTGCTTATGGATGTAAAATTACATCTCTTTAACCAGCAGTATTTGGATTTTATATAAACCTATGAATTCTAGTTGTGTAATATAGAGAATTAGTGAGTCAAATCTTATTCTTGGGAAATAAAGTTTCTTCATTTTGTTTCTCTTATTATTTGTTGTTCAATTCCGAGTCGTATTTTGAGAGTACAAAATATATTGGGTTTGCTTTCGGATTATAGATTGTTAAAACCTAGGAGATGGTCGCCTACCGAACTACAAGCACAAGAGTAAGGATGAAATTTTGTCTTGATGACCTTGTATTTATGCAAGTCTTAATTTTTAAGTTTGTCAGTATTTCTAACTTTCTTTCTAATTGTTTAATATTTTTCTATTTGATCATTTCGTCACACAGTAGGCAATCTAGTCATATTTTCTAAGAGTACCTATGTATAATATGAAAAGAAAAAAAAACTTGAATTTTCAATTCTAGTAGGTACCAATGCGTCATTCTCAGCCGGAGAAGAAAAAGTCATCTTTGAATTTTTAAATACTGATGATTGTAGTGTACGTAGAGAAAAGCCCATCAAAACAAGACCTAGCAGGTAAAAGCCACCATTGTTTAAGATGTAGCAGTTCAAGGCCATCATTGTTTAAGATCTAGAAGGTAAAAACCATCATTGCTTTAGGTCACGTACGAATTTTACAGAAATTGTAAATCCGATTATCCAAATATAACACAAAGTGGATTTATTCCATTTTATTTATGTTCCTCTAATTTATTGTCTTCGTTAGGAGTTGACCAGTTGTCCACAAGCTGCATAGCCTTCTGAGCCTGCATATAATTGATCAAAACCATTGTTGGACTTGGATTACAACAGTGTAACTTTGACTTGTATACTTACAGAAGAAGGATAGATAACTGGAAATTCTTATGTTTATTAAATCATACCTCCATTTCCCAATCATGTCTTGTTGTCACGATGGCCAAAATCGCTGTTTGCACAGCAGTTCCACCAAAGATCATCCCACCCCATATACCCTGTTTTCCATTTAAAATTTAATCAATTAGTTGATCCTTTGAGATTTTATTGTAAGTAGTAACACATGAATTGGAATTCAAACCGGGGCTATTCAGAAGGCATATTCTAGCCAGAGGCTAAGAAAACCAAATGTGTAATTTTGTCTGTCTAAACAGTAGTAACACATTTTTTACATTTTGCCGTACATTAAAATGATGAATGATGGGGGTAACAATGCACATTCTATAGGAAAAATCAAATCACTTTGTCTAATGACTTCTTTTCAATGTTGCAAAAAAATTTCGAATTCGAATATTTTCCACTGCTTGAGGATGTAAAAAGAAATCATTCGAGGAGAGAACATTCTGTGTAACTTCGAGAATGAAACATACCGAAACACCGAAGTGGAGAGCCGATCCCATTACAAATGCAAGTGGGAGCCCAAAAATGTAGTAGGAGAAAAGACTTATATATGCCATCCATGTTTGCCATCCTGACCCCACCACCACTCCTGTGAATATACAAGGACCTTTACAACTGATTTGAAAGAAAAACAGAAGCACTACTGTATATAGAGAGTATAGAATAGACCATGTGGTACCAGTATTAAGGTTAATTATTCTACCACCAATTTACTGTTAAAAACTTGATGAAGGATCAAAGTTAACCTGCCAAGACGGATTGAACACTGTTAAGTAGAACTGTTACGGCCAAGAGATACGACATTTGATCAACTGCTTCGATGACATCAGGACTCGATGTGAATACGTGGGCGAACTTGTGATGGAACATGATAACAAGTACACATAAGCATAGACCGATTGAAGCAGATTGTGCCATTGAAACCTGTTGTGCAAATTTAGCCGCCTTCCCATTTCCGGATCCCAGCTCATTTGCCACCCTAACTCTGTGAGTTTCATGACAAGAATTTCAGAAGACTCTTGAAGAATTACATGCTAGAAATGCATTACAGTGCGTAAGTAAATAATGTCACAACCAACAATTACATGACTGAAAGAGATGATAAATATGGTACGTACGCCGTGCCAACCAAGAAAGCCAAATGAATCATGAGGTCCCATACATTTATAGTCGTGCTGCAAGGTGTAATCAAACCAATAATCAGAATGGCAAACGACCAATTTAAGTCTGCTTTGTTTACGATTTAATTTTTAATTTTTGAGTTTTACATTTTGTGTTAGCGACAAAGGAAAAATATATGGAAGAAATGAGGATGAAGAAAAAAAAAGTCCCCATAGTTAAGTTTCACTTTTAAAAAAGGCTCATAATGTCTCGCACACGCATCTTCTTGTTAACTACACTTGAAAAATTAGAGAATTGAAGAGAAAATCAGAAGAAAGATGAAAACAAGGAAGATGAACATAGAGAGTTTGGAGAGAGAAATATGAGACTTGTGTTAACTATAAAAGAAAGATTACACAATTATGTTTTTATAAGAGAAAGCCTAACTACTCTAACCAAATACTAACAAACTTACTATATTGCTGACTTGTACAATCATTTAACTAATCATCTAACTAATGATGTGGAACCCTTAATACACTAACCATATTGACAAGGCATTCACAGCAAGAGTTGCTTCCTCTAAGAACCCAGTCATCAGTATTAGGATTCTATAGCTCCAGAATTCCAAGCTTCAAAGAAAAAAAAGAACAAACAAAAATTGGCTGAAAAGTGTCTGACTGTTAAGTATGGTACAAATGTATATGTGCAAGAAAAATAAAAATAAAAACAGCAAATTAAGGAAGAAATTTAGTACCACAGCAGGACCCCAGAAGCAGCAGAATATTTGGCAAATTCCCAAATCCCAGAAAATGCTTGTATTGAGAAACCAACCCAACTCAATGGACAACCACCAGACACAACATACCAAAACAGCCCCAAACCGCAAGCCCAGCATGAGATATCCAGAGCAATGGCAGCACCCACAACCCCAAAATCCAACACACTCACCAAAATCCAAGTAGTCACTGAATGAAGCACCAAAACCGCCAACGAAACCCACAAGGTCACAAAGTTCTTGAGCTGGCACTGCAAGAACCTCTGCAATGGGAACTGAAATGCATAGCTGAAGTGCAAGGGTATGAGCCACAAAGCCACCGCCCCAGACTGCTCCGCCACCTCATCAGACTGTCCGATTAGTTTCAGAATCGGAGAAGCGTATAGGTACACAGGCAACAGAAGAATACAGCACGAAAACAGCACAATCCATGACCTTTGCATGTATATGCCCAGCATGTGGTACCTTTTGGCACCAAAAGTCTGCCCACATAGAGTGGCTAGCGCGCTTGCCATCCCCAACTAATTGATTTCCAAAACAAAAAATATATATAGTTTACAATTATTATTTTGTTCATGGGTTAGATCCTTATGAGTGAGGAGCTAATCCTTCATTTATGCAATTCACAAGATGACACGTCAACAAAAGGATAGTGATTTTACACTTTTATTTTCTCGTTCTGCACTAATCTCCTTATTTTACTCCCTTCTCCTGTGATTTATTGTATTCAAGGGATAGAAGGGGACAAACAAACCGGGAGAAGTGCACGGGAAGAGAAGGGGAGTGAAGAAATCACATACCTACACAATACTGACTCATTACACATGCAATAACTTTTGTTGTTTTCTTTTGCTCATGTGTCATATGAAGGAAAAACTTCTTATTGCCAAATATTTTCCCTTTTGTTATCAATTTCGGCAAATTACCAAGTATATATTATGATTAAGGTTCCAAAAAACATTATTGAAATCAGACTAAAACAAATAGAAGAATGTAATTAACCCATATCACAATATATTTTATACATATATATATACATATAAATGTCAAGAGTAAAAAAAGCCAACTGTATATATTTACAATGTCTATCTGTGAAATAACCAACAAAATATATAAGAGAGTAAGTGTTTGATATGTATACCAATAGACCATAACCAAAGCCAACAATGATATTGTTGGCGATAGAAATGGATGCAAGTTCAACATCGCCAAGGTGGCCAGCAAAGGCTTGGGTGATGACAGTCATGGAGTAGCCAGCCAAGCGGTTAATGATATCAGGACCTACAATGTGCCATAGTTTCTTGGACTCTATCCACACTCTTGATAATAGGTCGGTCGCTATTTTCTTCATCTCAGAAGTACTTGATGATTCTATCGCCAATAGGGAATATTTTTGGCGATCCATTACTTGTTCCTCGACACTTCCCTTCATCAAAACAGTTTCTTGTTAACTAATGGACTAGATGACAGGGTAGGTTGGTCTCTGATTAAGACTACGGTTAAATGAAGGCAGCTTCAATTCTTGACTAAGTGTGGATGTCCACATTGAGGATTGTGAGTTCGGAGAAATGTTTTACATTGATGCCCACACTTGTTATAATATAGATGGATGACAAGGTTGACATTTGATAAATTATTTTTCTAATATATCCCTCGGTGCCTTTTTTCCCTTATCAAGCACAAATTTCAGATTAGAGAGGATTAATTCAGTAAAGAACTTTAAGATCGGTTCTTTTTCATCCATTTATAGAGACTCTATTCAAAAGTAAAGGAGATCGTAACCAGAAAACAGTTTAAGAGAATTACTGTTGAATGAACATCTAATTAATGAGTTAAACGGATTCTTAAAGTCGAATGAATGGACGAGTAACGATAAAAAATTTATATCCCTTCTTCCTTAGTTGTAATAAGCGACCACGTACGTTAGTAAAAAGTTTGTTGACGGTTTTACCTCGACAAATAAAATTGTCCTAAAGGTTACACAAACTGAGGGATCAATAATGTAACGCTTGTAACTTAGAGGATCGTTTAAATCAATTTTAATAAAATAGAGACCATTTAGTACTCCGGTATAGTGACGTTCCTCTTCATTTGTAAGTAAGAGGTTTTAGGTTCGATTCTCGCCAAATGCTAAATTGAACCACATTATTGTTAGCCCATTGTAAGGCTAAGCTCGCTTCCCTCTTATTGTAAATACTATCGTTTGTTCAAAAAAAAAATAAAAAAATAAAAAAAGAAGAAACTATTACGAAACGAAAACTAAAGGGGTGGAGTATGTAAGGGGCCAGTATACTAATAACGGACTAAACGAATTGCAGTACATAAATAATCAATTACAACGCAGCATAGTTAATTTTTTTTAATGGTTAAAAGTAAGCCACAAAGTTCAAAAAACAAAACTGAAAATATGTCTTTAGCTCATAAAACTCAATTTTCTTCACATAAAACCCGACATAAGACACATTGACTAGATTAATTATGTTTGACTTTACACATTTAAAAGTTTTTGGATGTCTAAACTACCCCTATTTTAATATTTGATGTATACAATTAATTCCATCCGATTGTAAGGAAGAATTAATGATTTTTCAAAAATAAAAAAAATAATGTTATAAATTCATTGCCTAATGTGTAATAACAATAAAGCATGCCTAATATATGTAAAAGACATGCTTAATAAAGTCAATAAAAAAAATATTATACTAATTAATTTACCTATATATATGTAAATTTATGATTCACAAATAACTTATATTTTGTAGGTAAATTCATATTCCATCAAATAACATTCCTTCATTTGTAGGCAATTTAATTTTTTTCATGTACTATTTTATATATATATATATATATGTGGCACATTTTATTATTATAAGATATATGTACAAATACTTGGTAAATTAATTTTAATCAAATAACATTGTTTTGTCGTGTAAGTAAATGAATTTTGAATCAAATAACATTCCTTTGTTATATAGGTATTTTATTTTGTATGTATCAGTATCATATATATATTGGGCATATTTTATTATTATATGTACAAATGATAGGTAAATTAGTATTGTATAAAATAATATTGTTTTGTTATGTAGGTAAATTATTTTGCATATATTGGTTTGCTTTATTATGTAGGTAAATTATTTCACATGTATTTTACATATATTAAGTAAATTATGTTGCTTTTTTTAAGCAATCTAACATTTTAAAATTTTAAGAGTAGGTGCACTACTTGTAAGATCCCACATCGCCCAAGGGTGTGGATCCTGTAAGCCTTATATGTATATTCCCATCTCTACCTAGCACGAGGCCTTTTGGGAGCTCACTGGCTTCGGATTCCATCGGAACTCTGAAGTTAAGCAAGTTCACGCGAGAACAATCCCATGATGGGTGACCCACTGGGAAGTTCTCGTGTGAGTTCCCAAAAACAAAACCATGAGGGCGTGGCGGGGCCCAAAGAGGATAATATCGTGCTACGGCGGAGTCGAGCCGGGGATGTGGTGGGGGCCTGGGCAGAAGTGTGCCGACAAGGACGTCAGGCCCCTAAGGGGGTGGATTGTAAAATCCTACATTGCCCAGGGATGTGGACCCTGTAAGCCTTATATGTATATTCCCATCTCTACCTAGCACAAGGCTTTTTGGGAGCTCATTGGCTTCGGATTCCATCGGAACTCTGAAGTTAAGCGAGTTCGCGCGAGAGCAATCCCATGATGGGTGACCCATTGGGAAGTTCTCGTGTGAGTTCCCAAAAACAAAACCGTGAGGGCGTGGTTGGGGCCAAAAACGAACAAGACAATATCGTGGTACGACGGAGTCGAGCCCGTGATGTGGTGGGGGCCCGGGCGGGGATGTGATACTATTTGAACCAAAAAACATTATTTTTTTGTAGGTAAATTATTTTGCATGAATTTTTACATATATCAAGCATTTTTTATTACATATATGTTTGTCAAATTGTATAAATAATATATATATATATATATATATATATATGTGTATGTTGAATTATAATAGTACTATATACTTTTGCACGTGTATATATATTGAATTGTTATTAGTATTCCAAAAATCTCATTCTACACTCCAAACTTTCTATAATTAGAAAGACAAATATTCTTGTGAGGAGTGTAGAATGAGATTTTTGGAGTGCTAATAACAATTCCCATAAATAAGGTGAGTAATAACATTTATTGATTTGATTTGAATATTGCGGCACAAGTAAATATTTTGTAATAATAGGTCAATTACATTCCTACTTAGCAATCTTTTTGAAATTTGAGTTTTATTTGGATGTCTGATATGAGGTGGATTTTTTTCTAGGAAGTAAGAGTTGTAAGAATCTATATCTAAAGAACCCAAAACAAAATCTAGCCTAAGAAACGGAGCATGCAACTACAGCTAATATACGTGTTCCTCTGATTGATCATCTGATGTGGGGGTTGACCACTTCAACACACGCTGGTTGGCTTTCTCAGCCTGCAATTTTCAATCATAAATTTTGTATGAGAACAAGTTTAAACGAAGGTTGAATTAAATTGCAACCCAAATGTTGAATATTTGATTAAATTCAATTAATCTTGTTTGGGCTAATATTTAAACATTGGACTGCAAATATGTGGAAGCCCAAAGACACCCATGGAAAGACAACTTGCCCAAAGCCCAGCACCTGGCCCAGAGACAAATTGGCGTCTATCCATTAATGCATAGGACATGTGCCTATGATTCAAATGACAAGTGATAGAAACCAAGCAGCTATCAGCCAAAAAGCACTTTACAGTGGCAATACAAGTAAAAAGCTGATGAGTCACTACCCTCTAGTTGCTTTCGGGCAAGAACAAAACTACAAGCAGTTGGGCTAATTCGTCTATAAAAGGAGGAAGATGGCTTACAGACAAGCACACTCAACCAATCAAACAAACAAACATACAAACTCTGCTCTCAAGCCAGATTTGCATCTAAAAGCTATAATCAGCCCAGATCTCAGTCATTTTCAGGATCATCCCACACGAAAGCCATCTTTTGTCTAGTTTAGAAGCTCTGCTATCACCCCTAGTGGCGTAGTATCGATTCCCTTATGTAAACTTGTTTACCATCCGTCTCTCTCTAGCATACAACCCTGTAAACTCAAAGAGAAGTGATCGCAAGAGGTCTAACCTTGCCCGACAAGGTGAAATCTTGCTCAAGGCTCTTTGTTTGTTTTCTAAGTTAATAGATCTACTGCTTAATGTCTTCTCCAGCATGTATTCAAGTTATTTCTGTCAGTTTTCCTACTTTAAGAGTCTCATTTGCGTCTGGATCTGAGTAGTTTAATGGACATGTTGTCATTAAAATCAATCAAGAACCGAGTAAATGGCTAAATAATTTAACGGGATCTGGACTCCCTTCACTTCAAATATACAAGACTATGAACTAAAAGTCCTTGGCCACAAGGCAAGAAAAAGAACTTAATGTGGACTTAACCCATCCGCAACAATCTTTTGATAACAAGAACTCTGAGTAACTTGGGGTGCAAGTAATCGACTGTAATCACACTTGTTCTACATCTGCTATACTGAGATAGCAGTGGCACGCCTCGCATTGAGTTATTTTTTATTGCAAGCCTCAAGGCCAACACCTAAGGCCCCACAAAGGCACCTTTCAGAACGAACTTTGTCCTCCTCTTGTAGCCTCTCAACAAGCAGGAGCCCGATAATCAACCAAAGTGCCAACTCCTCGGGGAGTTGTGTGCTCAAGCTAGAGACCCTCACCAGCGAGATTTTCTGCCCGAACATAGTTTTGGCATGCCTAGTGGGACAACAAGTCTTGTATGCCAAGAAGACGAAGGAAATAGCAAACTTTCAGGTGGAACACATAGTGCAAGCTACCCCAGCATCCACCAAAGTCAAAAATGGCGGATCTCCCAGAGAATTTCCCTCTTCATAAAGACCAGCTGTTTTGAAAAGCCAGGACTCATCTAAGAAGTCGGGGGAATCATAACCAATGAAGACTTGCAAGCCACCATGGTGCAAGTATTACGAAGTATGGAGAAGATTTCTCTGGAAACCAGGGGAGAAGTCAGCATACTTTGTTTTTTAACAGGGAGTTTGCAGAGAAGACTAGATCTGGAGTATTCTACTCCAAAAAATGGTTATGCCAGGGGAGTAATGAGGGAGGCCAGCCGGAAAAAAAGAGCTAGTTATTCCATTCTTTCCTTTTATCAAGGAGAAGAATGGTAGAGATAAAGATAAAGAGGAATATGGAGCTAGTAAGCCAGTGTTGGAGGAAATCCTGGAAGCAAAGTTGCCTAACCCTCCACTATTTTCACTTAATAGTAGGGGTAGAATGGGCAAGAAAGAACGAAGTATGGGATGCCTCAGCTAACTGGAGAATCTAGTGGGAAAGGCGAGCCTGTTAAGGCAGACAAGCCTCTTCCGTATAGGCCATAACCATTGGCCAATAAGGAAGGGGAGGTTAAATGGAGGAAGACCGAGTCAGGGAAAAAAGCCTCATCGGGCAGTGATCGCAACCCGAAGTGGGGAACCTCTTACACCCCACATAACAACATAGCCAATCAGCAACTCAGAGATGAGTTGGCTGAGTTAAGAAGAATGGTGGAGAGGAATGCTTAACCACAAGGTCGCTCACTATTTAAAGTCACCTATCAAAAGCCCTACCCTGAGTTCATTGATGAGTAGAATGCATTTCCTCTTATCTTCAAGATGCTCGCATTCCCAACATTCAGCGGAGATAATAACAGCGTGTCCTCTTGGGATCACGTCTTCAAGTTCTCTAACCATTGTGTGGCATTTGAAGACAACCCAACTACAAGTTGAGATTGTTTGGGAACTCCTTGGTGGGCTTAGCATCTCAATGGTACTCTCTGTTGCCCCCTAATTTTATTGCCAACTAGGGGCATATGAAGATGGCCTTCCACGAGCAGTTTTATAGGATGAAGCCAGAGATGACCATCAACGATTTGGTTGAGGTAAAGCAATGCGAGCATGAGTCTACCGTGGACTTTGTGATGAGGTTTAGGAAGACAAGGATGAGATGTAGTTTCCTATCAACCATAACCAGCTTATAGCTATCGTTCAGAAGGCTTTGAGGCTGCCCTTGAGGAATAAGTTTTATGATGTGCGGTTTAATGAGTTGCAAGAATTGGTGATCGCTGCCACCAAATACGAGAAATTATTGATCGAGGAACAGCAAGCAAAGCATTCCTCTAAAGTACCCTAATTTTACAAAAAACAAGGCTACTATTCATCAAATGGAGTTCGAAGGGATAGAGCCAGAAGAAAATGATGTTTGTGGAAAGGATGGAATGAATGTCTGCGCGGCATCGATGACTACCCATTTCAAACCTTTAATAGTGAAAGGGCTGGTCCAACCAATCAAGGATCAAAAAGTGGTAATGAATGATGGTGGATTTGTCCCCATAAAGGCCCCTAAATACCAGAATTATTCCTTTGACTAAACCAAGGCAGCAGAGATATATGAGAAGTTGGTTCGGGCAAGAGTGATTGTGCCCGACAACACCAAAAAACTGCCCAAGCCTAAGGAACTAAGAGGAAAAAAGTATTACAAGCTTCACTATACTTTCAGCTCAGAGACTGAATACAAGACCTTATAGTGAAAGGAAAGTTGTTAGAAAAACTGCAGGCCAATGTGATGGTTGACACTGATCATTTCTCGGAGGCCCCAGTGAACATGATCAACTTAACTTTGGTTGAGAAAGGGAAAGGGAAGACCACCTGGGAGGTAAAAGCAATAAGAAAGCAGGTTAATAGGCCAACATAAGGAGTTATCAAGCTACCTGAGAAACCTAAGGCAGCCATAATCAAATGAGTGGTGTTATGCAGCAGATGTCAGTGTGAGAGTGAGTTGGAGGTACTAGTAGTAAAAGCTATTATTGATTGATAATTGATCAAACGAAAAGAGAATGAAGAGAAAGAAATTCACATGAACACAATGTGAGCAGCTGAAAGAGAAACACCCAAGAATGTTTTCCAAAGAATATGAGGAGATTCCCAACCAAGAAGCTTGTAGGAAGTATTCAGAAACTATGAAGCTTCTGAAGAGGCGGAAGACAGAGAGGCAAAGATGCCAAAATGGGTGGATGTAAGGCCACCCCAGCCTAGCTATACCAATGGAGATGTCAGAGTAAAAGGGAGGACAGTGAACCCAGTCACCCAAAAGAATCTTGCCCGACTCGAGCGGAAATGGTATGTGGTCAGAAGAGACGGGAGGCCAGTCAAAGAGATGAGAGCCTCTATGATCAGAAGGGTTCAAAGGCAGCATAAAGCCCACATGAAGTCACTAAAAGTCCCCACTGCCTCAGAAACCTCCAAAAATGTGAAGTTTGAGAAAGTACCTCAAGAGGGAAGAAATCAACTTTAATGGAAAAGCAAGAAGGAGGTGGAGAAGGCAAACAGCAAAACCGAAGAGGAAGGAGATCACGTGCCGCAGAACCCCCATCCTGGAAAGTATAGAATCCTGAATAGAGCTTAGGAGGATATGGTAATTATGCCGACACCTAAGTGGAGCCCGACGCCAATCTGTTTTGGAACAATCTCGCCCAAGAGGGGGATACCCTCACCGTTGCTAGTTGATACTCTCTATGAGAGCCTAGTGTAGGCGCAGAACTTTGGCATGACTCAAGAGGAGGCACTGCCCGAGCTGATGTTGCCACATATCGGTTGAAGTTTGCTCCTCCCTTCAAATTTGATTACATGACATTCTACTAAAGATTTGACATCTCCTTTGAGATGGTTTAAGTTATCTAATTCCTCTTTTGTTAACTAGTATTTTCTATGCTCCAATTAATGCATGGAGAATCTGTTAGCGAATATTATAAATGATGAATATTTCGAGAAGTAGCTGTATTAGTTCGATATATTACATTCCCTAAGTTATGCAACGAAGAATGTATTCATTTATCATGTAGACGAATGGGAAATGTATCATCAGAAACCATCAAATATTTGAAATTTTCTTTAGGAATTGGTTGGAAAGTGGCATGGGGAAGAATATACTTGGGAATGCTTTAAATTTGTGAGAAAGTTAAAGACTTGAGATAGGATATATAAATTAGTCATTTGTAATCATTCTGAAGGAAGTATCTTACATTTGTACTTGATGACTACGTCCCATGATCTTGATTCTTTGTAACCGTTTTGTACAGTTAAGAGAATAAGGCTACAAAAGCAGTTTAAGTTCGACTCGCATAATTCTTTAGTTTTTTCATTTTTTTT
Source organism: Cotoneaster glaucophyllus (assembly GCA_036320875.1). Taxonomy (NCBI): domain Eukaryota; kingdom Viridiplantae; phylum Streptophyta; class Magnoliopsida; order Rosales; family Rosaceae; genus Cotoneaster; species Cotoneaster glaucophyllus. Next base: position 5,860,254 of record CM070072.1, on the reverse strand, counting down.
TTCAGTTTACATTCATTATATTGAGAAAAACTTGTATGAGGCTTGGCTTGCCACTGGACTTTACTAAGTGGACTTTATTATATGGAGTTCCTACGGAACCCGAAGCCAGGGAGCTCCCAAAAGGCCTCGTGCTAGGCAGAGATGGGAATATACATATAAGGCTTACAGGATCCACACCCCTGGGCGATGTGGAATCTCACAAGAAATGTATAGAGAAATGTTAAGGGCAGCAAACACTTTTGTGAACTTAGTGGGGTCTATTCAATTGAGATTTTGAGGGATTCTAATTGATTAATAAAATCCCTGATTTTTATGGAGTTTAATTAATTTGTAGAGATTCTGTGTAAAATTTTGATTCAATTCCCTCGAAATCTCTTAAGGAGAGGTGAGATTTCTGAATGCTTAAAATACAATCTCTCTAGTTCCCTCTAATTTATCAACTTTTAGTTTATTTTTTAAAATCAATTCCTATTTGAATACAAGTAATCCTATTTGAATACAAGTAATCCTATTTGAATACACCGGATTTCTAAGAATTTTAATAAACTATCTTGAAATCATGATTGAATACACTATGAATGTTAGAGAATCACTCAAAATCTTAATTGAATACATATAGATTCATTAAAAGAATTAAAATCTCTCAAAATCCCAATAGAATACATTAGAATATAATAATTTTTTATGTGTTTTGTAATTTTTTTCTAAAGTAGTTATAAATTTAATTAGTTTTTATACGTGTAGTTTAAAGACCATCTCTAAAGCAGATGTGAAATTTTTAACATAAAACTTAAATTTGACAGTTTATGTTCCACTTTGACATCTTTTAGAATTTTGTTTTCCACCCAATATGCCAAATTTTGACATAAAATAAAAATCATATTTTGACACATCCCGACCTGGAATGTCCACTAGGACTCCCAATTGAGCTGTGTTAGCCGACCCTAGGAAGGTGACGAAGCCATAATGTGAATAAATTTAAACCTGTGAATGAACCTATATCACACGTGATGTCAGAGCATAGGTAAAGTACAGTAGAGTGGATTGAGAATTATACCATCAGAGGTAGTCTCCAATACCAGATTTTTCAAGAATCCTCGTCGATACGAAAGTTCAGCTGCTAAACCTGGAGGGGCAAAAAAGAAAGGTGAGTGGGACTAAAAATAAAGTTTTATAAAAACATTTTCCAAAAACATAATAACCCCTCGCCCTAAAATAAGTTTAGTTTCCAAAATATACATACTACGTATAGTAAGAAATTAATTACCGTGGCCTGCAAAATCTCCAGAATTCGATACGGCACAATATTTCGTAAGTAAGCACATGACGTTCGTAATCACATATTCTCATATAAATAAACATAACACATCGAGTGCTCATCGACACATGCTGACACACAAGTTCATGCAGAGGTATTCAGGCATGAACATGACTGGTGTAACAATGATATACACTATAGTACTGCAATCACGTTAAGACTGGTACTATGCGCAGCATGTACAAGTCCTAATTGCCTATAGCAATCTAGGACATGATTGGCACCTACAATGGATCCAAATTGAGCGTACGGTGCCATGTGCACATACATGTGAAAGCCTGGCCCTAGCCCCGGGCGAGTACTAACATCGGTGCAGCAAATGATGAGCAAATAACTTATATATAGTCGTGCTACATTAATTCGATAACTTTAGTCAACATCACATTATTCATAGCCGTAAATTTAGCTAAAGCATCCCGTAAGGTTTGTAATGACTTACTAATTCTCATCGTTACGTCATTTACCATAAACGTTAATTTAGTTATGGCAGTCATCAAGAAAGTTCATTATTAGGTGTATATATGGAAACTAAACATATATATGTGTGTGTGTTTGTGTGTGTGTGTGTGTGTGTATATATATATATATCAAAGAAAAGACCCACTCACAAATCATGTAGTCGAGTCGAACCCGCCTCGTAGCATCGAGAGTCCTTGCGATTTGTTTCACCTAGAAACAAAACCCATTTACGTAAACACATAACGTACTAACGTATAAATGCGTTTTTCATACAAAGTACAGCTAATAAAGGAACTATTTTAAAATGATCGAATTTCAGAAAACGGAGGGCAGATTCTGGTTCGGCATGTCGAGAAACCGAATGAGGGACCTTGGGTTCCTCCACGCGCCGCCATAAGGTGGCTGCACCGGCAGCCACGCGCCACACGCACCACTCGTAGTGGCTCCCTCACGTGCGCCCACGTGCTTGCGAGTACGACGGTACTCGCCTTCCTCGCGAATACCAGAAATTTGCAGATTTTTTCTCCTGACTTTTAGAGCTAATTTCTAGGCCGATACTTAACGAAATTCGACCATTCTAAAGCTATTTTGAAGTTCGGCATGTAGAGAACAAGCCTATACCTATTGGAAGCCTAGTTGTGATCCTGTTGGCTGGGAAATTGATCTAAAAATGGTCGAATGGCCACGGTTCATTTGCCAAAAATCAGGGGAAATTCTTCCCCGAGATGGAATCTGTATTAAATCACCCACAAATCTCCTATTTAAAGGTTAAAAACATCGCCAGAAGTTCAAAATAAGAAGGATTTGAGGTTGGGGAATTCCAAACTTACCTTGGTGGTGCACGATGGAAAGTGGCCGTGAAAAATGGTAGGTAAGGGTGGTGATGGTTGTCTGCTGCGAGGACGATGGTGGTTGCACGTTTTACCACCATGAAATTATGGTGATTGTCGTGGTGGTTAACCTACTGCCTCTATCTAGTGGTTGTAGCAAGGGAGTTCGAGAGGGAGAGCCTAAGAGTGAGAGAGAGTCGGGAGAGAAGAGAGAGCTGAGAGGGGTGGAGAAGTGATGTGAAGGAAAGTTGAAATAAAAAATGAGAGAGAGAGAGAGAAAGAGTGTCCCGAGAAATAGGGAGACATGTGCGTGGTGAAGGAATGGGGCGTGGGCCCCACATGTCTCACAACACAATAAAATATCGCTAAACATGAAATTACCATCTGTCCTCAGCATTCAATGTTTCGTAAAATTTCGATTTCGATTTCGATTTCGATTCCGCTTGCGCCTACACTTTCGTAATGACGAGTACTACGAAGATACGCTAAAAGAATGTTTCATACGTCTCTCCAAACAATGGCCAACGAAAGTCAAAATCCTTGCCTCTGGAGCATTTTCATCAATTCACAATTTTAGAATTAATAAAATCATAAAATTTGGGACGGGTTGTCACAATCTACCCACCTTAAAAAAAAATTTGTCCCCGAAATTTGAAATAATTTGCTATACAGAAAATATTCAAAATAGAAGGAGCATACATAAAGAAGAAATCAAGCTAAAGCGGTTTCATAAAAGAGAATGTCATTCTGTCGCGATCGGAGTGCAGTGATTCCTCTTTCATGCCCCAAACTCCTACTTTCCTTCTCCTTTAGCACAAAACTATAATATAATATCTTTAGAAAAGCATAAGGTCAAAAAAAAAAAAAAAAAAAAAAATATATATATATATATATATAATAACAAGTTGTGAAAAATACATATATAATATCGTGAAACAATTTAAAATTAGTTTTACTGACATCTAAACTGGACAAAAAAAAATTTCACCTACTCACGCATCGGATCACGTACTCCGAAGATATGTATGTAGTAACTTTGGGTTAAGCCCAAACAACAAATAAGTAAACTAACATAAGCGGCCTAATTGTCCCCTTACTTAACGAATCCAACAAATAAGTTATTGATACTACGGTCTGCAGCCCGCAATGCCAACTACTCATTGTTGTCCCGAAAAACAAGCAACAAATTTCAGAGGGTGCAATATTACCATCATGCCCCATATTGGGAAATACACATACAACGCCTGATCAAAGCCTCAACCATGCTTACGCACTACCCTCTCGGGGAACATCATCAATATTATAAAATTTCCTATATCGTAATCTCGATCATTCGAATGCTTATTCATAATACTCATCTGTCAAACATGTGCTATACATAAAATCTCCATACTACGTCTCAACAATGTCATACCCAAAATCGAAAATTGAAACAGTAGTTACAAGCAACTAAAATGAAGATAACTGTATGTTACAACCATGCTAATTGTAGAATGAACAAAATACAATACGTCCACTAAGGTCTGGATAGTTCGTTTAGACTGGTTGTTAGTCTGAGGGTAAAAATGTGATACTGGACAAAAACTTAGTACTTATAACCTTCAAAAAGGCTTCCCAATACTTGGAAATAAAACGAGTGTCACAAGGAGATACCATAGTTACATGCACACCAAATAGTCAAACAATGTAGTTCACAATGCCTTAGCGAGCATCTTTATATTGAATTCCTCTCGAATTTATCGAAAAATTGTGTCGAGAAGGCTAAAAGAACAATCAAGAATCTGAGGGTCAAAAAAAGTCTATCAAATCTAAAGTACAAGATAACTGGATTGAATGCATAACACCTCACTACAAGCGTAGTTTCCAAAATATTCAATCACCAACGGTAAAAATTCGTTTAGTAGAGTATTTGTTGGGTGATTGAAGAATTACTGATCACAACTACGTTTCTTGATTTCAGAATAATACAAAGTGTAGTAGGGTAGACACATACCCAAGGTTGGCTAGATTGCCTTCTAGCACAGAGAGGTAAACATGGAATCACAACCAGAGTAAATGCTGATCAAAACGCCAGAAAATCCGATAAATTCAAGAATGAGCAATTTTACCAAGAGATCAAAAATGTTGTCCATCTGGACCAACGAAAAGTGAGTTGACTTGTCAAGTCGATCTATAAATATTGAAACATCATCATAATCTCCACATGTATAAGATGTTTCGTACCAGGAATTTACGGTGACATTTTCCCATCTCAATTTGGATACAAGAAGTGATTATAACCACTCAAACTATTTCTTGAAAATTCGGAAGTAACGTCAAAATCAATAATCTTGAATCCCAACTAGAATGGGATAAGATAAGCTAAGGATATTTAAGGGTAGATATGTCTTTTGCTGCGGTAATCCGTAATTACGTTTGCACAACTGGGGTAATACACGATAGTACAATCGTAGTCGTTGATTTGGTTCTTCCATCGTCGCTATCAGAAGTTTAGCTCTTTTCAAGAGAAAATGCATTTGAGAAGTTTGAATTGGTGAAGGTTTTGGACACATTTCTCCATATGTTATCCGGTTTTCGAATGAAGAAGATGACTGTTAACTCTAGGTCATGTATATGATGGTTCATTTTGAACGGTTCTAACCGTTGAAGAATATAAGTGATACTCTATCATGCTGCCCCTACACAACCGAGACATTCAAAGAACACGTCATCATGGATTTCAAAAATGATCAATATCAACGAAAGGTGTAAAACAAAGGTGAGATGAGACAACAGTTCAGTTGTCAGAAACTTTATTCATATCCAACATCCCAAACCAAGCTAACTTTCCTAGGTCGATGAGTGAGGAAAAACACTATAGCAAAAATATCGCTAATAAATTGTCTATATAATCGACAAGACCAAAGATATCTCGAATTTCACAACACTTTGTGAGAATTTCAACTTTCTTCCATTACAACCTTTTGGTAAAAAGAAAAGAATATTGTCTGTAAGACTACAATGAATTCAACAAGCTACGAAAGAAAACTCGAGTTCCAAAAGTGGTCTGGTAGACCATCGATTCGAAGTATGGGTTAACGGTTTTTAAACGTCACCCGATGCAGTTGCTAGAATCTAGGTACAACCCTAAGATTCGGCCTTTCGCCTTCCCAGTTAGGTTTAAGGTTCCCTAAGGTGAAGTGTTGGGTTGGATAATTCCTCATCAATAAGCTTTTGTAACTAAGCTCTCTCAATGATGTTGGAGTTGTTCAAAAGATACAAGGAAAATTGGTGTGGTACAAGAAAGTGGATAGATTGTGTACTTCACTTCACTTTTGGTGATATCCTAGGTAAAATTTGAAGAAATGATGACAGAGATGTACGTCCTCGAAACGTACCATACTACTTCCTTTCACTAAGCCACGTGCGAATAGATCTTCATAGCTTTCTCAATATTCAATTCACTCTTACAGCGGAAACTAATTCGTGCTTCGACTAAAATTTGCTTGTGGAAGTAATCGTAAAGATGGCTGACCAAAGTGGTTTTGTTTACCTAAGTGAGAAAATATGGTTAAAAACAACTACAAGTTTACGGTCCTCCTACAAGGCGTGTTCCCAAGTTTCCACGATTTTACCTTCTTCAGCTCAGGTTGTCACTGCTAATCAGCCTATCAGTCGCGCCGCTAATTAACACAATTATGATATTTTGATATTGTTTGTTACCCTGAAATTGTAAACCAGCATTCTGGCATAAGGGTATCACTCCCAAATACTGGTACATGTACCCGGTATCAGAAATCATACCGCTTGAATACTGGTTGACAATTCTAGAATATCGGTTGATGTCGTCAATTAGTAGCGCCACTGTAGGTTGATTACAGGTTAAAGCCCGCTCGAGTGGATGGTTTTGGACGATTGGTAAGGAACTGCTCAGGTGAAGTGGTTCCATTAATTCTAGGGAAAAAAAAACTTACTACTTCGAGGATTTCTACTTCCCTTAGGTATAACAACTCGTACACCTGTGCCTATGCTCATTGAAATGACAAGTACATCACTAAAAGAAATTCGGAAAATTGGTATTGGTTGGTACTTCCTAAAGCCGGAAAAGGAATTTGCTAATAATCTACTTTAGGACGGGCTTAAACATAAGTCGATCTTCCTCCTGAAGACTCAAAATTATAACTAGTGTCGGGGACCAAAAGTGATTTTCCCCATGATGTTCCCCCCGTCGACTGTTACCACTTTAGTACCAGGTTGTTGCTTAAGACAATTCTGGAATCTTGATGAAGTAAACTTTGTAGGAATTCTAATCGATGGTGTGCTATTGAATGCTGCCAAGGAATTAAAACTATTCTCGGTTCCTAACTTGGAATGGTTGGTAGAAATGACTAGATGGTAGTGGGATTGATTGGTAAAACTCTGGTGGCACACAATTATCGATACATTAGCCCTGCTTCAGGGCCATCAACTTGTCTCAATTCAGGATTTTTCCTTGGCAAGGAGATTCTTCGTTTAAAATTTAGAGGCGGCTGACAAAACGTTCCTCTAAAAGGTCGATAAGTCGTCTAAGTCACTCAAAACTTAGAAAAAGCTAACACATTTTTCGTGCTCGACTAGGTGGCAAGATTCAAACATTAGGCTTAAGAATTGAGAATGCTTACATCACGCGTGTGATGAACGCAATACTACCCAACTTATGCTCTGATACCAAACTGACACTCCCAGACCTAGAATGTCCACAAGGACTCCGAATCGAGCTGTGCTGGCCGACACTTGGAAGGTGACGAAGCCATAATGTATAGTGATGTGGAAAATATGAATAAATTTAAATCTAAAGGTGCCTAAGTATAAGAGTGCGCTTGTGAGCGGGAATGAACCCATATCACACGTAAAGTTAGAGCATAAGTAAAGTACAGTAGAGTGGATTGAGAATTATACCATCAGAGGTAGTCTCTAATACTAGATTTGCCAAGAATCCTAGTCGATACGAAAGTTCAGCTGCTAAACCTGAAGGGGCGAAAAACAAAGGTGAGTGGGCCTAAAAATAAAGTTTTATAAAAACGTTTTCCAAAAACATAATAACCCTTAGCCATAAAATAAGTATAGTTTCCAAAATATACATACTACGTATAGTAAGAAATTACTTACTGTAGCCTGCAAAATCTCTAGAATTTGATATGGTACAATATTTCATAAGCAAGCACATGACGTCCATAATCACATATTCTCGCATAAATAAACATATCACATCGAGTGCTCGTCGACACATGCTAACACACGAGTTCATGCAGAGGTATTCTGACATGAACAGGACCGGGTGTAAGAATGATATACGCTCTAGTACTGTAATCATGTGAAGACTGGCACTATGCGTAGCACGTACGAGTCCTAATTGCCTATAGCAATCTAGAATAAGACTAGCACCTACAATGGATCCAAAGTGAGCGTACTGTACGATGTGCACATACACGTGAAAGCCAGGCCCTGGCCCACATCGGTGCAGCAAATGATGAGCAAATAACATATATATAGTCGTGCTACAGTAATTTGATAACTCTAGTGAACATCACATTATTCATAGCCGTAAATTTAGCAAAAAAAACCCGTACGGTTTATAATGACTTACTAATTCTCGTTGTTACGTCATTTATCATAAACGTTAATTTAATTACGACAGTCATAAAGAAAGTTCATTATTAGGTGTATATATGGAAATTAAACACACACACACACACACACACACACACACACACACACATATATATATATATATATATATATATATCTGTTTGGACCCGATTTTACAATATCGGCCTGAGAAAGTTAAGATAATTTTGTTGTTGTTAAGAGATAATATTATGGTTTTTAATCATAATAATTATCTTTTAAATTATCTTGATTTTCTTATACAAGATAAATGGAATACAAAACAAGTCTACAGGAAGATTCACATTCATGCGTGATGTGATAAGGATGTGGATACTTCAAATTAAGCACGGCTTTATTTGGTTGGATAATTACATGATAACCTTATGCAATTATATTGGTGATCCCGTCAAATATGGATGATTTTTTCGTGATCATTTTAAAATAGGTACTGATCCAATTTCGGATGAGGGCTGATGGAAGATTAATCTGCACATGCAAACCACACCAAAGATCAAATATGATCCTTCGAAGATCACGTCAAACACATCGGAGATTGATTTGGACTCTACTCAAGGATCAAGCCACGTCAAGCATGCATGTCTCTATAAATAGGAGTGCTTGTGCAACAGCAAAACGACCAACAACTCAACACACAAAACTGCCATGCGCAAACCCTCTCAACCTTTGAGATTTTTTATTTTCTTTTTCGCCAACACATCTTCAGTTTGGATAAACAGCACTATGAAGGCAACCGGTGATATCTTCAGTTTGGATAAACAGCACTATCGCCGTAGAACCTGTCGATCGCGGAGCACCTTCAGTTTGGATAAACAGCACTGCGTCGAGGCTGATTGGTTTTCTATCTAAGTCTCGGTCGAGAAGGATTTCGAATCCTTATTGGCAGAGGTCATCTCATCAGCCTTCTCGGCGAAGTGAGGTGTTACAGGTTACTACATTCGGCACATTGAAAGCCGAATTTGATATTGAACTTCGCAGAACTAGCAGCCTTGTCTTCAGGCTCTAGAACCCAAAGGCCGAGGCGCGTTCCTTCCTCGGCCGCAGTCGCAAGATTCAGAAGTCAGCCGCGCATACAACGCAACATCAATATTTTACTCACCGGCCGAGTTCGGCCGTCGAGTTGGCATGCCCCGCATTCAACCGAATGACGTAGTTAGCTCATAGATTATTCGGCCTGCGCGCCACATAGGCTTTGTAGTTTTTAGGGTCAACATTTTGGCACGCCCAGTGGGACCCAGTGCTAAAACTACGAAGTTCATATGATATATCAAGATTCTAATTCGGCTCTACGTAGCCGATTGTATGAGGAAAAAGTTCTTTCTGGCCAAAGAGAGATGCAAAAGTCATTCGCTCACATGTTGAGAATAAAAGCTCCTGTTACCCTCCAAGAGCAATGGGTAAATGAAGACAGGGCTCGATTTAATGCGTGGCTAGATCGAGAACATTTTCCTTATGTTTTCGACTACAAATCAATTCCATTTGATGAATGGTTGGTTGAAAAGACCAGGGGCAATTTTTCGCTCTGTCCACAATTAAAATTCGGCCTCAGAAGATTGACGAAACGGCCGAAGAAGAACCTAGGCCACCTGCTGTCTCGGTCGAGACTAAAAGTGTGGTAGGCCTAGAAGAAAGAGTTCGAATTTCTGAGTCAGAAATTGACTTGGAAAATGGTTCGTCAGAAGAATGTTCCAATGACGAACAAGACCAATTCATTGTTTTAGCCGAACAAACCACGCCAATCGATATGATTATTGGTGATACAGCCGATATGGAGAAATCTCGTTCGGTTAAGTTGTTTGAATCCGAAATTATGCTTGGGGGGCATAATAATTGTTCAACATATTCGGCGGCCGAAAATGAAAAATATTTCGCCAAGTCAAAAATATTGGGAAAAAATTCTTCATTCGGCCTAAAGCGAAATCAAATTGAGAATTTTGATATAAAAAGGTCTCGGCTTGGAATAAAGCATCGTTGGCCTCCTCCCAACCATGGTTCGGCCACTTTTCTTTTCGTTTGCTAAAAACAAAAAATATACATATATATATGCAATAAAGAAATTATTTCTTACACATACGGCTATGCAAGCCGACGTATAAGAAAATAAGAGGGGCTACCAAATGGCTCGGCAAACAAAAATGGTGTGCTCGGCTAACAATAGTCTCGGCAAACAAAAAAGGTGGAATAGTAGTCTCGGCAAACCAAAAAAAAAGGCAAAAAAAAAAAAAAAAACAAAAAACCAATGAAAAGCTTGATGTGTGTTCGTGGGTGGTGGTCGCGCTCGACGATATGAGAAAATACCATGCTTTTGTCGAACAGAGAAGTGGTGGTCGCCGAACTAGGCATGGGGCCTATTCATTTTCGAATTCATGCATTCGGCCCAAGGTCCTTTTATTAGGCCGTATAGGCCGAGGGTCAAGAAGCATTCGGCATTTTATTAGTTACTAATATATATATATATATATATATACTCACGCATATGTCGAGCTCGGCGAAGTATTATTGCCGAGTGTTGGTGCTCGACCATGGGCCCATTCGCCTTACATATATATACTCACGCATATGCCGAGCTCGGCGAAGTATTATTGCCGAGTGTTGGTGCTCAACCATGGGGCCATCCGCCTTGCCATGTATACATTTATATATATATGTACAGAGATGTTGCCGAGGAACAAAGTTTTCGGCGATACGGGATTTTGCTGGCTACGAACGATTAATTTCCTTAACCATTAGGCTTAAGAGCCGAAGTCCAAGGAAACTGGGGGGCAATGTTTAGATCCGATTTTACAATATCGGCCTGAAAAAGTTAAGATAATTTTGTTGTTGTTAAGAGATAATATTATGGTTTTTAATCATAATAATTATCTTTTAAATTATCTTGATTTTCTTATACAAGATAAATGGAATACAAAACAAGTCTACAGGAAGATTCACATTCATGCGTGATGTGATAAGGATGTGGATACTTCAAATTAAGCACGGCTTTATTTGGTTGGATAATTGCATGATAACCTCATGCAATTATATTGGTGATCCCGTCAAACATGGATTGCATGATAACCTCATGCAATTATATTGGTGATCCCGTCAAATATGGATGATTTTTTCGTGATCATTTTAAAATAGGTACTGATCCAATTTAGGATGAGGGCTGATGGAAGATTAATCTGCACATGCAAACCACACCAAAGATCAAATATGATCCTTCGAAGATCACGTCAAACACATCGGAGATTGATTTGGACTCTACTCAAGGATCAAGCCACGTCAAGCATGCATGTCTCTATAAATAGGAGTGCTTGTGCAACAACAAAAGGACCAACAACTCAACACACAAAACTGCCCTGCGCAAACCCTCTCAACCTTTGAGATTTTTTATTTTCTTTTTCGCCAACACATCTTCAGTTTGGATAAACAGCACTGTGAAGGCAACCGGTGATATCTTCAGTTTGGATAAACAGCACTATCGCCGTAGAACCAGTCGATCGCGGAGCACCTTCAGTTTGGATAAACAGCACTGCGTCGAGGCCGATTGGTTATCTATCCAAGTCTCGGTCGAGAAGGATTTCGAATCCTTATTGGCAGAGGTCATCTCATCAGCCTTCTCGACGAAGTGAGGTGTTACAGGTTACTACATTCGGCACATTGAAAGCCGAATTTGATATTGAACTTCGCAGAACTAGCAGCCTTGTCTTCAGGCTCTAGAACCCAAAGGCCGATGCGCGTTCCTTCCTCGGCCGCAGTCGTAAGATTCAGAAGTCAGCCGTGCACACAACGCAACATCAATATTTTACTCACCGGCCGAGTTCGGCCGTCGAGTTGGCACGCCCCGCATTCAACCGAAGGACGTAGTTAGCTCATAGATTATTCGGCCTGCGCGCCACGTAGGCTTGGTAGTTTTTAGGGTGAACAATATCAAAGAAAAGACCCACTCACAAATCATGTAGTCGAGTCGAACCTGCCTCATAGCATCGAGAGTCTTTGCAATTCTCTTCGCCTAGAAACGAAACCATTTACATAAATATATAATGTACTAACGTATAAACGTATTTTTCGTACAAAGTACAGCTAATAAAAGAACTATGTTAAAATGATCGAATTTCAGAAAACGAAAGGCTGATTCGGGTTCGGCACGTCGAGAAACTTAAGGAGGGACCTCGAGTTCCTCCACACGCCGTCACAAGGTGGCTGCACCGATAGCCACGCGCCGCACGTGCCACTAGTAGTGGCTCTCTCACACGCGCCCATAGGCCTTTGAGTACGACGGTACTCGCCTTCCTCGTGAATACTAGAAATATGCAGATTTTTTCTTTTAACTTTCAGAGCTAATTTCTAGCTCGGTACTTAACCAAATTTGACGATTCAAAAGCTATTTTAAGGTTTGAAATGTATAGAATAAGCCTATACCTATTGGAAGCCAGTTATGGTCCGTATTGGTAGGGAAATTGATCTAAAATGATCAGATGGCCATGGTTCATTTGCCAGAAATCTAGGGAAATTCTTCCCCGAGATGCAATCTGTATTAAATCACCCACAAATCTCCCATTTAAGGTTAAAAACATCGCCAGGAGTTCAAAATAAGAAGGATTTAAGGCTGGGGAATTCCAAACTTACCTTGGTGGTGCACGGTGGAAAGTAGTAGTGAAAAATGGCAGGTGAGGATGATGGTGGTTGCATGTTTTTTCACCATGAAATGGCAGTGATGGTCGTGGTGGTTAGCTTATTGCCTCTGTCCAGTGGTTGCAGCAAGGGAGTTCGAGAAGGAGAGCCTAAGAGTGCGAGAAAGTCGGGAGATAAGAGAGAGCTGAGAGGGTTAGAGTGAAAGGTGAAGTGGCAGCCAAAGAATGGTGGAGAAGTGATGTGAGGGAAAGTTGAAATAAAAAATGAAAGAGAGAGAGTGTCCAGAGAGATAGGGAGACACGGGAGTGGTGAAGGAATGGGGCGTGGGCCCCACATGTCTCACAACACAAAACAAAATATCTCTAAACATGAATTATCAATTTGTCCTCGGCATTCGATGTTTTGTAAAATTTAAATAGTCGCTTCGATTTCGTGATGACGAGTACTACGAGGATATGCTAAAAGAATGTTTCATACGTCTCTCTAAACAATGGTCAACAAAAGTCAAAATCATTGTCGTTGGAGCATTTTCGTCAATTCATAATTTTAGAATTAATAAAATTGTAAAATTAGGGACGGGTTGTCACATATTTATTATCTTTGCATTAGTAATGAAAGAAAATGAAGTAAAAGGTATAAAAATATTTATAATTGCATTGGTGATTTGGGATGGGAAATTTTGCCATAAACCTGATTTACAGACCGAACCATACCAGTCAGATCATAATGGACCGACAATTAATGTATGGCATTGGTATTGGATTTTGTATATGAACAGTATACCATACCTACCAATATATATATATATATATATATATATATATATTCTATTTAGATATTTTAGGTATTTTTTACATGCTTGACATGTGAAGAACTGAAAAAAAATGTAAGTATTGTTATATTTTTTTTAATTCTAATTATAGTTCTTCAATCCAATATTTATTGATATTTTTAATTTATTATTCAATATTTGCTTCGTATTTTGTTCTTACATTTTTTTTATGTAAAATTGGAATTGAAATGGTTGATGGTTCTACATCTCAAGTTGGAACATCAATTCCAAGTGTTTCGAAGAATTGATTCATGGAAGATTTCACATGCATTGGTTGCTGCTACTTTAGTGATGTTGCATTATTAAAAAGGAAAACTAATGAAAAGGGATCATAATAAGGGGATCTTATCACCAGTACCATACTTTTGAGTTTTGAGTTTTTTGTTTATACTTTAGTTGCTACAATTGAATTTAGACAATTATATTAGTTAGACTTTTGAGTTTGTGAATTTATAACTATTTGGATTATGTTTGTTGACATTGTTGTTGGCTTATTAAGTTTTGATTTGATTTCTATTTTAATTTGTTAAGTCATGATTATGTTGGCTTATCATCAATTGAAAAATTGCAACAACTTCTTTTTCACTTTTTTGGTTTGATGTTACGAGTCGATGCATGGTCTTGAGCTGTTGTTTTTGTAGCTTATTTGCAAACCATCGGTTGTGCCATTTACCAACCGAAGCCAATAATTTTGGCTAAATTGATTTTTGGCAACTACAAGAAGACGGTTGGCTAGCGGTAACTAATTTTCGGTAATTATGTATATGTGGTTGGTAGGTGGCACAAGGAATTTGGCATGGTTTGTCAATCGAACCCAGCCCTATTGGTGATGAAAATAAAGAAAAAGGCAATGCTTTAAATCAATAAAAATATTTAATAATTAATTTAAAAAATGAAGGTGCTGTCAAATTTGGCAACGAGATGGCATTCCATGTCATGCCACATCAGATTTCGCTTCTCTGTTGAAAAACATTACTACTGTCTTTTTTTATTGTTATTGTTGATTTGGACATTTTGCATTCTCCTCCTCTGGAGATGCTCTAAGAAAATCTTCTTTGTAGCTTTTTCTGTTTAAAATAAATGAAACATAAAAAAATATAAGGAGGTTAAAGAATGGTATCCTGTTCCAGCAAAGAAGGCTAGAGGTATCATGAGCTCTCACCCATTAAAAGTCATGCTACATATTTAGATCCAATCATACTTATTAGCCAAAAAGGTAATTTCAAAAATAAAAATTTGAGTATTAAACTTGCCTTAAGCAAATTAAGGAAAGTTGGAATTGTAGAAAATAGAATTTTAAACCAAACTGACAAGGCATCCACAGCAAAAGTGGCATCCTTCAAGTAACCAGTCATCAATATCAATATTCTGTAATACCCGTTCTCCAAGTTGCATTTATAAATCATAGATAACAAACCTACTAGTTATCAATAAAAAACCAATATAATATAAAGATTAAAGACAACTCCAATCCAACAATGTTCTTTGCTTTGCGAGGGTCGGAGGGAAACCTATATTGTATGCAACCTCACCCTTACTTTGCAAAGAGACTGTTTCTACAAATCAATGTATTAAAAGCGTGAGGCAGTGGGCGAGGCGTCCGAGGAGAAGCTTTCGCCTCACGAGATTAATTTTTTTTTTATATATATGTTTTATATATTATACATATAATTGTATAAATAAAATAATACTATGTAAAATAAACATCCATTCACAATTTATCATTCAAATCCATAGTCATTCAAAAGATAATATCATCTAAATTCATCATTCAAAGGTAATATCATCCAAATTCATCATTCAAAAGGTAATACAAACAAAGAAAATTATCATTCATCCAAATCCTCTTCATCTAAATCAAAATACAAACAAAGAAATCAATCATTCATCCAAATCATCTTCATCTAAATAAAAGGCGGCATCATCCTCTTCATTTCCAAGTCTAGATTAACTTGTAGGGTATGCCATCAATTCATCAAAAGAATCTTCCGAATCATACTCCACATTTCTTCGACTTGATGATTCTTCATTACCCCGTTTTGTTTTGTATGTAATAGGACCCCAAGGTTGAGTAGGCTCATGAGGAGTAGGCTCACGAGGAGGAGGAGGAGGAGGAGGAGGAGAAGACTCTCTAGGCTCTTGAATGTATGGGCCACCTTCATAAACTGGGGGTGGCGCATTCCTTACAGCCTCAACATTATACAATGACTCATCTTCGAGCCATGTAGAATCTTCTATCTCCGTTATCCATTCATCATCCGAGGCAATTTCTTCTACAACAATAGGATCATATTTCTCCCTTCTTTTCTTACTTCTCTCTTGTAAAGCCAAATTGTACTTGGCATAGGCTAAAGCATTAAGCCGTTTGTGTTCAAGCCTATTCCTTCTTTTTGTGTGAATTTACAAATAAATCAATTTTATTATTCAAGTCTAATCATCTTAAGCAAAAATGACACTTAAGATACTAATAATAAATTTACTTACCATTGAAAATGTGCTCCAATTCCTCTCACATCCTGATGCATTACAAGTAAGGCTTAGAACTCGGATAGCAAACTTTGTTAACTCAGATGTTTTATTCCCAAAGCGCTCCCACCAAGCCACCAAAAAAAAAAAACAATATTAGTAAGGTAAGTAATTTAAGGGTTAATGATAAAAATATATTAACAATTGACTAATTAAATCTTACTTGGTGTTTGCCTTTTCTTAGTTTGCATAGCCATAGAATCCACAAATGCACCAAGTCTACCATTATATAAATCCAATTGAGCATCAGCCTCTTCACGTTCTTTCCCTTTCCCAAGCATCCTATCCATGCAAGCAAACAACCCATTTCGTATTTCATCACTATCTGAGATATTATCCTCATACCGAAACTGAGAAATTATCCTCATACACAATTCATGGTCACCCTGTATGAAACGTGGTAGCTGTAAACGAAATTATCCTAAGCCATTTGCACCAACTACAGTTCAAGGAAATGATTCTTATCCAGTCTATCGTAGAAGAGACAATCATGATCCAGTCCCATTAGATCAAAATGCACGTACAATGGTGGATAATCGGTGGGTCATTCCGTATAACTCATGGCTACTCCTCAGATATGATTGTCATATTAATGTTGAGATTTGTTGCAGCATTAAGAGTGTTAAGTATATGTACAAATATGTTTACAAAGGTCCCGACCGAGTAGCTTTTGAAGTCCATCCTGAACCTATTCAAGATGAAATAAAGCAGTTTGTTGATGCAAGATAGGTTTGTGCACTTGAAGCTTTATGGAGAATATTCAAATTTGTAACTAATCTACTTTATCCATCGGTGGAACAATTACAAATTCATCTCCCTGAAGGACAAACTGTTCATTTTTACCCTCACCAAAGAGTATCAAATATTTTGGTAGATGACACAAACTCGATAACTATGTTGACAGAGTTTTTTACCAAGAATACCACTTGCCCGGAAGCACGACGATACTTATACCGAGAGTTCCCTGAACGGTTCAGATGGAGTCAAAGAGATAAACTCTGGAGTGAGAGGATGAATAACTATAAATTTATTGGTCGGATATATGCAGTTTTGCCGAATGAGGGTGAAAAATTCTACTTACGCATCCTTGTTAATCATGTTAGAGGACCAACATCATTTGAAGATTTAAGAACAGTCAATGACATCGTACAACCAACATTTAAGAAGTGGAACAACAAGGTTTGCTAGAAGATGATGATAGCATCAGACAGTGTCTTTGTGAGGCCTCTAACATTCAGATGTCGTCAGCTTTACGAAGGTTGTTTGTTACCATCTTGGTTTACTGTGAGCCACATGGAGTAAGAAGATTGTGGGATGAATTTCATTCATTTATGGTAGAAGATTATTCTGTTTCAAGTACCATAAATAATACTTCTGTCTTAAACAAGCTTTTGCAAGACTTGAACGGGCTATTAGTGCAACATAGTAAGTCTGTATCGGATTACGATTTACCACAAATAACACAAGATTGCGTTAGAGACAACACAATTCCAAGGATAATACAAGATGAAGTTTCACTTGACATCTCTGAAGCAGACCTCAATGCGGTACATAATCTAAATGAAGACCAAATGGCCGCGTATAACTCAATTGTGTCTGCTATTGAACGTCGAGACAATGCCATATTCTTTGTGGATGGTCCTGGAGGGACGGGAAAGACATACTTATATCGTGCTTTGTTAGTAACCTTAAGGAGCAATGGTCATATTATTTTGGCAACAGCAACATCTGGAATTGCAGCAACCATATTGCCAGGAGGAAGGACAACACACTCTAGACTTAAAATTCCTCTCAGTCTAGATGCATCTTCCACATGTTCTATTAGTATCCACTCAAATTTGGCAGAATTGATAAGAAAAACATCAGCTGTTGTTTGGGATGAAGCATCAATGGCACACAGGTTTGCATTTGAGACACTCGATTGAACGTTCAAAGATATAATAGGCGTTGACCTGCCATTTGGAGGAAAGGTCATGCTTTTTGGAGGAGATTTTCGACAAGTTCTTCCAGTTGTTCCAAAAGGTACAAGGTCTAAATTGATGCAAGTAAGTCTGATTAATGCTTCATTTTGGGGACATGTGAAAATCATTCGTCTTAGGTACAACATGAGATCCATCAATGATCAAGATTTTTCAGAGTTCTTACTTCATGTCGGTAATGGGGAACAAGAAACTATGATAGACGACATGATGCAATTACCATCATCTATGGTCATTCCATGGAATGGTGAAGAATCCATTGTCCAATTGGTTAATGAAGTTTTCCCCTATTTGGAATGTCATTTATGTGATGCAAGATACTTGGTGGAAAGAGCAATTATAACTCAAAAAAATGAGGATGCTGACAAGCTCAATAAAATGATCATCGATAAATTTCCGGGGACTGAACATATCTTATACTCTTTCGATTCAGTTGAGGACGATGTGAGAAATTTGTATCAACAAGAGTTCTTGAATTCAATCTCACCTGGTGGAATGCCCCCTCATCAGTTAACTTTGAAAAAAGGTGCCCCAATAATGCTTTTGAGAAATATCGATCCGAAGATGGGGTTGTGCAATGGTACAAGATTGGCTTGCTATGGAGCTTACAATAATCTAATTGATGCCGAAATCTTATCTAGACAATTTGCTGGAACTAGAGTATTTTTACCAAGAATCTCTTTAAAGACCACAGAAAGCGCAAGACTCCCATTTGAAATGATGAGAAAACTGTTTACAGTGAACTTGAGCTTTGCACTAACCATAAATAAATTACAAGGGCAAACAATACCAAATGTGGGTATTTATCTACCAAATCACGTATTCAGTCATGGTCAATTGTACGTGGCTTTATCAAGGAGTATCAGCGTCTACAACAAAACTCTTGGTAAAGAAAGGAGAATTACACGGTCATAAAGGAGTCTTCACAAGGAATGTTGTGTACAAATATATTTTGCTTCCCTCGAATTCAACATAAGGTTATATTCTTTCTTTTAATGTTTAATTCCTTTTTTCAACTTTTAATGCAATTCAATTACAAATAATGCTAGACCCGGCAGTTTCTAACACGACACGGTGACTCGACACGAAAATAATGGGTTTCAGGTCAACACGATAACTTATCGGGTCATTATCGAGTGACCCGTTAATAACGGGTTCTTAACAGGTATACACACGGGTAACACGTGGGTAACCCGTTTCGACCCGTTAAGAAAAAAAAATTGATAATTTTAAAGTTTAATTACTAAAAGATTTATTATAAAATACAATAGCCATATTAATATATACAATATATTCTATATTAAATATATAGTTTTGTATTATTATTCTATATAAGTTAAAAAAAAAAAGTTTTAGTCATTATTTATTTTTATTATGAGAGTTCCTTATTATCATTACTAGGATAAATTTTACTTAACATGTTGTTGTCCCCAATTAAAATAAACTAGTATAATATTTGTATAGGCAAGAACTAAGAAGACATACATACAAGTATGAAAAATATGAAAGAATATATAAACACTCGTGATTCATCATTATTCCTCCACGAGTAGATAATGGTTACACTTACATTATCGTTTAGATTTTTAAAATCCTCCAAACCCTCATGAATAATGTTTTTTATTTGAGGGAAAAAATAATAAAAATAATAATAATTATTGTAGAAGTGTTAAAAATGTAAAATAAATATACAATCACTCATAGTGACAAGCTTTACAACTTTCATGAAGAGGTCAGCTTCGAAATCCAACACTATAATCCATAAACCTTAAATTTATATTTAACCGTCGATTGTCATTTAAGCTTTATTCTTCTTACTGAATTTCATTTTTTAAATTTTCTTTTTCTGAAAACATGATCATCTGGCGGATGTAAGAAGATGAACAGTTCAGATATTTGATATCACGTTTCGGTATTTACGGTTGACTGAAATATGAGTCGATGTCATATAGTTTGTAGAAACTTTATAAACATCAAGCAATATTTTCACTAACCATAAAACTCTGAATATAATATCAACGATCAAAACCGTTTATCTTCCTGCATCCTCTAATAGATCATGTTTTCAAAAAAGAAAATCTAAAGAAAAAAAAAAATTGATGAGAACAATGAAGCGTAAATGTAAACAACAATCAACGGTTAAATTTTGAACTATGATTTATATGATTATAGTGGCGAATTTCGAAGTTAAGCTCTTCATGAAAGTTGTAAAGCTTGTCATTACAAGTGTTTATATATTTTTTTGCACTTCTATATTAATTAAAAAACTATTAAAGACTTTAGGTAAGCGAAAATATACTTAAAAGAAAATTGCTTTTTTATGTTTTGGATGTGACAATATAATATATTTATACTTATTTAGTATTATGTTTTTCATTTGATTATTTATTGGTTTAAAATATATTTTCCTTAATGGGTAACGGGTCAGGTCATATTACCTGTTAATATTATCGGGTCGATTTCGGGTCGGGTCATTTTACCCGTTTATTTTAACGGGTGTTACACGACACGACCCGTTAAGATATCGGGTATGACACGAAAACGACACGAACACAAGAAACACGACACGAATGCTAGGTTTAAATAATGCTAATATTTGATTATAACCAAACACATTAAATTTTCAACAGGACGGGGATGAATTCATGATATGTTTTGCTGTCAAGTGTATCAAGGTCAATTGAAGTTCTTGGATAGTTTATATACTTTTTATTTACCTTTTAGTTGCAACTAAACTACAAGGATCTTCTCTGTTATTTATTACCTTTTTTTTAACAAATTCTAGATAAATACTTTAAATTACTGCCTGTATTAGTAGAGATGATAGTCGTCTTTATTTTATGTTTCTACATATTGAACCAATCCTCGCACATAAATACATCTAAAATGTGTAAGTCGCGCGTAGCGCGCCTTGATGAAAAAAATGTCTTTTGCAGGCGCTTGAGCGCGTGCAGAAAGGCTAGTTAGAATAATAATTCTTGACAATAAATGCATTTGTATATGCAGAATATATACCAACACACACACACACACACACACATCATTCGGAAATGAATCTGAGGGCATGTGCATAGTAGAGTACACCATCACTTGTGACCAAATCTAAACCTCTGTTTTGGTCAAAGAAAGATATTTAATTACATACAAACAGTAACGTTTACATCTCATGCTAAAATATTAGAGAATCAGATTGGCTCAAGGTCATCCCACCTACGATACCCGCTATTACTCAAAGATAAAATATTAGAGAATCAGATTGGCTCAAGGTCATCTATTATTTACTTAACTTCTAAAATAAAATCTATTTTTGAAGGAAAAAAAAAGACTTTTGAAAGCAGCACAGAGAGAAGAAGGGTTGGTTACTAGCCGAGGGAGAGAGAGAGAGAGGAGTTGAGGGTTTTTTCCAACAGGTTCGCAAATATAAAATGGCTGATCTGATGGTTTCTTCCCCGGCCTCTTATTGAGATGTTAATATACATGCACCTATAAGATGGTGCTCAGGAGAGTTGGCAAAACATCGCGTCTAAGCTTGAGTTGATCCTCACTATTCAGGAATTTAGGGAGCCACTTAGCAGAAACTTTAGGAATGCGCTTGAGATTGTCTTTGTGATCGACATAGTAAAGACCGAATTTCTGGGTAAAGCCGTAGGACCATTCAAAGTTATCGAATGGTGTCCAGATGAAATATCCTTTCACGTTCACGCCCTTGTCTATTGCCTTCTTTAGCCAAAACAAGTGCCTGAGAATACTTTGAATCCTATGTGGATCCTTTAGTGCTCCGTCAAGCCCGTTGCTCTCCTCCTCCACCTCACTGATTCCGTTTTCAGAAATATAGATTTTAGGGCTTTGATAATTTTGTTTTATGAACACCAAAAGTTTCTCCAAACCTTGTGGATAGGTATAGATGGTTGAACCTATGTGTGCATGAGGACCAATTTCATCTCCATCCGCATTTTCAACCAATGACGAAGCCGAAGCATCGTTGTGGTAGCACATTGGTTCATTTGAACTTATTGTTGGGTTGCTTTTACCATACCTTGAAGTATAGTAATTGATCCCAATAAAATCAAAAGATCCCTTGACCAATTTATTCTCTTCTTTGGTGAACTTGGGCAGTCTTCTCTTCACCAAAGTTCTCATACTTTTCGGATAAACGCCATACACTAATGGTTCCATGTACCATCCAAGTTTAAAATCCAATATTCGTCTCGCTGCTGCTTTGTCTTCTGGTGATTTTGAATGAGGCTCGACATATTCCCCTACAAGACTAATTCCAATTTGTCCGCCTTGTTCTTGTTGAAACTTTTCTCGATATAGTTTAACAGCTGCTGCATGGGCGAGAAGAATGTTGTGGCTCACAATATAAGGCTCAGTAGCTGAATTTCCACTTGTACATGGAACAATTGATGGGACCGAACACCTTCCTGGTGGAGCAATCCCACGATCATACCCCATTTCGGCAATTATATACGGTTCATTGATTGTAATCCAGTTTTTGACCCTATCTCCAAAGTGTTTGAAACAAATTTCACAATAATCTGCGAAATCTTTCACAAAAGAACGATTTAAAAGACCTCCATACTTGTCCTCTAAGGCTTGTGGTGAGTCAAAGTGGAATATGGTCACATAGGGTGTGATACCATTCTTGATAACTTCATCAATCAGGCTATTGTAGTAATCGATACCTGCTTGGTTTATTCCTCCACTCAAGGTTCCATTAGGAAGAATCCTAGTCCATGAGATGGATAGCCTGTAGAAATCGACTCCGAGGTCTTTTATAGCCTTCACATCTTCCTTGTAACGATTATATGAATCGATGGCGATCAACAAGTTAGAGTGGTCAGAAATCATTTCTGGATTTTGCTCAATGAAGTTGTCCCAAACACTGGGTCCTCTTCCTGCTTCATATGCTGAGCCCTCTATTTGTTCGGCAGAAGTAGAGACCCCGAACACAAAATCTGTAGGGAAGTCAGATCTCTTGACTTCCAACTCTTCAGGGTGCAATGCATTGTGCAAATAATCCTCCATATGAGCATTATTCACAGGAAACTGCGACAAAAATGAAACCAAAGCAATGGCATACATCCCTTGGAAAATCCATAACAACGATGGTGATGATGATGCCATGAACAAAAACGGTGGATTAGTCAATCCTTTGATTAATGAATATTTGTCTGGTTAATTGAAAGTTAATTAAACAAGGGAAAGCTTCAAGCTTCATGAACCCTAAAAAGGATTGTTCCTATTTAACAAGAAAGATTAAGTGACTGACGAATATGGTCGGTGGTAACTAGGCAAACCACCATTTTTTTTTCTGCAGGTTAGAGCATGTTTTTTATGGATCACCACCATAGTAGGAGTTCCAAATACAGGCGGTAACTAATAAATCAATATAGGATAGCCATATAAGCAGTTCCAAATTAATCAACTCATTAATTGAGTGGTGTTCAAGACTAAGGGGGCATCATTTGCGGTACAAAAAAAAAAAAAAAAAAAAAAAAAAAGAAGTTGTTTTTTCCATCCTTCACATAACTCGGGGGGTTTTTTTTTTTTTTTTTTTCCCATTTTAGTATTTTCATAACTTGTGCTTCAAACTACACTTCCGCTTAAAACTTTTTCTTGCTAAATTGCATTGTGAGTAGACTCAACATTTCTCAATAATGTTGATATTTGAGAGTAGTGTCATATATTCACTTAGGTATATTCAAGGTTCTAAAAGATGATATGCTCTATTCAGGCGGCGAGCTAGGTAGGCGGAAGCCTAGGCGGACAATGCGGATTTAAGTAAATATAATATAAATTAATTGAATGTTACATATAATATGTAATGTAATGCTTAAAATAATACATATGCAATGTTAGAGTTTAAATACATCTTTAATATTAGAAAGCCAGAAGGAAAATTTGGTGTCTTAAGGCTTCACCAAAAAATTTTGGACTAAAAAGCCCTCCAAACAAAAAAAATCAAAACTGACAGAAAAATACATATAAAAACCCCAAGGATTTCGTCAGAAAAAAAAAATTCATTTTTTAAGAAAGAAAATTTAATTAGGAAAAATTTAAAAGAACAAACGTGGAAGACACAAATTCAACCACGTTCGACAGTTTTCAAAAAAAAAAAAAGGATATAAACTTCCTTGCAAAACTGAAACCCCATGAGAAGAACACGCGTAATGGAAGGAAACTGCAGTCTCACTCAGACCCAACCGCACCAGCAGAAATACAAAGCAGTTTTTTTCCCACTAATTCACTCAGATCCAATCGCACCAGCAACTTTCATGTAAGCTTCGATCTTCCATTCGCTCTATCTCAGCTACCTATGTGTTGTTCATCTGGATCTTGCTTCGATTAAGCTATTTGTGACTGAAACCGTCACCTTCATTGCCATCTTCTCCAAGTACCCAACTTCCCAAAACTGTAAAAATGGTTGCTTTCTTTCTGATGGGTTTTTTTTTCTGTTAATATTATGAATTCACAGCACTCCATTGTTTCTGTAAATTGTTGTTTCTGTAAATATGTAGTAATAATGTGTGCAACGACAACACTCCATCTCTTGCTTCCATCGTTTCAAGCAAAACGGTTGCTACTTTCTTCCTTTCTTCCATTGCAGAGAATCCCATTCCCATTCCTGTAAGTCTCCCTCTCTGCTCTCTCTCTCTCTCTCTCTCTCTCTATGATTTAATCCTTCCCACTTTCCATTCATAAGCTTCATTAATTCATCTGGGAAACGTCATTCTCTCTCTCTCTCTCATTGGCATTTCTGGTGTATTTTGATTTGGGGCAATTCTTTGGAGTTTTTGGATTCTGGGTTTTTCTTTTTTGTTTTCCATTTTATCGAAAGAACTAATCTTTTTTCATTGGATGATTTTAGTTTTGCATTTGTAAATTTGGGTTTTCTCTGTGTCATTTGAATGCTGTTAATTCTTTGTTTTCAACTAATATTCTGT
Organism: Cotoneaster glaucophyllus; assembly: GCA_036320875.1. Taxonomy (NCBI): domain Eukaryota; kingdom Viridiplantae; phylum Streptophyta; class Magnoliopsida; order Rosales; family Rosaceae; genus Cotoneaster; species Cotoneaster glaucophyllus. The sequence continues at coordinate 5,835,100 of CM070072.1, read as the reverse complement.
AAAAGTTGCTAGAGGAATCACCAACGGGAAATAATAATGCACTTACTGTAGCATATACTGAAAGAACAAACTTTTCTGATTGTATACCCCACCTCCACAACCCCACTCTACTGAAAACCCACCCACCCCTTTCATTTCTCTTATCTTCTCTCTTCTTTCTGTGTGTGCTTTTATAATCCAAGGAGAAAACATATGCCCTTAAAAGAATAAAATTTACTGAAAGGCGAAAACCTAACCTGCTCTGGGATGGAAAAATGTGAATCTCAGCAAGCTTAAAACTAAACCCAAGCAGAGCAACCTGTATGGGAAAAGAGGGAAACAGAGTTTAGGTAAAAAAAATTTAGCACTAAACAATTCAGCACTTGAACTTCTTATCTGTACTTGGAGGGGTGTTTATGGGCGTCATTCCTCCTGCAAAAACTCAGCATTTGAACTTCTTATCTGCACTTGGAGGGGTGGTTAGGGGCGTCATTCCTCTGATCGCAAGATAATGGGGTTCCAGTTTTGCACGGAAGTTCATTTACTTTCAATGTCGTCAAAGGCATCACCTTTTTATGCCTACTATCTTAACTTTGGTTAGGGTGGTATATGTTTGGCTCGGGGTAGTTGTGGGAGGTTACTGAATAGATAAACACATTGTCTCCTTTTACACAAAAACTCCCTAGACCAAGAAGCAGTTCCACCAGGAAGCAGTTCAACAGCAGTCGCTGCAATACCTATGCCAATGGAAAGGTGCTTCTTCTTCCTAGCTTTGGGGGACTTCCTCAATGGGCAGTTGTCGGTGAACAATAAAGTTCATACATAACATTTTGTTACAAGTTTTTAACTACAGAACTACTAATCCTGATGTTTATTCTATGGTATGTTAAGCAATAGAAAAACACTACAAATTTACCAAAAGAAATCCATGTTCGTGATTAATTATCTGTGATGATTGATTGTGATTAATTCTTTTTATATATTACAGCGTTACATAAGGCAGGAGCATATAAGCACTTAATGAACGAAGAGGACGTCGAAAACCTGAAATGGCTCCATGTATTCAAGTAAGTCTATATGTTTCTCTCGGTAAATTAAACTCATAATTTCTCTGGAGTCTAAATGCTTAAGCTCACTTTGTATATTTTTACGTTTTTCCGATGCAGCAAGTATGACCTTTACAGCAAGAGCAAGGTACAGGTTGACATTGAGAAGGTGAAGCCATACTCTCTCTCTCTCATTGAGAAGGTAAGCTCAACCAGATTTCATTTTATTCAACATACATTTAATTTTTTTTTCTGGATTAATTAGTGTTTTTTACTTAAACAATGCCGGTTGTGCAGTACTTCCCTTCGAAGTTAAGATGGTGAAACTTACACCTCTGCCGTTCGATGTCTAATGAAGGTTGATTATATACCAGCAGCTAGCCGGCGAGCTATATCAGAATATTCTATGTTAAACATATAGTTTTTATTATTATTCTATATAAGTTAATAATAAAAAAAATAAAAAAAATAAAAAAGGTTTTAGTCATTATTTATTTTTATTATGAGAGTTCTTTATTATCATTACTAGGATAAATTTTACTTAACATGTTGTTGTCCAAAATTAAAATAAACTAGAATAGTATTTGTATAGGTAAGAACTAAGAAGACATACATACAAGTATGAAAAATGTGAAAGAATATATAAACACTCATGATTCATCATTATTCCTCCACGAGTAGATAATGTTACACTTACATTATTGTTTAGATTTTTAAAATCCTCCAAACCCTCATGAATAATGTTTTTTATTTGAGGGAAAAATTAATAAAATTAATAATAATTATTGTAGAAGTGTAAAAAATGTAAAAAAAATATACAATCACTCAGAGTGATAAGCTTTACAACTATCATAAAGGGATCAGCTTCGAAATCCAACACTATAATCCACAAACCTTAAATTTATATTTAACCGTCGATTGTCATTTACGCTTTATTCTTCTTACTGAATTTCATTTTTTAAATTTTCTTTTTTGAAAACATGATCATCTGGCGGATGTAAGAATATGAACGGTTCTGATATTTGATATCATGTTTCGATATTTACGGTTAACTGAAATATGAGTCGATGTCATATAATTTGTAGAAACTTTATAAACATCAAGCAATATTTTCACTAACCGTAAAACTCTGAATATAATATCAACGATCCAAACCGTTCATCTTCCTACATCCTCTAATAGATCATGTTTTCAAAAAAGAAAATTTGAAAAAAAATAAAATTTGATGAGAACAATGAAGCGTAAATGTAAACAACAATCAACGATTAAATTTTGATCTATGATTTATATGATTATAGTGGCGAATTTCGAAGTTAAGCTTTTCATGAAAGTTGTAAAGTTTGTCATTACGAACGTTTATATATTTTTCTATATTTTTTTACACTTCTACATTAATTTAAAAACTATTAAAGACTTTAGGTAAGTGAAAATATACTAAAAAGAAAAAAGAATTTTTATGTTTTGGATGTGAAAATATGGTATGTATATACTTATTTAGTATTATGTTTTTCATTTGATTATTTATTGGTTTAAAATATATTTTCTTTAACGGGTAACGGGTCGGGTCATATTACCTGTTAATATTATCGGGTCGATTTCGGGTCGGGTCATTTTACCTGTTTATTTTAACGGGTGTTACACGACACGACCTGTTAAGATATTCGGTATAACACGAAAAACACGACACGAATGCCAGGTCTAATCATGATTATGTGTATTATTCTCCACAACATGATTGTGGAAGATGAGTATGATTATGATGGCCTCTATGAATACGAGTCAAACACGATGAACAACTCAAGAACACGTATCTATTATGCTCATGACCGCAGCAAAGGTCTTGAGCAACACGAGCCATTGGAACAGGATGGACGTTACAATCAATTGATCGTTGAGAGGTACACTTCAATGCAAGAGCCATACTAGCACTTAAGCCGTCAAAGTGATTTAGCACTAGTGGGGATTACAACAAGGTAAAGATAATTAAAATGAGCTTATAGTGGAATAATAAAGTTCTTAGTTTATTTAGTGTGTTTTTTTAAGTTTTTTTTGGTGAGTTTTTGTAATTTTATTTGGTGAGTTTATGTAATCTTATTTGGTGTAATAAATAAGAAATTACATAAAGTACTAAAAATAAATAAGAAATTACATAAAGTACTACAAATAAATAAGAAATTAAATAAAGTAGTACAAAAAAAAAAATTATACAAAGTCTGAGGAGCTAGGATATGTGGTGCTAGGATCTTTGTAGCTAGGATCTGTGTAGCTAGAACCCCCTCGACTTGATTCCTCATCTCTTGCACGCCTCCTTCACTATGGCGAGCAAGTTCGTCCATATATTTTGTGTAGTCAGTTTTGGAAGAACTCCCGTTTTCCTTTGCCGTTTTTTTACCTTGAGGCCTTAGGGACCAACAAGTCGGCTGGGTCTCCGGCACTTCTTCAGGCGTCCCTTCCCGCTCTTCAAATGTGCCTTCTTCCTGTTCAACCGTGTCTGCTTCTGGCGAACTGTGTAGAGGGATGCAGTGCATGACAACTTCTGGACCAGTTGGCACAAGTTTGTATCTCGGACAATCTTTGACAACATCCTAACATTCCCATTTGGTGAAGGATTTTTTCTTGTTCTTCGCATTGTAGAATGCTTGTGCTTGTAGTGTCTAAAAAAAAAATGTGGGATAAGACAATATTATAAAATGCAGGTGTAACACAAATAAATAAATTAAAATATTGATGTGGGTGGAATACATATAAATAAATAAAAATATTATCACCTGATCCACTAAATTTCTCTCATTACTCAGATTAGTGGAAGCATGAGAGATAGCATTTTTCCAATAAGTAAAGGATATGTTGAGTTTTTTCCAACGACCTTGAAGACCTTGACAACTTCTTGTGCGATCTCCAAGCCTATCGCAAAACACTTCCCTAATTCTACTCCACATTTCTCCCAACTCCATCTCATTACTCATAAGCGGGTCATGAGTAATTTGAACCCAGCATTGACAAAACGTAACATCTTCAATGACCGTCCACGTAGCCATTTTTTCCACACAAAAGTATATGAAAGCTTTGGTTGAAAGTGTTGAAAATATTGAAATGTGGTGTAATGGTTAGGTTTTTATAGAAAAAATAATATTTTTTTTTCTGTATTTTTAAACAATTTTTATTAATTGTTATTAATTTTTATTAATTTAATTAATCAGGACCGTTGGATTTGAAAAAGATTCAAATCCAACAGCCCAGATGTGGACACATGGCCAACGGTCATAATTCTGACCGTTTGGTTTTTTTTTGGGAAGAAAATCGTAGACCGTTGATCTTGGGATCGGACGGCCCAGAACGCGCCACGTCAACTAGCCGTTGGGTTCCAATTTCAAATTTTTTTGGCCGTTGGAAATCCAACCATCCAGAAAACTAGCCATTGTAAATTTTATATGCATTTAAAATTTACAGTTCACTACTACAATAAGAACTAGTCGTTGTAAATCCAGAAAACTAGCCATTGTAAATTTTAAATGCATATAAGATAACTTGTGAAACTGGCCGTTGGGCCCCACCGTTTTTTTTTTGTTGGGGACGCGCGACACTCGCGCTTGATTCCCACGCGCCTAACGCCAATAAAATATCAATGGCATGTGACGTCAGGCTGACGCAAGCCTAACATCACATAGGCCGTCCCTTGGGTCAGCACATTCTGGGCCGGCCTGGAAACTGGCTTGGGCTGGGTGCCAGCCTATTAGGCTGGGCTGGAGAAAAAAATGGGAGGTTGGCCTGTTTTGTGTGCTTTGAGCTGGCCTACCCCAATGGGGTGGAGCTGCTCTAACAACCATTCCAATTTTAGCAAGAGTATTTTTTAAACAATAAAAAAATAGTAGGTGATTTATTTATTTTTTTTTTAAATTGTTCTTATATTCTTCTTAGAATTTGTTGAAAAGTTATAACACAGTTTGATGCCATGTGGATGTTGAGGGATATGAATCCTTTGCAAAGCCATCATTTGATTCATGCACCGGAACCTCAGAAGGAAAAGTATTAATACACAACAAGTGGATTACTGGATATCTTATTATTATTCCTCGATACAAATATAATGTCCAAAACCTCATCGCTGTAATACAATAGTGGGTTAAGTATATGTCTCTTTCATGTGATGGCTTAATGACAACTGCATATACTCAGAATTCGAGATTTCAGGTTGAGAAGAAGGTTCCTTTAGACAGCCACCTTGAGTAATGAGCATAATATCTCATGTATATAATTCTTAAGAGAAAGAGCTATACATCAAATTAAACAAAGATAACGATAATAATGTGTTAATAACCTATAAAATAAAATAAAAAGAATTGTTAAACTAAGTACGTGACATGTGAAGAAAGTTGAAGCTCTTTTATAAAATTAATTGGCAATATGAGGAGTAACTCAACTACTTATATACACAAGTAAGACTTCTCATTTTTCCGATATGAGATCCACTATCAACCACACCCTCTTATGTGTGACAAATTTTGAAGCCTAACACATAAACAACACAAACCGGATGACGTAGAGCACGTGTGATAGACTTGACACATTGAACACTTTGTTATGATAGCATGGAGAAATTTGAGTTTCCAACATAGAACTAATTAGATATATGGAGAGTAGTCTAACTGCTTTTTCAATATTTTGATCACAAAAGCAAGCTTTCACGTTAATTATTATGGTTTAAGTACATTTTTTTAAGATCGCAATTGATAATGTTGGAATTTATTGGTTTACTTAGAAAATTAATTAGAGATTTGATTTGATTTTGTATGAGGGTATATTTGGTATTTGATACTATATGTTTTTTAGGTTTACTTGTAATATAGTTTGTGAAGTAAGTCAGCTAAAATATAGCTTTCAATTTGTAGCCGTTTTGGCATTCTTATTTATTTATTTTCGGTTACTAATATTCGTAGTATCATAGTTTGTTTGTTCGTCTGTTTGATGCTCTAATTTTCAACTAATAATGGATTGGCAAAACTCTCTCTATATAGACAAGGGCAATATTGTGTTCGATGATCCTCCATTTTGGATTGTTCACTTACTATACAATATGATATCTTTGGAGCGGTTCAGATTTGAGCTATATTTGTGAACATTATGGGTTGATGTTTCTTTTTATTTAGCGTTTTGCTTCGCCTGCCCCCTTTGTAACAACAAATAGAAATAAAAATACTTTTCTTCTTAAGAGAGAATAAACTAGGGATGTACTGACAAAAGCTAAAGCTATAGTGATTCCAATATAAACTTTAATAAAAGTAAATTACATGTTGTAAATATGATTTAATATATATGATTAGGTAAATTCCAGTTAAATCGGATTTTAGCTTACTCATTATTCTACTGATTCTTTTCTATTAGACAATTTCTCCTCCCTCCCTCTCTCTCTCTCCCTCCCTCCCTAAGGAAAATCACACAATCTTTAAGCGTTCGACAACTTCGCTCCACTCCCTCTCTCTCTTGCCGCATTCTCTTTATACCCTTTAGAAAATCGGCCACAATATTGCGGACATAATTGGAAAATGGTAGCATGTATATGGGGAAGGAAGAATTTGAAATACTTTGCTGGCCTCCTTAGATATGCGAAGTTTATGATGCAATATCAAAATTGACAACTTTTGTTGAAAGAATTATTTTTAAATGGAAGGCCGGAAAGGTTGCTACTTGCTACCTTGTTGCTATATATTCAACAGTAGGACTATTTGTTTGCAATTTGCTTAAAGCTCGTTTCAAAGTACTTTTAAAATGATTAAAAGCATTTTTAGTAAAAATATTTTTGGGTTCTAAAAGCACTTAAAATGTTTCCTGCAGGAAGCAGATAACTGATGTTTCTTGTAGAAAACATTTTATGTGCTTTTCGAGGATTCACTTGCATTTTACTAATTATTGGTTTTAAAAATATTTTCACCAAAAATGCTTTCAGTCATTTAAAAATACTTCCAAACGATGTGATCTAAAAAAGCACAGATATATTTTTATAAAAGAGCAGTACAGCACTAGAATGCATAGAACAAAGTGATTATCGGCTCTGATGAGCTTGCAAAGTAGATAATTTTTTGCTCATTTCATCGCGTGATCGTTTTGTTTATTACAAAAGTTAGTTGAGCTTTTAGAATTTAGCTAGAGACCAACCTAATAATGCATATGCTTGGAAAAACATCCTAGTTTTGTAGAAGCCTTCGTATTCAAAGGCCACTACTCTATATTTTATTTTTACATAATTAAGGACAACTAATTGTATAAACTTTAAAGATTAATTTCAATTATTATGTCACTTGCAAAAATGAAATTTTTCTTTGGGTAGACTTGGAAACTTGCAAGAGCTTCCTTCCTAGTTACTCCCATTACTAGTACAAATATAGCATGCATGTCCATCCATTCTATCCATCTTTTTGTTTAGCATTTGCTGAGGGAGAGAGAGAGTGATAGGGAAATTGTTCAAACTCCCCATTACTAGGATATGGGTTACCCCTACTACTCTCCACCACCACCACCTTCACCTCCTCTACGATGCCCTCCACCACCACCACCTCCTCCTCCGCCAGTACACCCTTCGAAGCCATACCCACCAAAAGCTTCACCACCAAAGCCGTACCCACCAAAAGCATCGCCACCAAAGCCCAGCCAATCTCCAGTACACCCTCCGAAGCCATACCCACCAAAAGCATACCCGCCAAAAGCATCACCACCAAAGACTAGTAGTCAACCTCCTGTAGTGCAGCCCCCAAAGCCATACGCTCCCAAATCATCACCACCAAAAGGCAGTCACCCACCAAACACGGCGCCACCAAAACCCGCATACCCACCAAAACCACCAAAGGGCGCGACACCACCTGCATTCCCTCCTGGTTATTACGCTCCACCTACTTATTACGGCAACCCTCCTCCTCCTAATGCGGTACCACCCTCATTCGAAATCGTTGCACCGCCTCCGGGGAAAAACCACACCACCGTTATCGCGGTGTGCGTTTCCCTGGGTGGTGCATTCTTCCTTGCATTCCTCTTGGTCGGTCTCTTTTGTTTTGCTAAGAAGAAAAAGAAGAAAGTGATGATTCCCGCACCTGTTCTCTGTGTTGGGGAAGAAGAAGAAGATGTCCAAGTAGCAGTAGTTGGAGGAGGACGATATGGTGCTGAGCCAACTCCAGTTGCAGTTCCCGTAGAGCAACATGGATATGGTGGTGGTGGTGGTGCAGCTGACATCAGACCTTCTTATGCTCCTCCTGGTCATCATCCAAGTTACTAATAAAGCCACGTCATTTTCGGTTGCATTCGTCAACGTTGGTGTGACTGCATTATTCTGTAGGGTTTGCAGTAAACTTTGGTCAAGTTCAAGATTTTAATTTCTGCATTATTCTGTAGGGTTTGCAGTAAACTTTGGTCAAGTTCAAGTTCAAAATTTTTTAAACCAAATTGCAAACCAAATGATGTGTCACTAATAAAAAATAAGTACGTTAATTGACACTTAATTAATCATCCAATCATCTACAACCACATCATTTGGTTTAAAAAATTTGGTCTCCCTAGCTAGAAATTTTTAGTTGTGACGGGAACACGGATGGTACACCACGTGTTTTTATATAAGTGGTGAAATTTTTTAATTTTTAAGTTATCAACCTTTTAACACACATATCCCACCATTTATATGGGAACACGTGGTGTACCACCTCGTATGATGGTCACACTGAAAAATCTCTCCTCCCTAGCATTATCCTTGATTGGATTTTATATATTCGTGTTGTGTGCCTGTACACGGAGCATCAAAGAAAGAAATGTTAATGTTTGTGGTCCGGAAATTGTTTTGCAAGAAATCGAAGAAATGCATTGGTATTGCTTAGAGAATTAGAAGAAGGAGTTCGCTGCTCCTTGAATTCTATTATCCGCACGAAGTGTGTGTTTTATAATAGGATTTTTACCACTTACATAAAAGGGTTAAAAACATCAAAAAATACTTGCAAAAGAATAATGTTACCATAATATAAATGACTCCAGTAAGAAAAATTGATGTAAATTATTTGTATTTAAAATCAATTCTTAGTTAATTATTTAAATCAAGTTTTAGAAAATACTTGAAAAGTTGAAATTGAAGGACAGAACAAGAAAACTAAAATAATTGAAATTAGATTTTTATAAAACGTGGCAGCAAAGAAGAAAAACACACTTTTTAAAAAAAATCAATTGAAAAAGGCACTAGGGTTTAGACGTCGTCATTAACAATCTTATGTCGTTCTATCAATTACTTATGAAATTACCACATACTTTCTAATGCATATCCTCCTTGTGATATTCAAGTAAGAATGTATATCTATCATGCAAATCGTATGTGATATTCAGAACAAATTTGAACATGCACAACTCATTAAACTTCGTGAAAACATTTTGAAAACCCATGCAACCCTTAAAAGCGTGATATTTGCTTTAAGTGAAATTACAATTATCAATCACGAGAAGCTCTAATCAAATTTCTAAGGTGATATTCCAACATAATTGCATCCAATTACTTGTCTAAATATCCTAATAGTGGCTAATGATCAAGACATATAGATTGTTTAAACACATTAATTAATAATTCAAAGCAAGTATGCATAAATTTATAAGCAAATTGATATTAACTACATATTCATGCTAATTCGTGACCTCGTCCTAGAAAAAGAATCAATTACACATATTAATAATTAAAAAGCAATATATCATTAAGAAGAAAAAGATGGAAACACCTTGCATTAAAGTCTGCAAATCTATCTATGCCGAGTTCTTTCTCAATGTGGCGTACAACCCAAAAAACCCCAAGGCACAGTTAAGCCTATTTATTCTACTACAATTAAATCCTTCCTAAAATGATCTTAGAATAGAACTCGGAAACTAAAATAATACATTCCAAATCAAACATGGAGAATTTGCCCAGCTAGAAATCCTTCACGTTTCTGGCCCATCACAGCACCAAATCCAGCCCAAAAGATCGTTTTCTTTTTCTTTTCTTTTTTTTCTTTTTTTCTTTTAAAGATTATGGCGTCCTCTACAAGTTCAAGAAGGGCCCAACTCCATGAAACGCCATCTTCATGCCCCAAAAGTTGCAATTGAGCCCAATAAGTCAATCTACCATCATTTGCTCTCTGGGCTTTGGCCGAAGAACCTCCGATGCCAAAGTTAAAATTTTAGAGAGAGAGTGTTTAGAGTATTTAGGATTTTTTGCAAGAGGATTGGAATGATCATTTGGTGAAAATAGGAGCCTATTTATAGGGCTAGGTTGGTCCACTTTAGAGAAGAAGTGGCCGGCCAACACTAGGTTTTTTGGGGTTCAATTTTTGGTTTAATTAGCCAATTTATTGGCTAATTAAATATGAAAGAAATAAATGGGGGGTTATCAAATTAAATGACTAACTTTATTTGGGTAATAAAGTGGAGAAAATCAGAAAGGTAAGGAGCAAAGGGAGGTGGCCGGTTTTGACTAGCTTTGGGATTAAATTGGATATATTTTGTGGTTAATTGGATGATTTAATTGATATTTAATGGATTAATTGGGTAATTAATCCATTAATTAACCAATTAACATATTATTTTGGAGGTTACTTTGCAAAAGGGAATTTGATGAGATAATTTTGAATTTGTTACCTTCCTTGGGCATTTTTGACTTGGTTGAGGGATGATTGCCTGCTGCGCGTGTAGGAATCCCAGTATGCCTCAAGGGTATTTTTGTCCTCTTTTACCCAAAAATCCACGTGTCGTCTTGTGATTATTTTTGGCTCCACAAATGCCCCCACACATGTTGGGCTGCTCGCAGGAAAGGGCAGCAGGTGTAGAGATTTCCTTACTTTTGGGAAACTTAGGACTGGTTCCTATTTTGATGTAGATTCTTTCTTCAATAGGAAATTAGATCCTTCTAGGAAAGGGAAATAAATTTCTCTCAAAGCCTATTTAAGTCCACCTTAAGTGGGTTATTAAATCAACTTTGGAGAGCGATTTATTCTACCTTGCAAGAGAGAGAGAGCTTAGAGGATATTTGTTCCCCCTCCTCTAGCAATCTTCTACACCTTGCCCGTGCAAATGACCCTTTTTCGTTGATTTCTTCGTCTTCTCCGTGCCGCACCGATGTAAGAAAATTTTAATTTTTCTTGTCTTCTTCTTGGGAGGTACTGCTGCAGAGCAGCCGTCGGGGCGGTGTGGTACTTCGGCTGGCATGGGCCATTGCTTGTGCTGCTTGGCCTGACTGAAGCCAAGGACTGGCTCGGCATGGGTCGAGGAAGTGGCATGGCATGGGCTATGGTTAGGGCTGCCTCGTTCGCGCTGCTTTCCAAAAATAAAGAAATGGCTTGAGTTTGATTTCTCAGCTGCCATAGATAAAGCAGTCAAGGATGAAGCTGCCGAGATCAGAGCAGTGGCTGCTGTCCCCTGACCATTCGTTGCTTAGTTGGTCTTCAAGCATTCGATCTATTGAACTATGTGGCCTTCTCGCGCTGGAGAGCAATTTGTTTATCCTCTCGCACTGGAGAGCATACCCATATGGGTGTTGGTTAGTTTATCCTCTTGCACTGGAGAGCATACCCATATGGGTGTCGGGGAATTGGTTTACCCTCTCGCACTGGAGAGCAATTAGTTTATCCTCTCGCACTGGAGAGCATACCCATATGGGTGTCGGGGAATTGGTTTACCCTCTCGCACTGGAGAGCAATTAGTTTATCCTCTCGCATTGGAGAGCAGACCCATAAAGGGTTTTGAGTAGTTGTTGCAGATAGCTGTTGAGCCAGGTTTATGAATAACTTCTTGAATCTTCATTGAGAATAAAGAAATAAATCAACTGTGCTGGAAAGTAGAAACTGCATAACAAACTGAATAATCTTCGACTTGAGAAGCCTTGTTCGTCAAGCTGCTAAAGACTTCGAACTTATTTGGAAAAGCCCAAACGGGGTTTAGGGGGTGATAGAGACTTCTCCTGCTTGTGTAGGCCGTTTCATTGATCCGTCAAGATACTCGTTGCATCGACCCTCATTTGTCAGCTTCTCAAGGTACTGCTTCCACTTTAGGCAGCCGTTGGTAGTGTGGCCCAGTCCTTGATGGAATGCGCAATATTTTGTATAATCCAGCCTGGTAAGATCTCCTTTCATGGGTGGCGGCAGTTCGAACCAAGGTTCATCCTTGAGCTTGCGGAGAATTTGGCCAATTGGAACTATGAACGTGGTGAATGTTTCAGGTGCTGAGTCTTCTCTGGTCGGGAAACATTCCATGTGCTCCGACTCGTTTTTGTTAGACTGCTTGGCTTCGTCCCAAAGTGCATGCTTTTCTGCCAAAGCATACGAAGCTTCTAGGGTCAGTTCTTCTCCCATGATCAGTTTTTCGAATAAAGGGTGTTCGGTGGGAAGCCCATTTCTGAACGCTGCCGTTGCTATATCCTCGTTGCAGCCAACAATCTTGGCCTTCTCTGCTTTGAATCTCTTGACATAGTCGCAGATTGTCTCCCAAGGGTCTTTTACAATGCTGAAGAGATGGTCGGATGTCTTTTTGATTGAGTGGTTAGATAAATACTCTTTAGTGAAAACAAAGGAAAGTTCGTTGAAACTTCGGATCGGCTGCGGTGGTAGAGTGTGAAACCAGTCTTGCGCCTCGCCTTGCAAAGTTGTGGCAAAATTTTTGCACATAAGCTCATCGTTGTTCCTGTAGAGGATCATGGTACTGTGGTAGTGCTTAAGATGTCGATCCGGATCTTCGTCTCCTTTGTACGGAGTGAAGTGAGGCATAGTGAACCCACGAGGTGGATCTGTCCGCTCGATCTCATTCGTGAATGGCGACATGCTTATGTTGGTCATGTCTCGTCGAAGCGCATCGTCAGCAACCTCGTTCCGTTGGAAATTATGCAATCGTTCGGACATGAGCCTCTAAACTTCTTTTCTTGAATTTGCCTATGCTGGGGCAGTGTAACTTTGCGCTGCCCCCAGTCGTGATTTATGGGTCTGGGCCTATCTTCCCTATGCTCGACTTGTCGTGGCTGCGGTGCATGTGGCATGTACCTAGCAGGCGAACGAGCTGCTCGCAGGCTGCCGGTTGAACTTGAGTCGGATTGAGTGATTGTTTCTCTCATTCTGCCATGCTGCCCACTCCGATATGAGGTGGAGAATACTTTTTGCGAGCCTAGTTGTGAATGAACACTTCGCTTGGAAGGTTGTCCATGTTGATAATCGGAGTGTGAACGTGTGCTCGTTCGTGGGCTTGATCGGGAATGCACGCTCCTCAGCGCTCTAAGACGAGAGTATACGCTATCACAAGAACTCAGGCGGTAACGTAAACTGCCAGAACGCTCGGATCGTGGCTGGTTGATGGGCTGCTTGCCGGGGCTCTGGTGGAGAGGTTCGTCTGTCCTTGTCTTACTTCGGGACACCTCGTCCGGGGCACGTTGGATCTCGGTGCGCTGCAAGAGTCGATTCACCAAGGTTGTCTGTTATGCAAGGGCGCTCGTCAACTCTATGACTTGTCGAGACAAGTGTTGTTCGCCATTTGGATTGGAAGAGCTTGGAAGAAATGTGCCTCCGTGAATAGTGGAAAGGTGGTTGACTTCGGGCGCGAGACTTGAGTTGGGAAATGTCAAATCCGCGAAGAAATGTGGTGAAAATGCCCCCGGCTCGATGGTTGGCCCGGATGGTTGAGATAGGCTTGGGCTGCTTGAAAGGCCACGGGAGCAGGATGGGCCGTAGGAGCAGGCTGCTCAGCGGCAGCAGGCTGGGCCACGTGACTGGGCTTCTTGGTGGGAGCAGGCTGGGCCACGAGAGTGGGCTGTTCGGTGAGTGCAGGCTGGGCCACAAAGGTGGGCTGCTCGGCAGGAGCAGGCTGGACCACAGGAGTAGGCTCCTCGGCGTGTGGCACACGTGGGTGCGAGGCTTGGGCCGTGGCTTTAGTGTCATGGACCTCGCCGTGGATGGTCACCGCGATGGTTGCCATAGTAGAGCTTCGTGGTGGTGCCGCCCCTCCTAAGATCATATTTAATCTTGTGGATCGCCGCGGACCCATTTCTTGAATATTGGAATTTTCACTTGTTGAATTTTCTAAATTTCTAGCCATTATATTTTTTCTTTTCGTTTTATCAAAGAATCTTTGCAAATAAAAAATTCTAATAATAAGAACGTACGAAAAAATACAAGTGGACTAGAAAATAGAGAAAAACCTTTTTTTTATGCGAGAGTCTTCTACGAGTATGGATTTCAACTCTCAATGAAAGCACCAATTTGTGGATACAAATTTTCTCCTCTTTGATCTTGGACGATTTTGCACCTACAAAACAACTAGCACCTTAGGTTAAGGCCAAAAGCCTCACGTGCCCATGATGAATGGGGGGGGGGCTTTGGCCGAAGAACCTCCGATGCCAAAGTTAGAATTTTAGAGAGTAAGAGTGTTTAGACTATTTAGGATTTTTTGCAAGAGGATTGGAATGATCATTTGGTGAAAATAGGAGCCTATTTATAGGGCTAGGTTGGTCCACTTTAGAGAAGAAGTGGCCGGCCAACACTAGGTTTTTTGGGTTCAATAAATGGGGGGTTATCAAATTAAATGACTAACTTTATTTGGGTAATAAAGTGGAGAAAATCAGAAAGGTAAGGAGCAAAGGGAGGTGGCCGGTTTTGACTAGCTTTGGGATTAAATTGGATATATTTTTTGGTTAATTGGATGATTTAATTGATATTTAATGGATTAATTGGGTAATTAATCCATTAATTAACCAATTAACATATTATTTTGGAGGTTACTTTGCAAAAGGGAATTTGATGAGATAATTTTGAATTTGTTACCTTGCTTGGGCATTTTTGACTTGGTTGAGGGATGATTGCCTACTGCTCGCGTGTAGGAATCCCAGTATGCCTCAAGGGTATTTTTGTCCTCTTTTACCCAAAAATCCACGTGTCGCCTTGTGATTATTTTTGGCTCCACATTAAGCATACTCCTGAGAATATAGAATCTGTTATTTGGCAAAACTTTTGTAAAGATGTCTGCCAATTGGTCTTCAGATTTGCAGAAAACAAGACTGATTATGTTATTCTACAAAGCATTCCTGATGTAATGGTACATTCTGTGAATATGCTTTGATCTTAGATGAAGGATAGGGTTCTTTGTCATTGGTATAGCCGATTGGTTGTCACAGTACAAAGAGAGTTGCATCAGTTTCTCTAAAGTGCTCAAGCACAAACCTTAGCCAAACTGCCTGAGTTGTAGTCTCAGAGGCACTAACATACTCAACCTTAGTAGTTGACAATGCAACACTATGTTGCTTCATAGATGCCCAAGCCAAAATGCCACTGCCAAATGTGAAGACAGAGCCTGATGTATTTTTCATGTCAGTCATATCACCTCTCCAATCATTATCACAATAACCCACAAGCATTGTAGATTTCCTTTTAACATATTCAATCCTAAAGTCAATAGTTCCTTGGATGTATCTGAGTACTCTCTTTGCAGTTTCAAGGTGCTTCTTGGTTGGATTGTGCATGAATCTTGATAATAGGCTTGTTGCAGGCATTATGTCAGGCCTTGTTGTAGTGAGATATAACAAACTCTCAACAGTTTCCTATACATTGCTTCATTTGCAAGCTAGCTTCCATCATTCTTTTTAAACTTCTCATTCATTGCTAAAGGAATAATCACTGGCTTGCAGTCCTTCAAACTAAACTTTTCAAGAGGAGGCAGTGCATATTTATTTTGGTATATGAAGAGTCCATACTCAATTTGAAAAAATCTCATTCCTAGAAAGTGGTATAGCAGTCTAATGTCTGTCATCTCATACTTTCTCATCATGTCATCCTTAAATTCATGATTAGCCTCATACTGCTTCTAGTGTGAACAATATCATCAACATAGATTGAGACAATTAGCGATTCTCCTCCTTCTTTAGTTTTGATGTACAAAATAGCTTCACTAACTTCTTTGAGAACCATATTCAAGTAAGTAATAGTTGATTTCTTTAGACTAAGCTCTACAAGCTTGTTTAAATCATATAAAGTTTTTCTGAGCTTAGACACTTTGTCTTCAGAACCTGAGACAATGAATCCCTCATGTTGATCCACATAAAACTTCTTCATTCAACATTCTATTCAAGAAAGTTGATTTAACATCAAGTTGAAACAATTTTTAGCTTTGCTAAGTTGCAAGCTCAATGAGTGTCTTTATAGTGTCCAATCTAGCAACAAGAACAAACGTCTTATTGTAATCCACTTATGGCTTTTGAGAGTAATCCTTGGCAACCAACCTTACTTTATGCTTCTGTATAGTGTCATCTAATATGACGACCCATCCCTAATTTTCCTTGTAATTTCTTTTCGGAGTTTGTAAAATGACAAAAATGCCCATTTTGGATAAATGGGATCCTATGTAGACATTTGAGCTCGGCACTTAATTCGTCTTTCTTTTATCATATTTAAATAGTAATCGACAATACGAAAACTTAAGGACGCGTCCTAAACCCAAACCGTACTTGGAACAAAGAGAATACGCTCGTTTAAAGTTCGATAACAACTGGTAAATTTTGAGATTGTGTGAAACTCATACGTGTATTTGTGATAAAAAAGTGTTGGTGGACATTGTTTTGGATGGGGAGGAAATAAGATTTTTTGGCTTTTGGAATTTATCCAGTTGTGGACAAATTTCCCTTAAATCCTACCCCCCACTATTTAGGAAAACCACACTTCTCCACCAATTCCACTCATTGTCTCTCTTTGTCGTCCAATTAGAGTGACCTTACCCTCTTTCTCTCATCTTTCTCATTCTTTCACTCTGTCTCTTTCTTCCTTCTATAACCTAAAACAATTTCACTCGAACTAAACAGATCCACGCCAAAACCTGAGAAGATTAAGAATATTCTATTCTGTTAAATCTAACGGTATATTCTCACTGCATCAGGGGAGACTTAGCCCGAGGAGTTTTGAGGCCAAGCAAGGTAAGGACGCTACAATCCAAGTACGTATCAGTGAATGGGCTTTTGTTTTCAAGCGTATTATATATTCTTATAGTTTTCATAAATGCTTTGGTTAAAATATTATACACACATGCCATGCTTTATTTTATTTGTACAAGTGTTATTATATTGTTGAGAATTTCGAAACTATCATGGCATGTTCATACATATTTTATCTGCTCATCATGTATGCCTACACCAGTATTGTACTCGTCCCGTGATACGGCTAGTCTTCATGTGTGCGTTCACTGATGAGTCAATATTATATTATATATTTTACCCTTTTCTTAGCTTAATTTGGTGATTAGTTTGGTAGAATTTTGATACTTTGCTTTATATTTCCAATATAGGACATTAGACTTCCTCTGGAGAAAAACATGATCAAACGGACGAATTTTGGAGTGATTCAAATTGGAGGACGTTCGTGTGTCTCTTGGCTTGTTCGTGTCAAAATTTGGGATATTTCTACCAGGCGATTATTTTCTGGCGATTTATTGAAGAAGCAGTGCGCGTTGCAGCTTTGTGATTTTCTGGGCTTAAACTGCGTTTTTGGAGCCCAAGATGACCTCAGATGGGTACGTGGCCTTCTGGAGAAGTGTTCAGAATAGTTCAAGCTTTAAATCCAGCTATTTTGGGCCAGTTTTGGAGCTGAATTAGGTCCAGAACGTAACTGTACAGTTTAGGTGCAGTTTTTCCTAGTTTAATTAGGTCTAAGATATTTTATTATTATTTAATTAGTTTCCTAGTTTGAATAAGTTTCCTAGGGTTCTAGGGTTTTGTTTGGAAAGGCTCAGCAATTATAAATTGCTTGGCCGTGCGTTATGTTGAGGACCCTTTTTCTACATTTATTTCTTTTTCAACCTTGGAGCTAAGGATTGCCAGGATTCTAAAAGGCTTTGTTATTTTCTAATTCAAGGTGTTTTCATTCTTATTCATTCAATATAATTATGTTGATTTTAATTATGAATATGCGTAACTAATTTCCTTTTGCTAGGGTGAGGCCATGATCCCTAGCAAGAATATGTAGTCTCTTTCTAATTTTCTTATGGATTTATGCATGCAAGTTTTGGATTGTTAATCACTGTGCTTTAAACTATATATTTGTCTTAGTGATTCGCGACCATTAGGATATTTGGAAAAGTAAATTGATGCAATTTTGGCGGAGGGCTGTCCCTAAAATTGGCTAAGGCTTCTTGTGGTTAACATGTGTAACTATTTAGGATGGACGACACGTCTTAGGAGTTATATGGTTTTTCAAAAGGTTTTCACAAAACTTAATGAGTCTTGCATGTTTATATTCGATCTGGACACCACGGACGGGTTGCATGTTAGATATACGTTCTATGTTGGGGTCCCAAGTAGGGCATACTTTAGGAAAACCAAACCTTCAAAATATGCATGTGTAATTCATAAGGAATTAGGAGAGCTACATAAGATTGTTAGGGTGATGGCGGAACCCTAGTGTTTTCTCATTTGAATTCTAAAATTGTTTCACCTTGTTTCTCTAAAAATTGCAGATTTTAATTAGCTTTTTAATTAATTACGTTTTTGTTAATTTAGGTCATTAAATCACCTATTTCCCATCTTTGTTTGTCAATAATTGATTAAGATTTTGGTTTAGCATAAATTGTTTTAAATAATCCCAGCGGATAACGACCTTGCTTGAGCTGTTTATACTACAACAACCTTGTTCTCTTGCAAGTATTTTGTGTGTTTTTATCTCTACTTTTGTAGGCGGTAAAATCCCTATCATTCACATCGCATTGATACACTCACCTTGGATCCATTGTAGGTGCCTGACTTGTCCTAGGTTGCAATAGGCAACTAGGACTCACATGTGATGCGCATAGCGCCAGTCTTCACATGATTATAGTACTAGAGCGTAAATCTTAATTTCACTCGGTCCTGTTTCATGTCAAAATATCTCTACTTGAACTTGTGTGTCAACATATGTCGACGAGCATCTGATATTATATGTAATTGTTGAGATATGGTGAGTTATCGTTCTTTTTTTTAAATACTATCGTATAGCGTAATTGCTTTCATACTTATAAGTAGTATGACTCTTGGAAACTATACTTGTTTCGTATTATGAAAACAAAGGTTTTCTAATACTTTTGTTTTTAACCACTTGTACTTTCAGTTCCCCCCCCCCCCCCCCAAAGACTTAGTTAGCTGGACTTTCAGTTCCCCCGCCCCCCCCCCCCCCCAAGACTTAGTTAGCTGGACTTTCTATGGCAACGAGGGATCGCCCCCCCCCCCCCCCCCCCCCCCCCCCCCCCCCCCCCCCCTGGACTTTCAGTTCCCCCGCCCCCCCCCCCCCCAAGACTTAGTTAGCTGGACTTTCTATGGCAAGCGAGGGATCGCTGGTGGTTCCAAATGTAGGACTTTTGTTTTTAACCACTTGTACTTTCAGTTTCCCCCCCCCCAAAACTTAGTTAGCTGGACCTTCTATGGCAAGCGCCCCCCCAAAGACTTAGTTAGCTGGACTTTCTATGGCAAGCGAGGGATCGCTGGTGGTTCCACTCGAGTAAATGTAGGACTTTTGTTTTTAACCACTTGTACTTTCAAGTTCCCCCCCCCCCCCCCCCCCCCCAAAACTTAGTTAGCTGGACCTTCTATGGCAAGCGAGGGATCGCTGGTGGTTCCACTCTAGTAAATGCAGGAGTTCGTTTCATGTATTTTGTAATAATATCCATCTACCCATGATTGGCATTTTCTTCTTGTAGCTGTGCACACTCTCAATATTAGTTTAAATTTATTCTAAGCTTCGGTTTTAATTTATTCACATTTTTACACCATTTACACTTTATAGGTATATCACCTTCTAGGTGTCGGCCAGCACACATTGACTCTTGTTGGTGTGTGTCATCTAGTTTCAATGTTGTCTTGAATACCCATAATAGGCTTATGTTGGTCTATTAACCAACTCCTATGTTTCATTTTTCTCAATCATTTCAATTTCTGAATCCATGGCTTTCTTGTAAGCTTCATTAGTTGCAACATTTTTATATTTTCTAGGTTCAATGACATTGAGATTACACCATGCATATTATTTCACTCAGTGATCTAAGTTTCGCTAGACTGGTACTTGCAAAGCTGGTTTTTCTAAATTCAATCACTGAATCCTAAAAAATAGTCTTTTCAGGAATGCTCCATTTCAACTATGTTGATCCTGCATTTATACTGCCTTCAACATTTTCAAATTCATTGGCATTCTCACTTTAATATAGGTTTACTGGAAATGACATTGACTGCTCACTTTCAGTATTCCAACCCCAGATAGCATTTTCATCAAATAGGACACTTTTGGAAAGTATAATCTTCTTAGTGTCAAGAACAAACACTTTACATCCATTCTCATCCTTTCCATATCTCACAAAGATTTTCTTCATTGAGCATTCATCCAGTTTATGTCTCAGTTGACCAGAAATGTGACTATAGCAAACACATCCAAAAACCTTGATAGCTTGACTCTGGTTTTCTTCCACTGAAAGCCTTAAATGGAGTTTTGTCCTTCATTGCCTTTGCAAAACATCTATTAAGCAAATACACTGTTGTATTGGCAGCTTCACCCCAAAGGTAGTAAAGCAACTTCTTTTCGTGCAACATACTATTTGTCATTTCCACTATTGTCCTATTTTTTCTCTCAGTAACATTATTTTGTTTTGGAGAATAGGCAACAGTCAATTGTCTTTCAAGACCAGTGTCTTCACAAAAACTGAGAAAATCATTTAAAGCGTACTATCCTACCTCTATCACTCCTTAGTTTCTAAAGTGCATATCTAGACTACATTTCAATCATTGCTTTGAATCGTTTGAGCTCCCCAAATACCTCAGACTTGCAAGTTAGGAAATAAACCCAATGCATTCTGGTGTAGACAACTATAAAGGTTAGGAAATACGTATTGCCAGCCATTTTAGTCACTTGCATTAGCCCACAAATATTAGAGTCTATTAATTTTCATGGTTGTAAACTCTCCAAACTTGTTCTCTACTAAAAGCATCTCTATGTTGTTTCCTTGCAGTACATCCTGCATAAACTCCACCACAACCATTCAATTTTGGTAGCCCATACATCATTTATTTTTCATCCAACAACTGCAAGCTTTGAAAGTTCAAATGCCTCATTATTTTTGCCAATCCCACACTTTTTCTTCCATCACAGCCTTTCTAGCTACTGCCTATAAATCATCCATGAGTAAAAAACACATGTTTCTAGCAGTGCTTTAAAAATCTGCCCAGGCGCTAGGCAGTGAAGACCCGAGGCGATTTAGGTCGAAAGGTGGAGAAAAATCGGGTAGGAGCGGCGTGTTAGGCAGGCTAGGCGGCTAGGCTGGCTAGGTGGGCTAGGTGGTGGCTAGGTGGTGGCTAGGCGGGGGCTAGGCGGAGGCTAGGCTGGGGCGAGGCGGAGGCTAGGCGGGGGCGAGGCGGAGGCTAGGTGGTTCCATTGTTTTTAATTTGTTTAATTAAGTTAAATGTTTTTTTTTGAATAACCTACTTAATTAGTGAATTTTCAAATTTGGTTTTTGGTTATTCTTATTTTTTTGCTGCACTATGATGATTGCAATATGACTTAAGTTTTAAGTTTTAACTTTCCTAAATTCTCAATACAAGTATATTTTTATTTTTCTATGTAAGTAGGCACTTATTTATATGTTATATAATAAATTTAATTAAATCCGCCTAGTCCGCCTAGGCCCCAGCCTTTCGCCTGACTAGTACCTAACATTTTTTAGAACCATGGTTTCTAGTCATTTGCACAGTGGCCACATGATACTCAAGCTGCCTATCTTCAAAGATCGCCACCATATCATTACCAAACAGCAATAAATATCCCTGTTGGATCATTTGACAACATTGAGCAAGTTTTCATCAAGACCAGGAATCGACTTACTTCTTTAATGTACCTAGTACCATTTTTAGTCTCAATTATCAAAGACCATTTCCCTGTGACTTGAACAATTTATTCATTACTCATATTGATTCTGGTATTCACAATCCAATCAACATTGACAAGTAAGGACTCATGTGAAGTCATGTGGTTACTACAACCATTGTCAATAAACCAGGCATGTTCATTTTTTACCATAGTAGCTGAGTTGCAAGCAAAAAACAATGAATTTTATTCCTCCACTTGTTTAGCATATTGAACTTGTTGAACCACATTGCTCCTGCAATCCTTGGCAATATGCCTAAATTTGTCACACTTATGGCACTTTGGTTTTCCTTTGAACCAACATTCACTATAGTGTAGGTTTCCGTAAGTTTTAACTTCTTTTGTATTCTCTTTATTGCATCCACACTTAGCTACTGTATTTGGTTTGTCACCATACTTCACAACTCCTTTTCTCTCCTTATTCTTCCAAGGTTTCTTCCCTTTTGAATTTCCAGCATATGAGCTATTCTTAGGCTGAATACTCAGGTTGCTAAATGCTCTTTCTACATCACCATCCTCAGCATGCTTAATAAGCCTTTTTTTTTTTCAAACCCTTCAGTGTAGCACCAACCTTAGTTTGTCTATTTCACTAAGATTCTTAGTTTCCTCAATCACAAAGACAATATTACTATAAATATAGGTAGGAGTAATAAGCAATTTCTTACCAATTCTGTTACTGGACAGTTCCTCATCATACATCTTTATTTGATTTATCAAGCCAAACAGTCTAGTCAAATAAGCAGATAATGATTCATCACTTTTCATTCTAACATATTCAAAGTCTCATCTAATACTTTGAAGTTTCATTGCTTTAGTGTATTCCAAGTTGCCTTGGCAGTTTCTTGATTTGTAATCCTTGGGAAAATTGAGCATCACGAGCAATCATGTCCTCAACAACGATATGCTCTTCCTCAGTGAGTTCTTCATCTGAATCTAAAGGAAGATCATAACCTTCCTCTACAAATTTCTAGAGATTATGAGACTTAAATACGGTCTTCATTTTGATACACCAGAAGGCATAGTTGACTCTGGTGGAGATCAGAGCTCGAAGCTCAGCTTCAGATCCAGCCATTTCAATCTAAATCGCCTGAGTTCTTCGCTGAGAATCCCAGAAGCAATCCTTCACAGTTCACGCCCCTTGATTCATCCCAAACCAAGATGTGGGGCCATGTTATTGTTTGTAGTTTTTTATTATTGAATCTGAAAATTGGTTTGCAAGAAATCGAAGAAGAGAGGAAAGGGAATGCACTTGTGTTGCAGAGAGAATTCGAAAAAGGAGTTCGTAGCTCCTTGGAGGTATTGTGCTTTATAACCTTATGTCTTCGCTCAAACTGATTATTATCAAGACAAAAGATTGACAGTCATAATTGACCTAGAATTTTCGTGGACAAAAGGTTAGAGGTCCTTTTCTTTTCCAAAAACAATTGCGTCAAACATTTAGGATGTGTTTGTTACACTGAACTATCTTGGACCAGACTAATTTCAGGGATTAAGCTGTATTGGCTTGGCATGAACTAAGTAATACTAGAATTGTGAAACGTTTGGTGCAGTGCCGGACTAGCCCAAACTAAATTATATTTTTTATATGAAAACTTCCACTTTCTTGTCAAGAGATAAGATGCTTCATTCAGAATACCATTCATTTGCTTTACATTAAAGTCTACGTATTTTTCATCATTGTCAGCCACCAATACATTTACAAATTGCTACTACTTAGTGCTTAAACTTGAGTTCCTTCACATGTTTATCCTTTTTATTTTTTTTTTTATTTTTTTTACCATTACCCCTTTTTCACCCATCTACATATTTTCTAACAACTTGAGATAATTTTTTTTTGACAATTAAATACCATTATAGGTACATTCATCATACATTTCCGTATTTTAATTTTTTATGTCCTTATACAATTCCAATAATTAAAATAATAGTTTACGGACGATATTTTTAACTGTTACCAGTAAAGGTAATATAATATTTGCTAACTATTCTTGGTTTATGTACCTCCTTTTGAAATAAATAAATGGGTAATTTAGATTATTAATAGATAATTTAGATTATTAATTATTGATGGTTAACTGAGCCAACTGAGCCAACTGAGCCAACTATCGTTGGTATAAGAAAAAGAATTGTACTAATAGATAATTTAGATTATGTTATAGGCCTATTTGATTGAACGATCTAGAGTTTAGAAAGAGAGGGGGCCGGCTACAATTAGAGAGAAGAGAGAGTGATTTAATTGTGAGGTGTGTTTGATTCACCCCGTTGTGCCTTTATTTATAGTAGTAGGATAGGTAAAAACCTTTCCCTTTAGGAGTACAAGATTTAATAGGTAATCTACTCCTAATAGGAATATAAGATACTTTCCCATATTCTCCAAGATTTACACAATCACATTCCTATTCTAAATATGGATGCAACACTCCCCCTTGAGTGTGTAAATACTAAACAAACCATTGCATCAGATCTTCAGCAAATAAGGTAGAATAGTTGATGAAGTCATCGGCACAACAGGTGATTGCGAGTCTCAAATTTAAGTGAAGTATGCATTTGTAGTAAAACTCACAAAAACCTCGCTATGGTAAAACCCAAGGCATGGGGAAAACTCATAGACTAAGAAGAAAAGTGAGAAGTATGCATAATGTCTAAAACAAATGTCAAACATGATGAAAGTAGTGAACTCAACAGAGTATGATCATCTCAGGATGGGTGCCCAAAAACCTAGTGGGAAAAATGCTCCTAATCATAGGAAAAAGAGTACATTAAGATCATGTGAGTATGCTTCTAGATACTCCCCCTGAGTTAAACATAACTTCTAAATAAGAGAACTACAATCGATTCAACTAAGATAATTTACGTATACCGATTCCTTGGACGAGCTTCTGAAATGTAGACTTGGGCAATGACTTGGTGAAGAGATCGGCCAGGTTGTGCTGGGAACGGATTTGCTTGACTTCAATGTTCTGATGCTGCTGCTGCTGGAGTGAGTAAAAGAACTTCGGCGCTATGTGCTTAGTGTTGTCTCCCTTGATGTATCCCTTCTTCAACTGCTCGATACATGCTGCACTGTCTTTAAAGATCGTCGTCGTAGGAAGGTCAACGACTGATGTAAGACACTAGTGCTTCAAATATGTTCCATAACTTTTCTCAGCCAAAAACACTCACGCAATGCTTCATGCAGGGCGAGAATCTCAACATGGTTAGATGAAGTCGCAACTAGCGTTTGCTTGGTAGACCTCCAAGATATAGCGGTGTCTCCAACGGTAAAAACATAATCCGTTTGAGAACGTGCTCTATGTGGGTCAGACAAATATCCAGCATCTGCGTAACCAACAAGGCGAGAATCAATCCGAGGACCATAGGGGGCGGCAACACTTGGAGATTCGCGGGTATAGAACAAGCCCAAATCCGTTGTACCCTTGAGGTAGCAAAAAAATGTCTTTAACACCATTCTAGTGCCTGCATGTGGGCGCATTGCTGTATCTTGCCAAAAGATTCACACCGAAGGAGATGTCGGGTCTAGTGCACTAAGCCAAGTACAATAAAACCTCAATTGAACTTAGGTAAGAAACTTCGGGTTCCAAAATCTCTTCCTCATCCTCATTTGGACGGAAGGGATCCCGTTTAGCATCTAGAGTCTGAACGACCATTGGTGTACTTGAAGGCTTCGCTTTATCCTCATTAAAATGACGCAACACCTTTTGAGTGTAGTTCGATTGATGTACTAAGATTCCATCCGAACAATGCTCGATTTCCAGGCGGAGACAATATCGAGTTTTCCCAAGATCCTTCATCTCAAATTTCGATTTCAAGTGTGCAGCAATTTCCACAAACTCTGCAGGAGTCCCGATGAGGTTCATGTCATCGACATAAACTGCAACGATTGCAAATCCGGAATGTGACTTCTTTATGAACACGCATGGGCATAATTCGTTGTTCACATAACCCTGACTTGTTAAATATTCACTTAGACGGTTATACCACATCCGCCCGGATTGTTTTAATCTGTAGAGTGACCTCCTCAACCTAATTGAGAGAGTGTTTCGTGGTCTAGAACTATTTGAATCAGTTAATGGAAGTCCTTCTGGAATTTTCATGCATATTTCCGTATCTAGATCCTCATAGAGATACGCGGTTACCACGTCCATAAGCTGCATATTCAGTTTTTCAAAAACTACCAAACTGATTAGGTAGCGGAACGTTATAACGTCCATTACGGGGGAATACGTCTCCTCGTAATCAATCCCAAGACGTTGAGAGGAGCCTTGCGCTATGAGGCATGCTTTGTATCGCACTATTTCATTCTTCTCATTATGCTTCCTCACGAGAACCCATTTGTAGCCAATGGGCTTCACGCGTGGTGGTGTAGGAACAATGGGTCCAAAGACTTTACGTTTCGCGAGCGCATCGAGTTCGACCTGGATTGCTTGTTTCCAATTTGACCAATCAATTCTACATCTGCATTCATTGACGAAACGTGGTTTAATGTCATTGTTAAGCATGATATCAGTAGATACCGAGTACTCGAATGCGTCGTCGATGATCATCTCATTCTTATTCCAAACCTCATCCAATACTGCGTAGTGGACCGAAATCTCGTTTCGTCTGAAGCATCACTGTAATTTGGAATAACCTCATGCGTTGGAACAGATGAGTGAGTGATTGTTGGACTCAAACTAGTGTCACTAGTTGGTGCCATTTTCCTCGTCCGAGGTTGTGAATCCTTTGAACCAAGGGGTATGCCACGCTTCAAGGTCGGAGTAGATGATTGGATAGCCGCTAATGTAGCTTGCCGCGTGGAAGGTACGGCCTCCCCACCTTCGGGGACGGTTCGGCCTTCCCAGGCAGAGTGTTGACGTACACGGGGTACAATTATCCTTGCAGGTGTGTTTGCAGCGGGTGTATGTGATCTTGTCACCTTTGCTAGATCATTAAAATCATCTGGCATGCTTTGAGTAATGCTCTGAAGATCTATAATTTGTCGCACCTCAGTTTCAGGCTGAGTAGTGCGGGGATCTAAATGAGACATAGTGGGAGCATACCACGACAATTCGCGGCATTCTACAAGAACGTTAGCATGCTTATCTCCCCTAACGACGGGAAGATTGTCTCATTAAAGTGACAATCCGCAAAACGTGCGGTAAAAAGATCTCCTATCAAGGGTTCTAAGTAGTGAACAATTGATGGCGAATCATAACTGACACAGATTCCCATTTTTCTCTAAGGACCCATTTTGGTATGTAGTGGCGGCACTATTGCACATAAGTGGCGCACCCAAACACCCGTAAATGCGAGACATCAGGCTCGTATCCAGTGACCAACTGTAACGGTGAATGTGGTTGAGTAGTGGTGGGCCTCAGGCAGACCAATATAGCTGCGTGCAATATTGCATAGCCCTAGGCAGATACCGGCAGTTTGGTTCTCATAACCAAAGTCCGAGCTATCAATTGAATGCGCTTTATGAAAGCTTCTGCCAAGCCGTTTTGGGTGTGAACATGGGGCATAGGATGTTCCATATCAATCCCTACTCACATGCAATAATCGTCAAAAGTCTGTGACGTAATCTCTCCAACGTTATCCAGTCGAATCGACTTAATCGAATAATTAGGGTGGTGAGCCCTTAGCTTAATGATTTGAGCTAGGAGTTTAGCAAATGCGGCGTTGCATGTGGACAATAGGCAAAAATGTGATCATCGTGTCGATGCATCAACCAACACCATAAAGTATCTAATTGGTCCGCAGGTTGGTTGGATAGGTCCACAAATGTCCCATTGAATCCTCTGAAGAAATTTAGGGGGTCGTGAATAATCTTTGTATGTGAGGGTTGAGTATTCAACTTCCCTAAAGAACATGCTTTGCATGGCGGAACTCCGACATAGGGATGTAACTTATGCCTGTGCGAAGATTTGAGGATACAGCGCATCATGTCACGTCCAGGATGTCCCAAACGGTCATGCCAAAGCAACAAAGTATCCTGGAACTGAGTCATAAGGCCAGCCACAATGTGGGCTTCTAGGCCATGAATGGTTGTGATGTACAGCCCATTCGACAGACGTTTCAACTTCTCGTGAATACGTTTCTGGCCATATTCGTACGAAGTAATACAAAGAAATTCAGAACCATGGTCTTCAGTGGTTTCAATATGATATTAATTATCTCAAATATCTCTAAAACTCAGCAACGTTCTTGCGGAACGTGGAGAATAGAGTGCTTCCTTAATGGTCAAGATTGTACCATTAGACAACACAATGCGTGTCTTTCCGTATCCTTCAAACAGGTTGAATAAGCCTGAGAGAGTTGTCAAATCAGCTTTCTTAGGTATTAAGTTAGTAAAATAATGTCGTTCACGCAAGATGGTGTGCATGGTTGCACTATCGCCAGACAACTAACTTCCCCACTAGACATACCTAGAAATAAATTGATTGAATTGGTCACATGTATAAATATAAGTCCATTCATTCAATTAAGCAAATCGAGAAAATAATATCCATTCAAATAACAATCCATAATTCAAAACAAACCAAAACCAAACAAATTATTCCAAATACTTAGAAAAATGGTTCAAAATTAAACCATAAACCTAGAAAATAAGGGGGTAGGGCCGGCCACTCCTAGTGGATTCGGCCACTAGGGGTAAACACCCTAAAAACATGTCTAATTTATTCATCTATAGGCGCTAACGCTTCCTGAAAATCCAATATCTCCATTGATGTAGTCGCATCTTCCGGATGATCCACATGTGCAAAGTTAGACTCATGACGAGAATGATACTTAGTAATAGCCTCAGGAGAAGCTAGGCATACGCGTGACCAATGATCCTTTGATCCACAGCGATAGCACATGTCTAGTTTAGTAAATGCGGGCTGAACGGGAGCTTTGCCTTTGTTCTTGAAGTTTGGGGCTTAGGGGCGAGTGATGGACGTTGCTGGGTCACATTTCGTCGCTTAGGTGCAGCACTATGTTGACCTTGGGCCTGTAGTGGGGCTTGTCGCCCATTGCCACGACCACGACGATTGTTTCGTTGTTTATGGCTGCTAGAATAGGTCGAATGCGCTTCAGGCGCAGCATACGAGCCAGTGGGTTGAGATTGATGATTCTTCATCAAAAGCTGGTTCTGCTCTTCAGCGAGAAGTAAAACAAAGTTCAAATCCAAAAACTTGGTGAATTTATGTGCCCTATATTGTTGCTGCATGACAATATTGGTGGCATATAAGGATGAATAGGTATTCTCCAGGAGATCTGATTCAGTTAGTTCCACTTTACAGAATTTTAATAATGAAAGGATTCTACGAACTTCAGAATTGTATTCATTCACGGACTTAAAGTCCTAGAAGCGAAGATGATGCTAGTTGTGTCTTGTTTCAGGCAAGTAGATGTTTTTCTGGTGATCGAAACGGTCGGCCAGAGCAAGCCAGAGGGTGCATGGGTCATCCTTAGCGAGATACTCAGTCTGCAGTGCATCATGGATGTGTCTTCGAATGAAGATCATTGTAGTAGCCTTCTGAGTTTTGTTAACAGGTTTGTCGGCGATAATTGTCTCGATGGTGGCTCTAATACCCTTTGCAGTTAGATGGAGCTTCACGTCTTGAACCCACTTCAGATAGTTTCTTCCAGAGACTTCTACATCGGAGAAATCGAGCTTGTTCAAGTTCGACATGTCCCTAAGACAGAGGAAAAAAAAACGTGATTAGTCATATGGTAAGCCATAGACATATATCGTAGAAGATACAGGTTCTATAGACATATATTGGTTTAATTTATGCATGAAAACTACAGGTTTCATATGGTATGTTTTGAATGAAAACTTCGGGTTTCAAAGGCACTAAATTTGAAACTACAGGTTCAATTTAGTTTTATGAACATTAGTTCATAAAGAGAGGTTCCAGCAAGAAACATATAATGCAATATACTAATTTAAATATAGTGGATTCGAGAACTCAAGTGTGAGAGCTTCTTTACTACGAAAGTATGTCACAGTTCAAAGTATAAAAATAATTTATTGAATCGCTAATATCCAAAAGTGATCTTCAGGTTAATAATTTTGGATTCATTATTAGATTATTGGATTGCGGGTCACTTTTAATTAATTCAATAAATCGGACCATACGGGGTCGATTGTAGAAGCTAAATAATATTAAAATAATATTATCCGGTAAAAAATATAGCGCCAAAAATAATTTGGGCTCGAGTTGGGTGCCTTAAGTAAAAAGCAAGGCCCAAAAGGCCTTGGGAGTGGGCTGTAGGCCATGGGGAGCGGGAGAAACCCCAGCCGCTGCTGGGTTTCAAGGTTGGGCAGAGAGGAGGCCACGGGGCAAAGCCTAGTAGGAGCTAGCCTTGGGTCACGGAAGCCTAGCCGCATGGGCTGGCTGCAGTTGTTGCGTGAAGTGGGCTGCAGGGACCAAGCCTAGCCATGTGGGCTGTCGTGGAGGACACGGGCCGTGACGCGGGCCAAAGTGCTGGCTATGGGCCTGGGTAACACAAAACCCAACAACCAGAAAAGTTGCAGCGTGCAAGGGGAAAAGCCCAGCCAATTTGGGTTGGTTGAATGGCACGGGCCATTGTGCAAACAGGCGAAGGGCTTCAAGCCCATCAGATTTACCCGAGGCCGAAGCCTAGTTTCTAAGTGCATAGTGATGGTGCGGTTGGTGTGCCGCACCATGTCCAATTCCCTTTTTTTCGAAATCCTCTAGAGTTTAGGAAACCCTAAATATGCTTCTAATTTAATTTTATACTTTGACTCACATATTCCACATAACAATTTAATTGTACGATGCATGAAACAAATATATATATTGACAAATATATAAACATATACAATATATATATTGGAAGGAAAATATAAACATAGAAGGGTTCATGCATCATGGGGAATGTTTTTATGCTTCGTGGACGTTTCAAATATCTTCTTTTATTTTAAGCGTACCTGATTAGTAGAAAACAAATATAAGCCTTTGAATTTGGTAGAAGATAGCCTCCTCCGATGCGTCAATTTCCCAGCTTCTGGCAAGAACGTGCTGATAACGTGTTGTAGGCCTATTTGATTGAACGGTCTAGGGTTTAGAGAGAGAGGGGGCTGGCTACAATTAGAGAGAAGATAATGATTTAATTGTGAGGTGTGTTTGATTCACCCCATTGTGCCTTTATTTATAGTAGTAGGATAGGTAAAAACCTTTCCCTGTAGAATTATACCATTTAATAGATAATCTACTCCTAATAGGAATATACGATATTTTCCCATATTCTCTAGGATTTACACAATCACATGCGACAAATTATTAATTATTGATGGTTACCTCTGGGTATCTATGGGACACACGGCAGCACAGTAGGTAAGGAGTTACGTACACCAAAGTTTAAACCGGGTAGGAAAAATGTTCCCCACACGAAAGCCTTCCCTAGTTCCCTAGTTCCCTTTCCTCACCAAATTCTACATATATAAAATAAATAGGTAAACGGTTACCCGTTTATAACCGCGGTTAATACCCATAACCACCCATTTAAATTTCATGGGTAAACGGTTATGGGTATAACCGTTTATTTATCTAAACGGTTACCCATAACCGTAACCGTGAAGTTTAAATGGGCCTATAGCCGCGGGTATTTTGCCCATCCCTACTTCACATATTCTTCAGTGCCCTTCAACCACTTGTCTACATCTTGAGAGCTTGAATTGCAACAGCGCAGTCTATGGAGTGTCCGGAATATGTAAACCCATGAGAAAAAGAACCGAAGCTTGCTGCTGACATCTGAAACTTCTGGGCTCACAAGAACAATGTATTGGCATTTATGAACCTAAAGTTAAACTAATGCATCAAGTGTAAGATTATTATTGTGGAAACAAACATGAAAACAAATACAATTAACCACTAACCTTGCAATACCATTGCAGCTTAAGAAAATAGAGCTCTTCTACACTCGACACTACTGTATGCAATTAACAAATAATGGGGCTTGTTCTTTTGCGTAATTAGTGTGAATGCAAGACCCCTATTATATATCCTCAGTGTTGGTATTTGATTAGGTTACTTCCCATCATCTAATCCTAATAAAATCATATAAACAAATATCCGTATCAACACAAACCAAAGTTATCATATCAAAATAGTTAACTTAATGAAAACTGAGACTACTTATTGTTGTGTATCAATCCAAATACATTCCCTGATAGCTTTACAAGTATAGTTCATCCCAAACTCTTATGACTTCAATCCCTTAAGCACGTGTAAAACAAGTGATAAGCTCTAATTATGTTTACATTCTCCCACTGACCTAACACATGTTTTACATAAGCCACCATATAAGAAATCATACTTGAGTGGCCACGAGGATAGGAACAACAAAATCCCAGTAGCAAGTTTCTGTCATTGGCTAGCATTCATGAAGAACTAAAGGGAATTATGTCATATAATTCACAAACATGCAAAGTATAAGACTAACCACCTCCTCACTGAAGTTAACAGTTGCATTCTGATGTATATAATTGATAAATGGCATTCCCAATTCACTGACACCACCGATGGCCAATTTTATAGTCAAGAGCCACCAGCTAGCATCTCCGACACCGCCACGAATTAACAATCACGAAGGATTTTCCGTACATATACAACAAGAACTTATCCCAGACCATCAATTTAAACAATAACAACATCTACATTCCTGTGATTCGAGTTTCACCATAACAAAAAAACCAGAAAATCCATAAAGCAGCACATAAATGCATATTATCACAAGCATACAACCAACACCGGGTGTAAAAAGACCCACATATAACAATATCGGTCAGAAATCCATCAATATTTGAAGCAAAAACAACACAATAAACCGAACGGACAAAACCCAATGCAAAAACAAACACATGCAATCAAAATACAGAATACACCAAGTAATGAATCTGTGGAATTTTTCAGGTCGACGAGCCGAGGGCCCACTCCAACAACACCGATACTGTCCCCACTTTATCACCTGCACAATCCTCAGGTGTGGGGTTTTATCACAAAAGGCCTCGATGTTAGTTAGAGTGGGGTAATTCTATTTAAAGTGCTTTCTTTCTTCCCTCTTGGCCGATGTGGGACAATGGGTGTTCCAACACTCCCCCGCACGTGAGACCCCATTTTGTGGGTCACACGTGGAGATCCACACATCAGCAACCACGTGGAGCCAAGTCGGGGCTCACCCATCACGCGGGGCCAAACGGGGACCCACCCAATCACGTGGCATCTTTGGCCTACGTGGAGCCATGTCGGGACTCACCCATCGCGCGGGGCCAAACAGGGACCCACCCAATCACGTGGCAGTACGGGCCCGCCTCCTGGCTCTGATACCATGTGGAATTTTTCAGGTCGACGAGCCGAGGGCCCACTCCAACAACACCGATACTGTCCCCACTTTATCACCTGCACAATCCTCAGGTGTGGGGTTTTATCACAAAAGGCCTCGATGTTAGTTAGAGTGGGGTAATTCTATTTAAAGTGCTTTCTTTCTTCCCTCTTGGCCGATGTGGGACAATGGGTGTTCCAACAAAATCAATGGAAGATCAACTTTATCATTTCCAATTTCCCTGTAATGTATTGAGCAACCTCCGTCAAGCCAGGATGCCCTTCCTATCAACAAATTAGGAAATTGCGAATAAGTACCTCAACCCAAAACAAAACATTGTACCCAATTTCTCCAATAGCAATTACAATGGGGAATTCAAATCAAACCCTAGCGAAAAATCCCAAATTTTTTCTTTCAATTTGGACAAAAAAGGGAGAAAATGCAGTGAGGGCAATGAAAAGTGAGCTCACCTGGCGGTCGTCGATCTCTTGGGCCAAGACTCGAACGTGCTCGACGGCTCTGGCTTCCGGGAAGCAATTGAGAGGGACGCCGATCTCGACCGGCTTGATGAATGGAGGGAGATAGAGAAGCATATAAATAGGGCAAGGAAGAGAGAAGCAGATGAAGCAGATAGATAGAGCAAGGAAGATAAGCGGACGAAGAGAAGCAGATGAAGTGAAGCAGCAAAGGTCTTAGCAGTCCGATGCTTTTCGATGGGACTCGCTAAGACCATCTAGTGACGTCTTTTGTCGAGGCGAGTCCTGGCTAGTCCCATTATGGTTGTTCCTTTGGAATTCTGCCTTGGATAGCTCCTGTGGGTTGTGCTACTTTGTGTCTCTGCTTGTTGATCTGCTTTCTTACTTGTGTATATTTTCTTGTTTTTCATAGGTGAATGCTGGTGTTGTAGGGGCTAGAGTAGATATTGAAGCCCCCAGTTGCATTTTTCTCGAGCTTACAGAGGATGATGAGATGGGTAGCGATGTCCAGCAAACAGAAGTCGTACCACCTCTAGAGTTTATTTCCCCCAATGAGCATGTTTCAGTGGAAGAGTGGGCATCATGGCATGAGGCCCTCAAGAAAATCAAGCATAGTATTGCCAATGAAGCTGTGGCTAAGTTCGATTGAGGAGCTGATTCATTCCGACGAGGCTTTGTCTTTCCGATTCAACTTTTTAGGGGAGTAAAGGTTCGCTCTGGACTAGTTAAGGCATTGGGCATATTCTTTGAACGTGCCAGTGATGTAGATCTGAGCTTGATAGGTTTATATTCCTTCATGCGTAGAATGATCTTTGAAGAGCTTGGGATCCTGCTTTATGGCATGGAGCACACTTCCCCATTGGAACTCACTGAGCACAAGTTGCTATGTTAGTGCGATATGATAAGCGATGTAGCTACCTTGGGCGTGCCTGTGGGTTTTCTAGTCGAGAGACTGGGAATGCTACGTGATATTATGTTTGGACTTCAGCTTAAAAAGGAGAAAGGTGTCCTGGATCAATTCATTAAAGTCAACAAGCTGAAGCATGCTCTCGAACTGCAACATAATGAACTAGAGGCTGAGAAGCTCAAGTTGAAGAAGTTGGACCGTAGGAGCTCTAAGGAAATAACAGCTTGCCCTCAACACGAAGCGGATCAATTGCATGCAGGCACCTCTAGCAATTCTTCTAAAAGGTAGTGTTCTGGGCTTAACTCCTCACCTTCTTACCGTTGCGTGCATTGCATGACTGTTTGTAATTTTCTGACTCTCGGCTTCTTTTTTCTTGGCAAAGCATGAACCTTGAGATGCTTGAAGTAGCAAGCCATGAAGAGAGTTATTTTCCTCACTCCACCTTTATTTCAGTTTTAATTTCCTCTTAGACAGCTAGCTTTATTGCTTTTCAAACAATGGCCATGGGCCGCTTTGCTTTGTATTTTGCGTATTTGCTTTTGATTTCTTCCTTTGGCTTTAGATGCTGATGTTGATTTTATTATAATGTTTGTGATGTCTTGAATCTTGTAATGACATTGGCTTTCTCCTACTTCGAGTGCATGAGAATTTGCTAGATGAAATTATGTTTAGGCTTTCAAACACAAGCTTGAGCTTTTGCTTGCCTTCTTGAGAGAAATAGCAGATCCTACCGCTTGGCACTTTCCCAGTAAGTTTCCCTGAGGAAAGATGGAAAAGATGTTGTAGCTTCCATATGGAAGTAGAGCAAGTCAGGAAAGCTTGGCTTGCTCAGCATTGATTTTGCATTTATAGACTTTGGCATGTTGCGTGAGTATTTCTTTGAAAAAGCTTTAGTTGTTTGACTCAATGGTTTTGCATGGTGTGTTGGCTTAGCATGTTTGCATGAGCATTGAACCATTGAGCAATTGGCTTATCATTGATTTTGCATTGATAGGTTTTGTCATGTTGCATAAGTATAGCTTTGAAAAAGCTTTATTTGCTTGACTCAATGGTTTTGCATGGCGTGTTGGCTTGGCATGTTGCATAAGCATTGAACCATTGAGTAGCTTGCATGGCATTGATAAACTTGGTGTGGGCTTTTATTATAGCCTTGGCATGATTACTGCTATAGATTGTTTAAAAGAAATCCTTTTAGTTACCCTTGCCAATGTAAAAAGGTGAATGTACCAAAGATTTTGACAAAATGCTCCTTCATTTCATTAAAATTTAGGGTACATCAATTGTTGCATGGCTTTACAAGGCCTCATAGAGTAAGCAAAATGAACATTGCATAAAATGAGCTTGTTCTTGAAAAATAAGTATGAGCAATCTAGCAGTAATACGGCTTTAGCCACTTTGCATTGACAGCTTTCGTTAGTATACCTTCCTTGACCGAAGTCAAGTAGTAGTAACCGCTTCGAAAAGCTTCCTTGATCATAAAAGGTCCTTCCCAGTATGGGGCGAACTTCGAAGATCTGGTGATTTGCCTCATTACGTGCTCGGTTGTTATGAGGACGAGATCTTCTTCCTTGAAGTTGTGTGGCTTGACTGTGTGGTTGTAGGCTTTGGCAACTTGTTGGTGGTATAGGGTTACTTTCCTAGCTGTTTCTGCCCTTTTTTCCTCAAGTAACTCAAGGTTTTTCCACCTCCAGTCTGTGCTGCAGCATCCTATTCCACGTCGTTGAATGTTGAAACTCTTGTGTTGCGCATCATCATTTCCACAAAGGAAATAGCTTCGGACCCATATACCAAGGAGTAAGGAGAAAAACCTATAGCGTTCCTTGGAGATATGCGATAAGCTTATAGGATGTCTGGAAGATGAGTGCTCCAGCCCCAAGTGTAATTGTGTACCATCAAGTGTGGTATTTACTTATTTATTCACAAAAGGTGTGCCATTGTCGCTCATTCTTTTGTAAAGTATCCCAAATCGGCAAACGATGCATTCCCTGATAAAATTGGATACTGTTGCTCATGTTGCTTTCTTGAGAGGGATTGCTTCTACCCATTAAGTGGATACTAGGATCCATATATGGCCTTCAGAAGCTGTATTGATTGTTCCTATCAAATCAAGCCCCCAAGTATGGAATGGCCATCTATTGCGCATGTTTTGCAGTAACGTTGGAGGCTTGTGGATTAAGTTTCCATGAACTTGGCATGCATGGCATCGCTTGACCATGTTGTGCACATCTTCCCTCATGGTTGGCCAATAGTATCCTAGGCTCATAAAATGATTGTGCAGTTTTTCCTTCCCATCGATGAAGAAGGTCAGGTATGAAGACCTCCCGTCATCAATGATGGAAACTGCAAATGCCTCTTTAGAGAAAAGCATTCCGCTGCATTTTGGACATTCAACTTGGATGCATGTGGCTAGTTTTTTCATCTCTAGCCAGTAATACCTTTATCTTTATAGTCGGCAGAAGAGACTCTCAACTTGGTCGACTCTGCATGTGGTTTCATGGATCTCGTGCAATTGCCTTTATGCTTCTTTTGGTCCGAAGCATCGGGTTAGCACTCCTTCGAGCAGACGCTTGTAGAGTGTCCTAGTAACATTGATGTACTCCTTAAGGTATTTGGTGCTAAGCTCTACGCTTGGCTTGGAAAGTTCACTTTTGACAGTTTCCATCCAGTCGTCATCTTCTAACAGTTTCCCTCTAGTCGTCATCTTCTGACGCTTTCTCCGGGAAGGTTGCATCAATGGCTGCTAATCAAAGCAATGTTGGGTTATTCTTTGACGAAGGTAAGCTTAGGGCATCCGCATATCTGTTGGTTATGCCAGGAATATGTTCCAATACCACTTGCTTGAAGCTTGTCTTGAGTTTCTCAACCATAGTGCGGTATGGTGCCAAAGTTGTTTCCTTCACTGGGAAGCTTCCTTGGACCTGGCTCAAGACTAAATTTAAGTCCCCTTATGCACTCATTTCCCTGGCTCTAAAAAGGCCCATGAGGAAAGCTTCGTACTCAGCTACGTGCTTTGTGCATAGAAAACTGAGCTTGAAGGATAGGGTAGTAGCTTGGCCCTCTGGATTGACAAGTACAACGTCAACTCCTCATTCTGTGGCTGTAAAGAACCATTGAAATGAATGACACATAACTCTTTTTCCACAACAGTGGTAGATATCCTTGGAAATAATGGCCTCTTCTTTTTCGTGAAACAATGCTAGTATGTCT
The DNA here is from genome assembly GCA_036320875.1 of Cotoneaster glaucophyllus. Taxonomy (NCBI): domain Eukaryota; kingdom Viridiplantae; phylum Streptophyta; class Magnoliopsida; order Rosales; family Rosaceae; genus Cotoneaster; species Cotoneaster glaucophyllus. The sequence goes on along the minus strand of CM070072.1, from coordinate 5,797,287 downwards.
AGCATAGCTTGGCCTTTGATAGCCTTAGGCGTCACACTTATAATATCGAATTTGAAAAGTTAGAGCAACCAACAAGCCAAACGACCAGATATATAGGTCTAGCGAGCAAATACTTTACTGGGTCAGACTTTACCATAAGGTGCAGCTTGTGGGCTAGGAAATAGTGGTGCAGTCACTGTGATGCATAGACGAGAGCTAGGCAAAGGCGTTTCGTCTTCTCATAGCGGGTTTCGACGCCTCTTAGTTATCTGCTAACATAGTAGATTAGTGCTTCTTCCTCGGATGGAATGTCCAGGGCAAGCAGAACTCTTACGCATTGCTTGTTGCGGCCAGGTAGAGCTTAAGCGGAATGCCTGAGACTGGTGCCTTCGTGGTAAGAAGGTTGGTGACTAGTTGCTGAACTCGTTGATAGGCTTCTGTGCATTCCTTGGTCCACATTCCTTCCATTTCCTAAGCAATGGGGTGAAGGCTCCTGTTGCTGCTGCTAATCTTAGGATGAAGCATTGAATGTATGACAGCTTCCCCATCAAGCTTTTCAACTCCTTTGCGTTTGTCGGTGGAATGAAGGCTCCTATGACGCGCACTTTGTCTGGATCTACATCAATGTTGCGCTAATGCACTAGGAAGCCTACAAACTTGCCTGAGGAAACACCGAATGTGCATTTCTTGGGGTTCACTTTCAACCCATATACTTGGCATCTTCTCAACACTTCTCAGTGCTCTTCCCTTATTCTTGGATCTAACGACGAGGTCGTCCATATAGTCCTCTACTTCATTCCCCATTATGTCGTGAAAGACTACTGTCATTACTCACTAATAGGTGGCATCGGCGTTTTTGAGTCCAAATGGCATAATTGTGTAGTATAAATTTTCAAATGGTGTGGAAAGCTGTCTTCTCAGCATCTTTGGCAAACATTTTGATTTGTTTGTACCCGCTGAAGCCATCCATGAACGACATCAGGCCTTGCCCTGAGGTTGAATCGATCATGATGTCCATGTTGGGTAGTGGAAACTCGTTATTCGGGTATGTTGCATTAAGATCTCGATAGTCGATGCATATCCAGATTTGGACAGTGTTCTTCTTCTTTTATTTCCGAATGGAAATTCCTTATTTTCTTATGACAGGCTTGATCCCAAGCTGTGTAGTTAGCGTGTGGCACACTAAATTCAGATAAAGGCCTGACATCTCTTCATATCTTCAGGCAAAGACGTCTTTGAACTTATTCAACAGGCTGACTAGTTCTTTCTTTTCCTTAACAGTTAAGTAAACTCTAATAGAAATTATTTTTTACATAGAGGGATCATCACTTAGGTTTGCCTCTTCAAGCTTTTTCGTCACTGCAGTGGATCCATCTTGCATGCATTTTGGCGCAGGCATGATTTTCTGCAAGGATTCTTCCCCGATACCAAGTGCAAACATGTCTTTAGTTCCTTGGGAACTTCACTTGCCTGGTGTGCAGCGCCTTCATACTCAGGGCTTTCCCACACAATGTGATCAGGCCCCCTATCCCGTCATAAGCGGTAGACGACGCGACTTTTGGGAAACACGGCCCTGGAGCATTGAGGTTGAGTGTAGGCCAGGACATTGGCCTCTGGTTATATGCATTTTCCTTTTCTCACAATGGCTAGGAATTCTTGCTTATTGAGATCTCGAAATTTTTCCCAAAGGGATAAAGGTATCCTTGAGGCTTGTACATCCCACTTCGGGCACTTGAGAAATCGTTGCAGAACTCGGCATCGAAATAGTGAACCTCGTCTAGGTTGAATGACATCTGCTTTCCTGGGATGCGAATAGGCCTTAGATCAATCATTCCCTTGATGCACTGGTGATAGGTGGAGGCCAAGAGTCTGTGCTTGTTTATCCATGGCCTTTCAAGCAAAGCATGGTAAGCCACATTGATGTCAATCACATAAAACTTAGTAAATAACCTGATAGAGCCAATCTTCAAGTTGATCTCAATGTATCCAATAGTTTCCTCACTGATGTTTCCAAATTATTGATAGAGATAAGATCTTATCATCTTTGACGTTGGGACGCCTGTTGCAGTGAGCATTGCCAAGGGTATAATGTTGACGGAGAAACTAGTGTCAACCAAAGCTCACCTGATGAATACGTCATTGATTTGTCATTCCAGGTATAGTGGCCTTCGGTGGTCAGGGAAAGCCACTTCTAAGTCTTTGTCAATGAAGATGATGGCATTATTGTTCTCAAGGAAAGCCCTATGCGGTTAAGCAGCATAGTATTGAGGGCCATGGTCCTTGGAGACATGTTTGAGAGCTTCAGTAGCAGCAGTCCTTGCTTCTAGTCCATATTCAAGCTGGTCGAAGAGGAATTTGAACTTCTTGTTTTCCTGGAAGACCTGCACTGCAGTGGGCTCTTGCCTTGAGGAAAGATAACGCTCAACTGCATCGACTTCCATGTTAGGAAAGCTGTACAAAGTTACAGCCATCATTTCCTGGTTAAATAGTTGCTCTTCCGATGTTCTCTTGTTGTATTCTTGTGGCATATTGATAGTGAAGGCTTCGTCATTTAGGCTTAGGGCAAAATTTATGAGATTTGCATCCATGTCTCCCCATCCCTCAGCTTGAAGCCATGAAGTATCATAGCTCTGCGACTTGGAGTATTTTCACCAATAAGCCTTCTCCATGTTCCTAGAAGATTCCCAGATAACTTCAGGTGGCTTGGGGTCGTTGATCCACGGGTGATAGCCAACATCATCTCCAGAGCATATGATAATTGTTGCTACCTTTTTCCCTCGGCGCTTCAGCAGAGGGTCAGTGTCTATGGCTTGCGTCTTGCATGGAAGCTCTAGTGTCCCTTCACGGATTTTTGCATGGAGAATTTTCCACAAAGTTTGGCATACAATAGAGGGATATCCCACATATTGATGGTAGTGTTAGTACCTGGGATCTCTTTTATCTTCCCTGGAAGGGGTTTTGTACGGCAGGGGCAAGTTGATGGCCCAATCTGCGAGCTAGTGAATGATAGGTTTTCGTATCACTATCTCTTTCCTTCCTTTTTTATGGGTTGTAGTCGGATCTGTAATCCATGGCTAGGGTATGATGAGCTTCATTTTTATTAGTTTTCCAAGATCTCCCCGTAGAAGGCTTGACTGACAAGCTAGTCTTTCTCACTGCCTCTAAAAGCCTCTAGAACTAGCTGATACCAATGTTCTCCAAGTACACCTGTAGTCAGCTACAATATTGCTTAAGCAGATCTCCACGAAAGCTTCTTCGTCCTTCTCATCATAGCAGGAAAGGGCAAGGCCTAAAAAACGTTTGACAAAAGTCACCAGATCTTCCCCGTACTTTTGTCGCATGTTGTTGAGCTGAAGCGTTGTGACCATTTTTTCATGCAGGAAGTACTTTTTACAGAGCTTCCATGCTAGCTTTTTTCAGGTTTGGATGTAACCTAGTGCGAGGGTGGTGTACCAAGTATAAGCACGATCCGTTAGGTTTTTTGAGAACTCCTTGAGACAGAGGTTGCAGTCGTCGGCATGAGGATCCAAAGTGTTAATGAAACGGCTTATATGTTCCTTAGGGCTAGCCTTCCTCCTGTCAAAGAGAACAAGGTTGGGAGTCTCGTATCCCTTAGGATATGGCATATGGAGCACGTTAGTTGGGTATGGTGGCTCGGGAACATATTTCTAATCCTCCGAACTCCTATGCATATCTTTTTCGAGCATGGCTATGACGCATTCCTTAGTGACAAAGGATGACGGCTTCTTAGGACCTTTACCAGTAACAGTAGCTTACTCCTCCTAAGAAGTCTTTTCCCTAGGCATGCAGTCCTTGTCACTGGCTTTCTCCCTCATGGCAGTGATAACTCTATGCTTTAGACCACTATGTTCACCAATAAACATGACAATAGGCAGGTCTGGTCGATGAAAGGTAACTACCTTCTCATAGCAATCTAGTTTGGCACAATTATAGTGTAACCAATCCATGCCTAAGATAATGTCAAAATCAACAATATCCAAAGGAACAAGATTAGCTAGCATGACCACATCTTTAATAAGGATAAGACATCCTTAATACTCTCAGCTAACATAACATATTTCACCCCTAGGCATCGAGAATTCCAACTCGTAACCGAGGGAAGTGGGGTGTGGTTGAGTCATTTGGGCAAACTCATGGGAAATAACTGAATGTGTAGCACCAGAATCAATTTAAACTTTAGCAAAATGGACTAGAACATTCAACATACCCATAATTAAGTCCGGATTAGCCTGAGCATCATGTAAGGTGATGTTGTTGACTCTTCCCTAGGCCTGTTGCCTGCCTCCAAGCCTCTATTGGCTTCAGTTTGATTACCTCGACCCTGGTGGGGTGGATTTGCCTGCCTCTACGAGGTGGCATGGTTTTGACATAAGAAAACAAGAGTTAAACATACTATAAAGTACAAAACTTTCTAAAACTAGGCTCTAATACCAAGCTGACACACCCCGACCTAGGAAGGTCGAAGCATGCTGGCCATCACCGTGAGGTGACGTATGTGGATGCAAATTTCTTCCTCCTTCTTCTTGGACAAAATTGCACCTACAAAACAAATAACACCTTAGGTCAAGGCCAAGAGCCTCACCCGCCAAAGATTAATCGGGGGGCTTTGGTCGAAGAACCTCTGATGCCAAAGTTAGAAAATTGGAGAATTTAGAGAATTTAGCAAGAAAATTGGAAGTGTCTTTTGGAGAGAATGAAAGGGCTTTTATAGGGGGTGTGGCCGGCCTCCTTGGGTGAGGGAGAACCAGCCACTTGGCTCTTTTTGTGGGCTAGGTTCTTGATTTGTGTTCAATTGGGAATAATTGAATAATTAACTAATTAATTAGCCAATTAATAGAATAATTGCCTAATTGATTAGCTAATTAATATAATAAAAAGGGAAAGATTTGGGACTTACCTTTGTGGAAAGGATTTGATGAGGATGGATGAAATAGGTTTTGAATTGTTACTTATTTTGGGCACTTTTGACTTGGTTGAGGGATGATTGCCCGCTGCTCGTGCGTAGGAATCCCGATATGCCTCAAGGGTTTTTTTTGTCCTTTTTTTATCCCAAGATCCACGTGTCACCTTGTGATTATTTTTGGCCCACACCTGTTGGGCTGCTCGTAGGAAAGGGCAGCCTGTTTAGAGATCTTCTTGCTGCTCGTGCGTAGGAATCCCGATATGCCTCAAGGGTTTTTTTTGTCCTTTTTTTATCCCAAGATCCACGTGTCACCTTGTGATTATTTTTGGCCCACACCTGTTGGGCTGCTCGTAGGAAAGGGCAGCCTGTTTAGAGATCTTCTTGCTTTAGGAAACTTAGAACTGCTTCCTATTTCGATGTAGATTCCCTCTTTAATAAGAAATTAGATCCTGCTAGGAAAGGAAAATAAATTTCTCTCAAAGCCTATTTAAGTCCACCTTAAGTGGGTTATTAAATCAACTTTGGAGAATGATTTATTCAACCCTACAAGAAAGAGCTTAGGGGATATTTGTTCCCCTCCTCTAGCAATCTTCTATATCTTGCCCGTGCAAAGGACCATCTTTTGTTGCTTTCTTCGTCTTCTCTGCGTCGCATCGAAGTAAGAAAAATTTAATTTTCCTTGTTTTATTCTTGGATAGTGCTGTCGCGTGGCAGCCGTTGGAGTGGTGCGGCACGTTGACAGGCAGGGCCCAAGAGTCGGCTCGACATAGGCCAATGAGGTGTTATGGCAAAAGCCACTGCTTGGGCTACTTGGCTTGGCTAGAGCCAAGAGAAGCTTGCGCTGCTGGGGCGGCCGCGGATTGAGGCGCTGGGGTGCAGTGCTAGGCAAGCCACATTACTCATATCCTTTGGGCTCTTGGACCTGACGGGGGCCAGGCCGGCGATTGAGAGAATTGAGGAGGTCGCATGCCTCATGAGCCGCTGGAATGCTAGGCATGTAGGCCTCTTGCCTGCTAATCTGAGAGAAAAATGAAGGAAAAGCCAATATGGGTTGACCTCGCCTGCTGAGTACCGTGAATGGCGTTGGCTGCTTAGTTCTCTTCACAGAGAGAAAGGTGGGCTACTCACAAGAAAGAAGGTAAAGATGATCCAGGCAGATGCATTGGCTTGTATGAACGCTGTCGTGGAGCCTATTATGAATTAAGGTGGAAAAAGAGATCTTCCCCGCCTGCTCAAGAGATGCTGGTTGAGAAAAACTAAAAACTTCCTTCGCTGCTTGTGAGGGTCTGCCTGCTACCGAGAGGCCTCTGATTGACATGAATTCTTCCAATGGGAAGAAAAATTCGGCTGTTAGATCTAAGCATGTGGCGCTTGTCATGTCGAGAATGGCTACTAGGATTACTGATAAGATTGCTCAGTGTAAAGGTCGTGTCATGCCCCTAGTGCTGAAGTCTGTACCAAGATGTCCGTTGGGAGCTAAGTCTGGTTCACCTTTAGAGAGGCTTACTATTATGAAGAGCGATAAGGAAGACTCTGCTGCTAAAGTGGCGTTAAGGCCTACTCCATCTACTGCAGAGACTGATTCGCCTGCTGGGAAGGAGGAGACTGCTAGCGTAGGTAGTTGTGAGAAATCCACTAAGCTTGTTTCTGGGGAGGCTGCTAAGATCTGTGTGTTTTTGAAACCAGATCTACTTGAAGACATGGACAATTGTGCTAAGTTTGTTGATGGCGTTAGAAAGGTTGTTTGCCCAAGTTCCTTTGCGAAGCATACGACCCAATATAGAAGGATTGCTCTGCTTGCTATGATGCGGATATACGAAGGCTGCCAAGGAGGTGGCGAAGACTATGCAGCTGAAGCTTATTCCTCGACCGAGAAGATCAAGAGGTTGGATTCTGAGCTCGTTTCTTTGAAGGGGTCTAATATTTATGCCCCTACTTCTCTGCAGCTCGAGATCGCTCTCCAAAAGATTGTTGACTTGAAGACGAGGCTTGACACAATCCAAGTTAAGTATGAAAGTGCAGAGAAAGAGATTGGATGTTACATACCTCAGATTCAAGATCTTAAGTTTGCAGCTTCTGAGCTTCGTTTCGCTGCTTATGTAGAGGATGAAGAGTTGATTGCTGCTTATAATCAAGTTATCCACTTTAAGAGAGTCGTCAATAGGCTTGAACCCTAAGTGTTGGAACTTCAAGGTGTACTGAAGATCAACGAAAGTCTGAAGAATGGAGTGGATGAGCTGCACCACATCCGTGTTGGTCTGCTCGAGGAGAATGAGCAGCTGAAGGGTGAGAAAGATGGGCACGAGGTTTCGAGACCTTATCTATTTCTCCGGAAGACATGCTTGCTTATACTTTTGAGGCTTCCATTGGTGAATTAGTTGGAAAAGCTGGTGCCTAGGCTGAGATAGGCATGCTAAAAGCTGGATGATGTCGCTGCTAAAAGCGTCGCGGCTGCTGAAGGTGTGGCGACCAAGTAATTGTGGGATGTCCAAGCATGCTATAACTTTTAGACTTTATAGACCAGTGGTAGGCATGCTACTTTTCTATAAGCAGACATGCCCATGTAGCCTATGCAGCGGTAGGTGTTGGTGTATAACTTTGCAAAGTTGTTAGCCATAGGGTTGGCAGCCGGATGTCTTACTTACAGAAGAAAACAAGTTCGCGTAACCACTAGGCTGTTAACCTTGGCTTTCTCCAATTTCGTAGGTTGCGTAGCTAGTATCACAACACTTTAGGACTTGGTGTAGGTTGTTTCGCGCTTGCCAGAGGTGAAACTTATCGACTACGTAGCATTTTGGCAGTGGATAAAGCTTCGTATATGCATGCTAGCTTGTTTAACCTTTCACAAGAATGTGTGATTGTATAAGTCTAGCGCGGCTTTACTGCTCGAAGGGCAACCATAGGCAGTCTTCTGAAAATCGTAGGCTACCTTAGTGCACTCGGTAGCAGCTTTAGGTTTCCAAGGGCGTACTGCGTAATGTGCCCCTTTCGTCTCTAGGGCTCGGTTCCCCGCGGATTAGGCCTAGAGACCCAAAATCCTTTAATTAGCTAAGCCTTGAAAAAGACCATTGTGGCTACTTCTAGGAATTCCGGCGCAAGTGATTGTGCATCTAGTTATACTAGGGCAGCCAGGCTCATCCACGTTTGGATATTCGAAGAGTTTATCCTCCTGTTTTGGAGAGCAGGCCCATGTGGGTGTCGGGGAATTAGATTACCCTCTCGCACTGGAGAGCATGGTTTGTCCCTCGGGGAGTGCAATTCCTGTGGTGAGTCCCTAAGAAGAGCGCGATCTTCTTTTAAAGTGCAGGATGATCAGTTGTTGTAAACATGCAGCCGAGCCAAGTTGTGATTACTTCTTAATTTTTCATTGAAAAATGAGTGAAACAAATGAGAACTTAGCTGTAAGGTAGGAACTGCACATCAACTGGATAGTCCTTGACTTATTATGTGGTGCCTGTCGAGCTGCTTAAGTCTACGAGCTTTAATGTAGCGGGAGATCACACATGGTACTTCCTTAGATTATGGGCGTTCCACTGCTTTTCGATCTTTTTGTCGTTTTGTGGTGGCGAGGGTGTAATTACTCTTCCCATCTACTCTGCCGATCTTGTACAGACCTTTACAGATGAGATCCATCTTTTGGAGCCTTCTATGTGGGTAGTGATGAAGGTTTTTCTCAGGGCTAGATCTTCAGGTTGGAATTGCCGAATCTGGGCCCTTTTGTTGTAATTGGAGAGGAGCTGCTGCTGGTAGGCTGTGATGCGGGTGATGGTCTGCTCTCGCTTCTCCTCTGCCAAATCTAAACTTGTGGCCATCTTCTTATTGTTCTGCTCAATGCTTGGCACGATAATGTTGGGATGAATGATTGCTTCCTAACCAAATGCCAAAGGGAAAGGAGTATCACCGGTTGCTCGTCTTTTGGTGGTGCGATATGCCCATAGACATTCGGGGAGTTCGTCTGGCCATTTTCCCTTCTTGTCAGTGAGGGATTTCTTGAGGCAGTCGAGGATCATCTTGTTGGATGCTTCGACCTGCCCATTGCCTTGAGGATATCTCGGCATGGACATGTGCTGCTTGATGCCTATTTTTTTTGGAAGAACTTTGCTAAATCTTTGCTCACGAATTGCGGGCCGTTGTCAATGACGATGGACTGAGGGATGCTAAATTGGCAAATGATGTTCCTCCATATGAAGTGCTCTATGTCCGTCTGAGTCGTGGTTGTCATAGGCTCTACTTCTACCCATTTTGTGAAGTAATCGGTTTCCACGATCATCATGTCTCTGCCCCTAGTAGCAGGTGGCATAGGTCCTACCAGGTTGATTGCCCACTGTACGAATGGACAAGGACTCGTATGCGGGTGTAGCTCGCTGGCAGGCAGTGCTGGTATTAGCTTGTAGCATTGGCAGTGGTCACACTTTTGTACTAACTCCTTAGCATCTTGGTGCATGGTAGGCCAGTAGTACCCTGCGTTGAGAACCTTCAGTGCTAAGGATCGTCCTCCGTAATAATTTCCACAAACTCCTTCGTGGATTGAGCTTAGAACCTTCAGGAGGATCTAGGCAGAGGAGATGTGGTATGATGTAGGATCTTCGGATGAGAATGTCGTTTCACATGTAGTAGCGTGCTGCCTTTATTTAGAGCTTTCTAAACTCTAACCTTTCTGTGGGGAGTGTGCCGTCGACCAGGTAGTCTATAATAGAACTTTGCCAGTTGGGAGTTATACTAACCTGTGACACTTCGGCTGCTGGCTCCGCTTCTATGCTTGGCTTGTCTAGATACTCCATCGGAATAGAACGTTTGTGTTGGTGGTCGAGGGCGGACCCTAAGCCGGCTAGCGCATCTACATAGGTGTTGTCTGCCCGTAGAACTTGAGTGAGAGTGAGTCTGAAATGCCTCAAGTTTCTTGCGTACCTTCTCTAGGTATTATGCCATCCTTGGATGTTTTTCCTCAGTAGTCTGGTTGGTGATTAGCTGGGAATCAGAATGAATTGCAAGCTTCTTCACCGCCAAGTCTTTTGCCATTCGGAGGCCTGCTAGTAGGGTCTCGTACTCTGCTTCGTTGTTGGATGCTTTGAAGCCTAGAGTGATCACCTGCTCGAGCATTGAGTCATCTGGGGTGACAAGGACCATGCCTGCTTCTGAGCCTTTATAGTTGGATGCCCCGTCGACATGCAAACGCCAGAAATCTCCATTGAGGGAGCAGGTACGGCTAAGGTGTGCTCGGCTACCTCCGGGGTGTCGTTGGGTCGCTTTGTTGCATTGCCTAGGCTAGGCGTGAAGGCACGGAGCTAGGGCCATGTTACATGTAGCAGGAGATGCTCAACTGCCAGTATTGGGCCACTCTAGAGCTGAATTATGGAGCAAGGGTCGGCTAGGGCCGTTTGATGCGCAGCAGGAAATGGTGCTCAACTGCTGGTACATGTTGCTCTTATGTAGAATATTTTGGGGCGACGAGGACAAAACTTGCTTCCGATTGTGTCTTTCCAATGTTCGTCTGCCCTTGGCGCACCTTTTGGGCTAAGTTGTTGCGTTCGTCAGAAAACATTGCATCTGCCAGTGTCTGCACCTTTATCGTCGCGTGTTTGGATTGAGCGGAATAGTGCGTTATGAGGATGACTGCCTGCGTATGAAGGTAAAACTTGAGCTTCCGGGTTGCAACAATTATCACCAAAGTTAGCTTTTGAATTTCTGGTATCATCGAGGAGAGCTTTTGAACTGTGGAATACAGGTAGTCGGGCCCCCAGCGCTTCTCGTATGATGGTAGAGCTTATTGCTGATTCAGATACCGTCAAACATGCGAATAGGTCATCCGTTGCTTCTGGTTTGGATAGTACTGAGGTGATGTCAGGTTCTTTTTCAAGTCCTTACATCTTGATCAGTGAGCCTTGTCCCAAAGCGTATGCTTATTTGTCAGAGCAAAAAACTCTGCGAAAGTTAGATCTTTTTTCATGATCGATTTTTCGAACAACGGGTGGTCTGCTGGAAGTCTTTTTTGGAAGGCTGCTCTGCCTGCTCGATCTTGTTCGTGAAGGGTGACCTACTTACGTTGGTCACGTCCTATCGTAGTGCCTCATCAGTGACCTCGTTGCGTATGGAAATTACGTAATCACTCGGTCAAGAATTTCTCTACTTCTTCCTGAATTTGCCTTTGTTAGGGTAGCGAAGCTCTCGGCTGCTTCCAGTCGTGACCTATTGGCCTAGGCTGCTCTTCTACGTGCTTGGCTCGTCTATGCCTCGGCTGCGGTGCATGTGGTTCATTTTTAACAGGCGAAGGAATTCTTTGCAGGCTGCTGGTTGAGCTTGAGCCGGATTGAGTGACTGCTTCTCTGTGTCCGTCGTGCTACATACTCCGATGTGAAGTGGATGATGCTCATTGGGAGCCTAGCCGTGAATGAACGCTTTGCCTGGAAGGCTGCTTATATTGATTATCGGAGTATGTCCCCAACCATGAGTGTATGCTAATCCATGGGCCTAGTCGAGAGTATACGCTATCTCGAGGGTCTAATCGGGAATGTATGCTGCTCGAACGCTCGGTTCGTGGTTGGTTGAGTAGCTGTTTGCCAGGACGCTGCTGGAGAGGTTCCTCGTCAGCCCTTGTCCTTCTTCGGGACACCTCGTCTGTGGCATGTTGGATCTCGGTGCGTTGCAAGAGCTGATTCATCAAGGTCGTCTGTTGTGCAAGGGCGCTCGTCAACTCTATGACTTGTCGGGACAAGCGTTGTTCGCCATTTGGATTGGAAAAGCTTGGAAGGAATGTGCCTCCTTGAGCAGTAGAAGGGTGGTAGACTCCGGGCGCGAGATTTGAGTTGGGAAATGTCAAATCCGCGAAGAAATGTGGTGAAAAATCCCCCGGCTCGATGGTAGGTCCGGATAGTTGAGATAATCTTGGGCCGACTTGGGCTGCTTGGGAAACCACGGGAGCAGGATGGGCCACGAGAGTAGGCTGGGCCACAGGAGTGGGCTGGGCCACAGGAGCAAGTTGGGCTGCAAGAGTAACTGGGCCGCGGGAGCAGGCTGGGCCACGGGAGTGGGCTAGTCGGCTTGTCGCTCACATATGTGCGAGGCTTAGGCTCGGCTTGACAACGCATTGGGCTCGCGTTGGATTTGGACGGCACGAGCTGGTTTTCCTTAGGCTTCGAGTGACATGGCTTGGGTCATGGCTTGTGCAAGTTTGGATGGCCGCTCCACTTATTGTCACATTTAGCCTCGTGGATCTACGCGGTCTCATCTCTTGAATATTGGAATTTTCAATTTGTTGAATTTTCTAAATTTCTAGCCATTGTACTTCTCTTTTACATTTTATCAAAGAATTTTTGCAAATAAAAAATTCTAATAATAAGAATGTACGAAAAATCTACAAATGGACAAGAAAATAAAAAACCTTGGATGCGAGAGTCTTCTACGAGTGTGGGACTCAACTCTCAATGAGAGCACCAATTTGTGGATACAAATTTCTTCCTCCTTCTTCTTGGACAAAATTGCACCTACAAAACAAATAACACCTTAGGTCAAGGCCAAGAGCCTCACGCGCCCACGATGAATAGGGGATTTTGGCCGAAGAACCTCTGATGCCAAAGTTAGAATTTTGAGGGGAAAATAGAGAATTTAGCACGAGAATTGGAAGTGTCTTTTGGAGAGAATGAGAGAGATTTTATAGGGGTGTGGCCAGCCTCCTTGGGTGAGGGAGGACCAACCACTTGGCTCCTTTTGTGGGCTAGGTTCTTGATTTGTGTTCAATTGGGAATAATTGAATAATTAACTAATTAATTAGCCAATTAATAGAATAGTTGCCTAATTAATTAGCTAATTAATATAATTAAAAGGGAAAGATTTGGGAGTTACCTTGTGGAGAGGATTTGATGAGGATGGATGAAATAGGTTTTGAATTGTTACCTATTTTGGGCACTTTTAACTTGGTTGAGGGATGATTGCCCGCTCCTCGCAGTTAGGAATCCCGATATGCCTCAAGGGTATGTTTGTCCTTTTTTATCCCAAGATCCGTGTGTCACTTTGTGATTATTTTAGGCTCCACAACGTAACCATAAGGGTAAGTGAAATGAAAAAGTGAACAAATTTAAAACTAATTAGAACTAATTATACTAAACAATGAAAGAGTGCGAAATAGTGGGAATAACCCACAACAATTATTCAGAGCTTAAAAAGACAGTACGACTACCAAAGAGTAGTCAAAGCAGCTAAAGTACACTTATTACACAACAGTGATAAGTTCGTACGTCTAAACCGAAGATAATGTCAGAACTGCTAAAGGTTCCTCGAGTGCCACGAAGAAATCAGCTATCTAGGTCCTGGAGGGGCGAAAAACAAAGTTGAGTTGGTCAGCAAAACAATGCTTGTAAGAAAATTTTATTTTCGAATATACTAACCCCTCGTCGTAAAGCAAGTATAGTTTCCTTAAAACATACTACGTAGGTATGTAAACAATAATACAACGACATTATAACTAGAAAATATGCCAAGTCCTTATATATCAATGCCACGGTAATAAAATCATGTGATAAACAAGTATAACTAAGTGCTCATCCATCTAAGCTAACACACGAGTTCAAACAGATAATCTTTGACCCGAACAGGACTGGGTGTAATCAATACGGTCTAGTACTACGATCACGTGAAGGCTGGTGCAAAAGCACAGTCACATACAAGTTGGATTGCCTAATGCAATCTGCCCGACAGAACTGGCACCTAACTTGGATCTAAGGCAAGTGAATGGTGCGAATGTGAACATACACGTGAAAGACTGGCCCTGGCCCTGGGGCGAGTACTAACACCCGGGTGCAGCAGATGAGCATGTACAAATATGTATGAATGTCATGACAGTAATATCTCAACCATATAACAACATTTATCACAATTTATATCACAATAAGAATACTTGGCAATATAAACGTAAAAGTGAAGTAACTACGCATTTAGGGAAACTATAAATATGTATAGGTATAAAATAAACTGCCCACTCACAAGTACGTCGTACTGTCATAGCGCCCGAGTCTAGCCTGGCCTCGTACGCCCTCGGGATACGTTTTCCCTATATGTGAAATAACTATAATAGAATTAATTAAAGCACATATACGGAAACTTAAATAAAACCCCCATAGTTTGCTCAAACCTAGGGTTTAAATACATAAAATGGATCTAATCGACATCACGAACCTACACAAATTTTCAGAATAATTTTTGGACCCCGCACACATCCTCACATACCAGCCAAGGCACGACCATACGTGCCCCCACTCGCAGGCGAACCCCTAACGTCCGTCAGGAATATTCCGTCAGTTTGACGAAATATTCCATTAAACATATAATAGAAGTTAACGTCGTTACCTGACGCCGTTAAAATATTCCGTCACCTTCTCCGGCGAGCCTTGCGGTCGCCGCCGTCTGAAACTCAAACTTCGCTAGATTTCTAGAAAAATTTCAAACTTGCATAACTTCTTCATCTTTCAACCATTTTTGACCTACTTTATATGGATTTGAAGCTCATGAAGAGCAGAATCACGTTATACCTGTTTGGATTCCAAAAAGTGGACGGAGGTTGTCGGAAAACACCTTGAAAGCTCCGGCCAAAAGTGAACTCCTCAAAAATCAATTGTTTCGACGTTGTTTCTTCACCAAAACTTCACTAAGGACATCAGGGAGTTGAATAGAAGCCCTTAAAGTTCCTAAAAGCTTGTAACTCAGTCACAAACACATTGAACTCAAAACACTGAATTCAGACCTCACGAGTTCGACGTTGAAAACTCGTCTATTCCGGGTTTTAAAGGTATGATTGTGCTCGTGGAGGTGAGATGAGCACAAATAAGTAGTTTTTAGGTTCGATCTGTAAGCTTTGAGGTCCGTTTATGGTGGTTGCAGAGGGAAAGAGTATACGGGAGAGAGAAAAGAGAGAGATAGTGAGATTTTTTTTTTCTTTTCTGATTTCTGATTTGTGATTAGGTGCTAGAGTGTAGGGACAGATGGGATTGGTGGATGACATAAAGGGGAGCACGGGACGGGTTTAAAGGGTAGATAGGGATAGGATTTTAGATTTTGTACAGAAAAGAGAATCGAAATCTATCCGAAATAGTGTTTTTACACTGGTAGAAATTCTCATACACTTTTAACAACGTGTACAATTTAAATTCCATAGCTAGGAATAAAATTAAAGCATTTTAACCACGTCCACGTCACTTGCCTCTAAGGGCAAAAATAGTCATTTCACATAGTCGAGAAGAAATTACATAGAAAATTAGGGACGGCTCGTCACATATTTTATCCTTATATGCTTCATTGTATTTCTTAACATATTTGGATAGAGTTAGATCCCGCAAGCGCATAGGCAAAAACCGTTCGTGAAATAAAGTTATAACGAAGGAGATATAAACGGGCAAAGCTAAGGGCAAAATGGTCATTTGACCATTAATTTGCAAGGATCCAAATTTGTTGGAGCAGTGATCTGGGTGCCAGGTGTGTGGCTAGGATGGAAAGATGAAAGGAGACAGGCAGGAAAGGAAGGAAATGAGAGAAAGGGAGAACCGGAAGACCCGGTTCCTTCCCTTTGACCCGCGACCCAACCCGACGGTATTCATGATTTACAACGCCTTTCACGGTGGTTTTTTGGCGAATTGAAGCACTCACCACCTGGAATCGACCTAGTATCCTTTCCTCTGCCATTTTCATCCAAACCCCGAGTCAATTTGGCCACCACTTCATGAAGAACCGCACCGGTGGGTGCAATGGTCCCTCGCCAACGATCCATCATTTCTGAAGTGTTCCCCTTTCACCACCACCACCAAAAGGCTCCGTTTTATCCTAAGAACAAACCTCAAACCAGTTTGGGGGCGGCGGAGCAACGGGTTAGAAGAATCGAACCTCACCCAATTTCAGGATTTCAACGAATCGAGGGCCATTTCATGTATTTCCAGGCCGAACTGGACTTTGGCCCATGTATGAAAATTGTAATTGTAAACTTGGATGGATCAATGTTAAAATGCAATATTCAGGATTGATATGTGATTCAATCCTGGTTCTTCACAACAAAAATCAAAAGACAACAAACTGAGAAAATAAACGAAGACAGAGTATTTGTACGAAATCTCGCATGAGGAAAAAACCTTCCACACAGGAGAGAAAAACCTCAGGCACACAACCAATTTCACTAAAAAACTTAAGGACTTATACAAGACTCAATTGATACTTTTTTACACCACAAAAGAAGCTTGATCAAATACTTTTGTCTTGTGGAACACGCCCTCTTCACCTTCTCTTAGATGAACACCGATTCATGCAAGTTGATGATCTTCCTCACAAGCAAAGCTTACACAAAGTTTCATGATGAATGAATGATGTGTTATGCTCTCAGACTAACACCTAGATAAATCTAAGAACCTAACAGCCTTTTGTCTCACCTCCTTGACCTTATAAAACAATCTCACGATTTTCATTAGAGTGCAAAAGGTATCGTTTAAAACTCCCAGCACAACCCTTTATATACTAGGTTAACTCTTTTACCTAATAAACAAAGAGATTGGCCTTATTTAAACTTCTTCCTTATTTAAGATTATATGCAGATTTGTATAGACTTCTAGAATCCCACACCAAATCAATCTGTAATAGGGAAAACAAATCCTATATGAATGCAAATGATTCTTACCATAAAAGAACTTTGCCGTGTAACATTAGTCAATCACGCTCATTTAATGCAAGCTCCAACCTTTGCATGTTACAATTAATCCTAAGACTAGTAATAACCAACTTACAGACTCTTTACATTTGCTAGGAAATAACCAACTTAATTACACTTTCAATCCCCCCTTTGACATTTCCTAGACAAAATTCCCAATGAATAAAAATAACAACTGTTCCAGAGGACTTCATTTATCTGCACAAGCACAAACTACCGGTGAAGCACACAAGATCTATTTGCAGAAGATGGTAGAAGATTGATAGAGCATATTCTCCCCCTGAATATAACAAACATAAAACATATTACTACTCCCCCTTTTTGTCAAGGGAAATCCAAATGCAACAGAGATCAAATGCAGGGGATCAGTAATCACATAGCTAAGGTATGCCATGCCAATAAATGCTAGTTCAAATTGCCAGTAAGGAGATAAAGAGAGAGATATGCATGAGATAAATAGAAATAAAATAGAATGCCAATCCCAAAGTGCAGTACTAGTTCCTCCTAGGCATATTATACAGGATAGTCCATTTAGTTTAACTAAAACCACATGAGATAAGATGAAAATTAAAAACTAGAAAACCAATGAAAAAGTATGGGAATTTTAAACAGTTTGTGTGAGGTAGTGTAAGTACTGGTTTGGTACTGAGATGCTTTTATAAAAAGTGGGTATAAAAAAAAAGCTGAGCTCAAAAATATGTTTGGTAAACACTTAAAAACAGCTTATTTTCACAGTTTTGGGTGAAAAAAAACTGAAAACGTGAAGCAACGAAAATGAGCTTATTCTCACAGCATAGTAGAACAATTTTTTTTCAAAGTACAGCAATACCAAACCAGAATGTCTCAAGAGTATGGGATTACGGAATCATAGTCAACACCCCTTACGAACCAAAAAAGCCCATACAAACCAACTGTTTTGTCCAAACTCTGGGCTTTGAAAATTTCTATTGAAGCAATGAAACGAGAGTACCAAACTAATAATTTACACAGATGCTATCAGTTGTCACAACGTTTAGACGTTTGCATATCCTCATTGTGTGCCTTGCATCGTTTATTTGAGACAAATTATTGCTAGTGGTTGTCACAACGGTGAGACGTTTACATATCTTTGTTGTGTGCCTTGCAACAACGAACTTTCTACCGCATGCCTTAAAGACCATTTGAATATTATTGTAATTGCAGTACATGCACTTTTTTTTTTCTTTTGAGCAAAGTGCTTATAGTCAACCCGAGTGGGAAAAAACAAAACTAGCGTAAGTACCCCACTAATTAGAAATGTATGACAGATCATGAATTCGTATCCCCCACAAACACTTGAGATAGTGAGAAACTTAGACACGAAAAGAAAAAACAAAACAGGAAACAACAATATCAGGTTCTCGATATTGGATATGACTGTAAAAGACATGTGTTGTACACATGGTATTAGATAGGATTGTAAATGTCATGTGTTGTGCACATGTGTTTGGTAGCTTACTTTCTAAGTCATTGTATTAGAAAGGTTTAAAAGGGCTTTTCCTTCAATGTAATGTTGCGATGATGAAAACATAATTGCAGAGAGAGAGAAATAGAAATCCTTTGAGATTCATCTTCTTCGCAAGATTTGTGAATTGATTTCTGTTTCTTCAATGTGTTAAGATGGTATCAAGAGCTAGTCGCGCTGGCTTGGTGCTCTTGGTTTTCGTTTTCTGTCGTTCCGATTGTTGCTAGGGTGATATCTCTCTTCTAAATCTCTAGTTAGTTGCTGAAGTTGGAATTTTTTTGGGAATTTTTAAGGCCGATGCCATCCAAGAATATTGTGTGAAGAATTTGTTGATGAATTACCGCAAGGTCGATGCCAAAGGTGTTGAATGTTTTCTTGTAACTGTGTTGTGAATTTGAAGGCCGATGCCGATTATGTTGCTGAATTAGTTAATTCTTGAAAGTTCTTGATTTTCTAAGGCCGATGTCATATTTGAGTTTCTTGCTTTCTTGATAATTTCTAAAGAATATGTCAATTGACGTTGGGTTTTCTTGAAATTTGTCATCTGGGTTTTTGCTTGCCGACATAAGACTGTCAATATTGTGCATCTGTTTCTCTTGCTGGGTATTCAAGATTGTTGTTGCTTATAAACATGTCGAATTCGGTAAAAATTGAAAGCTTACTGGGTATGCTTACTATTAAGCTCACTGATGAGAATTTCATAAAGTGGAATTTCCAGTTTATGTCTGTTTTACGTGGATATGATTTGTTTGATCATTTCACTGGTGAATCGGTATGTCCTCCCAAATTTGTTCTTACTCCTGAGATGTGTGTTACAACAGAGATTAGTGCTGCCTATAAGGCATGGATTAAAACTGATATGGCCTTGTTGAGTCTTTTAATTGCAACTTTGAGTGATGATGCTATAGAACATGTTGTTGGATGCAAAACTTCAAGATAAGCCTGGACAGCTTTGCAAGATCGTTATCTATCTGTTTCTAATGCAAGTATAAATCACTTGAAGGCTGAGCTTCACACTTTACAAAAAGGAGGGGATACTATTGATAAGTATTTGTTACGGTTGAAAGGAATTAAGGATCAGTTGCAGGCTG
This sequence comes from Cotoneaster glaucophyllus, assembly GCA_036320875.1. Taxonomy (NCBI): domain Eukaryota; kingdom Viridiplantae; phylum Streptophyta; class Magnoliopsida; order Rosales; family Rosaceae; genus Cotoneaster; species Cotoneaster glaucophyllus. The sequence continues at coordinate 5,778,133 of CM070072.1, read as the reverse complement.
CAGGGGAAAAGGTCTCTGATAATGATCTTATCATTGCTGCTCTCAGTGGTTTACCTCCTGATTATGATACGATTCGTACTGTCATTTTAGCTAGAGATACACCAATTACCTTGAAAGAGTTTCGAGCACAGTTGATTGGTGCTGAGAAGACTATTGAGTCCATGGTACATTCTTTGGTCCAGAGCATGGCTGCTATGTATGTCAATAAAAATTCTTCAACTGGTACTTCTGATACTACTGGATCCTCTCCATTTTCAAGCAACTCTGGCTCCTCTTCTCAAGGATCATCTATTTTTGGTAATGGTTCTACTAACACTGGTTCTTCACATAATAATGGTGGTTATCCCAGTTATCAGTCTAATGGTTTTTCATCCAATGCTAATGGTAATAATGGAGGGAGATTTTATCATACTAACAATTTTCGACCAAGGGGTAAAGGTGGCTATAAACCTCGGTTCAATAATTCCAGGTCTGGTACTCCTTGGCAATCTTGGTCTGGGAATACTTCTAACAGATATGAGCAGATTCTAGAGTGTCAGATTTGTTCTCGAAAGGGTCATATTGTTGTTACCTGTCTCTATAGAAATGATACTAGAAATGGTCAGGTTATTCAAGAGTGTCAACTTGTGGAAAAAGGGGACATATTGCACTCAATTGCAGGCATAGAGCAAACTATGCTTATCAAGGAAATCAGCCACCTCCTTCTTTGACAGCTAACTATGCTTATCAAGGATTTACTCCTCAACATGAAGTACCTATGTACTCTTCTGTACCTCAGGTTCCATCTCCAGTGTCATTTACTCAATTCCCTCCGAGTGCACCTTAAGTTCCTCCTTCTAATTTGTCCTCTATGAATGCACAACGTTCTACTGAAGTTTTAAATGGTGACTCATGGATCATTGACACAGGTGCTTCTCATCACATGAGCCCTGATGTTAATGTTCTCACTCGGGCCACTCCATATGAAGGAAATGAGAAGATAATTGTTGGTAATGGTGAAGGTTTGGAAGTCAAACACATTGGTAGTACTACTTTGCATACTAAGTCTTATGTTTTACATCTTCAAAATGTTTTACATGTGCCAATGCTTACTGTCAATCTTTTATCAATTAAACAACTTTGCAAGGATAATCATAGCTGGTTCATTTGTGATGATGTTCAGTTCTTTATGCAGGACAAGGCAACAGGGGCAATCCTCCACCACGGAAAGAGTAGCAAAGAAGAGTTGTTTAGCATTCCAGTACATGTGTTTCCTACATTGTTCAATTCAGGTGCTGTTTCTTCTGCTTTTTTGGGACATACTGTGAAAAAGTCTTGTGGCATCAACGTTTGGGCCATCCATCAAATGAGATACTTGATGCGATGCTTAAAGATTCTGATATAGTTTGTAGTCCAGATGAACATGTTCAAGTTTGTTCACATTGTATCTGTGGAAGGATGAGTAGATTACCTTTTTCAGACAGGATTGATAGGATCAATATCCCATTTTATAAGATACATAGTGATGTTTGGGGACCTTCTCCGGTTCTCTCTATTGGAGGTTATCGATACTATGTTTCTTTCCTAGATGAAGCTACTAGGTTTGTATGGATTTTTCCTCTAATCAATAAATCAGATGTTTTTGGTGCTTTTGTTAAATTTTGTGCATATGTTGAAAATCAATTTAATGCCAAAATCAAGGTGTTTCAATCTGATGGTGGTGGGGAGTTTTTGAATACTTCATTTAAGGACTATTTGGAGAAGAATGGAATATTGCATTATGTTTCTTGTCCATACACTCCTCAGCAAAATGGCATGGCTGAGAGAAAGCATCGCCATTTGCTTGAAACAACTATTACTCTTCTGTCATTTGCTGAATTGCCACACAAGTTCTGGTATTATGCAGTTGCTCATGTTGCATTTTTTATTAATAGAATGTCTTGTAGAGTTTTACAAATGACTTCTCCATTCGAAAAATTGTATGGCAAGAAACCTATGCTGTCTACTTTAAAAGTCTTTGGTTCAGCTATATATCCTTATCTTCGACCTTATAATGTTAACAAATTGCAATCTCGATCTGTCCAATGTATTTTTCTGGGATATTCACATGGATATAAAGGTTCTCTGTGCTATAATCTTTTGACAGAAAAGATTCTCATTTCTCGACATGTTTTGCATGATGAGAGTTTTTTTCCTTATGTGGATATGGTTAGTTCTTCGAGTTCAGTTCCATCATCTTCTTTTGTTCTTATTAGACCTGTGGTGGTGCACTTACCAGATTCTACAGAAAACTCTGAGGTGTCTACTAATACTACTGCTTCTGCCAGTTTGTCTCCAAGTTATATAGCTCATCAACACCAGTCTGCATCTATTCCTAGTACCAGTACATCTTCACCTGCTTGTCATACTTCAGACTTCAGAACAAATGCTACTCTTTCTGGCCCCAATTCCCTATTGCCTGTCCTCCAACCAAGCTCAGTTATAAGTTCAGCTTCTTCACAAGGCATTCAAACTCGGCTGAGAACATGCACTATTACTCGAAAAGATTATTCTGCTCTCACTGCTTCATTTCCTAATGTTCACTCACTAAATCTTGAAGATGATGCTCATTTTTTAGGGGGTTTTACGTTCCTTGCTAATATTAAAGATGTTTCTGAACCATCAAATTTTAAACAAGCTTCACAAATTCCCCAATGGTAGTTGGCAATGCAAGAGGAGTTTGATGCTCTTCAATCTCAAGGTACTTGGATTCTAGTCCCTAATTCTGGAGATAAGAATGTTATAGGGAGTAAATGGGTGTACAAACTTAAGAGAAACAGTGATGGCGCTATTTCTAGATTTAAGGCCCGGTTGGTAGCACAGGGGTTTAACCAATAACAAGGCCTTGATTATACAGAGACTTTTAGTCCTGTGGCTCGACACACTACGGTCAGATTAATTTTAGCATTAGCTGTCACATACAAATGGGATCTTAGACAATTAGATGTTAAAAATGCATTTTTACATGGGGAATTACAAGAAGAGGTCTATATAAACAACCTCAGGGGTTTGTTGATTCTAAGTTCCCTACACATGTTTGTAAACTTGTGAAATCATTGTATGGTCTAAAATAAGCTCCTCGAGCTTGGAATGACAAGTTCACTGGTTATCTTCAAGCTATTGGTTTTCAAGCTTCTCTATCGGATTCCAATTTATTTGTGAAGACAGATGGTAGTGATGTTATCATTTTACTTCTATTTGTTGATGACATCATAAACACAGGATCAAATTTTGAGTCGGTGCAATCTGTGATCACTAACTTAGTGAGGTATTTGATTTGAAGGATATGGGAAAGTTAGCTTATTTTCTTGGTCTTCAGATTACTTACAAGTCTAATGGAGATTTGTTTATTAACCAAGGGAAATATGCTAAAGATCTTATTCATAAGGCAGGTATGGATGACTGTAAAAGTTGTTCAACACCTTGTAAACCCCATAATCAGGTTCTAACCAGTGATGGTTCCTTGTTGTCTGATCCTACATTGTATCGAAGCTTGGTAGGAGGTTTACAGTATCTCACGTTTACTCATCCAGATATTGCTTTTGCGGTTAATACAGCGTGCCAATACATGGGTGCTCCAACTGATGTCCATTTTGCCATGGTTAAAAGAATCTTGCGATATTTGCAAGGTACAGTTTACTATAGATTGGCATACATTTCTGGTGGATCTTTACATTTGAATGCCTATAGTGATTCCGATTGGTCGGCTGATTTAAACAATAAGCGTTCTATCACTGGTTATGTGGTCTTTTTGGGGGACAATCCAATATCTTGGCAATCAAAGAAGCAGTCCTCGGTTTCTAGGAGTTCAACAGAGGCTGAATATCGTGCATTGGCTCATACAACTGCAAATATTGCTTGGATCAGGTTACTTCTTAAAGATTTACATGTGTTTCTGCATTCCTCTCCAGTCCTTTACTGTGACAATCAATCTGCGATTGCTCTCAGCTTGAATCATGTCCAGCATTCTAGGATCAAACACTTAGAAACTGACTTTCATTTTGTTCGTGAAAGGGTGCAAAAAGGAGATCAGTCAGTTTAGTATTTGTGTACTAAAGATCAAATCGCAGATGTACTCACAAAGGGCCTGCACGGACCTGATTTCCTAAGGCATTGTTTCAATCTTAAGTTGGGATACCCCACTTAAGATTGAGGGGGGTATTAGATATGACTGTAAAAGACATGTGATGTGCACATGGTATTAGATAGGATTGTAAATATCATGTGTTGTGCACATGTGTTTGGTAGCTTACTTTCTAATTCATTGTATTAGAAAGGTTTAAAAGGGCTTTTCCTTCTATGTAATGTTGCGATGATGAAAACATAATTGCAGAGAGAGAGAAATGGAAATCCTTTGAGATTCATCTTCTTCGCAAGATCTGTGAATTGATTTCTGTTTCTTCAACATGTTAAGACTCGATAGTCCAAATACCACCTTATATCCAAATACCACATATGTAGACGAAAGACATTCATTACTAGCATTTTGAAAACTACACAATCAGGCAATGGAGCACACACCAATGGATTGTCTGAGATGTTCATATTGATTATTATCCAGTGGTTTTGTGAAGATATCAACAAGTTGTTTATCAGTGGGAATGTATTCCAATGCAAGAAGACCATCTTCCACAAGATTACGAATAAAGTAATGCCTTATATCAATGTGTTTAGTGTGAGAGTGCTCAACAAGATTCTTTGAGATATTAATTGCACTTTGGTTATCGCAAAAAATGATCAACTTACCTTGCCCTATGCCCAAGGTTCTAAAAGACGCTAGGCGCTAGTCGGGCGACGAGCTGGGGCCTAGCGCCTAGGCGGCTAGGCGGGACTAGGCGGGCGCCTAGGCGGATTTAAGTAAATCTATTATATTTTGTGTAAATAAATGTCTATTTATACTTAAAATATATATAATTTCATTATAAACTACAAAATAGAATGACATATATATTAGGAGGTATTGGAACATAATGAAAACATGGAGAACATGCATATAATGTGTATTCATTTAAGTATTCAACAAGTCTCTTACAATTTATTGGAAAAAATAAAATGCAAAATGAAAGTTATCTATTTTCTATCTAAGTGAGTCGCAACCTAGGCGGGTCTGGGCGAGCTAGGCGGGTGCCTAAGCGGTCTAGGCGGGCGCCTCAACAGGTGTAAGAGCCCTTTCTTAATTTTCAAACGCCTAGGCATTAATCGGGGCGGTAGCCAACCGCCTAGCGCCTAGGCGGGGGCCTAGGCGGCGCTAGGCGGGGATTTTTAGAACAATGCCTATACCATAGTCACACAACATCTGCTTCATCCATAACAGTTGTGTGCAGCAGCTTCCAGCAGATATGTATTCAGCCTCGACGCTGCAGAGTGAGACACACTTTTGTTTCTTACTACAGCCTCCTGAAGTGCTCTTTCTATCATCTATATTACCAGCCCAATCTGCATCCGAAAATCTTGCAATTTTCACATTTGTGTCAAATGAATAATGAATTCCAAAGTGTAAAGTGCCACTTACATATCGTATTATTCTTTGAACAATAGTCAAATGTGATTGTTTAGGACATGATTGAAATCTTGCACAAGGAAAAAACCCTCCACACAGGAAAGAAAAGCCTCAGGGCACAAAACCAATTTCACTAGAAAACTTAAGGACTTATACAAGACTTAATTGATGCTTTCTTACACCACAAAAGAAGCTTGATCAAATACTCTTGCCTTGTAGAACACACCCTCTTCACCTTCTCTTGGATGAACACTATTCATGCAAGTTGATGATCTTCTTCACAAGTAAAGCTTACACAGAGGTCCATGATGAATGAATGATGTGTTATGCTCTCAGACTATCACCTAGATAAATCTAAGAACCTAACAGCCTTTTGTCTCTCCTCATTGACCTTATAAAACAATCTCACGATTTTGATGAGAGTGCAAAAGGTGTCGTGTAAAACTTCCAGCACAACCCTTTATATACTAGATTTACTCTTTTACCTAATAAACAAAGAGATTAGCCTTATTTAAATCTCTTCCTCATTCAAGACTGTATGCAGATTTGTATAGACTTCTAGAATCCCACACCAAATCAATCTTTAATAGGAAAAACATATCCTATATGAATGCAAATGATTCTTACCAGAAAAGAACTTTGCCGTGCAACATTAGTCAATCATGCTCCTCATTTAACGCAAGCTTCAATCTTTGTATGTTACAATTAATCCTAAGACTAGGAATAACCAATTACTGGCTCTTTACATTTTCTAGGAAATAGCCAACTTAATTGCACTTTCAAAAAATGTTTCCCTCATTGGGCTTTACATGTCTGTAAAATTTGGTAATTTTTGGAGTTGGTCGGAATTCGTGGTTTCTGTTCGCCATGCGGCGGCGCATGGCCAGTGGGCCGGCAGTGCCTTTTTAAGTTAATTTCGATGTTCTGAAATTATATTTGATATTCGTTTGATGTGATTCAATTGTTTGAGTTTAATATCGTAAATGATCGCCATTTGAATATTTTAGAAAAACGGTTTATTTGACGGTGAACTACGAATGGCTTGATCCCGTTTGAGGCTACGTAGGCAGTGTAACAAGAAGGTTAGATCCAGCCATAAAATTACCGAATTAAATTTATTATGGTTTATAGAGTATTAGTTAACCATGAAACTGTTTTTGGCCTACCATTGGATTTTGCTTCCAAAAAATTTTTCTATAATTTTGGGTCGTTACAGTTTGCTTCTTCTCGAAACGCAGCTTTCCCGGGGGGGCCTTCCACAGGTGCTAATTTTGGTAACGCACTTCATGGCTTTTGCGCGTTGGCTGTCTGTGCAAGCTGGGAAGGGAAGTCAGTAATAAATGCCTGACTTGCTGGGCTTAACATGCATTTAATGCAAGAATCTAGTTCAGTTCTAACTAAGGGAGTTGGCTTGCTAGGGAAAGGGATAAACTAGGCTAGTTCTCTCTTAATGATATCTGCGTGAAATGCAAAGGGTATGGGCTTGGATGTTTGGGTCCCAAGCAACCCAAAGTATTCTATGACCCCGATTCCACGTAGGTCCGATAACCTTCCGTAATCATCCACACCACAATTCACTTGACAAGCCCCGAATACGTTAGGCTTAGCATAGATAGTGACTAAGGAAACATGGCATGATGAATAGGCATGAGTATGGCGTGAATGTCCGGCTTAATCATTGTGGCATGTCATGTTGGTAAATATATTCATCGTCGATCCCGAGCCTTGGCATTTGTTTGGGCTTGAATGTAGGCTTTGCATGACAATTGGGCCTTGAGACTTGATTGGATTGGTGTTGGACATTTTTGGATCTCAACAATAACCAACCAAACTCGAAACAGTGTTGTTACTCCAAATAGAAGGTGCTTTTAGATCGCCTGACTTTACGGCTTCAGTGTTGTTAATCCAAATTGAAGATACCGTTAGTTGCCAACACTTTCCAAGACTCCTAATCACATCACATCACATCATCTCATCATCTCATCATCTCATCATCTCATCATCTCAATTAAACTAAGATTATCTCCCTCCTCTTTTCATTCCCTTTCATCTTCATCTCTCACATTCTCTATTTTGTCTTTCTTTTTCTATAAAAAAATTAATATAAGATGTTGATATGGCTTAACTGTGGCCGTTCAAATAGGAAAGAAAGGAAGGGAAAAGAAAAAAAAAATAAAAAAATCCTACTCCATATCAGTTTTTTCCAAACCGTCCAAGTCTTCAAGTGGACTTCAAATTATCATCCTCACCATCCAAAAACCCATAAACACTTTTCAAAATAAACCGGATCGACGGATAAGTCATTCAAAACGTTAGAATGATTAGGATAAGCCATGATTAAATCCATGCAAAGCCACTCGGTCCGTTGAAGACCACGGGAAATAGGACTCCAATTGAACTCAATTTCTCCATGCTCGTAAAATATTGGAAACTTTAACGAAAAGTTCCCAGTGCTGTTCATTTTAACGAAAAACAACATTTTTACACTAAAAAATCAATCATAGTACTATTTACTTTACCCTTTATTTTGTCTTATCGTTAAAACTCAAAGTTTTCAAGTCATTTTCATTAGTTTTCTTTAAAATATTTCCACCAGATAATTACTAAAAAAATTCAATAGTGATATCTAAGAAAATATTAAAACTCAATAGCATCAATTAAACAGGCAGATGATGCAAAGTCCGGTACACACAATTTATTTTTGATAAATTTTGTTTTTCATAGAGAAGCACAAAAAGAGAATGCCTCGTCCGCCCAAAAAGCAGACGAATGATGGGTGATGCATCAACTATGACATGCGGCTTAAGAGATCTAAGTGGGATGCGCATTTAGGGATGGGCAAATACCAATTGGTTATGGGTAACCGCGGTTACCCGCCCGTTTAAATTAAACGGTTACGGTTATGGGTAACCGTTTAGATAAATAAACGGTTATGGGTATAACCGTTTACCCGCGAAATTTAAATGGGCAGTTATGGGTATTAACCGCGGTTATAAACGGGTAACCGTTTACCCATTTATTTTATATATGTAAAATTAACACAAATCATATTCCCTATCGGACAAAACTTAGATCAATGCTATTGACTATAGTGCATGATTTCATGGTCCATTATATATATATATATATATATATATATATATATATATATATATATATATATATATATGTTAATACTTTACATTCCGAGTTAAATAACCAAATAATATTGTCTTTTAACAGTTTTCGTAACCCAAGAATACCTAGCCAATTTTATATCACCTTCATTGTTAATAGTTAAAAATATTGTCCGTAAACTATTATTTCAATTATTGGAATGGTATAAGAACTTAAAAAATTAAAATGCGGAAATGTATGATGAATGTACCTATAACTGTGTTTAATTGTTAGAAAAATAAATTATGACAAATTTTTCTTTTTTAATTTTCAAGTTGTTAAAAAAACACGTAGACGGGTGAAAAATGAGTAAATGGTAAAAAAAGAAAGGATAAACGGGTTAAAAAATGATAAATGGGTAAACGGTTACGGTTAAATGGTTACACGATTATGGGTATGGTTAACCGTTTATAAACGGTTATGGGTATGAGTATAACCGTTTAGGCAATTACCCAACGGGTAAACGGTTATGCGGGTATGAAAATAAACGGTTATAGATAAATAACCGCGGTTACCCGCCCGCCATAACCGTTGCCCATCCCTATGCGCATTATATGCTTGTGCATGACCTGTGGTCATTACTGCAAAACAAATGTCCTATGAAGTGGTCGTCCTAAAAAAAAAAGTATCAAAGGAAATGAAAAAGCCTTTGTTGAATGACCTATCAGTAAGTGTCAATTAGTAATTTAAAAATTAATTTTAATATGAAATCTATTATAATTATTAATATCTTAATAGTTTGTGCATCACAGTTTGATTTTATTATTGATGATACACTAACCTGAAGAATTACATTGACGACATATTCTAGAGGCGGTATGACACATCTCAATCCGGAATGTCCACCTTGACTCCGAATCGAGCTATGTTGGCCGACATCATGAGGGTGACGAAGCCATAAAGTGTAATGATGTGGAAATGTACGTAAATTTAAACCTAAAAGTGCCTAAATGTAAGAGTGCGCTTGCGAGCAAGAATGAACCTATTTCACACGTGATGTCAGAGCATAAGTAAAGTATAGTGAAATTAGAATAAGAACTATACCATCGGAAGTAGTCTCCAGTATCAACTTTTGCCAAAAATACTCGTCGACACGAACACTGCCACTAAATCCTCGAGGGGCGAAAAATATGGGTAAGTAGGCCTAGAAATAAAGCTTTGTAAAAACCTTTTCGAAAATATAATAACCTCACACCGTAAAACAAATAAGTTTCCAGAATATACATACTACATATAATATGAAAATACTTACCACAGCCAGCAGTATCACAAGAATGCAATACGTCACAAACTTTCGTAAATAAACACATGACATCCATAATCACATAATCTCACATAAGCAAACATATCATATCGAGTGCTTATCTACATATGCTAACACACGAGTTCATGCAGATGTATTCTGATATGAACAGGACTGGGTGTAATAATGATTTACGCTCTAGTACTACAATCGCCTAGAGCAATCTAGGACAGGACTGGCACTTACAATGGATCCAAAGTGAGCGTACAGTGCGATGTGAAGTTACACGTGAAAAACTGGCCCTGGCCCCAGGCGAGTACTAACACTGGTGGAACACATGATGAGCATATAACATAAATATGAACATGCCACAGTAATTCGATAATTCTAGTCAACATAATATTATTCATAGCCGTAAATCTAATTAAGGCATCCCATAGGATTTATAATAATTTCCTAATTTTCATCGTTACGTCATTTCCTATAAACGTTAATTTAATTATGGCACCACATAGAAAATTTATTATCAGATGTATATATGGAAACTAAACAAATATATATACTATATCAAAGAAAAGACCCACTCACAAATCATGTCATCAGGTCGAACCGGTCTCGTGGGCATCGAAGATCCTTGCGATGCATTTCACCTAGAAAGGAAACCATTTACGTAAATATATAACGTACTAACATATATACGTGTTTTCGTACAAAGTACAGCTAAAAAATAAACTATTAAAATGGTTGAATTTATGAAAACAGACGGCGGATTCAGATCGGCAAGTCGAGAAACCTAAGGAAAGACCTTGGGTTCCTCCACGCGTGCCCACGTTCCCGTGAGTACAACTGTACTCGTCTTCCTTGTGAAGCACAGGTTCAGCCTGATTTCTGGGCCAACTTCCAGACCTAATATCTACCTCAATTAACCACAAAAATCGATGGTTCAAAAACTAATTTAAAGCTAGAAATGTAGGGAACAAAACCATACCAAAGTTGAGGCCCAACGAAGGTCGAAGATGGCTGGAAAAAGCATCTGAAAGTGGCCCGATGGCCATGGTTCCTTCATTCCAAAAATCTGGGGAAATCTTCTCCTACTTGTTTTACTAAATCACCCCCAATCACGATTTTAAGGTTAAAAACATTAAGAGTTCAAAGTAAGAACGTTTTTTAGGTTGAGGGTGGTCCCAGGCTCATCGGGGTGGAGTTGCCACGAGATCGTCGAAAAATGGGCACTGGTGCTAGTTCCTGGATTGAGGGTGGCAGGGTGAGATGAGGGAGAGGAAATCATGGCAATAGGTGGAGGTTCGTGACTAGTCTAGGTTTGTGGTGGTGGTGCTCGTTGTTCCAGCGAGGGCGGTGTGGTGTGTGTGGTTTTTACACCTGCACAGAGAGAGATGAGGAGAAGCTGAGGGAAAAAGGGAGTGTAAGGGCAAAAAGATGAGAGCTTTTAGTGAGAGAGAGAAATGAGAGTTGAAAGAGAGAGAGGTCAAGGAGATTAGGGAACATGGGGGAGAGGGAGAGAATGGGTTGTGGGACCTACTGGCTCACAAAACAATTCACAAAAGATAAAACAAAAAAATATCCCCATGACATGAAATTACCAAAATGCCCTTCATGTTTGTAGTTCTGTAATATATCCATTGTAGTTTCAAATTCGAATCTTCTTGCGCCCACGTGTTTGTACCATCCAGTAATTCAAGAATACGATAAAATAATAGCTCGTACAAGTCACGAAATGATGGTCAATGAAAGTTAACAATCTCACCTCTAGGGGCATTTTTGTCAATATACTCTTTTAAATTAATAAAATGTAAATTACAATAATATATTATTTAACAGTTATGGACGCTTTAGATATTTTCTTAATTTTTATCCGGATGAAATATTTACTTTAAGTATTTATTTGCTTAATTTGATCTACCTTATATGGACGTTTTAAATATCTTCTTTAAATATTTTATTTTCTAACTCTAATAAAAACAAAGAGTCAATAATTTGTAATTTTTTTTAAAAAAAATTACACAGATATGCTCGATGAAGGTTGTTTGTCGCAGAAAGAGTCTTTACGCAACAAACTACCCATTTGTCACGCAGAGAGCCTTTACGTGACGAACTACACATTTGTCGCACAATGCTTCTTTACGCGTCGAGCACTTCGACCCCTAAATGCAATTAGGGTTATGTTTGTTATAGTCCACGCCAGTTACCTTAGGCAACAAAGGCTTCATCGCACAAAGGTTTCATGATTATAATCAGAATACCCATCCACGAGAGGCAGAATTGCAAGCTTCATACTTTGCAGCTGCTGCCTCTCCCAATCTCTCTCCATCTTCTCCATCTGTGTTCATATATCTATTTTCATCTCCCTTTCTCTTTATCTCATCTCCCTCTCACATCAAGTTTGTCCATCCCCATCTTCTTTAGGAATTTCAGCTCCATCTCCATCTTTATATCCTCTTTTTATCTATCCCTCTCTATACTGTAAGCGATTTGATTGTGTAAATTATTATTGCGTAAATTACATTTTACCTCCTCAGGTTTGGGGTCAATTACAACCTCATACATCTTTAAAACATTTCAATATCATACATTTACTTATTATTTATTTCAATTTCATTACTTATTATTTATTTAAATTTCATACATAGGTTAGAAAATTTGTTAAGTTAGAAAATTTGTTAAGTTAATCATTAAGTGATGACGTGGAAAATATAGGATCTACATTTGTGTTGACGTCAAGTCTGTGTCCAGACAATAGAGGCACTAATATTTTGATCCGCCTTATTCTGGTTCAAGATAATTCATGGTCCCACTATCCGATTTCCTGATATTCTAACCAACCATGAGTTAATGTTAGCTGGCTGGACAGGGGATGAAGTTCTGAGCCGACATGATGTTCTTCCTCCAATCTTTGGACATTCAGTTGTTATCTCCAGTCTAACGAGGTCGACACTTCTAAATGATCAAACCATGTTGTACAGTAGTACTGCGTGGGATTCGCGTCCTTCATCAAGACACATACTTTCTTTGTGGTTCATGAAGGTCAGGTCGGCTGTCGGGTTCATTTTGGGATACTTAGTCAACATGTAGTCTTCCAGATCTGGCCTTGTTAACTCCAAATAGCGGTAAGTTAACAAAGGACCTTGATGGTTATTAACGTGTGAAATGAGTGAGATGGACAGTAGAATGAACACGGTGCTATTGGTTCCCCTTAGACTTGGCATTCGTGTCGTGTTTTCCGTGTTCGTGTCGTTTTCGTGTCATACCCGATATCTTAACAGGTCGTGTCGTGTAACACCTGTTAAAACAAACGGGTAAAATGACCCGACCCGAAATCGACCCGATAATATTAACGGGTAATTTGACCCGACCCGTTAAGAAAAATATATTTTAAACCAATAAATAATTAAATAAAAAACATAATACTTTTTTTTAGAAAATACATATCATATTGTCACATCCAAAACATACCATATTTTTCTTTTAAGTATATATTTACATATTCAAAATAAGAGCATAATAAAAAAACATTAGAATTTAGAACATTACAAAATATCAAATGTTCAAAATATTTACATATCCAAAATAAAAGCATTCACCACATTTACATATTCAAAATATTTACATATCCAAAATATTTACATATCAAAACCCTTCAAATTTCCTCATTCACACCATGGGTAAAGTATTAGAACTTTGGCTTGATATATTATCTTCAAGAGTTATATTGAAGATGTTTTCATTGAGGCTTTCCACATTAGCACCCTCTTCCGCATAAACTAAACATAGAAAAATCAAACATTGTATGTAAAACATTCAAATTATGGGTACTAAAAATAATTATGAAAAGAAGTAAAACAGCACACACACACACAACATACACAAATTATGGGCACAGCACACACACACAGTGCACAGCACATACACACACAACACACAGCACACACACACACACACAGCACACAAAACACACACACAGAGACAACATACACACACACACACAACACACACAACACACACACACACAACACACAAAACACACACACACAGAGCACACACAACACACACACACACACACACACACACACACACACACACACAGCGCGCACACACACACACACATGCATATCCAAACTGGGTGTTCAAAGCGAGGGAAAAATTGGGTGTCCAAACCCGATTCATAAAAACACAACAATAGATGATGACAGCGAATTTCTTACCTGCGTCGTCGCATAAATCGCCGGAAAATGACGGACTTTGGGGATTTGACTCGCTGAGATGAGATGGATACGCTTCTGGACAATGTAACATTGAAAAGATCAACAAGAGGAAGAGAGGAATCCAACGCAAGAAACACTGTGTCAATGTTGAAGAGAGAGAAATACTTACATAGAGAAATAAAGAGGAAGAAGCCGTACGAATGGAGGACGAGAAGATCGTGGCTGTCGGATCACTGCATTTTGGAAGAACAGACAGTGGGAGAGAGGGGCTAGGAGGAGCAGACGGCGCCGCGGGCGGGTTGGGAGAGAGGGTTACGGCGTGGGAGTGGGGAGACGGGAGAGAGGGATTAGAAATTAGAATTTAGGGCTGGGAGGGAGGGAGGGAGGGCAGGTTTTGTTTTTATTTGATTTGATCAGATTCATGTCAGGACTCAGATGGAAAACAATGGAAAATATAAGGGGTTTTTTAGTCCAAAAAAATTGTAATAATATAATTGAAATAGAATCCAACGGTACATATTTAATCTCATTTATCTAACGGCTGTTATTTAAGTAAAGTCTTTAATAGTTTTTTAATTAATGTAGATGTATAAAAAATATATAAACACTCGTAATAACAAGCTTTACAACTTTCATGAAGAGTTTAACTTCGAAATTCGCCACTATAATCATATAAATCATAGATCAAAATTTAACCGTTGATTACTGTCTACATTTACACTTCATTTTTCTCATCAATTTTTTTTTTTTTAAAACATGATCTATTAGAGGATGCAAGAAGATGAACGGTTTGGATCGTTGATATTATGTTCAGAGTTTTACGATTAGTGAAAATATTGCTTGATGTTTATAAAGTTTCTACAAATTATATGACATCGACTCATATTTCAGTTAACCATAAATATCGAAACGTGATATCAAAGATCTGAACCGTTCATCTTCCTACATCCGCCAGATGATCATGTTTTCAAAAAAGAAAATTTAAAAAATGAAATTCAGTAACAAGAATAAAGTGTAAATGACAATCAACAGTTAAATATAAATTTAAGGTTTATGGATTATAGTGTTGGATTTTGAAGTTGACCCATTCATGAAAGTTGTAAAGCTTGTCACAATGAGTGATTGTATATTTTTCTTACATTTTTTACATTTCTACAATAATTATTATTAATTTTATTAATTTTGCCCTCAAATAAAAAACATTATTCATGAGGGTTTGGAGGATTTTAAAAATATAAACGATGATGTAAGTGTAACCATGATCTACTCGTAGAGGAATAATGATGAATCACAAGTGTTTATATATTCTTTCACATTTTTCATACTTGTATGTATAATGTATGTCTTATTAGTTATTGTCTATACAAATACTATATTAGTTTATTTTAATTTTGGACAAGAACATGTTAAGTAAAATTTATTATCATAGTAATGATAATAAAGAACTCTCATAATAAAAATAAATAATGACTAAAACTTTTTTTTTAACTTATATAGAATAATAATACAAAACTATATATTTAATATAGAAATATTGTATATATTAATATTGTATAATAAATTTTTCAGTAATTAAACTTTAAAATTATCAAAATAATTTTTTTCTTAACATGTCGAAACGGGTCACCCACGTGTTACCCACGTGTATACCCGTTAACGGGTTCTTAACGGGTCACCCGATAATGACCCGATAAGTTATCGTGTTGACCCGAAACCCGTTATTTTCGTGTCGTGTCAGAAACTGCCAGGTCTAGTTCCCCTAATAGGGTTACATCCACTAGTTTATTTGTGCATGTGTATAAATTTAATATTTCTAGCATTACTCTTGTTATATATTTTCAGTTTACTATTTTATCTTTACCTTTTCAATTGTCTTTTTAGAGTGATTTTGTACACTTTTTATATTTTCTATACACATGACTTAGTCATGGCCCTTGAATGTAACTTGATTTGTTCAACTCAATAGTTAAGGGGGAAGAAAGAACGATTGTGTGTAAGAAATAAAAAAATATGCATATATTGTAGACATAATATACTGAATAATTATGGAGGCCTTAGAGAGAGGGGTGCGGCAATAGTAGAGAGAAAGAGAGAGATGTGTAATTGTGAGATGTGTTCTATTCCACCCCATTGTGCTTTTATTTATAATAGTAGGGAAGGTTAATTTCTTACCCTTTTAGGATTATAACTCTAATAGCATATTAACTACTAAAGGGAATATTCAAAGATATTCCTAGATACACTAGGATTTACACAATCACGTTCCTATTCTAATAGGACTGCAACTGCATAAACTATTTCCCTTTATGCAACCATTTTTTCTTTTATATGCAGTTTTTAGGTGTCTTTAAGAGCATCTTCAAAGGAGATGTTAAATTTTAAACTTCAAAAGATATTTGATAGTTTAGTATTACGGGCTAGTTGTATTCATTTTCACTTGTAAGTGAGAGGTCTTAGGTTTAATTTTCACCAAAAGCAAATTTAAACCACATTATATTTGATAGCTTATGTGGCACTTTGCACAATTTTTTGCTCCACCCGATTGTTAAATAATAATGTCATCCTATAATTTTTTTCATCTCTTTATGTGGTCCAATTATGGAGACAACTAATTATATACTTGGAACACACAAAAACAATTATTATATATTGCGTCACATCTATTAAAAAATATTTATTTGACAGCAAATGGCTTTGCCTTCAATTGTCTCAATGCCACGTAAGAAACTGAAGACTCGACTGAAGAGACTTCGCTGCTATTTTTTACTGTTGTATGTCTATGGATCAGTTTTAACATATTATTTAGAGATGCTATGAAAAAAAAATTAGGGTAAATTACACTTTACCACCTCAGGTTTGAGGTCGATTTCAATTCCTTACAACATCTTTAAAACATTTCACTTTCATACCTCAAATACTATTTTATTTCAATATAATACATCCGTTACATTTTCCATCCATTGGTCCGTTAAGAGCTGACGTGGCTGCCACATTTGTGCTGATGTGGCTGCCACATTTGTGCCACGTGGCTAAAAACTTAATAAAATATTTAAAATATTAAAATAATTATTTAAAGAAAAGTAAAATAAAAAAATAAAAAATAAAAAACCCAAATCCCTTTTGTCTTCCCCAGAATCCCCACCCTCCCATCCGCCATCACCCACCCCTTCCCCCATCCCCCATCACCCAGTTACTAACCTCAACTGCCCAAGACGAAGCTGGGCAGCCCATACCACGACCTACGCCACCACCAACACCATTACAGAGCGATCGTAGGACTTTCTTCCACCATCACCCCATGACCTGTCGCTGCCCCGACCCCGAATCCGCACTGAGCGGCTATAGGAGGAAAACCCACCCAAAGCAATTGTAGCAAAATACGGCATAGCGGAATCGACTCTAATCGCAAACATTGTCACTAACTAAAGTACCCAATTCGAATTCAGAGCAAAAAAATCTAGCAGATCTTCAAATTTTCAAGAGCTATATGTACAGTGAAAGGCTACACTAGCAGAGGCAAGTGAATGAAATCAAAGAGGTGAACACTTTAGAAAGAAATCTGAGATAAGGGTTTTGAAGATTATGCCGATCTACTATTTGGGTTTGAAATTAATGCATTAAACGTCGTCTACATCGATTGAAATATAGATTTGTGGGAGAATTTTACATCACCGCCACGAAGAATCACCCCGAACTCTCGGGCAGTATTGGGCCACGAAGAACCTAGTAGACATCACCTCCTTCGCGACTTCATCTCCTTCATTGAAGTTTTCAGTTCATCTCTTGCAACCTGTTTGCGTCCTTCGTTTGCATCGCCTCATCATCTCCAATCTCTCTCAGAGCTAGCTATTATCCCCAAATCAATTGAAAGTTGAAACCCTAAAATCCCAAATTGGCCCCAAATTCCTGTTGGTATTCTCAGACGAGTTCTATTTGCAGGAATCATCCAGAGTTCAAACATGGTACGATCCATTATTTTTGTTTACTGGAATTTGGGATTGGTTGTGCTTCAACTCCATGGCGAAGAGGCAGAGAGTTTCTGAGGACGAGAAAGCTACAGAGATTTCTTAGATGAAGTGTGATTGAAGGGGCGGGGTCGGTGATGAGGGGTGGGAGGGTGGGGATTCTGGGGAAGACAAAGGGGATCGGGCTTTTTTTTTAAATTATTTTTCTTTAAATAATTATTTTTAAAATATTTTTATTAAGTGTTTAGTCACGTGGCACAAATGTGGCAGTCACGTCAGCTCTTAATGGATCAATGGATGAAAAATGTAACGGATGTATTATATTGAAATAAAATAGTACTTAAGGTATGAAAGTGAAATGTTTTAATGATGTTGTAAGGAATTGAAATCGACTTCAAACCTAAAGTGGTAAAATTTAATTTATCCAAAAAATTATGATGACAGGGACCTCGAAGTTAATGCATGACCTTATAATAACAAAAACTACTTCCCTCTGAGCACACCCATACATATATATGTTGCTAACATTATTAATAATAACAAACAATCTTACAATCTATTTATCTATCGTTATTTTTTATTATCTCAGCAATATTAATTACCGAGATGATTTACCACGTTGCATATATAGTGATTTAACTCTACATAGATGTGTAATCTGTCACCTTCTAGCTATCTTGTATTGTCTACCAAATGGTCCGGACAATCATCTTGACTAGACATGCATGACATTCCAAATTTTGCAATCTTAGTTCCATTTGAATACAAGTTGATCAAAGCCCATGATGCAGGTCGTTGTCATCTTTCATATATCTAATATGGCCAAACCAGGAGATCGTTATGGCTGACTGCAATGAGATAAGGAAACAGGAAAAGAATAATATAAGAAAATACAAAACAAAGAGGAACGTCACTACTTACTAGGCGTGACATCAGTCGGTGCATGATTGACCATTTATATGAATCAGCCGTAACACAAACAGCCAATCATATATAAAAGTACCTTTTCATATCTCTACTGCTTGTATACATGTATATAAAACGTTCAAAAGGTAGCTGTGCATCTCTTCTAGTCAGCATCTGATTTTGGGTTTGCATTAATCCTAGAGGACTCATGAAAAAGAGGACTCATAAAGAAGATGTCCCTTCATTATCACATCTCGTTCAATAATGTAATGATATAAATAAATATTTTTTCAAGTAACAATAAACCTGTCTCGTGTAAATTGTTTTTTTTTAATTTTTGTGTAGCTGTTTTTATGCATTTAGTTTAGTATGTATCCAATCTTATTCATTTTAGAACGAAAAATGTCTTAGTACTGGATATGCGTTCTAATAGTTAATTTGAGAACAACGTGTGTAATATTATTTTTTAGAACAAAAATTGTACTTAAAGGTAAGAGGCTACTTCCCAATAAAAATAGATGACAAGTTAGTCAATAACTATCCCACTTAATTCAGATTCAATAACTATCCCACTTAATTCAGATTCAATAACTATCCCACTTAATTCAGATTCTTTGTTTAATTGTATTTCTTTGTGCATGATTTACTTAATTTTCTTATGGCTAAAAAGATGAGTAAATTAATAGATTCACACTGGGGAACTCGCCTGATTTGCTAACAAAGGAAGCTTTTCAATGTATGGAAGTGTGTGCAAAGATAATAATATCTAGACGAAACGATCTTAATCTTCTAATTACAATGAGTAGAGAGTAAATTGATAAGTTCCTATTGTACCGTATTTTGGTTGAAGTTGAGATGCTGCACATTGTCTTAATTGGTAACATTAGTCAATGCATGACAACAACATACATCCATAACAAATTGCAGAGAGTTTGAATATTCAGTAATCTCGTCCAATTTAAATATTACAATATACATCCATTGCTTTAACTCTTTCTTTTGTCACATCTATCTACTTTGTTATTTCAACAAAGACAGGCAAGCCGTTTGGTCACTAGATACCTGTAATATTCGATATTTTTATAAAAACATATCCATCATTGTAAGTCTCGTTTCTACATTTGACTCATGTATTTGTAAACCATTGAAAGATTTGGTAAGAACTGTTATGCAAAAAGAGAAGAAAAAGAAGATTGAGAGAGTTTAGAGAGAGAGAGGAAATCTTTGGAAATGTATTGATCTTTCTTGTTAGTTACAACTGTTTATTACAAGCTATATATAATAGCTATAGTAGCTTGCACTCTAAGTTACAATCACAACAAACTTAACTAAGTTTTTAATCTCTTGACACATGTCAATTTCATAGACATAGGATCTTAATATTCCTAACATCCCCCCTCAAGCTCACGATGAGAAATTGAGCCTGAGATTGGCACAATGTGTCTGAAATAGTGGTGCAAAGAGTCATTTTGTAAGTATATTAGCAAATAGTTCATTCGAAGAAATGAAATGCACCTGCAGTTGCTGTTTTGCTACCCCCTCTCGAACAAACTGCACATCAATCTCAATGTGCTTAGTGCGTTGATGCTGAATTGGATTGCAAGTAAGAGCTATAATAGATAAGTTGTCACAAAAAAGGAGTGGTTTATCAGAAAATGGAACATGCAGAAAAACCAACAGTTGTTTGATCCAATCGATTTCAGTTGCTGGAGTTGACTAAGCCCGATATTCAGCTTCAGTTGATGATCGAGAAACAATGTTTTGTTTCTTAGATGACCATGAAATGGGATTAAACCCCAAAAACACAACCATTCGAGTGGTTGATCTTCTATCATTAGGGTACCCTTCCCAATCTGCATCACTATATGCAGTGACATCCAATGAACCTTTTACATAATGAATACCACAGCCTTGAGTAGCTCTTAAGTATATGAGAATTCTTTTAACAGCCATGAAATGTGACTTCATAGGGCTTTGCATAAATTGACATACCTGATCCACTGCAAAAGCAATGCCAGGCCTAGTGAATGTTAAGTATTGGAGGGCACCAACCAAACTTCTATATAGTGCAGGGTTATTGTAAGGCTTTCCATCATCTTTGAGCAATCTGTTGTAGGGAAAGCATGAAGTAGCACATGGTTTAGACATCAACATTTCAGACTTGGTTAACAAATCTATGACATACTTGTCTTAAGTTAGGAATAAACCATCATTCTTCTGCATAATTTGGATCCCCAAAAAGTAGTGAAGTGGTCCCAAGTCTTTTATATCAAATTCCTAAGTGAGAGATTGAATAACCTCAGTGATTGCTTATGTTGCACTTCCTGTTATAATGATGCCTTCAACATATAATAACAAAATCACCACAGAACTGCAACAGTTTTCACAAACAATGATGAATCTGCATATGTGGATTTGAACCCCACAGATGGTAGAAAACTAGTGAATCTCTCATTCCATGCCCTTGGTGCCTGTTTCAATCCATAGAAGAATTTATGTAATCTGCAAACATAGTCTCCATGTTTGGTATTAACAAATCCAGGTGGTTCTGCCATATACACCTCTTCTTGCAAGATGCCATGTAGAAAGGCATTTTTCACATCCAATTGTCTCAATGTCCAGCCAAATTGTGGAGATTAGGCTAGATCTAATCTCACGGTTGTAGGTTTAATCTAATCTCACGGTTGTAGGTTTAACAACTGGGCTAAAAGTCTCTCCATAATCAATACCTTCTTCTTGATTAAACCTTTTAGCCACCAGTCATGCTTTATACCCAGTCTTGATCTTAAAGACCCATTTACAACCTACTAAGTTCTTATGTTATGGAAGAGGAACCAATGACCATGTACCTTGGTTATGTAAAGCTGAAATCTCACTTATCATAGCCTCATGCCATACTAGGAATTTTAATGCAGAAGTATATGTTGCAGGTTCAACTTGATTCAAATCAACTCCTCCATTTTCATGTATAGCAGCAAGTAGAGCAATTTTCTTTGAGATGCCACTCTTTGACCTTCTCTGCATAGGGTGGAGATTGATTTGAGTAATAGATAGAACCACTTGCGAATGTTCAGTTGAAGTTCGGGTACCACAGAGAGTGTAGGAGACAAGGGTTATGTTGTTGGTGCCGTAATGGATTGACTGGAACTTGAATCTTTAGAATTTGAACTTGAAACTGTAACTGGAATTGAAGTGGAGTCTTCTAAAGCTTGATTGATGACATTATTTGCCATGGAACTAGGTATATGAGCTGAACCTAATTGTGTGGGACGTGGTGAGGAACTCAATGTGGAGTGATTTTGTGGTTCTGGCAAAACAAGGACATTATTATGATCTGGTATTGGAATTGGTGTTTGTATGAGTGATGGTAGTGGTCTAGTAGTGACATAGTGATGTTTGGGAACCAAAGATTGGTAAAAAAACTCTATCTCATCAAATATCACATGTCTAGAGATATAATTTTTCTTTCTAGATACATTATAGCAGAGATAACCTTTATACTTGGATGCATACCGCAAAAAGACACACTTTGTTGTTCTGGGTTCTAATTTAATGTTGTTGTATGGTGTTAACCAAGGGTAACAAGAACAACCAAATACTTTCAAATGTTGGATCTCCAGTATTGAATTATGTAGTAATTCAAATGGTGATTTATTGTCTAATATAGGGGATGGCATTCTGTTGATTAAATATACTGAGGTTTGACAAGCAAAAAACCAAAACAAGGATGGTAATGAAGCAAATTGTAACGAAGTGATGGCTGTTTCAATAATATGTCTATGTTTTCTCTATGCTATCCCATTTTGTTTTGGTGTGTAAGGACATGACATTTGATGGCTCACTCCTTTATCAGAAAGAAAACTTTTAAAATGTTTTTGTGATTGTAACTTGTTTTCCAAGAAAAGCTGCAGGTTGCCCTTTATTGATGACGGCATGAGAACTTGGTGAGATGATGGGGTATAATCCATTGTTACACAGCCCTTTGTAGAATATTCTCCCTATGGCTTTGCCCTAAATCCAAAATGAAAATGCATCGAAAATCAACCGATAGTTATTATCCAAATAGATCCTATGCACATATAATAGGTTTTGAGACAGTTTTGGTACATAAAGAATAGAATTAAGCTTAATCGGCTTCATTGGAGTTGTGAAGAGAGATGAACCAATGTTAGAGATAGCTAAACCTTCACCATTAGCTGTCTGGATTGTCTCATTTGATGGATATGGGGTTGTCAATGAAAGATTACTCAATTCTGAAGTCATGTGATTATTGGCACCTGAATCAGTAAGCTAAATATGTTGTTGTGATGGTCCAGATGGCATTGAGAATTGAGAGTAATGACCATTAGGTGTGGCAGCATGCATGGCATTCATTAGAAAAGTAGAATTCTTCTGAAAACATGTTTCTACACTGTGATAAGGATTCCCACATATTTGACAACCTGAAGAAACAACTGTATTTCTATATCTGCAAGTATCAACAAGATGGTTGTTCTTGCCACAAATTTGATATCTTTGTGATCATTTGTATTCCTGAATCGACAAGTAGAGGCCAGATGATTGTTCTTCCCACAAATTTGGCAAGCTTGAGTCTGAAAGTCATAGTTTTGTGATCTTGGTGGTGATGTACCAAGAATTCCAGGAGCAGGATTTGAATGAAAATTCTTGTTGTTGCCAAATTTCGAATTGAAATTGGAATTGAACTGATTTCTGCCTTTGTTGTTGTTGAAAGACTTGTATGCATTAGAGTTAGGACTAACATGGTTGCCACCAGAGTTGGAAAAAGATTGATTCTTGGAAGTAAAACCACTGTTTTGTGCCATGAGTGCAGATAACACAAGTGATTTAGTTATATTTTCAAGCAAAGTTTCTTCAGCAAGTAATTAAGATCGAAAATCTTTCAATGATATAACAGTTTCACGACCCCTAATCATATATCTTATTGTATGGAATTCAGCAGGCAAACTATTTAGTGTAAGAATCACAATATCATCATCCTCAAAGAATACACTAGCAGCAGTCAAGAAATCTCTTGCTTCTTTAATTTTCTGCAAATATAGTGTGATGGAATCATTACCCTCCTTTATAGTCTGAAGCTCAGATTTGAGTTGAAAAATGCTTGTTCTTGTGACTGTAGAGAACTATTCTTTAAGCCGAGTCCACAAATCTTTGGAACTGGTACTGTCAATTGCACAAGAAATTGCAGTAGGAGACAAAGTTGCAGTGATTAACTGCATTAATGCTTGATCATGCATCTTCCAAATCTTGTATTCATCTTATTGTACCCTTGTGGAGGAATCACCAAATAAGACTGCAGAGTTATCAGAAGATTCTTGACTAAACTGGTCAGGACAGGGTGTTGAGCCATCAACAAACCCAATGATGCTATGACCTTCAAAAAGTAATTGCATCTGGAAATGCCAGGCCAAATAATTCGTACCATCCAATTTCATGTTTACCAAGCTGGAAACATATGAAATCAATGAAGTGATTGGAGATTAGAGAATCTATAATTGAGAAGTTGTCACCATTGTCGCAGGTTGGACGAAATCTTGAAGTAATCTTGACAGAGTACAAACCACAAACGCTTGGTGTGTACACTTTGTAGAACGCAGAATCAGAAGAAAAGGTGAAGTCAAAGCACATAAATTTACCAGAAAGAATCACAATATTACAGAGGAAACTTGAGATGTAGGGGAAGCAGATGAAACCAAGATCAAATAACCGTCAAGCTTCTATGCTTGTTCCGGCGATGATACCATGTAAACCATTGAAGGATTTGGTAAGAACTGTTATGTAGAAAGAGAAGAAGAAGATTGAGAGAGTTTAGAGAGAGAGAAGAAATCTTTGAAAATGTATTGATATTTCTTGTTAGTTACAACTGTTTATTACAAGCTATGAATAATAGCTATAGTAGCTTGTGCTCTAAGCTACATTCACAACAAACTTAACTAACTTCTTAATCTCTTGACACATGTCAATTCCATAGCCATATGACCTTAATACTCCTAACAGTATTATCACCCAAAATATTTTACTTAGGTGAGGACTAGTCAAAAGGCAAAATTCACGGATTTGGATTCAGGATTCTCTTTGTAAGTCTCGTTCCTCATATTATATCCATTCATCATACATTCTGCAATCATAAATTATTTTGAATTTTTTATTTAAAATTAAACACAAATAGTATCTGAAGAAAATTGACCGCACGATGTACAACGAACGGATAGGATGTGAAGATCCCTTGAATCCTCACAGAGAATCCAAAGAGGATCTTCATCCAAAATTCACCACAAACATAAAATATTAGGGTTTTTTATGAACAAAATTACGACGAAAATCTCCTTAAATTTTCTAAAGAGAGCTACAATCAAATAACACTTAACATTATAAAAGGGAAACGTTGAAGACAAAATTGTAGTGTTTGTGATCAAATGTTGACACTTACTGGCAAGATTTTCTCATTTCTACACTAGGATATAGACCCAAATATTAGAACTTGTTTGGGTGAGGACTAATAGTCAAAAGCTAAATTACACAATATAGAATATTAGCTTTTTCTCCAACTAGAAAAAAAAAAAATGTATACCAATAATTTCTTCCCATTTCTTTTGAATTTTCATAAAAGTATAAGGATAGTCTACAGTATCTTTTAATATTAAGGCTTTTTAGCTAAAATGGTCTCTAAGATTGGCATAATTCTTCACTTTGGTCCTTGAGATTTGAAATCGATAGAAGTAATCCTTGAGTTTGTCCATCATCAATCATTTTGGTCTTTCCATGAAAAATCTCCATTAAATAACGATAAATGAAAAAAATACTCTTAGATTTTGTCAAATCATTTTGGCCCATTGTTTATTAAGTTGAGGGTATTTTTGTCATTGTGGTCCTTATTTAACAGAATATTTCATGAAATGATCAAAATGATTAATGGTGGACAAACTCAGGAACAACTTCTATTGATTTTAAATTTCAGGGACCAAAGTGAGAAGTTATGCCAATCTTAAGACCATTTTGGCTAAAAATCCTAATAATAATAGGGTATACGGACAATTTTATTTATTTATTTATTTTTTTAAAACAAACAATGATATCTACACTAAGGATGTGGGGGAGTGGGTTAAGCCTTACAATGGGCTAGCAATGATGTGGTTCAAATTTTCCTTTGGCAAGAATCAAACCTAAAGAGGAATACCACTAGACCACAGTACTAAGTGAATTTGATCTTTGATGAAATGCAATCAAGGAGGGCGGAGGGCTGGGGCGTATGAGGCAGATTTAACTGAATCTATTATATGTCATGTAATAAGTGTCTGTTTATACTTAAAATATATACAATTTCATCATAAACTACAAAATAAATGACATATATATTATGTAGCATTAGAACATAATGAAAACATAGAGAACAAGCATATAATGTGTGTTCTTTTAAGTATTCAACAAGTCTCTTACAATTTACTAAAAAAATAAAATGCAAAATAAAAGTTATCTATTTTCTGTCTAAGTGAGATGCAACCTAGGCGGGTGCCTAGGCGGTCTATGTGGGCGCCTCAGCAGGTCTAGGTGCTCTTTTTTAATTTTCAATCGCCTAGGCATTAATCGGATCGTGGCCAGCCGCCTAGCGCCTAGGCAGGGCCTAGGCGGCGCTACGCTGGGATTTTTAGAACACTGATATATATTAATCCCATTATAGGTTTTTCATACATGTTACAATATCACTCGATGCGTTCTTATAGTTTGAAAGCGTTACATGACAATTTCATAACCATTACCATCAAATACCTTTCTTTATAAAAATAACCATGTTATCATTCATCCATTGATCTCCCGTCCGATTTCTCACTTGATTCTTCATAAATTTCATGACAAAAAATGTTCTTTCAACGATGATAGTAACAACTGAAAGAGTTAATGCTAATATTGTGTCTATCACGTGGGTAAAATATAACTATGTTATCATTCATCCATTGATCTTTCATCCGATTTCTCACTTGATTCTTCATAAATTTCATGACAAAAATGTTGTTTCAACAATGATAGTAACAACTGAAAGAGTTAATGCTAATATTGTGTCTATCACGTGGGTTTGCATATGCAATATGCATATTTTTTTTCCAAATAAAAAAAACATGGCGAGGGCAAAGGTGTCTCCGTCATTGAATGAACTTACGTTCACGTATAATCTATATTATATCTACAATATAATTTGACGTTCACAATGTAAAGGTCAATTTTGTTATAGTAATATCAACATTATTATGTGTAATTAATTATGCTGTTACGATGCTGTGTAACTTTTGTAATTCACACGTTTAATCTGATATAACACTATTGTACGTTAATGCAGATAGATCATAAGTGAACTACGATCAGAATTTTAAGAATTAATTCCTTGTATCGTCTCAATAACCCACACTTCTAAATAAAGGCTGGAAACAAAGATTGACCTTTATTTCCCAAGAAAATTAGAAACGTCCACATTTTCATGATCCCAAATTAATGAGTCAAATAGAAAATCTCTCTTTAACTTTGATAGTTAAAATTGAGTAATGAAAATTACACAAATGAGAACCAATTTTCAATACGACTGTTAAAGATGTATATGTATGCCATTGACTATTCAATAATCTTGTGGTATTCGAATTTCGTGGATGATGAATTCGATAACAAATTAGACTGCTCATTATGTAACTTAACCAAACTCAACTTTCTTTTAGTATAAAAATATCATTGTACTAAAAAAAAATAATAATAATCGTGCGCCTCATGATGGGCACCTCCACTACCCTTGGTGTAAATGTTGTTAGACGCCCTTCCTTTTGTCACACTCTCTGTGTCACTACCACTGGCATATTTGGTAATTGCTACTCTATTTTAAATGCAACTATGTCGATGTGTATAAAATCAAAACACTTCGTTTAACTCTTTCTTTTGTCTCAACCATCTACAATATATATAGATTGCTCTAACTCCTTTTGTCGCAACTATCTACGTTGTTATTTCACTACAAAGACAAACTAGCTAGCCGTTTGGTCTCCTAGATAGCTGTAATAGTCAATATCTTTATAAAAACATACCCATCATTATATTATTTTTGTAAGCCTCGTTTCTACATTAGACTCCTATAATACCAACCCAAACATAAAACTTAGGTGAGTACTAATCAAATGGCAAAATTCACCAATCACAAATTAAATTAAATATTTGGGTTTTTTTTTTTTTTAAACAAAATTACAATGAAAATCTCCTTAAGATTTCTAGGGAGAGCTACAATCAAAGTACACTTAACAATATCAAAGGGAAATTTTGAAGACAAATTTCTAGTGTTTGTCAAATTTTGATCCTTACTGGCAAGATTTACTCATTTCTAACACTAGGATATCAACCCAAATATTAGAACTTGTTTAGTTGAGGACTAGTAGTCAAAAGCTAAATTACACAATACGGTATAGGAAAAATTAGGATCTCGTCCTTTGTTCACAACATTCTTTTACTGTAACATTATTGGTTTTCAATTTTTGACTTAAGTCCCTTGACTTTGTCAACATCAGCACTTTTGCATTTAAAACATGACATGTCACCATTTTGCTTAAACTTTTTTTAATTTTTTGTTAACCTAAACAACACATCAAGCATATTATTATATTGACTCATTTATGCGTGTTAATTTCCAAATTTTCATACCATGAATTGAGATCTCATCTCTTCCTACATTTTAGGCAAAATAATATTTATGTGTGTATCCATAATATTTAAAATTAGGTTCATATCCTTCTTTTTGCTACTCAATTGATTAAAATCCTATTCATTTTCAATTTTTGATCAAGGTCCTTGGGTATTAATAACATCATTAATTATTTGAATAATAAAATATTTTTATTTTTAAATATATTCATTTAGTGTTAAAAATGTTACAATTAGTATATTTATATTTATGGCTAAATTTTTTAATATATTTTTATTTTTAGTTTGTATCTATTTTTAATTTGTACCAATTTTCTTTTCATTTTTAATTTGTAACCATATATTAGTTTCTTTTTTGTGCCCGTATTTTTAAAGTTTTATTTGTGTTTTTACCCATGTGTATACCGTCACGTGACATTGTATATTTAATCAATGATAGAAAAATTACATATGGTATATTTATGTTTTTATGCCTAAACTTTGTATGATATATTTATATTTTTAGTTTGTACCCACTTTTAATTTGCAACATTTTTTTTTTAATTTGTAGTATTTTCTTTTTAGTTTTATTTTGTACCCATGTATTAATTTCTTTTAGCGCATATATTTTTAAAAATTCATTTGTACTCATAATTTTTAAAATTTTATTTGTACCCTAATTTATTTATAATGTACCCATTCTTCTTTATTAATGTACCACTTTGTTATACGTGAAATGTACCAATTTTTTTTAACACTATGGATACATTCTTTTGCCATTTATTATTTCTTATTTTTACATAATTTTTATCCATTTATTCAATCAAAATATTTGAATTTTTTTATTGAAACCGTTTCTAATAGTATTATAATGAGGAATTTTAAATTTATAGGATTATAAATCTCATAAAATATCAAAACAATTAATGTCAAAATTATAAAAATAAAAATATTAATAGTAATATAATGAGGTGTACAAAGTCAAGGGACCTTGATCAAACTTTGAATACTATTAAGGTTTTAATCAAAGAATGTTAAGGATTAGGGACCGCATCCAAAGTATCCCTTAAAATATTTTACCCAAGTTTATATTCTTCGGTTAATTATTTTGTCTTGTTTATGCATTTTTATGAGTTTAATGTATTTTTTGGTAACAAGGGTATATTTGTTTTTTTCCATTGATTTTGCAATTGGGTTTGTGTGTAGGGGTATATGGGTACATTTTTCTTTTGTACGTTATAATTGATTAATGATACATTTTCCAACAAAACGTTGACAACAGAAAAGATTATTTGGTAAATTAGTCTAACCATGCTCACAACAACAAACTTTTCTCAAAAAATATGAGCATAGCCTGCAACCAATGGGTACATTTAATCATGACCGAGGAGGGTATTCAAATGGGCAGATTTGTACGTAATGGGTGCAATATTGTTTTGCTTATGGGTTCATTTCCTTATCTACTCTATGGTCAAGAATTTCTAATTAGTTGGACGGAAAAATTTTATTTGTTTACAATTTGGTCTTCTTTGAATTTAGTCGATGAAGATAAGAATTTTGAATTTCCATGATTACATTGAATCCAGGCAATTAATATGCCAATTGAGTGAGAAAATTAATTATCTTGAAATTTTTTTAATTTAAAAAATAAAAAAGCTAACATGGAAATCTATTCATACTAATATATCAAAAATTGAAAACTAATAAGGTTTCAATGAAGGAATATTAGTAGCTACGGACCACATCCAAAGTCTCCCTAGAATATATTAGTTTCTTCTCCAAATAGAAAAAAAAAAATATGTAAACCAGAATTTCCAACCAAATGAATAATTTCTTCCTGTTTCTTTTGAATTTTCATAAAAGTATAAGGATTAGTCTACAGTACCTTTTAATAACAATAGGGTAAAGGTCCATTTTGTCATAGTAATATCAAAGTCATTATGAGTAATTAATTATAATATACGCTATTGTGTAACCTTTGATTGTAAATTTGAAAAATTATAATACATATATTTTTATAATTCATACGTTTAATTTTAACGTCATATAATATCATTATACATTAACGTACATAGACCATAGTTGAACTACAACTAAAATTTTAAGAATAATACTTTGTATCGTCTCAATTGCTCACACATCTAATAAATAAAGGCTGGAGACCAAGATTGACCTTTATTTCCCAATAACGCTAGAAACGTCCACATTTCCATGATCCCAAATTGATGGATCAAATACAAAATCTCTCTTTTAACTTTCATAGTTAAAATTGAGGAAAAAAATTATACAAATGAGAACCAATTTTCAATCACTAGTAGGAAAAACCATTTGCACGACACATGTTTGAGCAACAAAACAACATTTGTCATGCAAGTGCGTTTTGTTCAACGAAATTAATACCTTCGTCGTGCAAAAATGGTGCTATTTTGCACAACGCACACCTTTGTCGTGCAATACAATATGCATGACGAAGAAAAGATACTCGTCGCGTAAAGTCAGTAAGAAAACCGCGGGTAAATTTTTTTTTTTTGCGCAAAAAAAAAATGCGCGACGAAGTTTTTCCCGGGAAAACCTTGGGCAACAAAGGCTTTGTCACGCAAACTGCGTTCAGTTTTTCGGTTAGAGCATTCAGTGCATGCGAATTACCAGAACATTTACGCGACAAAGGCTTTGTCGCGCAAAGTCCAGTCAGTTTTGAGTCAGATCATTCAGTGCATGTGAATCAGAGGAATAAATACCGTATTTAGTGCAGATGTTTGCATGACAAAGGCTTCGTCGTGCAAAGTCCTTAACCTTTCTATAAATATGCGCTTCTGCTCTCCTTATTCTTCACAATTTTGTTCGTGCTCGAATGGAGGATAAAAACCGGGAGCAGTGCATGCCTCCCAGGCCCTATGATATGAGGCAATATGTAGAGTTTGCGCATGTGATTGGTGTAGCAATGCAATAATTGTCCTACTACTGAGTGGCATTCTTGGAAATATGTTGAAAATAATTAATTTTGTGAATTTTTTTGTTATATGTTGTAATTAATTATTTGCATATATGTGTAACAGTGTAACTATACTGTTGATGATACAAATGAAGAATTGATGAAGTTGATGGAGGAGGCGTTGAGGGGGGTTACAAGCAGTGGCGCTATGACATGGAGCGGAATGGAGGACCAGTGAAACAGTAATTTTAAATGTATGTTTTTTAGGACAATATTTAATTTTAAGTTTTTTTATAGGTTATGTATTTGGACTTAATTAGGTTTTAATTCATGTTTTGTTGTTTAAATAATTGAATGGATTAATTCAATTTATTTAAGTTTTTAATTATTTTTAGAATAAATATTATAATTGATTATTGGGTAAATTACATAGTAGCCCCTTAGGTTTGAGGTCTATTACAACCTCATACAATATCTTTAAAACATTTCATTTTCATACCTCACGTACTATTTTATTTCAATATAATATATCTGTTACATTTTCCATCAATTGATCCGTTAAGTGCTGACATGGCTGCCACATTTGTGTCACGTGCCTGCCAAATGTATGCCACGTGGCAAAAAAATTATTTTTCTTAAAAAACTTGAATTTTCTTATTTAAAAAAAAAAAAAAACTAAACGCATGCGTCTCACCGTACCCCCCACACAAAAAACCAGATGTTCTTCTCCCACCCCTCCCCTCCCCCCCGCGACCCCGAAACCCGACCACACCCCCAGCGACCCCAAAACCTGACGGCACCCCCGCTGCTGCGAGCCCAACCCAGAACCCCCCCCACCCAAAACCCGATCCCTTCACCCATCATTTTCTCCCCTCTGCAACTCGAATCCCTTCACCCACCATTTCCCCCAACCTAGAAACCCCCCCACCCACCCAGAACCCGATCCCTTCACCCACCATTTTCTCCTCTCTGCAACTCGAATCCTGCTCGTCGGTCGGCTCTGACAACGAGGTATGTATTTAATTTTGTCCTTTCAAATTTTGAATTTTTTTCAGTGCTTGGTTGGTGGTGGTCCGAAAATGGAATTAGGTTTGCTAAGGGTGGGTGGGGTTGCAGATGAGAGAAGGGATAAATGGGGTGGGGTGAAAAGGAGAAAGGGATTGAGGAAGGTAGGGGTGAGGTAGGGTGGGGGTTTGTTGGGTTTTTTGATGGGAGGAGAGGTGAAGAGAGTGGAGGAGAGGGAGGTGCGCTCGGGGTGGGACTTTTTGGGGTGGGTGATGATTCATGGGAGAAGGGTGATGGGTGGGGAAGAGGAAGAAGAAATCAGGGTTTCTTTTTTTTTTTTTTTTTTTTTTTTTTTTTTTAAAGAACAAATCTGGGTATCTAGGTGAGGTGGGGGGTGGGGGGGGGTTGCGGGGAAGGATAAAGGATCAGTTGAGGGAGGTGAAGAGAGTGGAGGAGAGGGGTGGGTTGCGGGGAAGGGGAATGGATGGGTAGGGAAGACGAATTCTTTTTTTTTTTTTTTTTTTTTTTTTTTTTTTTTTTTAGAACAAATCTGGGTATCTATGTGGGGTGGGGTGGGGGGTTGCGGGGAAGGAGAAGAGATCGGCTGGGGAAGGTGAAGAGAGTGGAGGAGAAGGGTGGGGGGTTAAGGGGAAGGGGAAGGGAGGGGTGGGGAAGACGACTTATGGGTTTTGTTTTTTTTTAGTTAATTATTTTAATATTTTAAATTTTTTATTAATTGTTTAGCCACGTGGCGCACATGTGGCAGCCACGTCATCACAAATGGGGACCCCATATTTACCACGTCATCACTTAACGGTTAATTTAACAAATTTTTTAACGGTTGTATGAAATTGAAATAAAATGATAAGTAAATGTATGAAAGTGAAATGTTTTAAAGATGTTGTATGGGCTTGTAATAGACCTCAAACCTGAGGGGCTACTATGTAATTTACCCTTGATTATTTGTTTGTAATTATGAAGTTTATGTACAATCAATTACGTTTCGTCACGCAAAGGCGCAAAAAAATGCGGTTAACTTTACTGCTATATTGCGAATCTATATGTTTTGCGCGACGAACCATTCGTCGCATAAGGTGGTAAACCTTCCCCGACAAAGGCTTCGTCGCACAAAGGTCGTTTAGTATTTGGGCCAGAGCATTCAATGCATGCGAATCAGAGGAATGATGTTTTCCCATGAAAACCTTGAGCAACGAAGAAAACCTTGCGCGACAAAGGCTTCGTCGCACAAAGTCCAATCAGTTTTTGAGTCAGAGCATTCAGTGCATGTGAATCAGAGGAATCAATGTTGTATTTAGTGCAGATGTTTGTGCGACATAGGCTTCTTCGCGCAAAGTCTTTAACCTTCCTATAAATATGTGTTTCTGCTCTCCTTATTCTTCACAATTTGTTTCAGAAATGCTTTACAATTTTACAGATTATAATCAATTTGTTGTTTGATTGTTGGTATGATGGCCGACTATGGTGCGTGTCCGTAAAAAACAATGGATGGCAAAGGTTCAAGAAAAGGTTTGCATTGTAAATTTTGGATTTTGTATAAAGTTTTTATTTAGCTTCAGTATTATGAATATATGTTTTGTTGATAGACAAGAAGAAAAGAGTTGTGGTACAAGTCCGACACACTTATGGTGGGAGCCGTTACTGAATCACTACTGACGAATTAATAGGGGTTTTAAAGTCAGATATGCGCGCCAGCTTTTGGTCTGACGTTGGAGTATTAGTGCGTGACAAATGTGTTGCGGATTGGGAGTCTTGGTGAGTCATCCCTGAGAAGCTGAAGATGCACTTGATTGATGAGTTAGTTGTATGTGTTAAGTTATTACTTAAATAATAATGATGTTTGTTAAATTTAATATAATACTGAGATTTTAATTTATTAATTTTCACATGACAGCCTAATTGGAACATTGACAAATGTAACCTAAATTTGATGAAGGCTATCAACAACATCTTCAAGTCTCGTTTTCGGGAGTGGAAGTTTGATAATCAACGAGCGACAATACTACCGTGAGAACCAGAACTACTGGTGGATGAGTAGAATAGTGTTTTTTATTTTTATTTTATTGCTTATTTAATAATGAGATCTGAATTAGAAGTTTTTTTTATTATGAATGGTTTAATTAAATATGTACTTAATGTTTATTTTGAATAAAAGTAATGCATTTTAATAAATATTTATATTAATTAATTATGCAAAAATGGTTTAATGAAATAAGTTCTTGATTTATTAAGTATTTATGTGGTTTAATGGAAAAATTCAAATTTTTTTCTTTCAAAAAACGAAATTAAAAAAGAAAAGAAAAAGAAAGAAGGTAATGTGCGGTTATAAAAACCGGCAAAGCGTAGTTGGATGGCGCCAAAAGTGGAAGCATTATGTTTTGCGCGACTTTGCTTTCGTCGTGCAAATTCTTTTCACTTTACTGAATTTAACTAGATTGCAGGAAGGCAGAAGCTGCAAAACAATTGCAACATCTACCGTCCTACTGGAATTTTTGACAGTTCTAGTTGTGTTGCTGTTAATCTCAGAGGTATATTTTCTTAACTAACTTATTTAATTTCCATTCATTTAAATTATTTTGTATGTAGTCTATAATTGTTATGAGTTTATGTATTTGTATGCAAACGTTTTTGTATGGATGTACAAAAAATGGTTTGCAATGTTCATATGGTTTGAGAATTAGTTGGATTTTGCGAATGGATACGAAAACATGATTGTGGTCCAATTAATTCTTAAATTGTCCCAAAATTTTGGCCAGTTTGAGAATGCAAAGTTACATGTTGTATTTTGCGGTTCACGCACTAGAGTTTGAACGTGGAAAATTTGGTAGCATCTTTTTGCGTTCTTCGGGTGCATTTTAGTTTTTTGTATCTGTGTCGTGCACTTGAAGAACTGCAGGGATATGCTGCCTAAAGTTTCCCACGATCGAACTCTAATGTGTTGGAATCGTAAATTACAGCACGTAACTGTGCATTCTCGAATGAGATAGGACCCATACCATAAGGCGGCATGTCATAATTGAAGTTGTTGTAACCCTTGTAAATTTTTTATATTTGCAGGTAATATGGACAAATAGTGGATACATAATCCTAACAGATGTGCTTATGATTATTTGGATGGAATAAATTAGTTCATTGATTTTGCAATTGCAAACAATCAGGATTCAACTCAAATTTGTTGTCCCTGTAAAAAGTGTAACAACTCAATGATTGAATATTTTGAATACCATTTAGTCAAAAAGGGGATGATGGAGACCTATAATATGTGGAATCAACAACAACAACAAAAGCCTTTTCCCACTAAGTGGGGTCGGCTATATGAATCCTAAAACGCCATTGCACTCGGTTATGTATCATGTCTTCCGTTAGATCCAAGTACTCTAAGTTTTTTCTTAGAGTCTTTTTCAAAGTCTTCCTAGGTCTTCGTCTACCCATTCGGTCTTGGACCTCTGTCTCGTAGTCGCATCTTTTAATCGTGTCACATCCCGACCCGGGCCCCCACCACATCCGGGCTCGACTCCATCGTAGCACGATATTGTCCGCTTTGGGCCCCGACCACACCCTCACGGCTTTGTTTATGGGAACTCACGCAAGCAGAGCATTCCCAGGGGACATATAAGGTTTACAGGATCCACACCCCTAGGCGATGTGGGATCTTACAAACCGAATCGTCAATAGGCCTTCATTGCACATGTCCAAACCACTGTAACCGATTTTTTCTCATATTTCCTTCAATTTCGGCTACTCCTACTTTACCTCGGATATCCTCATTCCTAATCTTATCATTTCTCGTATGCCTACACATCCAACGAAGCACCCTTATCTCTGCTACACCTATTTTATGTACGCGTTGATACTTCACCATCCAACATTCTGTGCCATACAGCATCGCTGGCCTTATTGCCGTCCTATAAAAAATTTCCTTGAGCTTCAATGGCATACGACGGTCACACAACACGCCGAATGCACTCTTCCACTTGATCCATCCATCTTGTACTCTATGGTTGAGGTCTCCATCTAATTCTCCGTTCTTTTGCAAGATAGATCCTAAGTAGCCAAAGCGGTCGCTCTTTGGTACTTCCTGGTCTCCGATCCTTACCCTTAACTTATTTGGGCCTCCATTTGCACTCAACTTGTACTCCATATATTTTGTCTTTGACCGACTTAGGCGAAGGCCTTTAGATTCCAACACTTCTCTCCAAAGGTTAAGCTTCGCATTTACCCCTTCCTGAGTTTCATCTATCAACACTATATCGTCTGCGAAAAGCATACACCAAGGAATATCATCTTGAATATGTCATGTTAACTCATCCATTACCAATACAAAAAGGTAAGGACTTAAATATGAGCCTTGATGTAACCCTACAGTTATGAGAAAGTTTTCGGTTTGTCCTTCATGAGTTCTTACGGTAGTTTTTGCTCCATCATACATATCCTTTATAGCTTGGATATATGCTACTCATACTCCTTTCTTCTCTAAAATCCTCTAGGACCCTATCATACGCTTTTTTCAAATCTATAAAGACCATGTGTAAATCCTTTTTCATATCTCTATATCTTTCCATCAATCTACGTAAGAGATAGATTGCCTCCATGGTTGAGCACTCTGGCATAAACCCGAATTGGTTGTCCGAGACCCATGTCTCTTGCCTTCGTCTATGCTCAATGACTCTCTCCTAGAGCTTCATTGTATGACTCATTAGCTTAATACCCCTATAGTTCATGCAATTTTGTACGTCGCCCTTATTCTTGTAGATAGGCACCAAAGTGCTCTTTCGCCACTAATTTGGCATCTTCTTCGTTTTCAAAATCCTATTGAAAAGGTCTATGAGCCATGTTATACCCGTATCTCCTAAGACTTTCCACACTTTGATTGAAATATCATCTGGGCCCATTGCTTTTCTATGCTTCATCTTTTCCAAAGCTACAACCACTTATTCCTTCCTAATTCGGCAGTAAAAGGAGTAGTTTCTACTCTTCTGAGTTACACAATTCCGCCAAAGAAGTAAACCTTTCATGTCCTTCATTGAAAAGATTATGAAAATAACCTCTCCATCTGTCTTTGACCGCATTCTCCGTAGCAAGAACCTTTCCATTCTCATCCTTGATGCACCTCACTTTATTTAGGTCATTTGTCTTCTTTTCCCTTACTTTAGCTAGTTTATAGATATCCAACTCTCCTTCTTTGGTATCTAATCGCTTATACATATCGTCAATAGCCGTTAGCTTAGCTTCTTTCACAGCTTTCTTTGCCTCCTGCTTCGCTATTCTATACCTTTCACCGTTTTCAACGGTCCTATCCTTGTATAAGGCTTTACAACATTCCTTCTTAGCCTTAACCTTTGTTTGTACCTCCTCATTCCACCACCAAGATTCCTTTTGGTGTGGAGCAAAGCCCTTAGACTCTCCTAATACCCCTTTTGCTACTTTTCGAATACAACTAGCTATGGAATCCCACATTTGGACTCCCTTAATACCCCTTTTGCTACTTTTCGAATACAACTAGCTATGGAATCCCACATTTGGACTCCCCTAATACCCCTTTTGCTACTACTTGGAATTATCACGGAAAAAAAATAATACAACCTTCATCCTCACACATTACCCGAGCAATGGAGATAATAGAATCTGTTATGGACCCAAATGAACAAATTATGGACATTATCAATTATGCTTTTCCAAACGCTAGTTTGAATACGAATGAGGAAGTAGAAGATGACGTCCCTCCCACCATGGACAGTGAAGCATTTGAAAAATATGAAAAACTATTAAAAAGTGCCAAGCAAGAATTATACCCCAGTTGCGAAGGATTTTTGGTGTTCATGACCATTGTTGAGTTGATGCATGGCAAATAAAGTTTCATATGTCGAACCAGTGTTTTGATTACTTTTTGGGGGTTTTCAAGATGATGCTTCCAGAGAACAATTGCCTGCCTAAAGATCATAAAAGCGCAAAGAAGGTGCTGAATGGTTTTGGATTGGGATATGAAAAAATTCACGCATGTAAAAATAAGCATTTTGTAGCATTGGATAAATGCCTTGCATGTAATGAGTCCCAGTTTAAAATTCACGCATGTAAAAATAATTGCATTTTGTTATCTCCCATTAAATCCTAGGTTGCAGCGATTGTATATGTCGATGCACACTGCAAGCGACATGAGGTGGCATAAGGACAGATGAGTGGATGACAATGTTATGAGACATCTTATAGATGGTGAGGCCTGGAAAAAATTTGATCGGCTGTACCCCAATTTTGCAAGTGAGCACGGAACGTTAGATTGGAACTTGCGATAGACATGTTTAATCTGTTCGGAGTTCTAAATCAAAACCACAGTACTTGGCCAATCTTCTCAATTTCGTATAATTTGCCGCCTTGGAAGTGCAAGAAAAAAAAATATATGATGATGACATAGTTGATAACCGAAGATCCAGGCATGTATATGATGTTTATTTACAATCGTTGGTCGATGAACTAAAAGAATTATGAAAAACGGTGTTCTCACGTACAATAAATCTATCGGGTAGATGTTCACTTTTAGAGCAGCAGTGATGTGAACTATAAATGATTTTCCTGCATACGCTATGATGTCTGGGTGGAGCACTAAGGGTTATTACGCATGCCCAATTTGCAAAGAGAACACAACGTCTGGTTAGCACGCGAGAAAAGTTTGTTACCTAGGCCATTGTAGATGGTTGTTGCGAGACAACGACTGGCATCAAAATGAGACAGCCTTCTTGATTCGGCCAAGACCCAGAGAATGGTCCAGAGATGAAATTTTGGCTCTGGTGAATTGTTTGGATTTTGCTCCGTTGGGAAAATCCGTAAATAGGACAAGACCATACACACATCTGAATTGGACGCACAAGTCAACATTGTTTGAGCTCTCGTACTGGTCCAAATTAAAATTGAGACACAACATCGATGTAATGCATGTTGAGAAAAATGTGTTCAATACACTGGTCGGAACTATACTATATATAGAGGGAAAAACAAAGGACACGATAAAAGCTCAGATCGATTTGAGAAAAATGGGCATTAGGCCAGGTTTATGGATGACGAGGGACAATGATATAGCCAGAAAGAAGCTTGCATCATTTTCGGTGAAACCGGATAAGAGGAAATAGTTTTTGCAATTTCTATATTCTATACAGTTTCTAGATGGGTTTGCTTCAAACATCAACCATTGTGCAAACATGGATGGAGGCACATTTTCAGGCCTCAAGAGTCATGATTGTCATGTGATACTTCAACGTCATCTCCCAGTGGGAATTCGACACCTCTTGCCCGAAGATGTGGTGAAGTCGATTATGTTGTTGGCTAGATATTTTTCTCAATTAACTACAAGATCTTTACGCAATGTTATACAGTTGTGCAACAATATTATTGAAGTGTTATGCAAGTTTGAACAAATATTTCCTCCAGCTTTCTTCAGAACCATAATCCACATCATGATTCACTTGCCAGAGAAGGTACTTCTAGCCGGACCCATCAACTATCAATGGATGTATCCGATAGAAAGGTACTTAATCATCATAAATACTTTAGTTGGATGTATGTATGATTTGACTAATTTTACACGTTAGTTTGTTTATTGATGCAGACTACTGGGTGAATTAAAAAGGAGTGTATGGAACAGGGGAAAAACCCGAAGGATCAATCGTGGAGGCATGAGTCACATTTGAGTCGCTTACATTTTGTGTAATGTATCTACAAGACGTTGAGACTACGTTCAATCAACAACAACGCAATAATGACGGTGGTGTGAGAAGTGAAAAACTTTATGTTTTTGCCTAAATTGCATGACCCTTTGGCGAAAACCAATAAGAGAGGAGTCGTTTAACAAAATGGACATGGAGGTAGCACATTGTTTGTAGTTAAAAATTATGACGAGACAATTACCTACCTAGATGAGCATGAAGAGTTGATGAATCGGGAACATCCTTCACATTTATATGTTTAGAAGCACCGTGAATTGTCTCCTCGTTGGTTTCGTGAAAATGTAAGTTGTTCGTGTTTTGGGTTATTTGCATAATAGTAAATGGTAAACTAACAAATCAACTTTTTATCATTAATTTAGGTGAAGAAATTGAAGGACATGAATTCGACCGCTTACAGTGAAGAATTGTACAACTTGGCTATTGGTCCCCTAAAACAGCATCAAGTTTTTGGCAGCTGATCGCGATGACAAGTTGTGTACGCAAAATAGTGGGGTACATGTCCCAGGTGCGGGCGACATTTCAGACATTGAATTCTATGGAAAACTTACAGGTGTTGTGCAATTTCTTTACAAAAGATCGATGTCAAGTTATCCTGTTTAAGTGTCACTGGTTTGACCTCAGGGATCTACCGCGATACAATGCACCTGAGCGCGCAAACGACGATGTTGACA
Organism: Cotoneaster glaucophyllus; assembly: GCA_036320875.1. Classification (NCBI taxonomy): domain Eukaryota; kingdom Viridiplantae; phylum Streptophyta; class Magnoliopsida; order Rosales; family Rosaceae; genus Cotoneaster; species Cotoneaster glaucophyllus. The sequence continues at coordinate 5,737,118 of CM070072.1, read as the reverse complement.
TGCCTACAGATGAGGAGGAATGGGAGTCTGGATCCGACGAAAGTGATGATATTTATTCTAGTTCAGACGAGGATTAATGAAAACTTTTGATGTAAATGTAATGATATTTATTGAATGGTATTTATTTTGTATACAAACAAAAGTTTCCTTTAAAATTTGTAAAAAAATAAATTAAACAAAAAAATAAATTAAATTTACAAATATGCGCGACGACGTTTTAGAAATGTTTGTCGCGCAAATATTTAAAAACTGGACACGCAATGAAAATTAGAACACCCTCGTCGCGCAAACATGTAAAAAATTGATTTTTTTGGCGAAAATTGGGCGTGTTTTTATTTTTGCGCCTTTACTCTTCTCTCTATATCTCTCTCTCTCATTCTCTGCATGTGAAGCTCACTATTCTCTCTCTCTTGATTCTCTCCATCTCTCGCGCTCATCACTCACTATCCCAATCTCTCCATCTCTCCCTCTCTCGCTCTCATCTCTTTGTCACTCTCTTCTCCGTATTGACATCTGTTGTCACACTCTGACGCCACACCATCTCCTCACCGCCGCAACATTACTAGGTAAGCACCTAGTATCCCTTAATTCACTCTCCCTTAATTCAATTATTTATTAGTGCAATTTTTCATTTTTTCTGCTGAATTGTTTTAATTAGAACATTTAGGGATTTAGGGTTCGAATTGGAAATCCTGGGTTAGGGACAGGCCCGGTCCTGGCCCAGTGCCACCAGGACAACTGTCCAGGGCCCAAAAATGAAAAGGGCACCAAAATGAAAAAATCCAAATAACTAGGTATAAAAAAAAAATATATAACCGGAGCCCAAATAGGGGCTGAAGGATGGCAAAGCCCAAGATTGACAAAAAAAATTTAAAAAGGGCTCAAGTTTTGGGCATTACAAAAAAAAATATTATAAAAAAAAAGTCATGACAGGGACCACTCGGTCCCCATAAACCCTAACTTCCAAACTTTTTCTGATTCCCCACTTCCCCCTGCCATGCCGTCCCACTTTGACTCCATTTTCTTTTCTCTCAATACTCAATTGAGTCAATTCCATTGGCTGCAAGTGCATTCACTCACCACCAACCTTTTTGAGTTTTGAGGTAAACTAATTTTAAAATTTTGAATTATCAATTCATAATTTAATATAAAACTTTGCAAGTGACATAGAAATATAATTATATGATAATTGATGTATAGAATTGTTGTTATTGATGAATTGAATTCTTGATTAATTGAATTATTTGATTTCATTTCAAACCCAATATTTAGGTTCAATTTTATCAATTTTTATATGTTAGACTATGTGTTAGTGTTTTTATAATATATAATATATGTTGGAATGATAATTTTGATAGGAGCTTTGCTAGGAGTGGTTGAAATTTCAAGGAGTTTTGCTAGGAGTGGTTGTATATGATTGTATTTTTTATTGTCGGGGGTTTAGGTACTATGTTCCCCCCGTTGTATATTTTCTCAAGTAATATAATTTGGGCGTGAGGGCCTAGCCCCCTAGCTTCGACTGGGTTCCAACCCTCGTTAAATATATATATATATATATATATATATATATATATATATATATATATATTAACATATGTATCGGTATTAAAAAAGGGCACATTTTGAGTTTTCGCACTGGGCACCCAAAAACTCAGGACCGGCCCTGGTTAGGGATCTAGGGTTCGAATTGGGAATCTTGGGTTAGGGTTTTCGAATTGAGAATATTGGGTTATGGTTTTTGAATTGAGAATATTGGGTGATGGTTTTCGAATTGGAAATCCGAAACTGGGTATCGAATTGGGAATCAACTTTGGTGCTTTATCTGGAAAAATGGTAATCTATCAATGCATATGATGAGTTCATTTTTGCTAACGGGATTTTAATATTTCATGATGTTATAAACAGGTCATATTGACCTTTAATCTCTAATATGTATATCATATTTATCAATAACCTTTGAAGCTATAGTTTTTTTTCTATTTTTAGGTGGATTTATAATTGTGAATGGATTTGAACTTATGTTCTCTAATTTGATGTTTAATTTGTCTTTAGTATTTTTCCGATGAGTAGGGAAAAATGGCAAAGGTGTAACTAGCATTACTCTAGCAATACAAAGCATGCAAGAAGCTCCTGTATAATTTTGAACATCAACTAGGATTAATTAAGAAATAAAAACTAAAATAAAAGGCATAAACTAGGCATCATCTGCAGTACTCCAACAATAATGCATCAATAATGCGTTATTGTTTATGGAATAAATTGTAGCAATGGTCCCTCAACTTTAATCAAATTGGAGCAATGGTCCCTCATCTAAAAATCCATTACCATTGGTCCCTCAACTTATCAAAATGTGTAGTTATAGTCATTTTCACCAATTTCATCAAAATTTTGTCAAAATAAGTTATGTTGGAATGATCATTTATACAATTAGGGTCCCTCGACTCATCAAAGTGTGTAATTATGATCCTTTTCGTCAACTACGTCAAAATTTTTTGTCAAAACGAGTTATGTTGGAGTGACCATTGCTACAATTGGGTTAAAGTTATGGGACCATTTCTCCAGTTGAATTAAAATTGAGGGACCAATGGTAATGGATTTTTAGTTAAGGGATCATTACTTCAATTGAGTTAAAGTTAAAGGACCATAGCTACAATTTACTCTTGTTTATGTGAGAGCGATCAGTAACCTTGGGTTGGAACGTCGTGTCTCGTTGACATACGAGGTTGAAACGACAAAATAACATGAAGTATTACAGCATTATTTAGTTAATTACGTAGCTATCAACCAAGTGATCGATCATGATTGGAAGTTCTGATCTAAATTAATCCCCATCCAACTAAAGCGTGAAGAGCATGGTATGTAGAAAGACAATTTTTTTTTCAATAGAAATGTCTCGAAGACGTTGACCACAGTATTAAAGGCGTAGCCTGGCAAAAAATAGTTGGCAATGGGCCCAACACTCTGGATTATGCGATGAAATCATACTGCTTATAGCTAATATTTATATTTTTGCTATTTTGCTATGCTTCTCTATACCAACCACATATGCTATTGTCTCGAATGTTTTGCTCTAGCTGTATATTCAAATAAGTTCACTAAATTTGATGTTTTAGTTTGGTTTTGGATCTTTTTCCCAACAATAGATAAACTTAATTTATCTGTGTGTGTGTGTGCGCGCGCGCGCACACACACACATATATATATATATATATATATATATATCAAGGAAAATGTTATATATTTGACTATTCTTTGTCTATTACTGATCTATTGGCGGATCAGCCACTTAGTATTCATTGCTTATGTTTTTTTTATACACATTTGATAGCTTTTATATGCAAAACATAAACAAAAACATGTTTGTGTTGGCAAATTATGTATATTATGTGTCATGTAATATACTCTAATAAATTGACTAAAATTAGTGGAATGTAACTTTTTTATTTATTGTTGTTGTAGATGTCGAACTTAATTTCAACTTGTTGAGCAGCTAGTAGGGTCAATCAGACACCTTCTCCAGTAGGTAGTGTTACTGCCACCTCTCCACTTGATATGGGCACGATGAGTGTGCCTCCGGTCATGTCTTTCGGTCCAACGGTGTCTACGACTCCTGCGTCATCGACTTCTTCGGTGACGCATCCTCTACTAAGCACCCGGCAGACTCATCGATGGCCCTGGAGTTCTGAGGAGGATGAGCAGTCTGGTGAGGCTTCCTCTATCCATGGAGATGGGTCCCAGACAAGTAATGCATCTTTCTCACAGTATAATCGAACTTTTGAAAGTTTTTTTGGTTGTGAAAATCGAACTTTTAAGTTATTTGGTTTTTTGGGTAGGTTCATAAAAAGTCATTAGTTACAGAATATTGTCAAGGAGTATATTGAAATCTATTGGTGGATGACAAAAGAAGATCCCCAATCTTCTTTAGAAAAAGTTGGTTGATAAATTCTTTGGTTACACTCTTAAAAAGTTATCTTTATTATTCTTTTATTTTCTCATTAGTGAAAATCTTTAGTATATTTTTCAAGTTACGAATATGGTGTGTTAAATTTTCAAAGAGACGAGACTACACACATTGATATTATTCTCAACTTACTTAATTACATGTGCAATCCAATATGTGTGTAGTTTCTTCATAGATTCGCGGCCAGTGATGCAATTAGAAGTGAAAACACTTGATACAAGTTGTAAATTTTGTTTTGAAGTCCCCATTTGGTATAAAGTGTTTGAATTGTTGGGTGGATGTGTTGTTTTTGTTGTTATATTGTATGCAGGTTTCAGGAAATGTTATAGTTTTAGGGGAGGTTCTGCCAAATTTTCGGTAGAAAATAGAATTCGTCTAATGTTTACTTTGTTTATTTGGTAGTTCAAAAAAAAATAAAAAATAAAAAAATAAATCAAGGGCCCATGCAGACTACTGAATACATCATAAACCTCTCGCACCACCACCGAGAAGATCACCATTACGTGGGATCTTCGACATCGTGTGGTTGCAACAAATGAGCAGCACAGTACGTTGGCCAGGGACATTGGTTCGGTTATCAGGAATCATTGCCCCCTCCTGTGGGAGTCATGAAAAGTTGTTCCACCTAAAGTCAAGGAAGGCATTCTTCATGAATTATCTGCAAGTATTTTCAACCTCAAATACTAAATTTTTATTAAAGTATACAAATATAAAAAAATTTAACTACTATTTATTTGTTGAGTTTTGCAGCATCCTTATGAGCTCACGAACCTCGATGCCAATCAAAACCAGTACATCAACGAGCTTTGCGCCGATAGGTTCACTCAATGGAAAAGCGACCTTCACAAGCATTATGAGAAATATGACGGTCCAGAGGTCGCTCTAGCAGTTGGGTGCCCTATAGAGTTGGTGGATCGCCGGGATGAATGGGAGTGGCTCTGCGGCTATTTTCAATATGATAAATACCTCGTAAGTATAATATATATTTCAATAATATTTAATCAAAATTTTTATATTTTTAAATAATATTTTAGTATTTTCATTAATTTGTTAAAAATATCTAAACTAATACGTTTTTTTTAATTCAACAGAAAAAAGTGAAGGCAAACTCGATCAATCGGTCGAAGAAGAAACTTCTTCATCACTCCGGCTCACGACACTTCTCTTATAGGTTGGAGGAGTGATGTAAGGTAACCGTATATTTATTTTAAGTTTTGATTCTTTTTACCCTCTATTACACAATTGGTAATCTATGTGTTAATATTTTTTTTATTTATTCAGGGGGTCAAAGTTCTGTGAGATTGACATGTTCAAGGAGGTGTACATTCGGCCCGAGGATGAGCTGACGGAGCAGCTTCATGTAAGTTATTTCAATTTTTTAATATTCAATTAGTATTAATATTAAGTACATGTATATTAAAATTAATTTGTTTGTTTTCATTTTTCTAGTACACCATGGTAGAGAAGGGCCAGACCGTTCTAGAGGAATGTGGCTTCCCAACTTCCCCCATAGACCGATGGAGGAGGTGTTTCCCCCTGAGGATGCAGGTTTTCAGATCATGACGGACACACTCAATCAGACCCTCAGTCATAGGTAGGAAAATGTTCACCGGGGGCTTGGGAAAGCCCGCTTTCAGCATCCGTCTGCCTCATCCTCCAGACAGAGAACAGAATGGTCAAATCACTAACATCTGAAGTGGTGGACCTAAAGGAGCAAATTGCCGCCCAGCAGTCTCAGCTTGCGGCCCAAAGCAGTTTGATGAACCAAATTCGTATCAGCCTTCAAATCTCTTACATTCGATTTCCCGACGTTGAACCACCTCCAGCAACGACCTCACAGCCCTCCGTTGTAGCAGCTACGACCTCCTAGCCCCCCAATGCAGCAGCAACACCACCAGCAAACGATTGTGATGTAGACGACTACATATTCTAGTTTTTTTAAATTATTTTCAAATTTTAAAATATTTCTTTTCGTTGTATGTACACTTTCAATAATTTTTTAATTCAATATTCTTCTTTACATTTTCTGCTTTTAATTTCATTAAATTAATTTATACATAAAACAATATTATCAACATTTATAAAGAAAAAATAAATAAAAATTATTTACAAAAAAAAAAGTTAAAATCATACTCCGACGGCCTTATGTCCGTCGTGCAAGGGTCTCGGGGTTGAACTCTAGTTTCGTCGCTTAGAGTATCACGCGCTTTGTGCAGAATCAATTTGTATAATTTTAGTAATCAGTTTGTATATTTTCAACAAAACTACATATGTGCCATCAGTCCAACCCGTTCTTGATCATTTTTACAAAATTAGTGTTAAAAACATGTAGAATCAATTTTGTATAGAAATCCATTGTTCTCTTAGAAACATGAAGTCAACCGTACCCGAGATGAGAGGGAAAAAAGAGTTCCTGATTTAACATTTCCTGGTCCGAAGCCTGCCTCTTTGCTAACTCGGATTCACAGATTCATCAGGAAGAACACTCAAAACATGTTTCATTTTTTAATACCAGACGGCAGGGGCATACATTTGATGCAAAAGATCAAACTAGCTTGGACTTGTGACGCAGTTATAGACTTCTGAAACTAACTTGGACCGTTCAGATGGATGCGAGTAAGAGAAAAACGAAAATAATAAGAGGACGAATGACAATTTCCCCCCACATTCACTACATTCAAATTGAGTTATTAAATTATGAACAGGTTATTGGTGGCTACAGATTAATGAGCTTTGAGTTGTCTCATAGAGTGAATAAAAGAGAGGTTAATTTGTTGACTTAGACATCAGATTGGGGACTTCAAGAAGCCTTTTTTTTTATTTTTTTTACTCTTAATTAACAATTTAATATATTGTAAGATATAATAAAATAAAAATAAAATAAGAAATGGGTCGATATACATTTGAGCAAAAATGGCAAACTTTGTATACAGATAAGAAAACTAGGTGTGTGGAGTTTTGGGAACCCTAGAAGTTACGTTTCTGAGAATTCCTTACTTCCATTGCAAACTCAGTGAAGATTTCTTGCTTATGGCTGCCCAGCTTTCTTCTGATCTCCCAAGACAAAAACTTGTTTCTCTGCCTAATCTTTCCTTTGTTCAGCCAACCGAATCTGGTGAACTAGGTAGAAGGTGTGAAAAGAGAAAAAGAGAGAAGGTAGCACAGCGTGAAAAGCCTACAACTATAAAGGGTATCTTCGTATCTTCGTAAAAAATGTTGTCTCAATATAAAATTAAGAATTAAAAGTATACTCTATGTGTAATTTTTCCTTTTCCTTATGGGTCCATTTCCTTATCTACTCTATGGTCAAGAATTTCAAATTAGTTGGACGAAAAAACCTTATTTGTTTACAATTTGGTCTTCTTTGAATTTAGACGATGGAGATAAAGAATTTTGAATTTTCATGATTACATTGAATCCAGGCAATTAATATGCCAATTGAGTGAGAAATTATCTTGAAATTTTTGTTTTTTTTTAATTTAAAAAAATAAAAAAGCTGACATGAAAATCTATTAATACTAATATATCAAAAATTGAAAACTAATAAAGTTTCAATCAAAAAATATTAGTGGCTACGGATCACATCCAAATTCTCCCTATGCTATATTAATTTTTTCTCCAAATAGAAAAACAAATATGAATACCAGAAGTTCCAACCAAATGAATAATTTCTTCCTATTTCTTTTGAATTTTCATAAAAGTATAAGGATTAGTCTACAGTACCTTTTAATAACAATAGGGTAAAGGTCCATTTGTTCATAGTAATATCAACGTCGAGTAATTAATTATAATATATGCTATTGTGTAACCTTTAATTGTAAATTTGAATAATTATAATACATATATTTTTGTAATTGATATGTTTAATTTTAACATCATATTATAATATCATTATACGTTAACATACATAAATCATAGCTGAACTACAACTAAAATGTTAAGAATAATACTTTGTATCGTCTCAATTGCTCACACTTCTAATAAATAAAGGCTGGAAACCAAGATTGACCTTTATTTCCCAAGAACGTTAGAAACGTCCACATTTCCATGATCCCGAATTGATGGATCAAATACAAAATCTCTCTTTAACTTTCATAGTTAAAATTGAGGGGGAAAATTACACAAATGAGAAGCAATTTCCAATACGACAAGTTAAAGATGTCTATGTATACCATTGACTATTCAAATAATCTTACGCTTCATGATTGGTGTGGATGCAAATTTTCTCCTCTTCGATCTTGGACGATTTTGCACCTACAAAACAACTAGCACCTTAGGTTAAGGCCAAAAGCCTCACGCGCCCACGATGAATGGGGGGGCTTTGGCCGAAGAACCTCTGATGCCAAAGTTAGAATTTTAGAGAGAAAGAGTGTTTAGAGTGTTTATGATTTTTTGCAAGAGAATTGGAATGACTTTTTGGTGAAAATAGGTGCCTATTTATAGGATTAAGCTTGCCCATTTTTCCCCAAGGTGTGGCCGGCCTTGAAGGGTTTTTGTGGTTATGATTTTGGTTTAATTAGCCAATTTATTGGCTAATTAAGTATGAAAGAAATAAATGGGAGGTTACAAAATTGTTTATTTGTATAAATTGGGTAATAAAATGGAGAAAAGTGAGAAAGGCTAGGAAGAATGAGAGGTGGCCGGCCCTTTGATAATTTTGGGGTTAAATTGTATAATTTAATTGGTAATTAATGGATTAATTGGGTAATTAATCCATTAATTAACCAATTAACACTATTTTGGAGGTTACTTTGCAAAAAAAGGGATTTGATGAGATGAACTTTGAATTGGTTACCTCTTTTTGGAGCATTTTTTACTTTGTTGAAAGATGATTGTCTGCTGCTCGCGCGTAGAAATCCCAGTGTACTTCAAGGGTAGTTTGGTCCTTTTTTGCTAAAATATCCACGTGTCGCCTTGTGATTATTTCGCCACGTGTCGCCGTGGGGCCTGGCGAGTTCGTTGGGTCCTGCAGCCGTCAAAAATTTTTTTTTTTTTTTTTGGTTGGGCTTGGGTTTCGTCAAGCCTTGGGGCCGAGAAAGGAATGGGGAGCCAGCTCGGGCTGGGCTCCCTGATTTGTTTTTTTTTTTTTTTTTTGAATTGGACCAAACGGCCTTCTTTGGCCGAGAGAAGAGAATGCCCAAGGGGCTTGGGCCGTAAGGACTTATGGAGCCGAGCCTCTTTTTTTTCTTTTTTTTCTTTTTTTTTTGCAACCCTCTAATGAATCTTTCTTGTACTTTTGTAGAATTTTCTCTAGCATGTCTTCCTCAAGCCACAAGAATGATGATGGTGTGCCACCATTGTATCGTCAAGGCGGGTCTTTGAGCAAGGCTAGCTACTTCAAGGCTGCTCACTTCAAGATCAATTCTGATGATTCCTTTAGAGACTTCCTTGAGACATATTGGCATGCCATTCCATCGGGAGTGCGTGTGAAGCGGGGTAAGGATGGTAGCAGCCGTGAGCCATGCGACGGAGCTTGGAGAGCCATCAAATTCCACCCCTACTATTTTGTGTTAGGGTTTACTTTTCCCATGCCGCGCTTCTTCCAAGAAGTGCTCTGCTCCATGAAATGTGCGCCTGCCCAATGTTCCCCGAATGCGATTCGAGTGACGGTGGGGTTCCACAATTTGAGCCAATTCTTTGACTTAGGACTAACCACCAACGAATTTTGGTATTTCTTTGACATAGGTCGTATTGATGGAGTTGGGCAGCTGCGGTTTCGTCATAGACTTTTTGACAACTCGAGCAAGGGAGATCATGACTGGGCCAAGGAAACTTTGGAGATAAGTGGTGAGTGGGAGTCTGATCATTCTCCTGAGCTGCGCGTGCCAACAGCTTTTATATCCAGTAAGCAGACTGCTTTTAATTTTTTTTCTGGCTGCTTGATTTTAATGCTACACTGCTTTTCAATTTTCTGATTATTTTCCGCTGCTTTTGTAGATTCGAAATTTGGCTCAACTCCCAGGGCCTCCCCGGACATGAAGAAAGTGCATGTTGCTCTAGGTATCCCCTCTGAGTATCGTGAGTGGCGCTGGCTGCTAAGTCCTCTTCGTAGGGAGAAAGATGGGTTGCCCCCAAAGGAAGAGATAAAACGAATCAAAACAGTAGCATTAGCTCGTCCTATCACTATAGTAGAGCCTGCTGCCAATGATAACGGAAGAAAGAAGCACTCCCCGCCTGTTCAAGAGATGCCTGCTGAAAAGAAACCAAGGATCATTCGCGAGGGTTCATCAACTGCTCAGGAGGTGTTTGACGAGAAGAGGCCGAAGACTATTTCTACTTCTCGCGAGAGATCACCATCTGCTCCCAAGCTCGTGATTGACTTGACTTCCTCCAAGAACGAGAAAAAAGAGACTGCCAGATCTGTGCCAGTAACGCTTGCTGTTCCGAAAGCTGCTAGTTCGATTGCTAATAGAATTGCTTAACGTAGAAGTTTATCAGTGCCTCCAGTGCCGAAGTTTGTGCTAAAGCGTCCGCTTAGGGTTAAATCTAATTCTCCTTCGGAAAGGCTTGCTACTATGAAGAGTGGCAAGACACCTTCGCCTACTAAAGTGGCACCAAAACTTGTCCATTCCGCTGCTGAGACCAAGTTGCCTTCTGAGAAGAGAGAGACTGCTTGCGCCAGTGGTCGTGATAAATCTGCCAAGTCTAATTCTAAGGAAGCTGCTGAGATTTGTGCGCTTTTGAGGATATGGACGTGTGTGCTAAATTTGTTGACGGCGTCAAAGGGATTATTGGTCCAGGCTCTTTTGTGAAGCACACGCCTGAGTACAGGAAGGCTGCTCTGTTGACCATGATGCAGAAAACGGCGATTTTGGCAGCCGAGTCCATGGTCATTGATCAAGAGGATACCAAGGCTGCCAAGGAGGTGGCAAGGTCTATGGCTGTCGAAGCTTATTCCTCGGCGGAGAAAGTTAAAAAATTGGAGTCTGAACTTGCTGCTTTGAAGGGGTCTAATATCTCTGCCCCCACTTCTCTGCAACTTGAGACCGCTTGCCAAGAGATCACTAACTTGAAGGCTAGGCTTGACGCGACTCAAGTAAAATATGAAAGTGCAGAGAAGGAGATTGAACGTTACATACCTCAGATTCAGGATCTTGAATGCTCCATTTCTGAATTCCGCTCCGCTGCTTATGCTAAAGATAAAGAACTGATTGCTGTTTACAACCAAGTGATACACTTCAAGAAAGTTGTTGACAGGCTTGAGCCTCAAGTGTTGGAGCTTCAAGGTGCTTTGAAGATCAACGATAATCTGAAGAAAGAAATGGAGGAAATGCAGCGGGTTCGTGCTCGTCTGCTTGAGGAAGTTGAGCAGTTAAAGGGTGAGAAAGCTGGGTTTGAGGCTTCGCTGACTCAAAATCAATCTGACTTCTACAAACTTGGTTATGTAGATCATCTATTTGGACGGCCGTCTGACTTTGAGTTTTCTGAAAAAGACTTCGAGACCTTCTCTATTTCTCCAGAGGATTTGTTCGCCTTTACTTTCGAGTCTTTTATCGGTGAGATAGTTGGAGATGGGGGTGCTCACGGCGCGGCAGCCGGGAGTGAAGCGCCGGATGGTACCACTGCTGGGGATGTCGTGGCTGCCGAAGGTGTGACGACTGAGCAGTCGTCGAGTGGCCAAGCTGCTGAAGAGTAGTCTTCTAAGTAGCCTTTAGGATTTATTTTTCCTTGTTGCTTTTGTTTTGCTTGAACTCCTTCAGTCTTTGCTAATTGTTTATCAATTTTGTTAGAAAATTCAATAAACTTGCTTCCTTCGCTTTTCTCCATCTTCGCTTCTTTTGTTCATGCTCTAACCTTTAGACTTTATAGACCAGTGGCAGGTGTGCTACTTTTTTATAAGCAGACAAGTCGCGTAGCCTATGCAACCGTAGGTGTTGGGGTAGAACTTTGCAAAGTTGCTAGCCATAGGGTCGGCAGCCGGACGCCTTACTTACAGAAGCAGACGAGTCCGCGTGACCACTAGGCTGTTAACCTTGGCTTTCTCTAATTCCGTAGGTTGCGTAGCAAGTTTCACAACACTTTAGGACTTGGTGTAAGTCATTCCGCTCTTGGCAAATGTGAAGTTTATTGATTACGTAGCATGTCAGTAGTGGATAAAACCTCGTATACACACGCTAACTTGTTTAACCTTTCACAAGAACGTGCGGTTGCACAAGTTTAGCGCGGTTTTACTGCTCGAAGGGTAAGCCATAGGCAGTCTTCTAGAAATCGTAGGCTACTTTAGTGCACTCGGTAGCAACTTTAGATTCCCAGGGCAGCCGTCCATCGGATGTACTACACAATGTGCCCCATCCGTTTCTAGGGCCCAGTTCCCTGCGGATTAGGCCAAGGGACCAAAAATCCTTCAATTAGCTAGGTCTTGAAAAAGACCATTGTGGCTACTTTTAGGAATCCCGGCGCAAGCCATTGCGCATCTAGTTATACTAGGGCAGCCAGGCTCATCCACGTCTGGATATTCGGAGTGTAAATTTTATCCTCCCGCTTTGGGGAGCATGGTTGATCCATTAGGGAATGCAATTCCTGCGGTGAATCTGTAAGAAGGGCACGGTCTTCCTTTGAAGTGCAGGAGATGACAAGTTGTTACAATCAAATCAAATTGTAAAAAAGTTCCTTATTGAAAAACAAGTGAACAAATAACTTAATTGTAAAAAATTGCATAACAACTGGATAGTCCTCGGCTCGCGAGGTGGTGCCTGTTGAGCTGCTTGAGTCTTCGGGTCTTGATATAGTTGGAGATCACACATGGTACTTTCTCAAGTTGTAGGCGTTCCATTGCTTTTCGATCTCCTTGTCGTTCATAGTAGTGAGGTTATAGCTTCATTTGCTGCCTACTCTGCTGATCTTGTAAGGCCCTTCCCAAATGGAGTCCATCTTCTTTGATCCCTCTCTACGAGCAGTGATGAAAGCCTTTCTTAGGACTAGATCTCCGGGTTGAAATTGCCGGATTTTGGTCCTTTTATTGTAACTAGAGAGAAGCTGCTGTTGGTAGGCTGCGATGCGGGTTATGGTTTGCTCGCGCCTCTCCTCTGCTAGATCTAGATATGTGGCCATCTCTCTTCTGTTTTGCTCGACGTCTGGCAGTAGGGTGCTAATCTTTGGCACAATGACGTTGGGAGGAATGATCGCCTCTGAACCAAACGCCAAGGAGAAAGGGGTTTCTTTGGTTGCTCGCCTTTTGGTGGTGCGATACGCCCATAGACATCCGGGGAGTTCATCTGGCCACTTTCCCTTTTTGTTGGTAAGGGATTTTTTGAGGCAGTCGATGATCGTTTTGTTAGAAGCTTCGGCCTGCCCATTGCCTTGCGGATACCTTGGTGTGGACATATGCTGCTTTATGCCATATTTTTGGAAGAATCTTGCCAAATCTTTGCCCACAAATTACGGGCCGTTGTCGGTGACGATGGACTGAGGGATGCCAAAGCGGCAAATGATGTTCCTCCATATAAAGCGCTCTATGTCTGTTTGAGTTGTTGTTGTCATAGGCTCCGCTTCTACCCATTTGGTGAAGTAATCAGTTGCCACGATCATCATGCCTCTGCCTCCAGTAGCGGGCGGCATAGGCCCTACCAGGTCAATTGCCCACTTCATGAACGGCCAAGGACTCGTCTGTGGGTGTAATTCGCTAGCAGGCAGTGTTGGTACAAGCTTGTAACGTTGGCAGCAGTCGCATCTTTGTACTAACTCCTTAGCATCTTGATGCATGGTAGGCCAATAGTAGCCTACATTAAGAGCCTTTTGCGCTAAAGATCGACCTCCAGAATGATTTCCACAAACGCCTTCATGGATTGAACTTAGGACCTTCAAGTCATCAGGAGGTGCCAAACAACGGAGATGTGGTCCGGTGTAGGATCTTCGAACTAGAATGCCATTCCACATATAATAGCGCGCTGCTTTGGTTTGGAGTTTTCGCTTGCGTACCTTCTCTAGATATTGCGCCATCCTTGGATGTTTTGCCGTGTATTCCCTAGTGGCTTGGCTAGTAATTAGTTGAGAATCGGAATAAATCGCAAGCTTTTTCACTGCTAAGTCTTTTTCCATTCGAAGGCCTGCCAGTAAGGCTTCGTACTCTGCTTCATTGTTGGATGCCTTGAAGCCTAAAGTGATCGCCTGCTCAAGCATAGAGCCATCTGGGGTAATGAGAACCACGCCTGCTCCCGAACCTTTATAATTGGACGCGTCATCGACATGCAAATGCCAAATATCTCCATTGAGGGAAGCAGATGAAGCTAAGGTCTTGGCTGCTTTTAGGACATTGTTGGGCTTCTTTGCTGCGTTGCCTAGGCCGGGTGCAAATTCTGCTATAAAATCTGCTAAAGCTTGAGCCTTTATTGTCGTACGGGGTCAGAAGACTAAACCATATTGACCTAGTTCAAGTGCCCACTTCATCACTCGTTGAGAAGCATCCGGACCATGCAAGATGGATCGTAGAGGATATTGAGTCATGACAATGACTGTATGAGCTTGAAAGTACGGTCTAAGTTTTCGAGCCGCTACAACTAAAGCTAAAATTAATTTTTCGATCTTCGGATATCTTGTTTCCGCATCGAGAAGAGCTTTAAAAGTGTAGAATACCGGTAGTTGGGCCCCCAGTTCTTCTCGTATGAGGGCAGAGCTCACTACTACCTCGGAGACTGCCAGGTAGATGTATAAATCCTCCGCAGCTTCCGGCTTAGATAGTAATGGAGGCGACGTGAGATACTTCTTCAGATCTTGGAAAGCTATTTCACATTCTTCATCCCATTTATCACGTTGCGCCCTCTTGATGGCTTTGAAAAAAGGCTTGCATCGATCGGTAGACCGTGAGAGGAAACGGTTGAGGGCGGCTGCTCGTCCAGTCAAGCTTTGGATTTCCTTCAAGGTTGTGGGAGACTTCATTTCTAGAATTGCTCTAATTTGCTTAGGATGCGCTTCAATCCCTCGTTGGGTGACTAAGTATCCTAGGAATCGACCTGAAGATACTCCAAATGTGCATTTGGTAGGGTTGAGCTTCATTTTGTACTTTCTAAGGATGTCGAATGTTTCCGCCAAGTTGCGAATGTGGTCTGACCGCTGCTTGCCTTTTACCATGATGTCGTCGACATAGACTTCCATGGTAACCCCAATTTGCTTCTTGAACATCATATTCACTAACCTTTGGTAAGTTGCTCCTGCGTTCTTGAGGCCAAAAGGCATGACCTTGTAGCAATAAGTACCTTGTTCGATCACAAACGGTTTTTTCCTTGTGGGGCTCGTACATGGCTATTTGGTTGTAGCCAGAGTATGCGTCCAAAAAACTGAGCAACTGGTTTCCAGAAGTTGAATCTACCAAAAGATCGATTCGGGGGACTGCATAAGGATCCTTTGGGCATGCCTTGTTGAGGTCGGTATAATCCACGCAAACCCTCCACTTGCCCTTCTCTTTCTTCATAACTAGCACAACATTGGTGAGCCATGCCGAGTGTGCTACCTCTTCTATGAATCCGGCTTCTAATAGCTTATCTATTTCGGCCTCGATGATCGCTACTCGTTCGGGCGCAAAATGCCTTCTTTTTGGATCACTGGCTTAGCAGCGGGATCAACATGTAACTTGTGGCAAGCCACTTTTGAGTCTATGCCGGGCATGTCGGATGGCGACCATGCAAAGATGTCTTGGTTCTTTCTAAGGAAGATAGTGAGTTCTTCCTTCTCGGCTGGGCTTAGACGAGAGCCAATTCTGGTCGTCTTTTCCGGCTGCTGCGGATCGAGAATGATCTCTTCGGCGTCTTCCTCGGGTTTTCATCCTACCTCATCTGCTTGAGCGTCTTCTTCTCGATCCACCTGCTGTAATTGCTATTTGGTAGCTTCATCATCCTTTTGGATTTCAGTAACCTCCACGGGAGTAAAGATCTTCTTCTTTGATTCTTTCAACATTTGCACAGTGCATCATCGGGATGCGGCCTGGTCGGACTTAATCTCTCCAATTCCTCCTCCCAGGATGCGGAAGCGGATTTTTTGGTACTTGACAGTAGTAACGGCATCTAGCTTGATCAACCAAGGTCTCCCAAGGATCCCGTTGTAAGGGGATGGATCACTTATGATTGTAAACGTTTGCTTTGAGACAACCGGCGGTGTTTTCACGTCAAGTGTGATTTGACCGATAGCAGTTGAGGTGTGTCCATTGAATCCGGTGAGTACCTCTGCTCGGCGTACCATTGTGCTTTCCAGGCCTATCTTTTGGATGACTAAGAGTTGAAGTAGATTGACTGCACTTCCATTGTCAACCATCATTCGGTCGACTATGGCATGGGCTATTTGGACAGAGATCACTAGTGCGTCGTCGTGTGGGAAGTCAACGCCTTCTGCGTCTTGCTCAGTGAAACCAATAATGGGTCCAGGTTATGTAGGGCTGGCAAAAAATACCAAAATTCCCAAACCAAACCGAAATATTCCCGAAACCAAACCGAAAAAATACCAAACCGAAAATACCGAAAATTTTGGTACTCAATACCGAACCAATCCCGAAATTTCGGTACGGGAATCGATCTCAAGTTTTTGGGATTTCGGTAATTCCGAACCGAACCGAAAATAAAAAAAAATTATATTATTTAATTTTTAAATATATATTCGGAATTTTAATAGCCGTTGAATTCGGTTGAGATTTAATCACAACCATTGAATACAACAAAAGGTTTCAAACCCTCAGATAACTCACACAACCTCAGTCACTCTCTCTCTCCGTCTCTCGACTTCGACTCAACCTCCTCACCTCAGAATCCGGCCACACCCACATCACACAGACCCTTAGATCTCTCTTTATCTCTCGATTTCTCATCCCTCAAACCCTGACTGTGTGAAGGAGCCTTCCTTCACGGCACAGAGGCAGAGCTACGGCCACCGGTGCCGCTCACCTCTTTAATCGCTCTTCCCCGACTTCTTCATCCAAATTCCAGTGCCTTGCGCACCGATTCTCCCCCAAATCAGGTAAATTTGGGAATTAATTTAGGGTTTGAAATTTAGGGTTTGTGAAATTTAGATTAGGATTTGTGAAATCTAGATTAGGGTTTGTGAAATCTAGTCTTGGTTAGGCATTGTTCTTGATTTTATTAAAAATTTGCATTGTTCTAGAGATGATGCTACAGAATTAATATGGGTTGCAAATGCCAGTAAAGGTTCCACGGTTTTCATCACGTCTTAGTTAATTTTCATCATCATATCAGCAACCCTACCAGATTTTTTTGGGATTTCTTTTCTTTTCTGTAGTCGGTCACCCAACTCGAATTCTATTTTTGTTTAAAGGTTTGTTGAAGTCCGATTTAAGCATAAATTCGACATTACTGTGAAGCAGTTCCAGCATGGAGACTTCCAAGGTCTCTTATATTTTTCTTAGTATCGTTATTTAAGTTGAGAGGCTAAACTAAACTGCACTCAATATTATAAGAGTCGAACTTGAGATGTACTGTATTGCTAGTGACAAGTCTCTTTTGTTGAAATCAACAATCATGAGAGATTGAAAAGATTCCACGGTTTAAGTGATTTGTCGTAGATTTTCTCTTTTGCTAGTGACAAGTTTCTTTTAGCCGTAGATTTTCAGTTTTCAGATCGTGTAACTGCCAAGGCACATAAAAGGGTCAGTATTCAGTGAAGTATAAAATGGGACGTAGTAATGCATATATATAGAAAGACAATCTAAATTTGCATTGCAAGCAACTTAATGACCGCGTCTCTTGTTGTGTCTTGTTTAAGAACTGAGAGACAATGCACCTATCTGTTTAAACATAATGCAGTGTAGTTAGGGTTTCTTGTTTTCATTTTCAGAAGTAAGAGCAAAGTCTGTAAGTGGTTGATCATTCAACTTAAATTAGTATCAGAAGAAAAACGACCCATTTTTCTAAACCGCTCGGAAACCACCTAGTCATCTAACACCTCAAAAATAGTAGACAATGTTTATTGCAAAAACTGAGATACTCGTGAGATAATATCAAACGATCAAACAATTTTCAACGTTTGCTGATTTTGTCATTGATAATTGTTAAATGGGATCTAAGAACTAGATGGTGCAGGGTAACCACAAGAATAAGATCTCTTTTGGTTATAATCAAATGGACTCTCTTAAGAAGGGGATTCTTAGTTTCAATTGTTAAATTTAATCATTACAAGAAATATAGGTTCAAATCGACAATGATGTTTCTATTTCCTCATAATTCTCTATTTTGCCTTCTCTATTTTCTTAAATGAATTAAGTTTCATAATTGGATCATAGTATTTGGAATGGATGTAGTTGACAAAAAAGGGTTTGCATGTGTATTGTATACAGCATACAATTTGACCTGGCAACCTTTTGATTGGAGCATGGTTGTCTCGCAGGTCCTTAGCTTTGAAATCTGACCACTGATAATATATGTAAAGCATGGCAGCAAAAATTTAAATTATTGAAAACTTGTCATGTTTTGATGTTTCAAGGTATTGACCATTTTATTTCCTACTCGTTGCAGCCACTTTAGGGAGCTCCCGGTCATTGATTTCAGAGGGAATAGAGTTACTGCACCCGCTATAATAACAAGTGTATTCGGTCCTCAGTTTGAATTGAGGCTTTTTAAGGTTAGTACTATATCTTCATTTTGCATTCACATGTTTGTGTTGTTTATGTCGTATGGACATTAGTTAGATATGAATAAATATGAATTCTCTTTATGAATAGATATGAGTCATATGACTCTTTAATTGTGTTTCCTCTTTATGAATATATATGAATTCTCTTTAATTCTCTTTAATTGTTTCCTCTTACTTTGCACATATGTGATTTATTGATTGGAATTTGGATATATGCTGAACTGTGGTTGTGATATATTAATGTGCATTGTTATTTTATTTGTTAGGATGGACGGGTCTAGTAGCCAATCTAGTACACCTATGGTCTCGGTATTAGGAAAACGAAAACAAACCTAACCTAGTAGTACCCTTCAACTAGGCACTCCCTCACCTCAAGATTATTTGCATAATGATTATTATGAAGATTGTTGGGATGATGATCCGGATGTGGAGGAGGATATTGCATTAGAACAAATAGAAGAAGAGGGGGAAGAGTGGGAAGAGGAAGTAGAAGAAGTAGAAGAAGTAGTGAGACAATGGGATGGTCCTCCTCGTAAAAAGGGCAATAGGAGAAAGGGTCCAAGTCCGGCGTGGAACGATGCTAAGAGGGTAACGATCACCGATAATAATGGGGAGAGATTGTTCATGGCCGAATGCAAGCATTGCAAACTCTTAGTACCGGCACACCCTAGAACTCATGGGACGGCGGGAATTCTTAAGCATTTGAGGAAATGCCCGGGTTCTAGTCTCTTTGAGAATGTGGATCCGAACCAACCTACATTGACACAAGCAAGTATGGGAGGTCCGGTTGTCACTCACACTTTCAATCAAAAAAGACTTGATAGGAGATGTGTGAGGTGGATTATAATAGCGGAGATGCCTTTTAGGGTGGTTGATTAAGAGGACTTTCGAGCTTTTATTCGTGACTTGAATCCAAAGTACAAACTTCCTAATAGGCATAAGGTGGCGGCGGCGGTTTTGGAGTTGTATTTTGAAGAGAAGGCAAAAATAAAAAGTGTGATTGAGGGATCGAGAGTGAGTATCACAACCGATACTTGGACCTCGATTCAAATGATAAACTACATGGTCATCACGGCCCATTTTTTGGACGCTAATTGGGGATTGCATAAGAGGATCCTAAACTTTGTCCAAGTTACTTCTCACAAGGGTGATGATATTGGAAGATGTCTAGAGGTTTGCTTGAATGATTGGGGCATAGACAAGGTGTTTAGCATTACCATTGACAATGCTAGTGCAAATGACACCGTTATTGCATACATGAAAAGAAGACTCAAGTCAAATGGTACTCTTTTACTTGACGAGGCTCACTTGCACATGAGGTGTGCTTGTCACATCCTCAATTTGATAGTTAAGGATGGAATGGTGGAGCTTAGTAGGGAGATTGATGCCATAAGAAATTGTGTGAAGTTTATACACTCATCCCCGGCAAGGTTGGAGTCTTTTAGGGAATATTGTGTCTTGTTGAGATTTGATAGGATGTCAAGTATCCCTTTTGATGTTGTCACAAGGTGGAATGCCACCTATCAAATGCTTAATAGTGCTTTCAAGTTTAAAGAAGTGTTCTCTAAGATGGCCTTTGAGTGTGACTCTTTTATTGCTTACTTTAAAGAGGAGGTCTCGAAAGAGGTTGGTGGGGTGACAACAAAGGCCAAGCGGGTGGGTCCTCCGAAGGTGGAAGATTGGGAAAGGTCGGTGAGTTTTGCTCACTTTCTCAAAAAAATTTATGATGCCACCTTGACATTGAGTGCAACCCTTACTCCAACGTCACACTTAATACTTAGCACGGTTATTGCCTTGCAAGTGGAGATAGAAGAACAAATTTTAAACGCCTCTAATGCCACTTTGCAAAGAGTGGCTACCTCAATGAAGCTCAAGTTTGACAAATATTGGGGTGACATTGAAAAGGTGAATCCTATTCTCTTTGTGGCCCAATCACTCTACCCGAGGTAAAAATTTGATATGTTGGAGACAAATCTAGAAGAACTCGGCTATGGATGTGACAAAATAAGGGAGGAGAAAGTAAGGGTTAAAGGCTATGTAACCGAGTTGTATAATGCATATAAGGTGGGAGTGGTCCTTAGTGGTAGTAGTGGTAGTAGTACTAGTAGTAGTGCTACCTCAAATGTGGAGCAAAGATCAAGTGTTGTACTAGATGATGGGGCGGGGGGTGTGATGGTAGATATTGATGTTCCTTCAAGGATGGCAAAGAAGATCCAAAGAAAGAGAGCGGAGGCACAACAAAATGAGATAGCCAATGAAGTGGATATGTACTTCAATGATCCACATCAAAGCCTAACATATGAGGGTTTCAATCTTTTGGATTGGTGGAAAGGAAATTGTAGTCAATATCCAACTCTTAGTAAAGTTGCTAAGGATGTATTGGCCCTTCCTAGTAGCACCGTTGCTAGTGAGAATGCCTTTAGTCTTGGTGGGAGAGTTGTTGATCCTTTTAGAGCTTCCTTAACACCTAAAACGGTTGAGGCTTTAGTGTGTACTAGTGATTGGCTTAGAGGAAAAGAATTTTGTTTCTACAAGGAGCCTACACTTGACGAATTATATTTCTACGAGGAGCTTGAACGCTTAGAAAGAAGTAAGCAAACAATTTAATTTCCTCTTTTATTTTCTTAGTATTTATTATCTATTACTATTAGACTATAATTTAATCTAAATGATTTGTGGTTTATTGTTTTAGGCATGGCTAATTTGGGAGGTGAGGAGAATACAACACAAGAAAATGAAATGCCACCTCCACCTCCACCTCTTCGACCACCTCAAGTTGAAGTTCAACGTCAAAATCAAATTAATCAATCACTACCTCCACGACCACGACCACCTACATCAATATCAAGGGGAAGGGCTCAACCATCAATATCAAGGGGAAGGGCTCAACCATCTACATCAAGGGGAAGAGTACAAGTACCAACAAGAAGGGAGCAACCACAAGCATCAACAAGATCAAGGGGCCGAAGGGGCCGAAGAGGCCAACAACAATCTTCATAAACGTTAAACTTTGCTTTTTTGCTTTTGGTTTGTAACTTAATTATTTTGAAACTTTGGCTTGTAACTAATTTTTTTGCATTTGAGTTTGTTACTCTATTTATTTTGAAACCTTGGCTTGTAACTAATTTTTTTTGCTTTTCGATTTGTTACTTAATTTATTTTATTGCATGCATGTGTAGTAGAAATTGAATAGGTAGATCACATATGCTATTAGTAGAAATTAAATAGGCAAATCACATGGCTAGTAGAAGGTGGATTAACCAAATTCCAAATTGGGCCGATGGGGATGTGGCCTAAACCAAATTCCAAAACAGATTGGGCTGCAGATTTTGGTCCAAATGGGCCGCAGATTTTAGTCCAAAACAGATTGGGCAGCAGATTTTAGTCCAAAACAGATTGGGCCGCAAATTGTAGTCTATACAGATTGGGTTGGGCCGCATTTCGGGATTCCCGATTTGTCCCGAAATCCCGAAAATATTTCGGGATTCCCGAAAATTGGGATTCCCGAAAAATTGGTTTGGGATCGGTATTGAATTTGGGATTCCCGAAAATTTCGGTTTGAGAATCGGGACAAGGGTTTCGGTATGGGATCCCATACCGAACCACCCCTAAGGTTATGTGTCGGCTGCTTGGACTTGTGAGATCAGTAAAGCCTGCTGGATCTTCCTTTTCTTGGAGTTGTTAGTGGCCCCCAAGTGCTCGGATTCGGCGAAGATACCATTAATCCGAATTGTCTTGGTTGGTGGCTCCTCATCATCATCAGCATTCCTTCTTGGCTGCGCAGCTGGCTTGTCCAAATATTTATCGACCTTGCCTTTCTTCACGAGCTTTTCTAGATAATTCTTCCAAGTGTAGCAGCTGTCAGTGGTGTGGCCTGGACCTCGATGGAATGCACAATATTTGGTGTGGTCCAACTTGGAAGTATCTTCTTTTGATTGTTTCGGCAGCTTGAACCATGGCTCATTTTTTACGTCGCGAAAGATTTGATGGATCGGAATTGAGAACTTTGAGTAATTCTTGGTTATAGGGCCTTCTTTGGTTGTTGGCCTATCCCTCCGCTTGGCCTCTTGTCTGCTCTTGCTGGGCTGTTTTCCATATTCCTTTCCTTAAGCTGCTGCTAATTCTTTTTTAGGCTGCTCGGGTGCCTTTTCTGCTCGCCGAGCCTCGTCCCAAAGGGCATGCTTCTCTGCTAAAGCGAAGGAATCTGCTAGAGTCAAGTCTTCTTTCATGATCATCTCTCCAAATAAAGGATGATCTGCTGGGAGGCCTTTTTGAAAGGCTGCACTAGCTATTGAATCGTCGCATCCAACGATCTTCGCCTTCTCTGCTTTAAACCTCTTTACGTAGTCGCGGAGCGACTCCTTTGGGTTTTTCTTCACGTTGAACAAGTGATCGGATTTTTTCTTGATCGAGCGGTAAGATGAGTATTCTTTGGTGAAAACCAAGGAAAGATCATCAAAATTCTGAATAGATTGCGGTGGCAAGGTATGGAACCAATCTTGCGCTTCGCCTTGCAAAGTGGTGGCGAATATTTTGCACATGAGAGCGTCATTATTCCGGTAAAGAACCATCGCGCTTCGGTAGTGTTTCAAGTGCCTTTCTGGATCTCCATCCCCTTTGAAGGACGTGAAGTGTGGCATGCTAAACTTGCGTGGAGGCTCCGTTTGCTCGATCTCATCCATGAAAGGTGACCGGCTTATGTTGGTCATATCCCGCCGTAATGTTTCATCGGCCACTTTGTCACGTTGGAACTCACGCAATCGTTCATTGAAAAGCCTTTCCACCTCTTCTTGGATTTGCCTTTGTTGGGGTAGCGAAGCCCTCGGCTGCCCCAAGTCTTGGCCTACCGGTCTAGGCTGCTCTTCCGGACGCTCTACTTGTTGTTGCCTCGGCTGCCTAGCTGGCGAAGGATTTCTTCGTAGTCTGCTTGTTGAACTTGAAGCGGATCAAGTGACCGCTTCTCTCTGTCCTTCACGCCGCATCCTCCGATGTGACGTGGAAGATACTTCTTGCTGGCCTAACCACGAATGAATGCTTTGCCTAGGAGGCTGCTCATGTGGTTCATCAAAACGTGGCCCCAACCTTGAACGTATACTCGTCCGTGGGCCTAATCGAGAATGCACGCTCCTCCGCGCGCTAAGACGGGAGTTTACGCTATCTCGGGAGCCCAATCGGGATTGTACACCACCCGACTGCTCGGTCTGGTTGATCGACTGCTTGCCAAGACGTTGCCGGAAAGGTTCCTCGTTTGCCCTTGTCCTACTTCGGGACACCTCCTCTGGGGCACGGTGGATTTTGGTGCGTTGCAAAAGCTGATTCACCAAGGTTGTTTGTTGTGCTAGGGCATTTGTCAACTCCATGACTTGTCGGGACAAGTGTTGTTCGCCACTCAAATTGGAAGAGCTTGGAAGGAATATACCTCCTTGAGCAGTGGAAAGGTGATTGAATCCGGGCACGAGGTTTGAGTTGGGAAGCATCAAATCCGTGAAGAAAGGTTGTGAAATCACCCCCAGTTCGACGGTTGGTCCGGATAATTGGAATGGTCTTGAACCGACTTGGGCTGCTTGATAGACCATTCCGCAGGCTGGGCTGCGGAAGCAGGCTGGGCTGCAGGGGCATGCTTGGTCACGGGAGCAGGCTGCTCAGTACGTGATGCACGCGAACGTGAGGCTTGGGCCGTGGCTTTGGCGGCATGGGCCTTGTGCGGTACGGCTTGGACTTGCCTTGGTGGCACAATTTGGGCCATAGTAGTGGTACCATGGACCTCGCCGCGGGTGGTCACCGCGGTGGTTGCCATGGTGGGGCCTTGTGGTGGTGGTGCCGTCCCCCCTAGAACCATATTCAATCTAGTAGATCGCCGCGGTCCCATTTCTTGAATGTTCGAATTGTCACTTGTGGAATTTCCTAAATTTCTAGCCATTGTATATTTTTTTTTTCCTTTTTTTTTTTTATACGTTTTATCAAAGAACTTTTGCAAGTAAAAAATTCTAATAATAAAAACGTATGAAAAATATAAATGGACTAGAAATTAGAGAAAAAACCTTTTTTGTGCGAGAGTCTTTTTTGAGCGTGGATTTCTAGCTCTCAATGAAAGCACCAATTTGTGGATGCAAATTTTCTCCTCTTCGATCTTGGACGATTTTGCACCTATAAAACAACTAGCACCTTAGGTTAAGGCCAAAAGCCTCACGCGCCCACGATGAATGGGGGGGCTTTGGCAGAAGAACCTCCGATGCCAAAGTTAGAATTTTAGAGAGAAAGAGTGTTTAGAGTGTTTATGATTTTTTTGCAAGAGAATTGGAATGACTTTTTGGTGAAAATAGATGCCTATTTATAGGATTAAGCTTGCCCATTTTTCCCCAAGGTGTGGCCGGCCTTGAAGGGTTTTTGTGGTTATGATTTTGGTTTAATGAGCCAATTTATTGACTAATTAAGTATGAAAGAAATAAATGGGAGGTTACAAAATTGATTATTTGTATAAATGGGGTAATAAAATGGAGAAAAGTGAGAAAAGTTAGGAAGAATGAGAGGTGGCCGGCCCTTTGATAATTTTGGGGTTAAATTGTATAATTTAATTGGTAATTAATGAATTAATTGGGTAATTAATCCATTAATTAACCAATTAACACTATTTTGGAGGTTACTTTGCAAAAAAAGGATTTGATGAGATGGACTTTGAATTGGTTACCTCTCTTTGGAGCATTTTTTACTTTGTTGAAAGATGATTGTCTGCTGCTCGCGCGTAGAAATCCTAGTGTACTTCATGGGTAGTTTGGTCCTTTTTTGCTAAAATATTTACGTGACGCCTTGTGATTATTTTTGGCTCTACAATTGGCACCTCCACTACTCTTGATGTAAACGTTGCTCGACGCCCTTTCTTTTGTCACACCCTCGGTGTCGCTATCCATTGCTCCATTATTTCACTCCGACACAGCCGGTTCATTTCTTGCTCTCTCCTGCCCTACAACACTTAACATCACAGAGAAACACATATTCATTACCGAGCCGGTCCTGAGATTTCGGCTTCTGTGTGTGTGAGGGCCTCACGTAGATACAAATGGACCCCGATCATGCTGAAAAACGTAACACTGCCATGAAAAAGCTCCTTCTCATTATAAGCTGCATACTTTTATCCATAGGCACAGGTGGAGGTCCATTGGTTATGCGCCTCTATTTCATCCATGGAGGCAAACGCGTCTGGCTTTCGAGCTGGCTCGAAACCGGCGGCTGGCCGATCATCTTCATCCCCTTAGTCATGGCTTATTACCACCGCCGCAAGACTGAAGGCCCATCAACAAAAATCATCATCATGAAGCTCCCACTCTTTATAGCCTCTGCCGTCATCGGCGTCGTCACCGGCCTGGATGACTACCTTTACGCCTACGGCGTGGCCCGACTTCCGGTCTCCACGTCAGCCCTAATCATCGCTGGCCAGCTAGCCTTCACTGCCCTTTTTGCCTTTATTCTTGTGAAGCAGAAGTTCACCTCATTCTCCATAAACGCCGTCGTGCTGTTGACTATTGGCGCGGCTGTTTTGGGGTTGAACACCAGCTCTGATCGACCAGAGGGGGAATCGAATAAGGAGTATATTGCCGGGTTTTTTATGACGGTGGCGGCGGCTGCTTTGTATGGATTTGTGCTGCCGTTGATAGAGTTGACATACAAGAAGGCCAAGCAGACCATTACATATGCTTTGGTTATGGAGATTCAATTGGTTATGTGTTTGTTTGCTACTCTGTTTTGCACTGTGGGAATGTTTATCGACAACGACTTCAAGGTTAGTTGTATCCGGCCTCTGCCTAATTATCATCATCCAATTCTGCTTCACATGTTAATGTTTTCTTGCTTGTTAATTAGTCACATATGCTTCTCTTGTGTGAGTTTTTAGACACCAAATTTTCACAAGAAGCTACTTAACAGTCGTACAAATAGACAGTCTAACAAGAAATATTATTTTCGACCAAAAAAAAAAAAAAAAAAAAAAAAAAAAAAGGGCTAATGTAATTTCCAGATATGGGTAAAGACTTTGCAGGTAAAGTTTCTCTCTTCATATGTGAGACCAACTTGTAACAAAACGATGATCAATACAATATAAAAAGAGGAATGTTAGTTATTGTTGCAGAACCTAGTAGTTTAGGAATACAGTTGTGTAAATCTTATCGTGTCTGTAATATCCTTGTAGATTTTACCATATTTTTTTAGATTAGATATTATCATATTAGAGTAAAGAGTCAATCCTTGTAATATCCTTGTAAATTTTACCACATTTTTACATTAAAAAGTCAATCATATTACTATTCACTTTATTTTTTATTTTATCTTTATCATTAAAATTCAAAATTTTTAAATTCTTTTCATTAATTTTTCTCTAATAATTAGTAAATATTTTTAAAATACAAACACTCCTTTGCCAATGTGAGAAGGGAAAGTACTTATCCTCGTAGAGCCAAAAGAATATCAAATATATAAAGTGACTTTTATTTATAATTTCGAGTAGATAAACTTTTTTTTTTTTTTTTTTTTTGAGCAAGTCGAGGAGATAAACTTTGGCTGGCCAGCTTTCATGTTTATAAAGTCCAGAAAATCCACTAGTTTTCTTGTCCTTTTCCTAGGCCTATATCCTCAGTCGTCGGTCCACACTAAGAGCAATTCCATACATAGAGCAATACACTATTCAATCCATCCTATTGAACAGTAACTGCCTTTAATGAATAGTAATTATCATTAATGAACAGTAATTACCATTTGCATCTCCACCCATAGAACCTTTCCCCCTGGCAATTGGTAATAAAATATTAATACTTTTTTCTCATCCAATCCATAAAATATTAATATTTTTCTTTAATTAACCGCTCTCTCTCTCTCTCTCTCTCTCTCTGACACAAAAAAAATAAAAAATTGCAAAGCCCTCGGGCCACAGGCCCGTCGACTCCCCACCCCCCCCTTCGCTCGGGCTCCCACCTTCGCTCGGCCTCCACACGGCTGGAGCTCAGTCCACCGGGCCTCAGGCCCTTTCCTCTCCCCTGTTCCCCGAGCACTCCACACGGCTGGAGTTGCTCTAAAGCTCGATTACTTCATGATTTGAATTAATCTAAAAAGTTATTGTACCAACTACCAACTAATAAGTGTGACTTTGTTGTACTTTATTGGTTCATATGTATTGATTTCGCACTAGATACCATATATTTTCAAGGAACCGTATCAGCCATGTCATAAAATTGAGAAAATTTTGGTATTTTTAATTATTTTATCATTATTTATAAAAGATTTTTGTTTCACATGAGATCTTACTTACGTTTTTGTACAATTTAATCTCAAAAAAAAAAAATTAATAAAGGGATGAATGAGCGTAGAAAATCAGTGGTATATAAAAAAGATATTTGCTTGGTAAATGGTCTAATTGATTTACTTTTTTTCAGGTTATTCCAAGAGAAGCAAGAAACTTCGATCTGGGGGAAACCAGTTACTATGTGGTGCTGGTATTTAGTGCTATAGTGTGGCAAGGTTTTTTTCTGGGAGCCGTAGGAGTCATCTTCTGCGCCTCATCTTTGCTTTCTGGAATTCTAATTGCCGTTTTGCTCCCCGTAACTGAGGTCCTAGCAGTTATTTTTTACCATGAAAAATTCCAAGCAGTAAAGGGAGTTTCTCTTGCACTCTCTCTCTGGGGATTTGTCTCTTACTTCTATGGTGAGATAAAACACAGCAAGCAAGAGGAAAAGGGAAAGGAAGCCGAAAGTTCAGAGAAAAAGAAAGACACACCAGAAGCAACACAGGTTCCTCGTCAACTGGAACCCTAGCTAGTCTGTAGTCACAAACCCTAGTTGGAGTTTGAGAACGAGGGAAAGGCCACCTCTGCCGTTTGGCATTTACAAATTCTCCTATATTTCGCTTTGTTTGAATCATTTTCCTACATTGGTGTTCATATATTAGTTGATTGTAAATGAAATTGTTATTAGCACTCCAAAAATCTCATTCTCTACTCCTAATAAGTATATTTTTCTTTCGAATTATAGAAAATTTGAAGCGCAAAATGAGATTTTTAGAATGTCAATAATAATTCTCATTATAAATTTTAAATTATTAGCGAGCGTTGTATGCGTTAAAGAACATGGAAAAACCGTCAACTTTTTAAGCTTTACTTATGTGTACATGTTTTGATTAATTATGAAAAAAATAATAATAATAATCTTTGCCGGCCGTATTCTCAATAATTTCTCAAAAGAGTAAGCCCATGTTTTGATTCTTTATCTTTTCTTGTACTTTTCCTCTCTAATCTTAGGATGACTAAGGTCAAGTCTTCAAATTGTTTAAGACATTTATTTAAGTTAGCTACCAAATCAATAGTTAGTATTTTAGTTTAGTGATAACAATTTTATAAAAAAAAAATTTGACAAACGAAAGGATGTACCACTAAATAGATCTGAAATAGGACGTATATTATAAATTAAGATCCAGCCAGCTGTAGTTGTTGAAGGATCACTTCTAGGTTTCAATATAACTAATACAAAAAGCATAGATCCCCATCTCCATATAATAATGTATTAATGTACTCAATCTCGTAATTTGAACAGTTCATTTTTCATATTAATGTTTGTAGTTACTGTCCAAGTATTAATTGTCAATGATACAATGATACATAGATATCTACAATGAGCACTTGCTCTTTGTTTTTTTCTTCGTGTTCTTTTATTTTGTCGAATAGGGACGTTTGTCTAAAACATAAAACTGATTTTTTACAATGCCCTAAAGTTTAAGTAATGGGCGTCTTGCAAAGAGACTATTTCAAGTTTTAGTATCATTTTGTTGTGCACCTAGAAATGGCGTTTATGAGCATGTGTTTCTTACATAAGCATTCCCAAACGGGTTCTTAGAAGCTACAATCAATGGCGAAAATAAACACATGCACCACTCTTATTCAATAACCTTTTTTTCGTCAAGGGCTCATATATACTAGCCCGAACTTGTGTAAACATATGTTAAACATTTAAAACAGGGCATATCGTTTTTCAATTATAGGTCACCAAAATATTCTGCAATATACATTTCCTTTCCGTAAATCCTCAACAACTCCTTTACGTAAATCCTCAACCAATTAACTTATACGAACTTTCATCCTGCGAACTTTCATCCTGCAAAAAAGAAGGGAAAAAAAGAAGCAAGTTAACGATCAACTTAATTGCTTTCAAAATCACCCAGCCCAAGCCGACCGTGAGCTTTCACTACGATGAAGACACTAAGTCGAAGCTAGCCTTTTTAACACGTTTTCAAGACGTTGACGACACAAGTAACCAATACACCACTGCGAAAGTGGCTGACATGTCAACCACAGAAAGCTGCTTCACAAGTAGTAATAATAATGACTACAAATACTAATCTTCAGTAAACATGGAAACCCTTCAACATCAATGGAAGTTCAAAGAACATAGTAAGACCTATACGAACATATTTTGACCTGCATAATTGGCTAAAGGGAATTGGTAGGACAAAGAAGCATGTTAGACCATAGACACTAGGCCTTACACTCTTTTCTCATCACCTACTTATTATGTAAATAATTGCACTGCTTGGTTAACAGGCCCAAGCCCTCAGACTTGTGGAACGACACAGCTTGCTGGCGTTTACCACTTAGCTAGGGTTTCTCTTTTTGGATTAGATATAAATATGTATTTACCTGGCCGTTGGGCAGCCCCATGATGAATGAAAAGACTTCTCTTCCCTTTCCTTACTTTCTCTCCCTATTCTCTGTTAATTTTCCTTCCACAGTTCCCATTTATTCCTCTTTTTAGCTCTTGAATCGATTGGGTTGTACCAATTGGTATCAGAGCCCATCGACCCATGGGCAAAAACACTCTCTCATCGAGCTCGGATCCCGATGCTATCGCTGCGGCGGTGGACGTCCGCAATGAACACATCCGCACCCAAGTAGATGATGTCTGCGATTCCATTTCGGCCTTGGAAACCCGGCAATCCTTCTTCCAAAAATCGCTCGAACAACTTCAAGACTCCAACTCCACCTTCCAAAGCACCATGACATCTCAGTTCACATCCTTTCAATCTCTGTTGCTCGATGAGCTCCGCCTATTGAAATCGGCCTTCACGTCCCACCCACCCACTACTGTTTCACCCACCACCCTCCCACCCACTCTCATCCCAACCACCACCACCCCCACCCACACCCGTCCCTCTACCTCTAACCTCCAGCCTTCGTTCCGTTCACTATTTCCGCCACCCACAACTACCCATTCGGGTTTGGGCCTCTCCAACCCCGCACCCTCTATTTTTTCTCCACAGCCCACCTTAGCCCAACTCCCTACCCCCACCCATCCAACCCGGCCCACTCCTTCACCCACCACTATTAGCAGTCGGCCCATTCCCTCCCATTCCCAACAATCATTTCCGTCCATCTTTTCGCCCCAAACATACACCCCAGGTTCAGCCACATCTCATTCCTTTCACATCGCTCCTTCCACCACCACAGCTTTTACTCCATACACCAATCCTACACCACTTCCATACCAACCCCAACCCACCCACTTTAAATCTATCAAGATGGACCTCCCGCGTTTCAACGGGGAGGACCCTTACGGGTGGTTGGCTATGGCTGAACGTTACCTCGACTATTACGAGGTCCCTCCTCATCAATGGGTCCTGGTAGCAGCATGCAACTTTGGAGCAGATGCCTCTATCTGGATGAGAGGCTTTGAACAACGTTATGGGCGCGACAATTGGGGCCTCTTTGTCGAATTGTTGCTTCAACGTTTCGGGGGTGGTGACCGAACCAATATTGAGTCCCAACTTACTCACATACAACAAGTGGGCACAGTAGATGAGTTCATTGCCCAGTTCACCAAACTTTCCTGCCGGGTAACCGATTGGACTGAGAACCAATTGAAGCATGTATTTTTGGGAGGGTTAAAGGAGGACATTCGGCATGACGTCCTGGCCTTAGAACCCGACTCCCTACACCAAGCCCAGAAACTCGCCAAAATTTTTGAAACAAAAAACCAAGCCAAACGATGGACTCGCCCTACAAATCCTCGACCTTACAACCCATCCCCCTTTCTCCGAACCTCACCAACCACCCCCTCCCTGTCCGCCCCTAAACCCACACAGCATCCTCCAGGTCCCTTTAAGCGACTCACCCCGGCTGAGGTACAGGACAAGATTCGCAAACGCGAATGCTTCCATTGCTCTGACCCTTATACCCCAGGCCATAAGTGCAAAGCTCCGATGATTGTTCTCCTCGATGCGCTGAACCCCGAGGAGGACCATACAGAATTCCATGACTGCCCAGCTGAGGAAGAGCAACCTCCAGACCCTACTTGTCACATGTTGGACCTTTTCCCCATTCCTGGTTATCAAATGGGCCAACCGATGCGACTCCAAGGGTCCATAAATTCCAAACCTATTATGGTTCTTATTGATTCAGGAGCTGCTTGTAACTTGCTCCACATCGATGTAGCACACCACTTGGGCTTACCCATAGACGACATTCCTCCTGTTCATTTCACCACGGCCGCCCACAAACAGGTCTCATCTACATCCCGTGTTCACAATGTTGACGTGCAAATGCAAGGATATACCCTTCATGGTTCATTCCTCCTCTTGAATATACCAGGATATGACCTCATTCTTGGTTCTAAATGGTTGGAGTCCCTAGGATTCATTGGGTGGCACTTCCTGAATAAAACCATGATCTTTAACAGTCAGGGTACGACCCACACTTTACAAGGTCTAATCACTGCTCAGCCTACTCTGCACCATACCCACGTGATACACTCTACCCTGCCCCCCACCCAGCCCTATTTCCCAATCCCATCAACCATCGACCCTCCTTTTGACCCACCACCTAATCTTCACCCCTCCATCGCCTCTCTGTTAACCACATACCAGCACCTTTTCTCCATCCCATCCGGCCTCCCACCTCAGCGAACCATTGACCATAAAATCCCCCTCTTTCCAAACACCACCCCTATTAACGTGAGGCCCTATAGATATCCCCACTCTCAAAAATCTGAAATTGCACGCCAAGTCCAGGACCTCCTTAACTCTGGGGTCATCAGAAACAGTAGCAGTCCCTTCTCCTCTCCAGTTCTTCTCGTAAAAAAAAAAGATGACACCTGGCGTCTTTGCATTGATTACAGAGCTTTGAATGCCGCAACCATAAAGGATCGTTTTCCTATACCTGTAGTTGACGAACTGCTGGATGAGCTGCACGGTGCGACCATTTTCTCTAAACTGGATCTGAGGTCAGGATACCACCAAATCCGTATGAGCACAGAGGATATTCACAAAACAGCCTTTCGCACCCATGACGGCCACTATGAATTCTTGGTGATGCCCTTTGGCCTCTCCAATGCTCCCTCCACCTTCCAAGCTCTGATGAACTCCATTTTTCGGCCTTACTTAAGTAAGTTCGTTCTTGTTTTTTTTGATGATATCCTTGTGTATAGTCCATCCTTGACTACTCACCTCTCCCATTTGGAGACTGTATTTCACATTTTGTCAACCAACAGCTTGCGGGTCAAACTTAGCAAATGTAACTTTGGGCAAACCACGATTGACTATCTGGGTCATTCGATCTCGGGGTTTGGCGTGGCAGTTGATAGTTCCAAGATACAGGCTATCACCAACTGGCCTCAACCAACATCCCTCAAAAGTCTTCGGGGATTCTTAGGTTTGACAGGCTATTATCGGAAGTTCGTCCGTAATTACGGAACGATAGCACAGCCCTTGACCAACATGCTCAAGCAAGGAAACTTCTTGTGGACACCAGACTCGCTCTTGGCATTCACCAACCTCAAAAACGCCATGGTTACTACACCGGTCCTGGCTCTCCCAAACTTCTCTAAGGAATTCACGGTGGAAACAGATGCGTCCGGTACGGGTATCGGCGCCGTTTTATGTCAAGAGGGTCACCCAATTGCATTCCTCAGCAAGGCTTTATCGGGTCGCAACCTCGATCTCTCCACCTATGACAAGGAAATGTTGGCCATCGTATGCGCGGTCCAATCTTGGCGACCTTACTTACTGGGGCACCACTTTCGTATCGTCACAGATCACAAGCCAATTAGTATTTCTTGGAGCAACGTATAACCACACCTCAACAACAACGTTGGCTCGTCAAGCTACTCGGGTATAACTACACAGTAGATTATCGGCCAGGAGCTCAAAATGGCGCTCCTGATGCGTTGTCACGCAAACAGGAGTTACTCCAATTAATGGGCTTATCCACACCGGTCTTTGATTGTATTCCCGATCTGCAGCAATCTTATGCCACTGATCCCCAGGTTCAAACCCACTGGTCCTCTTTACTACAGGCTCCACACACCAGTGTTCGAGGTTTCACTCTCCTTAATGGCCTCATCTACTACAAAGAGCGCGTCTTTGTCCCGCAAACTTCTCATTGGCGTCCCAAAATTTTGGAGGAATTCCACTCATCACTTCAAGGGGGCCATTCCGGATTCCTCCGTACATACCACCGCATCTCTCGTAACTTTCTGTGGCCCGGCATTAGAAAAGATGTCAAACAATTTGTCTCGACTTGCCCCGAATGTCAACGACAAAACAGTGAGCACATTCATCCTCCTGGTCTTCTTCAGCCCTTACCAATCCCCGAGGGTACCTGGCAGGACATTGCCCTCGATTTCATTGAGGGTTTGCCCCACTCCAACGGCTACACTGTCATTCTAGTTGTTGTGGACCGATTATCCAAATATGGCCATTTCATTCCTATTAAACACCCGTATACGGCTGCCTCTATTGCCAACATCTTTGTCAAGGAAGTCTTCCGCCTGCACGGCATGCCCAAGTCAATGGTTTCAGATCGCGACCCCACTTTCCTCAGTCAATTTTGGCAAGAGTTCTTTCATCTCCAGGGCACTAAACTTTGCCGCAGCACAGCTTACCACCCACAGTCCGATGGCCAATCTGAGGTACTTAACCGCACCTTGGAACATTTTTTACGCTGTTTTACGGCTGATCGTCCGCACAAATGGTCCACCCTTCTCCCTTGGGCCGAATGGTGGTACAATACAACGTTCCACTCGGCCATACGCATGTCGCCCTTCCAAGCCGTGTACGGTACTCCTCCACCCTCTGTTCCATCCTACCTGCCCGGCACTACTGCTGTACATTCAGTGGATCAGGCCTTACAGGACCGCGACAAACTTATCCGCTTATTGCGTGCTAATCTCCAGATGGCCCAGAACCGCATGAAGCAGATCTATGACAAAGGGCGCACAGAGCGCACTTTTGCTGTGGGCGATTGGGTGTACCTCAAGCTCCAACCGTATCGGCAACACTCGGTAATTCATCGGCCATTCAACAAGCTCGCACCTAAATATTATGGCCCCTTCCAGGTTCAGCAGCGCATCGGCACCATGGCCTATCGCCTGGCTCTCCCTCCAGACTCCAAAATACACCCAGTTTTCCATGTTTCCCTCTTGAAAAAGAAGAAAGGTGATGCACTTTCTCCTACCCCCTGCCTCCCTCCAGTTGATACTACGGGGGCTCTCAGCTGGCAGCCTGAAGCAATCTTGGACCGAGGAATTTTTAAGAAAAAAAATGCTCCAGTCACAAAATGGTTGATCAAGTGGTCCGCCCTTCCAGCCGAGGATGCCACCTGGGAACTTGCTGATGACATTATAGCCCGTTACCCAGACTTTAAGCCCTGAGGACAGGTCTCTTTTTAAGTGGGGGGGAGTTGTTAGACCATAGACACTAGGCCTTACACTCTTTTCTCATCACCTACTTATTATGTAAATAATTGCACTGCTTGGTTAACAGGCCCAAGCCCTCAGACTTGTGGAACGACACAGCTTGCTGGCGTTTACCACTTAGCTAGGGTTTCTCTTTTTGGATTAGATATAAATATGTATTTACCTGGCCGTTGGGCAGCCCCATGATGAATGAAAAGACTTCTCTTCCCTTTCCTTACTTTCTCTCCCTATTCTCTGTTAATTTTCCTTGCACAGTTCCCATTTATTCCTCTTTTTAGCTCTTGAATCGATTGGGTTGTACCAAAGCATTTCAACAGATGGTGAAAGCATACATACCAGGGCCCGTTTGATAATGAAGATACCACCTAAGTAAATTACTTAGCCTCATTGGCATAGGAGAGACTGGTTCAAAAACCTAATTTTAAACTACGGGCCCGTTTGATAACCATTTCGTTTATAGTTTTTTGTTTTAACTTTTTCTACTTGAGATATGGGGTAAGAAGAAGGGATGGACGAAGTATGATGGGAGAGAGGGGAAGAAAAAGGAAGAGTGAAAGAAAACAAATCATTGGTTTCTAGTGTTCGTTTTCTGTGCCTTTCCTTGTTCATTTCTTCTACATCTCTACCACCATCCTTTATTCCACTCTTCTTTATCCCTGCTTATCCCCGTGTATTTCCCCTCTATCACTAACACAAAAAGTGAAAACCAAAAACAAAATGGTTATCATAAGGGCCTAAAGCTTACTACCAATATCAACACCAAAGTATCTTAAATGCTTGTTACCAATCTCGATAGCTCCTTATCTTGCTTGATAATTAATTACGTAACCAATAACAAAAATGTTATATATACAATAAAAGTGACCACTAAAAGGATAATTTCAGTGTGAAGATTGAAAAGAATTACAGAGCCAATAATTAGACAACCATTATTTTCAAACTTTTACATTGAGAAGTTGCACTTCTATACAACCAATTCAGAAGTAAGATTAAAAATGACAGCAGTAAAAGGGTGGGGAATATATTGACTAGTCGTGAGAAGACTGGTACCTTTAATTAACAGAACTCCGAAGAATGGGAAAGACAGCATTCTCTGTATCACTGTAAAGTGGTCTATGTATCTCGATCAAAATTGCCTGGGGCCAGCATTCAGCCCATGGATTTGTTTAGCAACAAAAGGATCAATACGAATATCGAGAGTTGAAGCATAAACCTAGGCTCCGAAACACGTTCAAGGATTCTCTGAAACCTGTAAGTTCAACCAGTAGATAGCTGCTGATAAAGCCTGTTATCCAGTTAAAGATAATCATCATTATCAGAAAATGACTAAAAGATTCACGAACACTTAGTCCGTATTTCAGTTAATTGATGTATGCTCATTTGACTTCACCAAGCCGTTTTGAACATAAAATTCACATGTCTAGCATTTTACAATGCCTTCCACCAGTCACATTTAACGAACATGAATACAGGATTCAGATTGACACAAATGAAGGACATGAGGTTAAAATTCTTCCTATTAGAGAAGCAGGAATTTTGAAACAGTTAAGAAACTAAAGGAGTGATAAGTGTATCTTACCCTAGAATCTAATACGTGGCTTAAACACTATCACATTAAACAAGCCACCAAGTACTGTTATAGATGTTTATGTTTCTGAGAGGGAAAAAAAGCATCACATAACAAGCATTTTACGAGTAAATGGCCTACCAATCTCTTTTCTTGGAATTGGAAGTACCGTCTCCATGAATAATTTCCTCCTCTGCAAATTCTTCTAATATAGCATTTTGCCGTTCGTTGATTTCACTTTGTCAAAAAAATAAGAAAAGATGAATGGGATAAAAGCATTCTCGTAGCTCACAAATGTAGAACTAACTGCATTGTCAAAAAACCATTAAACCTAGAACTGCAGTTCGTTAAAGTACAGTAATATAGAACATGATATCAGTCTTAAAAGGTACTCATCATGCAACAATAGGGCTTCCTCTACATGTCTGTAAAGACTATGTATACATTTGTGTAGAAATTAATCTAGAAGCCCTACGACAGCCAACACCAGGAAAAGAAATTGACCGAAAAAGTGTGTACAAGTTCCAGTGAGGCCTTAGCCTGTGGGCCAGTAAGATTTTGAAATTAAAAATTTTAATTTGTAATATATCAGTTACAAGTTTAACCAAGAGCATGCTAGTCATTGACTAAAAAAAAAAAGAGTATGCTAGTCAGTCGTCTCTGCCAGATAATAACACAAATCATTCACAGAGCAAACCAGCATTGGTTGTTAACGTTAGTTCAACTTAGGTTTCTGAGCATGGGGGTAAACCAGCATGTAGAACAGTTTTCACTTGATCAGACCAACGCGCATTTTCATAAATTTAAACAGTTCTTTAGGGGAAAAAAAGGATAAGTCCAAGTATAAACAAACACCAATTAAAACAAATGTTTGGTCTAAATGATCTAAAGGACTCAAGTAATAATCATATTACAAATGTAATATGTGAGTAAACAGTGCCAAAAACAAATGTGCAAACAACAAAAAAGGAAAGTATTAAGACGTAAACATATGATATACATAATTAATTATAAAGACAGCTTACATGGGAAATTTAACTTGGAATCGCACATATTGATCTCCATGCTTAACTAGAAAACCATGTTTTGGCAGTCCTGCAACAACCTTCTGGCTAAGCAAATTTCAATAAAAAAAGGGTACTAAATTTTAAGCATTAAAAAGAATGATATAGTTACCTTTGCCTCTGAGTACCAGATGTTGTCCAGGCTGAACCCCCTTTGGTATCTAACAGATCCATAATTACAAGGAAGAGTCAATTCAATGTAGGATCAAGAAGAAAGTGGAACAGAGAGAAAAGTACTCAATAGGCAAAACTGAAATCCAATCACAAGAAGGAGCCAATCTATACGGTAAGTCAGCTAATAAAGTCTCATTATGAAGCACCAATAACTAACTCACTAAAATAAATATTCAGCCTAATTCACACTCAATCATCTGACCCTAAACAAATAAGAATGTCACCACAATGAACGTTATCATAGTGGGAACCGGGCAGTGGTAATATTAGGCAACGCATGGATGACCAGTTTCCCAATTTAACTACATTTGTTTCTTTTAACATACAGCATATTGGGTTTTACTCTCATTCTTTAGTATTTGTTTTAGTACTTCAATCCTCATATAAAATTCAATCCTCATATAAACGCCCCTACTGAAGAAGCAAAGAACATAAAAAGCTGCCGAGACTGACATACAACACATTAGATTCCTGACCTTACCAATATTTTATTTTATTTTCAAATCAGCAGGATGGAGAGACTCCAGCTATGTTGCACGGACACTCCGAAACCCCGAGGTGTCGGACACCCCAACACACCTCGGACACGGTCAAGACACGGCCAAGACACGGCAGAGGCTTTTTTGTAAATGTAAAAGACATTTTCGGGCAGTAAATATTGAAACTTCTGAAACCTAAAGTTTGCCGACCTCCTCTTCAGTCCTCTTTCTCTCCAATTAGAGGCCATGATCTTTAGCAATGATGACAATGAAGTTCACGAGAAAATTGAAAGAGAGACTTGAAGACCATTGAGACTTGAATTAATTATTATGTTTGTGTTGTTTTAATTATTATGTAGGGTGAAAAAATTTGATGAACACAAGTACTTTGTTATCTATGAATTCGAAGTATTGTTTTTAATATATGTAATATTCTTACTATATTTTAATCACCGTGTCCTAGCCATATCCGTTCCTTACTTTTTGAGATTTGCCGGGTTGCCGTATCCGTGTCCTTGTCTGTGCAACATAGGACTACAGAGCTATACTGCATCTTATACTTAGCTTATACCATATCGTACTTGATAAAGTAGTCAAGATCCCTGAACCCCAAACTCATGCCATGTAGTTGAGCGTAGTTCATAAACTATGCAAGTTGCTTAACAGAACTAACAAAGACCACTTATTCGAGTGGCTACACAGAAAAGTATTCAAAACAAAGTTTCAAGTTAACTAGATACTGGAGGCTTAAACTAAATAGAAAACTCTTACTTTTACTTCTATCTTCCCAGATAAAGTTGGTACCTCAACCGTACCACCAAGAATAGCCTGAAATATTCAAACATTCACCATCAAAGTAATATTTAACGAATGTCGAAAAAAATAATATTTACACAGGACAACAGGACAACAAAAATTGCCCTCAATGCCTACTGGAAAATAACTTGCATCAGATACTTTATCCATTATTTTTTTTTTTTTTGAAGTACTACTAAAATAATTAGAGCAAACATGGAAGTCCCCAAAAGAAACAGATAGTACTAAGTTTTAGAAAGACAAAAGAAAACAATAATGAGGATGCTAAAAGAATATTGGAAAAGGTAAAGACAGAGATAATATCATATGGTACAAAAAGGAAAGCACCAGACGTTGCCAAAAGAAAATATCTCATCATGTAGACGTAGAAACAAGGTGGCTATTAGGCATATGAATGCAAGGAATCATCCTCACTTGTGTAAAGCTAATATTAGAGTCCACATAAAGATCTGCACCATCTCTAGCAAAGATAGGATCTTCGTCAACCTACACCAAAGAGAAACAGAATTTGACAGGGCATATCAGGATACGCATTCACAACCATACTAGCTTCTATACAATGAGTCACTTGAATACAAGCCTTCATTGGGTCAAGTTTAAATTATCATATGCTGTGATAAAATTCCTGCAGCTTGACACAATTCCAGTTTGTCCTCTTTTTTAGGGCGAGCAAAGGATTAAGTCCACCACAACATTTAGATTATTAGAACATACTATAAAAGAAAGAGTAAGTTGTGCCTTTAGTTTAATGTATAGCCAGCCTGCCGCGCTTCCTCGTGCCCCACTATTCCCAGCTTCTGGAACACTGATTGTATCTCCAGAATCCACACCTTTTGAGAGAGAGAGAAGTTAGGTAAATAATGAAAGTTCATTTTGAAATCACAACATATGATAATATCTGAACGGTAAAGCTATAACATCTACAAAGAGAAGCTTCTTGTAATGACTCGAAAGTACAATACATAATGGCAAACAAGCATAGCAAAGTAGCTTCTTTTATATAAACTCTTGACAAGATTGTACGTTTTCTGAACTTGTATTCCATTGACCTTTTAACTCTGTCCCCCTATATAAATATACAATACAAGTTTTCTAGAGCCAAATTATATTTATGTAACACAAATGGGAGAGTATACTGATCAGAAAGCCCATTGTTCAACCCCCATTAATCAAATCAAACAATCTATTACCAACCTGCTGGTACCTGTCTAACACCTTCAATAATCCCTAATCCTCTGCATGACAAGCAACATTCCTGCAACAGGTAGATAAATTAAACACCAACAGTATTACTTGCGTCCATCAATGAACCAAAATAGTTTTCTCATTGGGAATCAAGTTAAACCTTGATTATTTGGCCCGATCCTTTACACGTACTGCATGTTGATGTGAATGGAGGAACTGTAACCTGGTAGGAGATTAAACTTCAGAACAGACTATTGTAGTTAATAATTTGTCACTTGTAGAATGACAAATATAAAATAACATAAAAATCATCTGCTCAAACTGACTCCTTTTAGAAGAAATATTTACATAATCATCATCAGCGTAGATCTTTAAGACTTACTCTCCCAATACCTCTGCAAGTAGGACAAACTTTGGTCTTGGCAGTTAGTGGATAGCCACGCCCATCTGCATTATGAAATATAAGGTACTAGAGAAATTACTTATAACAGGGTACAAATTGTTACACGGAAATCATGAAAACGAACAATGCAAAATAATGAATCCAAAATGTGCGCAAACTTTTCGACAATAATCTTGTTTGAACTATTTTTTCTCATTGGGATTATAGAGTGGAGTTATTCATCACTCTCCTGACACCCGAATACAATTTTTTGTCATAATGGTTCTAATCTACAGTCATTTCTTCTTTCACTCGTGTTCTTTTCTATCCTAAGTGATAGCATGTTGCTAGGGTACTTTGTTTGGGAACTTATCAGATTTGTGATTTGTGGGGGGGGGGGGGGACCTTAAAATGGATTGTAGAGTCCAAAATCTTGGTGTTAAACCGGAATCAAAGATAATAGAACTTCAAAAGCCAGAACCTTGAACTCTGACCAGACCCGACCTTGGAACTGGAACACATATTCTAGACCCCGTAACCTGGACTCTAACAAGAACGAGAAATTCCACACTTCCCAACGTGAAATATCATAGTCACACATAATGAAAAAA
The DNA here is from genome assembly GCA_036320875.1 of Cotoneaster glaucophyllus. Lineage (NCBI taxonomy): Eukaryota > Viridiplantae > Streptophyta > Magnoliopsida > Rosales > Rosaceae > Cotoneaster > Cotoneaster glaucophyllus. The sequence continues at coordinate 5,695,590 of CM070072.1, read as the reverse complement.
TCAGAGTCCAAAAAGTGGTTCCTTATACGACTAACCAACAGAATTTATACTAAATATTAGTCATGATTCTTAATTTCTATACAACCAAATTATATATATGTATATATATAAACAAACAAAAAAAGTATAAAAAGAAATCCATTGTCGTATAAAAGAGAAAATAAATAGATAGTCATCTATATTATGGTCAAAGGTTTCCAAAACACACAATGGTTTTAATTTTTGAGATATATGTTATATTTAAGAGATTTCCTATTAAAACCCACAATCGGATCTTCAAACATTTAATCTACTCACAGCACGAATCACAGGGAACATGTGAAATGACAGAGAGATGCTTTGTGCATCCTTTAGCAGCTTCAGTGAAAGAAAGTGACAACTCCACCTACGAAACACATTAAAAACATTAATCATTTCAGCTTGGAAGTACAGAACGCAAACCACATGATAAATGTAACCATAAGCGAACCAAGTTTACCTGGATATTTGATCCAGCTTGATCGAACTCATGTTCAAAGATCTGCAGTATCAAATGTCTATCAGAGTAAGATTAATGATTTCAACAAGCTGCAGTAACAAGCTGCATTAAGTTTTATGATAGAACAGGCACTGAAATACCTCTTGAAATATTTTATGGAATGAACTGGAAAAATTAGTTTCAAAACCATATCTAAACCCCTCTGCCCCAGCACTACCGTGACTTTGATTCTCATTTCTAAACCCCTCTGCACCTCCAGCAGTATATCCTACGTTTTCTGACTCACTTGAGCGCATCTTCATTGAACAAAAAGAACTGAGTCAGATCAAAAAACAGTATATGGGATTAAGGATTTTGATTGCAAAGAAACTATTGAACTTGTGATGGCACAAGTAGAACATGCACACCACATTCTTCCAAGTAGAAGCAAAATAAAAAGTCAAAAAGGGAGTAATCACAATTGAGTACTTACCAAATAGATTCAACTTTTAAACTACAAAAACTAGCTAAAACAATGTGGAGGTGTTTGTGTGTGTATGAGAGAGAGAGAGAGAGAGAGACGGAGTTATTACCCTGTCATATTGTGCCCTCTTTTCAGGATCTTGCAAAGTCTGGAATTAACAATGAAAAAAATAAGATTAACACAAACCCTACACACCAAAGTTTATGATTGCTTGGCGACAGCTCCCTTAAAATTCATATAGAAATAGAAGTTCGGTAAAATGCAACCCAGCCACAAGTCAAACCTCATAGGCATCTCTTATCTCTTGAAATTTTCTTTTAGAAGGATTGTCCCTATTTGCATCTGGATGGTATTTCTTGGCAAGCTGCATTCATAACAGTGTCAAAAATTACCATACTGTTTATTATGGAGAATCCCTCAACAAGTTACTCTATAATCAGATACGAGGGCAAAGAAACACGAATAGGGAAAGGACATGACCAGCATTATTGCACATTTCACATTCCAACTTAATACTTCGTACAATATTCATTCGCATCGAAAAAGTTCCTCTCACAGTCCACATCCAACCAGAAATTTTTCTTTCAAACAAGCAAACTCATTTTAAACTGAACCAGAGGCTGAACTAACATATTAAGTTTCATTGTATATGGTGAATCCTATATGCAATGCAATAGCCTTAGCCACGACATTCTTTCTATACAAACTAGACCTCAAAATCCTTCATACATGCAACTGAAAATCCGAAAACTGACCGTGCGAAAAGCCTTTTTAATCTCATCTCCGCTTGCATTTTTCGAAACACCGAGAGTCTCATAATAATCTCGTTCAGGTGCGCGGCAAAACCCTGCAAAGATAAGAACTTTAAGCCATAAACCCACAAAATTCTGGTTGCCACTGTAAACACGAAAATTTCTTCGATGTCTACAGCCACCACTCCAGAGCTCGAACCAACAGAGCTATAATGTGTGAAAACCTGAGGCATGGAAATAACGATTTCCCAATGAGCTAGCCAAACCAGCCACTGCACCGCCTGAGCTCGAACCTAAGTTCAAAAACCATAGTAATTAAGAACGATTCCAACTTCTCCTACAATACCTACAAAACAGTCAGGCACGAGCAGTAAAAGCAGGGAGCAAAAAAGCTCACCAGGTGTTGGATACAATGCCTTACTGAACGAGGAGAGGCCCCTATGCCAATCAGCTTGAACAATAGGCGACTCTGCCGCCACCGCCACCGACGACACCAAACGCCTCCGCAACTGCATTCCAATACATAAATTCTATGAATAAAGCAAAATTCATGAAGAACAACAGAATCAGTCTTCGAGCTTCGCATCGCTCACCAGGCCGAGGAAGCTCCATTTTCGCATCTTTTTTTACAGAGGTGTTTGATTCGGCTACCGTGATCGATGAAGCTCCAGAAGTAGCAATCCGGTAATTTCACCCGCCGCCGACTGGGTTTTGTTTCAGTACTTTGCGTGCCCCGGGGGTTTAAGTCCTTAACGAGCACAGACGGTGCCGTTTTGCTGTTACATATTCATTTCTGATATTCTGGGACTGTGACCCACCGGGTACACTCCTGGATCTTCCTTAAACCCTGCTGTGAACTCTGCCGTCCTGGACTTCCATGGCTTGGCCGTGTGCTCGTCGCCGGCCTGAGATGGTGGTCCCGCAGTGCGCAAGCGCCGCAAGGCGGAGGCATCTGTCATCTCTCTGCTCTTCGTCCTCGTCTTCGTTTTCGTCAGGTGATGGGCGCAGGGACGACGAGCTTCAGAGCAAGATTTTGGGGCTGAGAAAACCGGTTTGGAGCGCGACCACCGTGATTCAGAATTGGGTCGACGGAGGTCGCAAGGTCTGCGTTTTCGAACTCCGCGGCGCCTCCGTTCAGCTCTTGAAGTCTAAACGCTTCGGCGGCCACGCTCTCCAGGTTTCAATTCCTGTTTCTGTTTGCTCAAAAATGTTCTTAAAATGTGTAAATTAGGACGTTCTGCAGAGTTTTTTTTTTAGAATAAAGTTCTCAATTTCAAATAAAAGTTTGGAAGTTAAGTGAATTTAGAAAGAGAAGGGTAATAGATTGCTCATCTCCGTAATGCAATGGTTGATGGGGTTAGTTTTGAATTTGTAGATTGCGTTTCTGTTGATATCAGGTGCTAACATTGGATGGAAACCCGAAGCGATTTTCGAACGTCGCCAGGTGATCATGCAATGAGGTTGCAGTCAACCATAAATGTGAATGGTATGTTGGAAGCTGAAGAGTATTTTGAGCTACTTAGCACTGCTTCAAAAAAAAAAGCTGCTTGTCTCCCTCTTCTTTGTGGTTATGTTGTGGAGAGGGACAAAGAGAGCCGAGGCGCTTATGCTGAAGCTTGGCGGGTTGGGGCTCATTGTGACCCTAACCAGTATAATGAGATGATGAACCTGTATATGTCCACATCTGAATTTGGAATGTGCCCCTTGTTGTACAGCAGATGAAGAAAAACAAGATACCCTTAACTGTTTTATCCTATAACCTTTGGATGAATGCGAATGCCAAGCTATCCGGGTTTGGTTCGGTGGAGATGGTTTTATAAAGAAATGTTGAATGATAAGAATGTCGAGGCTGGATGGAGCACTTTGTCTACTTTAGCTGGTATCTATACGAAAGCAGGCCTTGTTGAGAAAGCCAGTTTCGCCCTGAGAATTGCTGATAAAAAGCTGTCTAATTGCAATCGCCTTGGTTGTTTTTTCCCCATTACGCAATATGCGGCTTTAATGAGTAAAAAGGACGTTCTGCGACTTTGGAAAGCTAGTAAAGCGGTTGCTGGGAGAAGTTAGGTGATATTGTAGAAGCCTAGAGGAATTTTATGGAGTGGGAATCCAATTGCTTTAGGTATGATATTCGAGTCTCCAGTGTCCTTCTTGGTGCATATATGCAGAATGGAATGACTGAGAAAGCTGAGGCCTTGCATCTGCACACATTGGAGAAAGGCGGTCAACCAAATTATAAGACATGGGAGATCCTTATGGAAGGAAGGTTGAAAAGAAACATGGACAAAGCCGTTGAAGCGATGAAAGGGTTTACTGTGTTGCAAGATTGTTGTTGGAGGCCATCGGATGATGCTGTAATCGCCTTTGCTGATTATTTCGAAAAGCATAGGAACATTGAGGATGCAAATTGGTATATCAGAGTTATCCATTTATTTGGTTTTGCAAGTTTGACATTATACAAATCACTGCCTAGAATGCGCCTTTCTGCTCAGAGATCAGCCTCTGACATCCTGAAGATGATGGAGGGGGACAAAGTCGAGATAGATGAAGATACTTATGCCCTGGTTCAAGCCTTCAAGGTGTGACTAACTGTACCTCAAAAAACTTAGGCAATTAATTTTAATCTTAGTATTTATTGATTTAACATATTCATTTATGTTATTTATTCAAAAATATGGTAAAAATACGGGTAGAATGCATGAATTTTATGTGTATTTTTGAAAAATGTTTGTAGATGGCGTGTTTTAAACGTGAAAAGCATGTGCATACGTGTATCGTACATTAGAGTTTTAAAAATTGTACAATTTAACGAATCATTAATACGTGTATGGAAGATGACATTTTTTTTTTTAAATTCGTGCAAGTACTTGTATAATACGCATATTATACGCGATATACTAACTATGGTAAACAGTTGTGCATGGTAACTTACTTCCTATGAAGGCTCACAGGACAGGTTAATGCTTCTCTGACTGTTGGTTGGTGAATCAATGACTCGAAGGAGCAATTGTTCATGAAAGATGTAGGTTCACTGATTTGGGGAAGTTGCTTCTTTGTTACTTAAAGTTGGAGAGAGATATTTATCCGATAGTCTCTCCTCCTGTTTTCTAATCCATACAGTAAGGGACGTAGCACCTGTGTTAGTGTGTAGATTGTTACGGAAGATCGCTGCATCTTGGGTTATTTTCCGTCACTGCGACCGAGCAATCAACAGATGAAATGTTTGGTCATGATTTTTAAGGTATTTTTTCCCTGATATTATTTCTTTAAAGCGCTGCTGAAATGCAAACATTTTAATTGTATTTTACCAATTTATACATTTATGATATCATGAAATGAGCTGATGCTCATTTTATTCCTCGTACACAACCATTTTTGTGACTGAAATGATGATAAAAATATGCAGGGACCATCGAGAGATGGCACCCAACACTTCAACTTGATGCTGCTGTCAAAATCTTGTGAAACCCTCTGTTGTGCTCCAGCAATTTATCGTGAGGGGGCATGCATTCTTTGAGAACAGGAGCCTCGAGAACTCTTCCAAACCAAGCTTTGAGCAGAGGCATGGTCTCGGTATCAATCAGGTTTACGTCTGCTATCTCCTCGACGATTCTAGCCCACAATCCAATCCACCCAGCAGCTATGTCCACAAAGCCAACTGTTTCTCCTCCGAAGAAGTCCTTTCCAGCAAGTGCACTTTCCAACGTCTTAAGGTTCTCTCGCGCTTCTCTTGCCGCCTTCTCTTTCTCCTCCCCTTGGCTGGTGAATGCACTCATAACTGCCGGCCCACACTTAAACAAACAACAATAAATGGTCCGTTTGAATGCGAATTCACCCAGTTGGTGCTTGTGAATATAATTTAGGAATGAAAGATTATTACTTGTTGATCAAGATAGCTCATTGGATTACCTTTTCATCGATGAATCTGGCCCAGAAGCGCGCCTGTGCCCTTTCGTAGGGATCTTGCGGCAGGATCGGATTGTGCTTCCACGTCTCATCGATGTATTCGAGTATAATGAGCGATTCTGCGACCGGCTTGCCGTCGTGCACAAGAACGGGTACTTTCTTATGGACGGGGTTGTAACGGAGGAGCAAGGGACTCTTGTTTGGGAGGTCCTCTTCAACGTACTGGTACTCAATCTCTTTGAGCTTCAAAGCCCATTTCACCCTGAGAGCAAAAGGACTTGCCCAGTACCCAAGCAATTTCACTGATTCTCCCGACATTGTTCGAGTTTTATGGCATCATATTCCCAATTCCGCATGTCAATTTATAGACAGAGTTCAATGATGACGTCATTGCTGATGTCACGTAAGCCAATGCTTGACTTTTCTTTTTTGTTTTTTTATTTTTTTTTCCTTCTTTTTTGACCAGACGAATTTTCTTGCTGTTAAAACTTTGAGTTTGACCTGCAACGTTGGAGATGGAGACGGCTTTGACTTGTCGTAAACGACTTTTCTCTATCACATCAGCCAAACTTTTAGAATGTTTGTTAGGTGGTTGAATGAGTTGTTAGTTGATTTGTTAATTACTTTGTGGTTAAATAAGTTTGTATTGTTCTGTATATAACGTACTTCAGCTTACAAATATAAGTTACCGTTTTCCTCAAATGTACAGAACTTTCATTTTTCCCTCTAAAATTTCTCTCTAGCTCTTCATTTTCCTCCATCCTGTATTGTTCCTTAATTCTTCTCGATGTAGTTAACAGTTTAATAGGGTAAGGTGATGTTTTAAATAAATTAAATTTACTCACATATCATTGTGTTATTAAAGCAGAAATCTACCAGCGGAGTATACGAGGTCCATCAAAATCCTTGTTCTTTCATATTTAATTTTACTTATTTGTCATTGTGTTGTAAAACAGAATGACACAATAAAAGTATATGCGGTCCTTCAAAGTCCGCGCTCTTCCAGCTTTCCCCAACTCTTCTATTCATTTTGAAAAGAAAAAGAAAACTACTTATTTACTAATATATGGCATATGTTTAAAACTATTTTCACACTCATTTATGTCCTGTTTCATTTCTTTTGTTTGTTATTGTCTCCTCGATTCACCGTTGAATTGTATAATTTGATGGCTAAGAAAACAAGAGGATAAAGACGGAATATCAAAATCAGTTTCCCATGTGTTTAGAATTAGTGCTTTTTACGCATCATTTTTACCTCTCACACGTTTATTTTTACCTTTCACACGCTCTTATTAAATTTTTTGTCGTTAATTGTTTTTAATTCATTCGATCTGACAGCAGAAAATTGATAGAAGTGTGTAAAAGTAAAAATATGTACTTCAAAACTAAAGCAAGGGAACAAACGCAATTAACAAAATACTAGTCAATCAAATCCCCGTCAAGATGCATAGGCTTAATAGTGTTAGAATAAATAATGTACTGTTAGTTGATAGAGTTGTTAGGAACTGCCATGTGTCTCAATTGTATTGGTGGTGACTAGAAGTTAGTTATGTGTGGTTGTATTTAAGGCAAAAGATGTAATAGTTGGATCATATATGAAAAGTCACAGCTTCTCTCTCTACTCTCTCTCTTCGAATTCTCTTTTGTTCTTTCTCTGCATTTCTCCATAGCTAAATCTCAGAGTTAACATGGTATATTCGCCTACCAAGGGTAACACCATTGATAGACGATTCATGTGCTTCCGCTTGTCTTCGTGGTTCAGCTGATCGTGCATTGTTCCGGTGATCGTGCGTTATTCCGGTGATTGTCGGTGGAATTTCTGAAACCCTAGAATTTTGCTTTTGGGGATTTCTTGAGCTGGTTGGTAGAATTTCTCATGTCGATTGTTTGATTGTCGTTCTTGACTATTGATTTCGTCGTTGCTGCTTGGATATATGGCTAAATTTGTGCATTATTCGCCTCGTCGCTGCAATTGAGGTGCTTTCTTTCGAGTTCTCTGCTTGATTTGATTCGTTGATTCTTGGAAATTGTTGCTGCTTGATTCTTTGTTTCTTGGAGCTTACTTACGATTGAAGTAGCATTATGTGCTTCTTGGAATTCTTGCATTACTGAAGCTATTGTTCTGTTTGGTTGATTAGTCATGGTTACTACTGCACAATTAGCACTCACACAATCTCCAATTTCTTCGCTTATATCCAGTGTTGGAAACACTGTTACTGTGAAGTTGGATGATTCGAATTTTGTTACTTGGAATTTTCAGATAGAATTGTTGCTAGAAGGGAATGGAATTATGGGGTTTATTGATGGGTCTATTCCTTGTCCTTCGAAATATGATGTGTCAGATTCTGATGGTGAATCGGTTGTTAATAACTCTCCACTGACTGATGCTTATAAGGTTTGGAAAATACATGATAAAGCTCTTATGACTTTGATTACTGCAACACTATCCACTGCTACTTTGTCTTGTGTTATTGGTTGTCAAAGCTCACAACAAATGTGGAATAATCTTAAAGAGCGATTTGCGAATATGACCCGGACTAGCATAATCCAAATGAAGATTGATCTGCAAAACATCAAGAAAGGGCCAGAATCTATTGATCTTTATTTGCGGAGAATTAAATATTGTAGGGATCAATTAGCTACTGCTGGTGTTGTGATTTTGGATGAGGACATTGTAATTGTAGCTCTGAGAGGCTTACCTACAGAATATAATACCATTAAGTCTGTAATTCGAGGGAGAGAAAATCTGGTTTCATTGAAAAAGCTTAGGTCACAGTTAAAGGCAGAAGAGTCTACACTAGAGGAAGTTATCAAGTCACCAACCTTAATGGCAGCTATGCTTGCAAATGCTTCTAGTTCAGTTTGTGAAACTGGTGGCTCTTCCAATTCAATGACTCATGCTGGCAATTTTGGTTTTGGGGCTTATGTTCCTTCTGTTTCACATATGCCTCAGTTTCAGCCACTGCCCTTTTCTCCTACAAATGGTCCTGTTGCATATGTCTCTCAGACTGGCTCTGGAACTTATAATAACTTCAGGGGGAATAACTACAGATTTAAAGGATCTGCACAACCTGGTTTCCAACCTCAGTCTCAACTTCCGAATCCTGGCTCTCAGATAGGTTCAAGCCAATCTTTTCAACCTTTACTCATCTGTCAGATATGCGATAGAAAGGGACATATAGCTTTAACCTGCTTCCAAAATGGCTGTCAAATATGTCACAGAAAGGGGCATACTGCTGCAACCTGTTTTGACTAGGGGTGGGCACTTGGAACCGAAAATCGAAACCGAAACACGAATCGAATCAAACCGCACCGAACGGTTTGGTTTTGCGGTTTTGAAACGGTTTCGGTTTCGAAACCGAACCGCGGCAAAGAAAACGGTTTGGTTTCAGTTTTGGGTTTTCAAAACCGCACCGAAACCGAAACCGAAACCGAAACCGACCTCATTCGAAGAATATAGCCGACATAAGGTTTTGGAACAAGCACGCCCATCTTCAGAAGGAACTCGGTAGCTTTACAAAGTATATTGGAAAAGTTGAACCTGATTATATTAGGTCCTTCCAGTTTGAAGGTAAACTGATCCCTTCAACATGGGTTGTAGTCAGGATCGATGGTTGCCATTTCCACAGGTAAACTGTTACTCACATGTCAAGGGAACTAATTATGGTTGTTGTTACTGTGTCTGTCTTCTCTTGGGCTGCTAATTGTTAGGGGGCGCAACTGAAGTATTAGTTCTTGTTATTTCACCTGTTGTGCAAATCAGACAGCTCTTTTAAACTTGTTTGTCATTCATCACATTAACTGCAAAGGAACAACAATGGTAGTCTCGGCTTTAACAAACTAAGGGATGCAGTTTTTCCGCCATACTGCAATTAACTTACAACTCAGAATAATCAAGTTTTCTTCATGGATGCATCTGATTTTTGTTATTATTTATCCTCGAAAGATTCTAGAAATGATTCTCAGTTGTTTGGTTTTGGAAGGTTTTCCGAAGCTTATGAATTTGTGAAGCCGAATGATGAGCAGGCTATCAACCTTATGAATTCTTGTGCAGTGGCTGTTTTAAAAGAGTTCCACGACTTGGTTTTCTCCTATGGAGTCAGTGACGAATACAGGTATAGAATATATTTCGTATCTTAACATTGTGGTCTATATCATCTGTAATCTCATTGTTCCTGTTACTGCAGCTTTGTTTTGAAGAAGGATTCTCATTAATTAATATACAAGGAAAATAAGACTGTCTTATGCATAAATATATGTATATTTTAAATTGTACATTTTATTCTCAAAAACCAAACCGAAACCGTTTGAAACCGCACCGAACCGAACCAAACGGTTTGGTTTCATTTCGGTTTTGGCTTCAAAACCGCACCGCACCGCACCGCAAAAAGTTTCGGTTTCGGTTGCGGTTTCACTCAAAACCGCATCGAACCGCACCGCGCCCACCTCTAGTTTTGACAGACTCAATTCTGCAACTGTTTCTGTGCCTCAATCTCAGAACTTCTCTCAATCTCAGCATCCTACCCCACAATTCCACCAACAGTTTCCATCTCCAAATCCATTCCAATCTCAAGTGCAAAGTCCTAATCTGACTCAAGTGCAGAATCCTAACTTGATGTCTCACCCTCAGTTTTCAAATGGGATGCTCTCTCCTCAACACGGTTCCACTGGTGCCTTTACTGCAAGAACCAATTTCTCTCCAACAGCACCACAACAAGAGTATTGGCTACTGGATTCTGGAGAAACCAACCATATGACCTCTGATCTGTCCAATTTGCAAGTTGTCACACCTTATGCTTCATCAGAGACTGTTACCAATGCTAGTGGTGAAGGTTTAAAAATTTCACACATTGGTCAAGCTATTTTAAATACTTCATCTCACAAACTTGAGTTAAACTTTGTGTTACATGTTCCAAACCTCTCTCAACATTTATTGTCTATGTATCAATTGTGCAAAGACAATAATTGTAGGTGTATTGTTGACGAGTTTTCTGTGTGTATACAGGACAAGGTCACCAACAAGGTACTCTACCAAGGACTGAGTAACCAAGCTGTCTATCCACTTCCCATTCTCAAACAACCTAAACCAACTCCTGCAGCATTTCTGGGACAGAAAATCAATGCATCTCTGTGGCATTATAGATTGGGTCATCCAACCAACTCTGTCACTCAAGTAGCTCTTAGTAAGTCAGATATTCATTTTCCCTGTAATTCTACACCTCACACTTGTATTGATTGCTTGAAAGGCAAGTTTACCAAGTTACCTTTTCCCTTTGTGGCTTCAAAGTCTCTTGTCCCTTTTGAAGTCATCCACACTGATGTATGGGGTCCCTCACCTACTAAGTCTTTGGAAGGGTATAGCTATTATGTGTCGTTTATCGATGAATGTACACGATATACATGGATATTTCCCATGACTAATAAAGCTGCAGTTTTTGAGATATTTGTGCACTTTCAAACTTACATTCAGACTTATTTTTCTGCACATATTAAAGTACTACAAAGTGATGGTGGAGGGCAGTATACTAGTATTCTATTTCAAAATTTTCTCAAATCCAAAGGCATTGTACACCAAAAATCATGTCCATACACTCCCGAGCAGAATGGTTTAGCTGAGAGAAAGAATAGGCATCTTGTTGAAACTGCCATTACATTGCTTCAAAAAGCTTTCCTTTCACCTATATTTTGATTCCATGCCTGTGCTACAGCTACCTACCTTATTAATAGAATGCCTACCTCTGTGTTAAAGATGCAGTCTCCATTTGAGATGTTATTTCACTCTCCACCTCGCCTTGAGCGTTTACGGATTTTTTGCTGTGCTTGTTACCCTTCCTTGAAACCCTATAGACATCATAAACTGGACCCTAAAACAACACAATGTATATTCTTGGGGTATGCTGCTCAATATAAGGGCTATATATGCTATGCTATAAGGGATAACAAACTTATTGTCTCTAGGCATGTCTTGTTTGATGAAACTGTTTTTCCTAGTGCACATGGGTTGTCTACTTCTTGTCTACAGTCTGATCTATCTACTAAACCACTCCCAGCCTCGATTAGTCACTCTAATACTTTTCATCATCCTCCAATCATACCTATACCATTTCCACATTTGTCATCCTCTTCTCAAATACCAATTACTCAGTCCTACTCTCAAACACCTAGTGATCTTGTCTCTGCTGGAGGTTCACTTGCCTCAGATTCTACATCTTCATTGGAGTTATCTGACAACCATCCTGATATGACTAATTCTCAAGCTCCAGTTCTGCAACAAGCTTCTATGACAAATATTAATACACATCCAATGCAAACAAGGTCCAAGTCTGGGATCTCTAAAAAGAAGGCATTTTCTGCTACTTCTTCAGTTGATTCTTCTTTGGAGAGGGAACCTCAATCTTTCAGCGCTGCTTCCAAGTGTTCTCAGTGGAAACAGGCAATGAATGAGGAGATGGAGGCTCTTATTAAACAGCGCACATGGACCTTAGTTCCCCTTCCACCTCATAAGAACTTAGTGGGTTGCAAGTGGATTTATAAGGTGAAAAGACATCCAGATGGCTCTGTTGCAAGGCATAAGGCTCGTTTAGTGGCCAAGGGGTTTTCTCAGGAAGCTGGTCTTGATTATTATGAGACTTTTAGTCCTATAGTTAAACCTACTACAGTAAGATTGATGTTATCATTAGCTGCTACAAAGGGGTGGAAACTAAAACAGTTAGATGTCAAAAATGCTTTTCTGCATGGGTTTCTCGATGAAGAAGTTTATATGGCTCAACCACAAGGGTTTATTGACAAGGTTCATCTAGAGTTTGTGTGCAAACTAGAAAGGTCTTTGTATGGACTCAAACAGGCTCCCCGAGCCTGGAATGAAAGGTTTCCAGGTTTCTTCTTAGTTTGGGTTTTAAAGCATCCTATGCTGATCCATCTTTATATGTCAAAAATAATGGTCATTCAATTGTTGTCTTGCTACTATACGTTGATGACATTATTCTCAGTGGAGATGATGATTCCCATGTTCAATCTGTGATAAACCAGTTAACTAAGGAGTTTGATATGAAGGATTTAGGAATACTACACTATTTCCTTGGTTTGCAAATTGAGTATCAATCTCAGGGCTTACTTATTCATCAATCCAAATATATCAAGGACTTGCTGCACAAGACAAGTATGTTAGACAGTAAGCCTTGTACAACTCCTTGTCATCCTAATCAAAAGCTCTTAACTCATGGTAGCCCTCCAGTTCCTGATCCAGGTATTCACAGAAGTGTAGTTGGTGCCTTACAGTATTTGACATTTACTAGACCTGATATAGCATATTCAGTTAATCAAGTATGTCAATTCATGCATTCTCCACTTGAAAGTCATTTTGTTGCTGTCAAGATAATCTTGCGGTATCTTAAAGGAACTATGCATCTTGGACTGTGTTTTAAACCTGGCAATCTGGACATTAGAGCTTACACAGATGCTGATTGGGCAGGGGATCCCAATGACAGAAGGTCAACAACTGGGTTTGTTGTGTTTTTAGGTAACAATCCCATTTCTTGGAGTTCGAAGAAACAACATACTGTTAGTCGTTCCTCTACAGAGGCAGAATATAGAGCAATGGCAACTACAACTGCTGAGGTGGTATGGCTTCAACAATTACTCAAGGATTTGTCACTTTCTTCTTCAGTTACTCCTTTACTTCATTGTGACAATATATCTGCCATGGCTCTAGCCACTAATCCCATTTTGCATTCTAAAGCCAAACACATTGAAATAGATTGTCATTTTGTGCGTGAAAGGGTTCAGCAAGGAACAATTCTGTTGCAGTTTGTAGCATCATCAGAACAGGTTGCTGATATCCTTACAAAGGGTTTGTGTTTTCCATTGTTTGGTTCTCATTGTTCCAATCTTATGCTTGGGTCTGTCCAGCATAAGCTTGAGGGGGAATGTTAGAATAAATAATGTACTGTTAGTTGATAGAGTTGTTAGGAACTGCCATGTGTCTCAATTGTATTGGTGGTGACTAGAAGTTAGTTATGTGTGGTTGTATTTAAGGCAAAAGATGTAATAGTTGGATCATATATGAAAAGTCACAGCTTCTCTCTCTACTCTCTCTCTTCGAATTCTCTTTTGTTCTTTCTCTGCATTTCTCCATAGCTAAATCTCAGAGTTAACAAATAGTTTATACATCTACTTTAAATCACATTTATATAAGAGGAAATGGAGTAAGATGTATACCACTGATGGAGAGCAACGCAACGTCGAAGTTGCAGATGTTGCCTGGAGTGTTTAATTTAAATTTTAAATTTTTTATTTTTATTTTGCATTGATCTTTTCATATTTCTTAAAATAAACATGGTTGTTAATAATTCAAAATGAAATATTTAATAGTAAAATAACGAAACTTACCACATTGGCTAACAGTTTAAGACACAAGGACAAATCTACCAAATTGAAAAATCAGGAACTAAATTGACCAAATAGGTAAAACACAAGGACCATTTTGACATTTAAGCCTTTGTTTTGGACATTCTCTCTCAAATTGGATATGAACATGCTTATTTCTTTCCCAAACTTGATATGAACACAAGTTTTATAGTCAATAAGTTCCTAATCCATCCATTTAAAGGATTCATTTTTTTGTTGATGAACAATGTACAGATGCATAATGTCAACTCTGTACGGTCAGAAAAACAAATGTTAATTTGGTAGTTAAGACTAATGGATGAAATTTTAGAGAATAAAACATAAACTAGACCATAGCATCTATAAAAAGGGGATCAACTTATATGAAGCAGGTTCACCGTCACTTAGCATCCTGATCCAATAATACAATGTCCTATTTTAAAAATCTTACACCCATCATTGTTTTAAAAGTAAATAAAATTTCATATCCTTGCAAATAATAGTAATAAAAATCTTATTTTAAAAATCTTACACCCATCATTGTTTTAAAAGTAAATAAAATTTCATATCCTTGCAAATAATAGTTATAAGCACACCATCAGGCATCTGCCGATGTAATGTGGTCTGATTACATTTGCACGCAAGCACACTTGAAGCAAAAGCTTATGCCAGCTTAAAATGCTTTTGGCTTAATTATACCCCAAGTACCACCTAACTTAGTGTTGCATACAAGCCACTGGTTAAACACCTAACCTAGAGACAATATCCCAAAAACAGCACAACAAACTGCATTCCAATCATTTCGGATGCTTTCCTCTTTCGGGTGGAAAGAAAGGATTAACTCAATTCCAGCATAAAATTTGTGCTTCACACTACAAAGTTATCGAGTCAGAGATGACAGCGCCTGTGCAACATTGCGTGATATCCGATCATGTATTGGTTCCTGAATGAAAAAGCAGAAAATTATGTTACAACAATCTCTACACAATACTCGCAATATGTCGATGACGTATTTTTATCTAAGTCTTACCTCCGTGGAGGGCAGCTTGAATTTTGATTTTGTTATCGTCTCGTACAGGAAAATGTATCTGTCATCAAAGAATAATCTCAGTCCAAGTAGTGGTAGATACAAAAATCATCAAACTTGGTCGCTTCTGTAACGAGCTTATCAAACAATAACACGTTAAGGGCAATGGTAGTTCTATTTAGATACAAGGGGAAGGCAGATAGGGGAGAGGAGGGGGAGGGGAAACCCAGGAAAGCAAGGGAGGAGGGAATGAAGGATGAGTTGTCATCAGCGAAATATTCCTAATCACAATATGAACCGGAGGAAACGAAGGATGGAAAGGCACATTAACATTTCATCTCCAGATACCCCATTCCCATGTTTTGCTTAGACAAAATACCCTAACAAACCGCATCATAACCAAGGTGGGAAAGCCAGATGTCTTTCAAATATGATATTCCATCATAAAACGCACTACCAAGTACAAATTTCTAACAAGACAATTAGCAATTCATTATCAAGTATTTAGGATTCGTGCAGCTCAAAATGTGCCTATGGTGACCCGCCCCTGACCTGCTGAGTCGGGTGGCCAGGTTAACACTCCTTGTTTACATCCATGAAGCATGTTGAATGCATTATAATATAGTATACAATAAATTATGTAAGGCACAGTAAAGAAGTGGCATACCGCCAAGCTAGTTCACAAACAAGTTCCTCAGGAGCATCAGGGAGGACCTAACAGTTTTAAGCATCAGAGTGAGATTTGAAGTTTACACATGCTCAAACGCAAAAAAAAAATATATTGTAACTTCATGGAACTACCTCATCTTCATAAGGATTGCAGTGATCTTTGAACCACAACCTCAAGAACTCCTAAGAATTAAAGATATAAATGTCAGATAAAACGTAATTTGTCTATAAGATCAGAAGATTAAAGGGGCAAAAAGAACATAACAGTATAAATGCATTGCATACTTTATCAACATTTTCGGGTTCAAGACCATTCTGAAATCGCTCCTCATAAGTATGTGCAATCCAATATCTGCTTGAATCAGGTGTATGCACCTGGAATGGAAAGGAGTGGAAATCAACTCATTACATATTTGAATAAGTGTAATATGAGTCAGAAAGAACTATTAAAATTTTACAGAAAAGAATGCTAAACCTCATCAATCAAAAGAATGGAACCATCCTGGCCCTTTCCGAATTCATATTTTGTGTCTACCAATATCAAGCCATGTTCCAAAGCCACACGCTACAACATGAAAGAAATGGTAAAACTGGTAAGTTTGGGTGATGGTTACTATTTAAATAAGAAGTTGATTCGGTCAGTACCTGAACTCAAGTTAATTATGATAATCTCCCCACAAACATATACAGCTGGTTACCTTGGCAAATATATTTATTTGGATTACTCAAATATGTATGCTCGATAAACTTATACACACACAAATCCTTGGTCGTGTCCAGTTACACAAAGTTAATGTCCAAGATCAAAGCATTTGACAAAGACTTGTGACCCTAAATGATATACAAGAAACCAATAAAAATTGAAGCAAAAAGAGAAAACAACATCACACACTTTTCAACCGTTCAAAAGAATTTGTTCAGGCTCTTCCAACTTTTCCTCATTGTAGCCTTTCTTCTATTCCACTTTTATGCTAAAATAGTAATGCTATAATACAATCTCATTCAGAAGCCTATATATTTATCAAGTAGTCCTAATTTCCCAATATGTTTTCAGATAATTACATTTTAAAATGTTCATTGCAATAAGACGATAAGAATAAAGTCAAGTTACCTGTCCATACTCAAACAAGCTCAGTGCTTTCCTGCTTACTTCATCATACTCGGCTTGAGTCATTAGTCCGCGTTCAATTATCTGCGAGAAAATTGCATGAACAATATTAATACATTCCAACCCACTAGGAAATCCAGCACAACGTAATGACCTAATTCCGTCTACAACACAGAGTGATTATTTGTTAGGTAGCAAATGATATCAAAGTTAGCAAACCTCATCTGGGGTAACAGGAACATCATGATCTGCAGCCTTAGTTGTTGGTGTGAGTATATTTGCAGGAAGCTTTTGGCTTTTTACCAAGCCTAGAACATGAATGTATTAGACAAAAATTGGTTTGACTTTTAAAAATGGTTTACAAAACCAACTTATTAATTAGAAAGCACACCATCTGGGAATACATTGCCACAGTAATTTCGAACACCATTTTTGTAGACCGTCCATAATGATGTATCAGTGCTTCCAGTCACAAAACCTCTGACTACAAAATGAGCAGCAAAAGTAGTGTAAAGACTTTATACTTAATGAACTTATGAATGCTGCAAGAAATACGATGGACAATGAAAATATTATCTTCGAAGATAAAATTCCATTTTTACAACAAGAAATACGATGGACAATGAAAATATTAAATACTGTGGACTATGAAATTTTTTTACTCAACAACTACTAACTTTCCGTGATCAGGAAAGAAAAGAGAGCAGGCCAATAAACTCATGAAAAGATGGATTGTAACATTAGGTTTCATAATTTACTCTGCCTTTCTGTCATACGCTTATTATGACATCTTCATGGCCAAAATTTAATCTACAGTACTAGTTAATATACTTCCTTCATGAATATGAGAAGAAGAAAATAAAAAGATTTAAGCTATCATACTATTCCTCCATGATTATGAGAAGAAAATATAGGATACCTCTCTATATAGTTGTTTCCTCTCAAAACTTCCATTTGCATATATAGAGTTACGTTATCCTCTCAAAAGACCAGGTAGATGCATAAATATCTAATTTTTCTTAAACGAAGAAACAGTGTAGGTAACAGCAAAACAAGCTACCAAAACATAAATTCTTTAAGTAAAATGGAGGCTTCCAACGCCAAAATTCAGAAGATAAGAAAAATGTGGTGAATAATTTCTTTTTCAGAAAGTTGAATCCATGAACCAACGCCCCAAGTACAATGCTGGAACATTAAGCAATTGCTCGCTAGGATACAAAATGAATATATCAGAAAGTCCATCTTCCACCAGTTCTTTTTATTGTTTTCGACCATTGCGTTGATTATGAAAAAAAAAATTAATACAAAAGTTGTTTCTTTACTAAACCTCGTAACATCTTCCCTTACTCAAAATTGAAAGAATATGAATTACAATGAAAACTCTAAGAAACATGAATCACATTGACAGTGAAATAGCTCACTAGCCAGTTAAAGAAAAATGCTAAACACAATGAATGGAATCTCTTACCCACAAACTCAACGGGAAAAACAGAGCATTTCTTTGCAATTGTTACATTTTCATCTGGAGCCGAAACAACTGCGTTTGAAGTTATATGTCGAGTTTTTTCAAACCACCATAAACTTGTCTCATTAAGGACCTAAATATCATAGAAACAATGATCATGATTTCAGATACTACTACTAATTATCCATCAACCATGTAATGAATACTGTATTTTTTCGATATCGTGATTTGTGACCGTTCTTTTTCTAGTTTTAGTAAGAAATTCAACTAAACACAATACAGAAAACTGATATTAAGAAATTTACTTCCTTTGGGGTAAGAACTCAGGACAAACCTGGCCTTTGAAGGGAATAGACGCAAGAATTCTGTCAAATGCACTCTGCCTATCCGTCGTAACCATAACTAGATAATCCCCACTGTCGTAAACATCTCTAACCTGCAAAACACAGAAAATTGCAAGTCCTTCTCCAGTCAAATTAAAAACCCACAAGTGGTTTCTTGAGAAAGAAAGCTCCAACTTGGTTGTCAATCAAAATTCACTAAACGCATTGGGAAAATAAAAAATTAATTAAAACCCAATAATAAAAACGTGTTCTTTTTTCATTTGGGTTTCATACCTTGCCTCTGGTTTTGGATTTGAGGCCAGGAACTGTCAGGTGGAGGTTGGTTTCGGAGAGGCAGTGCGACGACGAACTCTTGATAACTCCAAGCACCTGTTCTTTTCGATCACTGTTGATCAGAGCTTCCAAGGATGGCGGTTGCTGGCGGTGCTGCTGGTTTTGGGCCGCCGTGACCGAAATGGAGAATTTTGGGAAGTTTATGGATTTGGCTTTTGGGATTATGAAGGTAGAGAATGAAGAGAACGAGGGATTAGGATTTGAGAGCTTGGGGATTAGGGTTTTGGGAGGGTTTAAGGTTGGTGTATACTGGGCCATTTGCGGCGGTTGAAATTGGAACCTCACGGTGGCCGCTGGTTCAGCTGTTGGCGCCTTTATATAGTGTCGTTGGTTTTTTACTTTTTAATTGCGTGAAACATCAGCCGTTCGTATTCAACGGTTAGATTTGCATGCTTTGATCTAATGGATCAGAAAATTTGGAGGAAAAAACCGAATAAATCCCATTGAAAAAGCTTGCCACGTGGTGCAATCTGCGTATCCACGAGGCACAATCTGGTGCGTTCACATGATGCAATCTGGCGCATTCAACTCTTATAATTTCAAAAATCAAATGTCAGAATTAATGCAACGGTAAAAAAATCAATGTTCTAAAAATCCCCGCCTAGGCGCTAGGCGGTTGGCCATCGTCCCGATTAATGCTAGGCGTTTGAAAATTAAGAAAGGACGCCTAGACCCACTGAGACACCCGCCTAGGCGCCTGCCTAGCCCGCCCAAACCCGCCTAGGTTGCGACTCACTTAGATAGAAAATAGATAATTTCATTTTGCATTTTATTTTTTCCATAAATTATAAGAGACTTGTTGAATACTTAAATGAATACACATTACATGCATGTTCTCCATGTTTTCATTATGTTCCAATACCTCATAATACATATGTCATTCTATTTTGTAGTTTATAATGAAAATTATATATATTTTATGTATAAATAGACATTTATTTACACAAAATATAATATATTTACTTAAATCCGCCTAGTCCGCCTAGGCGCCCGCCTAGTCCCCGCCTAGCCGCCTAGGCGCTAGGCCCCAGCTCCCCGCCCGACTAGCGCATAGCGTCTTTTAGAACCTTGAAAAAAATACCATACTAAAAATTACAAAATCATATAGATAGTTAGCCATTTTCTTCATTCCTCAATCATCTTACAAAGTTCACGTTAAACAAACTTTATAAAGTTCACCACTTAAACAATTTTACAAAGTTGACACACTAACAAACTTACAAAGTTCAACATAGTTAAAAAAAAAATTGAAACACACTACAGAGCATACTTCAACATAACAGGTATCCTTGTCATTTATTGAAAGCCAAGTTCAACATAGTTAAAAAAAAAAAAAAATTGAAATACACTACAGAGCATACTTCAGCATAACAAGTATCCTTGTCATTTATTGAAAGCATAAGAATGAGCTTCAGTTATTTCGAGCAAGTTTCAACGCCCACAATTGCTCGATCAAGTGACGGTGACATTCTTTGTAGATGTAAGTCAAATATACGATCTGTAGATGCCCCATAAGCAGCATCCGCAAGGCAACCATGATTTTTTTCTCAAGAAAAAGACCTAAAGCATTCGCAACATCCTTCTTTTGAACAAAGTAATTATCACGATTTCAAATAACAAGATGATTTTATTGAACAAATGTCGTCTCATTCTAAATCCTTTACAAAAATAATCTGCTGCGTACAAAGTATATGGAATAAAGTGATCTTCCAATAGGACCTCACATTGGTTTCCCCTATGTAGTTTGAGGTTAGATGCAGGTCCGGTCCTGAGATTTTGGAGGCTCTGTGCGAAACTCAAACGGAGGCCCTTACAAGGTCTAAATTTTGGTTGCTATATTTTCTTTTATATTTTATATTTTTTTTCTTGTGTATAAATTGATATAAATGCAAAAGAAAATAAATAAAAAAGAAGCATGGTTTGGTGGCTATGTATCTGCATTATTTATGTTTTTGGGTTTGAAACTCTTTACTTTTTAAATACAAAAAGCATGGTGTGGTGGCTATGTACATATCATATCACCGTACATATATCATAATCAGAACAACTTATGCTCTTTATTATGAACTAGTTAAACAAATCACTGGTTATGATATTTGTGGTTATGATATTTGTAGCATCTTATAATGAACTGTTAGTTTTTTTATTGCATTTTTTCTCACTCCCTAAAGTGAGGGTGATTCTAACCCCCTACTCGGTTGATTGTCGTTAGATTAGTTAGAATTCAAGATTCGTGTCTTAAATCAATTAAACCAAATTAATTTAACGGTAATCAATAGGGGATGAGCATCACCTGCTCACCTCCACTTTAGTGTTGTGAGCAAAGTTGTATTATATTATATTATATATAATATATATATATATATATATATATGACTAAATGGTCGTCAAATAGAATGAAAATTAGATGATCCTTAAAAGATGACCAAAAGAATAAACGAATGACATGTATTCGATTAAATGATGTCATACATGGAAAGAGGGGTTTTAAAGATTATATCTTCAAACTTTTAAGGATTTTAATTAATTATGATATTCCTAATCATAGATTTATCATCAAAAGTTATCTTTTATAATGATAAAAATTAAACTACAAATATTAAAGAGAAATGAAAAAATTAATGTAGTTCAAAAAAGGCCCAAAAGGGTTTTATTGAGAATCGAACCCGTGCAAAAGCAAATGTAAGTACCAACACTTGACAATTCCCCTAAGGCAACATTGTGAATTACGTTCACACTCTTTTTATTTGTAGTACATTATAAAGGGTATTAAAATTTAGGGGCCCCTAAAAATCGGGGGCAATGTGGAGTCGCACGCCTGGCACCCCCTCAGGGTCGGCCCTGGTTAGATGCACGGCTGATGCTTGAACCAACTTCTTCTTTGTTGTGTTGATCAATTGATGCGACCTCTTGCACCACTTGACGAATTGATGCTTCTCTGCCTATGATGTTGGACATGCCTCTTTCTTCGTTGTTCATCTTCTCACTCGTTTCTCGCTCTTCTTTTCCTTGCAACTACCTCAGGTTATCCATTGTTGAAAGAACTTTCTTTTCTAAAAATATATGAATTGTAATGTGTAGGGAAGATGGAAGATGCTTGATGTGAGTAGGTGTGGTGGTTTAAAGAGTTTTTTTTTATGGATAAATATAAGGAAATCAGAAGATTGGATAATGGCTCGTGACACTACATGAATGGTTGCGAATCTTATAAAAATTTGTGCAGATATTATTAATCAATAATGACACATGGTGCAATGAGAGTGGTTAAAATTTCATCGAAAATATATAGTGGAGGATAAAGGAATTGGATCCACTTCGGACCTTAGTGTTCGAAGCCTAAAGATCAATCCATATGGGCCGCTTATTGGTGTGTAAAAGAAATCAGAGTTGTTGGTTTGTGTGTGGTGGGCCAAGAATATGAGTAAATGAAGACTGTTAGATTCAATTTGTGTAGCCCAAATTCGATGATCCTTAGGCTTCGGACACTAAGGTCCGCAGCAGATCCAATTTCGAGGATAAGGTCAAGAAAACATAAAAAAAGAAATGTATATTTATATTTGTAAATAGTAATCGTGTAAGATCCCACATCGCACATGGGTGTGGATCATGTAAGCCTTATATGTATATTCTCATCTCTACCTAGCATGAGGCCTTTTGGGAGCTCACTGGCTTCGGGTTTTGTAGGAACTCCGAAGTTAAGCGAGTTCGCGCGAGAGCAATCCCATGATGGGTGACCCACTGGGAAGTTCTCGTGTGAGTTCCCAGAAATAAAATCGTGAGGGCATGGCCGGGGCCCAAAGGAGACAATATCATGCTATGGTGGAGTCGAGCCCGGGATGTGGTGGGGGCTCAGGCTGGGATGTGACAAATCGCCCTTACTTTTCTTCTTTTCAAGCGAGTAAACTTGCATATAGACAAGTATAATTTACAGTTAACTAGTAAATTTTACCAGCATGTTGTTACGGGAGCAAAAATATAACCATAGATTATATTTTTAACATATAAATATGCAAAGAGTGAGATAAACATTAAGCAGAAAATGGAGCAAATATTTTTACCAAGTTGTCTAAGTTTATATAACTTATAGGAAAGACATTATCAAATGCTTTATCATTGATATACAAAAATGGCTAGCCTAGTATTCCCCTTGACAGTCATCCTAGTCCTCCATTGGTATGACTACTTGAACATAAAATATCCAGAAGAGCACATTGTTTATATACACAAAAAGAATGGAGAATTCATGTTAGGATCAACTATTTACATACAACAAATATTACCCAACACTTGTCTATTTTAAATAACACATGACAACATCCTTTAACACATGATCAAAAGTTTTTTCCTCGAAGCAGTTTGGATCATCAAAAAAAAGAAGGAATTTAAAATTAAAAAAAAATGTTAATACACCTGTAATAAATTTTGGAGATGAATAGATTTATAGCATGGAACAACCAATATAAACCAGAGTTATCTTTTTTTTTTTTTTTTTTTTTTTTTTGCAGATCAAGGTCTATTTTTGAGCTGGTTGGCGAGGATTTTCTCTTCAACAACTTGATCGGAACTTAATCAGAATCTTGTATATCTGTTTCAAATATTTCTTCTTCTTCATTGTGTTAAAGATATTAAAAACATTGTAAACATAAATTTAGATTAGACATATCAATTTGAGATGGAACTAAAAATATTGTTATACAGAGCATAACATTTTTTCAGATGGTATAAAAATGGCTCTTCTAAATGATTCTCTCTTTCTTTTATGCGATTTCCAGTTGTGTCAACAGGGGTAGTGGAAAATGAAACTACAGTAGAAGAGACCATAATTTCTCTACTCAGAGATTGTGGAGTTGTTGGCTGGGTGGTCAGGTCCTCAGAAACTTTGTAGATGAGAAAATCATTCGAGTTCAATGAATTTCTTCTGTTTCCAAATTGAAGGTGAAATTTTTTTTCTCTGCCTTATAAGCCTAAGAAACTTTCTTGGCAACTGTTTTTGATCTGCTGATCTCTAAATGAAAACCAAGTCTTTACAGGACATGCCAAAAACTTTTTCACTTGATTTACCAATAATTAGAGCATTGATCTCATTTGTTTCATCTTCAAGCTTAATGCATAGACTAGAAACCACAAATTGTTTAATGAGTTTAAAGCTGGATTGATATTAAATTTTTAAATGTTATACTTTAATGTTAAGATTAATATATATGATAAAAATGAAGTATACTATGATTCTTTATTTCAGTGTTCTCATTATGTCTAATTCTTTTTTACTACCATTTCTTTCACGAAGGTATAATCATTACATTATTTTTTAACATAAAATGTACATCCAATAAACGTTTAAAAAAATCCTCATCTTTGAAAGTGTCTGGCGATACAATAATCCCTTAAACAATCATCATCTATCAAAGTAATAAACAACAACAAATTATTTTCCAACTTTGTATTTATAAAAAAAAGTTTGGATTTAATGTAATCTAAGCTTGGGAAGATTCATAAGACACATAATAATCCGTTAAACAATCATCATCAATCGAAGTATTAAACATCAACGAATTATTTTCTAACTTTGTATTCCTAAAAAAGTTTGGATTTAATGCAATCTAAGCTTGCAAGGATTCAGAAGACACAAAAATTGAAACACAATGTTAGAGTTATTACCACATAGTGGGAATATGATTTGGATGCTTCTGGTAAATTAGTGGACCACTTGTTGGATCTTTATACATTTGTTTTGCGCATGTAGGGCAAGTGGTATACCACCACTCATAACTCGTGTTATATCGTTTTTTTTTTACGCTTTGCAAAAAAAGTGTATCATTATGCAAAATGTTAAAAAATTTATATTTGCACAGACACCAATTATTAAATAGGTAACTTTTATCAAAAGAGTCAAAAACAACTGAAATGGTTTTGATTGAACACAAGAAAATAAAATAAAAGCATTGCATATGCCTAACATAAATCAGGATCCAAATATCTTAACTCCTCAATTGTCACCTTTTTTCCAGTTTGCAAAATCTCTTCCTCATTGGCTTGCTTGGAAGAAATAAGTAGTGTTCTAATAGAATGATGCCAGCCTGAAAACATGTAATAATTTAGATTGAACATCGGTAAAATAGGGAGATAAAAATAATAGTTTTTTTTAAAAAAAAAAAAAATAACAAGACGATTCTCATTCTATGAGAATGAATGGACTCACACTAATTTGTACGTATTCAATTCTAGAATGTCTGGATCTATAAAGAAAAGTGTTGAACCATTGCTGTTCAAGATGATGTTGTCTGTGCATTAAACAAAAGTAAAGACAGAAAAAGGTAAAAAGTATGTATTAATTGACATTTCAAATAGTTTTCCATCTAGCGAAACATAAATTGTAAACTGTAAGTTATAGACTTAGTTCTATAGATTTCAGATTTGTGCATCACAATAAATGATATCGAATTCAAAAATGACAAGATGAAAATTAAGTTTCCTGCATCAAAAACAACATGTGTAATATGTTTAGTATGGCAATAACATTGAACGTGATGTGGATTTCTCATCAGCTGTATTACTCTTTTATCTCATAAACTATTTTTGATGATTATGATTAACTGAAATATATTTATTAATGTCTAGAAAAAACTTCTAATTTATACTTATAATGATCTTCAAAAATGAAAATGATAGAAAAACAACATATTAGACACACAAATGATAATTTGTGTTAATACAATATCATAAGATAACATTTTTTTGGTTGTCCATTGATCTAAACACATTAGTCATTAATGTAGTCAATGTTTTAACACATTTCTAGAAACAATTTAACATAAAACAAAATTACCTAACATGGTTTTGCAAGCGTAGAGAAACATAATAAGGGCCAATTTAATAGCTAAACAGATTAAAAAGAAAATAGAAAACGAATAATTTTTTTATTAAAGTAAATACCTGCAAATAGTTTAACCCTTAAGCTTGTAAAAAAATAGTGATTGGCTGAGGCAGCTGTTTTAATGAGAGAGTAGAAAAGTCATGTGCAACATCTGACCATAATGTAATCTAAGCCTTTTTATTTCTATAAAAGATCAAAAGCAAAAATAATAATAATTTAAAACTCATGAAAATCTTAATTTTTTTTATTTAAAATTGTTCAAACTATTTTTAAGTGAAGAATATGACTATTAGATGACTCAGATGGAATTGAGAGGCAACAGTAAATTAATAGTTGTAACTAACAGTTTAAAGGAGATGGATACGTGTAAAAAAAATTGTGCAATACACATAGTAAACGCAAAAAATGAATGTATCATTTGACAACATAAAATTGGAGAATAAGGAGTTTAGAAATAAATGGTATACAATATGTGAGGACCTGTATTTTCAAAAATAATTATATAGTAATTATGTGTTGTATATACTTATTAATTTTAGAAAGTTTTGTATTACTTCTTATTTAATCGTTAATTCCTTTATTTCATTTTTTTATAATTCAGTTGAGGTGTTGTGGCAATATATAGTGACTATAGACTTTCCCTTAGCATTTTGGTGATGACTATATATATATATATATAAAGCTTGGAGCTATCAAAGCTATATTGCATGGAGCTGGAAACTTTAGCATGAGGTGGGATGATTGCAGCCATGCACGTATTAACTTTCCTTGCACCGCCACCAGTCAAGACATGCATTGTTACTTTATGTTGGTCTTCTTCTGATTGGACCACCAAATTACTTAGTCTCCGAGATAAGTAGCAGCTACATCTCCACCAATTAAAGATTTTCTAGTTAAATCTTACCCATTGAAATTAGCCGACTCATCTAGTCTTGCCGCTATCATTTCCTATAAATAGGAGATTAACTCCATTTGTTTTTCCGGCATGAGCTAGCATGCAATGGATGCTCTAGAGCTCGTTCACTTATATATATATATATATAGGAATTGCTTAAGGAGAGGGATCCCCATTTTTTAAAAAAAATGGGGATTAGGTGTGGAGCCCACTCCACATCGAATTTTAACGATCCGAACCGTCTATTTTTCAAGTTACACCTCATAGATCATCCTTGCAAAATATTAGCCAAATCTGAAATATTTAAGATATCTAATTGGGTTCAAAAATATTAATGAATACTTTGTTATATAAGAAACAATGAAATTTTATCTTGACAATTAAATAGGCAAATGGTTTCGGATTGAATTGAATTTTTGTAAGGATGATCTATGAGGTGTAACTTGAAAAATAGACGATTCGGATCGTTGAAATTCGACGTGGAGTGGGCCTCACACCTAATCCCCATTTTTTGAAAAAAATGGGGATCCCTCTCCTTAAGCAACCTGTATATATATATATATATATATATATAGATGTTTATGCGGTGAGGAGAGATGGTTGAGAGAGACCAGAAACTAGAAACTAGTCTTCCAACCTACTCAACCTGTATCTCGCTATTTATGGGTAACGATTTCTATACTTTGTTTATCCTTTTTCATTGCTGTTTTCTACTTTCTTTTATTCTGCCATGGAGTGGTTATTCAAAGCTAGTTTATGCATATGCTTACTTCGATCAAATATATTGTATTCGGCTTTAAGTATGTATATTTCTTTGAGTTGGATGTTTTAATTATAAAATATGAAAAGGCTATGGATAATACCCTAGTTTAACAATCCAATTCAATTTCCTTTTCCAAAACTACTTATTACTTATGTATTATGCTAATTTAATTGAAAATAGATAAAGCTTATATCAACATATCTATTTGCCGCTGGTTTCACAGTATCAAACTATATATAGTTATCTTTTTCTGCATTTGTATATACTGTAACAAAAGCATACTTAGTCTTCAGCTTGTTTGCACTGTATACATATATATCGTTTTAGTTATATTAAATGAAGAAGCATGTTGGTAAATGGTTTTCTGTACAATTTAATTTATACATATTACTTAATTGGCTTTGAAGGCAAATGACTTTTGAATAAGCACCATACATGTTTGCTATATACGAAACTATTTTGTACAGCATTATAGTTCAACCAAATGACTTTTGAATTGAGTAGCGTGGAACTGATGAGTTTTAAGTGTGTCAGTATTAAAGTTCATATAAGGCATTTGGTAATTTTCTTATACTTGTGAATAGGAGCTTATCACAGTTGTGGTTTCTTGTGTTAATATCTTGGAGCAATGCTTTGGAATCCAGGTAGGGGAAATACGGCAGACCTTTATTGAAATTGATTTTATTAAATTTCATGAAGTGTTATTGTTAATATTGATTGACGGATTGGGATTGGATGATAACTGGTTATATGTGTATCACTTCTTGATTCGAATGTTCATAGAGTTATGATCGCGAACTGTTGTTGGAATATTGTTCACTGGTGATATATGTGGAATATGAAATGAGATTAATTGTGCATCATTCATGATGTTTTATGCGATTGGAGTTTCGGTGTTAAGGAATGAATTCTGGAAATGAGGGTAGTTGGAAATGATCTTTTGTGTAGTTAAGCCAAACTCTTAGCAGGTACCAGGTCTCAGGCGAGCCCACAGTGCACAGATTCTTTAAGGGTAATTCAGGACTAGCGACGAAGAGTTTAGGCAAGATGACTAACAAAAGGGGAAATTGAGATGATTGAGTTATAGGGGGTTAATTTGTATATTAGAACATTCGAACCACCACTGCAGAGGTAAAATGCACGGTATGAGATGTGCAGGTCCGCGTGTTTTATTATATGAATGAATGGGTAGAGATGAATAGGCATTGCACTCATGCATTGGTTTTTATAATGATTTGGTACTTGATTACATGATTTTATGACACTTAATTTAGTATTGTCAATTACTGTGATAAGGTTATGTCCCTACTGAGCTGTGATTTTGCTCACCCTATACATTTTAGACCTTCCAGGTTCGGTACAAGATTAAAAATGTTAGAAGAGTTGAGGTTGTGATTGAGGAGAAGTTTAAGGTTTTTAATTTATTACTTTTGTACACCCTGTAAGGATTTTGGAGCTATTTTAATAAGAGAAGTTTCTTTTTCCAACCCGTGTCAATTTTCTTTTATTTATTATTATTAAGCTTTTAACTCACGTTTTAGATTCGGGTTCGAGTTCTTATTGCCAACCCGGGTCCAGGGCGTGACACAATATTTACTATAGAGAGTATAAAAACTAAGTCATGTGCATTAAAACAAATAACTCATTGTTAAGATGGAAGATCAAATGTTTATAAACTAATTTTATCAAAAAATGATCACTAACATTTTCATCTACCAATATGCAATGTAGGCCTGTATATTTATCGCCCATGCCTGGATACTTTGGTCTCCATATTCTACAAGCACGCACTTTAATTTTGACAACCTTTTTATATGCCACCAATTGATCAAGCGGAGCTGGACCTTCGTCTTCCATTTAATCTATACAAACGAAATACAAAATTTGTAAATTTATAATTGACGCATAGAAAAAGCTTAAAATACCAGCCACACCATAATATCCATTTTTATCAATACTATTAACAGATAGAGAAACGATAATTGAAATCTAATTTTGACTGAGAACAGTTATGCAATAATAATAGTAAAATGAAAACACACACAGTTACTAAATCAATTGTCCGTCTTTTTTGATTAATAGAATTAGAGTAAAAGTTTATTGTCTCTAGATCCTATCAAATTTCATTAAGCCTTGACCTCATTTTCATGCAAGAAATAATCAATATTAAAAATAGGCCTGTCTAGAACACTATAACCTAGTTAACAAAACGAAAAATATGGATACAAACGTCATATTAAGATTAAAACACTATAAGAAAGAAAAACTTGAAAATCATCATATCTAAATACTTGCCAAAAACTTATAAAGTTTCCATCACAAATAGAATATCTGGAGACAAAGGAATTTATTAGTTATGGGCTAACGCAAACTACCATTGTGTGCAAAAAAGCAAAAGAAAATTGTACACGTCTAATTTGATGAGAGCATGTAATAATATATGATATTAAATAACTACACCAACGTATTGATACGATTAAGAACCAGAGAGATAAAGGAAAGACTTGTTAGGTTTTCCTATAACCAAATAACAACACCATTTAATTATTAAATGGAATTCATTCATGTCATTAAAACCAAGAAAAAGTATTTTCACACTTTATCAACGAATTGGTAAAGGATACTAAATCTTATCAACTTTGATCGAAGCAAACTAACAAACAAATTATAATTAGAAATTGGTGACTCATAAGCTAAACTAATCCATGACTGCATCTAAAGAAACAATGATCATCAGTTAATCAACCATCGCCCTTTTTATTTAAACACATTAAGCCACATGACACCAAATCCAACATCACAATAACATAGTCACATATCCAACACCAAAATCTATATACCACATAAGAACACCAAATCAACTAATTTGAAAATATTGAAAGATCAAATACTCTGACGACAATAATTCAAACACATTAAGCCAAATAAAAAGTGTGCTCTCTTAAATTTTAGCAATTGTTTCACAATAATATAGTCAGAGACCTATACAAAGAAACAAACACTACTAGAAATTTTGACTTTATCGACAAAATTACTTTGTCGGCAAAGAGTCTTCCCCGATGAAAAATTTTGTCGGCCATTTCGTCACGCAAAGCATGTCGGATAAGAGTTTTCCCGACAAATTTTTGTGTTTCGTCGGTTAAGGTTCAATTTTTCCCAACAAACTATTTTTTGTCGGCATTTACATCTTTCCCGACAAATATTTCATCGGTACAAAAGCTTTTATGCCGACAAATAATACTTTTTAGCCAACAAATTATGTTCGTCGTCATGAAAATTTTGTCGGCACAATCTTCTCTCCCAACAAAATTAGTGTTGTCAGGAAAGACATTTAATTTATATAAAAAAAAACGCTTTAATGCTCAGCTATTATATATATGCAAATCCAAATACAATACAAAAAAAATTGTTAAGAAATAATATTTTATTGATTGATAAATTTCAAATGTACATCTAGAGTGCTTATACAAAAGCATGTCACACAATAAAATTATCCTACTGTCATTCCTTAAAGTCGGCTGCCATGTAGCATTATGCAAGAGCTTGTGTCATGAGGAAATGGGCATTCCCAGCTTTATTTCCACGCAAGAAAATGAGCATTTCCAGATTTATATCAAATGGCCTTCAAAAATCCAATAGCACCAAATATGCAGGAGCTTGTGTCATGGGACAAGAGGAGAAGAATTTAGTGGCTTACTGAAGACCATCAATTGCGACCTCAAACCTTGGATGATATAACACCATAGTAGAAAATGGGGAAGGGCTGCAATAACACCATAGTATTACAATAAACAATAAAAACTTAACCAATTTGTCAACAATAAAAACTCACAATCAATTTTAACTATAAAGCCATTACTGCAGCTTGATTGAAGTCTCGCAGAAATTGAAGTTAAAAGCAATTAAAATCCAGAACATGGATTACGCATCCTCAAACCCTAACTAAGGATCCTCCATCAAATCATTACCTAAAACCCCCTCAGAATTACATTGGAAAAATAAATCTATGAAAGGAACCATAAAATTGAGACTAACAGAGAGCTGAGGGGAAGAATTAGAGTAGAGAGGGTTTGAGAACGTACCCAAAACATTTTAGAGCGATTACGAAGCTAGAGTAGCAGGGGCACTTCGACGGCAACGACAACAGAGAGTAGATGAAGCGACGACGATGGCGAGCCAAAAAACAATGTTGACGGAAAGCGAACAGTGGTGCCGTGAGAAAGAGAGAGAAAAGAAGGGGTTGGGCTATCCACATATAACAGGGTTTGTAGAAAATACATTGAATTTAGATTTAAGGGGGAAATTCTTTAAACTGAAAAATTGAGCAAGGAATCGAAAAGACAAAAAAAATAAATGAGCGGGAAGGAATTAATCTGCGCCCCTCTCTTGACGACGAACGGACATGTTTTTCCGACTATTAGTTTATTTGTCGGCTTGAATGTTCTTTGCCAACAAACTTTTCATTGGCATAGGTCTAAATGTTTCGAGCCGACGAATTAAAATTTTTGTCGGGCAAAGACTCTTGTGCCAATAAAATTTTACTTTATTGGCTTTAAGTTTGTCGGCAAAATAATATTTTCTAGTAGTGAAAGGATAATTAACCTTCACTTTTCTTATTTAAACACATTAAGCCACATCACACTAAATCCAACCATCACAATGAGATAGTCACATATCCAACACCAAAATCTGTATACCACATAAGAATAGCAAATCAACTAATTTTCAAAAATTGAAAAATCAAGAGCAATAACAAACGGAAACATTTGCACTTCAATGAAATAAAAATCGCTAGTTTAACACAAAAATCAAACTTATCTACGTATAAACAATGCAAAAACAAATTGAAAGAAGAAAACACACTATCACCATAACACAGTTTCTAAACAAAAGCAAAACCAACCAGCAAAAAAAAAAAAAACATAAATCCAACTCAACACTGAAACGCATGATACAACACCCAGATAACTCCATAAAAAGTAAAGAGTCTAAAAGCCCAATACCTGACAAAGAAAGCAAGAACTGCAAGCACAAATCCTCAAGACAAATCGTGTGAAATGCTTAATACAAAAGCACCAAAAAAAAAAAAATTAAAATTAGGTGCTCTGGAACGAAAGAATATCACACACGGCAAAATAACATCACAGTTGCAGGGAAAAAACAGAAGCTCAAAAGCAAAACAAAATCAAAGACAAAAAGCACAATAAAAATGAGAACAAAACTTACAAACCCAGATGTGCAAGCAGCAAGACAAAAATGAGAGAAAACAAAAGAAAGAGAAATAAGAGAGGAGAGTTGCGGGAAACAAAAGAGAAATAAGACAAGAGAGCCGAAAAGGCAAACGTGAGGGATGATCAACACGTGGCGCAATGTAAACCAAAAGCAACAAAAAGCATCTTTCCAACATGAGTAACAGGCGAGAAGAAAATTAAGAAAAGGGCAAAACTGGCAAACCACTATACAACCTAAAAAAAAAATTTAAACATGAAGGAAACGAATGGCGAAACGAGAAGGCCACTGTTAATGAACAATAGACTTCACCGACTTTTTATTTTTTTGATGAATAGAGGGGTGAAGACACCCCATACGAACTAATACATAACATTAAGAACAATAGAGCGGCCCATAAGAGCGTCTACAAGATCTTCCGTTAGATGTTGTATAAGTCATTGGGGAGGAACCTGAAAAGAATACAACTTAAGGTGCAAATTGTTGCTCCATTTGGCTAGCTAATCTGAAACATTGTTCACTTCCCTAAAAATATGCTTCATCTCACAATGCTCAATTTGTCTCATCAAATCCCTGCAAATCTTCAAAAGGGTAGCAAAAGGGTGAAAAGAATCTGGCACAAACCAGTTCAACAATAATACAGCAGAGGAAAAGTTCGTCTTGATGATTAACTTAGATAGGCCTTTTTCAATAGCAAGCTGAAGTCTGAAATACAAACCCTAAATTTCAGCATCTATAATCTGCCCTTACCCTACATCCCAAACAATCACCATTGTGGTCATAGAGAATTCCTCCAACATCGATGTTGCTCGAAACTATTTTTCTAGATCCATCCACATTCAACTTGTGCCAACCAAAAATAGGAGGCTCCCACTTAAACATAACATGCATTAGAGAAGGTGGTTTATCAATTTTTAGAAAGGAATCCATCCATTCAGATGCAGCTCCAACAATAACCTTTTTAAGATCACTTGAAGTGCTTTCACCAGTTATGTGCTTTCTTCACAAAGCACTTTAAGTGATTTTTCAGGATTTACTTGCATTTTTACCAAGAATTGGTTCTAAAAATATTTTCATAAAAAATGTTTTATGTGACGACCCGTCTCGATCTATTGTATATATTTTCTCTCCGTGTGTGTTAATGACGTGTATGCCCTCATTGGCTAAGTGACTTGGGTGGATATATATAGTTTTAAGTTATTTTTCTCGCTGATGTAATAAAATCGTACTTGATGTCACGAGTGCATTGACTCGAGGTTGGGTCGAACTAGTTTTCTAACGAAAATGTCACGAACGAATAGGTACGTAAAAAGGATAGTTGTGGACTAATGGATTGGGCTCCTACTTCCTTGGGCCCAATCAGATTTTATTTCTTTCTTCTTTCTACCAATCACACACGCACACACTTATGCATTTCCTTCTATCTCCTTCTCGAGACTTCTTCTTCTCTTTCCTTGTCCGTACCCCCGTGACCCCAACTCACAAACACCATCCAAAACCCCATAGATAGAACGTGAACTTAGCATCATCGTGTTCCTCGTGGCCTCACGATCCTAGTGATACCTATGGATCGAAGAAAGGACGTGTAGAACTCGAGAAACCCGAGCTCCGGTGGGGGGTCAAATTTTCTCCGACATGGTCATGAATGATTTAGTTGGTTTTGAGACGCAAGAAGGTACTAGTCTAACTCCTCTAGCATTTTGGAACAATTTTGGAATGGTTTGAACGTCAAAACACCATGATTCGTGAAGTTGCAGGTCTAGCCGGATTTTCCAAGATTTATTCTGACCAATCTCCATTGGTTTTTGGGCTTCTAATAGGTATGAATGTGTTCTACTCTTCAAGAGCTTCAAATCCATATAAAATTTGTGAATTTTGGTTGAGAAATGAGGTAGTTATAAGCTTTAGAATTTTTTCCAGAATCAAGTGAGTTTTTCCATAATCAGGCGAACCAGACGGCGGCGCCGGCGCCAGCGAACGGCGGATTCCGGAGAAGGAAGTGAATATTCCGTCAACTTTGATGGAATATTCCTAACGGCGTCAGGTAACACCGTTAGTTTTAACGGAATATTCCCTAAAGCCGTTAGGGATTTTGTCAGCGTGCCAGAATGTGCCTGCACGTGGCCGGCGCGTGGGACATCGAATTTTTTTTCTAAAAATATGGGGGTGTTCATGCTGTTGAGTAGATCCTGTTGGTATATTCAAACACCCCATTTGTGCAACTTATGAGAAGTTATCCCTAAGGTTTGTGTATGTGCTTTAAAATTAATGTTAAATTAGTAATTTCACATATAGGTGAGACGTGCCCGAGGACGAGCGTGGACAAGCGAGATTGGGGGGCTACGATCCTGCTACTTACCAATGAGTGGGGTTTTGTTTTCTATACACACACACACACACACACACACACACACACACACACACATATATATATATATATATATATATATTATGCTTCCCAGAAATCGTTTTGAACTTAAGTTTTAAATGCCATGTCATGTGTGCATTGCATTTTAATATTGCATTAGTATAATTATGCATAGTATTGGTTGATGCTGCGGAGGCCAGGTAAGTTTCAAGTGAGTACATCTTGATGGTATTAGTTGCATTGTGTATGGTTATGCATAGATGCATTTAGAGCTCATTATCTTGCACCCCGGTGTTAGTGCTCCTGCCCGTGGCCAGGCACAATCTTTCATGTGATGTTCACCTCCCGCACTGCACGCTCACCTTGGATCCAAGTCTGGTTCACAGCCTTGTCGTACAGACCACAATAGGTGGTTTCGACTCGTAGGTGACCCGTGATTATTCGCACAATCTTCACGTGATCGTAGTACTTGAGCGTACTTATTTACACCTAGCCTTGTCATACAGACCACAATAGGTGGTTCTGACTCGTGTGCAGACATACTTGTTGAGCTATAGATTCAGCCGTACATGTCACAATAGGTGACTCCGGCTGACATACTATTTTGCATGGATTCATATCACTTGGCTTACACATATTATGATTTAACATTTTGACATGGCATACCTCTGTTTCACTGCTCTTAAGCATTGTTTTTAGATACGTACGTATTATTATTTTTTTGGAAAATTATACGGGTTTTACAATGAGGGGTTAATATGTTCATAAAGATGACGGTGTTTTTAAAAGCTTTGTCTTCTCCCTGTTTTGTATAATTAGTACTTGTTTTGTTGACTGCACCTCTGATACCTATGCTCTACACTGTTTGTAGTTGACTTGGTCTCTTCGTATTATCTCTAGTATAGATAAGTTTTAGTTGGTTTTTATTTATTCACATTTTCTTATTATCATATTCACTCCCGTTGCCCACGTGGCTACGTCACCCTCACGTGACGGCCAGCACATTTCGATATCGATCGAGATGTGTCATTTTCAATTATTTTAAAAACACATTCAAACTAGCTCTTAATTCTTTGTCCTTAGCTTTGTATATAAGTAACATATAGTATTCAGTGCCACGACCACGCACCCATGCCAAACGACACATCACATGCGTCAAGAGTTCACTGCCCGTCTTTCCCAGAAATCAGTCGTATAGAAAGAGGACACGTGTTGATAAAAAAAATAGTAAGAAAGAGGACACGTCGGCAGGTGAAAGGGCGCAAAACACTAAAACCCCGACCAAACCTTTCGACGTCAATAATGTAAAATAAAACACAAATCAATCTTCTCTCTTCTTCTTATTTTGTTACCGTAATAAATAAAACAATTGGGAATTTTCCCTCATCAAATCTTGCAATCGGGGATTTCTAGGGTTTGTGGTTCGATCGAGTTCTCCATTTGCATTCGCGGTGGTTCGCTGCTACTCGTTGACGAACGCAGCTGGCTATCGCCGATTTGTTGGTTTCGTTCCGATCTCGCTGTACAATTCTGAAATGTGAGGGATATTGGGTGAGTTAACTCAAAGCTTCCTTCTTTTTCCTAATTGTTTAATTTTTTTCGATTTGTTGGTCGTTTGATGAAAATCGTGGGTTCGGGTTTTGGTTTATTTGCTCGGAATTTTTATTTTTTATTTTTTGCTTTGTGATTGAGGTTTATTTGTTGGATTTACTGGGTATGATGTGGTCGCGGAGTTTAGTGAGTTTTTCGGCTGATTTTTACTCGAAATTTGGTGCTAAGATAGTGGAATTCTTTAGCTATTGGATTTCTTTTCTGGGTAGCCAAAATTTTTGTAATTTAGTTGATTGCACTGAATTTTGTACTGAGAAAAAAAAATGGAATTTTGGTTCTGAAGGAACAAAACCTAAAGTGTGAATTTCCATTTCAATGTACTGATAGTGTGCTTCTGGATTAAAGTGGTTGGTTACTCTGAATTGATGAGGAAGAGGAAAGGCGGTGAGGACCCGTGCCCAGATCTTCCAGAAGATGTGGTATCAAAGGCGGAAGATGAGACATCGAAGGCGTGCAATTCAAGATCATCGGCCCTTACATCACATTATTCGCTAGAAGATTTTACAAGGTTGAAGAAGCGGTGCAAAGAAGATGATACGAGCACTGAACCTGTGGTTTCACATACAAGTAGGCTTGCTGGCATTGCCACTGCTCCGCCATGTGGGACTTCGTCTTTGGTTGCACCTGGAAGAGGTATCAAGAGGAAGATAGGTTGTATAGATGTTGCCACCCAGATGGGTAGGAAGAATAAGATTGAAGAAGACTATGCTTCGGGTGAAACACTTGGGCATGGAAAGTTTGGGTCGGTTTGGTTGTGTCAGTCCCGGGTTAGTGGCTCGGAGTATGCATGTAAGACTCTGAAGAAAGGAGAGGAGACTGTTCACAGGGAAGTGGAGATAATGCAGCATTTGTCTGGTTATCCAGGGGTTGTGACATTGCAGGCTGTGTATGAGGAGTCGAATTGTTTTCATCTTGTGATGGAGCTGTGCTCTGGAGGGCGCCTAATTGATCAAATGATTCAGGAGGTTCAGTATTCGGAGCAACGGGCTGCTAATATATTCAAGGAAGTGATGCTGGTTATCAAGTATTGTCATGATATGGGGGTTGTACACAGAGACATAAAGCCTGAGAACATACTTCTCACAAAAGCAGGAAAGTTAAAGCTTGCAGATTTTGGGCTGGCCATGAGAATATCAAATGGTGAATACCTTACCCCTACTTTCAAGGATTTTATCTATGTTACTACATGTTTTTGTTTTTCTTTCCTGTTTTCTGATTGTAGAGCATCATGATTTTCTATAAAATGTTTTAAGTGCATCGTAGCATCAACAACTATCATGAGCACAGAGTGTAAGGGTGTGAGGACAGATTAGTCAAGGATCATGCTCAATAGCAGTATGACCTCCAAGGAAGAGATTAAAAAAAACGTAGCACTCTTATAAGACGGTAGCTTCCAGTTACATTTAACATGACTCAATAATGAGATGTTAAATCTGACACACACCAACCTAGGAAGGTCGAAGCATGCTGGCCATCACCGTGAGGTGACGTAACCATAAGGGTAAGTGATGTGAAAAAGTGAATAAATTTAAAACTAATTAGAACTAATTATACTAAACAGTGAAAGAGTGCGAAATCGTGGGATAAACTAAACTTCAACCTGTATATAAGTATCTATGCAAGATCCGTAACTGTGCTTGAGCTGGCCATATGACTGTATCATGTTAGACAAAGAAATTCTGTGAGACTTTTATTGCTCTTATACAGGTTCTTATCTTCTGTTTTGTATATAGATTAGTTAATCAAAATGGTTTCTCGTGCTTTCTGCAGGTCAAAATCTGACTGGTTTGGCTGGCAGTCCAGCTTATGTTGCACCAGAAGTTTTGCTAGGAAAGTATACTGCGAAGGTGGATATCTGGAGTGCTGGTGTTCTCCTACATGCACTCTTGGTTGGTGTTCTTCCATTTCAAGGAGACTCCTTGGAAGCAGTTTTTGAGGCAATAAAAAACGTGAAACTTGATTTCCATTCAGGGATATGGGAGTCAATTTCGAAACCTGCGCGGGATCTTATTGGGAGAATGCTGACAAGGGATGTTTCTGTACGGATAACAGCAGATGAAGTACTAAGTAAGTTTCTGGTCCTGCCTAATAGGAGAACTGTTAACCATGTGCAACCTCTTTTATTAGGTGTATGCAACCCCTTTCACATGTTTGTAAAAAGTATCATATTCATTCTCGGGGAGTTGCTTATATGTGCTTTTTTTTGGTGTTGGAGAGAAAGTACAACTAATTAGCATGTCGATTGATGTTAACTTTTGTAACTTGTCAACGTCGTCTTCTATATGATGCTTGTGCTCAGATATGCGTTATTTTTGAAATATCTTATGATGCCTTTCTTTCCCACCTCTATTTTTCACAATCCCACGCTTGCTGGTTGATCAGTTACAGTAGTACTTTTGGAGTTTTGAAGGAATGACCCTATCAGACTGAAAATGAAATAGTTTATGGCAATTTTTCATTATAAATATAGTAGAAATCATTATGTTACTTGTTATTACTATATTGATTGTACCTATTTCTTCTCACTTGCAAAGTATTCAGTATTCATTTTGTTTAAATACTTCAATTCAGCAGCTTTTTGCACATTTTCCCGTGGACTAAAATTCTTATCAGTACGAGTCAAGGGACTAAACCCTGAAGTGTTAAGCCATCCCTGATTACTCAAGATGTCTGTACTTTGTCATCACGACAGAGTGTGCGCATACAGTTTTGTTTTTTCTGGTGATTTTAAGTTATGGGTTTCTTTTGCAGGTTTTATAGGTGCAACGAAATGATGTATATTTGGTTTTTTACAGGGCATCCATGGATATTGTTTTATACTGAGCGAACACTCAAGGCACTACCCATTAAATCAAGATTAAAGAACCAAGCAGGAGAACCATCTCGCCAGCTTGTCATTCCACCTAGACTTAAGGCGTGTCTAAACCAGTCAGAAGATGGCTCTCTCAGTGAAACTTCAGGTCTCCTTTCGTCTTCTGATAGCTGCAAGTCAGAAGATGATGACGATTCTGGTTTAGTGGACGCACTTGCCACTGCAGTTTCACATGTGAGAATTTCTGAACCTAAACGGAGCAGGGTATGCGGTCCAACAGGTCGTCCAATTAAGCAGCAGTGTTCATCTAACATGAAAGCTAACAACCTCTGTAAAGCATTTTGATCCTGCTGACGAGCTGACACCTTCAATAGCTTTACCTCCACTGTTTTTAAGCTGGGGAATTGAAACTAACCTCCCTGGTAATTTTCAGTGAGCAAAGATAACCTCTTGACATACACCGGCTGGATCGAGATGGTAGTTTGGGTGCTGTGAAAATCTCGCCGCAACTCTTTGTTCTCTTATCATATTTCTTTCCTTCAATCTAATAATGATTCTAACCCGATGAAGTGAGAGAATCCATGTACAGAATGAATGTGTAAATAGAATGCTGCTTTGTATTCTTGGTGTTTGAAAAGGTGTGTTTTTTCTTAAGCAATGGCCTTCCACCCTGCGAATTTTTCACAGATTGTCGTTAAAAGATCTCATTTTCTTTATGTTTTTATTAGTATGGAACGGGAATGCCACGGTGACGGTACAAGAAACCATTGATTTAATGCCACTAGGAAGATTAAATTGCAAGGCATGTTATCATTGGTTCGGAAGGTCACGGTGGATCCCGGGGGTGTAGTTAATGATTTCCCCCTTCCATCGATGGTCATTTCCATTTTCTTTGAGACCTGGGGATGAAGTCACCCATTGTCTACCATCTTTCTTGTTTGTATAATCATTGATTTGCATCATATTCCTATGGCTTTGTAGCATGTAAGGACATGATTGAGAAAGAATGAACATAAACTAAGGACATGACAGTTTGGGTTAGCCAGGGTTAGAGCCATTGTTCTAAAACTCCCCACCTAGCGCCTAGGCGGTGGTCATCGTCCCAATAAATTTCTAAGCATTTGAAAATTAAGCAAAGGTGTCTAGACCTTCTTAGGTGTCCGCTAGCTTGCCCAGGCTCTCGCTTAGCCCGCTAGGGATCCATTTAGATCGGGACTTTTATTTAGACAGAAAATCAATAACTTTCATTCTGGATTTTATTTTTGTTCAATAAAATTTAAGAGGATTGTTGAATACTTGGATGACCATTCATTATATGTTTGTTCTCCATATTTTAAATATGTTATATTCCTTTAATCTATATATCATTTTATTTTTCCAATTTATGAATCTCACTACAATTA
Source organism: Cotoneaster glaucophyllus (assembly GCA_036320875.1). Lineage (NCBI taxonomy): Eukaryota > Viridiplantae > Streptophyta > Magnoliopsida > Rosales > Rosaceae > Cotoneaster > Cotoneaster glaucophyllus. The sequence continues at coordinate 5,654,708 of CM070072.1, read as the reverse complement.
TGTATTTTCGTAAGCATAAATAGACACTTATGTATAAAATATCTAATAAATTTATAAATCCGCCTAGTCCGTCTAGGCCCCCACCTAGGCTCCTCCTAACCGTATTGGCGCTAGGCCCCAACCCACCGTCAAACTAACGCCAATCGTCTTTTAGAACCTTGGTTAGAGCAGTGCATTACATGTCATTCTTATGCACTCAAGTTTGAATTTCTCTCCTGTAGTTTAGATAGATTAATTAGACTATCGTTTTTGGGCTAGACAAGCGCTTTAGCCCTGATCACATCTTCTCAACATTATCGTTGTATCAGAAAGAAAAACAAAATATGTTTGTTGCAACAAAATTATGAATGGTGGCAATCAGTGGATGGAACATCCAAGTTGGAAAGATGTCGGGAACCTATGACAAAAGGTTTTGGAGACCAACTTTGGGAAAGGAGCACCTTACAGTCTACAGATTGATTACAACGATACTTCAAAAGCAACGTGGGCATGGCGGATTTCGTTAATTTCTTTTGGTCTAATTGATGAGAGTTTTTTGTTGTAGAAAAATAGTATAACCTACGTACGTACTCTTTATCAAGCCGGGTGAGATACACACACAACGCGGCATTAAAGCTTATTCTTTAATTCAAGACAAGTTTGTATGTTATTATGCGTATAAGAGTCGGATTAGACATACTGACTTACAAGCTTGTTTTGAACTAAAACATGATAAATATACTCATTTTTGCCGGAAATGTTATAAAACTACAAATTTACATCTTTAGGTGAGTCCATTCAGTTAAAAAGAGAAATAGAAACATATAACTAAACCCCAAAGTTAACATTTCCTCCATTTGAATAAACCTCCCATTTAATTACAGTTTTCGAAAATATAAATAAGATATAAATATAATGCTTCGACCAAAAAAAAAAGAAGATGTAAATACAATGTAAATATAACTTTTATATCTTAAATTTGCATTTCTTCGTTTAATGTGTTATTCAAGAAGAGATAAGTTGTGGGTGAAGTCGTCTTTTTGTTTTCCTCGGGAATATGGACTTGTGAACATAAATGCAAAGTGCAAACTATTATTTGTCGGGCATTATATGTAGAACTAGCATTTTTAATCCGACCTGTTAACTTGATTCGATCCGTTAAAATTAGTATTTAGATAAATAATAAATGGGTCGGGTGGTTAACATATTAACCCGTTAATCACCCGTTAAATAACGGATCATTTTGGATGAACCCGTGAAACCCGTTAACATCCTTTATTGAGAACTTTTGTGTAATTTCAATAATTTCAAAAGCCCTAATAGAAAACCCCCGGCGGATATTCGACTGCAGTTAGGGATGACAATTCTAACTGTTAAAACCGATAACCGTGGATAACCGTCCGAATGGATTGGATTTGGGTATGAAAATTCGGGTATCATTTGGATATGGGGAAAAACCGTTAATAATATTCGGTTATGGTTTTGGATATGGTTATAGGGGTCCCCAATCCATATCCGTAATCGAATCCGAATCGAATTATATATAATATAATAGTATGTATTTATAATCATATATAATATAATTGTATTATAATATATATATATATATATATATATACTATTCATTGAATCCATTATCTTGAGAATACAAAAGTTGTAATGTGTGAGTTACATTTTGTGGGCAAATTAAAAAGTTTTGATATGAATGAAAATATATGAGAATCTAGACTAATGATACTTATGGAAGATATTAAAGATCAACCAACATTATCAATATTTAGCTTTAATTTTTATGCTATCCATTCATTAAATCATTTTATACATCAAATATTTAGTGACGAAATTAATATTTACTAAATTATCATGCGTTAATTGAACAAATATATTTTTTGTATTGACGAAGATGGGTATAACCGTTAACCGATAGGGAATCCGTTACCCGGTGGGTACGGTTATGGATAATACCCGATGGGTAATTTGCGGTTATGGATATGGTTAATTTTCGTGGTTATGAGGATGGATATAACATTTTCGTCCCCAAACCGAACCGTTGCCATCCCTAACTGCAGTGAGATGTACAGGTGCTGTAGAGTAACAATACACACTCAGTTCAAGGAATACTCGACTCGGATCGTCCTCCTCTCTTCTTCTTCCTGCTTTTTATCCTTTTTTTCTTCCTTGCGCGACTTTGCCCTCGGCGAATCGGAGCTGGACAGCCTGGACTTCCTACAGTCTTCGATCCACCATCAAAACCTCTCTGCTTGTCTCTCTCTCTCTCTCTCCATCTAACTTGAATCCAGACTCTGCAAAATTCAACCCCCAAAAAATGGGATCTGAAGGATTTGTCGGTGAGCTTTCCAAAAACCCTAGATTATTCTGTGTACTAGCTCATTTTACATTTGTCCATGCTTATCCAAATTAATTGTTGTATGTTGATTTTGTTCCTGAATCGAAGTTTTGTTTTTTTTTTGAGCTTAATTGCATTTTTTTATTTGTTTGTTTGTTAACATGGTAAAAAAAAAAAAAATTGGTACGTTGTACATTGGTACATTCATACAAAAAATGAAGATATATTATATTGTGTATATGTATTTGTCCATTGTGCAAGGTACATTCGTACATCGTGATTCCATAAAAAATTGGTTATCCGTAAAATCTATAAATTGTTGCAGTCATATTAGATTAGGAATGTGATTGTGTAAATCCTAGTATATCTTCGAATATCTCTTATATTCCTATTAGGAGTAGATTACCAATTAAATGTTGTAATCCTAAAAAGATAAGGAATTAAGCTTCCTTACTACTATAAATAAAGGCAGTGGAACAACACACACACACACACAATTACACATCTCTCTTTCTTCTCTCTCTATGCCGCACTCTCTCCCTTTCTCTGGCCTCTATAATTGTTCAGTAAATTATGCCTACAACACATTATCAGCATGCTCTTGATGCTGCGCTAACAAGAGAATTTAGTCTTCAATTAGGGGAGTACTACGTTTTAATCATTCTTTTTATGATTAATTTAAGATTTTATTGAATTGATCTACATGCTATTGATTTTAATTTTTCTATGTTGAACGTGATACAATGCATTGGAGATGCAATTCCGGCTTTTCGAGAAGGAACTTCTACAAATTCAAAGACTTTTATTGTTTTCTGCAAATCAGGTACGCTTAAAATAAAGTAAGATATTTGAAACGACCTTGAAGCATGAAAACATTTCCCATGATGCATGAACCCCCTATGTTTATATTTTCCTTCTGATATATATATATATATATATATATATATATATATATATATATTGTATATGTTCATATATTTGTCAACATATATATTTGTTTCCTGCATTACGCAATTTTTGCTATACGAAATTTGTGAGTCAAAGAATTGAAAGAAATTAGAAGCAATTAGGTTTTTCAAACCCTAGGAATTTCGAAAAAGGGAAATTTAAATTTGGGAAACTTGACACCAAAGCCGAGCCTATAGCTCGAAGCTTGGGTGCTGGAACGATGTCCCCCGTGAAGCAGCAACCCCTTGGGCTTTGTTGTGTACGTAAACCAGGCCCTCAGCCTTGGTTTTTGAAATTTGCTAGACCTACAATCGTACAAGCCAGCACGTGCTGGGCTTGTCCAGCACCTTCAGCCCACCATCCAGCAAGCATAGTCTGCTGGGCTTGTCTCGCATACCAACCCGTCACTGACTGGGCTAATAATTGGCCTGCGTTCCAAACTGCAAGGCTTCGGCTTGCTTTGCATGTTGGATCTCTGTTTCCCTAGCCCAACCTTGAAACCAGCATTGCTGGGTTTATTTCACATCTGGACCCGTCTCTTCCCTTCGGCCCAATATGCATCAAGCCTGCAGCTTGACCTGCAGTGGACTGGGCTACCTTTTCCTAATAGCCCACTTGGGCTTCTATTTGTTTTGGCCCGTGACATCACAGCGAGCATGCAACTTGCTTTGCTTGTTATTAAGCTGCTCAATGCAGCCTATCTGTGCCCAACATGGGCCTTATTTGTTTTGTATGGCTTGCAGCCAACATAAAATAATAAATGGGTTTAGAACAAATTTTATTTTTCTTCTACGATCGACCCCGAATGGTCCCGATCTATTGAATTAATTAAAAGTGACCTACAGTCCATTAATTTGATAATGAATCCAAAATTATTGACCTAAAGATCACTTTTGGACATTAACGATTCAATAATTTATTTATTTTCTTTGAACCGTTGACTCACTTTCGTAGTCCCAAAGCGCTCACACTTGAGTTCCCGAAGAAACTCAAATCCACTACACTTAGTTGTATATTGCATTCTGTATTCTTGCAGGAACCTCTCTTTTATGAACTAAGCGTTCATAAACTAAATTGAATCTGTAGTTTCAAATTTAGTGCATTTGAAACCCGAAGTTTTCATAAAACAATACACCCATGAAAACCTGACGCTTTTCATGAAAACCATGTCTTAGAACTTGAATGTTCTAACTTTGATGCATAGCACCAATCACAAACTTGTTCCCTCCAATTCAATGGATTGTCGAACCGTCACAAGTTTGATTTTCCTGATTTGGACGTTTCTAATAGAAACCACTTTATGTGGGGTACAAGACGTGAATCTTCACTTGACTATTAAGAAGCTGAGAAACCACTTGACTATCAAGAAGCTGAGAAACCATTGAAGCCAATAATGGCATGGAATAGCTGAATAAGCCTCCACCATGATCTTCATTCGAAGACTTATGTCCGAAGCTTTACAAATGGAACTACCTCCCGAACGAGGATTCCATGGCTCTTTGGCTCGCTCTTACGGACTGTCTAATCATGAATGACATTGCCTAAAGCACACCATGATTACATCCATTATGAAGTTTATAAATCCGATCGAATTTCGACTGGAGAATACTTTTCTCGTCCTTCCATGGTTCTCACTCTCCCTTGAAGAAGTAATGTAGAAAGTGGAAGTTTACCAAATTCTCGGATCTGATTACTACCACAAACATATGGTAGAATCAGGGCTTACCAAGGTATGGCATCATGCCTGAAGCGTGATCCTTGGCACCTAAGACCTAAAACTTCAAGAATAAGGGATAATATTCCTAAACCTTAACCCTGCAGAATCTACTTCCGTCTTGATGGAATAGATCATTGGTTATGCACCTGTTCGTGCCCTTACCATTGTTGTTGAGAAGTACCATTCTAATAGTCAATATGTGAGATTGATTTTTCTCCACTGAACATCGTTGGAAGAGCAGAATTTTGACATGGATGACCTTGTTGGCCGAATCCACCCTAGTAACTTTGGTTTATTTTGTGAACATTTTTCCATGTTCTTGGATTCAAGTTTGGTGTATGTTTTACTTATGGATAATCTTATTGATATTTTCCTCGAATATGAGTTAATTGAATCATGTTTCTTAATACATATGACCGATTCAATTAAATACGTGATTAGGTAGGAATGTGGGAAAGTTAGTTGTCTGGATGTATGCGTACTACGCACACTAACTTTACACCTAAATCACATCTCTAACAACGACTTCAGGTCTATCTAACTTGATTAAGAGCATTGGCACGCTCCTCCTTATATGAATGGTACTGCATCACCATTTAAAGAACCTTAAATTCTCCCTGTCGTTGAGTTTTTAAGGATATTCGAGATAATGATCATAAATGAAACCACTAAAGAAAATAAAGTGAAATATCTTTGCACCACCTCCAAGAATGAGCCTGAAGCTTTGATTTGGGGCCAATGGGTTGTCTCCCAACTAGGAACACGCCATATGTGGCCGGCCTGAAGTTGGGTGATTGAGCAGTTTACTTGTTTTGGCACGACCATTTGGGACACTTAGGTCGAACAATGATGCTACAACGCATCTCCTTACCCGAAGTAAGGATCTTGTGTCTACAAGTACACTTTGCCAAGCTTGCTCATTAGGGAAATTGATTTTCTAAATCATACCTTGCAAAGATACGAAACAACTCTTTTTTCACATTGGATTAAAGGGAATATATGTGGACTAATCCAACCAAAATGCAGACCATATAAATACTTAAGGTTTTGGTTGATGAATCGACAAACTGGTCACATGTTTGTCCACACACTTTGCTGCTAAACCTCATGGCCGATTATGGGCTCACCACCCTACTTATCCCTTCAGGTCCGGGAGACTGGATAAGCGGAGAGTTTATGTCGACGGTTTTCGATAAAGTATTGCATGTATTTTGGGTTTATAATTGAACATCAAATTCCCATGTTCACCCCAAATAGCCTCGCCTAGCGATCATAAAGCGCAATTTAAATGATCGCCCATATTTTGGTAAACATACCAAGTTTTTCGGTTTCTGCCTAGGGCTATGCAATCTTGTACGCAGTTATGTTGGTCCGCCTTGAGGCCCATTGCCACCCAACCTATTTGACGTTATAGTTGGTTACTGTGTACGAACCTGATGATTTTCGTATTTACGCATTTGGGTGTGCATTACATATGTCATGTTGCGCCGCCGCAACGTACCAATATGGGTCCTCAAAAAATGATGTGTATCTTTTGTCGATCATGATTCTCCTTCACATTAACTCTATTTGAGCCCTTGCACGCGATCTCTTTATCGCTCATTTGCAGGTTATCACTTTAATGAGACAGTCTTCCCGTCGTTAGGGGGAGATAAGAACGTCAACGTTCCGGTAGAACGACACAAATTTGCGTGGACGTTGCCCACTATGTCTCATCTCGAACCCCATACCGCACAAGTGTGATAAGCAAGTGCGATAAATTCTAGCTTTCAGAATGTTGCTTCATACGCATTCCTCTGATCAAACTAAAGTGACAAGATCATATACTAGCTGTAAACATGCCTGCAAGGATAGACGTACTTAACGGACGTCGAGTCAACATCCTTGGAGGATGTGCCGCCCCTATTGGACGCTTTGGACGCCCCTGTTGGACGGTCCAGTACAACGACAGATAGCCAATCAACCTGTCTTGGCCTGGAGCACGACAGATCATTCGGTTCGTATGATTCACTTCCCTGGAAGAGGAAGACATGGCACAACAATGAATCTAAACTCGATTGCTGTCCCAAATCATTTTCATCTCATGAGATTAATCTGGATTATTCCCGAGACTTGAAGTTCTTGGTCCAGTATACTAGTTTGGATGAGCTAAATGGAATTGAAATGAGATTACCATTGAAGATGTTTTCACTTATATGGTAGCTACCGACATAAATGAAGAGCGACGATATCGAACTGTGTTCCGTTGATTAAGTGACAACGTAGAACTGATTGGCCAACCGAAATTACAATCCAGGTCAAATTCCTTACCAAAATGTGTTTTGGACCTGTTGTTCCTACACTGCCCAAGGTAACCTTGTTGTGTTACAAGTGGGAAATGAAGCGTTATGAGATGAATGAAAGAGTGCGATTTGATGCACGCCTTACGGCGTAAGGTTTCTCTCAAAACGTCCTGTGATTGATAGCAGCATTATGAAATGTGGTTAGAGTTTTCTCCATGGGGATATAGATATAGAGATTGACATGTAAGTTCCCGAAGAATTACATAGACTGACTCAAATAGTTCCAAACCATGGAACACCCTCTTAACTCATTTTGAGGCGTTCACTTACAATCCGACAGATTTGGTATACCCGTCTAAGTGATTATTTGGTCAGTCAAGGATATGAATTATGCCCTTGCGTGTAAAACTATGAAGTCTTATTCCAAATTGCTAGAGTTACAGTTTAAGTCGTTGACACGAATCTCACTAAGTCTCTAGAAGAGCTTGAAAAAACTACCTTGCACCTGAAGATGGAATTTGAGATGAAGGATCTTAGGAAAACTCGTTTATGCCTTGACCTGAAGTTAAAGCATTGTTATGACAGTATTTTGGTTTACCAGTCGAACTACACCCCGAAGGTGTCACCTTTGAGTATCACTTAATCAGGAGATTGAAGTCATGCAAGCCAATCCCAGACAACCTTGCCGACCTCTACACGACGTCATTGCCGAAGTCAACCTTTTAGAAGCTTATCCGAGGAATTGATATGCCTAACTATCATATACAATGCTTGTAGTTCTCATTTGGAAGTTATGTCAAACTCAGGGGGAGTATCCAGAAGTATACTCACTTGATCTTAATGTACTCTTTTTCCCTACGATTAGGAGTATTTTCCCACTAGGTTTTCGCTACCTAATTAGGTTTTAACGAGGCACCCATCATGGGCTGATCATACCCTTGAGAGCTCTACTACTTGCGTCCAAAAAACGTATAGTTTTGACTTAATGAAGCTTCTCACTTTTCTCCTTAGTCTATGGGTTTTCTCCTATCTTGGGTTTACCATAGCGAGGTTTTGTGAATTTTACCTTTTTATGCATTCTTCCGTTGATTTGAGACTCGCATTCACTCATTGTGTCAACGACGTCATCAACTGTACTTACTTCATCGCTGAAGACCTGATGCGCCATTCACTTGAGTATTTACACACTCAAGGGGGAGTGGTGCAGTCCTATTTGATTAGGAATGTGATTGTGTAAATCCTAGTACATCTTGGAATATCTTTTATATTCCTATTAGGAGTAGATTACCTATTAAATGTTGTAATCCTAAAAGGGTAAGAAATTAACCTTCCCTACTACTATAAATAAAGGCACAATGGGGTGGAATAACACACATCCAAAATTATACATCTCTCTATTCTCTCTCTATGTCGCATTCTCTCCCTCTCTCTGGCCTCCATAATTGTTCAGTAAATTATGTCTACGACATAAATATATATGTTGGGTTGATATTCCACAATATATAGTTATAGCCATAAAAATTATAACTATTAATGTTAGATCCCACATCGCCCAGGGGAGTGGATCTTCTATGCCTTATATGTACATGCCCACCTCCTCTAGCACGAGGCCTTTTGGGAGCTCACTGGCTTCGGGTTCCGTAGGAACTCCGAAGTTAAGCGAGAATGGGCCAAAGCTGTTAAACAAAGAACTGATTGTATTTATCATTACACAAATAATTACACAGATGTTGGTATATATATAGCCTTTGGCTTTTTACATTTGTACCCTTGACTGCCTTAACTAACCCTTTAACAAATCTAACAAATCAGTGTTTACTAGCTGGACTAACCACATTTAGTTTTATCAAACTGTTTTATATCAACAGAACTGGATGACTTGTCATCCTCCCTAATACACCCCCTCAAGCGAGAAGAGGGATCAGAACTGATGCCAAGAGGAAGCTTGGAACACAGATAGCGAAATCTGGTGGTAGACAGAGACTTAGTGTGAAGATCAGCCACCTGGTCTTCACTGCAAACAAACTGCACTTTAATAAGATTGGCTAGAACCAATTCTCGAATATAGTGGTAGTCGATCTCAACGTGCTTGGTGCGAGCATGAAAGATAGGGTTAGATGCTAACGAGATGGCAGATATGTTATCACACCAAAGGGTAGGCAGTTTAGAGAGAGGAAAATGAAGGTCACGAAGGATTTTACAAACCCAAGTAAGCTCAGCAGCCGTGTGAGCCAAAGACCTGTATTCCGCTTCAGTAGAGGAACGAGCAACGGTACTTTGTTTCTTGGCACTCCAGCTGATGAGGTTAGTACTGAGAAACACACAATAGCCACTTGTAGACCTGCGATCAAATGTACAGCCAGCCCAATCAGCATCTGCGTATGCTGAGAGCTCAACAGAACCTTTTGTAAACCAGATACCATTAGAGACAGAACCTTTAAGAAAGCGAAGGACTCTTTTGGCAGCTTGAAGGTGTTGTTCCCTCGGAGCATGCATGAACTGGCATATTTGATTTACTGCAAACGCAAGATCTGGGCGAGTCCAAGTGAGATATTGAAGGCCTCACACAATAGACCTGTATTCAGTAGGATTCGATAGCAAGGGACCACTGTGATCCAGTTTCTTGGAACCAAGGGGTGTGGAGCAAGGTTTAGCCCCTTCCATATTGGTTTTCTTCAGAAGATCAAGTAGATACTTTGTTTGATGGAGAAAGATCCCTTTAGAAGAACGTTGAACTTCCACTCCTAGAAAGTAGTGTAACGGACCAAGATCCTTAACTGGAAATTGGTCACTAAGTTGGTGAATAAACTGGTTACAGAGGTGATGATGAGGTCCAGTGACTAGAATGTCGTCTACATAAACCAATACAATAACCAACTGAGGTCATTTGAGCACAAATAAGGAAGCATCAGATGCAGATTGTTGAAAACCAAGTGTATGCAGAGCTGTAAATAGTTTATCAAACCAAGCTCGGGGAGCTTGTTTGAGACCATACAACGATTTCCTTAGCTTGCACACATGACCGGGAGAGAGAGAGTTAACAAAACCAGGGGGTTGTTCCATATAAACATCCTCTTTTAGATCCCTATGCAGGAAGGCGTTACTAATGTCTAATTGGTTTAAGAACCAATTGTATTGAACGGCAAGAGTAAGAAGGATTCGAATTGTAACCGGTTTTGCGACTGGACTGAAAGTTTCTTGAAAGTCAATGCCGGCCTGCTGATGGAAACCCTTTGCTACAAGGCGGGCTTTATAACGATCCACAGTACCATCAGGTTTGTGCTTAATTCGGAAGACCCACTTGCAGCCTACGACATTGTAAGAGGGATGAGAAGGAACTAAAGACCAAGTCCCGGTGGATAGGAGAGCATTATATTCATCCTGCATAGCAGCTCTCCAGTGGGCATACTTTGATGCTTGCAAATAGGTGCTGGGAATAAATTCAAGATCAGCATGTAAGGGATGCTTGGTTGCTGCATAGACCTTAGGTTTGTGGATTCCTGCCTTGGATCGTGTGAGCATAGGATGTGTATTGGCAGGAGGAGGAAGATTGCTGATCTCAGTAGTTGGCATAACAGAGCTGGTAGTTGCAGAAGAGTGAGAAGCACTTGGATGTAGAGGACCTTGGACTGGTAATAATAGGTGGAGAAGTGCACTGTAAAGTGGGAGAGGCACCACCAGGAGAGGAGGAGGGAATGTACTTGCCAAAATGAAGATCAACAGAACTGGAATGCACAGGAGAAACACCCTCTGAACCACCTTGCTGAAATGCCCGTGACTGAAAAGGATAAGTGCTTTCATCAAAAAGCACATGTCTTGAGATGTAGACCTTATTAGTAACAGGATCAAGGCAGCGATAGCCTTTGTGCTGCAAACTGTAACCCAAAAATACACAACTCTTGCTTTTAGCATCCAATTTGCTATGAACATAAGGTTTAAGCCATGGGTAGCATTGGCATCCAAAGACCTTAAGTTTGGAATAATCCGGAGGCTGATGGAAGAGAAGTTCCCACGGAGACTTGAAAATGCCAGAGATTGGAAGCCGATTTATAAGATACATAGCAATAGAAAAAACTTCAACCCAAAACACATGAGGAACATGAGAAGCAACAAGTAATGTCCGAGCTGTCTCAACAAGATGCCTGTGCTTTCTCTCAGCACAGCCATTTTGTTCAGGGGTATGGGGGCAGCTAAATTGATGTAGTATGCCATGTGCAGTAAGAAATGATGCAAAAGAGTGACCAGTAAACTCACCCCCTGAATCTGAACGCAACACTTTTATTTTATTTCCAAGCAAATTTTCTACATAGCTTTTAAAGACAACAAAGGTAGAAAATACATCAGATTTTGCCTTTAAGGGAAAAAACCAGCTATATTTGCTGAAATCATCAACAAGAAGAAGATAGTACTTGAAACCACTACTAGATGTAACAGAGGCAGGTCCCCACACATCACAGTGAAGAAGTTGAAGACTCTGAGTGGTTGTGGAAAAAGCCATTCCAAACTGCAGCTTGTGGTTCTTAGCTAACGCACAATCTGAACAGAAAAAATCAACAGTGGACTGGCCTTGCACTGCCAGATTATTAGTAGAAAGAACTCTGCGAAATATAGATGAAGAGGGATACCCAAGCGCCGATGCCATACTTTGACAGGAGCTTTAATGCTGAGGAAAGCAGAATGGACAGTGGTAGAGGAAGAAGGAGAGCTGTGGAGTGGATAGAATCCATCTTTAACAAGTCCTGTCAAAAGCTTCCTCCCCGAAATACGATCCTTGACAATGGATCCATAAGGGTCAAGGGTTAATGAGCAGTCATTATCCTTAAGAAATTGGTAAGCAGACAGTAGATTATGTTTCATGTGAGGAACATGTAGAACATTTTGCAGCTTAAAGGAAGCAGAATGAGTGTGCAGATAGAATGAACCAACATTATGAATAGACAAACCTTTACCATCTCCAACATACACTTTGTCCTCTCCAGTGTAGGGAGTGGGAGAAGAGATGTTAGCAACATCATTGGTGATGTGAGAGGTTGCGCCGGAATCAATTAACCAAGACGGAGATGATTTTGCAGAATGATGCACACACATTGCAGCTAATTTGGCCGGAGGAATGCGACCACAAATGTCCGGATTCATACGGTCAAAGCAATCGATGGCCTCATGACTAGCAGAACCGCAGATTTGGCAAGGTACTTTGAAGGTAGAAGAACCAGAATGATTGTGCCACGAAAGTTGTGAGAGTGTCGATTGCCCCGATTTGAGAAGTACTGACCCCGATGAGGCTTGCCTCGATTAGAGTTATATCGAGATGCAGAGTGAAGCGGTGGTGACTGAGCAGCAAAGGCAGATGGTGTAGGAAGTAGAGGAGGTTGAGACTTTGCCGAAAAGGCCTGAAACGGTTCAGTTGCAGAGACAGGCTTGTGCCGAGCCATAGAGAGTTCCTTAGTGAGTAAGAGACCGTGGAGTTCATCAAGCGATGTTGAGGACAGTCGAAGCATGATGGAATCAATGAAGGACTCAAATTCATCAGGTAAACCATGGAGAGTGGCAGCAATGAGATCACGATCTGAGATGGAGGCACCAGCTGCATGCAAAGAATCTGCAATTTCTTTGATCTGTTGAAGATAGACAGAGATGGAATTGGAACCTTTCTGGATCGATTGAAGTCGCGATCTCAATTGATGAATGTTAGCCTCTGAGACTCCACCAAAGCGCTGCTCAAGCTTCACCCAAAGCTCTCGAGAAGACGAAACACCGACTGTGAACGGAATGATATCTTCAGAAAGTGTGGAGTTTAACCAGATCAAAAGATTTTGATCTTTTTCATACCATTCCTTAAAAGCAGGATTCATCGAACGATCAGGCAGGAAAGGCGATGGACAAACATCAGTGCCATCAATCACACCAAGAAGCTTGTAGCGCCTGAGAATTGGGGCAAAAAGCGCACGCCATGGAAGATAGTTGGAGCTTTTTAGTTTGATCGGCACCATGCTGCCAATATTGTGGATTGTAAGAGAAGCATACGAATGCATAGAGGGAGAATGATTGACAGAGTTAGGGTTAGGGTTTTGGATCGGAGAAGACGATCCAGTCGGTGGCGATTCAGATTGAGAAGCCATGACACAATCAAGAAACAAACTCGAGAAATTGAAGAAGAAGAATTGAAGAATCAGAGGAAAGAAAGCAAGATTTGATCAAGAAACGATTGATCGATTCGAGCGGAAGGTGGAAATTGTGCGGTTAAGCAAAATGGCGAGATACCATGTTAAACAAAGAACTGATTGTATTTATCATTACACAAATAATTACACAGATGTTGGTATATATATAGCCTTTGGCTTTTTACATTTGTACCCTTGACTGCCTTAACTAACCCTTTAACAAATCTAACAAATCAGTGTTTACTAGCTGGACTAACCACATTTAGTTTTATCAAACTGTTTTATATCAACAGAACTGGATGACTTGTCATCCTCCCTAATAAAAGCATTCCCAGGATGGGTGACCTACTGAGAAGTTCTGCTCGCGTGAGTTTCTAGAAACAAAACCGTGAGGGTGTGGTCGGGGCCTAAAGCGGACAATATCGTGCTACGACGGAGTCGATCGGGGTGTGGTGGAGCCTAGGTCAGGATGTAACAATTTGGTATCATAGTCAATCTCTAGCCGGAAGTGTGCCGACGAGAACGTCGGGCCCCTAAGGGGGTGGATTGTTAGATCCCACATCGCCCAGGGGAGTGGATCCTTTATGCCTTATATGTACATGCCTACCTCCTTTAGCACGAGGCCTTTTGGGAGCCCACTGGCTTCGGGTTCCGTAGAAACTCTAAAGTTAAGCGAGAATGAGCCAGAGCATTCCCAGGATGGGTGACCCACTGAGAAGTTCTACTCGCGTGAGGGCGTGGTCAGGGCCCAAAGCGGACAATATCGTACTACGGCGGAGTCGAGCCCGGGGTGTGGTAGAGCCCGAGTCAGGATGTAACAATTAATTATCTTATTGGAAATGTTCTGTTAATATGTACAATGTACCATTATATATTGTACAATGTACAAATACACAACAAAATGTACCAATTTTTATTGAATGTATTATGTACCAACGTAGCAGGTTTTTATTATAAAATGTACCAATTTCTTTTATGTACTAATATACCCTTTTTTATGTAAAATGTGCAACGTACCAACTTTTTATGTAAAATATACAATATTATATATATATATATGTACTTTTTCATGTATAACGTACCTAGGACTGGTTCGGTATGGGATCCCGTCCCGAAAATGGGATCCTGAATCCCAAACCGAAATTTCGGTAATACCGAATTTTGGAATTCCCGAAATAAATTCGGGATTTCGGTATGGTTTCGGGATTTTAGTAGGGCAGAAATTTGGCTTCTTGTTACTGGAATAAACTGATAAATTCAATTCAAACATGCAGATAGAGCATGCAAAGCAGAAAAGAAATCGAACATGCAAAAGCAGAAATCAACCATGGAAATCCAGAAATCCAAATCAACCAAATCCACATAAAATTAATCTAGAAATCCCCAGAAAACTAATCAAGAAATCCAAATCCAAATCCAAATCGAAACAATCAAAAGATCTAAATTGTAAATCCCTAATTTGTAAATCCTCATTCGAACCCTAATTAAGAGAAAGCTTCAAAAATGATAGAGAAGGAGATGGATCGATACTAGAGACGAGATAACTTCGAAGATTTGAGAGAGCTTTCGGCAGCAGTAGTAGCTCCTTTCTCTCTCTGCTTCTCAACACGAAGACGTCGAATAGTGATGCTTAATCCTCTCTCTGCTCTTTCATCCTTCTGTTCGTGGGAGCCAAAGGGCTCCTTCTTTTGAGTTTGGAAGTGGGAAGTTGGGAACCGAAAAGCAATTGAATTGTGTGCCCTTATTTTTCTTTTTCTTTTTCTTTTTTAATATCATTTTGTGCCTTTTGTTAGTGGGAGCCAAAAGGCTCTGCTTTTGAGTTGGAAAGTGGGAGCCGAAACTAATCATGGACAAAGTTGTAATATCACCCAACATTAAAGGGCATTTCAGCAATCCCATCTTTTTATAAAGAGAAAGGCAAAGCAACACTTTGCGGACTCAGCCTTGAGAATCTCAGCACAGCAGAGAGCACACGCAACAGCAAAAGCAAAAATCCCTTTTCAAATTTCAGCAACCATGGCAATGGCTTTCAAGAACCGAAACCCAAAAGTCAATAGGAAACCTAATACATCGGTATTTTTCGGGATTTTGGGAATACCGAACAAATGGGATTTGGAAACCAATCCCATACCGAAAATTTCGGTATTTTTCGGGATGGGATTACCGAACATTAGGATGGTATATCGACGATTTTCGATAAAGTATTGCATGTCTTTTGGGTTTATAATTGAACATCCAATTTCCATGTTCACCCCAAATAGCCTCGCATAGTGATCATAAAGCGCAATTTAAATGATCAATCGGACCTTGGTGAACGTACCAAGTTTTCGGTTTCTGATTAGGGCTATGCAATCTTGTACGCAGTTATGTTGGTTCGTCTTAAGGCCTATTGCCACCCAACCTATTCGACGTTATAGTTGGTTACTGGGTATGAACCTGATGCGTGGTATTTACACATTTGGGTGTGCATTCTAGGTGCCAAGCTACGCCGCCGCAACGTACCAATATGGGTCCCCAAAGAAGGATGTGAATCTTTGTCGATTACGATTCTCCTTCACATCAACTCTCTTAGAGCCCTTGATTGCGATCTCTTTACCGCTAATTTGCGGGTTGTCACTTCAATGAGATAGTCTTCCCACTGTTAAAGGGAGATAAGAACGTCAACGTTCTTGTAGAACGGCTCGAATTTACGTGGATGATGCCCATTAAGTCTCATCTCGATCCCTATACCGCACTTGTGATAAGCAAGTGCGATGAATTCTAGCTTTCAGAATGCTACTCCATAAGCATTCCTCTGATCTAGATAAAGTGACGAGATCATATACCAACTGCAAACATGTATACAAGGATAAACGTACTTAACAGACGTCGAGTTAACATCCCCGAAGGATGTTCCGCCCTTGTTGGACGGTTTGGATGCCCCTGTTAAACGGTCTGGTACACCGGCGGATAGCCAATCAATCTGTCTTGGCCTGGAGCATGACAAATCACTTGGTTCATAGGATTCACTTCCTTAGAAGAGGAAGACATGGCAGAACAATGAATCTATACTTGATCGCTGTCTCAAATCATTTCCATCTCATGAGATTAATCCGGATTACTCCCGAGACGTGAAGTTCTTGGTCTAGTATACTAGTTTGGATGAGTTACTGGAATTGAAATGAGATTTCCATCGATGATGTTTTCACTTATATGGTAGCTACCGACATAAATGAAAAGCGACGCTATCGAACTGTGTTCTGTTAATTAAGTGACAACGTAGAACTGATTGGACAACCGAAATTACAATCCAGGTCAAATTCCTTACCAAAGTGTGTTTTGGACCTATCATTCCTACACTGCCCAAGGTAACCCTGTTGTGTTACAAGTGGGAAAGGAAGCGTAATGAGATGAATGAAATAGTGCGATATTATGCATGCCTTACGATGCAAGGTTTCTCTCAAAACATCATGTGATTGATAGTAGCATTATGAAATGTGGTTAGTATTTCTCCATGGAGATATAGATACGAAGATTTAAATGTAAGTTCACGAAGAATTACATGGACTGGTTCAAATAGTTCCAAACCACGAAACACCCCCTCTTAACTTGTTTGAGGCATTCATTTACGGATTAAAGCAATCCAACGGATGTGGTATAACCATCTAAATGATTATTTGATCAGTCAAGGATATGAATGAATGCCATTGCGTGTTAAACTATGAAGTCTTATTCCGAATTGCTAGAGTTATAGTTTATGTTCATAACATGAATCTCACTAAGACTCTAGAAGAGCTTGAGAAAACTGCCTCACACCTGAAGATGGAATTTGAGATGAAGGATCTTGGGAAAACTCGTTTATGCCTTGACCTAAAGTTGAAGCATTGTTCTGACGGTACTTTGGTCTACTTGTCGAACTACACCCCGAAGGTGATACCTTTGAGTATACATGTGATCGTCTATACGTTATATGCAAATGAGACCCTTGAAGAGGTTATGGAATCCGAAATTCCATATCTGAGTTCAACTTTGCACTCCGTTGTACTTAGTTCATTATATTAGACAGGACATCTCATTCGTTGTTGATCTATTGGTAAAGATGCAGCACCGCGCCTACACTCAACCACTGAATTGGTATTAAAGACATTTCCTGAAGGTATTACGGATTTGGGCTAATCCCAATGCATCTCGAGCGGATCCAACCCCCATGATCCTCGGAATGATGATTACCATGTTGTTATGCTGTTGTTGGTTACTTATTAAACCCGCACAAGGCAAAATCCCTTGATGGTCTTTACCATTAGGGATATCACAATATCTTGGAGGTCCACGTATGACCTTATTTGCGAAATCTTCTAATCGTTCCAAGACTCACCTCACTTCACTATGCCACACATGCGACATGGTTAGGAGTTCTTGTTGATTATATTCGAAATACTTGCGGTGTTTTCATCCATCGTTGAGTCTCAATGATGATCCATGAAGACTATGCCGCATGTATCAACCTAACCAAGACATGATACATCAACGAAGTCAACACCAAGACATATTGCGTCTACATCTACATCAGCAAAGCATCAGGAGATTGAAGTCATGCAAGCCGATCCCAGACAACCTTGCCGACCTCTACACGACATCACTGCCGAAGTCAACCTTCTAGAAGCTTGTACAAGGAATTGGTATGCCTAACTATTCATATGCAATGCTTGTAGTTCTCATTTGGAAGTTCTGTCAAACTCAGAGGGAGTATCCATAAGTATACTTACTTGATCTTAATGTACTTTTTTCCCTACGATTAGGAGCATTTTTTCCACTGGGATTTTGCTACCTAACTAGGTTTTGACGAGGCACCCATCTTAGGTTGATCATACCTTTGTGAGCTCTTCTACTTGCACAGAAGATGTATAGTTTTGACTTAATGCAATTTCTCACCTTTCTCCTTAGCCTATGAGTTTTTCTCCCACCTTGGGTTTTACCATAGCGAGGTTTTGTGAGTTTTACCTTTTATGCATTCTTTCGTTGTTTTGAGACTCGCATTCACTCATTGTGCCGACGACTTCATCAACTGTACTTACTTCGTCGCTGAAGACCTGATGCACCATTTGTTTGAGTATTTACACACTCAAGGGGTAGTGTTGCAGTCCTATTAGATTAGGAATGTGATTGTGTAAATCTTAGTGTTTCAGGGATATCTTGGAATATTCTCTAGGGTTATATATTATCCTATTATTGTTGTAATCCTATTAGGATAAGGAATTAACCTTCCCTACTACTATAAATAAAGGCACAATGGGGTGAAATAACACACCTCACAATTACACATCTCTCTTTCTCTCTACTACTGTCGCACCCCCTATCTCTGTCCTTTATATGATTCGGTAAATTAGGCCTACAACATTTTGATCATTGTGCGAGAATTTATGTCGACTGACAGAAATAAATAAGATTTTATAATGGACCAAAGCAAACACTACAATATTCAACATAAGGATTTTTTTTTTTTTAATCTATTGGTGACTTTGTTGTGATAGTCTACTATTTTGAAAGCTGAAAAAATTTACAAAGGCATTTAAACCTCCTCTAGCCACCATCATGCATTCACCAGAGTCAAAAATTGAACCAAGACGTGCCGCATGAAATACGGACTTGAAATTCGTCCCCAACATATATGGGTTGAGTCAATGAATTTGGATCCCTTTACATGTTTTACCTAGAAGACTATACATCTTTATATATAAAGCCACACAACCCCTTTTGGGGTCACAAGCTTCACCAAAAAAAATAAGTGGACATAAACGCCCCTCAAACAAAAAACTTCAAAAGTAGCCCAAAATAATGCATAAAATGTGGCAGGGGTATTTTTTGTCGTCTTAATAGTATTTTTTTAATAATTAATTTTTTTTGTACAGTTCTTTTTTTATTATTTTTATTATAATTAGTATTTCACAATAGACTAGCAATAATGTGATTCAATCAGTTGTTCATTAAATATTATTTTCTATATTTTTGAACACGTTCAAAACATCTTAACAGGCGTGTAATGCCAGTTACAAAAAAAGTCTTTTGCACGCACATAATAATGTGATTAAATTAGTTGTCAAATGATTTTTTTTTTTTAAACAAACGATATTTTCTACACTAAAGGGGAGGGGGTGGGCTTAACCTTACAATGGGCTAACAATAATGTGATTCAATCAGCTGTTTATTAAATATTATTTTCTCTATTCTTAATGTGTAAATTCAATAGAGACCGAATTTATTATGTGAATTCAGGTGCTTTGATTGGTTTATGAGGGGTTTCTTCTAGCATGATCTAAGATTATTCATTTACTTCAAATATTTGACTTTTCTTTTGTCAATTTATGCATAGAAATACATTTGAAACATATAAGTCGCACATATCACGCCGTGATTCATAAAATGTCTTTTGCACGCCATTAAGCGCGTGCATGAAGGCTAGTGACTTATAGTCCACACCATCCAAAAGAATCGAAAGGTTATCAATGTGTAACATATTTAATATTCCAGTTTTGATCCCCACCCCTCCTCCCTCGTCTCTTCTCCATCCCTGCTTTATGTATAACTATTGAAAAAAATTATGAGTCATCCATAGATAAATCAATCGCACAACCATGACGGTAAGTTCACAGTATTGTTAATTTGTTACCAAGCTGGGTCAATCACGTGGGTTTGAAGGATGAGGAGCGACGAGAAAGGTGGTGTGAGTGACGACTGACAACGGAGGAGGGAGGAAGGGGTCGGTGGAGGCGACGACAGCCATACACGATCTTGATGCACCTCAGAGAAACCAAGGGACTTGGGCAAGGTTAGGTTATTGGGCGAGGAAAGGTTATCATTAAGAGTAATGTTGGAGATAATTAGATTATTAATTAAATGTCGATTAACGTGTTTGTTTCTTATTGGTGACACATCATTTGGTTTGCAATTTAGTTCACAAAATTTGGTCTGCCTAATTACTCTATCATTAAAGCTAAGAAAAAAGTTGTAAAACTGAAACACTAAATACGTGGCACATTTATAACCTTTGGATTATTTTAAACGGTATGACAACTCGTGTATAGTCTTGTACGTAAAAAACATGCAGAGGATTCGAATCTCTCTCATTGTAAACGAATAAGTTACACTATGGCTAATTGATTTGCCCTAAAAGTGTCATTTAATCTCACTTATATATTTGGGAAAAAAAAACTCACTTATATCTAAAATGGTTGTCTCGCGATCTGCACTACACGTTGAGGCTGCTGTTGCACGGGCAGCAAAGTTGCTCTTGCCAGATGGCACACGAAACAGGTCCAGTGGAAAGAGATGCGTTGTTGGTGACTTCAGCAATTCAGAATGCAGGTGCAGCGTATAGTGGTCATTACGGGCATCTATTTGAAGATACAAGGAAGCTTCTACAAGAGTTCAGACAATGGAAAATTACTTTTGGTCGAAGAGAGACGAATAAGGTGGCTCATTGCCTTGCAAGGTTTAGTCTAACTGTTGATCACCCAGTCTCTTGGTTCGAAGAGCCTCCTGATGTAATTTCTAAATTATTATTAGAGGATAGCACTAGTAATTAATTTGGTGCGAGACATTCTTTTCCCTTCGATCAGGTTGAAAACCCCGGCAAGGTTTTTATTGAGGCCCACTGTAAGCACCCTATCCTTGATTTGTACTTATTTCAATGTTCAATGAATATCGTACCTTCTTCAAAAAAAAAAAAAAGTTGTCTCACTTTGTACAATAAAATTGTCATTTTCGTCTCATGTAGTCTCAATTCACCACATTATTTTTGACACATTTTTTTGTCTCCAACTTACCTCCTAAAACAATCTCAATTTTATTTTCGATAACCCAAACCTCTATCTGTGTCTCTTGTGGATTGATGCGTAGCTGTACTTGCAGTCGTTGGATCAATGAGTGGCTTGAATTAGATTTTGAAACACAACCTATTATTTTCTTTTGCAAATGGCTACAACTCTAGCTGCACACCCATCCACAATAGAGCCAGACGAGTTTGAATTAGTTATCGAAAATAGAATTGGGATTGTTTTAACAAAAAATTTGAAAGCAAAGAGTTGTGTGATACTACACTTTAATTTGACATTTATTAATTTGATGAAATGGACTAAGACCAAATATGACAGATACGATAGTTTCATAGGGTAAAGCGAGACAAAATCAATTTTATAGGATATAATAAGGGAATTGTTACTGTCACTCCAAAAATCTCATTCTTCACTCCAAATTTTCTATAATTAAAAAGAATAATACACTTATTAGGAGTGTATAATAAGATTTTTGATATGCTAATAATAGTTCCCTAAAATAAAACTAAATGACAGTTTTAAAGACAAATAAATTAGATTAAATCTTCTCTATTTAAAATAGTGTCTGATTTTTATTTATTTTTTAAAAAGTATAAAAAAAAAAAATGATATCGCTATCATGGGCAGTACCGACGCGACATTATCCTGCACAAGAGTGAAGCCCTTAGTTTCTGACTAGTTTACTGTTAGACGCGTATCTTGTTTTGGTTAACAACTCATGGCTAACGAATTTACTATTTTTGATCTAATAATAAGATGCTTGGATAACAGCTTATACGCATTGTTCTAAAAATCTCTGCCTACGAGCTAGGCGGTTGGCCACCGCCCCAATTAATGCCTAGGCGTGTGAAAATTAAGAAAGTGCGCCTAGACCTGCTGAGACGCCCGCCTAGACTGCCTAGGCACCCACCTAACCCGCCTAGACCCGCCTAGGTTGCGACTCACTTAGACAGAAAATAGATAACTTTCATTTTGCATTTTATTTTTTCCAATAAATTGTAAGAGACTTGTTGAATACTTAAATGAATACACATTATATGCATGTTTTCCATGTTTTCAATGTTTTCATTATGTTCCAATACCTCCTAATATATCTGTCATTATATTTTGTAGTTTATAATGAAATTATATATATTTTTAAGTATAAATACACTTATTTACACGAAATATAATATATTTACTTAAATCCGTCTAGTCCGCCTAGGCGTCCGCCTAGTCCCTGCCTAGCCGCCTAGGCGCTAGGCCTCAGCTCATCGTCCGACTAGCTCCAAGCGTCTTTTAGAACCTTGCTTATACGCAAGGAATTTACTATTTTTGATCTAATTATAAGGTGTCATATGGTGTAAAAAAAACATACATACTATTGGTTTATTATTTGAATTGGATGCCACCACAATGACAATGACGATGAACTCGTTGGATGCCACCACAATGACGATAAACTCGTTGGATGCCACCGTAACGGTGACAATGAACTCGTTCGTTGCTTTCATAATAAATGGATCACATGTACAAGGACAATATTTGTCCTAGTCGTTGGCTTTTTCTTTCCTCTCTCTGCTTTGCAGCTCAGCAGACCAATAATGTAGCTTTTATCTTTTTACAAGAATTTCTACAAATACTCTTGAAATATCTCTTCACTGGAAAGTACTTAGCCTTCTCTTCACATCAAACTTTAATTCCTTGCTTTTGCTCGGAAAAACAAAGACTCTCACACAAGATATATATTCATATACATATACATATATATAATTGGAATAAGAAGCTCAAGCATTCAAGGTTTCTCTCACATTCTTTCTTCTACCATTTCCTTCAGATTATTCTCTATTACCAGGTACGGACTAGAGGAGCAAAGCTATTTTTTTTTAATTTACATTTTTTTTATCACTTGGTTTTTTTACGATATCAAAACTTTGATTCAGTTTATGTTCATTTTGTATATTGTAACTTGGTGGTTCGGACTGGTGGATTATAATAAGACCTGTGTTTAATGAGCTTAATCAAAGTTTGAAATTTGGGTCATGTTTTTATCATAAAAACCCATCAAGCTGATTGAGCATACAACAGCAACCAAACCATATTGTACTAAGTGAGGTCGGCTATATGAGTCCTATCACCCATTGCTTTGGTTAGACAATGGATTCCGAAACGAAGAATAATAGTTTTGCAGTTTCATATATTTTGTTGGTAATATTATGTAATCTATGATTTGTAATTGATGATTAAGCAATGTGTAAATCTTCGCTCTGTTTTTATTTTTTATTTGTATTTTTTTTCTCTCTTTCTATATACTTGTTAAAATTTGATTTTTGTTCTGATGGAACTGGATCTTTTGACTCTAAGAAATATCAAGGGTAAGATTTTGGTTGCCCAAACAGGTTTGGAAAATTTGTTTTCGGCTAAATGTATTCAGGTTTTCGTAGGATCTTCACAACATATGGTACTGTGTTTGTGTATTTGTACATGTTCACCTCTTTGTGGTGTCTAAAGAGTAAGCCAAAGTGGATCGTCCTATTATAAAGTTTTAGATTATGGCTACGGAATTGTTCTATTTATAAAATGTAGACTATGGCAGAGGTATTGTCCTATTTATAAA
The DNA here is from genome assembly GCA_036320875.1 of Cotoneaster glaucophyllus. Classification (NCBI taxonomy): domain Eukaryota; kingdom Viridiplantae; phylum Streptophyta; class Magnoliopsida; order Rosales; family Rosaceae; genus Cotoneaster; species Cotoneaster glaucophyllus. The sequence goes on along the minus strand of CM070072.1, from coordinate 5,630,867 downwards.
ATTGATTTTGACACGGGTATCAGCTATACATATAAATGAAATTGTACCAAATATTATAAAGATTGTTGGTTGTATGACCTGGGTATAATATGTGCATTAGTTCATTTGGGTTATAATCAGGTTAGAGTAGGTTGATAAATCAGGTTGGGCATGGACAGACAATGGATCAATCCAACCCAATCCAATATATGACCGAGTTAAAGTTGGGTTGGGTTCGACCGCATTATAACTACATAAAAAAAATAAAAATAAAAAAATAAAAACTAACGAAAAGTTCAAAAAAAAACTTTAGTTTTAATGAAAAATGACAAATAAAAGTGTAGTGAATAATATCAGAAAAATATAAAAATGTTGTTTTTCGTTAAAAGTGAACAATACCGGAAGTGTTTCGATAAAACTCTCTATTAAAAAATAACCCTCTTGTTAGGATTTAAATTCGGGTTGGACATAGAAAAATTTGGATTGACCCAACCCAAATTGCACCCCTAGTCCAAACAAGCAAAAAAAAGATTGTTTTACTAAATATGTATATTCCATAAATAAAAAAAAGTAAATACGTATTTCCTATGAGACTACAGTAAATAGTTTCCTAAAAGAGGTTACTACTGGTGCGTTGTGGCCATTAAGAAATAAAAAAATATTAGTGCTAATTGTGCAATAAGCGTGTTAATCGTGCAGCTTACGCACTTTAATCCTGCTATATATGGACTTTGAACGTGTAATAACCCTGTGAAATTACATTATTTATTGACGTGGCCATGGCATTAATCCTACTTGGCAATGCATCCTGAAATTAGTCGTCCATATTTTGCCAGTCGGGAACATAAGCACGAGCAGGCACTCGCATTTGTGAGCAGAGCCGCTCGACGGCAGTAATTCCCACATGCGCACTAAATTTGTACAGTTTTGTGTGTTTAAAAGTTGGCCGCCGCCACCATTTCTGTCACTATCTGTTTTTGAAGAACCTAGTCGTCATGGATCCCGAGAAAATTGCTCATGGGACTTTGTCGGAACAAGAAGAAGAAGTTTGCCCAACCTCTATAGAAGAGGTGGCGTTGGTGGTGCCGGAAACTGACGACCCAACCCTACCGGTGATGACATTCCGGGCGGTGTTCCTCGGCATATCGACATGCACCGTATTGATCGTGCTCAACACATTCTTCGCATTCCGTACGCAGCCGCTGACCATCGCCCCCATCTTAATGCAAATCATCATTTTACCCTTGGGAAAGTTGATGGCTTCCACTCTCCCGACGCGGGAGTACAACCTCCCCCTCCTGAATTGGAAGTTCACCCTGAATCCTGGGCCGTTCAACATGAAGGAGCACGTAATCGCCACCATCTTCGCCAACTGCGGGTTTTCTCCCGGTGGAGGTGACGCCTATCCTATCGGAGCCATTACTGCTATGAAATTGTATTACAAGCAGAGCGTGACTTTTCTTTGCGCCCTCTTCATGGAATTAACCATAAAGGTTGTCTTCTGTGTGTGTGTATTTTTGTGTGTGCGTAAATATTACAAGGGTTTTCATCTATCTTAATTTCTGGATTTTCTCGATTTTAATTGCAGATATTGGGATATGGATGGGCCGGAATACTTAGGAAGTACCTGGTTGACCCTATGGAGATGTGGTGGCCTTCCAACCTCGCTCAGGTTTCTCTGTTCAGGTATTTTGCTTTTAGTTCAGTTTAAGGTTTCCTTGTTAAGATTCTCGACAATACATACAAGTCATATATAGAAAATTTTATTCCAACTCATATTCCGCATCTTTACATTTAATTCAGATTTTAATTGATTTTACTTTCTATGATATATACATTGACGTTGGAATAAAATGATATATACATTGACATTTTTTGGTTAAAAAAATACACTCACGAAACTAGTCAAAACAATTCCAAGCAAAAAGACAACAAATAACATTTCACTACTCACTAGACTTTGTTTATCTAATTTTTTTTTCTCCTACAAATAAGTATATTTATTTTCCAACCAAATGGAATGATTAATTCCGTCATAACGTATAATATGCTAACTATAATTATGGATATTATGATTTTCTAAAATTGTTTGTTGTTGGTGTTCCAGAGCACTGCATGAAAAGGACCACGGATCCAAAGGCCTTACACGGATGAAGTTTTTCCTCATAGCCTTGGCAGCGAGCTTCACCTATTACGCACTCCCCGGTTATCTGTTCAAGATATTGACATTCTTCTCTTGGGTGTGTTGGGCTTGGCCGCACAGTGTCACGGCTCAACAGATTGGCTCAGGTTACCATGGACTCGGAGTTGGCACCTTCTCCTTTGACTGGGCTGGGATTTCAGCTTATCACGGCAGCCCCCTCGTTGCACCTTGGTCTTCCATTCTCAACACTGGCATCGGATTTGTCTTGTTCATCTATGTCATTGTCCCTATTTGTTATTGGAGGTTTAACACATTCAATGCTAGAAAATTCCCCATATTTTCCAATGATCTCTTCACCTCCAGCGGGCAAAAATATGATACTGAACGGGTACTGACACCCCAGTATGATCTTAACATTGATGCCTACAACAGTTATGGCAAGCTCTATCTTAGCCCTCTTTTCGCTTTATCCCTCGGAATAGGATTTGCAAGATTCACAGCAACCCTTAGTCATGTGGCACTGTTTCATGGCGGGTACATACTTTCAATTTTACATAGCAATGACACTTAAAATTTGAACCTACAAATTGAAAACGAGGACTAAGTTACATGCTGACAAAGTGACCATTGATTTTCTTTTCCTAGTGCTGTGTTAGCGAGAAGCAGATCGGCAATGAAAAATGTGAAAGTGGATATCCATGAAAAACTGATGAAACATTACCAAAAAGTACCTCAGTGGTGGTTCCTCGTTTTGTTTATAGTGAGTGTTGCACTGTCCCTATTAACAGCTTTTGTATGGAAAGACGTTGTGCAGCTGCCTTGGTGGGGGATGCTATTAGGCTTTGCCTTGTCTTTCATTATCACCCTCCCAATTGGTGTCATTCTAGCAACCACCAACCAGGTATGTAGTTTTCTATCTTCTCGATGGTTCTGTCATCTCCATTTGGTACTTGTGAGAGGGTGCACAACAATTTATTTGCAAAAAAATATCATGCGTTGTGACGTTTACACGTCTAAATTAATTTTACATCATATTTCAAATTCTTATGACTTTTTTCTGTGCAGCAACCTGGATTTGACATCATATTTCAATTCATTATGGGGTATATGCTACCAGGAAAACCCATTGCAAACATAGTTTTCAAATTCTATGGACGAATCACCACTGTCCAAGCTCTCTCTTTCTTAGCTGACCTTAAACTTGGGCACTACATGAAGATTCCACCACGCTCCATGTTCAAAGCTCAGGTTAGTTCACGTATTATCTATTATGTTAAAGAAGGTCTTTTTCCAGTGTAGTAGAACTAAACTAATGCATGCGAGTTCTCCAGCTAGTGGGAACTCTGGTTGCCGGTACTGTCAACCTTGCAGTTGCATGGTGGATGATGGAAGGTATCAAGAACATATGCGACATTGAAGGGCTTCATCCTAACAGCCCATGGACTTGCCCGAAACACAAATTCACCTTTAGTGTTTCTGTTCTATGGGGCCTTATTGGACCAAGGCGACTGTTTGGACCTGGAGGATTGTACAGAAACTTGTTATGGTTATTTCTTGTTGGAGCTATTTTGCCAGTTCCCATTTGGATATTGACCAAAAGATTCCCAGAAAAGAAGTGGATTTCATTGATAAATATCCCGGTCATTACTTATGGTTGTGCTGGGATGCCGCCAGCTACTCCCACTAACATAGCAAGTTGGCTTGTCACTGGAACCATCTTCAACTATTTCGTGTTCAGATATCGTAAGCGCTGGTGGCAGAAGTACAATTATATTCTATCTGCAGCATTGGATGCTGGCACAGCTTTCATGGGTATCCTAATCTTCTTTGCCCTTGAGAATCGACATGGAAGTGTTGACTGGTGGGGCTCTGAACTTGACCACTGTCCTCTTGCAACATGCCCTACTGCACCTGGTATTGTGGTTAAAGGATGTCCAGTTATTTGAAAATATAGCTAGTTTTGTATCAGGTTTATGTTTCTGTTGTCTGTTAAATTAGTAGAAGTAAAATATGATCATTTCTTTATTTACGAATATTTTGGCAACTGTTAGCCTTCAAATGTGCTGGTTTTGTCTATTAAGAGTAGTGGCGGATGCATTGAGAGGCAGGGGTCAGCTGACCAATGTCCGTGGATACATTGGATGCTGACTTTCCGAACTTCGATGAATATTCATGGATACATTGAGTGCTGCCATTTTGAAGATTAGAGTTAACTTCATACATGCTCTCCAACTGTTTGATAAAATGTCTGGAAAAAAAAATGAGTGAATGAAATTGTGATCTCAGTGAATAACAAAGCATCATCATTCTTGGTCAAACATATTAATGGGATGCAATGATATCAAGCATTGTTAACGTGTTCAAGATAAGTGTGTTTCTTTGTTAAGCATTCATATGGGAGTAGCCTTGGAACATGTTAGTTACCCTCGCGAATGAAGCATTAAAAGGTGTGCAGTATGCTTTTTCAAATGACTTCAGACCTACCAAGACTCGATAAAATGACGATATGCATGCTATTTCTGGTGTAAAAAAAATTGCACGTTGTGCGCGCTATTCTTACTGACCCTCATAATATTATTTCTTGAATTCGCCACTGATTGAGATAATGATTTATCACAACTAAATTTTAGTGTATCACTTATCATCTCTTCTATAACATATTAAAAAAAAAAATACCATAATCCAATTTGTATGGTGACTTCTACATCAATTAAAGCAATTGATGTACAGTGAGGCTATTCTTCTCGGCCAGCCTCAATATATTGCCAAAAACATAAAATTCTATTGCTCAGATGAAAAACTATTCTTCATGCGAGTTGTTCATACCCCTAATTTCGCTCCAACATTTTTTTTTCTTGGAATTAGAAGTGTACAACTGGTTGTACTAGTCTGTACAGTATACGAGCACTGTTTGTAAAGTAGGCCAAGCACGAAATTATGCAAATTATTGAAATTCAGTTCAACAAAAAACTGTTTGTATATTTTTCATCATGTGAATGTATTACAAGGAAGGGCTCTTATAAAGAGACCGAGCTAGGTGAAGAACACTTTGAACAATTACAAAACAGCTACAAGAAGGAGACCAAAAGATAAAAGGCTAGCCCTAGTTGCAAGTTACAAGAAATCTAGAACTAAGATACTAGAAGACATAAACCCTAGAATTAAGGGATTGGACCAAAAGGCAAGTTGGTAACAAAAATGACGGTTTAGTAGCAGCTGCAACTCTACTCGAGAATGAGGGTAGAGTTGCAGTTGCAACTTGAACTTTGATGAGTTGTGATGTGCCTTGAGCAACCTTCCAACATAGACCCAAGTAGACTCTAGCATGCTCATAACCGGTCAGTTTCAATACTCCCCCTCAAGCTGGATCAAGAGGGCTAATTGATCCAAGCTTGCTCAGCAATCGTTGGAAATGAGTAGAGTCGAGAGCTTTTGTGAACAAGTCAGCAAGTTGATAGGAACTTCAAGTGTACACTGTGTTGATGAATTTGGATTGGACTTGAGCACGGATGTAATGACAATCAACCTCAATATGCTTTGTCCTCTGGTGAAAAACTGGATTCGAAGTTATGTGCATGGCAGCTTGGTTGTCACAAAATAGAGACATAGGTTCCTTGTCGATGTAGCCAAGATCAGCTAGAAGACTCTTTAACCAGATTAATTCGCAAGTCGTGGATGCCATGGCTCTATACTCAACATCAGCACTTGATCGCGCAATCACCGTTTGTTTTTTACTCTTCCATGTCACAAGATTACCACCAATAAATGTACAGAAACCAGTGGTAGACTTACGATCGAGGGCATTACCTGCCTAGTCAACATCTGTGTATGCCATAATGTGATTTGATCCATGTTTCTTCATGAGCAAGCCTCTGCCAATAGACCCCTTCAAGTATCTAAGTATCCTTTTGACAATCTCCCAATGAATCAGTGTAGGAGAATGCATATATTAGCTGACAATGCTTACTGAATAAGCAAAATCAGGTCGTGTAATTGTGAGATAGATCAGCTTTCCTACCATATGTTGATAGACACTAGGGTTTGACAATGGTTCACTTTGGACATCTAATTGAAGTTTGCTCACAAGAGGGGTACGTGATGGTTTGCAATCCAACATGTGAGCTTCATCCAATAGATCAAGTACATATCTTCTTTGATTTAAGAACAAAACCTTGGAGGATTTCAATATCGAGAAAGTACTTTAAGATTCCCAAATCCTTAAGAGCAAATTGTTGATGAAGAGTGGATTTGAGGGCATTGATTTCTTCTATGTTGTCTCCCGTTATAATAAGATCATCAACGTATATAAGGACAATGAGCTTACCAATTGTACCATTGCGAACAAACAATGAAGAATCGGCATGACTCCTCTTGTACTTGAACAATGCAGCTTCAAGAACTGAGCTTAACTTTAAGTACCAGGCTCGGGGGGATTGCTTGAGTCCATAGATAGCCTTGTGAAGTTTGCAAACTTTGTTAGTGTCATTCTCTTGTGGATGTTCGGGATGAAGCTTCATGTGTACCTCATCTTCAAGTTCACCATGGGGGAATGCATTTTTCACATCCATTTGAAATAGAGACCAATCATGATTAACTGCGACAAACAACAGCACTCGTATCGTGCTCATTTTGGCTACAAGAGCAAATGTCTCCTTGTAGTCAATGCCATAAGTTTGGGTGAAACCACGGGCTACTAATCGAGCCTTATGTCTTTCAATACTGCCATTTGAATGGAACTTTATCTTGTATATCCTCCTACTCCCTACTGCCCTTTTTCCCTTTGGAAGGTCAACCACACTCCATGTTCGATTGTCATTCAGTGTTTTGAGCTCTTCTTTCATTGCTTCCTGCCATACTTGAATGTGAGCAGCTTTATTAAAGTTCCTTGGTTCAACATTAGTGGACAACTGATTGAGAAATGTTGCATAGGATGTTGACAGTTTTTTATAGGTTAAAGCTTTGAAGATGGGATGTCTTGCATTGTACGTAATGTACTCTTGCAGCCTTAATGGAGGATGCCTGTCTCGAGTAGGATTTCTTCTTGGTGCCAAGTCAAGTTGTGGTGCAGTGATTGAGTTTTCTTGATCATGAGCTGTTGCCTCATCATCACGTGGCTCCGAGTGATGTTCGAGAGGAACATTTTGAGGATTGCATTCATATAGGTGTGTTGGGGTAGGCAAAGGAAATATGTTCATAAGACTCTCCCCCTGAGGTTCTTCACTGCAACCTTTGTGAAAAAATGGAGTATGCTCATCAAATCGAACATCTCTTGAGACTCCAATCTTTCCATTATGAGGATTGTAGTATTTATATCCTTTTTGAGAGCTCGAGTATCCCATAAACACACTTTTGACAGCTCTAGGTTCGAGCTTATCTCGATGTGCAGCTTGAACATGAACATATTGAATCTGTTAACCAAACTGATCCAATCCACACGTAGAATAAGAGACTAATATGTGGCATAGGCTAAAGCCTATCTTCAAGATGGCTGACTTTTCAAACAAAATAAAAGCCACACTTCCACACTTGAATCTGTCAACCAAATTGATCAAATCCACACGTAGAATGAGAGGCTGATTTGTGGCATAGGCTAAAGCCTATCTTCCAGATGGTTGACTTTTCAAACAAGATAAAAGCCACACGTCCACACTTGAATCTGTCAACCAAACTGATCCAATCTACACGTCCACACGCCACATGTCACATCCCGGCCCGGGCTCGACTCCGCCATAGCACGATATTGCCCGCTTTGGGCCCCCGACCACGCCCTCACGATTTTGTTTCTGGGAACTCACTCGAGAACTTCCTAGTGGGTCACCCATCTTGGGATTGCTCTTGCACCATTCTCGCTTAACTTCAGAGTTCTTACGGAACCCGAAGCCAATGAGCGATTGGCTTTGATACCAAATTGTCAGATCCCGGCCCGAGCTCCACCACACCCCGGGCTCGACTCCACTGTAACACGATATTGTCTGCTTTGGGCCCCGACCACGCCCTCACAGTTTTGTTTCTGGGAACTCACGCGAGAACTTCCCAGTGGGTTACCCATCATAGGATTGCTCTCGCACCATTCTCGCTTGACTTCGGAGTTCCTACGGAACCCGAAGCCAGTGAGCTCCCAAAATGCCTCGTGCTAGGTAAAGATGTGAATATACATATAAGGCTTACAAGATCCACACCCCTGGGCGATGTGGGATCTTACACCACACATCCCAAATCAATTTGAATTGTACTGTTTGCTTGGAGATATAATTATGTCCTTTATTTTATCAAACTCATCCTTGCATAAGGAGTCAAAATCTCCTACTGATGCATTCCACGTGGCAAGAATCAAAAGGCATATACCATTTGTATTCATGTGATAATCATCCCATCCTACTACATCATCTGATGTCGCGCCTTAATGCACATCCATATTCCATCATATTTTTGGGGTATAATTATTCGAGTATATATAATTATTATAGTTAATTTAATATATATATATATATATATATTATAGTTTTTAGGGTATAAAATTGTTAAATTAATATATATAATTTTTATATTATTTTTTTAGGGTTATAAAATTATAAAATTAATATTCTGTTTATCGTGTTTCGTGTTACCCACGTGTATACCCAACCCGTTATCTTAACAGGTGCTTATCGGGTTACCCGATAACGACCCGATTCGTTATCGTGTCGACCCGAACACCTGTTAATTTCGTGTCGTGTCGTGTCGGGTTATCAGGTCGTGTCAGGAATTGACAGGCCTACTTATAACCCCATGTGAGGTCACTCATGAGGAGCGTGTTAGAGAATAGGATCCCACATCAGCCATATGTCAAAATAATTAGTACATAGGCGATTCTACCACTAACATCATCAAAACTTTTTCTGATAAAACCCAACTAGTATAAGCTGGAACAATTTCAGTGATCAACCCCATGTTAAGCCTGAAACAATTTATCAACTCACAATATTAAGTTCAACCACATGATTGTATGCATCTCCACCATTGACCCCAAATAATATAATGGCAATCATTTGTTGTTTGTCTTTCTATTTAAATATAAATCAATCCCAAAATCTCAATCTCGAGATCCAATTGTTATTTAACTCCTCCAAATGTGCCCCTTTCTGGTCATTCGCTTTGAACACAAGAAAAGAAACCATGGAAGTGGAAAGCAAGGCCAAGCTATTGAACAAAAAGAAGAGCTTTTCTCACTCAACCGTTCTCATCGCCATTTGCCTCTCTTCACTCTTTCTGATTCTTATCCTATTTCTTGCACAACCCTCTCCCTCCTCCTCTCCTGCCTCGAAGCTCCGAAACTCGGTTACATTTCTTCCTCTCAAAGACACAAGGTTTGCCAACACTGCAATGAAGGGAAACACTTGGTTTATGAGCTCCTTGAGCGACACATATGAAGAAAATGAATCCGAATACCTTTATTTCCCTTCGGAGGCGTCCAACGGAAGGCTATTGTGCATCAAAGGGAATGACATAAGCGACGGCACCAGAAACTCATATGCCTTGGCATATCCTCAAGGCCTACCAAACTCCACCACGTTCTTGAAGGGTCTCGCGTTCGTGTCCGACACATTCTATGACTACGGAAACTTGTGGCACGGGTTAACGGCCATGATGCCTTTCGTCGATTGGTCTATGAAAAACGGATGCGCAAAGCCGGCAAGGTTGGTGCTTTTCCATTGGGGAGAGCTTAGAGTTAGAGAGAAAATGGGGCTGTGGATTCAGAAGGTGATGGAAGCGAATTTCGGGCAAGTTCCGGTCGAAGAATTCGAGAAAGGAGAAGGGCCTTATTGCTTCGAGAAGGCGGTTGTGATGAGGCATAATGTTGGGAAAATGGGGAAGCAGAAGAAGCTTCAAGTGTCTGACTTGTTGAGATGTAAAGCAAGACAGTTTTGTGGCATTAACCCTAATGGCAGAGGCAGAGAGGTCAATCTGAGAGGGGAGCCAAGCATAACGTTGACATTGCTAATGAGGAATGGATCAAGATCGTTCAAGAATCCGACGGCTGTGATTAATGTGTTCTCAAGGGAGTGTGCAATGGTGGATGGGTGCACGTTAGAGGTGGTTGAGTCTGAAGATCTAAACTTCTGTGATCAGGTTTGCTTTCTTTTTTTTCTCTTTTTTTTTTCCTTTCAATTTTCATTTCTTTATTCCGAAGAGCCAAAGTTCTAGGGTTAAACTAGGGTTAAACGTGTTGCGTTGGCAAGAATTAGGTGAACTTAGATGGGATAGATGACAGCTATTTCAAGATAAGGTTTGAACAAGTATACATGTTAGATCGGGTTGTAATTACATTTACTCTGTGATAAGTGAGTATTCTATATTTTAAATTATAATAATGTTAGCGTCAAGTGCGTGACATGTTAAGAGAGCGACATACGCCCATGTCCAATCCGATGCGCTTCCTTGTCAAAATTTGTGGCTTAACGTGCCAAACACGGTGTTCTTGAACAGGTTAGACTGATGACAAACACAGATATCCTTGCTCCCTAGTCAAAATTTGTGGCTTAACATACTAAACTTGGTGTTCTTGAACAGGTTAGACTGATGACAAACACAGATATCCTTGCATCGCCACATGGAGCGCAGCTAACAAACATGCTCTTCATGGATAGAAACAGTAGCGTAATGGAGTTCTTCCCCAAAGGATGGCTGGAGCTTGCAGGGGTAGGTCAGTATGCGCATCACTGGATGGCCGACCAGTCCGGTATGAAGCACCGGGGTGCTTGGTGGGATCCCTATGCCGAAAAAGAATGCCCGGACCCTAAAAAAGAACTGGAATGCTTTCTCTTTTACAAAGACGGGAAAGTCGGTCACAATGAAACCTTCTTTGCTGACTGGGCAAGAAATGTCCTCGAACAAGTCAGAACAAGCAAGCTAAAACAAGACATCGAGAGTTTGCAGAGAAATTCAAATGTTTGCCAATGCTAGCTGGTTGAATCAGACAAATATTTACCAATAAACAAGCGAAAGATTTCACTATTTTGTAACCATATATATCTGTAACAAGCATTTGACCAGTAGAACCGCATCGTTCATTCTCCACACAAAAATTGAATATGGTATAGAGAAACCAAGATAAGAAAAAAAGCCACATACTGCTTACATGATTGGTGGGGTTGTTGCACAATGACGCTCTAAGCACAATCCTTCGAGAAACTCGAACCAAGATTGTTAAGATGTTCAACTTGTTTAGTGAACATGAACATGACGATAGCTTTACAATGAAACAAGTATTTGTGTTGTCGATGAAACCTCTTTTAGCCTTAAAACACAGATGTCTATAAGGCATGAAGTATCCGAAGTATCTGATCTTCATCTGAACAGTTTGGACCAAAAGTATACCGCGAAGAAACAAAGTAGTCCAAAAGCCAATACGTGGACAACATGGTTTGATCCACTCCGGACGATGCTTCTGTTCAATCTCCTGACATTGTTCTTCAACCCTGCTTGACCCTTCAACAACGTCATATGCTGTAACAAAAGAGACAAAGATACGTTTCAGAAAGCTGTGCACGTACCACCCATCATACTGTCATTAGATTTCGTTAGTATTCAGAAATTTTCTATCCATCCTCTAACTAAAGATTTTCAAAGGTATGGTATAGATAGGGTCTTGTATGGGGGAAAAAATGGTTTTACTCTTTTAAATTTTTAGTTGGTGCGACTTTGCATTTTCCTCGGCCATCTTTTTTAATTTGAAGAATCATGTAGCAATTTAAGCAGTGTATGATGTTTATCCAGTGTAGATTGTAGTAGTAATCCATCTTATCCATCATCCCCTGTAGTTCAAAATAAAGTGAAATATGCAAGCAACAATGTCTAGAGTATGATGGCGTACCAGCTGATCCAGAAATTCATTCTGGAATTTTGCTTCCGTACCTATAACTTGAGCTACCTGCGCCAAAATAAGAGAACATTTCTTTATTCTACATAGATTTCTGTTGCAATCTAACTGCTGAAATCAATTTTACAAGTCATGATGCACCACAATTAGGCTATAAGATGAATTATGAAACAAACAAATGTACAGAGGCAAAACATGTAGGCCTTCGAATTTATGCAAAACTCATTTAGTTTAAGCAGACGCCGATATTGAACAGGCTTCAACCACTAAATTAGATATCTATAACCAAGCAAAGAAGTAGATTACAAGCCCACCCCCCATGAAAACCATCCTCTAAAAATCAAAAAAGAGGACACAACACTATACACAAAAGATACTTTAACAAGGTTCCATAAATACTTCTATAATAATTTTAAGGCTGTCACAAGTCTAACATCGGTCGCTGAAACCATAGACCAGATTCCAGATTGAGAAAAGGAATGCACCGCACTGATGCCCTTCTCAGAATAGAGGAATTATGTAATAAGTAAAAAAATCAATAACCAGGTCATTGGATCTACCATATCATAGCTATCATTCAGCAAGCACCAATTAATTTATGACCATGATAACAGGTGCAATGCAGGTGAATAATTATGACTAAAAATCCAAACGAGAAACATATGGCTTAACATTACATCCTTCAGCTAATAGCAACAAAGACTGAAAGTGAAGAGCCAAACCTTGGTAAAAGGTTAAGTGCAAGTATTTAAATTCAGACCTGTCCTAGACCATTAAGAAAGATACATGAATCTGTTCCACATAGCAGGAATGCCAATATATAACAATGACGGGACCAAACCAATATATATTAACATTTCCAAGGTGTGCCAACATGAATTCAAATGCCCAAACAAAATACTCAAAAGTAAAAAAGAAATTTGGAGTGCGTACATTTCTCAATCTTCTCACTTGGTTGTGGAGGCCGTTGATGTCTTCATCCAAGTCAGCATGCATTGGATCAATCCTCAATTGGATTTCGTCCATGTTAGCCGCTGGTCTTGGGTTAAGACCCTCCCTGAAGAATCATCATTAATACATTTACACCGAACAAATTCACACAAAATAGAAAACCTGTGTGAAATTAATACCTTGATCTGTACGGGACAGCATTTCCATAGCCTGCCATTAGAAACCCTAGAGTTTGTGTATGGTGAGCTGGTGTAAGCAATCGCCTTTTATTTCAAATTCAATGGGTAAATATGTTGTGTTAATGATTGCCCGCTGTTAGATTTTGAGTCTTCAATATCTGACACACAAGGATTTTTGTTATAAACCATAATTTTAGGAAGATGGACTGCCTCAAAATACATGTTACTTTCATCTTTAAGAGATTTATAATACGCCAAAAAAGAATTTCCCCAAAATCTCTCTGATAATATCATGAACAATGAAGCGTCAACTACAAAATTGTAGATAAAATTCAAGAAGTATTTAAGTGTACATAAAAACCATGATGTGCATAGATCACAAGGTCCAGGTCAACCGGACTCCAGCCCGGAGTTTGCACCTAAATTCCATCATTAGATTTAATCTCTAAACAGGGTACCAATTTAAATTACCCAATAACAAAACCATTAGGTTAAGAGGGAATTTGGATGACTGAACCCATACCTCCACAACCTAATCTCCCATCGGAAACCCTAATCAGACTTATTACCCAACCAAAAGCTGATCAAAACCCCCATAAAACTAGAACTCTGTTTCAATGAAATCTCCTCCCCCCCCCCCCCACAAAAAACAATTCGTAAGCAAAATTACTACCGAAATTGCAACATAATTTATAACTAATCACAAATGAAATTCAAATTGGGAAACTGGCAATGGAATCTGGAGAAAGAAAAATGACATAATTTACAGAAGAAACGAAGGAAAAGAGGCGAATGGCAGTACCTTCGTCGGCGATTAGACACGGCGGCGGCGAATGATGACAGCAGCGAGGTTCTGGACAAGTTGGAGAGAAAAGGAGGAGCAAGAGAAATGGAACCTCGCGTCGTACCAAGTATAGAAGCTGTTATTTTGAGGAAATAGTCTGGAACTATTTGGGTATTTACATTTTTTTATAGGAAATTGTTATTCGTACGTTCCAAATTCTTCATTCTACGGTTTGAACTGAAGAAAAATATACGTGAGGAATGTGGAATGAGATTTTTGAAGTGTCAATAATCTTTCTTTTTATATTGGTTCATAGCATTTCGAATAGAATAGTGTTCGGCTGCTTAAGCATATCTACGAATCACAACGTGACATGTGGTTTAAATAATTAATTGGTGGCTTTTCAATTAAAACGATCCATCATATTTGCATAATTTCCCATTTTAGTTACTGAGATTTGAAATTAATAGAAGTGATTCTTAAGTTTGTCCTCCTTCAATCATTTTGGTCATTCGTGAAAATCTCCATTAAATAAGGATAAAATGACAAAAAATATGCTAAATTTTTGTCAAAACATTTGACTCATTGTTTATTAAATTGAGGGTATTTTTGTTTTTTTGGTTCTTATTTAACAAAATTTTCACGAAATGACCAAAATAATTTATGGTAGACAAACTCATGAACCACTTGTATCGATTTCAAACTCAGGAATCAAAGTAAAAAGTTGCCAATTTGACAATTTTGGCTAAAAAACCTGAATTGAAACAATAGTCTACAAATAGACCATAACATATTAAAAGGAGGACCTTAAAATACACTATATATCGTCGCAAAGACATGAACAAGGTTTTTAAAGATTTAACATGTGAATTCCCCTATATCGATTGTTGGGGTTGTAAACCTAGTGTTTGGGCCGCTCCAAATTGTGTTCAGATCTAATGCCGCTGAGACTTAACACAATCGTCTTTACCGACCGTGGTTTGCTAGACGGCTATTTTGAAGCCAACTTGGAACCTTTGTTGGTCCAACTTGTGGAGCCAACAAGGTACTTTTTCTTGTCCAAATTTTGGAGCCAAACAAACATGGCATCTTTGTGGTCCATCTCTTTTAGAGTCATCTTTGTAGACCTAAGCGGATCTACACAGGAACTTGGGTGGTCGCAGGACCCTCCAAAGTTCGGGAGAAACGCTTGTGAGGATATTCTGGGAACCCTTTGATCGTTTGGGCAGGTTGTGGTGGTGGTTGGAAGTTATTGACGGCAGGAGATTTGTTTAAAGGTTCACTCCTGGAGCAGGTTTTGGCCTAACTAAAATTTTGGTATATCCATGGAGGAGGCGTGCAGCAGCATAATCGTTTGAAACCTTTTTATTTTTCCCCATACTTCTTGCTTTTACTAATGTTAAATGAAACTAGTGTTTTGGATGTTGGGGTTCTTCTAACCACATGGAATCATTTACTCTATCAAATTTAAAAGGATTAATCCCACTAAGCTGACCTCTTTTTTTTATTTACATAACCTGAACGTAATAGCCAAAAATTCAGAAAGTGCTCTTTTTTTCATTTTTTCTTCTTTTTTTTGTCAAAAAGAAAGAACTCCTTTTATTATATGTTTATGGGCTTGTTTGGATGTGCTTTTAAAATGACTGAAAGCGTTTTTAGAGAAAATACTTTTGAGTTCTAAAAGCACCTTAAGTGCTTTCTACAAGAAGCACCAGTTATGTGTTTCTTCCAGGAAGCACTTTAAGTGATTTTTCAGGATTTATTAACATTTTTATTAAAGATTGTTTCCAAAAAATATTTTCATCAAAATCATTTTCAGTCATTTTAAAAGTAGATCCAAACGAGTTCTATATATATAAAGGGAGAAGATCAAATAGGTGAAGCATTTTAAAATGCCAATAAAGCCCCTTTGTTTTCTTCACAATCAAACCTTCAAAAGTTCAAAAAACGAGGACAAATTGGTATAAAATAAAAAAATAAAAAAAACACCCATAACTGAACAAAAAAACTGTATTGGAAAAGAATAAATTAAAAAAAAAACCAAAAGCATTATAGTTATCCTCTAAAATTGAGCAGTTTTGCGGTTTAAAAAGTAAAACAAAGAAAAAAGTGCGTCCAGTTCCTCATTTTCTTTTAAGGCCCTAAAATACAACATTTTAATAAAAGCAAAAAGCAGCACTTTAATAAAAAAAAATCAATTAAAAATAGAAAGGAAAAAAAAATTAACACAACTAAGATCAGTTTAACAGGAGTATGAGACCGCAGAGCAGTTATCCACGTACATTCCCACTCTCAGAAATATGAAACACGTTTTCAATGGAGAACTAAAAAAACTGCTACTGTGCCCATTCATGCTATTCTCAAACACAACCTCATAAAAGAAACGAGCAGTTCGCGAGGGAAGATGAAACTAAACAAATTGCAATCCCTCTGTGGGTGGGTAACATTGTTCATTGTCTTCATTTCAGTCTAATTATTTGTGTTATTTACTTTGACAACCTTAATCACTTAATTTCCAACCTTTTTGTATTGCATCAATACTATCACATTGAACGAAAAAGGTGTTTCCGATTTATGTTTTAATCGATTTTTATTATCATTAGTTTAGTTCTTTTCTTTAATTTGGTAGGAACTGTGACATTTTCCTTTCTTTGTTAATACCATTTATATATATAATCCCAACGGATTTGATATTGTGATGATCCCTTCCATCACAATAAAAGCCACAATATAATTATAAGGTTTTGATTTTTCTCTCCTTTCTTGGTGCAGGACCTACGTGAGTTCATTCAATTTGTAAATACAGCAAAGAACACCATTTTAGCCCCATACAATGCAATTAGTGTTTACTAATATGGTTATGCGGCTTATTCTTTTTTTTCTTCTCATATTTACAAAGAAGGATTGAAGCGATGAAGGATCACATGAGGCTCTAGAACAATTTGAGAAAGAACCATACTTCTTCAAATCATAATCCTTCATCCGTAATAGTTGCACAAGGTGTGTGGAGTTCAGTCCCAATGTCTCTTATTTTTTTCATTTCCGTTTGTCTTCTAATTTCAATTTTTATGGGAGAGTATAAGGTTTTCTTTCTATAACTTATTTACTTGGGTTTGGGATGCGAGAGTACCTGATGTATGCTTTCTGATCGACGAGTTAGATGATTGTGGTTGTAACGACATGTTCCAACTTAGCTTGGTTGATACTTTCTTTTTCCCCTTGGAATCCCTTTACTTTGTGTTGGTTTTTCTATTAAGAAATGCAATAACATGATTATGATAGAATTGGTTCTTCATATATTGCAATTGCAGATCAATAAATTTTAAAATAGATAAAAACAATGTTTCACTCCATTGGTTCATGGAGAAGAGAAAGCCCATACATGAAATTTTATTATCTTTTTATGAATAAATAAAAGGCTTTGTAGTTCGTATGAAGATACAAAATCATGAGTCCATATCGTCAATGTATTCCTAGGAAAAGAGTGAATCTTATATTTTATTATCTTCTTTTGAAAATAAATTTATATTTCTAGACTGTTTAATGACTAAAATTGTTCATTGTAGCTTGAATTTGTTAGTAAAATCATGTTTATACAAGCTTGCATTACAAAGAGATAATGTGAACAATATTGTGGAGCCAAAAATAATCACAAGGCGACACGTGGACTTTCAGATTAAGAAGACAAGAATGCCCTTGAGGGGTATCAGAAATCCTACGCGCGAGCAGCCGGCAATTATCGTCGGTCAAGTCAAAAGCGCCCATAAAAGGTAAACAAATCCGAATTATTTCATCCATCCGCATTTAAGGCAATTATCTCATAAATCTACCCATTATCCCACATAAATGGAGATAATTGGCAAATTAATGGGGATATTTCCCATTAATTTGTCAATTAAATGAGCCTTGAAGACCCAAAATATACCACAAAGGGCCGGCCCTCTCTCTCCAAAGAGTGGCCGGCCACTTCCCCTTTTATTTCCATATTTCCTTCCCTTTTTCCTCCTTTTTAAGCCAATTATTCAATTACTCCTTATTACCCTTTTTCATAAATACAAATCCATTCCCTATTTGGTTTAATTAGCCAATAAATAGGCTAATTAAACCTAGATCTCACACAAAAACCTTACATAGGCCGGCCACCCCATCTCCTATAAATACAACCCCTATTTCCCACAAAACCCAATTCCAATCCTTGGGAAAAAACACTCTAAACACTTTTTCTCTCTAATTCTAACTTTGGCATCGGAGGTTCTTCGGCCAAAGCCCCCCCCCATTCATCGTGGGCGCGTGAGGCTTTCGGCCTTAACCTAAGGTGTTTATTATTTTGTAGGTGCAAAGTCGTCCAAGACCGAAGAGGAGAAAATTTGCATCCACAAATATACCCCAAGCAAATAAGGTGACAAATTCATAAGTTTTATCATCCTTCACTTTCTTTTATTTAGAAGACATGTTACAAAAGGAATGATAATCAAGAAGTTTAGTATCCATCATAAAAAATAAAATAATAAAAAATAAAATAATAAAAAATGATAAAAAAATAATTTAAAAAATAAAAATAAAGAAGTTTGGTTTGTATCACAGTTTATTGTTCTTTGTACCCATCCAAAGTTTTTGACAAGTTCTTTGTTAACATCTACTTACTATTGTTCATGGACTTTAGATAGGAACTTGCATCCAAAATCCTATGATGTTTGGCAGTTGCATGAATAACATTTAAATCATTACTTTACGTAAAGTAAAAACGAAAAACATGACAACTTTTTAGGACGTGCATGGTAAATAAAAAGTTCATCTTTGCACAATACATTTAAAATATATCTTGACAATTACAATGGAAAAAAAACTAACGTAATACATCTTTAGGGGCACGTAGTGCCCGTGATGCAAAAATGCCAACGAGCCCGCCGAGAGGCTAGTAGAATATAGAAAGCTTTCAACCCTTATAAATAAAAACTAGGCTATCATGCATTATAAACTTGCACACTTCAAGTCCCAACCCTGACCTCAAGGGGTTGTTTGGTGTTCCAAATTGGAAGACGAGCTCCAATATTTTGTCATTGCCTAAGGGTTGTTTGGTGTTCCAAGGATATAATGATGAAGAAAGTTAAAGTTTCACTATAAAATTAATTGGCTATATGAAGAGTGGCCAATCTCGTATAAGCACATGCAAGATCCTTTCTTTTCCAGATATGAGATTCATTTTTAAGTCTAACACATGGACAACATAAATTGAGTGACGTTGAGCACGTGTGATCCTTAAGTTTCACACATGGGATAACTTGCTCTGGTACCATAAAGTAAGTTGAGGTTCCACCATAAAATTAATTGGCAATATGGAGAGTAGCACAATCTTTCATAAGCACATGCAGAGTTCTTCCTCGTTGTTCGATCATTTGACGGGATTGCAAACATTGGACAACTATAGGGGTCAAATTGTAAAAATAAATTTTATTAATGGGGACTTTAATAGAAATCCAACCAAATGTTAAGGACCACTTTATAATTTAAATAGATCCATTTTTAAAATGGCGCAGACATGGGGAGAACGGCCATTTCCTTTGCCCACGAGGGGTCAAAGCTTGCGTTCTCAAATTTCCCTGACGATGACGTCATCCCTCTCATCAAACACCGTTATTCACATGGAAATAGGGAGAGCCCCACACGACGTCGTCAAGGCCAAACTCGCCCTCAAACCTGCACCTATTAAATCCAACCAAATTCCACACGCATTCCATCGCTCCTCCCACACTACCGGAGCTCCCGAGAAGAAGAAGAACAACCTCGTCGAACGATCGGAATATTCTTATTCTCCTTATTATCTCCGAAAACAACAGAAAAAGAGAACATGGGAAGCCAAGGAAGCGAAGGAGGCGGCGGCGGGTGGTCGAGGAAACCCAGGTTTCTGTGCCTCCATGGGTTCCGAACGAACGGAGAAATCATGAGGAAACAAGTGGGAAAGTGGCCGGAATCGGTGCTGGAGAAGTTCGACATGGTTTATCTCGATGCGCCCTTTCCGGCCCAAGGTAAATCCGAAGTTGAAGGCATTTTCGATCCTCCTTATTACGAGTGGTTCCAATTCAACAAGGTAAAAAATCAAAAACAAAACCAAATCCCAGATTCTTGTTCTTGCTTTTTTTTTTTTTTTTTTTTTACTTTTTTGTAGAATGTTTTTTTTTTCCACAGGAATTTACAGAGTACACAAACTTTGATAACTGTCTGGAATACATAGAGGATTACATGATTAAACAGGGACCGTTCGATGGCCTTGTTGGTTTTTCCCAGGTATTTATTTTACTTTATCACTTTAATCCTTTGAATGGTCACAAAAATTTGTAACCATTGTAGTGAAATCTGAGATGTCATTTTCGTTTCGGAAATCCATGAAATGGAGGTTTGCATTACTTTTTGTTCCTTATGTGTTAGCGACACGTAATATAACTAACGTTCATATCATGCATTCTCGTTCTCTGTGAGTAAATATAACATTTTTTCGTGTTTTAATCCAATGCAAAATGCTTTTAGCTGTTTGAGTTATAAGTCGTTTATAATTTACAATAATTTATTAGGGAATGTTTTTAACCACCTGATCTATATAAGCAATTATAATTTCTTTTATCTTTTAATATGGTTTTGATGAACACAGGGAGCAATAATATCGGCGGGGCTGCCGGGGCTGCAAGCGAAGGTGCAAAGAACATAGCAAATATTTCAAGTGTTTAGTGTAATTTAATTTAATGAAATGAAAGGTGACGATGGAACTGAAGTGCGGTCGTTTGGGTTTGCTTGCAGGGTGTGGCATTGACTAAAGTTCCCAAAATTAAATTCCTGATAATAATTGGAGGAGCAAAATTCAAGTCACCGGCAGTGGCTGAGGATGCTTATTCCTCTCCCATTCAGTGCCACTCCCTTCACTTTTTAGGTATTTTCCGTTTCCTTTCTCTGGTCAATTTCCAAATGCACAAAATAACTTAGTTAGGTGTACAATCATCGACGATTCAAAGTTGCTCAAGTCTTTTGGTTTATATTGTAGGACATTAAGTATAGGCTTTTTAGTTAAAATGGTTCCTGAAATTGACCTAACGTCTTATTTTGGTCCCTAACAATGAAAATCAATAAATGTGGTTCTTGATTTTGAACGTTAAACATCAATGTAGTCATTCTATTATGATTTCATCACACTCACACCAAGTCACCAACTGAGTTCTAAATTATATAGAACCGGGTAGGTGTGTGGATTCGGAGTCGAACTATATTCATTTGTCAATTCTTATAAGTTATAGGACTTATTTCAATTAAAGATTAACAGTCGTTCAAGTGTGGGTGATTGTCAATTCTTACATGTCATAATTCTGATAATTTAGCGCTCGGTTGTTGACTTGGTGTGAGTGTGACTCATAGTTCCTTACCTAACAATTAGCATGAGCAAGCTGCAAACCATATTTTACAATCCTGGCCAAATTTGTATTGTTATTAAATGGATTTAAGTATTTGGTTGGTCGCATTTTCCGTTTCCGTTGTTTAGTCAAACTGCAAAAGGACTAGATCTTTGCTTAATGGTTCTACGTAGGAGGACAATGACTTGTTCTAATCAACGATCCAAAATCATCTATTAGTGTTGACGGTCTACCCTCCACTCGAGAGTTTTGCATTGTTAAACCTTCTTAATATCTAGAATCATCTACAGCCGTGAGATGTTTGTTTGTGGACTACATATTTCACGACTCATTTCAGTTAACAGTTCAGAATCGTTGGTGTTGGAGGGACTTTAAATTTGTATCCCAATTAAGCATGTTATGCATTGGACTTGATTATTTACCAGTGTGTTACGTATGTGTTGCAGGAGAGATGGACTTCTTGAAGCCCTACGGGCTTGAACTGTTGGAACATTGTGCAGATGCTTCGGTGATTCATCATCCGAAAGGCCACACTGTTCCGAGACTTGACGAAAAGGGTTTAGAGACGATGATGAGCTTCATTGACAAGATTCAAAAGACATTGGCAGAGAAAGACCAACACTAGAGGATACGTATTCAATTTAACTGACGTCTTATTTATTTTTGTTGCTATTATAATATTGGCGCGATTTAAAAGCCAAATTAGTTTCTAAGTTGTGTCAAATGTTTTTAACAAGAAAAATTAGAGGAGAATTGTATTATGTTTTGACTCTAATTATGCAACTCAATATTAAGTTTGAACTCAATATTCATACAGAACTCAATAGAGGCTGCAATCGCTGATACACTACAATTTTAATTACAAACTTACCAGCAATATGATACAATTCTTTAGCCACGGATGACTGAAATCCAACCAACGGGAAAATTTTATACTCACGAACGCTAGCACATGTTGAATTTCACATCGACCGTAGTAAAAAAGTAAGTAATAGTTTAAATATTCTAACTCCACTCTAACAAACACCAAGGCCTTTAATGATAAACCTCACACCTGACGGATTGTGCAGGTGGTAATTAACAAGTTATGGACAATATCGGTGTTGTTGGAAGTGGGCCTTCGGCCCATCTCTCTGATAATCCTACACCACAAAGGCATCATGAGTAAAGAATCCACCACCTTTTGATGATATTGAAATCAATGACAAAGCACTACTTTGAAAAGTTGAGCTTACTCTTCATAGTCCTTTATCATACATAGAAAACCACTAGAGCACACAAAAACCGACAAAAACTGCTATCTCATGTGTGATCAATGAACAAGAGATGATGTTCAAGGATTCAAGTTTGAGCATCACTAAAACCGACAAAAACTGCTATCTCATGTGTGATCAATGAACAAGAGATGATGTTCAAGGATTCAAGTTTGAGCATCACTAAAAGGTTCTCCTCAACATAGCGAGATAGCAACCCCAACAACGAACACTCTACTGCCAAAGCAAAAGAATGACCACAACCATGTATACAACGTAGTTAAAGGAAAGAAGAAATTTTGAGGGCATAAAGGAAAGAAGAGAAAGAATGACCGTTGTGGAGCCAAAAATAATCAAAAAAATTATGGAGGCAACACGTGGACTTTTGGGTAAAAAGACAAAATTACCCTCGAGCCACATCGGGATTCTCACGCGCATGCAATGGACAATAACGGCTCAATCAAGGAAAAGTCAAAGGTCACCAAAATAGTATTTATTAAAATCCCTCTCATCACTCCTTATCAAATCCTCACTCAAAAGGTAATTCCCAATTTTCCTATTCAATTTAGGAATAATTGCCAAGTTATTTCACATAATATCTTGCAATTATATTCATGATTCCACCATATACGGCCCGTCCCTATTCTCCAAAAAGGGCTGGTCACTCCCTTATAAATAGCCTCATTCTCCCACTAAAATGCTAAACCTTTCTCTACCCACAAATTCCTAAATACATTCTCTTTCAAATTCTAACTTTGACATCAGAGATTTTTCAGTTAAAGCCCCCCCATTCATCGTGGGTGTGTGAGGCTTTTATCCTTAATTTAGGTGTTATTATTTTGCAGGTGCATTTTCGTCAACGGAGAAGACGACAGAAATTTGCATCCACAAATTGGTACTTTCATTGAGAGTTTGATTCCAGCGCTCGAAAAAAACTCTCGCATTCAACGTTTCTAATTTTTCCTTCATCCGTAGATTTTCCCACACGTTCCTATTCTTAGAATTATTTATAAATTCTTTGAAATAGCCTTTGGGAAGAAATACGATAGCGAATAATTTTGGAACCACGACGAACGGTACTCTCTACGGATTTTCACCCACAAGGAGGACCAATGAATGAAGGAATGGCAGACCAAAGCCAACCAACGCCCAAAAGGAGGCCTCCAGAATAGGCCGAGATACTGGCCCCCATTCGAGACAAAAAGTGCGGGTTTTAGGAGCCCACTTGTAAGCCTAAGGCGCTAATCTCACACGACAGCAGGCGGATACATTTCCAGCGGGCCCAGCTTTTTCCAAATCAGGAGCCCAAGCTCCAGGCCCAACAGGCCTCCCCATGCCCGAGCCCAGCAATGGCTGTAGCAGCAGCCCATTTCAGCAGCTTCCCAGGCCCAATTCGTGAGCACTCCAGCAGCCCATCGGGTTGACCCATGCTCCAAACCTGCGCCAGCGCGCCCCTGACCCAGATCCGCGCCTCTTTATGCCTGGGCCGACCCATTTTTTCAATGTTTTTGATATATTTTATGTAGATTTGCCCTATTTTAGCTCAAATCTTAGGTCCGAAGTCCGTTACACTTTCACCACTCAAGGAGACGCATACCGTCCAAGCTCTTCCAACCCAAATGGCAAACAACACTTGTCTCGACAAGTCATAGAGTTGACAAGCGCCCTTGCGTAGTAGACGACCTTGGTGAATCAGCTCTTGCAGCATGCCCCAAACGAGGTGTCTAGAAGTAAGACAAGGGTAGACGACGAACCTTTCTAGCAACGTCCAAGCAAACAGCCCCTCAACCACCCATAGACCAAGTGTTCAGGCAGTGTACACTCCCGATTGGGCCCTCAAGGTAGCGTATACTCCTGTCTTAGCGCGTGGATGAGCGTGCACTCTCGGTTAGGCCCACAGACGAGCATACACTCACGGTTGGGGCCACACTCCAATAATCAACATGAGCAACCTTCTAGGCGAAGTTTTCATTCGTTGTTAAGCCCGCAAGGAGCATCCTTCACCTCACATCGAAGTAGGTAGCACGGCGGACGGAGATAAGTAGTCACTCATAGGGGTGAGAAATTTTGCCATAAATCGATTTACCAACCGAACCATACCGGTCGATTCATAATGGTATGGTATAGTTTTGGCATTTTTTCATAATCGGTTGACATTATATTGAACCAACAATTAATGGTATGGCTGTGGTATTGGATTTTGTATATCGATGGTATGTCATACCGACCAATATATATAAATATATTTTCTATTTAAATATTTTAGGTATTTTTTACATGCTCGATTCCTCAGTTCTAGGGTTTAAAAAATAAAGGTTGTTCAGTTTTTTTTCAAACTCTTGCACAACTTCGAGCAGCCTTGATTTCTCAGTTTTCTTCTTCTCTTCAACACACACCTCCCTAGTTATAAGGAGATCTTATAACCAGAATCATACTTTTGAGTTTTGAGTTTTTTGTTTATGCATTAGTTGCTACAATTGAATTTATACAATTATATTAGTTAGAATTTTGAGTTTGTGAACCAATAATTTTGGCTGAACCGATTTTTGGCAATTGTAAGAAGACGATTGGCTAGCGGTAATTGATTTTCGGTAATTATGTATATATGGCTGGCAGGTGGCACAAGGAATTTGGCACAGTTTGCTAACCGAACCTAGCCCTAATCACTCAATCTGGCTCAAGTTCAATTGGCAGCCTGCGAGAAATTCTATCATCTGTTAGGAACGTACCACATGCACGGCAGCTGCGACATAAACGAGCCGAACATATATAAGAGCAGCTTAGACCAGTAGGTCATGACCGGGGGCAGCTTAGAGCTCCGCTACCCCAACAAAGGTAAATTCATGAAGAAGTAGAGAGGCTCTTGACCGAGCGATTGCACTATTTCTAAAGCAACAAGGTCACTGATGAAACATTACAACGGGACATGACCAACAAAAGCAGATCACCCTTCACGGATGAGATCGAGCAGGTAGAGCCTCTACGCAAGTTCAACATGCCATATTTCACATCTTTCAAAGGAGATGGAGACCCAGATAGGTACTTAAAGCACTACTGAAGCACAATGGTCCTTTATCGGAACAACGACGCTCTCATGTGCAAGATATTCGCCACCACTTTACAAGGCGAGGCGTAAGATTGGCTCAACACCATGCCGTCACAATTCATCCGGAGTTTCGATAAGCTTTCTTTGGTTTTCACCAAAGAGTATTCATCATATCGCTCAATCAAGAAGAAGTTCAACCATTTGTTCAAGTCAAGAAGAACCCAAAAGAGTCCCTTCGCGACTATGTGAAGAGGTTCAAAGCAGAGAAGGCAAAGATTGTCGAATGCGACGACTCGATAGTTAGTGCAGCCTTCCAAAAAGAACTTCCAGTAGACCACCCCCTGTTCGAAGAATTGATCATGAAAGAATATCTAACTCTGGCAGACCTTTTTACTTTGGCAGAGAAACATGCACTTTGGGATGAGGCTCAACGAGCAGACAAGGCACCCGAGCAGTCTAAAAGAGAATCGGCAGTAGCTCAAAAGAAGGAGAACAGCAACAAAAGCAGGCAAGAGGCCAAGCGTAGGGACTGACCCACGACTAAAAAAGGCCCGACGCCCAAGAAATACTCTAAGTTCTCGATCCCAATCCACCAAGTCCTCTGCGACATAAAGAGCGAGCCATGGTTCAAGCTACCAAAACAATCAAAGGAAGATACCTCCAAGTTGGACCACACCAAGTACTGCGCATTCTATCGAGGTCTCGATCACATAATTGACGACTGCTACACTTGGAAAAACTACATAAAGAAGCTGGTGAAAGAAGGCAAGGTCGACAAATACTTAAACAAGCCAGCTGCGCATCCTAGGAGAAACGCAGACGCTGACAAAGAGTCGCTAACCAAGACAATTTGGATCAATGGCATCTTCACCGAATTCGGGCACTTGGGGGCTACCAAAAACTCCAAGAAAAGAAAGATCCAACAGGCTTTACTAGTCTCATAGGTCCAGGCAGTCAAAATCCAACCTGGACTCAACGTTGGTTTCACTGAGTAGGATGTCGAAGGCATCGATTTCCCACACGATGATGCACTAGCGGTATCTGTCCAACTAACCCACGCTATAGTTGACAAAATGCTGGTTGATAACGGAAGTGCGGTCAACCTACTTTAGCTCTTAATAATTCAGAAGATGGGCTTAAAAAACACAATCATACACCGATCGGAGGTACTCACCGGATTCAACGAACACACCTTGACTGCCATCGACAACATTACACTTGACATGAGACACCGTTAGTTGTCTCAAAGCAGATGTTCATGATAGTAAGCGACATGTTTCTCTACAATGGGATTCTAGGGCGACCTTGGCTGGTAAAGCTGGACGCCATAACCTCCGTCAAGTATAAAAAACTTTGATTCCGCATCCCGGGATGAGAAGTCGGAGAAATCACGTCTGACTAGGTCACATCTCGACGATGCACTGTGCAAGTACTGAATGAGTAAAAAAAGAAGACCCTTACCCCCGTAGAGGCTACCAAGGTCCAAAAAGACGACGAAGCTTCCAAATAACAATTACAGTAGATGGATCCAGAAGATGAAGTCCAAATCAACGCGCCAGCAGACGAGATATGATGGAAATTTGAAGAGGACGCCGAGCATATCATTCTTGATCCCCAGCAGCCAGAGAAGACTGCTAGAATCGGCTCACGTCTGAGCCCGAAGGAAGATGAGGAACTCGCTGCTTTCCTTAAGAAAAATCGTGACGTATTTGCATGGTCACCTTCTGACATGCCCGACATCGACTCCAATATAGCTTGCCACAAGCTGCAAGTTAACCTCGCTGCCAAACCGGTGATCCAAAAGAGAAGACATTTTGCACCTGAATGAGTGGCGATCATCGAAGCAAAAATCGACAAGCTATTGGAGGTCAGATTCATAGAAGAGGTAGCACACTTAGTTTGCCAACGTTGTGCTAGTAATGAAGAAAGAGAATGACAAATGGAGGGTTTGCGAAGACTGCACCGACTTCAACAGGGCATGCCCAAATGATCCTTATCTAGTTCCCCAAATCGATTTACTAGTCAATTCAACTTCAGGGAACCAGCTGCTCAGTTTCTTGGACGCATACTCCAATTACAATCAAGTAGCCATGCACGAGCCCGACAAGGAGAAAACTATGTTTGTGATCAAGTGAGGGACCTACTGCTGCAAGGTCATACCTTTTGGCCTCAAGAATGCGGAAGCCATTTACCAATAACTGGTAAGCATGATGTTCAAGAGGCAAATTGGAGTAACCATGGAGGTCTACGTCGACGACATCATGGTGAAGGGCAAATAGCGATCAGACCATATCGACAACTTGGCGAAAACTTTCGACATCCTTAGAAAGTACAAGATGAAGCCATATCCCGCCAAATGCACATTTGGAGTATCTTCAGGCAAATTCCTAGGGTACCTAGTAACCCAACGAGGAATCGAAGCACATCCCAAGCAGATCTGAGCAATCCTAGAGATGAAGTCTCCAACTTCCTTGAAGGAGATCCAAAGCTTGACCGGACGAGTAGTTTTGCTTAACTGCTTTCTCTCGCGGTCCACCAATCGATGCAAGCCTTTTTTCAAAGCAATCAAGAGGGCACAACGAGACAAATGGGATGATGAATGCAAAAGAGCTTTCCAAGACCTGAAGAAGTATTTCACATCACCTCTTTTACTATCCAAACCGGAAGCAGCGGAGGACTTATACATTTACCTGGCAGTCTCAGAAGTAGCAGTGAGTTTTGCCCTTATGCAAAAAGAGTTGGGGGCCCAATTACCAGTATTCTACGTTTCTAAAGTTCTTCTCGATGCGGAAACTAGATATCCAAAGATTGAGAAATTAATTTTGGCGCTAGTTATTGTGGCTCGGAAGCTCAGACCATATTTTCAAGCTCACATAATCATCGTCATGACTCAGTATCCTCTATAATCAATCATACATGGTCCAGACGATTCTCAACGAGTAATGAAATGGGTGTTGGAACTTGGCCAATACGGTTTAGTTTACCGACACTGCACGGCGATAAAGGCTTAACCCTTGGCAGACTTCATAGCAGAATTCACGCTAGCCTAGGTGATGTAACAGAGTGATCCAAGGATGTCAGAGGCAACCGAGCATGCCCTAGCCATAGTTGCTTCGCCCGATGGAGACTTCTGGCATTTACACGTCGACGACGCATCCAACTACAAGGGCTCGGGAGTAGGCGTGGTCCTTGTCACTCCAGACAGTTCGATGCTCGAGCATGCAATCACTCTAGGCTTCAAAGCATCCAACAACGAAGTAGAGTACAAAGCCCTATTAGCATGCCTCCAAATGGCAAAAAACTTTGCGGTGAGAAAGCTTGCAATTCATTTTGATTCCCAACTAATCACCAGCTAAACTACTAGGGAGTACACAGCAAAACATCCGAAGATAGTGTAATACCTAGAGAAGGTACGAAAGCAACTTGAGGCATTTCAGACTTACACCCTCACTCAAGTTCCGTGGGCAGACAACACCCATGCGGACCCACTAGCCGGCCTAGGCTCCGCCCTCGACCACCAACTCAAACGCTCTATTCCGGTGGAGTATTTGGACAAACTAAGCATAGAGGTTAAGCCAGCAGCCGAAGTGTCACAGGTTAGTACAACCCCAAATTGGTAAGATTCCATTATAGACTACCTGGTCAATGGCACACTCCTCATGGAAAGATTGGAGTCTAGAAAGCTCCAAACAAAGGTAGCACGTTACTACATGTGGAACGACATTCTCATCCGGAGATCCTACATTGGACCACATCTCTGTTGCCTAGCGTATCCCGACGACCTAAAGGTTTTAAGTCTAATCCGCGAAGGCATTTGTGGAAATCACTCCGAAGATCGATCCTTAACACATAAGGCTCTTAACGCAAGCTAGTACTGGCCTACCATGCATCAAGACCTAAGGAATTAGTACAAAAGTACGACCGCTGCCAACGCTACAAGCCGGTACCAGCAATGTCTGCCAGCGAACTACACCCATAGACAAGTCTTTGATCATTCATGCAATGGGAAATTGACTTAGTAAGGCCAATGCCGCCCGCTACTAGGGGCAGATGCATGATGATCATGACAACTGACTACTTCACCAAATGGATGGAAGCAGAACCCATGATAACCACAACTCAGACGGACACAGAGCCCTTCATATGGAGAAACATCATTTGCCGATTTGGCATCCCTCAATCCATTGTCACAGACAACGGCCCGCAATTCGTAAGTAAATATTTGGCGAAGTTTTTCCAGAAATATGGCATCAAACAGCACATGTCCACGCCAAGGTGGATCCTCAAGGCAATAGGTAGGCCGAAGCATCCAACAAGACGATTCTCGATTGCCTCATGAAATCCCTCTCCAACAAGAAGGGAAAATGGCCAAACGAACTTCCCGGATGTTTATGAGCGTATCGCATAACCAAACGATAAGCAACCAGTGAGAGTCATTTCTCTTTGGCATTTGGTTCAGAAGCAATCATTCATCCCAATGTTATCGTGCCAAGTATCAGTACTATACTGCCAAGCATCGAGTAGAACAGAAAGAAAATGGCCACAACTTAGATCTGGCAGATGAGAAATGCGAAAAGGTCATCACCCGCATCGCAGCCTACCAGCAGCAGCTCTTCTCCAACTACAACAAAAGGGCCAAGATCCAGCAATTCCAGCCTAGAGATCTAGTACTAAGAAAAGGCTTCATCACTGCTCGCATAGAAGACTTTAAAAAGATGGAACCCATCTTGGAAGGTTCGTATAAAATCAGCAAAGTAAGCGGCAAGGGTAGTTACACCCTCGCCACCATGAACGACAAAGAGATCGAAAAGTAGTGGAAAACCTACAATCTTAGAAAGTACTATGCATGACCTCCCGTTACATCAAAGTCCGAAGACTCAAGCAGCTCGACGGGCAACACCTTGCAAGCCGATGACTATCTAGTTGTTATGTAGGTTTTACTTTACAGTTAAGTTTTCGTTCATTTCACTCATTTTTCAATGAGGAATTCAGAGGTAATTTACAACTGGGCTCGGCTGCATGCTTACATCAACTGATCACTTGTGCACTTTAAAAGAAGATCGTCCTCTTCCTAGGGACTTATTGTAGGAATTACGTCCTTTGGGGACCAACCATGCTCTCTAGTGCGAGAGGGTAAACCAATTCCCCGACACCCATATGGGTTTGCTATCCGATGCGAGAGGATAAACTTTACACTCCAAATATCCATACGTGGATAAGTCGGGCTGCCCTGGTGTAACTAGGTGCATGATGGCTTGCGCCGGGATTCCTAGAAGTAGCCACAATGGTCTTTTTCAAGGCTTAGCTAACTGAAGGATTTTGGGTCTCTTGGCCAAATCCGTGGGGAACAGGGCCTCAGAGACAGATGAGGCACATTACACAATACGCCCTATGAACAGCTGCCCTGGAACCCTAAAACTACTACTGAGTGCATTAAGGTAGCTTACGGTTTCTGAAAGACTGTCTACAGCTTACCCTTTGAGCAGTAAACCGCGCTAAACTTATACAACCGCACATTTTTGTGAAAAGGTTAAACAAGATAGCGTGTATATACAAAGCTCCATTGCCGACATGCTACGCAATTGATAAGCTTCACCTCTGTCAATCGCAAAATGATCATTTAGTTCTACATTAATTTCTAAAGTGTTGTGATACTTGCTACACAACCCATGAAATTGGTTACACAAAAGGCAAGGAGTTCTCTCGGATCTTTGCTTATGAAATTCCATACAACCGCGTATTTTTGATACGAAAAGTTAGCGAATTTCATAACCTAAAAATCTTTAGTATGTTGTGATGCAGGCCACATAGCTCAAAGGATTAAAGAAAGCCAAGATTAACAGCCAAGTGGTCACTCAGACTTGTCTGCTTCTGTAAGTAAGGCGTTCGACTGCTGACCCTATGGCTA
The DNA here is from genome assembly GCA_036320875.1 of Cotoneaster glaucophyllus. NCBI lineage: Eukaryota > Viridiplantae > Streptophyta > Magnoliopsida > Rosales > Rosaceae > Cotoneaster > Cotoneaster glaucophyllus. The sequence goes on along the minus strand of CM070072.1, from coordinate 5,599,368 downwards.
ACAACTTTGCAAAAGTTATACACCGACACATATGGCTGCATAAGCTACGTGGGCCTGTCTGTTTATAGAAGAGTAGCATGTCTGCTACTGGTTTAAAGGTCAAAGGTTAGGCGTAAACAAAAGAAGCGAAGATGAAGAAAAACGAAGGAAGCGAGCTTACTAAATTTTCTAGCAAAATTGATAAATAAATAACAAAGGCCAAAGAAGCTCAAGCAAAGAAAAAAGTAGCAAAGAAAACAAAGAAAATCCTAAAGACTATTTAGAAGACTACTTTTCAGCAGCTTGGACATCCCACGACTACTCGGTCGCCACGCCTTTAGCAGCAGCGACATCATCCAACACTTCACCCCCGACTACCCCAGCCTAGGCACCAACTTCTCTGACTACTTCGCCAATGAAAGCCTCAAAAGTAAAGGCAAGAAAGTCTTTCGGAGAAATAGAAAAGGTCTCGAAGTCTTTCCTAGCAAACTCAAAGTCAAACGGCCTACCAAAGAGATGATCTACGTAACCTAGCTTGTAGAAATCGGCCTGACTCTAAGCAAGCTAAGCCTCGAGCCCAACCTTCTCGCCCTTCAACTGCTCGTTCTTCTCAAGTAGACCAACACAAACATGCTTCAGCTCATCCACTTCATTCTTTAGACTTTCGTTGATCTTCAGTGCACCTTGGAGTTCCAACACTTGGGGTTCAAGCCTATCGACGATCTTCTTAAAGTGGATCACTTGATTATAAGCAACAATCAACTCTTCATTCTTTACGTAAGCATCAAAACGAAGTTCAGAAACGGCACGCTCAAGATCTTGAATATGAGGTATGTAACATCCAATCTCTTTCTCTAAACTTTCATACTTAACTTGGATCACGTCAAGCCTAGTTTTCAAGTCAATGATCTCTTGGCGAGCGGTCTCAAGCTGTAGAGAAGTAGGGGCAGAGATATTAAACCCCTTCAAAGCAATGAGCTCCGACTCCAACCTCTTGACTTTCTCGGCAGAAGAATAAGCTTCAGTTGCTATAGTTTTTGCCACCTCCTTAGCAGCCTTGGTATCCTCTTGGTCAATGAGCATAGACTTGGCTGCCAGAATCGTCGTTTTCTGCATCATAGCAAGCAGAGCAGTTCTTATATATTCGATCGTATGCTTCAAGCAGATCTGGCTTCAAGAGTGCACAAATCTCAGCAGCCTCCCCATAAACAGACTTGGTGGATTTCTCATAACTGCCTATGCGAGTAGTCTCATGTTTCTTAGCAGGCAAATCAGTCTCAGCAGCAAGGAAAGTGGGTATTGCTGCCATTTTAGCAGCAAAATCCACCTTATCGCTTTTCATAGTAGTAAGCCTCTTCAAAGGTGAACCAAACTTAGCTTCCAACAGATGTTTTGGCATAAATTTTAGCACTAGGGGCACGACGAAGAGGACTAAGCAGCCAATGCCATTCACAGTACTCAATGGGGATACCTAAATCAACATGCACCTTCTTCATATCTGGAGAAGTCTTAGGAGTTGAGCCAAATTTCGAATCTACATAAGCAGAGGAGGACAATCAACAAATCAGAGAGCAGCTTAGCAAAAGCACAAAGCAGCCTAGAGACTAAGCAGTCTACTTACTGGTGATGAAAATTGTCGGAACGCGCAACTCAAGGGAAGAATCAGACTCATACTCTCTATTTATCTCCAAAATCTTTTTGGCCTAGTCATGATCTTCCTTGCTCAAATGATCGAAGAGCCTATGGCGGGATCACAGTTGCCTAACTCCATCAATGTGGCCTATGTCAAAAAAGTACCAAAATTTGTTGACGGTCAGATCCAAGTCAAAGAATTGGCTTAGATTAAGGAATCTCATCATCACACGGATCGCGTTAGGAGAACATTGAGCGAGGGCACACTTCATGGAGCAAAGCACTTCTTGGAAGAAACGCGACATGGGAAAAGTAAATCCTAACACGAAGTAGTAGGGGTGAAACTTGATGGCTCTCCGAGCCCTACTACATGGCTCACTGCTGCTACTTTCCTTGGCACGCTTCACACACACCCTTGATGGAATTGCAGCCCTATACGCTTCGAGGAAGTCTCTAAATGAGTCATCATAATTAATTTTGAAGTGAGCAGCATTGAAGTAGCCCACTTTACTTAAAGACCTGCCTTGATGATACAATGGGGGCATACTATCATCACTCTTGTGGCTTGAAGAAGACATGCTCGAAGAAATTCTACAAAAATGCGAGGAAAAATCGTTAGACGGCAAAAAAAAAAAAAAAATCGTTGACGAAATTAGCACATAAGGCCTCACAAGCCTGGTCCAATTCTCTCTTGGCCCAATCCAATTAGAGGGGGGCTAGTGCCCCCGCGCATCTCTCTCTCACTTCTTAGGCCGAAGCCCAACCATCCGCAAGTAGCCCAGAAATGAGGCTCGAGCCTCCATTCCTCTCTCCAACACGGGCCCAGGCATAATGGCCCAGACCCAAATGCCCAAGCACCCTAGCCCAAGCCAGCCACGCGCCGTCACCCCTTGGCCCAAGCCAAGCTGTTGCCACACCGTGCTACCCACGACAACAGTGTCATGGCCTTTCCAAGTCATATTTTGACACATCCTCGACCCCCCGTAGAGCCAAATTTCAAGCCCCGAGGCTCCCAAAAATTACGAAGACAAGGAACAATTAATTTGTTCTTACCTTGGTGCGGCGAGAAGACGAAGAAAGCAACGAAAGACGGTCCTTTGCATCGACAAGTGTAGAAGATTGCTAGGGGAGAGGGAACAAATAACCTCTAGCTTTCTCTCTCTTGTTGGGTAGAATAAATTGCTCTCTAAGGTTGATTTAATCATCTACTTAAGGTAGACTTAAATAGACTTTGGAAGTGATTTATTTCCCTTTCATAGAAGGATCTAATTTCCAATTAATGTGATAATCTACATCAAAATATGAAACAATCTTATGTTTCCTAAAGCAAGGGAAGATCTCTACATCTGCTGCCCTTTCCTGTGAGCAGCCTAATAGATGTGGGGGCATTTGTGGAGCCAAAAAATAATCAAAAAAATTATGGAGGTGACACGTGGATTTTTGGGTTAAAAAGATAAAATTACCCTCGAGGCACATCGGAATTCCCATGTGCATGCAACAGACAATAACGGCTCAATTAAGGAAGAGTCAAAGGTGACCAAAATGATATTTATTCAAATCCCTCTCATCACTCCTCATCAAATCCTCACTCAAAATGTAACTCCCAATTTTCCTATTCAATTTAAGATTAATTGCCAAGTTAATTGCAATATATTATTTCACATAATATCTTGCAATTATATTCATAATTCCACCATATATGGCCGGTCCCTATTCTCCAAATAGGGCGGCCACTCCCCTATAAATAACATCATTCTCCACTAAAATGCCAAGCCATTCTCTACCCACAAATTCCTAAATACATTCTCTTTCAAATTCTAACTTTGGGATCAGAGATTTTTCGGCCAAAGCCGTCCCCCATTCATCGTTGTTTTGTCAAAGAAGAAAACAACGAAAATTTACATCCACATCCACACATAGGAGTAGAACATAATTAAAGAATATAATAAATTTGGAGGAGAATAGAGGAAATAAACTAAAAAGGGTTGTCGCGGATCCCAAGGCCAAAAACAAGGGTTTGTTTTAGGGAGCTTTAATAAAAAGGGCTTGAACTAAGTTTATTTTAACCAAAAACCATCCTATAACTTTTTTTAACCAAAAACCATCCCAGAACAAGGTAAAACCCACCAAACCAACAGACAGCTCGACCACCAGCCAGTCACTCATGGGCTCTCCTTTGGCCCTCATCCTCCTCCTCCTCCTCTTCGTCTCGCTGAGTACTACAACTTTCCTTTTTGAATCACCCTATTTCGTTGAGTATTGAAGAAGTTATATCTATTTGAATCTTACCCAGTTTTCGGCGACCTCCGAGGCTTTCGAGGCATTTTCTGACCAAACCACAACGATTTAGCCATTGTGCAATGTACCATTCTCTTCGTCTCTTCGAGAACTACGATTTTCGTTTTTGAATCACTCGATTTCGTTGAGTATTGACAAAGTTATGAGCGTTTAAAGTTTGTCCAACCCAGTTTCCGGCGACCTCCGAGGCTTTCGAGGCGTTTTCCGGCCAAACCACAACGAGTTAGCTATCGTGCAAGGTACCATTCTCTTCGTCTCTGCGAGAACTACAATTTTCGTTTTTGAATCACTTGATTTCATTGAGTATTGACAAAGTTATGAGCGTTTAAAGTTTGTCCAACTTTCCGGCCGAAATCCGGCCTTCCCTTCCGTTTGGCTTCGGTGAGCAGCAACCACACCAAGCCCTTTGGGCCATGCACAAACAAACACTGTATCTGGAAAGAAAATGAACATTAACACTGTCGCTGGAAAAACATAACATTGTCGCTGAAAAAATAACACTGTCGCTGGAAAAAATAACATTGTCGCTAAAAAAACTAACACTGTCGCTGGAAAAAATAACACTGTCGCTGGAAAAATAACACTGTCGCTGAAAAAACTAACACTGTCGCTGGAAAAACATAACACTGTCGCTGGAAAAATAACACTGTCGCTGAAAAAACTAACACTGTCGCTGGAAAAACATAACACTGTCGCTGGAAAAAAAAACACTGTCGCTGGAAAAACTAACACTGTCGCTGGAAATAAACTAACAGTGCAATGACTTAAATTCCAGAAACAGTGACTTAGATTCCAGAAACAGTGTTACTTAAAATCCAGAAACAGTGACTTAAATTCCAGAAACAGTGACTTAACTTATAACATGGTTTTTTATTAAACAAAACTTATAACATGGTTTTTTATTAAACAAAACTTATAACATGATTTTTTATTAAAACTAAAATTTTTCAAGCCTTTTCCATTAATTTTCCTTTTGTTTTAAGATATTAGGTCGTTTATATATTTGTGTCAAGTAGTACTCAGTGTAAATCAGCTGGTTTCATGTCATTTCGAAGATATTGTAATATCTCGTATAAATTGTTCCCATTAAGACACATTAGTACAGATAAATTCTCTTGCAATAAAAGGAAAACATAGTTTTAGAGGAAGAAGAAGAGGAAGAAGCGGAAGAAGAAGAGGAAGAAGCGAATCAGTGATGCAAAGAAAGCAAACTGTGCTCGCAGTCGCAGACCAATGTGGTCATTGGCACGAAACACTAGAAAAATGACACGTCTCCTCTTCCTAACCCATTCACTCTCTTCCAATCCCATTCCCAAACCCACCATTTCCAACGCCTACACCTCTTTCCACATCCCTCCCTCCAGTCTTTCTACCTCTGTAAGCTTCTAACTCTCTCTCTCTCTCTCGAACCAGAAATTCAGTGAATTTATATGTTGTATCGTTAAATTTCCAGGCATTTCTTCAACCAGTTCGGAGCCCTGCAATTCGTGCGTTTTGTTCGAACCCCAGCAGCGCAGCGGGAGTTGGGTCAGTACAGGCAGTACCCAGAATGCAGAATCCGGAGGACATATCGTACCTGACGCAGCGTGAAGCTGCTGAGATCGATGAGGTTCTCATGGGTCCTCTCGGCTTCAGCGTCGACCAGTTAATGGTCAGTCACTCTCCTTTTTTCCCTTTTTTTTTGTAATTTTTTTATGTTGGGTTCTGTTAATAGTGAATTATTGACGATCTCATTCCTGGATTTTTGTTCAATTTTGTAGGAATTGGCTGGTTTGAGCGTTGCCACTTCGATTGCAGAGGTAAATGCTCTTCTCTTTCTTTATGGTTTGCTATGTTTGTGTGACCAAGGATATTCATATCCCAATTGTTTTCTTGTTTATTACATTTTTTTTCTTGTTGCCGTTCTTGACGATGATCATGCACATGCACTACCAATTGAATTGAACTCATATTTTTTCGTGATGCTTCTAGGTGTTAAAAATGTTCATTTAGTGGAGTACTGAGGAACTGCATTCGGGTTACATGATGGTTTATATTTGTTTCTATATATTTTATTTGACAGGTCTATAAACTGAGTGAGTATGACCGTGTCCTCGCAATTTGTGGCCCTGGAAACAACGGTGGTGATGGTCTTGTGGCTACTCGTCACCTGCATCACTTTGGATATAAGCCGTCTGTTTGTTATCCAAAGCGTACTGCTAAGCCACTTTATGCTGGTCTTGTTACGCAAGTATGGAATACAACTTAAAGTTGAAAACTCTTGAATGCGGGGTTATATTATACATACATATATATGGGGGCTGTTGGATTTGTCTCATAATGATTATTTTGGAAGATGTTCTTATATGATGGCGTAATTTTGCAGCTGGAATCACTCTCAGTCCCTTTCATCTCAGTGGAAGATCTGCCATTGGACTTGTCAAAGGACTTTGACATTATTGTAGATGCAATGTTTGGTTTCTCATTCCATGGTAATTATAACTTATTTCGTTCTGGGCAAATCGATTTTTCTGTAATTAGAAAGCATGCCAATACAAATTTGTTGACACAATCATTCTGCTTCACCTTCAATTGTTGTCCCAAGTATAAGAAACTGACATGGTAAGTCGGAAATAATTTACATCCTAAACATTCTAAACATATGAATAGTGGCACCTAAGATTACTTTGCTCTGCTGTCTGTCAAAGGAATTTCTGGGTTGTTATTTCTCTCATAAAGTGTCAATATCAAATTTGCTCAACTGGATAGGAAGACTCAACAGACCTCATCCAGTAGGATAAACTATACTATTCTATGGCCGTTCAGCTTGATGGCAACTCAGTTATGTTGCTATTGGATCATTATATTGGAATCAAACATAAGTACTTTTCTCCGCCCAAGAACAAAATAGAAGAAAAAACTAGGTTCTTTTCTATGAATTTATTGGTCATAGTCAATTCCCACTTCTTTAGTTCGTTCATGTTGAAATCACATGTTGCCACGATTATGACAACTTTATAAGAATTCAGTGCAAAAGTTAGTTGTGGTATTCATGATGGGGTCCATTAAAATTTCTGAAAATGTTAGGATTAAATCTGACTGCTCAATTTTCTCAGATAAGTTATAGGCCTTCAACAAAATCTTAACTCAACAATTGATTTATCAGTCTTTTCTCCTTTTTATATATGCAGTACCCTGACATCAAACCACTTAATAATTATCATCCTGATTAGAGTTTCTTAACTTGTTGATGATTGTGGTTTATTTTTCGTTGGGTTATATGATATATCTAACTGCAATACTTTTGTAATACTTCAGGTTCCCCAAGGCCTCCTTTTGATAACCTGATCCAAAAGCTTGTTTGTGTAAATAAATATGACCAAACTCGCAAAAAGTCGTCTGTTATTGTTTCCATAGATATTCCATCTGGGTGGCATGTCGAAGGGGATGGTGGTGTTGAAGGCATTAAGCCTGACATGTTGGTATGTTGTAATAACTCTCAATGTAGTCTTGGCTACAAATAATTGCGCTTTGTGATTTGTTTTTTAAATTTACATCTATTTATATGTACATGTGTATTTCTTTATGTACACTAAGCCATCCTGTTGATGCAAACTTGCTACTTTCCAGGTTTCTCTTACTGCTCCAAAGTTGTGTGCGAAGAAATTTTTTGGTCCACACCATTTTCTGGGTGGTAGATTTGTCCCACCATCTATTGCCGATAAATATAAGCTTCGCCTTCCACCATATCCAGGCACTTCTCTGTGTGTCCGTATTGGAAGGCCTCCACAAGTTGATATATCAGCTCTAAGAGAGAACTATATTTCTCCTGAGTTTCTTGAGGAACAGGTGGAGGCTGACCCCTTTGATCAGGTACAGATTCAATATCCAAGTCTAGCTGGTTTCAATTATGTCAGATTTAGTTGCAAAAGGTGGCCCTCATTTTTTACAGTAAGCCTTTAATTATTTTACAGTTCCGCAAATGGTTCGACGATGTAGTGGCTGCTGGTTTGAGGGAACCAAATGCTATGGCATTGTCAACGGCTGCCAAGAACGGAAAAATGTGATATCTGTTTCCTTTGTTACTATGTATCTTTTATCAACAGTGACTTATGTTTCATATGTTCTTACCAATGTATTAAAAGCGTGAGGCGTAGGTGAGGCGTCCGAGGGAAGCCTAGGCGTGAGGCGAAGCATCACGGGACCAAATTTTTTTAATATATACACTGAGCGTACACATTATATTATAAAAAGAAGATTATTAATCAATAGTCACTCTGAGCACACACATATATTATAAATATATATACACACATATATATACATATATTATATTATGTATATATATAAAATAGAGGATGAAAAGCACAATGAGCACACATATAACAATGCACGCAGACAGCACACACATCCATTATATAAAAAAATAAAAATCAGAAAAAAAGCAGAGAGACGATAGTGCAAGGAAGAGGTATGAGGCAGTTAAAACACTACCCAAAATTTGGGTCCCCTGAGGCGCGCCTAGGCGGATCCGGTGATGCCTTCCAGCAAAACAGAGTCGTTAGCCTTCGTGCCCAGCCTCAATGGCACCCTAGGCGTGTCCCGAGACTAGTTTTTTAAAACATTGGTTCTTACATGTTAGACATGGCTATTTTATTGCTTTCACCATAGGTCCTTAAGTTTCATTCTTCGCATTTTTCGTTTTGGATATTAAAATGATTTTTCTCATACATGTATTATAACTTGTTAATAGTTTACTCAACATAAATTAGTTTCTTCTACAGCTCATCACGAATGGTATTGCTCAAAGGATTTGATAAGAACGGTTTTGTCTGGTTAGTATCGGACTGTTATTATTGAGGCTGTACATATATCAACAAGGAAGATATGATGTTATTAATGAAAATGCTTATAATATTCTCAATTCAATGGTATTAATTTGTACAGGTACACAAACTATGAAAGTCGAAAGGCACATGAATTGTCTGAAAATCCTCATGCATCTCTTCTTTTCTACTGGGATAGTCTTAATCGGCAGGTAAACTTTTCTTTTCTTTTTTTATTCACTTTGAGGCTAATGCTTTTAGAATTAGCCTATAGTGCTTGTATGCCTAGGCTAACCTACTTTTTTTTGGCCTTACATTGGTTTGTACTTGGTGGCTTCCCAATAAATATTTTAGCTTCTGACATCAGAAAAACTGGATGAGGGGCTTCTGTTTTGATGATCTTCATGTATGAAGATCGTCTCATTGTTGAAAAAACGTCCAGTAGACCTTGTTCTTTAATGTAACCAACGGCAATAGACTAAACTAGCAAATATAGAAAAACTTAGAAACACACAAGAATTATACTGGTTCGGTAGAACTTTTGCCTACGTCCAGTTGTGATTTCTCTAGAGAAATCACTTCTCCTTTGATTAATAATAGAGATTACAGAACTTTTGCAAACCCTAGAACTAATCTCTCTCACTTGTCTCGGCTGTCATAGTTTTTCTCTCTGAAATTTAAGCCTTGCCGCACCCTATTTATAGGTATAGGGTGCAGTTTACATGTCCTTTACAAATTATAATTCCTATTCTAAGTGGAATAGGAAATTAGACTTCCTTTCCAATTCCAAATAGACTTCTAGGATTTCTAATCTAAATTGAATAAGGAAACTAAGATTCTTTCCTAGCCCTTTTAGGAGAAGAATCGGTGCACCTTTTTTTTCCCTAAAACAATCCTAAACAGAAAAGGACACTAATTGACGAGCCAAACCCTAACAATTTCTACCTTGGTGAGTCAAACCAAGTCTTGATTGTTGCACCCCAGAGTATCTTTGAACCTTCTTGAAGCAGCTCTAGAAATCTTCAAGAGTCTTCATCTTGGCAATCTTCTTCTTGCCTCATTGCACCTCATCTGAGGAGATGCTCCACTTTAATCAATCAACGAGATTGATCAAGTTCAAGCAATGCTTGAACATCTTGGCCGACACTATCTTTGTAAGGAAATCTGCGGCATTGTCATCCGTATGAATCTTTTCAATTCAAATTTCCTTAGACCCAATCTCTGATTCTGTGATACCTTGCTTCAATGTGCTTTGATCTTCTAGAAAAAACCTGATTCTTTGCCAAGTGAATGGCACTTTGACTATCACACTTTAGCTTCACATAATCTTGAGTGATTCCCATTTGACTTACCAAGCCACTAAGCCAAATCGCTTCCTTTCCAGCTTCGGCCAATGCAATATACTTTGCCTCTGTGGTCGACAAAGCTGTAATTGGTTGCAGTAGTGCCCTCCAACTGATTGGTCCTCCTGCGCATGTAAACACATAACCAGAAGTTGACCTTCTCTTGTCCAAGTCCCTTGCATAATCGACATCCACATAACCTAACACCCCTGCATTTTCTTTTTGCTTCTCAAACATAATCCTTTGTCACCAAGAACCCTTCAAATAACGCAAAATCCACTTGACTGCATCCCAATGTTGCTTTCCTGGATTTGCCATGTATGTGGAAACAACACTGATTGCTTGAGCTATGTCGGGACGTGTGCATACCATTGCATACATGAGGCAGCCCACGACATTAGCATAAAGCATCTTCTTCATTACTGTTGCTCTTCCTTGGACGTAGGACACTGTTGCCCACTTAACCTGAAGTGAGCCGCCAAAGGAGTCGAAACTACCTTTGCTTCTTGCATGTTGAACTTCTCAAGAACTTTATAATATACTTGGCTTGTGATATCCAGATCCTTCCAGCGATCCTATCTCTATGAATTTCCATGCCAAGGGTCTTCTGTGCAGCACCTAGATCCTTCATATCAAACTCCTCGCTCAACATCTTTTTCAAGTCTTGAATTCTAGACTTGTCTTGACAAGCAATTAGCATGTCATCCACATATAACAATAGCAATATGATCATCCCATCTTGGAACACATGATAGTACATGCAACAGTCATATAAACATCTTATAAAATTGATTTTGAGCATGAATGAATCAAACCTCTTGTACCATTGTCTTGGAGACTGTTTCAGGCCATACAGGGACTTCCTTAGTTGACATACTAGGTTCTCTTTCCCATATTCAACAAACCCTTCTGGTTGAGGCATGAAAATCGTCTCCTCTAGATCGCCATGAAGAAGATCTCACCCTTTCCTTTTGCGAGTACCCCTTAGCCACGAGCCTCGCTTTGAATCTCAAGGCATCTTGTTCATGTAGTCCTTCCTTTTTCCTAAATACCCACTTGCATCCAACTAGCTTTCTGTCTTTGGGCTTAGGAACCAACTCCCAAGCAGAGTTCTTGTAACGAGACTCCATTTCTTCTGTCATAGCACTTATCCAACTATCTCGCTCATCACTTGCTATAGCTTCTTGATAAGTAGTCGGATCTCCTTGACCAATGTTAAGAGCATAATTAACTTCGTCTTGGTCAAACTCAAATCTGTCAGGTTCTTGTTCCGATTAGGTTTGTCCAGTGCTGTGCATCTCTGGAATGCATGTGGATTGTTGGTTGGAGTTTGAACCCTTTGGGATGTTTGGCGGATTGGAGTGCCTTCAATATCCTGTTTCTTGCTCCACCTGATTCCTAATTGGTGAACGATGCTGATGCTCTTCTTCCTTAAAACCATCAGATTCGGCCTCTTGCTCGATTTGCTCCACCTGAGCTTCTTCATTTGAATTGATTAATGGAATCTTTGTTGCTTCAATTTCAGCATCGTTCGTCTTTTCCCTACTGTTCTCGACTTTATTCAGAGGCATGGGTGTCTCATCAAAGACAACATCTTGACTAACAACCTTTTTCCTGTTGTTGAAATCCCAAATATTGAGACCCTTAACTCCTTTCTCAAAACCTAAGAATATGCAATGTGTAGACTTCGGTTTGAGGTTGGACCTTTCATCACTTGGAATATATGCATAAGCACTGCAGCCGAACACCCTGAGCTTGGAATAGTCCACCAGGCTTCTCAGACCATACCTCTTCTGTAAAACCGAGAGCTGTGGATGGTGACCTGTTAATCAAATAACTTGCATGATTAAAAGCCTTTGCCCAAAAACTATCAGGCAATCTTGCATGAAATTGCATGCTCCTCTCTCTCTCTCTCTCTCTCTCTCTCTCTCTATGAGAGTTCGGTTCATCCTTTCAACAACTCCATTTTGTTGGGGATTCTTCTTTATTGTGAAGTGCCTTATGAGCCTTCCTGCTTGCAGTAATCGGTGAACTCATTACTTGTATATTCACCTCCATTGTCACTTCTCAGGTACTTGATCTTTCTTCCAGTTTGATTCTCAGTTTCTGTTTTCCATTCCTTGAACTTTGGAAAAACCTCGAATTTCTGCTTCATAAAATAAACCCAAACCTTCTTAGAAAAATCATCCATGAAAGTAACAAAATACCTGGCTCCACCATTTGATTTAGTTGGTGCAGGGCCCTAAAAATCTGAGTGAATTTAGATGAGTTGCTCCTTGCTTTGGTTATCTGCACTGCTCCTTGCGAATGATACCTTTCTTTGCTTTCCGAGAACATAGTATTCACAAAAGTCCAATTTGCAAGATGACACGCCTTCCAACATGCCTTGCTTGTGTAATTCTTGCAACCCTTTCTGGCTTATGTGCCCGAGTCTAGTTCAGTCTTGTCTTCTACACTCTGATTTACAGAAACAGCTGCTCCCCCGACTATAGTGGTCCCAATTAACTTATACAACTTATTGGGTTGTAGGTCACCCCGCACTACCAATAGCGATCCTTTGGTTACCCTAAGTCTTCATTTTTAGACTTGTACCCATAATCGGCCTCATCTAAAGTACCCAAGGAAATCTAATTCTTTCTTAGTCTAGGGACATACCTGACGTTCCCCAAAGCTCGTATCATCCCATTGAACATTTTGATTCGAACAGTGCCGATTCTTCTTACAGGACATGAAGAATTGTCCCTCATTAAGACTCCCCCACTGCTGACTTCATTGTAAGTATCAAACCATTCTCTTACTGCACACATATGGAACGTGCATTCGGAATCCAAAATCCAATTTGTGAAAGCCTTGGAGCCTGATGTTACTGAAAGAAGCTCCCCGTCACTCTCATGCTCAGTGACTGCACTAGCTGAACTTGAGCTTCCTTCCATCTTGGCTTTCTTCTATTTCCAAATCTTGCAGTTCCTCTTCTAATGGTCGGCTGAACCACATTCGAAGCAACCTTCCTTCTTTTCCTTTTTCTTCTTGGATTTTGACCTACCTCTGTTGTCGGTTTTCTCTTCCTTTGTCTTTTCCTGCCCCCTCTCCTTGCCCTTGGCATAAAGGCCTTGAGAGCTTTCAGTTATATCATCCAGTTTAGCATATGACTGAAGAGCTTGAATTACATCTTCAAGTTTAGGGACTCTTTTCCAAGCATTAGAGTTCGAAAATGCTTGAAAGACGAAGGTAGAGACCTCAAGAAGATGATAACCATATCATCATCTTTGTAAGTTTCTTCTACCTTCTGAAGATTAGCTATGCAATTCTAGAACCTGCATACGTGATCTTCAATATCACCTCCTTCTAGTCGAAGCCTGAATAGTTCATCCTTTAGAAAAAGTTTATTGGACATGGTTTTGCCCATATAAACATTCTCCAACTTTTCCCATGCTTCCTGGGCAGTCATTTTTTCGGTGATGTGTGACCGAACTGATCTTGTGAGATGGATGTCGATGGAACTCTTGGCCTTCTTGAGAACCTTAGTCCATGCACTTCTGTCATGTTTTCCTAGCTTCTCACCATCGAGTGCATCGTCCAAATCCTGCTTTATTAGTACGTTCTTCATCATCCTTTGCCAGTCCGTGAAGTCATCCTTGCCGTCAAAGGGCTTTAACGCAGGTCCTGGATCCGCATTCATCTTCCCTTTTGACATCGTAGAACACCTTGATCCTAGCTCTTGATACTAATTGTTGAAAAACGCCCACTAGACCTTGGTTCTTTAATGTAACCTACGGCAATAGACTAAACTAGCAAATATAGAAAAACTTAGAAACACACAAGAATTATACTGGTTCAGCAGAACTTTTGCCTACGTCCAGTTGTGATTTCTCTCACCGCTCCTTTGATTAATAATAGAGATTACCGAACTTTTGCAAACCCTAGAACTAATCTCTCTCACTTGTCTCGGCTGTCACAGTTTCTCTCTGAAATTTAAGCCTTGCCGCACCCTATTTATAGGCATAGGGTGCAGTTTACATGTCCTTTATAGATTATAATTCCTATTCTAGGTGGAATAGGAAATTAGACTTCCTTTCAATTCCAAATAGACTTCTAGGATTTCTAATCTAAATTGAATAAGGAAACTAAGATTCTTTCCTAGCCCTTTTAGGAGAAGAATCAGTGCACCATTTTTTCCCAAAAACAATCCTAAACAGAAATGGACACTAATTGACGAGCCAAAACCTAACGTCTCATAACATCATCTTTGGTTTACAGGTAAGAGTAGAAGGGTCTGTGCAGAAAGTTTCTGATGAGGAATCTGATCAATACTTCCATAGCCGTCCTCGAGGCAGTCAGATTGGAGCAATAGTTAGCAAGCAGGTTTGTTTCACCTCTATCTTCTCTTATATTTAATGAATTCACTACCCTTGATAGGACACACGTTCTTTCTCGATTGCCGCATAAATTTTGTATAGATTTTGAAGGCTCGCAAATTTTCCTCCAGAATCAGTGTAAGTTATATGTAATAAAGTTTAAACTGATAATATGGGAAGTTATTTCCTTGCACCTGTCACCCCCTGCATACCCCGTATATTTATGGTCTTTGGATTGAATAGATTAAGGGAGAGTCAGGGACATAATTAAACACAGGTGTGCATAAGGAGAAAAGGGGTGTGAGGAAATAATTTTTGACAAGTAACTTCTTTCACTGAGACTCTTCTGTAGGTTTCTTCATTTTTTGCTTTCCATTTTCCAATATAAATTTACCTATATTATCAAACCAAATTAGTGTAATTGCATGGCCAGTGGTAGATTAGTTGTTTGGTGGAATCTTAAACTACGAGCTAGACTAAATTGTAAAATCACTTAAAAGGTAGAAAAAGATTATACAATTTATGGGAAGTAAAAGGTGAAAGATTTACAGTTTGATTATCATTTGTACTACTATTCCATTTTCTTTCTCTGTTTTAACGGTAGTATAAATTTTCTCTTAAGGAATATAAATAATTGGTATATTCTTACCCAGAGCACTGTTGTTCCCGGAAGGCATGTTCTGTATGACCAATACAAAGAACTAGAAGAAAAGTTCGCTGATGGGTAAGTAATATGGATATCTAATAGGTTTATGCAAATATTCACAGATAATTGTCCTTGCCCCAATCCCTATAACCATCTTACATGCTGCATGGATCATAGGTGCAGCTGTTTGCAATAAGTTTACAGTCCTCTCCGAACAGCCTTAAAACAGATTGGAAACTAACTTGCATTCTATTTATGTACTCTGAAATTAGATTCCACTTGTTTTTTTCTTGGTGCAGAAGTTTAATTCCAAAACCTAAAAACTGGGGAGGATACAGACTTAAGCCAGAGATGTTTGAATTTTGGCAAGGCCAAAAATCTCGTTTGCATGACAGGTGGTTTCTATCCCCTTTATAATGGCTCGTTCTTCTTCCATTTCTTTTGCTTGAGTGTCGACAGATAGCCTGTAACAAATGCATGGAGCAGATATGGGCTGAAAAAGGAAAAATTTGGTTCTAGATCCTGGATACTTATAACTGTGTAGAAATCTGTACTTTTTTCCTTCCACTGGCTTGGATATGAACTGTAGCTCAGATATAAGTTTGGTTGACGGATTGACTTGGTACTAGCAACTATTGGTTTTTTAGTTTGTTAATAAAAGAATATTTCTTAGTTGTGTTTTGAACAACGATGTGATGGAATAAGAGTTAACTATATGGATGTGCAACTGAAAGGAACATAACATATTTTGCTCAAACATCTCTACGTATTTTTTCTTGATAGGCTACGATATTCTCCTGAAGAGATCAATGGACAACAAGTGTGGAAAATTGAGCGGTTGGCGCCCTGACAAGTACTCTCAGCATCTTCATCGTGAAGTTCCATCATTCAGGGTATTGTATACTACATAATTACTTGCCCTGTTAGTTCATTATTGTTCTCCTTGGCAACCAACATAATTGTTTGCACACGGAGCATAGCTTGTCGTTGTCACGTACAATTCAAAATCTACGTGCAATTGAATCTTTTTGCATTGCAGTACTGTGCTCTAGTATACCGCTTCCCTTTGTAGTGAAATACATTTGTTATGGGTCAATATGGAAAGTGATGTCAAAATCTGTGATATAATGGCATTGCTTTGGCAGGCAGGCAGTGTCAAAACAACCACCCGAACATTTGCAATCTTTCTTTGTAATAATGAATATTATTGGAAGAAACAGCTGAGTTTATGTTCTTCAGATAAACCCTTTTGTGCTAGGGTCGTAGTATTCCCTATATCTCCCAGTCTTAGCTAAAGTTCATGTTTCCTCTCCTGATGTTCTTTCGTCCAGCGCCTTGTTCAAAGCACTACACGTAAACTCTGGATCAGTTTAAGCCGTAGCTCAACTTTTTGTTCCTTTTATATGAAAATTAAAGGGGCGATCGTGGGATGGGATGCAGGAAGGGTATCTGAGTTCTGAATGGTTGGTAGACCCTTGTTTTTCAGATAAACGAGGCTGAAAGGGAAAGAGGAGGTTCGAGCTTAAGTGTAGGGTAAATTGTCGCTGTCATTGGAGTTACCGGAACTGTAAGCTGTCTTATGTAGCAAATTTGTAGGATAAGGCGAGCATGGGCAGCGACAGAAACTGTGAGAGATTTTCAACTTTTCTATTGTCTCCTCACGAAGGTTTGTCGAGGTTTAAATGTGGTGGCCCATCATTGAACACGGCCACCCTTCATTCGGGCTTGGCCGCAGTTGTGTAGTAGGAGTTCGAAGTGTGACACTTTGTCACATGCAAAGATAGAAATTGCTTTTGTTAGTGGATCAAAAGTTGTACTGTTTTCATAATTGGTTAACAATTTTTCCTTTGATATTCACAAGTAGCCTTGGCAACAGATCATGTTTGTCTTGTTCGTCTCGTTTTTTTTCATATCCATTATCTTAACATATTGAGTCATGCCAAACCCGTTATCTTAATGGGTTCTTAATAGTGACTCGATAACGGCTCGACTTGTTAACTAGTTGACCCGGAACTGGTTAACGGGTCATGCAAAATATTGTCATGCCTAATATCTAGACCTGGCAAATGGGTCATGTCGTTTACGTTTCATACCATAATCTTAACAAGTCATTAACGGAAGACTGGATAACGACCCGACTCGTTAACAAGTTGACCCAGAACCTGTTATTTTCGTTTCATTTTGTGTTGGGTTAACGGGTGGGGCAAGAAATTGTCAGGCCTATCCACAAGTACATAGTGCATAATAAGTTAATAAACTTGTTAATTTTAAAGCGCATGCATTTCTTATCACACACTTTTGTTTAATTATGTCCGTTGATTATGTTTAATTTATTGAATCTAACAATAAAAAATAAATAAGGATAGTTAAAAATATTGTGAAAATCACCTCTTTTTTTTTTTTTTAAATTATACCAAAAGAAAGTTGAACTTCTTTTTTATAATGTTTGTTTAATGCATGCTTCTTCTAAATTCTTTAATTACATTTATAATCATGCTTTTCTAAAGTTGGACACTTATTTGGCCAAAGCTTATTAGTAGTTTGTGAAATAGTGGACAATGAATTATTGAGATTTCTCAAGCTTAAACACTTGAAAAATGCTTAAAAGCTTCCTACCTTTAATTTGTAGGTTTCTTTAATCCATGCTTCTCTTCATAATATAAATGAATTAATATTGCTTATAGATTTAATGATCATGATTCATGACCAAATTGGGTTCCACCATGAAAAAATTTCAAAAAAGAAACTCAAATTTCTTTCCATGGATCTTTTGACCAGCTGAAGAAAACCGAAGGCTGACACTTATTCATCTTTCAAGGGTCAATTTGATGGAAGATGACCACACCACTCACTTTAGCTTTTAAGAGGGTTGTGGATTTGCCTTCTCTATAATGTAGGGGACTGCATCAGAATTTCTGGTTGTTAGATTTTTATTCGTTAGATGTATTGGAATTTCTGATCGGTTATTTCTTATTTGTTAGATTCTACATTATAATTATCAATTGCTACGATACATGTCACAGATCTCAGTATAGTAAAAGTTTTGCTATCATGAATATATTTATTGAATGGAAGAGTAAATCAAAGGGTATATATACAAGTAGATATATCTCGACGACACAAAAGATTTCTCGTCCATGTGGCACGTTACACATCGCCCGTATCAGAAAGATCCTAAAGAAGAAGTAGGGGTAGGGAAATATTTAAAAAGAATTATAGAGGAGATATGATTTGAAGATTGCCTCCCTATCTCTTACAAATCATGCATCTAAAAAGGCCTATGTTCCTCAAGTTGGCAAATCTGTCTGATCAAACTCATCGAACGGCCCTTGAAAATTCTGATTTGCTATCTATTTGAAGGCCATTTGATCCCCTGATGATGTCACTGCTTAGTGACCCCATGGGCAGGAATCAGGAGAGAAACTGTCATACAATCAATATGTTGTCCGAGTAGCACCACCACAGATGACACAGATGATTGACATGTATGTAAATAATACATACATCATTTGTTAAGTAGTTGTTACGTGCTATCACCGATTATAAGAGAAAATCACAAGCAAGATAGGAAAGCCATCTAGGTTGACCCAGTTGGTCCATTTGCAATGCCAGTGGCCTCGTCCTTAACTAGTTGATTGGAATTCGAATAGTGTGTAAGCAAGCACCTAGGGGATATGGATAATCCCATTTTAGATAACTATAAGCATTTTTCAGTGCCTTTTGGAATTATACCAAAATTCTTTTAGGTCCTGTTTGAATGAGGGAGATGGAAAATGACTTCCCATAAAAAAATTTCGCAGTACCAAATGCAACCAGAAAGGAGATTAGAAATGTACTATATAATCAACACAAGACACGCACGATGATTTGTAATTAACTCATTTTAAGTAGTGTTGTTCAAAAAAAAAAAAAAAACTCATTTTAAGTAGTTATTTGTAAATCTTTCTTACGTGTCTTTGTAATGCTCAAGAACTGCATTTTTTATATCTAATTTATCTAATATTTTGCGGTGTATTTTTAAATCTCTCGCCCAAACATAGCCTCAGTGCATTCTAAAAAACATCTATATCTCATTTATAATTTTCAAATAAACTGTTGGCCAAATGAATATGTAAGCGCTTGAATTTTAAAGAGTCTTTCCTATATGCTTCTAACAAAACGTTATAAAACAAAAGTTAACCAATCAATATTGGGATGTTTGGGATTGTTTTTAGAAGAGCCAAAGTGTTCCTGGCAATAAAACGTTTATGACTACGTTTGGCAATAAAAACTTAAATGTGCTTTTGGTCTTATAAGTGTTATTTCAAGAAGCACTTGGATTTTTATAAAAATTTCAACATATTCCTAACAATAGAAATTCAAGTAGATGCAAAAGTTTGATAATTGGAGCCTTAAACACAAGGATAATAATATTCTCTCAAGTAACTCCCAACTAAGCATATTTCCATAACGATAATGGTTGGATTACTACATATTTATGAGTTCATTTTTCTCACCCACTTCACAATAATGGGTTTTTTTGTCAAACGGTATAGTTTTTAGATTACATGTTAGATTAGCCACCAACGGGATTTGAACCTAAGCCATCATGCAAGGGCTCAACACTTTTCCACCATTGTGGTAAAGGGTCACTTGCACTTAACAATAATGGTTGGATTACTACATATTTATGAGCTCATTTGTCATGCCCTCGCGTCTGATGTGCGAGAAAAAATAAAAATAAAAACGAAAAAAAATCAAACTTCTCTTATAAAAATAACTCTAAAATCCTTACAGGGTGTACAAATTAAATCAAATCCTTAAATCTCTTATATAACATGACCTCAGCTCGTTTATCACCTGTCTTGCCATGTAACTCATCTGAAAAATACTAGGATGAGGGGTGAGCAACAACCACCGTTGCCCAATGAGTAGAATATGTAATATGTCAGTCAAGCGATGTTGTTTTACACTCTAGGAAATACGATATAATATCAAAGCTTTAGCCACATAGTGCCATATCACATCGTCCCTTTATGTGTTCATTATATCCTTTATATAAATTGTAACTCACTACGTGACCCATGTTGGCCATCCTGCCCAAACGTTCCCGTGTGCAAATTACATTTATCCCTCAAATTAATGCAACACCAAGGTTCTCATGCTCCATGAACATCTCAAACAATTCAGTAGTCAAACATATAATAATTCTGAAAGTACTTTACAAAATCCAACATGCTTGACTTATTTAGAAGTACCTCAAAACCCACGATATCTCATGGTTTTCGTTTATAAAAAAATAAGAATATTTTGAAACACATTACATGAACCACTCACCTTGATAAACTGAACCTTAGCAAGACAACTCATCTACTAATGCCCACGTATCAAACCCTAGCTCCCTTTCTATTTCTGTTTCTTTCTTTTTCCCTCTCTACCAATTTGCATGCGAACCCTAGCATTCATCAGTGCACTCACGTTTGGAAAAATGATAAGGCACTACTCCTATTTATAGTGAAATAGAACGGCTCCAAGACTTGATCAATAAGTCAAAGGGTTTATATCACAAATGGTCCCTGAAATTGACCCCATCAATCATGATGGTCCCTGAAATTGAAAATCGATCAATGTAGTCCTTGAATTTTAACCCGCGAATCAATGTCGTCCTTCTGTTAGTGTTCCGTCCAAATTAACACTAAAAAAAGGTTAGAGAACCAATTTTTCATGCTAAAATGATAAAAAATAACCCTGTTACTTATAATTTTACTTGAAAAAAAAGTGGTACCCTATTTCTTTTACAAGATAAATGATCAAAGGTGGACTTTGGCAGTAGCTTTTGGAGCTAACCCAATTTCTTTTAAAAAAAGGAATGGAGCTAACCTAGTTAGAATTATTTTTTACTTGATATTAAAAAAAATTGAAATTTCCCACTTTTTTTGTTTTTATTTTAGTTTTAGCACCAAATCCATGAAAAATTGGAGAGAAAAGTGAAGATGGAAAAAGGAAAAGAGAGGTAGTAAGTAAAATTATAAGTAACAGGGTTATTTTTGATCATTTTACCATGAAAAATTGGTTCTCTAACCTTTTTTTAAAGTTAATTTGGACGGAACACTAACAGAAGGACGACATTGATTCGCTGGTTAAAATTCAGGGACTACATTGATCGATTTTCAATTTCAGGGACCATCATGATTGATGAGGTCAATTTCAAGGACCATTTGTGATATAAACCCATAAGTCAAATACTAGTAAAATATATTATAAGCACGGATAAGCTTTGCAGGTGTCAAATGGAAGGCCAAAAAGAGAACAACAGTCAGCAAGATCCGATCGTGGAGTTGATAATTGATATAATTTTTACTGAAAATATGACTTTAGCCCCTGGAACTTAATTTTTTCTACATAAAACCCGATGTAAATTTTTTGCTCGAATAAAACCCATTAACTAGACTCCACATAAGCAAATTTATTAATTATGTTTGACTTTACCCATTTAAAATTTTTCGGATGCCTAAAACACCCTTATTGAATATTTAATGTACACAATTAATTATATGCAAATTGCAAGGGGGAATTAATGATTTTACAAAAATAATATTTTGCATATAAATGTAAGGATTTGTTGGTTAGTTTGGCTCTCGAATTCCAATTTACCATTACAACGTGTCCATATTATATATAGGTAAATTATTGTATTTTAAAATATATATAAAAAAAAATTGTTGAAATGAGTTAAAAATTGCAGGTAAATTAATTTTAGGACAAAGAAAAATAAAAGAACCAACTATAGGTAAATTATTTACATGTACAGTCTAGATATCTAATTAACATAAAAAAATTGTAGGTAAATCACGTACATAATTTACCTGCTTGCATAATTTACCTACTATTATTGAAATTTACTTACTTGCATAATTTACCTACTATTATATTAATTTACCTACTTGCATAATTTAGGGAAAATGCCAACAAAACATGAGAATATTATTTGCATATATCATAGGTAAATTGCCAAAAGAAATATGAGAATATTTTGTTTATATACTGTAGGTAAATTACAGATTGTAGGGCAATATTATTTATATATGTAAAGTAGGGACGTTTAACTATTTTATATAAGGAGAATAATTTACACCAAATAATAATGTAGTCATGATTTAAAGTAATGCACTAGATTGTTGTAGAAATTTAAAATAAATAAATAAATAAAACGTCAGGATGATTAATCAGATTTTAAGGCCCTTGATTGAAGCTAATTTTCAAGTGTGGGTTGTGGCAAAAATTGTAATTAATTTGTATTAGTAGGTTACTTATATTCTTATGTGGCTGTTTATTTGACTTTTGGGTTTTTATTAGATGTTTAATTATATGTGGGTTTATGTTTAGAAATCATGATTTTTCAGGACCAATATCTAATGAACCCTAATTTTTATAATATTAACAAAGGATATAGTCTTTCTAAATTGTGATATTTAACGTTGCGTTTGCCGACATCTTAGCAGAACAAAAAATTCAGTTATTTATTAATTTTGAGTGACAATTAAACTAATATTTATATTATTATAAGAAATTAAAATTGGGGTTTGGTATAAATCAAGTGATAAACAAATTAGGGTGGATCGGTGAGGGTTTGTTTGGCAAATCCGTATTCACCTGCGACGTGTATATAACAAAACTAAATTAGTAAAGACAGTAAGACGCAGACAGCGGCCGAACCAAACATGGCATATGCTGCTTTACTAAGAAGTGGAAGCCAAATCCGAACTCCAAGTGAAGGAATAGATGTTTAATCAATTCTCTTTAAAATTGTGTGGGCATAACAATCAAATACAAACAAATTTTGTTTTGATGTAAACCTAATTTTTGGCTGAGGCCTTCAGTCTTCACTTGGATATACAGATTAATTATATAATGTAACTGTTTTGGTTTGAAAGCAATTAATTATGGGAACTGTTATTAGCACTTTATAAATCTCATTTTACACTCCTCACAAGTGTATTTTTCTTTCTAATTATAGAAGTTTGGAGTGCAAAATGAGATTTTTAGCTAGTGTGCCAATAACAATTTCCCTAATCATGTTTAACCTTTTTTTTTTTAATCAAATTAGAACACGTTGCATTATTTGCATGGATGCACACTTTGATATTAAAACTTCAATATACAAATAAGGAACTAACTACTAATTAGATAGAGACTGTGTAAAATAAAATCTGCACGGATGACTTATATTGAAATAAAAGATGAGCATAGAGCGAACTGTAAGTTCAAACGTTATAGGTTTAAATTTTTTTAAAGAAAAAAAAAAGAAAGTAGATTTACTTAATAAGTTTAACTTGTGTGGGATTCTATGCAAGTAAATTTATGTCGTAAATTTGTACTCACAGATCAATCAAGTTGGTTTGTAGGGATTTTTGTTTGGGTTACTGATGAAAAGCGACTCAAGTTGAAGGCAGGTAGATTGTTCTTTTTGTGTTACATTAATATAAAATATCATTGTCATCGACCATTAAGTGCATTTTTGACCCAATAAGTGGTTCATAACTATTTTAAGAGTCTATTAAACCATTTGATTGGTCGAAATACGCATTTAATAAGTCATTTGTAGATTTTCATACTCAATAAGTTAATATACTTTTGAAGGAGGTTCAAGCACCAAATTTAAGTTGGCATTTTCCAAAAACCAAAACTGCTAGTCTCTATTAGGGGTTAAACATCAGTTATATTTCTCTCAAAAGAGAATGTGAAATCATATAGTAATAAAAGAAAAGAAAAAAAGAAAGAAAGATAGTGGATTGACATCCTGCAATAATTCACAAGCAAATGTACACATTGGCACTAACTAAAATTCCAAAAATGACCAAGCCAAGTCAAATTGTTAACTATTAATATTCGTATACTGCTCATCAAAAAGGTCATAATACATGGATTGACAACCACTTCGGATTTCTGTGGTCGGAATTCGTGGACCGAGAGATCCGGACCAATCAATTTCAATCTTACGACCCCTATTAACCCATTTCACTGGCACAGCTCACAAAAATTCAAAAATTTAAACGGTCCGGTTCTCTTTTTTCTCTCTTGAACAGTTCGAATCTCTCAATTCCCAGACTGAACATAAAAGATTTATAGAGAATCTCAAATTATAATACATAGGAAAGTACACAATATATATGAGCCATTTTCACAAGACAAGTGCCCCTTTGGGGAGGAGAAGGTCGGGGTACGTGGCAGTCTCTCATATATTCTAGAACCATATATATATGATACTATGTTATATATTATGTTTTGTGTTTGATGAGGGACACCAAATTATAATTTGGTATTGGAGATAAGATTGAATTGAACCCCACTTTGGATGTCTTGTTTGTACATTCAGAAAGGTATTTGAAAGGAAAAGTTTCAACTACTTTGAAAGCTCTAGAAATCCACACATTCCACATTCCACATTCCACATTCCACAACGCAACGATCATATGATTTAAGCTATTGGCATGGCCACTACCATCCGTCTCAATTCTATTTGGCTTTCCATATATTAATCATCAAAGCCATTCCTTCTCACAATTTTTTATGACGGTAAAATCTTACTAAGTTTTAAATTTGGTATAAATACGGAGTTCCTTTTTGCTTAATCTACCTTTGACTCAACGTGACCGTTAACTTTCCTTCTCTTGTTACACCAACATAAAGGAAGGGAATAAAATAGCATAATTAAAGGAAAAACGAAGATCAACAATTGTTTTTTATTAAGTCATTTTACAAGGGTTTGGCTTCACAGAGTTTGCCGTTGAATAATAAGTGTTAGCTAACCAGTATCAAGAACTCATATCACTGGAGAAAGTAAACAAAAAAAAATCTTTCACTAAATGTTTATGCTACAAGGCTTGTTGCTTATGATGATTATACATTTGTGGGCTTTCGATGAGACATTGTGGCAAAAAGATCTTGGAAAAAAGAAAAAAAACTTTTGGCTGGAGAATTGAAGAAGGATAAGGAGAGAATTAGCCATTGGATAGGGTAATAATTGGATTAGAGAAATGTTAAAAAGACTCTTAAAAGTGAGACTCTCATTCTCTGCAATCTCACAGTTTAAAGTAAATTTTTGTGCCTACTTTATAAAATATTGTGTCAAAAATATGAGGTGGTAGAGAGTACATGGAGAGTCCCATTTTGAAAGAGTCTCCTTAACCTCATTGGATTAATTACATGCCATTCAGTCGATTAATCTATGCTTTGCGAATGGTAAGTTTATAACTGCTAATTTATTGAAGAGAGCACTCCAAAATTCTCATTTTGCACTCCAAATTTTCTATATTTAGAAAGAACAATACACTTGTAAGAAGTGCATAATAAGATTTTTGGAGTGCAAATAATAGTTTTCTTTATTTAATTATTCAATTTTTCATAAGAAATAATTAAATACGAATAATGATCCTCTCCGGATCCTCTTTGTGAGGATCCCGGGGATCCGTGTATCTTGTCTGTTCATCGTACATCGTACGGCTAGAAATCATTTTAAATTTTATTATTTAAAATTGAATACAAATAGTACTTGAGAAAAACTGACCGCACGATATACGATGAACGAACACAATTCACATATAGATCCCCAAGATCCTCACAAAGAGGATCCAGATTCATTAAATACATATCTAAACTAGGGTTAGGGAGAGACACGTGGCACAATTGTGAAAGAGGGGTAACGATCACCTTGAGTTAAGTGGGTGAGAAAAATGATGTGAGATCCCGTATTTTAGATGTATATTTATTATATTTAAAGAGTTTTTAAGGATTTCCCTTTTGTACATTACGTATATGTGTGTTTTATACATATGTATATATACATATTGTATAGGTTAGGTTGGCATGAGGTGGATTTAGTTTGGACGTGGCACATACTAGGATTGGAGGAAGAAGTATGCTGCTTTTCGAATACTCTATTTGTTGAGTGTTGGCAGCTATGATTTGTGTGGTGAAATAATATGGTTTGTAGCTATCTTGTTTAGGTGCTTGTAAGCACTCTAAGTTGGTGAGTATTGATACCTATAGGCATTGAGGTGGGTGTCGTTAATTGGAGGTGTAAAGCTACAGGTAGGAGGTGGCAATATTTAGTGAGTGTAGAATGAGGATCCTCTTTGTGAGGATCTCGGGGATCCTCTAATCACATTCCTTAATCATATATCGTGCGGTCAAAAATCATTGTAAATCTTTTTATTTAAAATTAAATAGGGTTTTTATCACCAATGGTCACTGAGATTGACCAAACTCATCATTTTGGTCCCTCACTTTCAAAATCAATGAATGTTGTCCCTGACATTCACTACCACACATCAATTTGGTCATTTCGTTTAGATTCCGTCAATTATTCTGTTAGTTTGCATGTGGGACCCACAAATCCAATAAAATGGTGACACGTGGATTATACAAAAGAAGGGTTTTTATCGCAAATGGTCTCTGACATTGATCAAACTCCTCATTCTGGTCTCTGAGTTTCAAAAATCAATAAATTTGGTCCATGACTTTCACTATCGCACATCAATAGAGTCCTTCCATTAAAATTTCGTCAATATTTTTTGTTAGTGTGCTGATGTGGTCCCACCATATGGCGCCAAGTGGATTAACTATAAGAAACTAATTTTTTTTTAGAGTGAACCAACTGACGAGTATTCCGCGCTGACATTTCTCTCGCATCCCACAATTCTGATTGGAAAATAAGATTCAATCTAAATTCGATAAAATTGAATCTAAATTTGATAGGATTATAACCAACTAAAGAGAATGAGAAGTGAGTTCATGGAGGACAGGAGCTTTAGTGGTGTCATGGTGCCTTCCTTTTCTTTTTTAGCATACCTAGATGAAGGCGATGATGTCTTTTTTTTTCCTTTAGTTTATTTTTTCAATTTCTTATAGTACTTTTAGTTTTAAATCGTAATTTTTTTTATAGTTAATTCAATTGGCACCATATGATTGGACCAGTGGAACCATATTATTACACTAACAAAAAATATTGACGAAATTTTAACGAAATGACTAAATTGATGTGCGGTAGTGAAAGTCAGGGACTAAATTTATTGATTTTTGAAACTCAGGGACCAAAATGAGGAGTTTGATCAATGTCAAGGACCATTTGTGATAAAAACCCTTCTTTTGTGTAATCCACATGTCACCATTTTATTGGATTTGTGGGTCCCACATGCAAACTAACAGAAATAGTTAACGGAATCTAAATGGAATGACCAAATTGATGTGCGGTGGTGAATGTCAGGGACGACATTGATTGATTTTGAAAGCGAGGGACCAAAATGATGAGTTTGGTTCAGGGATCATTAGTGATAAAAACCCAATTAAATATAAATAGTACTTGACGAAAACTAACCGCATGATGTATGATGAACATATATGATTGGAAGATCTCTGAGATCCTCATAAAAAGGATCCGGAGAGAATCCTCATTCGTGAGTGTAGGCTTCCACCTGAGTACTCCTTTAACATCAACAATTAAATTATTGTTTGTGAATGCATGTTTATATTAATAAGTTGTAACTTTCATTATTTATGGTTTAATTAAGGGTAATGATAAGAAAAATCAAATTTCTAAATCAAATTTTGTAAATCGAATGATGTGGACTTTGATAATTAGATTATTACTTAAATATTGATTAACTTGCCACTTAGTACTACGGTCTAGTAGTATTCTTTTTCACTTGTAAGTGAGAGGTCTTAGGTTCGATTCTCACCAAAGGCGAATTTGCACCACATTATTTCTAGCTCATTATGAGGTTAAGCTGACCACCTTTTCTCTTAGTGTAGATAATATCGTTTGTTCAAAAAAAATTATAATTAATTTGCTTATCCTTTAATTAGTGACACATCATTTGATTTGCAAATTCCATTTAAAATTTTGATTTCTCTAACATTACCCTTTAATTAACTAATGAGATAATAATAATCGGTATCCCAGCAAGCTCTCATGCCGTACACGTGACCCGTATACTTAATCATCAGCTTTGTGGGCCACCCTCTTGATCTACATATCCCTCCATCAATCAGTTCCGAAGAAGCGAGAACAACTTACTTGTTACCGTCATTGTGTTATTTGTGGCGTTCGAGGACGTATACATAACAATGTATTATTAATTCAAAAGAATACGTAACAATAAATCAGTTTCATGTATGTCAAATCAGTTTCATGGGTTTCATTATCTGAAAAAGCAGAGCTCTCAACTACAAACACGTATTATTATTTATTTATTTATTTTTGTATATTAATAATGTGTGGGTGTGTTAAGTAAACAATATAATGCATGTGCTAAGCAAATGGGGTTGTGTGCTTACTTGATCCGTGGGCATTTAATTTGGTGTAGTTTTGTATCTAGCATGCGGTTTGATGTGTGCAAATAGGTGAGTTGGCTCGGTCACAAGAGGTTATTTTATGTAATGGAAGGTTGAGATTGATTGATGTGTCACTCCTCGTCCTTGTATAAGGTCCCTATCAGTTTTTTTTTTTCTTTTTTCCTTTTGGGTTTTCATTTTTTCTCTGGGGACAATGATGGCTGATGGAAAAAGGAAAAATAAAAGCAAACTTAGAATTATACAATAAAAAAGAAAAGATTATCATTCATTCTTTGCCAGTGACTATTCCCACCAAAAGCATTGTGGATAAGCGCCCATATGTGACACCCGCTTATCCGAATCAATTATACCCAATTGACCCTCATTGACCGTCGCGATCGATAAGAGTGACGACCCATGAGACCAGGGTAAAAAGCAGAGAGAGAGAGAGAGAGGGAGAGAAACCATTGCCTTTTGAATGAATCCTAAAATAGGTGAGAGTTCAGCTTCAAATGCCAACAAGCTTTACTTGGCATCACTTGTGATTTTAATTTTTATTATAAGTTTGTCATTGATAGTCTGAACTACACACTAATCTACCTTTTAAACAATCTTTAACCTTTTAAACAATCTTCATTATTCCATGTTAAATGGAATAACAACAAAGAAGGCAGATAGAAGTTTTTTCTTTTTCTTTTTGTTTTTTTGTTTTAATTACGAGGAGGAGATAGAGAGAGGAGTTTGTGAAGTCATTAGAGTTGACCCCACTCTTAACTATTTACAGGTCAGAGAAAAACCTAATAATACAAATTATGGATTCCACAGGCAATAGGAGCGAGTAAAAGCCAGTTTTACTCATACCGAACAATTTACCTGAAATTTTGTGTAAGCATGCATGGTAATTTTTATTGGTTAGGGTTTTTCGGTTGCAGCTCAGATATCAGGACCAGGTTACTCATTTTCCGGCATCGACCGACCGGCAGGGACGGAGGGAGGTAAGGCCCAGTGGGGGCACATGCCCCCTCTCATCCTTTTGTTTTTTCTTTTCCCTTGCAAATTGCTCAATTCATCATTCTCATTTTTTTTTTTTTTGCTTTGCAGATTATTCAATTAATCATATTAAAATAGTGAAAATCATGTTTAAGTTTTTAAATTCCCTTCCGTCTTGTATATTTTTCCAAGGCACTAATGTCTAAACCTTGTTGAGTTGCATGTATTTGGTTAATTAGTACAAATGAGCATTAGATTGTCAACAAATAAAGACAAAATTAGACAATAGAGTTTAGACATTTTGTAATTAATTTTTTTAGCATTTGTAAAAGAACTAGCTTTATTTGTCAGAAAAAGGAGCTCAAATTTTTTAAGGGTGCCCCCTCTTAGTTTAATTTCTGGCTTCGTCCCTACCGACCGGCAGTAGCTCATATCAACTCTATCTGGAGAGGGGTAGGGTTTTAGCCGGAAATTCCTGACACTACTGCAGCGAGTTTCATCAATCCACAGTCATTAAGGATTAATTTCACTGTCAATTGATCATTCCACATTCAAGGAAAAAAGAATAGGCAAGGATATGGTCCCACGCATATTTATGCATTTATTAACCAGATGATCAACATTTACTAACAATAACAATAATATATTCAACAGTCAGGTGCTACAACAACACTCCTGAAAGAAACACACTTTGAATCTTAAGAGAGAGGGAGAGAGAGGGAAGAGAGAGAATGAGAGACTGAGATAAGACTGTATCAGTCTACAGCTTAAAAACTAAACTAACATTTGAATCGAAATAAGCAGACTAAGCTCTCTCTTCCTTACTTCTCTACCGGCGGTGCGGGGGAGGAGCGTGTAAATTTAATCTTTCTGATCGTCCACTTCAAGACCTATCTCCATTTCCTCAACAAAAGATAAACAAAATGGTCCCTCTCAAGATGGATAGCTTGTCAGTCTCTAATCAGTTTGAGAAACCTCCCTCCGCCCCTCCGGCGGCCTTGGTTTTATGATCAAATGAATATGGAAGTAAAAACAAAATGAAATTTAGAAGCATACCAATACAACATTTGGGTAATCCAATACCTAATCGTCATTGAAACAGCCCTGTTCGGGCCGGATCTGTCCCTCGCACAGATCCCCAGGGTCTTGCCTGTCGAGCAAGGCTTGTTGCTTAGTGTGCTGCAATATGAGTTTGTAGTTAGTTTGAAATGTGCCTTTGTAGGGCCTTTGGTTAGGCCTTGAGGCTCACAATCAAGACTAACATAGATCTGAGCGTGTCACTATTATCTTTGTACAACAAATTGTTATTTAGTTGTGAACTGGGCTGATTACTTGCGCCACAAGTTATTTAGACTTCTTGATTTATCAATGGATTGTCACAGATGGGTTAAGTCGGTATAAAGTTCTTTTTCTTGCCTTGTAAACAAGGACTTTTACTCATAATATTGTATGTCAAAATGAAGGGGGTCCACGGCCCTTTCAACCATTTCTCTGATCACAGTTAACTTTAAAGGAGTAAAAGCTCATTATTTTCGCCAGTTTTGATCACAGATGAGACTTTGAACGAAAACCAGTTGGAAATGATTTAAAAACACAACGAGATATGCATTAAACAACATATCTACTTTATGTAAGTACAAACAAAAGAGACTCGGGCAAGATTTAACCTTGTCGGGCAAGGTTCAACTTCTTGCAACCATTTCTCTTTGTGTTTACAGAGGTTTGTAGACTCTGGGGAACAAAATATGAATAGGTTTTACTAGAGGGAATCAATACTACAACACTAGGGGAAGGTAGCAGAGCTTCTAAACTTGACAAAATATGGCTTTCTATGGGAAATATATGACTAAAAAGGGGAAATCTGGACATAATACATCTTTCTGGTTTCTTGCTTGTTTGAGAGCAAAGTGAGATGTCTTTTGATTGATTAGTTGAGTGTCCTTGTCTCTGGTGTCCCTCTCTGCTTTTATAGACAATTTGGCCTGACTGTCCAAGCTTTGCCTTTTGCTGATGGCTTTCGGAAGGTGATGAGTCATCACTTATTTACTCATCAATGCTCTTGAAAAATGCTTTTTGCAGGGGTGAGTTGCCCTTTATCGTCCATCACTTCAAACATAGACATACGGCCTATGCCTTGCTAAAATGATATTCAAATTCTTCTTGGGCCACTACCTTTGTCTGAGCCCAACCTCTTCTTTCCTTTTGTGTTCTTGGACCTTCATCGTTACAAAGCCCAATGTCAAATATGAACCCAAACAAGCCCCAACACAGGACTGTAAGTTGTTTACTCATCTTCGTTCAAAGAATCAAAAGCCACTGTAAGAGCATCTCGCGGGTTATATAAAACTGATCGTACGTCAGTTGAATATCAGAGTGCGCAATGAACAAGATTACAAAATAATAAGAATATTATTAAACAAGCGAGAATGCCGGAATGGCTACAAAACTCTAATAGGCTACATTGTGACTAGCTTATTTCTTAAACTAAATTACAAGCTATATTTATAGAGAACTAAACCTACGAAACCCTAACTCGGATGGGCTAGGCCCAAATCATAAACTAACAAGCAAAACCCAAATACTAAAATAAACACAAATACTAATATTTTCCAACACCCCCCATCAAACTCATGGTGGTACACGACATGAGTTTGCCAACAGACAATGTGGATGCAAACTTTGTTATGCTAACTCCCAAATTCCAATGCCAATGCCAATACCAATGCCAATGCCAATGCCAATATCAATACCAATGCCAATGCAAGATTCCTTGCCAGTGCCAGTTGCGAACTTCCAAACAAACCTTAACAAACAAGCAAAAAAACCAACTTTCGTAACGTTACTCGAGTGGTCACCAATCGAAACACTCGAGCAATCGTCACAGATGGCAACACCAAACCTCCCAATACAAGCCAATCAACAACCTTCTCAAGTCACCCAAATCGGCCTTAAAAACAAACAAACAAACCCCCAATATTTCTTTCATCCCCGTGTGGGCCTTTAAAAGACAATCAAGCCTCTCAAAAACAAGCGACCACTATTTCTTTCTTTTTTTCCCCTTTTCCCTCCTTTTTTGTTTTTTGTTTTTCCCCTTTTTATTTCTTTTTCTTTTCTTTTCCTTCTGTGCTAACAATTGCACAACTCCAGTATATAAGTGTAGAACTCAAAAAAACGCACTGGTGCGAGATTTTTAGGAATGCAGGTCAGACGCTAGAGTATAGGGAAAGATGAACAATGACAACCCTTTTTTCTTTTCAGACTACTACGACTGTCAATACCGAATATCCAAAGACAAAAAAAGGAACATAAATAGAGTGACTAAGAAGAACAAAGGACACAGACCGAAGCGGAAGCAAAAGCCTAATCGAGACCAAAACTAAACCAAAAACAAAAACAAAAACCGACAAAACAAACTTATACCATACAAGAGCAGATTGGACCCAAATGATCGAACCCGCTTTGATACCAAGTTGAATATCAGAGTGCGCAACGAACAAGATTACAAAATAATAAGAATATTATTAAACAAACGAGAATGCCGGAACGGCTACAAAACCCTAATAGACTACATTGTGACTGGCTTATTTCTTAAACTAAATTATAAGTTATATTAATAGAGAACTAAACCTAAGAAACCCTAACTCGGATGGGTTAGGCCCAAATCATAAACTAACAAGCAAAACCCAAATACTAATATTTTCCAACAATTTGTACTATTATCCCATTTTGTCTTTCTCTATTTTACTGATAGTATTAATTTTCTCTAAGGAATATAATAATTGGTATATTCTTATTCCAGAGCACTGTAGTTCCCGGAAGGCATGTCCTGTATGACCGATACAAAGAACTAGAAGAAAAATTATCTGATGGGTAAGTGATATAGATATCTAATAGCTTTATGCAAATATTCACATATAATTGTCCTTGCCCCAATCTCTATCACCATCTTATATGCCGGATGAGATCATAGGTGAAGCTGTTTGCATTAAGTTTACAGTTCTCTGAACAACCTTAACAAAGCTTGGAAACTAACTTGCATGGTGCAGAAGTTTAATTCCAAAACCTAAAAACTGGGGAGGATACAGACTTAAGCCAGAGCTATTTTCGTTTTGGCAAGGCCAAAAATCTCGTTTGCATGACAGGTGGTTTTTATCCCCTTTATGATGGCTTGTTCTTCTTCCATTTCTTTTGCTTGATTGTCGACAGATAGCCTATAACAAATGCATGGAGCAGATATGGGCTGAAAAATGAACTCAAAAAATTATGGTTCTGGATCCTGGATACTTATAACTGTGCGGAAATCTGTACTTTTTTTTCCTGCCACTGGCTTGGATATATAAACTGTAACTCAGATATAAGTCTGGTTGACGGATTTAGTTGATTCTAGCAACTATTGGTTTTTAAAACTGTTAATAAAAGAATTTTTCTTACTTGTGTTTTGATCAACGATGTGATAGAGTAAGAGTTAACTATATGGATGTGCTACTGAAAGGAACATAACATATTTTGCTAAAACGTCTCAACATGTTTTTTTCCTTGATAGGCTGCGATATTCTCCTGAAGAAATCAAAATGGACAACATGTGTGGAAAATTGAGCGGTTGGCGCCCTGACAAGTACTTTCAGCATCTTCATTGTGAAGTTCCATCATTCAGGGTATTGTATACTACATAATTACTGGCCCCGTTAGTTTAATGTAGTTCTCCTTATATTGGCAACCTGTACGAACATTTAAAGGAGAATTGTTGGGTTGGAGAATTGTTTGCACGCAGAGCATAGTGTTGGAAGACTATTAATAAATTCGGAAGGACGTGTGTACCTTTTTTGCGGAAGCTTGAATCTCGACACGCTCTTACAAACACGAGCCAGAACCAAGCAGGTCGTCGAGTTGGCTACGATATATCGAGTTGCCCCTTAGTTTTCGCCTCCCAAGACCTAAGGCCAGAAGTGATAACCCTAAAGACCCAACTAGAATATTTGAACTAGGGAAAAGCTTGTGTTTCTTGTGTTTTCTCTCTTCGCCAAAGACTCCTTATTTAGTAGCTGGAAAGAGCGTACAAGACTGAAATGCCCATGAAAATCTCAAGTATATTCTAATATGAATATCTCTTGATTTTCATCTAATTATCACATAGAAAATTATGAGGTTAATATCCTCATGTGGGTGGAATATCCTTTTATTTATTTATCCCATAAGATAAATCCTACACATAGCATGTCAGTTGCCACGTACAATTCAAAATCCATGTGCAATTGAATCTTTTTGCATTGTAATACTCTGCTCTAGCATACCGCTTCCATTAATAGTGAAATACATTTGTTACGGGTCTTTGATATAATGCCATTGTTTTGGCAG
This sequence comes from Cotoneaster glaucophyllus, assembly GCA_036320875.1. Lineage (NCBI taxonomy): Eukaryota > Viridiplantae > Streptophyta > Magnoliopsida > Rosales > Rosaceae > Cotoneaster > Cotoneaster glaucophyllus. Next base: position 5,564,654 of record CM070072.1, on the reverse strand, counting down.
GCAGTTAGTGTCAAAACTGCAACCCGAACAATTGGAATGCACAACTCAGTTTATGTTCTTCAGATATATCCTAAATCTCCCAGCCATAGCTAAAATTCATGTTTCCTCTCCTGATAGTCTTTCGTCTGCAGCTCAACTTTTTGTTCCTTTCATATGAGAATTAAAGGGGCGATCCTAGGCTGGAATGCAGGAAGAGTATCTGAATTCTGAATGGTTGGTAGACCCTTTCTTTAAATATAAACAAGGCCGAGAGGGAAAGAGGAGGTTCGAGCTTTAAGTGTAGGGTAAATTGTCGCTGTCATTGGAGTTACCGGAACTGTAACCTATCTTATGTAGCAAATTCTAGGATAAGGCGAGCATGGGCAACGACAGAAACAGTGGGAGAGTTTCAACTTTTCTATTGTCTCCTCACGAAGGTTTGTTGAGGTTTAAATGTGGTGGCCATCGTTGGACACGGCCACCCTTCATGCGTGCTTGGCTACAGTTGTGTAGTAGGGAGTTCGAAGTGTGACAGTTTGTCACATGCAAAGATAGAAATTGCTTTTGTTAGTGGATCAAAAAGTTGTACTGTTTTCATAATTGGCTAACAAGTATTTCTCTTTTGCATATCCACAAGTAAACTTGGTAAACAGGTCGTGTTTGTCGTGATTATCATTTGGGTCATACCGTTATCTTAACAAATCGTGCCGTATCAAAACCCGTTACGTTAACGGATTTTTATTAGTTGACCCGATAACGACCTGACTCCGTAATAGGCTAGGCTGGTACCTGCTATTTTTGTGTCGGATTAATGGGTCATCCAAAATATTGTCATGCCTAATGTCTAGACCTGGCAAACAGGTCGTTTATGTGTCATACCGTTCTTAACATATGGCTTGATAACGACTTGACTCCTTAACGAGAAGACCCATAACTTGTTATTTTCGTATCATTTTGTGTTGGGTTAACGGTTTATGCAAGGAATTGACAAACCTACCCACAAAGTTTTGATCAGATTTGAGTCTAATCTTTCTAGCTTCAACTTTGCACATAATAAGTTAATAAAATTGTTAAATTTAAATGCATGCCTTTTCTAGTCATGCTTTTGTTTAATCATGTCCGTTAATTTTGTTTAATTTATTCAATCTGAAATCAAAAAATAAATAAAAATAATTAAAAAGTGTGAAAATCACCTTCCATTTTAAAATCATACCAAAAGAAAGTTGAGCTTCTTTTTGCTCTTCAAAAATTTAAAGCACTTCTTAAAATCCTGAAACTTTTTTTTTTAAAATGTTTGGTTAATGCATGCTTCTTCTAAATTCTTGATTACATTTAGAATCATGCTTTTGGAGACTTATTTGGCATAAACTTTTAAAGTGTACATGATAGTTTGTAGAATAGTGGACAATGAATTATTGAGATTTTCAAAGCTTAAACACTTGAAAATGCCTTTAAAGTTTAAAGCTTCCTGCCTTTAATTGGTAGGTTTCTTTAATCCATGCTTTTCTTCATAATATAATATTAACTAATATTTGCTTAGATTTAATGATCATGATTCATGGCCAAATTGGGCTCCACCATGAAAAAAAAATTCAAAAAAGAAACTCAAATTTCTTTCCATGGATCTTTTGACCAGCTGAAGAAAACTGAAGGCTGACACTTCTTTATCTTTCAAGTGCCAATTTGATGGAAGATGACCACCCCACTCACTTTTGCTTTTAAGAGGGTTTTGGTTGTGGATTTTCCTTCTCTATAATGTAGGAGAGCATGCATCGGAATTTCTAGTCGTGCGATGACTCGTTAAATCTTGTACTGCACATTCAACTACCAATTGCTACGATGCATATGTCATACGCTGGAGTATAGTAGAATTATTTATGTTATGTATATATTAATTGAAAGGAAGAGTACATGTTCAAAGGGGTTTGTGACTCTCAAGGCAATCTGCCCCTAGTCTGACAAAAAAAACAAAAGAGAAAAGAATCTACGTTGCAATCAGTTGTACATACAAGAAGATATATCTCGACGACACAAAAAGATTTCAGGTCCATGTGGCATGTTACACATTGCTCAGATCAGATAGATCCTAAAGTAGAGGTAGGGAAATGTTTAAAAAGAATTCTAAAGGAGAAATGATTAGAAGATTCCCTCCTCTTTTTCAAATCATGCATCCAAAAAGGCCTGGGCCTCATGTTATATGTTCCGCAAGTCGAACGGCCCTTGAAAATTCTTATATGCTGGGAGACATTTGATCCCCCCCGTCCCCCTCCCTAGCACTGTTTAATCCCATAGGCACTGTCAGCATTCAATATGTTGTCCGCCTATCATCACCGATGTAATAGATAACTATCATACGGCCCTTGAAAATTCTTATATGCTGGGAGACATTTGATCCCCCCCCGGCACTCGGGGATAGGGTGGCACTGTTTAATCCCATAGGCACTGTCAGCATTCAATATGTTGTCCGCCTAGCATCACCGATGTCAGGACCGGTCCTGAGGGTAGTCGGGGTAGGCGGTCGCCTAGGGCCCCCAAGCTCGGGGGCCCCCAAAAAATTTTATTGGGGGCCCTCAAAAAATTTTATACATCCTTCATATAACATATAAATATAAAGAAACGTAAGAAACATTACAATTACTTCCGCTGGTGCAGCGGAAACGGAGACCTTGGGGTGAGCATTTCGAAACCCCTTGTAGGTAGGCCTTAGTTTTTGCATTTTTTCAAATCTATGAAATTAATGGTCCCAATCGGCCAAATCTATTTTTTTTTCTTTTTGCTTTTGAAAGTAACCTCCAAAAACAAACCAAAAAATAAAAAATAAAAAAATAATCATAACTTTGTAATTCTTTTTCTTTCAACTTCCCCGTCTTTCCATTTCTATTGAATGTTTAAGCAACTATCACTTGGTCTGAAGATTATAATTTGAGGTAACAGAAACTTTGAATTTAAATTTTCTTTTTCAATAATTTATTGTTAAATTATGTTATTCTAAAATTTGATTCGTTAGTGTGATGTTGATTTTAGAAAGAACACAAGAGAACCACTTGGCGTTGTTGAATTATTATATTCGTTAATCAAATTTATTGTTTTTTACTCTCTTGATCATCAAGTTTTATTGTTCTTCAGTCTCAATCTTAGACTCTTGACTGCAAACACTTTGTGCATTTGCGTCTAAAGACATGTAATATTTAAGTAATGTTAGTATATCTTTTTTCTTTTGATATTAATTTTTAATGATATTCGATGAAGAAATAAATTTTTTATGTAGTTAGCGAATTCTTTTTACTACATACCAATATACAAAGAGTCGAAGGTCCGAGAACTTTAGGGCCCCCACTTTGTAGACTCGCCTAGGGCCCCCAAATTCTCAGGACCGGCCCTGACCGATGTAATAGATAACTATCATGTATTTACATAATACATTGTTCATCCGTCAAATAGTTGTCAATTTAAATTACCCATCGCAAGAAAAAAAATCATAAACAGGATAAGGAGAGCCATTTAGATTGACCCAATTTGTCCATTTGCAATGCGAGTGGCCACGTCCTTGACTAGTTGATTGGAATTCGAATTGTATGTAAGCAAGCAACTATGGTATGGATAAATCCCATTTTTATATAGTTTTATAAAGCGTTTTTAGATAACTATAAGCATTTTTCAGTGCCTTTTGGGATACCTAAATTCTTTTAGGTCATGTTTGATTCAGGGAGAGAGAAAAACATGCAACAAGCCGTGTGTGTGTTAACGGTCACGTTGAGTTAAGGGAGATTAAGCAAAAATGAACTCCGTATTTATATCAAATTTAAAACTTAGTAAGAATTTACCGCCGTAAAAAATTGTGATAATGAATAGTTTTGATGATTAATATATGGAAAGCCAAATAGAAATGAGACGGATGGTAGTGGCCAATAACTTAAATCATGATTGTGGAGTTGTGGAATGTGTGGATTTCTTGAGAGCTTTCAAAGGAGTTGAACCTTTTCCTTTCAAATACCTTTCTGAATGTACAACAAGACATCCAAAGTGGGGTTCAATCTTATCTCCAATACCAAATTATATTTTGGTGTCCCTCATCAAACACAAAACAAAAAATTGAAGAGGGGGGAAATCAAGGAGGACCAACCCCACTGCCCCCTCCACCCCCAAAAAAAAAACCCAACCCCACCAAAACAAACTAATATTTTATATTATATATATATATATATATATATATATATATATAAATGTTGTTTAATTTCAGACATATTATGCTATGTATTGTGGATTGAGATTCGTTCCAGATTTTTATGTTCGGAGTCCGCAGATCGATATATTCACATTGCTCAAGAGAGAGAGAAAGAAATCTAGGCCGTTCAAGTTTTTAAATTTTAATGAAGCATGCCAATGAGATGAATTAAAGAAGACCACATGATTGAACTTGAGTGATTTGAATCTCTCAATCTCGGATTCGGAACACAGAAATTCAGAATAAATCTCAATCCATGTACTATGAACTTTTTGATGAGCAGCATAGGAATATTAATAGTTAACAATTTGACTTGGCTTGTTCTTTTTTGGAATTTTAATTAGTGCCAATGTGTACATTTGTTTGTGAATCATTGCAGGATGTCAATCCACTTTCTTTCTTTTCATTTGTTTTCTTTTTAACTATATGATTCCATAATCTCTTTTGAGAGAAATATAAGTGAGGTTTAAACCCTAATAGAGATTAACCCTTTTTCTTTTTGGAAAATTCCAACTTTAAATTTGGTGCTTGAACATCCGTCAAAAATACATTAACCTATTGAGTACGAAAATTACAAATGACTTATCAAATGCATATTTAGACCATAAAATGATTTATTAGACTCTTGAAATAGTTATGCACCACTTTATTGGGTTAAAAATGCACTTAATGGGCGATGGCAATGATATTTTTTTGTTCATATTCAATAGGTTAATGTACCGCAAGTAAAAAAAAATAAAAAAAAAAAAAAAAAAAAAAAAAAATCTATATACTTTGGACTCGAGTCTCTTTTCGTCGGTAACCCCAAAAACAAACTATCTACAACCAACTTGATTGGTCTTTTAGTACAAATTCATGAGATAAATTTACTTGCATAGAAACATGCACAAGTTAAATTTAGCGTAAATTAGTATCCGGTCTTTAGTTATTAATGTTTATTGACTGAGACCTTATTAGTTTTCAAATTTAATCAAGTCACTAGTATTAATAAATTTAAATGTAAGTTACATAATTTTTTAAATAAAAAATTAGTAATTTTTTTTTTGTCGAAAGATAGATCTTTATTAAAGAATTGAAAGATTACATCATTAGCTAGAATATAAAATAGAAACTCTGGGCCGATACAATCCCAGCTAAATGATCCACCATGAGTTTGAATAAACGTAGCCACGGCCCATATATCGTGCAGGATACTCTTCATTGATGCATCATTTGCCAAAGCCCATATATCGTGCAGGATACTCTTCATTGATGCATCAACACCGATCTTCCTGATAACCATTCGAATTACCAGCTGTGAATTGGATTCAACCACCAAACTAGAATAACCTTCCTGCTTGCAAAAAACCAACATTTCCCTAACAGCCATCGCCTCTGCCATCAATGCAGACGCAGCTTGCACTCCACCATTCCCGCCAGCAACCACCAATAATCCAGTAAAATCCCCAATTACCTTACCTGCTACTCCTCGCCATCGTTTGCCAGACCATGCCACATCACAGTTCATCTTCAATGTCCTAAACTTAGGCTTCTTCCAGCCACCCGTGTAACAACCCAGTCCTAGATTTTTCAGAACGATAGGGGTAAAATGGTAATTTCACAATCAAGGGAGATATTTTCTTATTTTTATCATAGGATTGGTTGGTGGGTCCACCCTTATTTTTGTCCCCCAACCTCTCTTTTCTCTTCTCTCCCCCGAGTTCACTCTCTCTCAACTCACTCTTTCTCCCTCGCACCAACCTCCCTCATACACACACACACACACCCATTCCTTCCAGGTGAACACCAGCACCACCACCCACCACTAGGGATGGGCCTCCTCTCTCCCTCCTTCTCTGTGAAGCACAGAGACTACCCGAGGATTCCCTTAGACGAGCACCGTGGATTCAAACGGAATTCTCGGCCAACTCCAGCCATTACTTGGGAAAACAAAAGGTAAAATCCTAATCTACACTCCTTAAGCTTCATTTTGAAGGGTAGATCACATGCTAGGGTGGAGAATAGGAGTTGAACGGAGCTCGAGAAGCTCTAGCTTCCTTCTCCGTCGAGTTTGGCCAGCCCGACCTAAAAACGGGTCAAACCCAGACCCAACTAAACCGGCCTAGGTTTTTGGGCCATGGACTTCGGCCTGAAGCCCTAAACCTTATAACCCAAAGCCCAACCCTTTAAGATAAGAACCCAAACGCAGGCCCTTGCTCCATGGAAACCTCCGGCCTAAACTCTAGGCCCATGCTCAATTGCCTCAGCCCAACCCAGGCCCAGACTCTCGGCCCAAACCCTTTGAACCAGACCCAACCGTGAGGCCCAACCCAGAGAGACCCCAGAACCCAGGCCGCGCATGAGTGGCCATAGGCCTGAATGTGGCGTGCGTGAAGCGCAGCCTGTGCCGGCGGCGCGTGCGGCGGTATGTTGCCGCCACCCCATGGCAATGCGTGCGACTGTGCGTGGAGGTACCTGAGGTCTCCTCCTTATGTTTTTCGACCACCTGAATCCATTTATGACGTCTATTTCCCAAGATTCAACCGTTTTAGTATAGTTTTATTAATTGGTACCTTTATGTGCATAGGTGCAATTGTGTATAGCGTTTCCGTCCACCCTTGTTTGCATGGCTCTTCGCCAACGATGTAAGGTGAGTGGACCCCTTCTAAAATGATTATTTTACTCTTAGAAATGCATACATGAAAAGCATGATTTAATGGTTACATTTTATGAAACGTTTATGAGTAATTTTGATTTACACTTTATGAGATATCATGCTTTACAGAGAATATTTTGGAATACCACAGTTTATCGATTTTACGTTCTTCGTAATATATGATTGATGACTATATACTACGAATAGGTTTTATGATATGACGTTTTCGCTACTGAACTCTGATTAAGATAGATATATACTTATGTACTTACTTAATGGTTATTCAAACAGTCCTGCCTACGGGCGTATGTTCTACCTACGGGGGAGTAATACTTATATATGCCTTCGGGTGAGTGTTGTAGGAGCCTACAGGCGAATGAAGGCCTACAGGCCAAAGATATTTATATTGGCTTCGACCGAGCATAGGTTGATGGCTTTAGCCAGAAGATATTTATATTGGCTTCGGCCGGGCGTAGGTTGGTGGCTTCGGCTGGAAGATACTTATATTAGCTTCGGTCGGGAGATCTAATTTCTACGGGCGAACGATACTGCTTATGAGCGAATGATCTGCCTACAGGTGTGTGATGTAGAACCTTCGAATGAATGAAAAAGTGTTCTATATGCCTTCGGGCGAATGAAATAATATATATATATATATATATATATATGTATATGCCCTATATATATACCACTACTAAACACAATATATACGATATATGTTTTATGAAAAGTTTTAGGGTATGCTAGGATTTTCGGAATTATGTTAGTACTATTTATATATCAAACTGGTACACTCATGTTTTGTTTTGCGCCCCCTCAGGACTTAGATTCGAGGCGTACAATTCTGACGCCAAGGCACTCCCGCATCGGCATCTTCGAGTCCTTTTGGTTTATGACCCATCCTTTTGTTCATTCAATTTTATATTATTTCTTTTTAGTGTTCTAAATTAGTTGTATGCTCTAAACACATTCCTTAAATGCATATTCATTATATTTAAATTTCTATTATTTTATTCATTTTCATTGTTCTCATGCATATTAGTATGGCTTCGTCACATTTAGGTGTCGGCCAACACGTGCTCACCCTTATGTTTGGAGAATATCAGGGTCGGGCGTGTCAACCCGTCCTCTCTACCTTCTTCTCCACGGCCCTTACTCCCCCGAGAGTTCAATCACATCAGTATTCTTCTCAATTCCCTGGAAGTCAACCACTTGTTGCCACCATAAATCCAATGCCTCTATAGGATGAAAAAGTTTTTTTTTTTTAAATCATGGCATTTCGACACTTCCAAAGACGCCATAATCCAAACACAATGCTCTGGAGTATATCATCATTTCCTTCCACCTCCTGTAATCTTAAACCGATCTTCTTCCAAGTATCAATGAAATATGTACCCACTACATCCCGTAAATTTAGTTAACCCAGAATGCCAAACCAAAAAGCATGACTAAATTCACATTCAAAAAACAAATGATTCTCCATCTCAGTATACTTTGCACAGATACAACATATCTCAGGCACTCTAACATGTCGACGTTAGAGATTCCAGCACACAGCCAACGCATTATTGCAACACCTCCACACAAAATTCTTCATCTTATTGGGAACCCGTAGCTACCATATCACTAACCATGTGGAGCTATTGACATCACGATTACTCGTTAAACCCAGCACCTTCTTACCCGATTCATCTGCCTCTATCATCTCCATCGCAATTTGATAGCCCAATTTCACTGTATAGTCCCTATTTCGTGTAAAGTGCCAGATTAGCCTATCATTACAACCCCGTCTACTCACCAGGATCTCCAATATCTGGTTCGCATCTTCAATAGAAAAATGGGCCATGAGCATCATTTCATTCCATGTCGTGCCATCAACATTTATTAACTCCATCACCATTGTAGCCCTCAACGTGCTACATGGAACAACCTTAAATGTCGGTGGCTTAGGAACCCAAGGGTCCTCTCGAATTCGAATGCTCCACCCATCCCCCACTCTCCATCAGACAACCCTTTCCAGAACCATTTTTGCCTGAATGATCCCCTTCCAACCCCAAAATGAGTTCCTCCCCAGCCTTGCCTCCTGAAATGTTTGACCAGGAAAGTATTTGTCGCAAAGAACCACTGTAAGTAAAGATTCTGGATTCTTCCAGATCCTTTATCCCGTCTTTGCAAGCATAACAATATTAAAACATTGAAGATCACGAAACCCAATAACCCCGTTTCTTACTCTTTTTCAATCGTTCCCACGACACCCATAGAATCCCATGTTTCCCATAGCCTCTGCTCCACCAATATCGTACAATAGCCCTTTCAATCTCCTTACACATGTCTATAGGCAAACGAAAACAAGACATTGCATGGTTAGGAAGAGCCATAGCCACAAATTTAATCAGCACCTCTCTTCCCGCATATGAAAGATACTGTTCTGCCCACCCAGACATTCTGGTTTCAACATTTTTCCTTATATTTTCAAAGATAGCTTTCTTTGAATGCCCCAAAATCAGCTTATAAACCCAAATATTTCCCAAAACTATCTTGAACTTGCTGTAATTCGTTTCTTCCTCCGTTTGGGGCATTTCGACCAAAATTAGATCGAACTCTTCCCTTTATTAATAATTTAGCCTGAAGCAGAAGCATAATTATCTAGTAAATCTGCTACTACCCAATCCTCATCCTCCACAGCACGGCAAAAAATGATTGAATCGTCAGCAAAGTACAAGTGGGAAATAGGAACGCTCATAAGCAAAACCTGAACCCTATGTAATCTACCTATTACTTCCCTTTGTCGCAACTTTCCCGAAAGTCCCTCTGCACAAAAGAGAAAAAGAAAAAGGGAAAGAGGATCCCCTTGTCTTAATCCCCTTTGTGGGCAAAAATAACCTTCTAGAGAACCGTTCAACATCACACTAAACAAAGTTGTAGAAATGCATTCATAAATCCAACTACAAAATCTAGCATTAAACCTCAAACGCTTCATGACTGCAATCAAAAAATTCCACTCCACACTATCATACGTTTTAGCCATATCAATTTTAAAAGCCATTCCCGGCTCCTCCATCGTGTCAGACATCTTGAGAGAATGAAGAATCTCATGTGTGACCAATATATTGTCATGGATCAGACGCCCTGCCACAAACGCCGACTGATTGCCACTAACAACCTGCAACATAAACTCCTTTAAACAATTCTTCAAAACTTTGCCAATGGTTTTGTAACTTACATTGCACAAAGAAATGGGAAAAAACTGCGTGATATTCTTAGGTTAAGCCACCTTCAGAATGAGCACAATATTTGTATGAAAATGTTTTTGAGCATTCTCCCTGAGTGCCAGAATGCCTAAACATACTTAACCACATCCTTTTCAATCGTCGCCCAATGCTCATGGTAAAAACTACCGGTGAAACCATCAGGCCCTAGTGACCTTCCTGCAGGAATCTGGAACACTGCCCGTTCAATTTCCTATTTTGAAAAATGCTCCAATAGTTTGACATTATCCTCCTCTGTCAATTTCGGTTCCAGTGCATCCAAAAACACCTCAATACCACTTGGCTGATTAGAGTGAAACAACTCCATAAAATACGTAAGAACCAAGTCGCGGACCTTATGTTTGTCCCACTGCCACACTCCATTCGAATCCTCCAATCCAAAAATCTTATTGGCTTTTCGTCGGCGCACCGTTTGAGCATGAAAAAAAATCGTATTCTTATCACTAGATTGCAACCAATTCACTCTAGAACGCACTTTCTAATAATGTTCCTCGTCTTTAATTGCCTTCCTTAGTTCCTCCTCCTTTCGTTTGACTACCACATCCCCAAACCCATTTGTTTAATACTTCTCTCTCAGCTCTTTCCTCAGATCCTCAATTACCCTACACGTATTCTTTCCATTAGCACGTTGACATGCCCTTAATTCCATCCTTACCATCTTTAGATTCTCAGCAAATATATACGTAGATGACCCACTTCTTTCTTGTCCCCAAATACCCTCTAGTATCTCACTGCATTGTTTATTTTTACCCCATTTTTTATCATAAAAGAAACGATGTTTCCTTCGCTCAATTTGTCCATCTGTAGCCAAAATCAACATAGCATGATCCGAGCCCTCCAAATGTTAATGCTAAATTTTTGCCTCAGGATAACAATGAGGTCAACCCTTTGCCACCAACCCATGGTCCAAATGATGTTGTATCGGTCATTCATCCCTGTTGTTCCTCCACGTAAAAAGGTAGCTATCAAACCCTAAGTCTTGCAAACCATTCCATGCCAAAAAATCTCAAAAGTCCCTCAAGGTCTCCTCTGTCCACATATTCCCTCATTCATTCTCATCATTATCAAGGATATCATCAAAATCCCCAATTATCAAGCAAGGCTCCACGCTCCCCACAATTCACCGAATCAGAATTCCCCACTGCTCTATCATCTTCCTATCATCCGTACTTGCATAAATGGCAAAGAGTCGCCATTTATAATCTCTTTGAATATCATTAATACACATTTTGATGAGGAAATCAGCGTACTTGACTAATAGTACCTGATTGACATCTCTCCAAAACATACAGATACCTCATCCAATCTCTTTTGGCTCAACTGCATGCATAAAATCCATGCCTAATTTCTTCTTCAAGTACACATAGCTTCGATTTTTAGTCTCTAAGAGCACCATTATGTCAAAGGTGTGGAGCCGATTTTGCTCCAATAAATTGTCAATTGTCAGGTCACCCCCGATACCCTGACAGTTCCACACGATCATCCTCATGGCGCCTTAGGAGACCCCTCAAGGCTGGTCTCTTCCGCCTCATCGCAGCTACTGCCATGTCTATTCCGTACACTTCGTACTTCATTCTCTTCCACACTTAAATTTTCCTCTAACACTTTTCGAACACGTTTCTTCCTTCTGAGTGCTCAAGAGCATTCTTCAATAATAGGCCTTAGGTTGAAAGGGTTTGACCTTTGCAACATGATATATCCACCATCACCCTACATACCCTTAGTAGCCAGATGATGAATATTCAGGTCAAAAACCACATGCACCGGTCTAACCTCGTCAATTTTTTCCGAGTCCCCAACATCTTCCTCTAGACTCTTAAGCTCTACCCTCAACAACCTTGGGGCAAATACTCCCCCAGGCCTAATCAAACCCGCATCAAAAACAGTCTCTCGATCTTTCCTCTCAGATTCCTTTCGCACCTTCTATTATTGCACTTTCTCTATTAAATTCTCCGTCGCCTGATCCGTCTTTGTATACACATGGCTTGGTTTCGTCGGGGAAATAGCAGTATCCCGCAACTCATCCAAAACCTCATCTTCATCATTTCCCCTAACTCCCTCATGATCTGAATCACCCCCGCCAGTACGCCATTTATTCCCAGACCTACGTGACTATCTCCCATCATTATAGCTAGTCTCCTTACTACTCGAACCCCAACGAGACTCTTCTCCCAAGCCCCGCCTTTCACTACCACTCGAAGACCCCATCCTACAATTTGAATTACGCTAGGGATACCCACACAAGTCATTTTCAGCCTCCAAGTTTTGAAAAGCATATAACTCATCCACCATGATTGTTGAGAACTAGAACTTCGAAAGCTAAAGAGTGCAAAAGTCTGAAAGAATGTTTGTATTATTCATTGACTTAAAAAAACTAGCCTAATTAGCCGTACAAGGAACAAGAAATCAGAAAAATAAGCAACATAATATCCCACGTGTAACAACCCTATACTATTGGGATTCTCCTAAAGATTAGGTCAAGCACTAACCTTGTTCCTTGACAATTAGGGACTATTAGTAGAAGCAAATTAACTAAAGAAATCAAATAACAATAATAGATAAATATCCAACATTCCCTCCCTTAAACTAAATGTTATTCAAGCAATCAGTTTACAATAGAACCTGACCAAAATCCAAGTAGACCACGCAGCTTCTCAAATGCCTCTAGCTTCAGAGGCTTGGTCAATATGTCTGCAATCTGATCTTGACTTTGACAATGAACGAGATCAACAACACCTACCTTTGTAAGATCATGAAGGAAATGAAACCTGACATCAATGTGCTTGCTTATTCCATGCAGCACTGGATTCTTGGAAAGTTTGATCGTTGAACTGTTATCAGAGTATATCAGTATAGGCTTATTCTGAATACAATGTAATTCCTTAAGTATTCTTCTTAACCATACAGCCTGACAAGCACAAGAAGCAACTGCTATGAACTCAGCTTCGGTTGTGGACAAAGTGACAACTTGCTACTTCTTTGAAGACCATGAAACAACCCCTGAACTTAACATGGACACATGACCAGATGTGCTCATTTTATCTTCCAAATCCCCAGCATAATCACTGTCACTAAATCCCACTAACTCATTGTTTTCACCCTTTTTATAAAACAGCCCATAATCCACAGTACCTTTCAAACAGCTGAGTACTCTTATTGCAGCCTGATAATAAAGTTCAGTTGGTTCCTCCATAAAACAGCTAAGCAGACTAACAACATACATCATGTCTGGTCGAGTGGCTGACAAATACATTAGACTTCCAACGATTTGCTTGTAATAGGTGCTATCAAATCTCTCTCCTTCAACATTTCTTGTAATCTTAAAACTTGGTACAATGGGATTTTGGACTGGATTACAATTTGACATTTGAAATCTTTCCAGAACCTCCTGAGCATATTTCTTCTAGCTAATAAAGATTCTAGAAGATGATTGCACCACCTTAATACTAAGAAAGTAACGCATCTTTCCCATATCAGTCATATTAAATTCACTCATCATAGATGATTTAAATTCAACAAACATGGCTTCATCATTTCCAGTTAATATCAAATCATCTACATACAGACAAACAATAAAAAATTTACCTCTTTTTCAGATTTAACGAACAAAGTATGCTCATAAAGACATTTTTGGAGTCCTGCCTTAGAGAAGTAAACATCTATACGACTGTACCAAGCTCAGGGTGCTTGTTTCAATCCGTATAATGCCTTTTTTAGTTTGAGCACCTTCTTCTCATTCCCCTTTTGCACATAACCTAGAGGTTGGTCAATGAAAACTTTCTCATTTAACTCACCATGCAAGAAGGCTGATTTCACGTCAAGTTGATAAACGGGCCAAGAGTTTTGTGCTGCCAATGATACCACCAAATGAATGGTGTCATGTCTTGCAATCGGTGCAAAGACTTCAGCATAATCAACTCCATATTCTTGCGTGTATCCCTTTGCCACTAGCCACGCTTTGTATTTGTCAACCTCTCATTTCTCATTGAGCTTTGTTTTGAAGATCCATTTAACCCTCAGTGATTTTTTCTTCTGCTGGAAGATCAGTCAATTCCCAGGTATCATTTTTCTCGATTGCCTTTATTTATGCATCCATAGCTTTCCTCCACTTTACATTATTAATAGCATCCTTAAAGAGCACTGGATCACTGTCTAGAAACAAAGCATGATGAGCAACATTATCATCACCTGATAATTAATCTCCGCTTACATAGTTTGTCATCCAAAAAGGCATTTTCCTGATCCGTTGAGCATCTGAATTTGAAGGTTGACCTTCAGAAGGTTCGTTTACTGGAATATTTAACATCAAATCTCTAGAAGATTGTGCTTCATGTTCTATTATGTTTTCATTGCTGGAACATTTGGCAAGATATCTTCTGAAATTTGTAGATTAGTCATTCTTTCATCATTGATATCTAAATCAAATGGAATTGCTTCAGATACAGTGTTGCCCCAATTCCAACTACTGCCTTCATCAAACAAAATATCACGACTGATAATGACCTTTTGAGTAACTGGATTGTACTGCCTATACGCTTTGATTTTTCATTAACACCAAGTAACACACATTTCACACTTTTGTCATCAAGTTTGCCTCTTTTCTGATCAGGTACATGTGCATAGGCTAGACATCCAAATATTCTGAAGTGATCAACAGTTGGTTTGCGTCTAGTCCCTGCTTCTTCAGGTGTCATGTTTTTAACAGCAAGTGTGGGGCTTATATTCAAAACATGAACACTCCAGTTGACAGCTTCTGGCCAAAACTTCTTTGGGATGTCATTCTTTGTCAACATGCTTCGTACCATATTCATAATAGTACGATTTTTCCTCTCTGTCACCTCGTTCTGCTGTGGTGAATAGGTTGCAGTAAGCTGTCTACGAATTCCTTTCATTTCACATAAGTTAGTAAATTCATGTGATGTGAATTCACCACTATGATCAATACGAAAAATCTTTACCAATTTCTTTTTCAACATGTGCACAAAATCTTTTAAATGCAGCAATGGCCTCAGATTTTTCTCCCAAAAAATAAATTCATGTCTTACGACTAAAGTCATCAGTAAATGTAATGAAGTACCTTTTGTTGTTGTTTGACGTTGGGTTAATTGGTCCATATATATCTGAATGAACCAATTGCAGTACTTCTGTAGCTCTTCATGTGCTTTCTTTTGGAAATGAGTCACGATGCTGCTTTCCAATAATGCAATCCTCACATACCTTTGAAGGAGTTTGAATTTGAGGCAGTCATCTTACCATCTTCTTTTGCTCCAAGGTCTTCAATCCATTAAAACTTAGGTGCCCATAACGATAATGCCACAACCATGTTGTGTCTTGTGTGGTTGAAGTGAAGCAAGTTTGATTATCATGTGGAATCTGTGTGTATAGAGGGAATATTTGATTTGTTGTCATTTTGGCTTGTGCAATAAGCCCCTTCTCCAGATGATGAATCTGACAATTGTCTTTTTGAATAAGGATTGCGAAACCCTTTTCTTGTAGCTAACCAAGACTAATCAGATTACTCTTTAGTTCTGGGACATAAAATACGCCAGTGATTGTTTGTATGCTACCATTCAACCGAATTTTAATATTCCTTTTACCCATAACACAGATGCTAGAATTGTTTCCAAGCTTCACATTTTCTCTAAAATTTTCATCTAGATCAGAGGACAAGAGTTTATTACCATACATATGATTGCTGCAGCCGGAGTCTAAATACCAAGTATCACCTTATGGGTTTTCCTTTTTGTCGATGTTAGCCATCAAGAGCATTTCTTCTTCGGTCTCAGCAAGATTCACCTTAGTTTCCTTCTCTTTCTCAGGGCATTCATATTGATAGTGGCCAAACTTGTGACAGTGAAAGCATTCCACACTTGCCTTGTCAAATTGTGCTCCTTGATTGTAGGAAAGTTGGCGTCCTCTGCCTCTGCCTCTTCCTCGAAAGCCTTCGTGTCTTCTACCTCTGCCTGAAGATTCATGAGTGGTGATCTTCAAGGCCTGCTTCTCCACAACATGACTAGTCATCCTCTGCTCATGAACCAACAATGAACTTTGCAACACATCAATCGAAAGAATGTCAATGTCATTTGATTCTTCAATGGAACACACCATATAGTCAAATTTGCATGTCATTGAGCGAATGATTTTATCAATGACTGCAACATCTTCCATATTTTCGCCATGAATACACATATTATTTGTGATCACCTATGTCCTTGCAAAGTAATCATTGACTGACTCTCCTTCCTTCATGTGGAGAATTTCAAACTCTTTGCGAAGAGCTTGAAGTTGGGCATGTTTCACTCTTGCTGTACCTTGATACTTCTTCTTCATGGAATCCAAGATATCCTTAGCAATATCCTTCTTGAAGATGGTTCCCAAGATGGCACGATCTATTGCTTGAAACAGGTAGTTCTTTGTCTTCAAATCCTTCAATCTTTGCCCCTCCAATGTCTTTCTCTGCGTCTCTGTCAAGACAGCCCCACTAGCTAGCTCTGCGATGCCAATTTCAACCAGAGTCCAATACTCCTTTGATCACAAGAAATTTTCCATTAGCATACTCCAATGGTCATAGTGACCATCAAAGCATGGAATCGCAGGTTGCACATAATTGTTTTCAGACACCATTGAGTCTTGCTGCTGCAAGATGAAAGCTGCTGCTTTTTCAAACCATGCCCCAATGGGGGGGCTCTGATACCAATTGTTGAGAACTAGAACTTCGAAAGCTAAGAGCGCAAAAGTCGGAGAGAATGTTTGTATTATTCATTGACTCAAAAGACGCATAAATAGCCATACAAGGAACAAGAAATTAGAAAAATAAGCAACATAATATCTCATGTCTAAAACCCTAGACTATTGGGATTCTCCTAAAGATTAGGTCAAACACTAACAATGTTCCTTGACAAATAGGGATTATTAGCAGAAGCAAATTAACTAAAGAAATCAAATAACAATAATAGACAAATATCCAACAATGATGTGATCATTCCCATTCCCATTCCCTTCTATAACACCTAGCTTCTCTCGGCATACTCTTGTTGGATGACTCAACAAACCACACATTAAACAATAATTTGGCAGCCCCTCGTATTTAAAATCCACCCAGACACGTCCCTCATCCGGGAAATCCACAAACATTCCTCTCATCAAAGGTTCACGAACATTAAACCGCATTTTGACTCGCAGAAAACGACCAATGCAATCCTTACTCACCGTGCGGTCAACAGTAATTACATGTCCCATCACTCCACTAATAGACTGCGCCACAGACGCCGTCATGCTCAACGGAGGAATTTTATGCATCTGTACCCAAAAACGTCCCCACCGTGAGCGTCTCCCATCTGTTATATCCCTTCTCTGTTCTGTCAGCCACCATCACCAAGTCCTCCCTAAACGTCTATGGTTGATCCGCATCCAAAACTCTAAACAAATCCTTCTGGCTTACAAACCTCGCCAAGAACATACGATTCCCCAAATGTCGAATAGAAACCCCTCCTTTCCTCTCCATAGAGACATAAATCGATCGATAAAAGCATCGCGATTAACATCCCTATTTGTTAGCACCTCTACCAATGCAGTAAAGTGGAATCCCACCAAAGCCTCCTCAACCTCCTTGCGATCAATCGTAACCCCACCCTTCTCCTTATCCGAAAACTGCAACTTTGCACCAAACCTTCGTCCCAACTCATCCAAGTCATCCCTCCTAGACCCCGCAGCCATTACCTTTTCCCACTATTCTCACACTCTGCAGCGCAAGAAAAGATGTCGATCACACAAGTTTTCCTCAACAAAGTCTCACCAAACCCTAGGAAACACTGCGCCATCTAACCCTTCTCTCAAGAAATCCTAACCCTCCTTGCGACTACGACAGAAAAATTTTTAATAAAAAATTAGTAATTGATTTAGGGTTTTAATACTCACACCCTTAATAAACTCCTAATTAATTTTCAATTCAAAACATTCCTAAAATAACATAAAAAAAAAAATTAGAATAAGTTTTGAACCCATCAATTTTTTTCTAAAGAGATTTAAAATGTTTTAGTTTTAAATGTACCCATTCATATGATTTTTTTTTAATAGTAAATGTACCTATTCTTAAATATATCAAATTGTTATATGTAAAATATATCCCTTTTTTAATACTAAAATGTACCCATTTTTTGTATAAAATTCATTCAATTTTTTCCTAATCCATTTTTTAAACATATATGGGTAAATTCTATTTCGTTGATTTGAGAATGTATCCATATCAAGTTTAATGGAAGAAGTTTAATAATATTATGGGACGTTTTGATATAGGTGCCTTGTTTTTTAATTACTTAGACTAAACATATGTTTCTTTTAAAATTTTGATTAAACATTCTCCTATAAATTTGGGGATTTTATATTATTTCCTTTTGGCAAATTATCTTGTTTTCTTTTCATTATTCGTACATTTACAATTTTAAAAATTGTCATTAGTTCAAAAAATTATGAAAATCTGAAATCTTCCAATACTCATACAACACTGGTGTTTTATCTTGAGTCATAAAACGTACCTAAAAGACAACTTGCAAAAGTTTTTTCTTTAAATAATTGGCAAATACATAATACACACATATAAAATGTAGACACAAATAATAAAATAGAAAGTTACTAAAACATGCATATTGGTACATTTAAAATAAACGTACCTAAAATCCATCGGTACACTTCGATTTAACATGGGTACATTTTAATTTAGCATGGTTACATTTTAATTTAGTAATGGCACATTTTAATTTACTATGAAGACTTTCAATTCGGCATAGGTACGTTTTAATTTAAAAATAAGTTGTGTTGGTACATTTTAATGGTTTTGTTAAGAAAGATGGTACATTAATATCAATTGAATCATAGTTCAATTCTAACGAAGAAAATAGAGAATGAGAAAGAATATTAACCCTTAAAGTAGTAAAGATTGTACCAAGTTAGAAACGATTTATATATATTATCCTATTGAAAATTCTTAATATTTAAGTCTCTCGGTCCTCAATTAATTTGGTTATTATCTATTTGGATATTATTGAATTTTTAAATTGAGGAAAGGATAAAGATAATAAATTAAATAAATATTATTTGAAGAATTTAAAATAAACTGGAAAAACATCTAAATCAGGAATATACGTGGAATAGATGGTTTAATCAAAAGTTAAAGAACCTAAATCAAAAGTTAAAAAGGAATGAATGTTTAATCTAAAAATGTTTAAAATGAGGCATCTAATTCTAATTTTCTCTAAGGGCTCTTTTGATATAGGCGCCTCATTTTTTAATTTTTTAGATTAAACATTCATGCCTTTTAGTAATTTGATTAAACTTTTTTTTATCATAATTTTGGTGCTACATGCACATTATATTGTAACAAATTTCCTATAATCTAGCCTTTTAATTACACTCTCATCCATTAGAGATAATTGTAAAAAATAAAAAAATAAAAAAAAAAATAAAAAAAAAAAATTTGGTTAGATTCAATTTATTTTCATAATAATGCTACAATTTAGCAATAATTATCTACAATTTAAGATATTTTCTTTCCAAAATAGTTTAAAATATTTTTAAATCCCACAAAATCAAACGTACCGAAATAAGTTTTTCTTTTAGTACGTTAAGAGAAAAAAAGATTGAAAATAATATAAACGTACCAATACACAATGTGTACAAAATAAAACGTACCAAAATAAAAATAATGTACCAATATTAACAATATGTATCAAATCAAACGTACCAATATTAACAATATATATCAAATCAAACGTATCAATTAATGATTTTTGTAACTTCAAACGTACCCTCAGATAATATATACGTAATATATTGTACCTAATAATAATTCGTCAAACAACTATACTTTTAAAAAAAAAACAACAAAAAAAATATAATTTCACAAAAAAAATTGAAAAAATTACACAGAGCTTTTATGTTGATCACCAACTATTTGATTAAAAAAAACATTTGAAAAAAGAAATAATATTAAATGTTTGCATAACAAAAAAAGAAATTGTGATCGAAAAAAACATATCTGGAAGAAGAAAAAATATAGTTTAATTATTAATATCTCCACTAAATAAGGAAAAGTGCATCATGCAGATAAAATGATAAATTCAAAAATTATTTTAATTTTAAAAGATATAATAATGATATGTAATTTAGCTTGAGGTGGTTATTGGTCAAAGCACTTTAATCAAATTTTAAAAAGACACAGATGTTTAATCTAAATGATATAGAAAAAATGTATGGGATTCTAATTTTCCCTTTTAAAAATATTAAACACATATGACGTTTGAACTTAACGTTCGCTGCAGTCTCTATCTAATTAGTGGTTAGCTTCTTATTCGCATATTGAAGTTTTAGTATCAAAGTGTGCATGCATGCATGGCTGCATGCAAGTAATGCAATATGTTCTAATAATTACATGTGGATTGGCTACTCAAGGATGAGTATAAACTCCTACTCAGACTTTTCGTGTTCGAATCACAAAGTTTTGTGCTTATCAACAAAACTATTCATAATATGAATCACTCTGTAAAGATCATGTTTGTAAAAACTAAATTAAAACTAAGGCAGTTTAGTCAATCTATTGTAGTAAATACATTGACGGTTCATAATACTTTTACAAATTTCATTCAATTGTTTCTATACGGTTCGATAACTAAACGACATCAGCCAAAAATTAGGTTTACATCAAAACTTAGATTTGTTTGTATTTGATTGTTATGCTCACACAATTTCAAAGAGGATTGGTTAAACATCTATTCCTTCACTTGGACTTTGGATTTGGCTTCCAGCTCTTACTATTTATTTAGCAGCAGCATATGCCATGTTTGGTTCGGCCGCTGTCTGCGTCTTTCTGGCTTTACTAATTTAATTTTGTTATATAACACGTTGCATGTGAATAGGGATTTGCCAAACAAACCCTCACCGATCCACCCTAATTTGTTTATCACTTAATTTTATACCAAACCCCAATTTTAAGTTTTTAATAAAATTTAATTGTCATTCAAAAGCAATAAATAATCGAGTTTTAGTTCAGCTAAGAAGTCGGCAAACGCAACGTTAAATATTAAAATTTAAAAGGACCATAGCCTTTAATATTATAAAAAATATAAAAATTAAATTATCAACTCCATGATCGGATCCAAAGTTCAAGTTTAATTATATTGAAAGTAATTTACAACTTGAAGCCTCTCGGAAAACTCATAGCTGAATAGCTTAAGGTTATCTTACTAATTATATTGCCATACTTTAGATCTTTAATAAGAACATATATTAATCACAAAATTAGCTAACTCACGTTTGATCAGTGTTTAAGCTATTAACGAAATTTTTGATATTTTCGTCGAAATATTCGAAAAATTAAGAATTGATGGAAGGGGATGAAATGCAAACTTCACTTTATGTAGGTGAGATATAGAAAAATCAATGAATATTTATGATATTCACCAATTCACTACAAAATTTTTGCCAAAACCTATCTTAGATTTCAAACTTCTGATTTTTTTTGAGAAATTTTTCTGTAATTTCGACTAAATCTGAATGAGTTGATATAGCCACCCCATTGCAAATTCCATAATTTCCATCGAATGCAGCTTATATCAATATTGATATATCCATGATATTTCTATAAATTTACGTTTCGATATTTCCACCTATACCGATATTTTAAAGACGTCTGATAAAATTGGTTAAATAGAAACTCATTCATGTTATTACAAAAGTAGTAGTCGGATATTTGAGATAATACTCAGTTTGGTTTCAGACGGTTTCCCATAATTTCTATCAGCCAATGCACCACATGTATATAGTATCCATATTAGTAGTGTTGAGATTGCGAATTTCACATTAGAGAATTAACGGACCTTATATGCACTCAAAAAAGAGTCGAGTTGCTCTTCATGTGCTTACCAAACGAAGTGTCGACGGTGTGTAACTGTAATCTCCATAGCACATATCATACGATCATGGGACCAAATGTTTAAAGTTATTGATTATTCTTTAAGAGATTCACTAATTAGGGTTACGGAAGAGATTCAATCAAGAAAAGCATGGTGGGCAAACTACAAAAGCAAAAAAATAAAATAAGATTTGTCACAAATAAAGTTTAGTGGTTGACCTCGTGCTTAGTTCAGCCATGAATGTGCTTAACACAAATAAAGTTTAATTCCTTTGGCTTCACCGACTTTTATTTTATTTTAATTTTTAATATTTCCATCAGAAGAGAACAAGAGCACACCCCACTACTACCACTTGACACACTGGATTCAAACACCAGCCAATTACAAATTAGTTGTTTTGTCCGTTAGGCTTCTCTGCCTCTCTGCCTTCCGACCACTCCTTTAAATGCATGATTATATTAATAAGTTGTAACTTTCATTATTTATGTGTTTAATTAATGGGTTAAATAATATTAAATGGTATCCCAGCAAGCTCTTATGCCATACACGTGACCACACACTTAATCACCAGTTTTGTGGGTCACCCTTTTGATCTACGTATCCCTCCATCACTCAGTTCCAAAGAATGGAGAATAACTTACGTGTTACTGTCATTGTGCTGTTTGTGGTGTTCAATGACGTATATATAGCAATGTATGATTAATTCAAAATATTGCTTATCAATAAATCAGTTTTATGTATGTCATTCTCTAAAAAAGCGAAGCTTCGCACTGCAAACACATAGTAATAATGTGTGGGTGTGTTAAGCAAACAGTATAATGCATGTGCTAAGCAAATGGGGTTGTGATCGAGGGCCATTTAATTTGGTGAAGTTTTGTATTTAGAAAAAAAAGATGGGGTTTGATGTGTGCAAGTAGGTGAGCCGGCTCAATCACAATGGGTCATTTTATGTAATGGATGGTTAAGATTGATTGATGTGTCGCCCCTCGTCCTTGTGTGAGGTCTCTATCAGTATGTTTTTATTTTTTTGTTTTTTTTTTTTTTTATTATGGATCTTCACTTTTTATCTGGGGACAAGGATGGTTGATGGAAAAAGGAAAAAGGAAAAATAAAAGCAAACTTAGAAGGAATGATACAATCAAAAAGCAAAGGTTATAATCCCTTCATTCTTTGTCAGCGACTATTCCCACCATATGCATTGTGGATAAGCGCCCATACATGACACCTGCTTATCCGAAGCAATTAGACCCCGATCCACCCTCATGGATTGTCTGTCATCTGTCAGAAGGACCACGATTCATGAGACCGGGTTAAAAAGCAGAGACGTTTGTCTTAGGTAATCCGGCTACCAAATAGTCCGTCTTTTTAAACAATTTTCGCCGTTACATGGTTGCTTGACGGAATAACAACAAAGAGGGCAGATAGATTTTCCTTTTTCTTTTTTTCTTTTTTTCTTTTAATTATGAGATGGGGAGAGAGAGACGAGTTTGTGAAGTCATTAGAGTTGGCTGCTTTATAACGCAATCACGGGGGCGTGACAAGTCATCAGATGAAGGGCCCCACTCTTAACTATATACAGGTCAGCAAAACCTAATAACGCAAATTATTCCACAGGCAATAGGAACGAGTAAAAGCCAGTTTTACTCGTACCCAAAAATGGACCTGAAATCTTTTGTAAGCATGGTTTTTATTCACTAGGGTCTTTCCTTTGCTCCTGAGGTCTCAAGACCAGGTTATTCATTCTCCGGTATCGACCGACCGGCGGTGGCTGATATCAACTCTTATCTTGGGGGGAAGGGGGGGTCCTAGCCGGAAACTACCAACACCGCCGCGGGTTTCTTGAATCCACAAAATCATCAAGGATTTATTTCAGTGCCAATTGATCATTCTAGAGTCAAAGGAAAAAATAGGCAAGGATATGGTCCCATGCATATTTATGCATTTATTAACCAGATGATCAACATTTGCTACTAATAACAATAATAAATTCAACAGTCAGATACTACAACAACACATCTGAAAGAAACAAACACTTTGAAACTGCAGAGAGAGGAGAGAGAGAATGAGATAAGATTGTATCAGTCTACAGCTTAAAAAATAAACTACCATTTGAATCAAAATAAACAGACTAAGCTCTCTCTTCCTTTACTTCTACCGGCGGCGCGGGGGAGGAGCGTGTAAATTTAATCTTTCCGGTCGTCCGCTTCAAGACCTATCTTCCATTTCCCCAATTCCTCTGAAGATGGGATTGCTTGCGAGTCTCTAATCAACCCTCCCTTCACCCCCTCCGGCAGCCTTTGTTTATGATCAAATGAATATGGAAGCAAAAACAAACATGAAATTTAGAAGCGTACCAATACAACATTTGGGTAATCCAATACCTTGCAGAGCCATTGATCCACAGCATCTGCACCCCTCCTCTGAGTTCGGGAAGAACCAAAGCCGAGAAGAAATGCAGTCGACAGTGCTGTGAATGCCATTGCAATTGAGGCACCTGATCGTCATTGCAACAGCCCCAGTACAGGACTGTAAGTTGTTTACTCACCTTCGTTCAAAGAATCAAAAGCCATTGCAGGAACCATCTCGCGGGTTATATAAAAGTCACCCGCAGAACATTTTCCCCCAACAAACAAGTGTTCAACTAGCGCAGATGCCACCACAGTAAGAGTCAACAGCTTCAAGCTAAATGCCAGGTCTCAGGATTTCAACAAATTGCGGAATATC
The DNA here is from genome assembly GCA_036320875.1 of Cotoneaster glaucophyllus. Taxonomy (NCBI): domain Eukaryota; kingdom Viridiplantae; phylum Streptophyta; class Magnoliopsida; order Rosales; family Rosaceae; genus Cotoneaster; species Cotoneaster glaucophyllus. The sequence goes on along the minus strand of CM070072.1, from coordinate 5,539,916 downwards.
ATCCCTGGGACCCTCAAGGGATCGGTACATGTATAGTGTATCAAAATTATCACCCTCTTCCTCCCCTTCATTACTCTTCATCACTTCCACCACGAGGCGAGGTAGTTCTCGAGCAATCGCCCAACAACCTTGGCGTGTTAGCGAACACGAAGACATCCAAAGGAATCTCATATTGTAATAGTGGTGCAAACCAGAACGCAATGCTGTATCCCCAAATGGGCTGTCCCTTATTTCAAGCTTTTGCAATTTATGGCAGCCCTCAAGCACGTATTTAAGCCCTAAGTCACTATCACCGGCAAAGGCAACTGAAAGGGTTCGAACCAACTTTCCATATTTTCCAATGTAGCTGAATGCTTGATCAGTCAATAACCCCGACACAGCAAGGCGGGTGAGCTTCTTACAGTTCATAACTATTGCTCCGAAACCTTCATCCATAGGTTCACCAGTAACATGGTCAGGCCGGCGGCGCCCCATTATACAAAGACGAAACACCACAAGTTCTGAGCAATTCTTTGACATTGCTATTACAGCCGCATTTGTCATTCGCTGACAGAAGTATAAAATAGACCGCAGTTTTCTACAACCCTCAGAAATTGCTTCGAGACCCACCTCAGAAACAGGGCCCTCCGCATCCTCCTGAGCATTAACAGGAAAAACCCGAAGCTCACGCAGTTCCTTGCAAGTTGCAGCCACTGCCTTAAGTCCTTCATCACATATGGAATCGAGTACCTGCACAAAGATATCCATATTAAGCTTCAAAAGTCAATTATCTCCAGTTTTTACACATTAATACACAGAACACATACCCATAAAGACTGGAGTTTGTGGCATTGGGATATGACTGGTTTAAGTTGTTCTGCAGTGATGTTCGCATAGCTCAAGTTCAGAGAGGTGAGATTACTACAGACAGGGTAAATTGCAGGAATGTAATCCAGCAAGATATCCCGGAACCCAGAGAGACAAACTAAGGATTTGCAAGCAGCAAAAGCAGAGACATAATCCAGTTCTTGATCACCCTGAGCCATGCCCTCAGATAAATTGAACGAGCCCGTTCCTAAGTGCGTCAGTTGAGGAGCTCGGACCAACAGGCGGTATAGCTGCCCAATTGAAACATGGCGGTTCAACCTCAGTTTCTTCAGGGAAGGTGACCTAGCCACTAGCTTCTCCAATGCCTCGAAATTTATGTGGCATTCCACACAATCGAACATCAGAGATTCGAGAAACGTTTGACCCTCCGGAAAACAACATATCCAATCCACATCATCGTCCATAACTTCGGTTTCGGTCAGATCAAGCACTCTAAGCTGTCTATAGAATACACACACACATACACACATTAACCCCACTATTCGATTCCCCACTGCAATTTCACATTATCTAGGCACTTCACTGATTCAAATACTTCATATGGAAAAAAGACAAAGCAGTTTATCCAAACAAACCCAGAAACCCGAAATAGATCTAAAAACACTAATCAGATCCAAACAATAATACCCATTAAAGCTTCAACCTTTCTACTCAAACCCCAATTAAAACCCATTTCACGGATCTAACCCACCATTGTTTACACTAATAAAAACTTAATTAAGAAATTGATCTGAAACTAATAACGAAATTAGCAAAGTACCTGCACTTGCTAACGACGACGGCGAGCCCACTGGTCCCGAACCCATCGCAGCAAACCAGGACGAGCTCCTTGAACCCAGCAAACGACTCAGCCAAGAAGGCAAGATCGTCATCCGTCACGGACATCCGCTTCAGGCAGAGCTTCTCGAGCCACGGGTACGCCTTGGCCATGGAGGACACCCACGGCGCCAAGTGGGCCCCCCAATTGGCCGGCATGAGGTTGAAATCGGCGAACCGGGGCTTGCCCTTGATGGTCAGGGCCCGGACCCGGGTGAACCGGGCAGTGGCCCGGCGGGGAGAGACGGCGTAGCAGTTGCCGATGAAGAGCTCGGATCGGGTGAGGGCCTCCGCGCGGTACCAGGACTTGCAGACCAATGAGGCGGCGCTGCGGTCGCGGCGGGAGGTGAGGAAGCAGAGGACGTTTTCGAGAACATTCTCAAGGACTTGGTCCGGATAGGGGACGGTGTACTCGACGGAGGTGCCGCCGCCGGACACAGAAACTCCGGAGCAGTTGCGGGACTTGCTGGAGGGGATTGGACCGTCGATGAGATCCAAGGACGGAGATCGGTCGTCATCCTCGGACATTTGGGATGAGGAGGATGAAGGGATTGATGGGTCCTCAACCATAAAAGCCTTTCCTTCTCACTTCTCTCCTCTCTCTCTCTCTCTCTCTCTCTCTCTCTCTTAACAATCTCTGAAACTGGGATGGTGATCTGAGTTTTGGGTTTTTGATCAAATAAAAATATCAAACATCGAATCTTTTTTGGTGAATTTTTTAAATCAGATCACGTTATGGGGCTCTGATGGAGGAGTGAATTGGATTTGGGGGTTTTGATTTGATGAGAGAGAGAGAGAGAGAGAGAGAGGAGAGGAGAGAGAGAGGTGGGTGTGAAGTGATATGCAGAGAAATTTGGGATTAATTTAACGATTAATTGGTCACAGGGGGAGAGTGAACAGTAGGGCTATGGCTATGCTGTTTGTGTCTCAGTGTCTCTCTGAGCATTGGGATTCTCCATGCTTTCTCTCTCTTGTTTCTCTCTCTTTTATCTGTACTATCCATCCCATCCAATGGCTCTCCACACTTCTCCTCCTCCATTATTTGGGGTTTTTGCCCTTTACAATCCTTGTCTTTTTTCTCTCCTTTTCTTTTTCTCCTAGTATTATCATCTTCTTCTTTCTTTTCTCTTATTTTTTCTTTTCCTATTTTCTCCCTAACATTTCATGTCAATTTGTGGACAACTCCCTTTTCGTCAGTAAATTTGTGGACTGTTCCTTTCTCACCACTTACTTTTACTTACATTAGTAGTAGGTTTATGCATTATTAGTAATACGACTTAGTAATATTTTTCTTCATTTATAAGTAAGAAATTTTAGATTTGATTTTCACCAACGGTAAATTTCAAATACAATGATATTATATTAATATTTTTTACAAAATGTCAGAAAAAGTGTGTGATACCAATATTAAACTCAAGCTGGCTGATTTCTATATATAAGTATTACACTCACTCAAACTACTATAAAAGATGAAAAATAGATGAATAAATTACTTCGAACTCGTCGACCCTAAGCTGAATAAATTGGTTTGACTTCCCTTGCATATAGATTGAAGAGTTGAAACATTGTAGCTCCCACATTATAATATGTAATTCGATACTTAAAAATAAATAACTTAAACATGAATTGATTTTACCAACCATACGAAAGGAAAAGGATCTCGTGATCATGACCGTTCATCGTATATCGTCCAGTCAGTTTTCGTTAGATACTATTTATATTTAATTTTAAATTTTAAATGATTTTTTACCGTACGATGTACAATGAACGGACATGATCACGGGATTCCTTGGATCCCTAGAAAAAGAATCGGCGAGGATCCTTTTCCCATATGAAAAGGCTAAAGGAAACAACAAATAAGCAACAAGAAGAAATTATTGGTTTTAACTTGTGGTTTATATAACCTTTAAAACAAGTGGGAATTGACTTGAACTTGGTGACAATCAACAAGTGGGAGTTAACTCAGCTTGAAGTTATTGAAACTGATTGAATATTTATATATGTCTCTCGTTAACTAAAATCCGTTAAACCAGTTAGTAAAATTACTAAGAAAATCCCAACGATAAAATAATTATAAGTGATCAAAGTTGAAAGCTGAAACAATCACACTAGTCAACACTAATTAGAGACCAAAGTTTCATGTACAAATGAGAATAAACTGCGGTAGCAAACGCCTCAAGAAAAATTTAGCTTTCCCGCTAGCAAAGAGATATTAAACTGGAGTATCTATAGGAATACTTCAAATTATCGCATTTATTTATCAATGAAAGTAAGCAAGTTACCAAGACCTTCTTTTATTATCTTTTGCAAAAATTAATGTTTTTTTAATTTTATATTGCTATTTAGCAATATTTGGCTACCCAAAATTCTTCATGTCTGATTTACTTTGTACTTATAATTGGAACCATTCATATCACTCTGTAAAGATCTTTGAAAAAACTGAATCAAAACTATGGTCGTTAAGTGAATCAATTGTAGCAAATAGATAAACGATTTGTAATGTTTTTACATTTCCGTTCCAAGAAGATTTACGGACAAAATACGAAATTTTTTTAGTACAAGCTCCTACTCATCCAGTTAAGGATTATTCTTGATAATATTTGAACTATAGGACAAAAGAAAAATCTTATTAAGATAAGAAATTTTACATGAGTTTCATCCATCAATAGAAAAAGAAAAGGGTTTTGTCAGTACGTACGCTTTCTCTAAGAAAGTGAAAGCACGGTCCAATAAAAAAGGAGTGAACAGTTGTATTTCACTGGAGCTCCTTCAGGGGCTGCTTTTGAGAAAAGGCTGACGAAACGAAAGGTAGAAATTACAACTGTTTGGCGTTATATGCACGCGCAGTATATTCGCGTCAGTAAACTTCCAACTCTCTTTACCCTCTCATTTTCTTTTATTCTATTTTCCTTCATAGCAAAATATTATAAAAATTAACTAATAAAAAAACAAGAACTTTAACGAAAAACTCATGTACTGTTCATTGTAATTAAAAATATATTTTTACACTAAAAAGTTAATCATGGTACTATTCATTTTACTTTTTATTTTGTCCTTATTGTTACAACTCAAATTTTTCAAACTTTTTTTTATTAGTTTTCCTTAAAAAAATTGGATGGAATAGCAAGTGAATTCTATCAGTCTCTATTTTTTTTAAGCCTGAAGTACAATTGCCTCTTTTTTGTTTTTTTTTTTAGGAAAACTAATGAAAAGTCCAAAAAAACTTCCCTTTTAACGAAAAGTCTTTTTAAAGGTATAGTGAATAGTATCACTTAAAGGTAAAAAAGTGGTTTTTCGTTAAAAGTGAACAGTACCGGGACCTTTTCATTAAACCTCCCTTTTTTTTTTTTGGGTAAACGAAGTACAGTTGCATAGGTTACGACTATCATTTGTCCTTTCTACTCTTATCTTATGTGTAACATCTTTGTCATTTTATTTATGGGAAAACTAATGAAAATGACTTGAAAACTTTGAGTTTTAACGATAAGGACAAAATAAAGGGTAAAGTGAATAGTACCAGATTTGACTTTTTAGTGTAAAAATGTGGTTTTTCGTTAAAGTAAACAGTACCGCGGGCTTTTTCGTTAAAACTCCCTTTATTTATTTAATTATTTGTGATTTTTTGGGGAAATAATATTTTACCGTATTATTTTTAGTTCACGTAGTAAATTCATACTTTATCTTTTAAATATTATAATATCATACATCAACTTGCAAATTTAATATAATGTCAAACATTCATCTCTGTTAGTTAATTAGGTTTATTCAACAATTAGGCTTATTAAAATTTATATATAAGTTCATGTAAATTATGTATATTTCTAGTTAATCCATTTATTTGTATTCAGTATATATTGTATATTTTAGAATGAATGAAAATTGCATTCGAGCCAAATACAATTTTTTACATGATACTGTTGATCCTAAAAACTATCAAATCTACGTGGCACGCAGGCTGAGTAATTAATAGGCTAACTACGTCCTTCGGCTATATGTAGGGCGTGCCAACTCGTCGACCGAGCTCAGTCGGGGAGTAGAATGTGTTGATGTCGCGTTGGGAGCGCTGCTGACTTCTCGATCTTGCGACTACGGCCGACGAAGGAACACGTCTCAGCCTTCGGGTTCTAGAGCCTGAAGACAAGGCTATTAGTCTTGCGAAGTTCACAGATCGTCGGTGCCGGGTTCGGTCACGGTGATTATATTCGTAAGAGTATAAGCACGTCGAACTGGCACCAAACTATACGGGCACAAGTACTCGAAAGAGATGTACGTCTTCCGTCATAATGCCGAACTATAAAACTTACTTGTGAATATCCAATCATAAAACAACTCGGTGTTCAATGTGCCGAGCCCAGTAATTTGTAACACCTCACTTTGCCGAGAAGGCTAATGAGATGACCTCTGCCAATAAGGACTCAAAAATCTTTCTTAACCGAGACTTGGATAGATAACCAGTCGGCCTCGAAGCAGTGCTGTTTATCCAAACTGAAGGTGCTCCGCGATCGGCTGATTCTACTGCAACAATGTTGTTTATCCAAACTGAAAATGTCATTGGTTGCCTTTACAGTGTTGTTTATCCAAACTAAAGATGTGTTGGCAGAAAAAGAAAATAAAAAAATCTCAAGGTTGTTGAGAGGTTTCACGTAGAGCAAGAGTTTGCGCAGAGCAGTTTGTGTGTTGAATTGGAGGGGGTTGAAATGTTGCACGGTGACTTGTATTTATAACAACGAGCCCGCTCTCGACCGAACTAGAGATGTACTCAGATTAGAACCCTCAATCCGATCCGATTAGGTTTTGGCCAATCCTAGTTCCAACAGGTCTTTGAACCAAGCCCTATAATGAACTAGATTCATTCCTACTTTTCAGTGCCTTTAGCGTTAAGACTCCATGTCGTACCAGGATTCAACTACCTTGTTTTTATCTAGATCAATCATTCTTGCACCAAGACTCAGCCGAATCTGCCTGGACAACTCATGGTGACCTAGCCGGCCCATGATATCCCTGGAAGACCGTTGGGCCAAGAATGGTTTGGCCCAAATTGTCATTTTGGGTCCAAACAGATATATAGAGCATGTTACGAAACAATAACTCTTCTCCTTTTCTTTCTCCTCGTGCCCTTTTTGGCATGGGTGATGAAATCGTAAAACCTGCACTTAAAAGAGCTTCGAACAAACCGCTTGCTTCACCTCATGGTCAATGGATCATTGACAGTGGAGCGACGGATTATTACTTCCTCTCCGCGTATATTGACGAACACATCGTCCTCTAATTTACCTCCAATTATTTTGTCTAGTGGAAAAAAGGCTCCAATCACTTTGACGAGCAATATTTTGTTAACTTCAAATATACAATTGAAAGGTGTTTTGTGTGTGTCTAGTTTTAAAGTCGATATTTTATCTGTTGGAAAATTTTACAGATGGATTGAATTGATCTTTCACGATTTTTTCTCTTGGTGTATTTTGCATAACTTGGTTTCGAAGATGACGATTGGTGTTAGGGAAGCGACGTGGTAACCACTAATACCTTATTGCATTGACCTCCACCACCACTATCCATTCCCGAAAACCTGTTTGCCTGCCATCTCCTTATCACCTCACTCGAACTTTGGCACTGACGTTTAGGCCACCTTTCTTATGCCCGTTTCAACTATTAACTAGCACTTATTTAAATTGTACTTTGATTCGGGTCATGTTTGTGAAGTTTGTCCGTTGGCAAAACAAACTCACCACCATTTTGGTACTTGTTCTATTTCAACTTTGAGTCCTTTTTCCTTTTTGCATTGTGACATTTGGGGTCCTAATAAACATCCCTATCTTACTAAGGCTTATTATTTTTATCCATCGTTGATGATTTTTCTCAAGTTATAGGGTTTTTCTTATGCGCCATAAACATGAAACACAAAAGACTTTGCAAGATTTTTTTACTTACTGTGAAACACAATTCCAAACAAAAGTCCAACAAGTACAAGTAGATAATGTGGGAGAATTTATTTTTATGCGGAATTTATTTGCTGCTTATGTTGTCATTTACCAACGCACTTGTGTCTACACACCACAACAAATGGTGTTGTAGAAAGTAAACATTGTCATCTTCTTGAGGTAGCTAGATCCATTCGTTTTCAATCCAATCTACCACTTAAATTTTGGGGAATGTGTTCTTACTGCAACTTACCTTATAAATCGTATCCTTATTATACCCTTACTCCATAAATATTCTCCTTTTGAGGTCCTCTACAAAATGTCACCTTTTTACCACCACATGCATGTTTTTTGTTGTCTTGCTTATGCCACATTCCTTCATCCCATATCTAAATTTTCTCCCCAGGCGCACAAATGCGTTTTCATAGGTTATCCCATTGGTCAAAAGGCCTACAAACTTTACAACCTTGAAACCTATAAGACACTCACTAGTCGTGGTGTCACCTTCCTCAAGGACATTTTCCCTTTCCTTACCTTACTGTCTGTACTATCCACCAATAATGCCCTTCCTCAAATCACTCAAAATTCCTTCATGACTGATATTCCACACCAATCTTTGTCTTCCACAACCAATCCTTCCAGAGGTACTCGTTATCCTCTTGGTAATTCTATTCTTTATAAATGATAATTCACTGAAACATATTACTTTTGTGTACCGTATCAGTCCAAGTTTGGAGCCTTCTATAAGTACTGATCCTCACTGGCGCCAAGCCATGGCCTCTGAACTTAAGCTCTTGCTGCCAACAACTAAACTCCCACTACTTTGCCTTCTAGCAAAACTCTGATAGACTGCAAATGGGTGTTCATAATTAAACATCGAGCAAATAACCATTTAACAGTACAAAGCCCATCTTGTCGCCAAGGGTTTTACTCAAATTGACTGCATTGAATATCATGACACTTTTTCTCCCACTGCTAAGATGATCACCGTCCGCTGCCTTCTTGCGTTGCTGCCAGTCAAATTGTTCTCTTCAACAACTTGTTGTTGACAATGCTTTCCTCCATGGCGACTTAGATGAAGAAATTTACATGTCCCTTCCTTCTGGTCTTCGGCAACTAGGGGAAAGGAAGGAGAGGAAGTCGAGCATCAAATCAGGCCTGGGTTTTGAATTAAGGGCTGGTGTCTGTCTGCGGAGAAAATAAATGACGGGTCGAAGCCTCAAATTGCAGTCGGAACAAGCCCACATTTGGGTTTTTGGCTGACTTGTCAGATTCTAAGAGAGAGGGATAATGAATTGGTGGTGGGTGTAGTGGTTGGGGTCATGATCAGAGTAGGAAGGGGTTAGGGTTACGGGGATTGGAGGAATGCGGAGAGAGTTGCATGGTGGGAGAAAGAGAGAGAGAGAGGGATTTTTTTTCATTAATTTTAATTTTGTTTAGACCAAAAAAAAAATGTTTTTTCATTTATTAATATTTAATTAATTTCTCAATTTAGTTTGGAGAGGGAGTGGCGTTCGGGCTGTCACGTCAACAGTTAACAGACAAAAGTGACGAACAAGGAGATAGAGGTCTAACATTGGTATGAATTTGAAAATTGATGTGTGACAAATATTTAAAAAATAAGGTATAAGTCTGCTATGTGACCTAAAATTGAGATGGTAAAATATAACTTCTTTGGGCAAAAAGAGTTGAGTAGCTTATTTGATCCTTATGGAAACTATGCAGTTTTTCCTTTTTCTGGTTAAATCTGGTATTTCATCACCAGGTTGGAATTTTCCATTTGGGTTAAGTTAAAGGTTACTGCAGAGATTATAGGCCTTTTTTCTTTTAGGGGTCTTTTAATGATCCTAATTGCTGTTCAGCCAAACACTTTAGCATGTTTTTTAGTTACAATCCTAACTTCACTAAAAAAGTAGATTACGTTAATGATTTGGTATTAATAATCACATCTTAAAGTGTTGGACAACATGTCAATTGTTGATGATGTAGTAACATTTTTATTTGGAGAAATTAGGTTCTCATCCTTCCTTTTGCTACTCCATTGATTAAAATCCTATTACTTTTCAATTTTTTTATCAAGGTCCTTGGGTATTAATAACATCATTAATTATTTCAATAATAAAATATTTTTTTATTTCTAAATATATTCATTTAATATTTAAAATGTTACAATTAGTATATTTATATTTATGAATAAAATTTTTATCATATATTTTTAGTTTTAGTTTGTACCCATTTTTAATTTGTAATTCTTTTTTAATTTGTACCAATTTTCTTTTCAATTTTATTTTGTACCCACATTGTGAGATCACACATCACCCAGGGGAGTGATCCTTATATGTATATTCCCACCCTACCTAGAGCGAGGCCTTTTGGGAGCTCACTGGCTTCGGGTTCCATGGGAACTTCGAAGTTAAGCGAGTAGCGCGCGAGAGCACTCCCATGATGGGTGACCCACTGGGAAGTTCTCGTGTGAGTTCTCAGAAACAAAACCGTGAGGGCGTAGTCGGGGCCCAAAGCGGACAATATCGTGCTACGGTGGTGGAGCGGGCCCGGGTTGTGGTGGACCCCGGGTCGGGATGTGACACACATATTAATTTCTTTTTATGCCCATATTTTTTTAAAGTTTATTTGTATTTGTACCCATATATTTTTTTTTATTTGTACTTTTTATTTTGCTAAATGTACCCATGCTAATTATATGTACCCATTCATGTAAAACTTTTTAATCTTTAAATGTACTCATTCTTAAATATACCAATTTGTTATATGTAAAATGTACGCTTTTTTTATATAAAATCTATTCAATTTTTTTTAATCCATTTTTAAACTTATATGGGTACATTCTTTTTTCTTTGATTTTAAAATGTATCCATGTCAAATTTAATCGAAGAAATTTACTAATGTTATTAAGCCTGATATCTTTTTTATTTTTTATTTTTTTTGTGATTTTGAAGAATGTACCCATGTTTTGATACAATAATTTTTTTAGTTAATTTTGATGAATGTACCCATGTTTATACACACACACACACACACACACAATAGTATATTTATATTTTAATATTTTTAATCCCACAAATTATGGGTTTTTTTTATTTAAAATCTTATTTATATAAGCAACTAAAATTTCTAATTTTTAATTAAAAAAATATAGTAACGTACATAGAAATAAATTATCACATTAATTTCAGGGACCTTGATAAAAAATTAAAAACCAACAAGGTTGGGTAAATTACACAGTACCCCCTCAGGTTTGAGGTCTATTACAATCGCATACAACATCTTCAAAATATTTCACTTTCATACCTTGACTACTATTTTATTTCAATATAGTACCTCCGTTACATTTTCCATCAATTGATCTGTTAAATGCTGACGTGGCTGCCACATATATGCCACGTGGTTACCAAATGTCTGCCACGTGGCAAATAAAATAATTTTTTAATTTTTTTTTAAAAACCTAAATTTTCTTAAAAAAAATTGAAACCCACAATCCCTCACCCCCCAGCAACCCACCTGCAGAAGAAGAAGAGGAAGAAGAAGAGGAAAAGGAAGAGGGAGAAAAAAAAAGAAAAAAAAAACCCAGCGACCCACCTGCAAGAAGAAGAGAAGGAGAAGAAGAAAAGAAGAAGAAGAGAAGGAGAATAAGAAGAAGAAGAAGAAGAAGAAGGAGAAAAAAAAAAATAAAACAGAAGCCCAGTTCGTCCCCCCCCCCCCCCCCCAGAACCCAAAACCTGCAACCACATGAGGAAGAAGAAGAAGAGAAGGAGAGAAAAAAAAAGTCTCAATTCGTCCGACCCGAGCTACCCCTTTCTCCCATCCCCCATCACCCACCCCCAAAAATTCCACCCGAGATTAGGTGGACCTACCACAAAACCAGTCCAAAAATCATCTTAAACTCAAAGTATTTTCAAAACTCACCCACACTAAAAATCACAAGATCCTAGCGGCGCGGGAGGGGAGGTGGGTCGCCGGTGGGTGGGGGGGGGGGTTCTGGGTTTTTGGTTTGGGGGGTTCACGGGGGTGGGTATTTGTTTTAGTTTTTTTTTTTTTTTTAAATTTAGAAGATTTAGGTTTAAAAAAAAAATTATTTTTGCCACGTGGCACACATTTGACAGCCACGTGGCACACTGTAGCAGCCACGTCAGTGCTTAACGGATCAATGGATGGAAAATGTAACAGATGTATTATTTTGAAATAAAATAGTACATGAGGTATGAAAGTGAAATGTTTTAAAGATGTTGTATGGGATTGTAATTGACCTTAAACCTGAGGGGCTACTATGTAATTTACCCAACAAGGTTTCAATCAAAGAATATTCATGGACAAGGACTGCATCCAAAGTCTCCCTTTTTATCTTTTTAAAAAAGGGATAATTGGTGACAAGCTACGGTTATCCACCCCTTCCGAGGGTCGGGAAGCGAAGACCGATTTAAATCAACATAGTTCTTTATATATGGTCACAAAGATACTTAGGTCGAAAGAGGATTTCTAACTTGTTTAAGACTGGGCACTGCTCTGCATGGTTGTTCTTACTGGAAGAGTGTTTTTTTTTTTAGAGAAACGATAAAATTTCATTAACATAACCAATCATTTACAAGGATGCCAGATGGGTACATATACTTCAGTGATCAATTTCTTGATCTGGAGGTAATAAGCACAAATACAAATGATTTTAAAACCCCTATACGAACATCACACAAAACACACTACTAAAACGAAAAATCTTGAAGTTGATATGTTCCATAGACACGTGACATACCAAGCAACGAAACCCTCACCAAAACCTACGCGAGACAGTGAGGCTACAAAATCGCCTAAGCAACACTACGTGAGACAGCGAGGCTACAAACAAATTCACATAAGCGACACGAAGGCTGAAGCAACAGACTTGTAATAAAACTAAACTAAACAACAAAAGAAACAGGTGGTGCAGCTGCAAGTTGGCAGAGGCGTGGGGAGCAAAACCAGGCCACGTGCAAAAATGTCGGGAGGAGTGTGACGCTAGCTGTAGCCGGGACGAACTGAGAGAGATAGGGAGGAAATGGTTCTAGCCAGAGCCATCGTAGTCGTCGGAACGCCACCACAAACCAAACCAACGTAATAGTATCGAGGGCCACCAGAGATTCCTCCGACCGGAGTTGGTCGCTATAATGACAAGAAATAACGGCAACAACATGGGTGGAAAAGGGGTTGCCAAGACCACCCACGCCACTGAACTGCCATCCCCATCACCACCACGAACCCAAAGAGGACAAAACGATGGTTCCAAGGGCAGAGCCCTCAAATGTCCAACAACCGAGCGAAAAACACTAGCAAATATGCACACCCACACAGCGGGAAACCAAGGAACCGTCGCAGGGAAGCTCTATCTGCAAACCCCACCCTGGAGTTACACGAAGCCGAATAAACAAAACCTCTGGAGGCGAGACCTGCCATAAACCAGGCAAGATCAGAAAAAGAAAAGCAGGTCAAATACCCACAAAACAACCCAAAACCCACCCAAAATCGTAGATCTAAGGCCCAAACAGGAGCCCTGTGTGGTAATAAAACGACGGAATAGATCGGAGGCTAGACATCAAAACCCTGGGAACCGGTTGCACACAGAAGAGTGCAGGGAGAGGGTGCTGGGCAGACTAAGGAAATAGAGAAGAAAAAGAAGAAAAGAGGGCATCGAGTGGAGGGGGTTCCGGGGGGAGAGGGTGGCAGCAAAGGGATGAAGAATGAGCAAAGGGTGGAAAGGCTAGGAGGAGGGGAATGGTAGAATGAGGAAGGAGGGGCTGCCGCTGGCCCAAGCCTAAGAAAGGGACCAGCGACTGAGGTTTGCAAGGTTAGGGTTTTGCTAAGAGCAGAAAGGGATTATTGATTGAGAGAGTTGAAGAGGCTATAAAACCATCCGTTATAGTTAAATTGTTGGATCATAAAGTTTGGATCTTCTTTGGTGAACATAGTGACTTATTTAAGTGCTCATACATTGAGACAACATGGTGATCCCTCCATACTAAGTGCATACTTAAAAATTGAATGCGTAAAGTGTCGTTTGACCCCTTAAACTATTGAGTTGGTTGAGTTGATCATCTGAACGATTTTTTAGTGAATTGACCTGTGAATTATTTAAAATCATCTAATTAACCCCTTATTGTTTAGATTTAAGGAAATTTCATCCGCTTTCCCGTTAGATTTGAGGGTAAATTCATCCTCTCATCTGTTGGACCAAGAATTATGAAGATTTTGGAAAGAAAAAAACACCGAGAGTTGTGGCTCATGTATTGCCTATGCTGCAGGTGGAGGAAAGTTTGAAATTAGACATCTAACAGTGGCAGATTATGTAGTTGATTTGAACAAACACACATGTTCTTGCCGAAAATGGGATCTATGTGGTTTACCTTGCGCCCATGTCATGTCTGCAATAGCTAAGCAACATCATTCACCAATGCAATATGTCAACCCTGCATATAAAAGAGAGGCATGAGATATAGCCCTATGGCTACTTCACCTCTCCGATGTCTAGCCAAGAAGTGTGGTTCAAAACCTAGTTATAGGCCCATTAAGCCTATAAATTTCATGAACTTTTATAATTCACTAATTTCTTTTCCTGAATTTTTAGAGTAATGTTATTCATACCATATTTTTATACTACATTTCTAACTATTTTAGGTGACATCTGATTTGGACAGCCACATCATTTGAAAAATTTGCAAAACCCAGGGAAAGGAAGGAGAAAGACTCTTCGTATACCACAATCATAATTTAATTAACTAGTTTTTCTTAATTATTAGTTTATTAAATAATGAACTAAATTTAAAAATCTGATTAATTCAAATGATGTGGCTGTCCACATCAAATGTCACCTAAGGTGGTATGAAAATGTGGTACAAAACATGGTATGAATAGCATTACTCGAACTTTTATAATTGACCAATTTCCTTTTGAAATTTAATTTCAGCCGACTACCCCTTGAACTTTATAACAGGCCAATTTCTCCCATGAAATTTAATTTCATAATTGACAAGTTTCTAGTAATGAACTTGTTGGGGTGAGTAATTATTTTTCGTATTTGAATTTGGAGCTTGAATTGAAATAGGTGAATCGAGACGGTCATGTGAATCAAGTCATAAAGAAGATTAATGAAATGACATCACAGCTTCAACATGTTACTGAAAAAGTAAGACCATGGAGAAGATTCATAGCATTAGAGATAAATTAAAAAAAAAAAAAACACGGGGACGGAGTGAACTAGCGGAAGAAAAGAAAGAAGAAGAAAAAGATACGTTGCCATGTTAAGATAAAATGACCTTTTCGGCCATGGCTTGTCAACATTTGGGCCTATTGACTATTTGACTACAAAATGGACTGTGCAAATTCCGTTTCCCTCTTTACAAACTGTCCAAATCCAAAATCCCAAATAAATATCGTCGCACCAGTGGTCTTCTCGCAGACTCCGCCGCCGAACAAGCTGTTTGAATTCCTAAACAAGACAAAGATTCCAGTGTCCCAATCACTGCAAAATGAGCGACCACAAGGTGGCAGCAGCACCGCCTGCACCTGATCACCCACCACCACCATCTCACTCCGAAGACTACGCTCCATACCCTAAGGTCGATCTCAACGACGTCGCTCCGCCTCCCCACTCTGAAACTTGGACCTCCGTCTCCATCGCCTCTGAAGCGCCTCCGCCCCCGAAGTCGGAGGGCCCGCCGGTGCAGCCGCCTGTTCCGCCGCCGGTGGTTCACGCCGAGGCTCGCGCTCCGATCCCCTTCGACGCCGCCACCTCCATGCCGGCGGAGTCCAATCCCTACGTCGCCACTCCTGCGCCGCCTCCCCCCTCCTCCGTCAAGAGTGAGTAACCAACCAACACTTGTGTGTTCAATTCTTTGATAAGTTGGGGTTTTTGCTGTTGAAATGATGAATTTGTGAGTGTTATTGTGTCGTATTGTTTGTTTTGGGTATTAGAATCGATGGATTCAGTGAAAGGTGCTCTCGGAAAATGGGGAAAGAAGGCTGCGGAGGCCACCAAGAAGGCCGAGGATCTTGCTGGCAACATGTGGCAACACTGTAAGTATTCAATTCTGGTTATTTTGAACGTTTTGAATGTGAATCCGCAATGGCAATCGTCTTGTGCGTGCTCTAGAATTCTGTATTAGCCGATGCAATTCATTGCCACAAGCAAATGTTATGCCTAGTATGCTGTTAATTGCGGTCTTTGTGTTGTTCCAACATGGTTAAGCAATTGCATGACATTTCTATGCGAAGCATTCCTGTTTGGTAGAAGGATTGGTGTCAATATTGCGTGTTGGGAGTTGGGAATCAGGAACGGGTTCAATATGTGTGCTTTTTAGTTCGAGTGGTCTTTAGAGTTAGGATTTTGCCTCTGGATTGTTTTTTCTACCGACTTCATCATTGGCATTATCATCATGTACTGAATTCATAGTAAACTTTCTGCTGTTGTATTTGTGAGACATAATGCATGTACTGCTGCTTTCCTGAACTAGTGAAAACGGGACCCAGTTTTGCTGATGCCGCTGTGACAAGAATTGCTCAGAGCACAAAAGTACTTGCAGAAGGTGGTTATGAGAAGATCTTTCGACACAATTTTGAGACTGTCCCAGAGGAGCAACTTCTAAAGACATTTGCTTGCTACCTATCCACATCTGCTGGCCCAGTAATGGGAATTTTATATTTGTCATCAGCTAAGCTTGCATTTTGCAGTGACGATCCCCTTTCATACACAGTTGGTGACAAGACTGAATGGAGCTATTATAAGGTATATTGGATTACTTCTGTTTGCCTATGCTTTTGAACCAATTGTCACCTTTTTGGAATTATGACTTGGGAGCCGTTTATGCTTCCAAATGGTGATAATGCAGTTTTAATTTCTCTCAGATTTTTAACTTTCATATTACATGATTTGATATTTATAAAATAGGGTAAGTTACCTAACCTCTTGAGGTTAGTGATATTATAGAAACTTCCGCTCAATTTTAGATGTTAGACTCTTCTCTTGTGTTTTGTTAGGTCTAAGACTCTGAAATAAAATTTACTGCTCAGACAGTTTGAATGCTGAGGTAGGTTTTAATTGAAAATAGAGATTTCACTTCCATGGTGCGTTTAATCTGAAAGATAGGTCATGATAAATATATGAGGGATCAGCTTTTTTCATAAATCTCTAAGGGAGATTAATTTAATTTCTCAAAGTAAGAGGGAGGTTTCTGTAATTCCACTTAACCTCATGGATAGGTACATGTAATCTATAGGTTTCTTGTTATATTGTAGTAGTAATTGCCTCCAATTATGTATTCCTGTTATGGGCTAGTTGAGTCAAAAGAAGGAAAACATAAACAAAGAACTTTTTAGTTTTCGAATTTTGTGGTGATTAGGCTCAACAATTGACATCACCCTCTTTTGAAGGCCAATTGACCGAATGGTGTAAGGCGATGTGTCAGAATTGATTTCAAGTTGAGTGACTCGGTATTACTTCTGTTTATGATTCCAAGAGGTCCGTTAGAAGTTATTCATTACATTTCAAGTAGTGTCGACCAAATGTTACGTCACTTTACATTAATTTGTCTTTCTCTGTTCTGAGACTAATCTTTGCTAAAATGGTTTTACTTATTATGTCTATCACAATACATATGGTCAGGTTGTATACTACTATCATTCCTTATGATGATTTCTGGTCATTAAAAGCCTGATTGCATTTATTCTTTTGGAAACTATTAGTGGGTTGGTATTATTGAATGATTCTTTTGAGATACGTAGCTATTGTTTGAAGGTTTTGGTGTGGTGCTGACTTTAATGGGTCAATCTTGGCGAGGGATACAAATATTTGAACTTGGTATTATAAGAACTCTAACTTTAGTTTGGGAGTATGATATGTTGGTTGATCTTTATTTTTTTATATACATTGACAGTTTAGTCGTGAGGTACCTAGTTATATTTTGATAGACTTGAATGCAGAAATGTTTGACATGACAAGGCTGTTGTTAAGAATGATGTGATAAAGAAAGCAATAGGATGAGTACAGCTAAAATGATCCTTCCTTTAGGTTATACTCGAGTGATATTAGTAGGTGGAAGGGCTTCAAGACTTTAATGTTTGTTACCTTCCTTAATGTTGAACAGAGGATGAAAGGATTTATATATTAATTGAAATTTGAAAGTGTTGGCCAAGCAAGGTAATGGGTAAATAGAAGATCTTGAAAATCTTGTATTGAGAACGTTCCTATATTTTGATTTCTTCCCTTTAGTTGTCTAATCCCTGCTGAACCCATGCTTGTTTTGTAACAACCAAATCCTGGTTATTGTCATTGTAAATGTAGATGAACAATCCTTTTAAGAGAGAAGATCTGTTTTTGTTGACACAAATCATTTTCCATATATACTTTTAACAAGCCAGCTATTTCTTTGACACATTTTTTTTTGCATGTCCATGCCCTATCTGTATATCATTATAAGGCCAAACCGTCTGATTGGTGAAGCATTTTAAATACGTAAAATGCCTTGGTTTCTTATTTAAGGTTTACAACTTACAAGTAGTGAAACCGAAACTCTATATTTTATTATTTATTCATCATTTTAAAGACTATTATGATCCCACTAATTGCTCTATTGTTTTCTTTCATCCGGTGAGTTTTCAGTAGTTAGTTACTGTTTATATGTTAAAATGTCTTTGTTAGCTGTCAACATAATCTGGTTTGATTCCTTGTCATATATAAGGTGATTATTCCATTACATCAGCTGAAGGCAGTCAATCCATCAACGAGCAAAGTGAAAGCAGCTGAAAAGTACGTCCAGGTCGTCTCTGTTGACAACCATGAGTTTTGGTTCATGAGCTTTGTGCACTACGATGGTGCTGTGAAACATCTTCAAGAAGCGCTGCAGCCGCATCCTCAACCCCACAGCGTATGAGTGTAAGCCTAACTCCTTGCCGTGTCACGGGATAGGAAATCATGTTGGCAGAACATGTATGGAGATGAATTATCCTTCGAATATGGAATCCATGAGCTACAACGTGGATGGTGTATGTATTTTTATTCGGTTCGTGGAATTGCTGTGCTATATTTCTTGTCGGAACCCAGACTGCAACTTTACTTTTCCGTTGTAGCGATTGATGGTATTTGGGACGTCGGAGGTTTTAGTGTGAGTCTATGTTTGTTGTAAATGACATTTGTGATATATATACATGATATTTTCAGACTATAACTTTGTTGTGAATGTGGTATCAATTCTGAATGTAAGCAATTTTATTACTGAGGAAGAAGATTGCTACTTAGTACTACAGTTTAGTGGTATTCATTTTCACTTATAAGTGAGGGTTTAGGTTCGATTTTCGTCAAAGGGGAATTTGAATCACATTATTCTAAGTTAAACCTTTTTTTTTAAGGAAAACTAATGAAAAGGGCTTGAAAACTTTGAGTTTTAACGATAAGGACAAAATAAAGGGTAAAGTGAATAGTACCAGGTTTGACTTTTTAATGTAAAAATGTGGTTTTTTGTTAAAGTAAACAGTACCGCGGATTTTTCGTTAAAACTTTTTTTTTTTTAGTATAGATAATATTATTATCATTTATTCAAAAGGAACTTAGAAAGAAGAGTATAGCTTAGAATATAGGGCCTAGTCTGGACTCTGGTCCATTAGGTCGATTTTTCCGAAAACTACATCATGTATTGACCCAGGCCTAGTCCTGCACCTGCAACACATACACTTAGACTTGGGGTCAAGCTTTAGACCATAGCTTGGTCAGAAAGAATTTTAAGAAGGACCAATGTAGCTAGTAGGGGTCCATCACTTGCCCAATCAGAGGACTTTCATGGTGTGGGTACATCACAATGACGTTTTGTGTCAAAGATACAATATCACATATAAGTTTCTGCTTACATGGTGTTGTATCATTTGCATGGATCCCACGGTGATAAAGAATCTGTGTCATATAAGCTGCTTTCCAATATAAGAATTTACCTGCAATGGTTTATAATTTACATAACCTAGTATATTTTTTTTAAGTAATACGATAGTTATCATCTATTTGTATCATCTTTTGTACAAATACAGAAATCAGTAATACTAATTGGCGATCAAATAATCAGACAGAAAAATGATTTCACCTCATACACGCCCCTTTGGTTTCGTAGCAGTTATGCTCAGAGTAAAAAAAGGCATGTTGGCATCACTGCCCATAAGTTAATGTCTTTCCACAATTGCATAAACTGCTCTGATTCTCTGAAGACTGAGGCATTGTGGAATTGTGGTTATGGAATGAGCAACCACAATTGAGGCCTTTAGAAATGCACAAGAAAACAACAGGCTTGTAATTTAAGGGGTTATCAGTATTTATCTTTACCATGTTCAAATTTCAGTTCGCATCTTTTGGGAAGAAATGTGTATATATATATAGCATGTTACATGTAGGGGCGATTCAATTTAGATAATGTGTATGTAAGGTACATTATCATTGATCACTTAAAGAAACTGCTTTTATTATGCTTTTAGAATAATTAACTATAAAATAAAGCAATTAGATGTTTAGTAAACTGTATTTTACAAAATGACACGTGTATGAATAGCAATGTAAAAGCATAATAGAAACAGAGGTGAGTATAGGGGTTATAGCGACAACGACTCCAAGAAATCAAGAAGTTACTTGATTGAAAATATAAGTCATTTCTTAAGGTAAAAAGGAACCTCATAAAACTCATTTTTTAGTTGCACCGAATAATTTCTAGCTGTTAATTCATGCACAGTCTCATAATTAAGCGTACATGTATCAACAATCAAGAATCAGTAATGTGTGGATGCGCACTTTAGTTATTGGAAAATTATCCTTCTTTTACCACAAACAAAAATACGTACAATGATGTTACTCATCTATATTTACAACCGATATAAACAGATAAGGTGAACTGCCAATTTAATCCCTGAATTATCACCTCAGTAAAAATTAGGTTTTTAAACTATTTTTTCAAAAAAATCAGTCATTGAATTATAAAAATCTGCCAATTACGTCCCTAATATTATATTCGAAGCTACTATATTCAATTTTCCGTCAATTTAATTGGTAGTTTTACATAAAGAAATAGTGTATGAAGTTAACTTTGGAGGGTAAATTGGTAGTTTTTCATAAGAAATAATGTAAGTTAACTTTGGAGGGTAAATTGGTAGTTTTTCATAAGAAATAATGTAAGTTAACTTTGGAGAGTAAATTATATGTTAGATTCACAACCTATATGAAATGTTAAGGGCTTATAAGCGAAAAAATGATAGTATTACACTCTAGAGTATGTCAAGTGACTTAAGTTGACGAAAAATTGAATAAAATAGCTTTGAATATAAAAGTAGAGATGAAATTAGCAATTTTTAATAATTTTAGGGACTTATTTTACCGAAAAAATAATTCAAGAACCTAATTTTCACTGAGGTAATTGTTCAATGACTAAATCAACACTTCACCCAAACAAATATATTAGTTGTAATGTCAGTCCCATTTGTATTTTGTGATCAGATCCTTGGATAGAGAGGCACAGAGAAAGAGAGGCCACCTGTTCAGAATAAAGCAGCAGCAACACTACATAATTTTTCCAACACCTTCAATCCTCCACTCCACTAATTACGTAACTATTAATTTCTTTTCGATATATCTTCACCATTACCATTACCACTCTACTAATGGTGTATTTACGTAACGGTAATGAAAATAGGAGGAATTGAAATGAGAAAGAGTCAGAATCAGATTCATATTGAAGATGTTTACTTAAATGTTCTGGAATCGGAATAGAATTCCATAAAACTGTTTACTGATTCAGCAGAATCGGAATATAAACCAGTATGATTACTATAATGCCCTAGTCCCAAATCAAATATTTTATATACTTTAATGAGTTTATAAAGGATAGTCTTGGAAATAAAAAAAGTAAGTGAGGGCATAAAGGGAACAAAAGTGTAATTCCGATTGCCCAAACAATCAGGAATTGGATTACCACCTATATCTAGAGAATCCAATTCCACCAATACAAGGAATTGAATTCCAAAATTTGTGTGGCCCCACTGCTTTTTTGATTCCTCCACCTTTAGTAAATACCAGTAAATACCGAAGTACTCTGTAATCGGAATTTAATTTCACATTCTCATTCCGGTTACGGATACGTAAACGCGTCCTAATTGTGTTGTAAATAAAAGATATATATTATTAGTGTTTTGTCGAGGATGTGATTTTATGTTCCAAATCATTTATTTTTTAGATACAACTTCAAAGATATTTCAATATATAGACAATTCTTCTACGTTCCAATGAACAACATTTGCAGACATAATATCTACGACATATATATCAACAGTCATATCCATCACATATTGACAATTTTAAGTTCGTAGTATCAACAATACCAACGAGATTGGCCACATTTAAAAAAAATGCCATACTTTTTTTTTTTTTGAAAAGAGACAATATAATTTCATTAACATAACCAAACAATTACAAGGATGCCAGATGGGTACATGAACTTCAGCGATCATTATCGTGATCTGAAGGTAATAAGCACAAATTACAGATAAGTTTTAAAACCTCTATACGGTGATCCTACAAAGAACACACCACTAGGACGAGTAGTCCTGAGAAGGAAATGTCCTCACCAAAACCAAAGGCACCAAAGACCGTCTGTAGAACCGCCTCCCGGAGTGGGTCGAAACTGAAGGAAGGGTAGCGACGACCGACAAGGATGGCAGAGGGCACTATCCCATCTAAGTCGCCACGCCACCAGCCGCACCTCCCAAACGAACCTAGTTGGACTGAACGATATTTCCAAGGGCAAAGCCTTCAGGGAGCCCAACACACCGGGAGCAGCGGACCTGCACATCAGCCATGAACAACCATGCCGCCAGAAGCAACCAAAAGACTTCACCCAGGACAAAAGCACTGCAGAACAAGTTACATATTCGAAACGATCCGGCATAGCCGGGACACAAAAAAAAAAAACACAAATCTGAGAAAAGAACTCTTCCAGGATGACTGAACACCACCTGTAACAAGAGCAGGTCCGCCGCAGCCAGCGAGCCAAGGCTGCCAGAGGAGGGCGAAGCCACCAAGTAGCAGATGAGAAGAGCCCCACAACACCGAAGCAAACCAAAGGGGAGGATTTGACACACCGAAGCAAACCAAAACCACCAGCCCACACCCGTAGATCTAGTCCCGAAACAGGGGAAGCCTATACAGGAAAATCGCGATAAATGGAACGGAGGCCTGCATCAGAACCGGAAAAGTTGGCCGCCGACAAAATGATGGGGAGGAGAGGTGCAGGGCAACACCGGGAAAAATGGGAGGAAGGTGGAGGGCACAGGGAAGTGAGGTTAGGGAGATCAGGGATGAGAGGGAGGAAGGAGAGGGGAAGGGGGGCGATAAGGAGAGAGGGAGGGTAGGGGAAAAAGGAGAGGGAGGAGAGGCTGCCCACCGGCCCCCAGCCTTAGCTAGAGGTTGGTGGCGGGGCTAAGGTTTCTAAAAGGAGGCGCTCTGTAGGGTTTTTGGAATTGGGGAGCTGTTGGGAAGGAGGATCTCTTAAAAAATAATGCCATACTTATTTGTCAACTAAACTAATGATGTATATCTTATTTAAAGGTACATATATGTATATATTTGAAGTATTATTCTTCAAGATCGTTCAAAATATATATGCTATATTGTGACTCTGATCTAATGATTATGCTGGCTCTTGAGGATGGTGATGCCGTAAATGATGCTTACATAGATAGTACTCTCTTTAGTTAAGTACTACAAACTGGAGCCACTTAGTACTACAGTCTAGTAGTATTCCTCTTAGAAGTGAGAGGTCTTAAATTTGAATTTCGTGGATGGAAAATTCGATACTAAATTAGGTTGCCCATTGTGTGACTTAGCCGAACTCCCCTTCCTCCTAGTGTAAAAATATCGAAGAACTCAAAAAAAAAAAAAAAAAAGTACTACAAATTGGAAGAGAGTAGTTTGCATTGTAAACTGTCAAGAAATTGACCAATTATTTAAGAAGATCAAGTGCTAGCTACGATAATCGAAATTTACAGTAATATAGGACGTGTAATTGTTTCTGTAACTCTCCTATAGGATGTGTAATTTTTTGTAGAGGGACGAGCGGAAGTTTTCTAAGTGTAATGGTCCTCACTCTTTCGAAGGAGGGTAAGTGCCTCGCATGCGACCATTGTAGGCAATGTACTTGTACAGTTGTTCATGCAACTTAATTTCGTCGACCAGATTCTTGGTTAGCGTGAACAAATCAATTAGGAACTTGAGATTGAATTGCTAAAACTAATCAGAGAAAACATAAAATACATGTTAAGATAATCATCCATCCATCATATATTCCATAGCCTCTGAGGCTTTCCACGAGCATCCATTAATGTTGTTCCATGCGAAACGATTAACCCTTTCTTCTATTTGGTAAAGAAATAGTTATTTTTCCTCCTAAAGTAAAAACCAAAAAATTTATGGATCATTTCCTCAAATTTTATTTTTATCAATGTGGGTGGGGGTATTTAAACTACATATTTCTTCTCACAATGTAAAGAAAATTATCACTAGACCAATAATTAGTTGATGCTTATTTTATTCAATTGATTAAAATCGTACGGGCGTAGTGCAAGACTTGTAAAAATGAAACCCCTTTTTTCTAGGTTACTAGCGAAGAGGATTTTGATCATTATTAATTGAGACAAAATTAAGAGTATGAAAATCCTCGTAGTACAAACGATTTTTTTACTCTATACACTGATTCACACATAAGAATTAATATTACCTTCTCACAAATAAATAAATTTATTCATCATTCATGACTAGGGAAAAAAAGAATGAGATTATAACACTACGAGTAAATGATAAGCTAAACAAAACAACAAGCATACACGACCAACTAGAACAAAAATGTGGTCCAATACGCGTGTTATAGTAATGAAGACTTATATACACACCACGTCGCAGCATACTACATCATGTTGCCGTTACATGTTTATAATTAATTTTTCGAAAATAGGAAAGCACCAAAAGAATTTCCTTTTCTTTTTCAAAAAGAAAGTAGATAAATTAAAACAAATCCAGTTGATGAGATCACATGTGTCCGGTAAGCTCAAAAATAGGTGAAATTTTATCATCTTGTTTCAGTTTTGAGACGGAAGTGTCCACAGACTAATGCAGTATGAAGGTTGAGCCAAAAGTAATATGAGAGATAGAGAGAGGGTCAAGCTAAGATAAGGCGGTGATCATGGAAGAAAATAAGGATAAGATTGACAAATGTGGATGAACTTCCAAAAACCCAAAACGCAGAAAGTAATCCAGAATAATAAATTAAATTAATAAGCAAAACAAAGTGGGAGCAGTTTTCAGCTTTGCTTTGCATGCTTATTACACGTTTCGATTGGAGTTTATGAAATTCTCTGGGTCTTTAATCATGTGATTAGTGGGAACTAATTAATTAATCAGAACCCAGTTTAGTTTAAATTATCATAAGCTTTCCCTCTTCTATTGGTTTTCTCCATTTTTCTATTTTTATTCGAAATAGAAAAACTGCCCTAAAACGCAATTCCAGTTGAAAGAAACAGCATTCCAGTTTTGGGTTTTTAGGGCAAATGTTATATCTCAGTGAGAACATGCTGCACTGAGCAAAACATGTCTGAAAAAGTTAATGTGGTCTTAATCAGTATATATGTTAACTAACTAGCACCAAATCCAGATGTTAATCACACAAATTAATTAGAAGAGGAAATTTAGATGAAAACCTATTTTTGTTGAAATCGAGTGATGAAACCCTTTTTTGTTGAAACCAAGTGATGAAACCCTATCTAATTAACTAAGCTTAGCAAGTTAATTAAATCATCATTAATTAACACTAAACTAAGAAAAATCATCATTGTACTTGCATGATCATGAGTTAAGGGTGCTAAAGCTAAAGATTAATCGTAACACGATCATAATTTGATTAATTAACTGGGTAATTAGAACACTGCAACATTTCTTTCTCGCTGAGCTAGCTACTAATTAGCTAAGCTAAGTAGGCATTAAATCAAATAAAATTTGGTTAATTAGGGCACTAATTTCTTACCAAGAGTGTGCTTGTTGTTGTGCATCCAAACCTTGAGCACATGGCGCTTCAATCCAGTCTCTCCGCAAAACTCCTCAATCGCCGCCTCGTCGTGTTTCTGAATCCTCCACCCAACTTTCTCCGCAAACTCCAACATCTTCTCCTTCTGCTCCTGCGTGAACTTTGTCCGGTGTCTCTTCTTACTCATCCCAAATCCTCCTCCACCTCCACCGCCACTCGAACTTGGATTCGACACGTCCTCTCCCTCTTCCCTACTATGAGACCCTCCGCCACCGCCGATGGATGCCGCAGGCAAGGCTAGTGTAGGCCTTGCGTGCGGCGAGGTGATCAGGTAGCCAGAAGACGGCGGCGGTGGGCGATAGTAGCCTGAGGAGAATTGATGCTGACGGTGGTGGTGGTGAAGGTGGTGGGACCCACCGGCACCCTGGTGGTGATGAATTAACTCGCCTTCGGACTCCTTGCGATGGAAGTTGCGGTGGCAGTTGCAGGCGGCACATTTTAGGGCGTCGATGGTGCCCACATCCCCCGCAGAGAGAAACTCGCCACAGCCGTCGAGGGCGTGACCGCCGATGCTGACGGCGTGGTTCTTGAGGCATTCCCTGTACCTGACCATGGTGGCTAGGGTAGTGGTGGTGGTGGAATTGGGTGCTGCGGCAGTCCCCCTTTTTCGAGCACTGGAGACGATCCCCTCGCCGGCGGGCCCCATTTTGGGCCTGGAACTCTCTGCAACAGAGGCGTAACCCGGTGGCGCCGCCTGCATCTCCATCTCCTCGTCTTGCTCTTCGTGCTCATCAAATTCCATTCTCTCTCTCTCCCTCCCTCTCTCTCTGAATTCTTAAGGAGAAGTGAAGATCTACATGGTTGCTGGTGAACCCAATGAACTAATAAAGATGACGATCAACACCAACAATAAAGCTTCCTCAACCGGAGACAGACAAATGTAAATGACTACTGCTAAATGTTGGTTTGTATTACATCCAAGTGTTATGTATTACATAGTAGTAATTAATATTATTTAATTTTTTTTATTTCAAATAACTGTTAATTTTCTTTTACTTTTTTTGTTATCTTGTCGTGGGTACTTTTTTATGGAGAAGAAGATAAGAGGCTGGAGAATGTGGCCATCAATTCCCCAGTCCTCCTCCAAACATTTCTCTTTCATTTACATTTTTTATTTTATTTTATTTTTTACAAACAATGGAAGAATATATTAAATTTATTTAAATTATGAAAACTGAATTGAGTTAGATGCAGAGAAAACACATTATTTTAATTAACTTGACGAAACTTAAGGGCTTGTTTGGTAGTGTACTTGAATCCAATTTTTTAAACTCAAAAACAGTTTTTAAGTTTTATGCCTTAAAAATTTGTTTGGTATGACTATTTTCAAAAACAGAATTCAAGACTAACTCAAAAATATAGTCTATTATTTAAAAACATAAAAAGTGAGTTTTTAGAGTTTTTAAACTTAAACTTACTCATTTCTTTTCTCTCCCTCCTTCCCTCTCACTCCAAATATATATCCCTCTCTTTTCTTTTTTCTTTCTCCTCTTTTTTTTTTTTTTCGTCTCTGCTCCAATCTAATCAAGTTTAAGTCGTAAGATTTAAAAATTTTAAATCACAAACCAATCAAGTTTTTGAGTCTTAAAGAAATTTGTTTTCAAGAAATGTTTTTAAGAAATATTTTGAGAAATGATAAAAATTTTCAAATAGGATACCAAACAGGCCCTAAGTTTTCCTCCTTCATTTACTTTAAGTTACTTTCATTTGATTATTATATTTAAGAATCAGACATCCTGTGTTTAATTTATGCAACATTGTTGTTATAATGACACGAGTTGATAGATTTGACACCTATATATTAATTGTGGGATCCTTTTTTATATTTTATTTTTCTCTTTTATGTTTGTTTGTTCTCTTTTCTATCTCTCAAATACGTGGTCATTTGTAGTTTAGAAATCACACCTATGTGTTCAATATGTTGAACCAAAAAATACGACTCACTCTGGTTGCACTTATATTTTTTTATCTGTTGTAGGAGTATAATTCCTATATTATTGATATGACACTCAATTTTTCGACCAATGTAAAAGGCTTTAATTTTTTAAACCTCTCTACTGGTTTATTTTCTTTCCATTTTTTTTTGGCTCCCCTAACTTTCTTCTTGTCATTTCTTTGCTAATTGCATTGGTAAGAGCATGCAATTTGATTTGTTGTTTTGGGTTTTAGCGTTTTCCTTTTATGTGGAAACTGGTTTTTTGTTTTGTTTTTTTTTTTCCAGATTATGAATTCCACATCGGGGAAAGAAGAAAATTTGTATGTGTTTATATGTAATTAGACTACTTTTTTAAATAGCCAATTGATTTTATAATGAAACAGTAATTTTGTTCAATTTGTTCATTTATTTTTGTGGTAAAAGTGAGATTGGGAATCAATTTCTCAGTAATAGCGTGAAAACAGAAAAAGGATTGGCAGAGAGTGGGGAATAACAAGTAATCTCAGGGGAAAATAAGTATGTATGTGAGGTAGTAATGTTGCAAGGTTGATGTTTGGAAACAGCGATAAGGTACCTTCTTTTTTTTTTTTTTTTTTTTTTTTTTTTTCTATATATATAAAGTAACGATAGTAGTATTGCATTCAAAAAGTTGTGAGTTACAAGAAAGCCAAATTATGGCTGGGGCGCTTCCTCTAGTCAAAGGATGAACACCGGTGGTGGGAATTCAACCCAATTACTGAGATGAGAAAGCGAAAGACATAGTAGAGATTAGGCCGGGATTGTAATTTGAAGGGATTCAATGCAAATTTGATCGATAATGACTATTTGATATAATCAACCTCATGACATTTCTCTCCACTATTTTGGAAGGTATTGAGTTTATAAGTTTAATGAATAAAAATATCAGATTCTGATCACGGTGTCTAGAGGACACCAGGATGCCACGTACTAGGCGACATTTGAGGGGTGACGCAAGCCATTCTATCATGCTTATGCTAATAACATGTTAACATGCACGCAAATTTGCCCCAAATATAATAATCATGAATAAAATACATATTATAAAAAATGGAGGAATATCCCATAACAACGTCGGCATATTCCGTTAACATTAGGCATATTCTGTAACCTTACTTTGTTAACGATGATAGAATATTCCGTCCCGCGACAAAATATTACATGTAGTGCGTGACCAGTTAACATTGATCGTTGACTTTTTTACGGAATTGACTTCAGGATCTCTATCTCGACGTGCTGACTCTAAATTCACACTCAATTTCTCCATATTCAATTGTTTTAATAGAGTTTTGCTAATGGGTTCTTTTATGTGCTTATGTGTGATTGTTAGCGATGACCCTGTCGCTTTTCATGGATGGTGTATCTATGAGTGGACCTTTTTCACAAATGCATGATTTTATAAAATTAGTACTAGAGATGCAAAAGATTTTACATTTTATGAAACGATTATGATCTATGGTGACCTTTTGAGCTAGAAAGCTCCCATGTTTTTATGATATGATGTGTCAAGCTACTGAGCTCCTATGCTATGATATGAAAGGAATATGTTTATGTTTTTGGTGCTTACTTAGTCAGTAATCATATACACAACACAAGTATGTACCTGTCTATGGCCATATGACCCAGTTTTATGCGTATCAAGGTACCTTACGATATACTCCCAGCTTCATTAGCTAAACCAGTGTCAGACAACTTCACTATTCAAGGCTAAAGTCGGTGTGATATGTTTTCCTCACTAGTACAAACCATTGTCGTACAGCTACACCTTCAAGTGATGAGGCCCACCATGTTTTCTTCACTAGATCAACCAATGTCGTACAACTTCGCCTTTGGCAATGAGTCTTTTCAAGATTATGATACTGCTGAGAAGTACACTATGATATAGGATATACGAATGTTGCATGCTAGGGTTTTTAGAAAAAGCTACATATTATACTATTTGATTTTTCCAAAACATGAGGTTAGTACATAAAAAAGAAAAGTGGTTTTACTTATCTGATAAACTCTAGTACACTCACCTTTGTTTTACAACCCCTTCAAGACATAGAAACGAGGCATACGACCCCGACGTTGAGGCATTCCTGTATTGTTAGCTCTAAGTCCTCCCCTCTATGTAGGACCTTTTCTTATGTGATCACAATTTTAAATAAGATTCCTTCCTCTTGTAATCTTGATTAATAGTATGCTTTGAACATGTCCATGCATTCTCATATTTTAATTTTATAGATATGTATTTTATTTATGATTATTGTATTCCACACAAATTTGCATGCATTTTTACATGCTCTTGGCATAAGCATGCTAGAATAGTTTGCGTTATCCCTAGGGTATCGGCCATCACATGGCCGTCCCAGTACCTTCTAGACATTGGAATTCGAGCGTGTCATACTTTACACTCTCCTAATATAGGATGAGTAACATTTTGGTTATTACCTTCGCACGAATAAATAAATTTATTCGTTATTTACAAGTTACAACTAGAAAGGAAGAAAAAAATTACCAAGCAGAAGAAGAAAGATAAATCGATTCACAAATTGTAAAAGTTTTTTTTTCTTTGGTCAAAACAAATTGTAAAAGTTTGACTAGAAGGAAGATGTGGTCCACTAGGCTTGTTGAAGTGTATGAACGTATAAACACGTTGTGTATATCACGTCATGTTGCCGTTACATACGCATAATTAATTTTTCAAAATTAAGAAAGCACCAAAAGAATCTATTTTTTTTAAAATGAAAATAAAAAAAATAAAGTTCAATGCATGACATCACATGTGACCGCTTAGCTTAAAGATCGGTGAATTTGATAAGCTTTTCTCATAATGTACTTAAAATGCTTTATTTAATCTAAAAGCACCTTTAACTATTTTTGTCAAACATGGTCAAAAAAACTTTTGATGATCTTAAAGTGATTTTTTAGTCACTTTAAAAGCGCTTTGTTAACGCTCAAACTATAAGGTTAACAAATTAGAACATTGAACCTATAGTGGGGTTGGTGTAAGGATTGAAATTGACTGGACTCAAGGATGTAAATGGGTCACCCCTCAAAATTTGGATACGTCCACTGTGTTGCTCATAATATAATACATCCACTCTTGTTTTTTCCAACATCCACATTGCAGGCTTTTATATAGGCCCTCAAGTCTTAGAACCTCTCAAATTGGCATTTAATGGCCACAACTTAAACTAACATGCTGATATCTTTTTGTTGGGATATACGGCTCAAAATTAAGATGATGCAGAAACTAGGCTTATGTTACCTATTTTGTTTGGTATCCTAGTTAGGTTTGGATTTGACTTTTTGGTAAGATTCCTTGCTTGGCTGAGAGATTTTGTTAATTACCTATTTGATTAGGATTTGGATTTTCTACCAATTAGGATTCTCATTGTAACCTAACTCCTATTCACTATAAATAAGACCTAAGGGTTAGTTTATTTTGTATGTCAACACCATCAGTTTAGAGAATTTTCTTTTATTGTGTTATATGGGTGGATGTCACATTTTGGAGTCATGGGTGTGTGGCAAATTTATGGCTCATTCGTTTGGCAATTTGGTGAGAGTCCATTTGTGAGTTTTGTGAGTTAGAGAGCAATTTGAGAAAATCTTCTCCGTTTGTTTTGGGTTCTCTACTCGTTTGGTTTAGAGTTTGTAATTTGTGGGATTTGAGTTTGTTTGGGCCCAAAATGACATTAGGCCGAGCTCAGATTATCCTCGGCCCAGGGTCTGGATGAAGGTAGTGGGTTGGCACTATGGGCCGCGGATTGAAGGAGTAGATAGGCTTAACGCGTCATAGAGGCCGAGACCTATTAGGAGATGGATTCCCGGGATAAATTGAAACAAGCTCGCAATGGGGGAAGGTTTAGAGTCCTAGTTTGAGTAGGAACGGCCGAGATAAGATTGGATCAGTATTGGCCGAAGTTGAGTTGAACTAGGACTGGGAATTCTATCCAAGGAGGATTCGGAGGGTTTGCACTACTATAATTAGGGAGAGGGAGCATAACATTAAGCCTCTCCAATTCAACACACAAATCTGCCCTGCGCAAACCCTCTCAACCTTTGAGATTTTTATTTTCTTGTCCGCCAACACATCTTCAGTTTGGATAAACAGCACTGTGAAGGCAACCGGTGATATCTTCAGTTTGGATAAACAGCACTATCGCCGTAGAACCAGTCAATCGCGAAACACCTTCAGTTTGGATAAACAGCACTGCGTCGAGGCCGGTTGGTTATCTATCCAAGTCTCGGTCGAGAAGGATTTTCGAATCCTTATTGGCAGAGGTCATCTCATCAGCCTTCTCGGCGAAGTGAGGTGTTACGAATTATCAGGCTCGGCACGTCGAACGCCGAGTTGTTTATGATTGGGTACTCACAAGTTGGTTTCAGAGTTCGGCATTCAGATGGTCGAACGACCTTCACTGTCAAGACTTATATCTGTTTTGAGTATCTGTGCCCCTATACTTTGGTGTCGATTCGGCGTGCTTATACCTTCACGAACATAATCACCGTGACCGAATCCGGCGCCGACGAGTCGTGAACTTCGCAAGACTAGTAGCCTTGTCTTCAGGCTCTAGAACCCAAAGGCCGAGGCGTGTTCCTTCCTCGGCCGCAGTCGCAAGATCAAGAAGTCAGCCGCGCAACACAACGCAACATCCACATTTTACTCATCGGCCGAGCTCGGCCGTCGAGTTGGCACGCCCCGCATTCAACAGAAGGACGTAGTTAGCTCATAGATTATTCGGCCTGCGCGCCACGTAGGCTTGATAGTTTTTAGGGTCAACATGGTTATAAGAGTTTAAACACTCTTTTGTAATCCCGTTTGTTTAGTAAAGTTCTTCGTCTTGCTTCACCCGTGGACATAGGATTTTGTGGCGAACCACTTAACTCTCTTGTGTTATTTTGAGATTGTTTGTTTTAGTTTTTCCTTACGACGTTGATATTTGGTACTTTGTTCGAATTTGCTTTCGTTTGCGCATAAAAGTACAACATTTTCCACCTATTCAACTAGGCTTCTGACAGTCAAGTGACGTTTTTGCAGTCGGGCATAACACTTTTTTTTAGGTTTATGCGGGTCGAGCATCCCACTCAAACCTCGATTATCCCATTCTGTCTCGCTGAGCGTTGTCCCAACCATCTTTATGTCCCATCCTAGGCCTCTGATGTTGACTGCAAGTCGCCACATAGTCTGAATGATATTTGAGTAGATCTGCCTTTGAAGACTTGTGCCATAAAGCTATCAGTCTGCCAACGTGTTTCTAGCGGTCGAGTGGCTCCTTTTTCATCTCGGTCCGCTCGAGCGCTTTGGACGTCATCCTTTAAACTCTTTGGGCCTTGGGCTCCTTAGTCTCTCTTGGGCCTGCCGTAGTTTAGTGGCCTAAAAGTGCCAATATTAACACACTTCCAAACATATCCAAATACTAATTTTTTCATAAGCCTTTTATGTTAAGTAAGGATATACCCTTAGCTTAAGTTAATGACATCCTTCTTAGGTCTACCATATAATGAAATTCAACGATCAAAATTTGTCTATATTAGACCATGACTCAAGAGTCATTCTTACAAAAAATCATTTACAACGAAAAATATTGTTTTTAGTCAACCACATCCAAAAATGTCTAGTCATCTAAAACGTACAAAAAAATCATGGTTTGTTAGAAAATTTGAAATGAAAATGCAGAAAATGAAACTACACAATTTCCGGTTTAGCCAAAGTTTTATATGCATAATCCTCAGGGCCCGACAAAGCTCAAGGCGAGCAAGACCTGATACTTGAACCACTTTGTCAAAAAATGCAACAAATTATCACATACCAAAAGGCCCGAAAGGTCAATGTAAAGTGGCTTCACATAAACTAGAAAAGGCCACACATTCTAGAAATTTTTTATTTTTTTTTCAAATATATATATATATATATATATTTTTTTTTTGGGGGAGGAGTTGTTTGTTTTTAATGAGGTTGGCAGGCATCCGAAAAAAAAAGGAGTTGCAAGTTAAGGAGAGGACAAAATAGTGGGTGAAAATGTGGAGTTTTTCTCCTCTTTTTAAATTGAAAAAATTGTAGCAATGATCCCTCAACTTTAATTCAATTAGAGCAATAGTCTCTTAATTAAAAATTCATGATTATTGGTTCCTTAACTCATCAAAATGTACAGCTACGGTTCTTTTATTCAACTCCATTAGAATTCCATCAAAACGAGGCATGTTGGAAGGACCATTGCTACAGTTGAGTTAAAATTGAGAGACCATTGCTCCAATTAGGTTAAAGTTGAGGGACCATTGCTACAATTTTTCTCAATTGGTTTTCCATATTTGCCTCTTTATTCAGCTTCACATATGTGGCACGCGACTCATATTGATATAAGTTCTAACAAAATTGATGAAAATGACCATAGTTGGACGTTTTGATGAGTCAAAGCAACCTATAATCATGGATTTTTAGTTGAGGGACCATTACTCCAATTGAGTTAAAATTAAAGAACCATTGCTTCAAATTCCTCTTTTAAATTTTATTTTATTGATAACTATTGTTTTATCCTCATCTTATTCTCATTTTATTAGTTTGTGTTTTCTTTATATTAATGTAAATAAGGACAATTTTGGAAAAGAGGTTAATAATAATATAATTAATACAAATTAGCATATGCCTACCCACTTTGTATTTTTGTTTTTAAAATGGGAAGGACGGCACGAGGGAGAGAATGTGGGTGGGAATGGGAGTGGGAGGTTTTTGGGGTTTTTTTTTTCTCTTCTTTTTAATATTAAGATATATCTTAATTAACATCTCTTGTAGGTGAGGTTTCAATAATAAATAGTAAAATTTGGATTTGTGACATTACTTTATTTCCCATCATTTTTTATGTGACAAAAGACTAAATAGTCTTTCCACCGTGTTTTGATTGATAAAAAAAATGTTCTATTAATAGGTAGTTTATATAAAATGAATGATGTGCTAGTTATGTGGTTAATGACTATGTGCCCACCAAATAATCTTCCCTTTTCTCTTAATGAATTAGTTGGGGTTGATTAATGTACATATAGGACATGCATGTCAAATGTAACTAAGGTTACACACACTAAAAGAAACACCATAATTTTCCAATTATAAACTCATCAAAAATACACTAAAAAACCTCAACCACGAAAGACCCACATCTAATCAATAAGAAAAATAATACTTACAATAACCAATGATGTTGATTATAATTCATACGTTGAATAATTTTACTTCTTTTTTTTAAAAATACGATATTATATTTATTAAAAAAAAAATCATATAGGGACGGAGCATGGAAGAGAACAACCTTGGCCATGGCCTTGCAAATTTCTCAAACGCTCGTATAAAAAGAAAAGAGTAGTGCTAGATAGACCAATTTTTTAGACCACATTTGCAATCATGTGATGCGTCACCAATAAAAAATAAATACGTTAACCAATATTTAGCTAATAATCCAATCATAAAAGCCACGTCATATGATTTACACTTAATAAAATTTAAATAAATGATCTCCCTAGCATTACCCTTAAAAAGAATCAATAGAATGGAAGGAAACACATACATGGCCCACCAAAGTAAAAGAAAATAGATTTGTTCCATAGACAAAGGCAATTTGACTACTAAGTTAAGCTTGGGCTTTCTTTGCTAATGTTATGTCTTCCTCCATTGGCTTTAGCATAGTTTTCATCCTCCTTTTTTTTTGTTAATTTTAGCGTTAATTTCCTCCAAATTCAAAGCGTTTAGACTAAAGCTTAACAGATTTTCCAACAACCGTTGTAGAGGTTTGTGGAGCAAAAAATAATCGAGGAAAATATGGAGGCGACACGTAGATTCTAAGGGCTAAAAAGACAAAATTACCTTCGAGGCACACCGAAGCTTCTACACGCGAGCAGCGGACAATCACAGTTCAATCAAGGTCAAAAGTGATCAAAATAGGTAATTATTCAAAACCTATTTCATCCATCCTCATCAAATCCTCCCCACAAGATAACTCTCAAATTATTTATTTCAAATTATATTAATTGGCTAATTAATTGATTTATTACTCAATTAATTTATTAATTAGCTAATTAATTGTAAATTACACCCAAAAACCACTAAAGTGGCCGGTCTCCATCTCTCCCAAAGGGGCCGGCCACACCCCTATAAATACCACTCCATTTTCTCCAAAAACCCAAGTCCAATTCTCTTGCAAAATTCTCCAAATTTCCCCAAACACTTTTCCCTCAAATTCTAACTTTGGCATCAGAGGTTCTTTGGCCAAATCCCCTCATTCTTCGTGGACGCGTGAGGCTCTTGACCTTGACCTAAGGTGTTAATTGTTTTGCAGGTGCATTTTCGTCCAAGAAGAAGAAGGCAGAAATTTGTATCCACAAATTGGTGTTTTCATTGAGAGTTTGAGTCACAAGCTCGTAGAAGACTCTCGCATTCAAGGTTTTTCGTTTTCTTGTTCATTTGTAGATTTTCCGTATGTTCTTATTCTTGGAATTTTTATTTATAAAAATTCTTCGATAAAACGTAAAAGAAAAGTACAATGGCAAGAGATTCGGAAACCTTTACAAACAGAAATTCCAACGTTCAAGATTAGGACCATGGCGATCCACAAAGCTCAACATAACGATGAGTGGAGTGGCACCACCCCCACGGGGCACCACCGTGGCAACCACCATGGTGGCTACCCACGGCCCAAGCCGTGCCACTTCAACCATCAAGGGCCCAAGCCCTAGCTGAGTCGGCCCGTGTCGCCCAAACCCAACGCGAGCCCAACGCATTGTCAAGCTGAGGCCAAGCCTCACATCTGCTTGCGCCACACATTAAGCATCCCACTCTCGTGGCCCATCCTGCTCCCGTGGCCCAGCCTATTCTCGTGGCCTTCAAGCAGCCCAAATCGGTCTAAGATTAGTTTAACCATCCCGACTTCAAAATTCAAGGCCTACGGTTGAACCGGGGGTATTTTCACAACATTTCTCCGCGGATCTGACGTTCCCCAATTCAAATCTCGCGCCCGGAGTCTACCACACTTCCACTGCTCAAGGAGATGCATTCCTTCCAAGCTCTTCCAATCCAAATGGTGAACAACACTTGTCTCGACAAGGGCATTCGTTGACCTAGGTGAATCAGCTCTTGCAGTGCACCAAGATGCAATGTGGCCCAGACAAGGTGTCTCTAAGTAGGACAAGGACAGATGAAGAACCTTTCCAGTAAGCAGCCACTTGACCAATCACGAACCGAGCGTTCTGGCGGAGTACACTCCTAACTGGGCTCCCAAGATAACGTATACTCTCATCTTAGTTCGCAGAGGAGTGTGCATTCTCGTTAGGCCACGAACAAGCATACATTCATGGTTGGGGCCACACTCTGATAATCAACAATAAGCAATCTTCCAATCGAAGTGTTTATTCGCGGCTAAGCCCACAAGGAGCATCTTCCACCTCATATCAGAATAGGCAACACGACAAACAGAGAGAAGCAGTCACTTAATCCGGCTTAAGTTCAACCGGCAGCCTGCGAGTAATTCGCTCGCCTACCAGGAACGCATCACATGCACCGCAACCATGGCATAGATGAGCCAACCATAGGGAAAAACAACTTAGACCAACATATCACGACCGAAGGCAGCTGAGAGCTCAACTACCCCAACAAAGACATATTTAGGAAGAAATAGAAAGGCTTATGACCGAGCGATTGCGCGACTTCCAACGTAACAAAGTTACAGACGAGGTACTCCGACGAGACATAACCAACATAAACGGGTTACCTTTCATTGACAAGATCGAGCAGACGGAACTATCCCACATAGATTGTTAAATACAAAGATTACTTATGTTCTGACAAATGCAACAACTCAGCCTGATGACGCGCCAGGGGCAGATGAGTACCAGAAGGACACACCAGCCCAACTACCAAGAACCGGGGGCAAGCCTCGTTCTCAACACTCCTGACGATTCAATACTAAAGTAGCACATCACCGGAAGCCGAGCATAACGGACCTAGTGGTCCAATTCCTCATGCTACGCACAATCTGGCCCAAGCCAGCCCCAACTCTGCTCTCACAACCATGCCTACCTGCTCCATGACTCCCGGCAGCCATTAATCTATCACCGTGGCTCATAAATGTGTCAATCTTACACCATGGCTCCCAGCCGTGCCGATCTTGCCACGTGGCTCGCGCCAACGAAGCCTCAAAATGGCACATGACGAAACACTTAATGATGGCATAATAATTCTGGGAGTAGCTCACTGCGCTTACACTCTTACGCGGGTTCCACAAATAGTTCGAAGTCTTAAGCATATCGCCAAACAAGAACTCGTAGACTGCAGATTATTTCAGTTGTCCAGCAGTCCATCTTTCCTCAGCTGGACTCACAACAACGACTTCCATGCTCACCAGTATGAGAGGGTAAACCAATCCCCCAACACCCATTTGGGTAAGCTCTCCAGTGCGGGAAAACTAATTGCTCTCTAGTGCGAGAGAGTAAACCAATACCTTGACACCCATATGGGTAAATTCTCTAGTGTGAAAGGGTAAACTAATTGCTCTCCAGTGCGAGCCCGACACCCATTTGGGTCTGCTCTCCAGTGTGAGAGGGTAAACCAATTCCCCGACACCCATCCGGTCTGCTATCCAGTGCGAGATGATAAACTAATTATTCTCCAGTGTAAGGGGGTAAACCAATTCCCTGACGCCCATGTGGGTCTGCTCTTCAATGCGAAAGGTTAAACTAATTACTCTCCAGTGCGAGAGGGTAAACCAATTCCTCGATACTTATATAGGTAAGCTCTCCAGTGCAAGAGGGTAAACTAATTGCTCTCCAGTGTGAGAGGGTAAACTAATTGCTCTCTAGTGCGAGATGGTAAACTAATTCCCCGACACCCATCTGGGTAAGCTCTCAAGTGTGAGAAGGCCACATAGCTCAAAAGATTGAATGCTTGAAGATAAACTAGGCAACAAATGATCAGGGGGCAACAACCATTTTCAGCAGCTCTATCCTTGACTGCTCTATATACAGTAGTAGAGAAATCAAACTCAAGTAGTTTCCTCATTTTTGGCAAGCAGCCCAAACGAGGCAGCCCAAACCGTGGCCCATGCCACGCCACTTCCTTGGCCCACGTCGAGCCAGTCATTAGCTTCAGTCAAGCCGAGCAGCACAAGCAATGGCCCTTGCCACACCGCCTCATTGGCGCATGCCAAACCGACTTCTGGCCTCTACCAGCCGACGTGCCGCACCACCCAGACGGCTGCCCCGTGGCAGCGCCACCCAAAAAGAAGACAAGGAGAATTAAGTTTTTCTTACATAGGTGCGGCACGGAGAAGACAAAGAAATCAACGGGAGACAGTTATTTGCACGGGCAAGCAAAGAAGAGTGCTAGGGGACGGGGAACAAATATCCTCTAGTTTTCTCTCTTTCTTGTAGGGATAAATAATTGCCCTCCGAAGTTGATTGAATCCTCTACTTAAGGTAGGCTTAAATAGGCTTTGGAGGTGATTTATTTCCCTTTCTTAGAAGAATCTAATTCCAAGTCCAAGTGAGAATCTGCATCAAAGCTGGAGATCTCTAAACCTGCTACCCTTTCCTGCGAGTGGCCCAACAGGTGTGGGGGCATTTGTGGAGCCAAAAATAATCGAGAAAAATATGGAGGCGACACGTGGATTCTATGGTTAAAAAGATAAAATTACCCTCGAGGCACACCGAAGCTTCTACACGCGAGCAGCAGACAATCACAATTTAATCAAGGTCAAAAGTGATCAAAATAGGTAATTGTTCAAAACCTATTTCATCCATCATCATCAAATCCTCCCCATAGGTTGAGTCATACTAGTGTTTTTCCTATGGTAATTTGTCCTTCTACACTTTATATTTTCTGTCCCCCCTCCTCTCCAAATTAAAAAAAAAAAAAAAAAAAAAAAAAACTTCCTGTCATAGCTCAACTTTTGATTACAGATACACATTTACGAACTCATTGAACTCAAACCAAACGCAATAACATCCACTAACTCACATTATCAGAAGTCTACAAATAAGATTTGCTAGTCATATGTTCTTTTTTTATAAAAAAAATATTGTGAAATATTTAACTTAAGAGTGCAGATTGCTAAAAATGCGTATTAATCTCGCAGTCCATTAGATTTTCTGCAAATGACAAAATAATTCAATGTACTACATATCTTCTGCTTTCTCTCCCTCTCTCATATAGTTATTAGGCATTCCTTCAAGATCAAAGAACACTCTTTATGGAGTTTCCAAAAAAAAGAAAAAGAAAAAAAAGAACACTCTTTATGGGATAAACAATCTCACGAAACTTTCACAGCGATCCTATCATGTTATGGAATGAGTTGATGTTACTCATGCGCATGCAATGCATGTGTTTGCTCCCTAAATTCGCCATGGGCTTCGCAGGCATACCGAGAATTTACTCGAACACGAAACTGGCAGGTGCGAGCATGCCACTACTAGATGCCGCTAGTAGACGGGTTTTGAATGATTGAGGTTGCGCTTTAGTTCGACTTATGATCAAGAGATTATGTCATTGAGTGGGAGTGGCTCAAATCAAGGTTCTTTCTTTGCCTTAGAGATAAGGACTTTACTTATATGGAGAAATGAAACAATATGTAAATGGCAGGTTTGCTGGAAGTGTGAATGACTGGAAATGAGATGTACATAAATGTATTTATTCAAAGTACAAAGCATTCTAAGTACATAGGGATGCCAAACTGGAAATGAGTTGTGCATAAACTACAAATGAGATCGATACTACTAGTGAGCAGCATAGCTAATAAACAAAGAAAGTAAATGATGTTTGGCTAAAGCTAAATGTTTACAAGGAAACGGAGAAGCTAATTTGAGTAGAGTTGATTGATTGGTTGTTTGGGTGTCCATAATCCTTGTGCCTTTGCTTCTTTATATAGAGATATGAGAGAACCCTTGCTGAGAACTTTGAACTTGCCTGAATGTACTTCACTGCCAACTTGCATTGTGAAATAATATTAAACTAATCAAGTTTGTATCTCCACTGCATACTTCCACCACATATCTCCACCACTCGCAATAAATTAACATTTAAAAGAAGTAAGATGGCTTGTTTCCTGCATATGTCCACTTCCGTGTCTGCATGTAATGTCTCCAATCCAAAAGCAAGCATTTGTTTTGATTAAACAAAGTTCTTGGCAAACCTCCACACCCAAATAAAAGGAAAAAATAATATTATAATGTCAAACTATCCCACTTACAACCAAATATCTTTTTTTAGTTAGCCTTCTTGCACAATAAACCTCCAAATACCATATTTAGTCTAAATAACCCAAATGAGGAAAATTGGGTACATTTTAGATGCAAACAGCATGCTACATGTGTATGAATATAATTCAAGATTGTCGGTAAATTAAAAACCTTGTCATTGTGCAGTTTAGCAGGATGGAGTTTGAATGATTGGATTGGATTGGATTGGATTGGTTTCTGCAGGATTGGACCCTTCGACTGGCCGTTGCACTTACTCTCAGCATGGGAGTATGAAGAAACTCCTTCTCTACTCTACTAATGTCTTACACGTGACACAAACATTTCTTGAGGGGTCCATAAACATATGAGAATATATACGAATACTACGTTGATTTATGAATTTATTAAGCTTAAACATTTTAGGTTAAATAACTCGGAAAGTACAAACCATTAAGAGGTAAAGAACAAAACTAAGGATTAAAAACTTTAAAACACAATTAAGTAACTCATTATTTATGAGAAATTTGGCTGACAATGACGAAAGAAATAAATGTAAACAAGATGAATTCCTAGCTTTAGGTGACGCAATCCAAGCGTCATGTGATTCCCTCCCGGCCCCCTGAAATCCAAAACCAAAGCTTGCTTTGCTAGTTGCTAATTTGCTTGTGCATATCTGATGCAATGCCTGTCAGCCACCAGGAAACACCCTCCAACCTCTCACAACTGTTCAACTATTAGACACTTTAGAGAGAAAGCGAGAGAGTCTTAGTAACACAAAACATTGGTGAATATGTGTCATGGAGGAGAGAGCGCTAGTCATGAGCAGGTGTCTATTATGTAGTCGTTAATGCATGTAAACCTTAATCCGACTTACGTTAGAAACTAATGGTGTGTGTGGATGTGACTGATCGTAGCAACTTTTTATTTGAGTGTCATCTTGTTGTAGACTCAATGACAAAGCGATTTATAATTTCAAACTCAGTGTAAAAAGATGTGAAAGGATGTAGTTCACAACCATTTTACAGTGTAACAACGTATCAATGTTGTCCACACACATGATTCTCTCTTCCTTTTTAGAAGTTCGTTTGAGCCTATGGTAAATTCTTGTTGAAATTGGTGTAACTGTGCGAGTGGTAGGCGGGTGAGAGATATTTGAGTACATAAAGAGAATGGGAGAGAGTTTTTTTACCGTAAATCGTTAGTTAAGATTTAATGATCAAAAGTCAACTGTCAAAACTGCATTGTATATGATATAATGTAGCATATGGTAAAATTTTGAGAGGTAGAAAAGGGACTTGAGGGACAGTGATGATGACAATATAGAGAAAAGGAGTGGAGGGTTAGGGCCTTCATTTCCAATTCCATACCTTTTTTTTTTTGACAGCCTTTTGCATATTTATCCAAACATTGCCACATCTTTTCTATTCCCATTAATTATTAAATGTCACTCACACACATCTCTCCTCCCTCAACCCTCATACCTCCCTCCCTCCCTCCCTCCCTCCCTCCCTCCTAAAATGTTATTAATATTCTTATTAATTTATTTGTATCATCATTTATATCATCTTGCTAATAAAGATAGATTTCACATGTGTTAGTGGACTCTACCTTTACTAGAAACATGGTACAAATAGATGATAAGTATAACATTATTCTGTTAATGGAGTAGCTTCTTCTAAAACCAGTCCCTTCATAAAATATTCTCAAGTGCTCCAAAATATCTGTCATTTTGGATGTTTAAACTGTTAGATCTTTATTTATATATTTTTATGTAAAAATTTAACAGTTAAAAAACGTAAAGTACCGAACTCTGGAGCACCCAAAATTGCCTCGTCCTTTCATTACTCCTACGTTTTTGTATGCAAATGACCACAACTAACAGAAACATGTTCTTACCACAAAAGATACTAGCAAAAATGTGTATCGGATATGTTGTAACCTAATTAATCAGCCTTAATGAGGTGATTAAATTTTTCCATGAAAAACAAAGCTGGCCATGCATAGTTGAGAGTATCATAATTATTGGTTGAATCTCATATCCAATGTATCAAAATAACCTGACATGATTGCATAAGACAACAAACTGACATGATAGCATAAGACAATAATGCACCAAACTCTAAAGTTTGGGTCAAGCATTTTCTCGTGGGGTTCATAATAGTTTGAGTCACGTTCTTGTAGACTCAATGGTCTTCACAACATTGTGATCACTATATTCGATTTTAATTTAACGATGGAACAGGAAATACAACAATAAAAGTTAAATAATTATCTATCGTTAATTGAACAATGAATAATTACAATTTTCTTATACTATGAGATCTAAAAAATAGTGCCTTAAATATCAATGACATATTATTTTCGTATGTTTTTGGACATTTTGTTTTCGAAACTAAGATTCTTTAGCCTGTAACCCATTTCCCTTTTGTCTATGATTTTGAATAAATGCTCTGCACATTTTTCTTTTTAACGTTTTGGACATTTCGTATGTAAAAATAAGTTTGTGGATGCAAATTTCTTCCTCCTTGATCTTGGACAATTTTGCACCTACAAAACAATTAACATCTTAGGTTAAGGCAAAGAGCCTCACGCGCCCACGATGAATGGGGGGGGGGGGGGGGGCTTTGGCCGAAGAACCTCCGATGCCAAAGTTAGAATTTAGAGAGAACGAGTGTTTAGAGAATTTTGGGATTTTTGCCAAAGTGTTGGAATGAGTGTTTGGTGAAAATGGGAGCCTATTTATAGGGCTAGGCCGGTCCACTTAGGAGAGAAAGTGGCCGGCCAACTTGTGGATTTTTTGTTGAATTTGTGGTTTAATTAGATTAAATATGAAAGAAATAAATGGGGGGTTATCAAATTGAATGACTAACTTTATTTGGGAAATAAAGTGGAGAAAATAAGAAAGGTAAGGAGCAAAGGGAGGTTGCCGGTTTTGACTAGCTTTTGGGATTAATTTGGGTGACTTATTTGATATAATGGGTGATTAAATTGGTGATTAATGGATTAATTAGGAATTAATCCATTAATTATCCAATTAATCTCTATTTATATGAAATAATTTGTAGGTTATGAATTAATTACCTAAGATAAGGACGGATGAGATAACTTTGAATTTGTTACCTTTTTTTGGGCACTTTTGACTTGGTTTAGGGATGATTGCTCGCTGCTCGCGTGTAGGAATCCCAGTATGCCTTAAGGGTATTTTTGTCCTCTTTTACCCAAGAATCCACGTGTCGCCTTGTGATTATTTTTGGCTCCACAAATGCCCCCACACCTGTTGGGCTGCTCGCAGGAAAGGGCAACAGGTGTAGAGATTTTCTCGCTTTAGGAAACTCTGAATTGCTTCCTATTTTGTTGTTGATTCTCTCTTTTAATAGGAAATTAGATCCTTCTAGGAAAGGGAAATAAATTTCTCTCAAAGCTTATTTAAGTCCACCTTAAGTGGGTTATTAAATCAACTTTGGAGAGCGATTTATTCTACCTTACAAGAGAGAGAGAGCTTAGAGGATATTTGTTCCCCCTCATCTAGCAATCTTCCACATCTGGCCCATGCAAAGGTCTGTCTTTCGTTGATTTCTTCGTCTTCTTCGTGCCGCACCGATGTAAGAAAATTTTAATTTTTCTTGTCTTCTTTTTTGATAGTGCTGTCGCGGGTCAACCGTCGGGGTGGTGCAACACGTCGGCCGGCAGAGGCCAGGAGTCGGTTCGACATGGGCCGATGAGGTGTTGTGGCAAGGGCCACTGCTTGGGTTGCTTGGCTTGGCTAGAGCCAAGGGCAGCTTGAGCGGCTGGGGCCGCGAACTGAGGCGCTGGGGCGCAGTGCTAGGGTAGTCGCATGGGACTTGACGAGGGCCAAGGTGGCCATTGAGAGAAATGAGAAGGTCGCGGGCTTCATGGGCTGCTGGAATGCTGGGCATGCAGACCTTCTGCCTACT
Organism: Cotoneaster glaucophyllus; assembly: GCA_036320875.1. Classification (NCBI taxonomy): domain Eukaryota; kingdom Viridiplantae; phylum Streptophyta; class Magnoliopsida; order Rosales; family Rosaceae; genus Cotoneaster; species Cotoneaster glaucophyllus. The sequence continues at coordinate 5,495,089 of CM070072.1, read as the reverse complement.
AGAATGCTGGGTTGAGCTCCTATGCTGAGTACCGCAAATGGCATTAGCTGCTTAGTCCTCTTTGTCAGGAGAAAAGTAGGCTGCTCCCGAGAGAGGAGGTAAAGAGGATCAAGGCTGATGCATTGGCTTGTCTGAACGCTGTTGTGTAGCCTATTATGAATGAAGGTGGAAAGAAGAGATCTTCCCGCCTGCTTAAGAGATGCTAGTTGGGAAAAACTGAAGACTTCCTCTGTTGCTTGTGAGGGTCCGCCTGCTGCTGAGAGGCCTGTGATGGACATGACTTCTTCCAATGGGAAGAAAAATGAGGCTGCTAGATCTGAGCATGTAGCGTCTGCCATGCCGAGAATGGCTTGTATGATTGCTGATAGAATTGCTCAACGTAAAGGTCATTTCATGCCCCTAGTGCCGAAGCATGTACCAAGACGTCCGTTGGGAGCCAAGTCTGGTTCACCTTTGGAGAAGCTTGCTATTATAAAGAGCAATAAGGTGGACTCTGTTGCTAAGGTAGCGCCAAGGCCCACTTCCTTTGCTATTGAGACTGATTCGCCCACTGGGAAGGAAGAGACTGCTAGCATGGGCAGCTGTGAGAAATCCATTAAGCCTGCTTCTAGGAAGGCTGATGAGATCTGTGTGCTCTTGAAACCAGATCTGCTTGAAGACACGGAGCTTATGCCAAGTTTGTTGATGGCGTTAGAAAGGTTTGCTTGCCCAAGTTCCTTTGCGAAGCATACGACATAATATAGAATGACTGATCTGCTTGCTATGATGCATATATAGTAAGGCTGCCTGCCAAAGAGGGTGACGAAGAATATGGCAGCTGAAGCTTATTCCTCAACCAAGGAGATTAAGAGGTTGGATTCTGAGCTCGTTGCTTTGAAGGGGTCTAATATTTCTGCCCCCATTTCTCTGCAGCTTTAGACCGCTCGCCAAGAGATCGTTGACTTGAAGACTGGGCTTGTTGCGATCCAAGTTAAGTATGAAAGGATGAAGATCTTGAGTTTGCAGTTTCTGAGCTTCGTTTCGCTGCTTATGCAAAGGATGAAGAGTTAATTGCTGCTTATAATCAAGTGATCCACTTCAAGAGAATCGTCAATAGGCTTGAACCCCAAGTGTTGGAACTTCAAGGTGTACAGAAGATCAACGAAAGTCTGAAGAAGGAGATGGATGAGCTGCTGCGCGTCCGTGTTGAGCAGCTGAAGGGTGAGAAGGATGGGCTCGAGGTTTCGAGACCTTTTTTATTTCTTCGGAAGACTTGTTCACCTTTACTTTTGAGGCCTCCATTAGTGAAGTAGTCGGAGATGTTGGTACCCAGGCTGGTGCAGCCGGGGTGAAGCGCCGGATGGTGCCGCTGCTGAAGGTGTGGCGACCGAGTAGTCTTGGAGTGTCCAAGCTGCTGAAGAGTAGTCTTCTAGGTCGTCTTTCAGATTTTCTTTGTTTCCCTCATTGCTTTTTGCTTTGCTTGGACTTCTTCGGTCTTTGCTAGTTGTTTATCAATTTTGCTAGAAAATTTAATAAACTTGCTTTCTTCGCTTTTCTCCATCCTTGCTTCTTTTGTTCATACCCTAACCTTTAGACTTTATAGACCAGTGGCAGGCGTGGTACTTTTTTTATAAGCAGACAGACCGCGTAGCCTATGCTGTTGTAGGTGTTGGTGTAAAACTTTGCAAAGTTGTTAGCCATAGGGTCGGCAGTCAGACGTCTTACTTACAGAAGTAGACAAGCCCGCGTGACCACTAGGCTTTTAACCTTGACTTTCTCTAATTCCGTAGGTTGCGTAGCAAGTATCACAACACTTTAGGACTTGGTGCAAGTCGTTTCGCGCTTGGCAGGGGTGAAGCTTATTGACTACGTAGCATGTCGGCAGTGGATAAAACTTCATATATGCACACTAGCTTGTTTAACCTTTCACAAGAATGTGCGGTTGTATAAGTCTAGCGCAGCTTTACTTCTTGAAGGGCAAGTCGTAGGCAGTCTTTCGGAAACCGTAGGCTACCTTAGTGCACTCGGTAGCAGCTTTAGGGTTCCAGGGCAGCCGTCCATCGGATGTACTGCGTAATGTGCCCCCTCCGTCTCTAGGGCCCGGTTCCCCGCGGATTAGGCCAAAAGACCCAAAATCCTTCAATTAGCTAAGCCTTGAAAAAGACCATTGTGGCTACTTCTAAGAATCCCGGCGCAAGCCATTGTGCATCTAGTTATTCTAAGGCAGCCAGGCTCATCCACGTCTGGATATTTGGAGTGTAGAGTTTATCCTCCCGCTTTGGAGAGTAGACCCATGTGGGTGTCGGGGAATTAGTTTACCCTCTCGCATTGGAGAGCATGGTTAGACCCTCGGGAGGTGCAATTCCTGCGGTGAGTCCCTAAGAAGGGCGCGGTCTTCTTTTGAAGTGCAGGAGTGATCAGTTGTTGTAAACATGCAACCAAGCTAAGTTGTGATTACTTCTGAATTCCTCATTGAAAAACGAGTGAAACGAACGAGAACTTAGCTGTAAGGTAGGAACTGCATAACAACTGGATAGTCCTCAGCTTGTGAGGTGGTGCCCATCGAGCTGCTTGAGTCTTTGGGCTTCTGATGTAGCAGGAGGTCACACATGGTACTTCCTCAGGTTGTAGGCGATCCACTGCTTTTTGATCTTTTTGTCGTTTTATGGTGGCGAGGGTGTAATTACTCTTGCCGCCTACTCTGTTGATCTTGTACGGACCTTCCCAGATGTGATCCATCTTTTTGGAGCCTTCTCTGCGGACATTGATGAAGGCTTTTCTTAGGATTAGATTTTCGGGCTAGAATTGTCGGACCTTGGCCCTTTTGTTTTAGCTAGAGATGAGCTGCTACTGGTAGGCTGCGATGCGGGTGATGGTCTGCTCGCGTTTCTCCTTTGCCAGATCTAAGCTTGTGGCCATTTCCTTTCTGTTCCACTCAATGCTTGGCAGTAGAGTGCTGATACTTGGCACGATGACATTTGGGATGAATGATTGCTTCTGAACCAAATGCCTAAGAGAAATGAGCTTCACCGGTTGCTCGTCCTTTGGTGGTGCGATGTGCCCATAAGCATTTGGGGAATTCGTCTGGCCATTTTCCCTTCTTGTCGGTGAAGGATTTCTTGAGGCAGTCGAGAATCATCTTGTTGGATGCTTCGGCTCGCCTATTGCCTTGAGGATATCTTGGCATGGACATGTGCTGCTTAATGCTATACTTTTGGGAGAACTTCGCCAAATCTTCGTCCACAAATTACGGGCCGTTGTTGGTGACGATGAACTGAGGGATGACAAATCAACAGATGATGTTCCTCCATACGAAGCGTTCTATGTCCGTCTGAGTCGTGGTCGTCATGGGCTCTGCTTCTACCCATTTGGTGAAGTAGTCGGTTGCCATGATCATCATGCCTCTGCCCCGAGCCTTTGTAGTTAGTCGCATCGTCGACATGCAAATGCCAGAAATCTCCATTGAGGGAGCAGGTGCGACTAAGGTGTGCTCAGCTGCCTCCAGGGCATCGTTGGGCCTCTCTGTTGCATTGCCTAGGCTAGGCGTGAAGGCGTAGTAGGGAGCTGTGGAGCTGATGCCATGCTACACGTAACAGGAAATGCTCAACTGCCGGTATTGGGCCACTCTAGAGTTGAGTTATGGAGCAAGGATCGGCTAGGGCTGTGTGTCGCGCAGCAGGAGGTGGTGTTCAACTGTTGGTACATGTTGCTCTTATGTAGAATCTTTTGGGGCGACGAGGACAAAAATTTCTTCCGATTATGTCCTTCTAGTCTTCTTCTGCTCTTGGCGTGCCTTTTGAGTTGAGTTGTTGCGTTCGTAAAAAAACTTTGCACCGTCAGCGTCTACGCCTTTATCGTCGCGCGTTTGGATTGGGCGGAATAGTGCGTCATGAGGATGACTGCGTGTGTCTGAAGGTATAACTTGAGTTTCCGGGTTGCAACAACTATCGCCAAAGTTAGCTTTTGAATTTCTGGTAGCATCGAGGAGAGCTTTTGAACTGTGGAATACAGGTAGTCGGGCCCCCAGCTCTTCTCGTATGATGGTAAAGCTTATTACTGCTTCAGATACCGTCAAACATGCAAATAGGTCTTCCGTTACTTCCGGTTTGGATAATTGGGAGGTGATGTCAGGTATTCCTTCCGGTCCTTGAATCTGGATCAGCAAGCTTCGTCTCAAAGTGCGTGCTTTTCTGCTAGAGCGAAAAAGTCTGCCAGAGTCAGATCTTCTTCCATGATCAATTTTTTGAACAGCGGTTGATCTGCTGGAAGTCCTTTTTGGAAGGCTGCTCTAGCTATCGAGTCGTTGCATCCGACTATCTTTGCCTTCTCTACTTTGAACCTCTTCACATAGTCACGAAGCGACTCATTTGGGTTCTTCTTGACGTTGAACAAGTGGTCGGACTTCTTCTTGATCGAGCGGTAGGATGAATATTCTTCGGTGAAAACCAAAGAAAGTTCGTCGAAACTCCAGATAGATTGTGGTGGCAAGGTGTAGAACCAATCTTGCACCTCGCCTTGTAGAGTAGTGGCGAATATCTTGCACATGAGATCGTCATTGTTTCGATAGAGGATCATTGTGCTTCGGTAGTGCTTTAAGTGTCTCTCCGGGTCTCCATCTCCTTTAAAGGATATGAAATGTGGCATGCTAAACTCGTGTGGAGGCTCTGCCTGCTCGATCTAGTCCGTGAATTGTGACATGCTTATGTTGGTAATATCCCGTCGTAGTATCTCGTCGGTGACCTCGTTGCATTGGAAATCGCGCAATCGCTTGGTCAAGATTCTCTCTACTTTTTCCTGAATTTGCCTTTGTTGGGGTAGTGGAGCTTTCGGCTGCCCTCATTTTTGACCTGCTGGTCTAGGCTGCTCTTCTACGTGCTCGGCTCGTCTATGCCGCAGTAGCGGTGCATGTGGTGGATTCCTAGCAGGTGAGGGATTTCACAAGCTGCTGGTTTAACTTGAGCCGGATTGAGTGACTGCTTCTCTCCGTCCGTCATGCTGCCTACTCAGATGTGATGTGGAGGATGCTCCATGCGGACTTAGTCGCGAATGAACACTTCGCTTGGAAGGCTGCTCATGTTGATTATCAGAGTGTGACCCCAACTGTGAGTGTATGCTCGTCTGTGGGCCTAGTCGAGAGTGCACGCTTCTCCGCGCGTTAAGACAGGAGTATACGCTATCTCGAGGGCCCAATCGGGAGTGCACTGTGCCCAAATGCTCGGTTCGGGGCTGGTCGAGTGGCTGCTTGCCGGGACGCTGCTGGAGAGGTTCTTCGTCTGCCCTTGCCCTTCTTCGGGACACCTCGTTTGGGACACGTTGCATCTTGGTGCGCTGCAAGAGCTGGTTTACCAAGGTCGTCTGTTGTGTTAGGGCGCTCGTCAACTCTATGACCATTCGAGACAAGTGTTGTTCGCCATTTGGATTGGAAGAGCTTGGAAGGAATGTGCCACCTCGAGCAGTGGAAGGGTGGTAGACTCCAGGCGCAAGCTTTGAGTTGGGAAATGCCAAATCCGCGGAGAAATTTGGTGAGAATGCCCCCGGCTCGATGGTAGGTTCGGATGGTTGAGATAATCTTGGGCCGACTTGGGCTGCTTGATAGGCCACGGGAGTGGGCTGCTCGGAGGGAGCAGGCAAGGCCACGAGAGTGGGCTGCTCGGTGGGAACAGGCTGGGCCACGGGAGTGGGCTGCTTGGTGTGTGGCACACGTGGGTGCGAGGCTTGGGCTCGGCTCGGCTCGGCACGGCAACGCATTGGGCTCGCGTTGGGCTTGGAGTAATATGGCTTGGGCCGTGGCCTTGGATGGCACGGCTCGAGCCGTGGTGATGGTGCCGCTCCACTTATTGTCACATTCAACCTCGTGGATTGCCACGGTCCCATTTCTTGAATATTGGAATTTTCACTCGTGGAGTTTTCTAAATTTCTAGCCATTGTATTTCTTTCTTTTTTTCCTTTTTTTCTTTTTTACTTTTTATCAAAGAATCTTTGCAAAATAAAAAATTCTAATAATAAGAACGTATGAAAAAAATACAAGTGGACTAGAAAATAGAGAAAAACCTTTTTTATGCGAGAGTCTTCTACGAGTGTGGATTTCTTTCTCTCAATGAAAGCACCAATTTGTGGATGCAAATTTCTTCCTCCTTCATCTTGGACAATTTTGCACCTACAAAACAATTAACACCTTAGGTTAAGGCCAAGAGCCTCACGCGCCCACGATGAATTGGGGGGGGGGGGGGCTTTGGCCGAAGAACCTCCGATGCCAAAGTTAGAATTTAGAGAGAAAGAGTGTTTAGAGAATTTTGGGATTTTTGCCAAAGTGTTGGAATGAGTGTTTGGTGAAAATGGGAGCCTATTTATAGGGCTAGGCCGGTCCACTTAGGAGAGAAAGTGGCCGGCCAACTTGTGGATTTTTTGTTGAATTTGTTAAATATGAAAGAAATAAATGGGGGGTTATCAAATTGAATGACTAACTTTATTTGGGTAATAAAGTGGAGAAAATAAGAAAGGTAAGGAGCAAAGGGAGGTGGCCGGTTTTGACTAGCTTTTGGGATTAATTTGGGTGACTTATTTGATATAATGGGTGATTAAATTGGTGATTAATGGATTAATTAGGAATTAATCCATTAATTAGCCAATTAATCTCTATTTATATGAAATAATTTGTAGGTTATGAAGTAATTACCTAAGATGAGGATGGATGAGATAACTTTGAATTTGTTACCTTTTTTTGGGCACTTTTGACTTGGTTTAGGGATGATTGCCCGCTGCTCGCGTGTAGGAATCCCAGTATGCCTCAAGGGTATTTTTGTCCTCTTTTACCCAAGAATTCACGTGTCGCCTTGTGATTATTTTTGGCTCCACAAAGTTTTTTTATGCTTTTATAAGATGGTTATATATACATGAGAGTTGTATTAAGTTACTAATTGGTTAGCTCTTGAACATTCCTATATATATATATATATACATTCCTATATATATATATATATATATTATAGTTGACATTATTTGGTAGTATATTTATATTTTGGAGTTCTATTGACAAAATAATTTTACAATAACTAGTAGAAGAGAGAACAAGGTAGATCCTTGATGTTGAATGAGAATTAGTTTGTTTATCATTTCTCTTTGCTTGCGCTTGCGTAATGTACATGCATGTTTACATGTTAAATTTTGAATTCTCAAGCATGAATCGTCCATGAGATGGATATATTTTCTTGAAAAGAAAATTTTGAGAATGGATTTCGGTTCACACATCGGGACACCATAAGTATGACGGCTTGAGTGTCAATTTATGATAAATTCTCATAAAACGAACACATTAAAATACAACGCGTTGCTAGGCCTAACATAAGTTATCTTCCTGAGTTATTCTTTGTACACTCAAATTTTATCTTTTGGACACTCCTCAATTTATTTAAAAGAAAAGGACTCTTATACCTGTAAAGAAAATTACCATAAAGAACTTAGTGATTTCTTGAGAACAATAATTATTTTCTGTGGACACCCGTATGGTTTTGAAAAAAAAAAAACTTGAACAAAAAAATCATTTTTTTTTTAAACAAGAAAAAATGATTTCCAAGCTCTTCCTTCTTCCCCGATCGTCACCGCCGTATCTCCCTAACCAAGGGTGATAATCTAAAATATCCAGTACCCATCCACCCACTTAAATCAAAATTCACAGCTTTGGCAACTCCTCGAAGATTTAATCGGAGGTTGGCGCTTACGAGGCCGTCTTTGACTCGAGAGGTTGCAGAGCTTTGACCTTCAGAACCACCGCGTGGGTCTGGTAGCTCCTTCCGACCGGCACAATTGTCGATTCCCGTAGCAGACTGACCTCCATGTTCTTTGGTAAGCTAAAGTTGAGGCTTGGAACTCGCATCCACGAAGATGCCTTGGTATTCACATACACGAAGAAGACTTGTATATGCAAGCAAAGTGGAAGGAATACGATGACTCCACATTCGAATTGCCAAATGGGTTTATTTTGATACTAAAATTATAAGGCCTCCGTAACGCGTAAGCCAAGTAGTGAGGAGCTAATTATGATCTTCGGTAACTTAAATGTTGATGCAGTAGGGCGAATAACTTAAATGCGGTGATGTGGTGGAATGCATTGCTGACTTCTAAATCGAGCGAGTTCAGGTGAGAAATGAACACTATCGGCCTTCACTTTAAAACATGAAGAAAATGCTATGCAACTCACTGCGAAGTTCTAGATCTTGTACGCTAGATTTAGCAGCCTTAACTGTATTGGTAAAAATATGGGTCCACCAAGTAGGTACCAAATTATATGGCAAAGATATTCAAAGAAGATTAACGTTTTAATTATAAAAATAGTTCGACTATCTGTATGCCAAACTCTGACCTAAGAGTAACTAATCATAGAACACCTCACTTTACCAAGAAAGCTGATGAAGTGACATCTTTCGGCAAAAGAATCAAAGACTCTTCGCCGACTGATGCTTAGGATAAATAGTTAGCCATAGACTCGGAGAGAATGATGAAGTGACATCTTTCGGCGAAAAAATCAAATACTCTTTGCCGACTAAGGCTTAGGATAAATAGTTAGCCATAGACTCAGAGAGAATCTCCATCTATACAGTTGGTTGAGACTCCTATGACAAACTGACTCTAAAGCTCTGGCCTCATCTATCAAGTCGGTCGCCTTTAGTAGTTGCTTTTGGAAAATTATGTCTATCTAGTCGGTGCCAATCCAAACCTGTACCCAGTCGAAATTTGTGCTGACAGTTAGGGAATCAGTTAGTTTTTACAAAAGGGTTTCGCATAGAGTATTGATTTGTGTGTTGAGTTAAAGGTTATTTTCTCGTTACCAATAGTCTTGTATTTATAACACATTACTTGATGTTCAAGTTGTAAGGTTTTGATAGTACTGCAACTCCTCGGCATATTATCCGAATACACTTGAAATTATCTTCACAAATTCTTCTTAAACTTTATCACTACCGAGCCTCTCCTTCTCTGATTCGAAACAAAATTTTGAACCTAATTCTATTATGTGATCAATTCAGAATTTATCCAGAAGTAAGTCTTGATCCTTGGGCAATTACTCCAAACCTTATCACAAAACGATTCTAATCCTCAAATAGTCCTATTTCGTCTAGGACTCGGCCATGCTACCAGCAATACATTACTGGCCAAGACTTACAGCCTCATTTCTAGGTTGTCAACCAACTCAGCCCAAACCCAGGTAATTTTAGAAAAAAATTTGCCTCATGGACTTTGGTCCTACCAAAGGGAAGTTTCTGGTTCATTCTTGTATATATGAAAACTAGTGAGATTGATGTCTGTTTGGGCCCAAAATAATATTGGGCCGAGTTAGGATCACCTTCGGCCCAGAGGCGCTGTGGGCTGACGTCATGGGCCGAGGGGTTCAGAGTAATCGAATATTAGTCGGAGTGTGATGATGCCGATAAGCATGAAGGATGTGAGGGAGGCCGAGACCTATTAGGAAAAGGAGTCCCAGAGAGATTATGATACAGAAGTGAATCAAGCCTACAGTTGGAGGCAGATTCAGAATCCTTGTTTGGTTAGGATCGGCCGAGAAGAAGTTGGATTAGTATCGGCCAAGGTAGAGTTGGATTAGGAATAGGATTTCTACCCAGGAACGATTTGGAGTATTGGCACTACTATAAATAGAGGGAGGACAGTAACATTCAGGCCTCTCCAACTCAACACACAAATCTGCCCTGCGCAAACCCTCGCTCTATGAGAAACCTCTCAACAACCTTGAGATTTTATTTTCTTTTTCGCCGACACATCTTCAGTTTGGACAAACAGCACTATGAAGGCAACCAGTGATATCTTCAGTTTGGATAAACAACACTATCGCCGTAGAACCAGCCGATCGCGGAGCATCTTCAGTTTGGATAAACAGCACTGCGTCGAGGCTGACTGGTTACCTATCCAAGTCTCGGTCGAGAAGGACTTTCGAGTTTTTTGTCGGCAGAGGTCATCTCACTAGCCTTCTCGGTGAAGTGTGGTGTTACGAATTACTGGGCTCGGCACGTCGAACGCCGAGTTGTTTTATGATTGGATATTCACAAGTCAGTTTCAGAGTTCGGCATTCCGACGGTCGAACCACCTTCACCATCAAGACTTACGTTTGTTTTGAGTATATGTGTCCTTATACTTTGCTGTCGATTCGGCGTGCTTATACTTTCACAAATATAATCACTGTTGCCGAATCCAGCGTCGACGATTCGTGAACTTCGCAAGATTAGCAGCCTTATTTTCAGACTCCAGAACTTGAAGGCCGAGACGTGTTCCTTTCTCAGCCGCAGTCGCAAGATAGAGAAGTCAGCCGCGCACACAACGCAACATCAACATTTTACTCACCGGCCGAGTTCGGCCGTCGAGTTGGCGCACTCCGCATTTAACCGAAGGACGTAGTTAGCTCCATTAGTTACTCGGCCTGCGCGCAACATAGGCTTGGTAGTTTTTAGGGTCAACATTTTTGGCATGCCTAGTGGGACCTTTTGCTAAGAGCTACGAAGTTCATGACCATTGAGACACGGTCAGTGACAAAGAAATAAAACATGGGAAAATCGACCATTGCCCATACAAGCCAGAATCCGGGGTCCGAAGGGTCGTTACGAGCACAGACTATTGCTGCCGTAACGCCGGAGGCAGCAAAATGGATTCGACAAGAAAGAGAGGCGAATTTCAGTGAGCCACCGCGAGAGACAGGGATCCTCGCAAAAGTAACAGAGAGGGCCATGATCGAAGGCATAGTAGAAGACTGTGACGAAGACGGTGAAGACGTTTCCGACCCACCGACCAGGTCGTTTCTTCGACCACGACTCGAAGAACAGTCTCGACAGGTTGAACAGACATTCAGTGGACTTTGATCCAAGTATAGGAACGACGTCCGTGGATGTGGTTGAAGTTCAGAGGATGATTGATTCGGCTCTGAAGAAAGGGCCGAAATTCCCAAAGTTTATCCACCCATAGCCAGCTTACGTGGAAAAGTTCGAATATCCTAAAGGCTTTAAAATCCTAGATTTCAGCCTTTTCGCTGGGGAATCATCTTTATCGTCATTAGAGCATGTCGCCCGCTTCACTGCACAATGTAGAGATGTTAGTAGTGACTTCTATAAGCTACGATTGTTTAATTTCTCACTCACAGGCTCGGCATTCGCGTGGTACATTAACCTCCTACCTAATTCCATTCAAAGTTGGGAGAAACTGGTCGAGAAGTTTCACGAACAGTTTTATCGGCCGGGGATGGAAATGTCAGTATCCTCATTGGCCAGAATGGCGCAAGAATCCGACGAATCGCCAATGGATTATCTTACGAGATTCAAATCGGCCAGGAATTGGTGCCGAGTACCCCTGCCTGAGGTTGAGTTCGTTCGACTAGCACTGAACGGTTTAGACGTGGAATATAAGAAGAAATTCCTGGGGCGAACTTCCGTGACATGTATGAATTAGCCCAACACGTCAAGCAATATGATTATTTGCTCCGCGAAGAGAAAATCTCGAAGTCTCCATCCCGAGGGACCATCTATAAAAATCCCACGGTTAGTTATGCATCAGCAGAAACTGAAGAATATGCCAGCATAGATGCGGTCGAAATAGTGATTGATAAACCATATATTTGCAAAGCGTTGACCCACGTCAATCCTAAGGATATCAAGGTTCGGCCAATATCCGAAGAAACTGCCATAAAGACGTCGAAAGCCTATACGTTTGATATTACTAAGGCTGACGCTATCTTCGACCAATTGTTACTTGCTAAGATTATAAAACTTCGGCTGGGGCACAATATTCCCAAGGCCGAAGAACTGAAAGGAAGGACGTATTGCAAGTATCATAATTCGAACAAACATACGACAAACAATTGTGTCGTGTTTCGAGATGCTATCCAAAGTTGGATCGACAGTGGAAAACTTAAATTTCCAGATAAGAAAATGGGTGTTGACACTGACCCTTTTCCCACAACAACAGTAGGTATGGTAGATTCTCATTTTCCTAGAGACAAAGGAAAAGGAAAGATCGAACTCGTCTCAGCGCGGCACATTACAAAAAAGAACTTTTAACCCCAACTGAAGATTGATTTGTTCACCAATGAGCCACCTCAAGATCCAGTCGGACCGGCCATCGTCGAATCCATGTCTAGTTCTAGCGCTGAAGAGCCTAACGAAGCTACAACCCTATGTACACGGTGCAAAGCAGACGTTTCGATCAAACCGAGAGTACGGCCGCGACAAGCAGAAACGCCACATGGGCGATCAGCCACGATGTCACCTCAAAAAACACCTGACACAAGCTCGCGAGATACGGTCTTCAGCAGGCTCGGATCGCAGGACGTCAAGCCTTATTCGGCTAGACGACGTCTCGACTTCGACACACCATTCTACAATGAAGACTATTATGCCCGCAACTCCAGTAGTTCGAGCTCTTCTGCAAACAGGAAAACCTTCAAACCTCCTGAACTACGAGATCAGCGTTGGTATACCTATCACTCGCCTACAGGCGTGTATACGGCACTATCTAAATCACAGAAGTGTCTGCGCTAAAGAATAGATTGTTTGGCCCGCCGACAAGCAGCGCAAGAAACCTCGGCCCCCAAATGGTAGCCGAAAGAGAAATTCGGCCGTGCGGACGACCGACAAATCCCAACGATCATGACTGAGTTGGTCCAAGGTAAGCAACCGGTCAATCATACTCTCGAGACCACGTTTGAAGAAGCCGAAAAACTGATCAAACTTCTTATTCGGCCCGGGAAAATGAAGGCACAACTTGAGCATTTTAGGAAAAAGGCCAAGGACAGGCTTTCCCCGTTACCTGTACAGGAACCTTTGGTCAAGGTCCGACGAAATCTGCATCCACCATTCCTCGGAGAGGATCTCCAATACATGCGGGAGTTTCACAAGAAACATTCGGCAAATGATTTATACGGCTTGCCGAAAGCATGTCAAGATACGATCAACCTGATTCTGACCTGTCCAGATGTCGAACGAATCATCTAGAAGAATTCGGATCTCAGGTTGAAAGCTAGGTTCCAGTACATACGCGAAGCTCGAGTCCTTGGCTTCAATGTTGATCCATATACCGACATCAACCCAAGTGAACTTCTTTTTTCCCTAGAAGACCTCCAGTATTTGCGATACCATTTTGAGGTATTTTCAGCCGTTTCTCTCTTCGGCCTTACGGCCGACGAAACAAGGCGTGTCGAGCGGTTAGATGCTTATCTAGACATCAGGGATGCCCGTATCACATACCAAGAACAAACCCGTGTCACGGCGCAAGTCCCAGACTCGATTCCAGTTCCGGAAAAGCCGAAGGTCTCTGAACCAGAAAAGACAATAACTACGACCATGCCAGAAAACCTGGAGGACGAGGAAGAAAATCTGGAGGACGAGGAAGAAAATCTGGATGACGAGGAAGAAAATCCAGAGGACAATGATCTAGAAGAAGAAGAACTAACGAAGGAGGAAGATCCTAACTCGATGGGCCCTTCAATCCTCGACAACATGGAAATCAGTATGGTCTATATCTTGCCTGCCGATTTTCAGTCAACCACGTCCCAACTAAGCTTCCTAGACGGCGACGTAGTGGCTGAGGAAGCTACCCAAGTCGACTTTGTCTCTCCCACCGAGGTCGAGCCAACGGCTAAAGACGATAACCTCAAGGCAGTTTTGGCCGAATTATTTCCTCGTTCTTCGGCAGCCAACCTTCGTCACCTCAAACCATTGTATGTCACAGCCCACATCGAAGGATATCCGGTCTCGAAAATCTTCGTCGACTGTGGAGCTACTGTCAATATTATGCCTGTAACCATCATGAAGGCCTTACACCGCTCTAACGACGAACTTATCCCATCAGGAATCAGCATGAGCAGCTTCGTTGGGGACAAGTCTCAAACAAAAGGAGTACTACCGTTAGAGGTAAGCATCGCAGGTCGCAACCATATGACGGCTTTCTTCATAGTTGACTCGAAGACCGAGTATAATGCATTGCTCAGTCGAGATTGGATTAATCAAACAAGTTGTATTCCTTCTTCGTTATATCAAGTCCTCGTCTTTTGGGATGGTAAATCAATCGTCGTACATCCAGCCGACCATCAGCCCTTTGAAGCCAACATGATCCAAGCACGGTACTACGACGACCACGTTGGCTACATTACTCTACAAGGGATCAATGATGAGGGACGACCGACTCGTATTTCAGTTCAGAAAGCCATCGAGGTTGGCGTCGAAACTGTTCATCAGGATTCGGCAAGACTCGGACTGGCTAACTTTATCACCGACCCTGATGTTTGACACCAGTCAAACCAGACACCGAGCCGCGGTTTCATCGATTATGGAACGACTGCTGGCTCATTGGCATATCATATCCAAACGATCTCATTCGGGTATCAATCTCATGGAGTTCCTTGCCGAAGACGATAGCGGTCCCATGCTCTCTTTTGATAATATTCAAGCCGCTTCGGCCGACCTCGAAGACACTCGGCCTCAGGTTAAGGACCCATTGGAGGAGGTGAATGTTGGAACGGCCGAGGATCCTCGGCCATTATTTATTAGTGCTCTGCTCCCCCAATCTATGAAATCAGAGCTTTGCAAGCTACTTCATTTATTTAAAGATTGTTTTGCCTGGAGCTATCATGAGATGCCCGGTCTTGATCGAACACTCGTCGAGCATGAATTACGTATCAAACCTAGTTGGAAGCCCTTTCGTCAACCACCCCGACGATTCTCGACCGAGGTCCAACTCGGCATAAAAGATGAACTCGTTCGTATTTTAAACGCCAGGTTCATTCAGAAGGCTCGATACGTCGAATGGCTAGCGAATATCGTACCAGTACTCAAGAAAAACGGCGCCCTCCGCATATACATCGATTTTCGCAATCTGAATTTAGCAACACCCAAGGACGAGTATCCAATGCCAATCTCAGACCAACTCATTGACGTCGCGGCCAATCATGCCATGTTATCCTTCATGGACGGCCACTCTGGTTACAACCAGATCTTCATTGCCGAAGTCGATGTCCATAAAACTGCATTTCCTTGCCCGGGGGCACTCAACACTTATGAATGGGTAGTCATGCCCTTCGTCCTTAAAAACAATGGTGCCATATATCAACTCGTCGAAGTATACATCGATGATGTGGTGGTAAAATCAAAGAGCCGTCGAACGCATCTTGATGATCTTCGGCAGGCTTTCCTTCGTATGCGCCGACATCATCTCAAGATGAACCCTGCAAAATGCGCATTCAGTGTGTCGGCCGGCAACTTTTTGGGCTTTCTTGTCCATCATCGGGGCATTGAGATAGATGAGAACAAGGCTCGAGCAATCATGAGCGCTCCACCTCCAACCACCAAAAGGCAACTCCAGCCTTTGCTCGGCCAAATAAATTTTCTCCGTCGTTTCATAGCCAATTCGGCAGGAAAAATGAAGACGTTCTCCACACTTCTGAAATTGAAAGATTCAGACAAGTTCGAATGGCGTGAAGAACACCAACAAGCTTTCACGTAAATCAAAGTCTCTCTTACAAAACCACCTGTTCTCGTTCCCCCTCGGAGCGATAAACCTCTGAAACTTTACATTTCCGCTGCCGAGGAATCCATCAGCTGCCTCCTCGCACAAGTCAATGACGCAGGACGAGAACAGGCTGTCTTCTATCTCAGCCGGAGTCTCAACTCACCAGAGATCAACTACTCCCCAGTCGAGAAACTTTGCTTAGCCCTATTTTTCGCTGCATCCAAACTCCGGCACTACATACTACCGTCGGTCACTCAAGTCATTGCTGAGACCGACGTTATCCGATACATGCTCACTCGGCCAATCGTCAAAGGCCGAATTGGGAAATGGACGATGGCGTTATCCGAATTCAGCTTACAATATGTGCCCCAGAAAGCGGTCAAAGGACAAACTCTTGTTGATTTTCTCGCTCAACACCCCTCCCTATACGGTTTTGGGGAACCCGACGTCGAGATCGGCATGGTAGAAGCACGCGACAATTATTGGACGTTTTACTTTGATGGCTCTAGTACCTCAACGTCAGCCGGTGTGGGAGTCATCATTCAATCTCCACAACAACACCGATGGTACTTCTCTCTCAAACTTGACTTTGAATGTACCAACAATCAGGCCGAATACAAAGCTCTCGTTATCGGCCTCGGCGTACTTTATGAGTTATGAGCATCTCGCATGCTCATACTCGGCGATTCCAAACTCGTGATTAACCAGCCCAATGGCACTTTTCGTTGCATGAGTTGCGCTCTGGCACCTTATCACATGGTTGCCAGCTACTTGGCCACGTCATTCGACGGTATTACATTCAGTCATATTTCTCGTAATCGAAACACCGTCGCTGATGAACTCGCTCAACTGGCCTCCGGAGCACAACTCTTGGGGGGCGAGTTAGGCCGGATGATACCCACATTATGCCAGTCATATCCGGCCCTAGTTGATCAACAATTCTTCGCCGCGACCATGTAATCCGGACGCGCGTGATGTCCTTACCATCGTTACTAGAACAAGAAGAGTCGCTGGATGTTTGTGCGGTCGAG
This sequence comes from Cotoneaster glaucophyllus, assembly GCA_036320875.1. NCBI lineage: Eukaryota > Viridiplantae > Streptophyta > Magnoliopsida > Rosales > Rosaceae > Cotoneaster > Cotoneaster glaucophyllus. The sequence continues at coordinate 5,478,581 of CM070072.1, read as the reverse complement.
ATATTACCAGACGATTGGAGGAGACCACTTATGCAATATCTTGATAACCTAAGTGGCAAACATGATTGCAAGGCAAGGGTACACACCACGAACTACGTCATGTACCAAAACGCATTGTACCGAAAGGGTGAAGACGGCTTATTGTTGTTGTGCCTCGGGCCGCGAGAGGCAATCGCAGAGGTACACGAAGGAATTTGCGGAGCTGATCAATCTGGTCGAAAAATACGATGGCTGCTTCGTCGCCACGGCTACTTTTGGCCGAGTGTGCTGAAAGATTGCATCGAGTTCGCTCGGGGATGTGTGCAGTGCCAAATCCATGGCCCTATACAAAGGGTACCAGCCGAAGCCCTACATTCGGTCACTAAACCATGGCCGTTCAGAGGATGGGCCATGGATGTAATCGGCAAAATCACACCATCCTCCAGAGCAGCAAAACATGCATGGATATTAGTAGCAACAGACTACTTTACGAAATGGGTCGAAGCGAAGTCGTATGACGAATTGACCTCTAAAGAAGTCTCTAGTTTCGTGGAAGAGAACATCGTGACTAGGTTCGGCATACCAGAGACGATCATAACGGATAATGGTACAATTTTTACATCCGATAGGTTCAGGGAGTACACAAGTAAGTTGAATATTCGACTGGAGCAGTCCACACCATATTACCCACATGCAAATGGACAGGTCGAAGCAAGTAACAAGGTTTTGATCGAAATTCTCAAGAAAATGGTAAAAGAAAGACCTGGTGTGTGGCATCTAAAGCTGAACGAGGCATTTTGGGCCTACCGAACCTCACCCCGATCTGCCACTGGAACAGCTCCGTACGCCTTAACTTACGGACATGACGCCATGTTGCCGGTCAAGCTAAGTATAAACTCGTTGCGAGTAATGGAACATAGCAGTTTGTTCAGCGCCGAGTACGGTCAGGCCATGAGACAAGAGTTGGAAGATCTAGAAGAAGCTCGGCTTGATGCTTATAATTTATTAGCAGCACAAAAGAAGATCGCCGAACGCGCGTATAATAAAAGGATTAGGCGAAAAACGTTCGGCGAAGAAGATTTGGTTTGGCATACTATTTTACCTGTTGGAATTAGGGACCCTAGATTTGGCAAGTGGTCGTCGAATTGGGAAGCGTCGTTCGTTGTTCACAAGGTTCTCGGCAATGGGGCATATCATCTCAAAGACCGAACGGGTTTAATTCATAAGTTACCAATTAATGGGAAGTTCTTAAAGAAATATTATCCGGTTACCTGGGAAATGCGAGAATAACAAATGAGTTCTCGGCAAGGGGCAGATCGTATGAAAGACAATACTATCCGGTTACTTGGCAAGTGCAAGATTGATAAATTTTCATTAATATTCGCAAAAGGGGTACAAATTAAGATTACAATGAAGGCCCTAAGGCGAAGAAGGGAGAACGGATCCAAGGAAAGCCTTCAATTCCAGCCATCTCACTTCGCCCATTGTCACCTCAGCTTGCCGAATCTTCTTTTCCAGTTTCAGCTGCTCGACCCGCTTGCTATTGGTTGCATATTCGATCAGGGTGGATTTACCCGATTCGAATTCCTTTTCAAGTTCATAAGCAAATGTTGATCGTCGACTCTGGAGTTCGGCAATTTGGCGGTCGAGGTCGGCCAGCTGTTCCTTCTTCGATATGAGCGCTTCTACCTTCAGACGAAGGGTCTCCTGCACAACCGTGGCAGCCTTCTAGTCATCCTCGACTCGAAGGGCTCGTTCGAAAATACCGAAGTATTCCCGAGTTCGTTCCAACATCGAGGATGTTTGGATTACGGCAGCGTTGTCTAGACGGTCGTTGGCAGCAAGATCGTTCAAACATGCCCCAACAGAGTAGAGGCCTTTCCGCTCAAGAATCTCAAAAGCCGAGAGGGAAAATAGCTCTTGCAGCTTAATGATAGAGTCAGGATCGGCTGAGTCTCGGGGAGCAGAAGTCGAAAGCCCAACCGTCCTCTTCGATGTACTAGCAAGAAGAACATCGAACTCGGCTTCCCATGAAGGCTGCATAGAGGAACAAATATCAGAGCAGGTTAAGCCACAAGGGATAAGGAAAGAGAAGATAGTAGACCTGATGAGACGAGACTTTGGCCATATCTCCTGGGTCACTGCTCGAACCCAGAGAACTTAAAGGTCGAGCCCAGTGTGTGAGACTGCTTCTCAATTCACGCGGCCGATGAAGGTTGTCTACGTTCGACGGTCACTGAGGCGGCCAAGAAATATAGACAACGCCCCTCGGCCCGTAGAATTTTTGGTGAAAAGAATAGGGGGCACCTAGCATTTGGTACATCCTTGATTCAGAACTCTAAAAAGAAAAGCACACTAAAATAAAAGGCAGGCATCCTTACATAAGCTGATGTAGCTTCTTGAGGTGGGATGCCAAGCTCGAGGTCTTGGTCTTGCGGATGCATTGGAGTCTCTGCCGTCGCCTCGGCCGCCACAGGAGGAACTTCTCTGGCATTTGCCTCGACCAGATTTGCAGCATCTGTCTCGGCCGGGACAGTGACGTTCACCTCGACCGGAGTTGCAGCATCCATCTCGGTTGGAACAGTGGTATTTGCCTTGACCGGAGCAGCTGCATCAACTTCAGCCGGAACAGCCACATCCGCTTCGACCATTGCAGGGACAGCCTCCTGGACTGCCTTACTTGTTGGTTGGGGAGCAGAGACTGGAAGCTTGGTCGGTCGAGCTCGACGAGGGCGATGTGCCAACGGAATCTCCTCGATTGTGCTGCCCTGAAAGATAGACAATAAGAAGGTTTCAGAGTCGAGCAAAATCTGACACTATACTTGACTTTATTCCAAAACTGTTCACACCTCCTCCAAAACGATCGTCGTTCGTTTTGGATGTTGCGGGGATGGCCTCTCGACCGCTAGGGTCACCACGTCCAGAGCAGGTGCGACATTTGGCACCGGGGCACCGGGGATGGCCTCTAAACCCTAGGAGTAAAGATGGCCGGGTACCTTGGGCTTTCTCCTTAGGGGGAGGGACAGCGGTTTTCTTGGGACGGTCGCCGAAGATTGTGATGATGATATCGTCGACCGGGACCCCAAAGAACTCCCGGGTGTACGACTCCCACCAATCCCACAAGGTATCGGTGCTCAGAGACTCGGGAACAGCCGGCCGAAGACGGAATTACGTACACCTTTTCTGGAATTCGTCCTCGGTATCCCGAAATTCTCTCTCTGAAGAGCCGGAGAGTCGTCCTCGGCTAAGAAGGGAGCGAGAGAGGAGTAGAGGCACTTGACAGCCCTGCAGGTAGCCAAGTTGTCTGGCCGTGAACTGTGGATGATAGATCTCCCAGCTCGACCGACGGGCATCGCAGTCGAGGGGTAGGTCGCGCGACAACACAAACGATCCCCAGTTCTGGCGGAGCGAAGGGTCCTCGCTTTCACTCCAAGCTGCGGTTTGGAGCTTGATAAAAGAAGGGTATTCTCGACGACGGCATATGAGGAACTCGTCGTCAGAGAAATCTTCAAGACCAAAGAAGTACTTAAAGACTTCTTCAGCTCGGTGGGGAGGCGCCGGTTTGGAAGCCAGCCGAAGGCCGAGCGCTTTATTGGAAGGGAAGCAGGGAACGTCTGGCCGAAGCGTGGTGAAATAGGTTTGCAACCAGAGTTGGAATACCCAAAGGGGCCCATTCTGGTGAGGGTCGATCTTATGGATGGTTGCTTCGGCCAAACAACGCAGTAGGTGGGCGAGGATGGCTGGACTAAGTGCCTGAGTGAGACCACTTGCTAGGGCTTCAGCTACCGGCATATTCTCGACCAAACACTTGTTCGATTTGGCTTGTTGTACCAATAGAACAGAAAAGCTTCGTGTTCCCCTTTGCAAAGGCTCGCCTCTCCTCGGCCAGCAAAGTGGGCTATGAGGGTGCTATAGTTGAAGAAATTTTTATGCAGCCTCTGAACTTCATCCTTGGAGGGGTCTTGACCGTCCCGGCGTAAGGTTTCGACGGCTCGAGCATCGAATAGTGCCTTGAGATCAAGGTTTGATGAACATCCAAAGAGAGCGGCATTGATTGGGAGACCAGAAGGGGAAGTTCCCAGAATAGCAGAGATGTCGAGGATAGTGGGGCCGATAGAACCAAGGGGGAGAACCATGGTATTGGTGGTCGAGCACCAGAAAGTCAGGGCCGCCATAAGAAGCTCTCGGTCTATGGCAATCTCCATCGTCGAGAGTCTGATGGCGTCGTAAATCCCCAGAGCCTTCCACTCTTGGCCGAAAAACTTTTCCATATGGTTGACCAGGCAGCCCAGGTCGCGGTAGTCGAAGGCCAGGCTCCTTGGGGCTTCGACGTATCCCACTTCGCCCAATCGAACCCCTGCCGCAGGGGCGTCAAGCAGTGTTCCTTCATGAGGTCGACAATGGGAGAAGGCACTGGTTTCTTGAACAGAGGTCCAAGAATTTGGTGGGTGGCGCTTAAATTACTCTCGAAACACAGATTCTTAACAGCATAGTGATCGATGAGGTCCTTGCATTTGTTGCATTCCTCAGAAAGCTGGGAGATGAAGGAAGCCATTGTTTATAAGAAGAAGAGTTGAAGACGAACTTCTGGGTGGGAAGTGCTTTAGGAGAATTCTGGGTTTTCTGGAGGTTCGAGAGAGAGAAGCAAGGAAATTTCAGAAAGATTAGAAGCGTAAAATTGAAATGAAAGATGAAGAGGTATTTATAGGCGCTTCAAAGGAAGATCAATCGTTTGGTTTTGAAATAAACCAATCAATGTGACTGCGCGCCATGATGAGGATCTGGAGAATCCAGGTGAAAGGACCGAAGATCTCGCAGATTGAGGGCATATCTTGAGGTTTGAGGATGCACGATTGTGTGTAACGGCGAATTTAATGCGGATAGACGTTTCGACAGTTGCGTGCGGCTAGAGGAATGATTGTAGACTGCTGGAGTGATCGAGGACCGACGCGTGGCAAGGATGGGAAGGATTCGCGGGAGAAATCATGACTCATAGATGGGCGTGGTTTGGTTTCCAGAGCAGATTATTAATTTCCGTAGAAACGTCGTTTCGTTTCTTCAAGGCTGAAGCTCGACCAAGAGCTGTAGGTCGACGACCTCAGAAGCGAGGGGGCAATGTTTGGGCCCAAAATAATATTGGGCCGAATTAGGATCACCTTCGACACAGAGGCGCTGTGGGCTGACGTCATGGGTCGAGGGGTTCAGAGTAACCGAATATTAGTCGGAGTGGGATGATGCGGATAAGCATGAAGGATGTGAGGGAGGCCGAGACCTATTAGGAAAAGGAGTCCCAGAGAGATTATGATACAGAAGTGAATCAAGCCTACAGTTGGAGGCAGATTCAGAATCCTTGTTTGGTTAGGATCGGCCGAGAAGAAGTTGGATTAGTATCGGCCAAGGTAGAGTTGGATTAGGAATAGGATTTCTACCCAGGAACGATTTGGAGTATTGGCACTACTATAAATAGAGGGAGGACAGTAACATTCAGGCCTCTCCAACTCAACACACAAATCTGCCATGCGCAAACCCTCGCTCTACGCGAAACCTCTCAACAACCTTGAGATTTTATTTTCTTTTTCGCCGATACATCTTCAGTTTGGACAAACAGCACTGCGAAGGCAACCGGTGATATCTTCAGTTTGGATAAACAGCACTATCGCCGTAGAACCAGCCGATCGCGGAGCATCTTCAGTTTGGATAAACAGCACTGCGTCGAGGCCGACTGGTTACCTATCCAAGTCTCGATCGAGAAGGACTTTCGAGTTCTTGTCGGCAGAGGTCATCTCACTAGCCTTCTCGGTGAAGTGAGGTGTTACGAATTACTGGGCTCGGCACGTCGAACACCGAGTTATTTTATGATTGGATATTCACAAGTCAGTTTCAGAGTTCGGCATTCCGACGGCCGAACCACCTTATCCATCAAGACTTACGTTTGTTTTAAGTATCTGTGTCCCTGTACTTTGGTGTCGATTCGGCGTGCTTATACTTTCACAAATATAATCACTGTTGCCGAATCTGGCGCCGACGATTCGTGAACTTCGCAAGATTAGCAGCCTTGTCTTCAGGCTCCTGAACTTGAAGGCCGAGACGTGTTCCTTTCTCGGTCGCAGTCGCAAGCTCGAGAAGTCAGCCGCTCACACAACGCAACATCAACATTATACTCACCGGTCGAGTTCGGCCGTCGAGTTGGCACTCCCCGCATTTAACCGAAGGACGTAGTTAGCTCCATTAGTTACTCGGCCTGTGCGCCACGTAGGCTTGGTAGTTTTTAGGGTCAACAATGTCTGACGAGGAGGTGGAGATTTTCTGCAAATTTTTGGAACTTTATTTATCTATTGTTTTTTTTTATTAATTTTAGCGGGTGCCAATGAGATTTCTGAGGCTCCAGACCAAAACCAGGTCTAGCCTGAGGCTCCTGGCGAGTCGTTGAACGGTGAGGCCGAGAATGTGGTGTTGGTGGTCGAAACTCAAATGGCAAAATGGGTGTCCAGAGAAACATAAATTTCCTAAATAGTAAAAGAAGGTATTCTTGTAAGTTTAGTAAATTATTTTGGATGTCCAAATAGATGTGTGAGAGTAAACTGGGGCTGGTTTGGTATTACTGTGCTTTGAAAAAAAAAACTGCTTCTGCTGTGCTGTGAGGATAAGCAGCATAGTGTTTGGTAAACTTTTTTGTAAAAGTGATTTTGGAAAAAACAAAAAAAAAAAAAAGGCAGTATGATAGTGTTTGATAAACTTTTATGTAAAACAGCTGTGACTGTGTGAAATGACCAAAAATGGTATCAAATGAGTATAATGTTAAATGTAAAATAATAAACCAGCCCTATCTTTCTTTTATCCATCTTTATTTATTAATAATCCATGTCTTCTATTTATTAATAATCTCTCTAGAAGTCTCCTATCTTTCTTTTATCCATCCTCATTCGTTAATAATCTCTCTAGATTATTAATAGTCTATTTATTACTAAGTAGAAGTCATGTCTATTTATTAAGGGATTTTATTACTAGTGGTCCTTGAGATTGACCAAACTCTTCATTTTGGTCTCTCACTTTCAAAATCAATCAATATCGTCCCTGACATTCACCACCACACATCAATTTGGTCCTTCCGTTTAGATTCCGTCAAATATTTCTGTTAGTTTGCATATGGGACCCACAAAGCCAATAAAATGGTGACACGTTTATTACACAAAAGAAAGTTTTTATCACAAATGGTCCCTAACATTGATCAAACTTCTCACCGCGCTGACATTTATCTCTCATCCCACAATTCCAATTGGAAAATAAGATTCAATCTAAATTCGATAAAATCGAATCCAAATTCAATTCAAATTTGATAGGATTATAACCAACTAGAGAGAAAGATAAGTGAGTTCACGAAAGACAAGATGATGATGTATTTTTTTTTTTCCTTTTAGTTTTTTTTTTTAATTTCTTATAGTACTTTTAGTTTTAAATCTTAAAAAATATTTTTTTTATAGTTAATCCATGTGGCGCCATATGATTGGATTAGTGGGATCATATTATCACACTAACAAAAAATAATGACCAAATTTTTAACGGAATGACTAAATTGATGTGCCCAAATTTATTGATTTTTGAAACTCAGAGACTAGAATGAAGAGTTTGATCAATGTCAGGGACCATTTGTGATAAAAACCTTCTTTTGTGTAATACATGTGTCACCATTTTATTGGCTTTGTGGGTCCCACATGCAAACTAACAGAAACATTTGACGGAATCTAAACGGAATAACCAAATTGATGTATGGTGGTGAATATCAGGGACGACATTGATTGATTTTGAAAGTGAGGGACCAAAATGATGAGTTTGGTCAATCTCAGGGACCATTGGTGATAAAAACTCATTTATTAATAAAGACAGAAAAGTGGTAGTTGCCATGTCTTCTATTTATTAATAGTCCCTCTAGATTATTAATAGTCTATTTATTAGTAAGTAGAAGTCATGTCTATTTATTAATAATCTAGAAGTCTCCCAACTCTCCCCCACTCCCCAATTTTGTCTTCTTTTTTTTTCTCTGCTTCTTCTTCATCTTTTTTGTTTTCCTCCTCCTTCTTCATCTAGCCGACATGGCAACTACCATCGGAGCAAGACCACTTCGCGTCGCCCTCCAGCCTCGCTTCGCTTCTCGATGTCTCCAGTCCAGCCTCTCTTCCTCTCGCTGTCTCCAAGTTGTAAACTTTGAAGAAGGAGAAATTGAAGATGGATAGCGGAGGCAGCAACTAAATCCTCTTCTTTCCGCTGTCTCCAGTCCAGCCTTTCTTCCTTCCGCAAGCAGCGACTCAAGGTTATCTCTTCCACCTTCTCCTCGTTTTCTTTTTTCTGATTTAAAACAAATTGAAAGTTGTAAACTTTGAAGAAGGAGAAATTGAATTGTTGTTGTTCTTTTTGTCGGCAGATTCTTGAAGTAGCAGAGGAAAAATGAGAGTTTTATGCCTTTTTTTTTTTTTTTTTTTTTTTTGCGATTATCGGTTTTGGCTGTGGTGTCTGGTGGGTTTCTGTGTTTCCATTTCTTGTGCAGATCGGCAAAGCCGTTTCTGGTGGGTTTATGGGTTTTTTGGAGATCGGCAAAGGAGCACCGTTTCTGGTTTGAGGGTGTTATTGGACTTTAGAAAGTTTCATTAAAGGAGCACTGTAGCTCCGCGTGCTTTGAAAAAAAGCCAGTTTTCCAAAGCAGCATTTAGCTGCTTCAGCTTTTCTGATGATTTTAGCTTATTCTCATAGCAGCTTTCAAAATAATTTTTTTTTTTTTTTTTGAGTTTACCAAACACCTTCAACATAAAAACTTTGAAAATAAGCAGCTTTTTTTTTAAGCACCTCAATACCAAACCATACCTGGGTTTTTGGAGACAAAACTTAGATGCACATAGAACAACTCTATTATTGAGATTAAAAAAATAAAAATAAATAAAAATAAATAAAAAAATAAAAAAATAAAATAAAAGAACCACTCTACCTTAGCACATTTGTCAACCCATTCTCTTTCCAATTCTACCTTATTATTGGGCCTTGCTATTGGATTTAAATGTGTAAATTACATAAAACTACCTCAACTATTGGGTCATTAACAGTTTCATACCTCGTCTTTAAAAAGTTTCAATGTCATACCTTATCTTCGAATTTTTTACAATGTTATATCTTCCGTCACTTGTTAGTTAATTTATCTGTTAAATGCTGACGTGGCATGAGGCATGGTCCACTTTTTATTTAAAAAATTAATAAAAATTTCAAAATATTAATTAAATATTATTAAAAAATAAATAAATAAAACCAAACCAAACCCAGATCCCGCAGAAACCCCCATCCCAAACCTTCCTTCCGTCCGTCCCCCATCCCCCCCCCCCAACCCACCCACAAACCCCAACAAACTTTCTTCCATCTGTCGTCCCCCCCCCCCCCCCCCAAAAAAAAAACAAATTCTTCCTTCCATCTGTCGTCCCCCGACAAAACAAAAACCTTGCTTCTTGCAAACACAGAACCCTACCCCTTCCCTGCAACCCACCCCTTTCTTCCCCAAACCCACCCAGCACCCACCCTCGCACCTACCCTCTGTACCCACCCTTTTCCTTCCTCTACACACCCCGCTTCTTAAATACACACACATTCCCCCATTCAAAACCTCCAGTTTGTCTTCCCTCCATCCCCTTCTCCCCCGACTCGAGCCCAACCTGCAACCCAGCAAAAAAAAAAAAAAAAAAAAACCCAAATCCCTTCTTCCCCGACCCCAGTGAAGGAGGAGGGGGAGGGGAAGGGGGAGGAGTGTCATGGGAGGGAGAAGGAGATGGAGGAAGAGAGGGCGCCTGGAGGTTCTAGGTTTGGAAGGGGGGACGGATGGGAAAGATGGGAAGGGGGGATGGATTTCCCAGGGGGATCTGGGTTTGTTTTTTTTTTTTTTAATAAATACTTTTTAAATATTTAATTAATTTTTTTAATAGAAAATAGGTCCTGTCACTTGCCACGTTACCATTTTAACGGAGAAATTGACAGACAACTGACGGAAAGTATGAAATTGTAACAAATTCATAGATGAGGTATGACATTGAAACTTTTTAAAAACGAGGTATGAAATTGTTAATAACCCAATAGTTGAGGTAGTTCTGTGTAATTTACCCTAAATGTTTTGTTCGTGTAAAAGTTCAGGTATTAATTTTTTGGGTAAATTACAAAAAACTACCTCAACTATTGGGTGATTAACAGTTTCATACCTCGTCTTTAAAAATTTTCAATGTCATACCTTATCTTCGAATTTGTTGCAATGTCATATCTTCCGTCAGTTGTCTGTCAATTCCTCTGTTAAATGCTGACGTGGCACACTTTATATTAAAAAATTATAAAAATATTATAAAAAACTTAAAAAAATATTTTTAAGTATTAACTAAATTTTTTTTCTCTCTCTCTCTCTCTCTCTCTCTCCTTCTTTTTGCAGGCCGAACTGGGTTTGGTTTTTTTTTTTTTCTCTCTCTCTCTCTCTGTCTTCTTCTTCTTCTTCTTCTTCTTCTTCTTACCCTCCCAATCTGCCTAGAAGAAGAACAAGAAGCAGGAGGATGAGAGAGAAGAAAAAAAAAATCGGCACCCCCCACCCCAACCTGCCCAGAAGAAGGAGAAGGAGAAGGAGAAAGAGAAAGAGAAGAGAAGAAGAAGAAGAGAGAAGAAGAAAAAAAAAAAAAAAAAAAAAGTTTCGGCCCTGCTCAGAAGAAGAAGAAGAAGAAGAAGAAGAAGAAGAGAGAAGGAGAAGAGAAGGAGAAGAAGAAGAAGGAGAAAGAGAAGGAGAAGAAGAAGGAGAAAGAGAAGGAGAAGAAGAAGAAGAAAAAAAAAAAAAAAAAAAAAAGAGGTTTTGGCCCTGCCCAGAAGAAGAAGAAGAAGAAGAAGAAGAAGGAGAAGAGAAGGAGAGGAGAAGAAGAAAAAAAAAAAAGGTTTCGGCCCTGCCTAGAAGAAGAAGGAGAAAGAGAATGAGAAGAGAAGGAGAAGGAGAATGAGAATGAGAAGAGAAGAAGAAGAAGAAGAAGAAAGAAGGTTTCGGCCCTGCCCAGAAGAAGAAGAAGAAGAAGAAGGAGAAGGAGAAGGAGAAGGAGAAAGAGAAGGCGAAGAAGAAGAAGGAGAGAGAAGAATTTTTTTTTTTTAATATTTTAATATAAAATGGGTCCCGTCACTTGCCACGTCAGGATTTTAACGGAGGAATTGACGGAAGGCTGACGGAAGGTATGAAATTGAAACAAATTCGAAGATAAGGTATGACATTGAAATTTTTTAAAGACGAGGTATGAAACTGTTAATGACTCAATGGTTGAGGTAGTTTTTGGTAATTTACCTTAATTTTTTTATTATGTTTTTTTCTATTATAAGTAATATTATTATTCTAAGTTACACAAATGATAGATAGAGATTTTGAATTCAAAATATAGTGGATTAAAGAGAAATACCAAATCCAACATAACAATATAATACATGCATGAGAGCATTATTTAATCATCGTAACGAGAGTGAGTGCCTCCGAAACCAAATGAAATTTCTCTACCCTAAAAAAAGAGTTTGGGGGTTTTGCCCATGCAAGCTTTTTACTTTTTAAGCACCCCTAGTTCTGCATAACCTAAAGCTTTAACCTCGACAATTATTGAGAGTCCTTACAGGCCACAATATGACGGCAGCCTCATCCTGTCACCCAGTTTTGGTCAGTCAATCCCAGTTAAGAGTTCACATTCTATGACAAATATTAATGCCTTTACTATTTCAATGTCTACACTACACTGACTGAGCTGCTCAAGTAAAGGCAACTAGGCTCAACTCCATTCATAATCTACAACCCTGTCTCAAGTAGAAATTTCGTTGGAGTTCATTGATCGTGCATTTCTCCATGTCAGTAAATGACTACTTATCCAGTTTCCAAAAAAAAAAAAAAAAGGCTACTTATACTGTGCATATAATCAAGTAGACATTTCGTGCTTCAAATCACATATAATTCTGTGCATATAATAATCAATCGTAAAGGAAAAGAAGGATTATTAATCCTGTCTTGCACAACCTGAAATAACTTCAACAGAAGAACCGCAAACTCACGGAAAGAAATACCAAGGCATGTGTGATGGAAATGTATCCCTACTCCCTAAGGAAGATAAAGAAATGAATGGTGTGGTGTGGGGAAGTTTTTAAGATTAGGAAGTAGATACAACAAGATATACTCGCATAAAATTTCATTCACTGGATAAAGGGCGGCACACAAACATTCATGAACTATTCAACCCCACAATGGTGTTTGTAAACTAGATTTAAAAAATATTACAATAGCATTGCAAAGCAATAAGCAGACTTCAAGCACTTCATTGAAAATTGAGCTTATCAGAAACTACAAGATTACAAAGATCAGTATATAAAATCGTTGAATCTTGTGTTCCACGTAGATCATGTGAGAACAAAAACTTTCATATTGTATTGGGATATTGAGTACGATGTCCACATGTCTAACCGTATCACCTAATCACCACCATGACCTCATGAAGTAGATGCATCAAATCAGACAGCTCCACCCCTTCACACATAGATATGAACTGAAAAATTAAAAAGAAAAAAAAATCTCCTAAGAGAAAAATCAAAACCGGCAAACTCCTAGCCCTGCGGCTCCAAACTCTTATCGAAGGTGCAAATTGGAGTCAAAACCTTGTGATGTTGTGTGTGTTGGCCACAAGATGACAACTATCTAGATACTAGAATCCGCAATAATTCGACACAAAACAAAAGTGAGCGAATGAGATGAGAAGGAAGAGACCAAAAAGAATTTTTAAGAAGGGTTGTCACTGACCCTAAGGCCAAAAGCAGGGCCGGGCCGATGACAGGATGATTTTCTTTGCTTTTCTCTCTAGATGGCTAGAATTTTCTTAACAAAGTTTCATGACCCAAATAATATACTCACTTAAGTTAAAAGTTTTATGATGTATATGTTGTAGATACAATAAGATATATTTATGCTTGTAGGATAAATTCGCTCCTAAAATGATGTCTTGGTTAAATGCATGGTAAAATTAGTAATATACTAAATGAATGCGCACCAAAAGAAACCCTACATTTCGTCATTTTCTTTTGCTTATTTGATTAGAAAGAAGTGAGATATAAAGGACGGAGTGGAAATACAGAAACCGATTTACCAAACCGGCAGTAACAAGTATACAATACGGGAGAAGAAGCATTAAATGCGATAAAATCTTAGAGATAGGCCAATGCATTAAATAGTTTGAGTAAATTGTAGTTATGGTCTCTGAACTTTAACTCAATTAGAGCAATGGTCCCTCAACTAAAAATCCATTACCATTGGTCCCTCAACTAAAAATTAATTACTATTGGTCTCCCTCAACTTTAATTCAACTGGAGAAATGGTCCCTTAACTTTAACCCAATTGTAGCAATGGTCCTTCAAACATAATTCATTTTGACAAAAATTTTGACGTGGTTGACGAAAATGATCATAATTACACACTTTGATGAGTTGAGGGACCCTAATTGTGGAGCCAAAAATAATCACAAGGCGACACGTGGACTTTCGGATTAAGGAGACAAAAATGCCCTTGAGGTGCATCAGAATTCCTACGCGCGAGCAGCCGGTAATTATCGTCGGTCAAGTCAAAAGCGCCCATAAAAGGTAAACAAATCCGAATTATTTCATCCATCCACATTTTAGGTAGTTATCTCATAAATCTACCTATTATCCCACATAAATGGAGATAATTGACAAATTAATGGGATTATTCCTCATTAATTTGTCAATTAAATTAGCCATAAAGCCACAGATTCACCCTAATGGCCGGTCCTCTCTCTCCTAAGAGGGGCCGGCCACTTTCCCTTTATTTCCCATATTTTCCTTCCTCTTTTCCTTCTTTTTTAAGCCAATCAATCAATTACTCATTATAACCCTTTTTCATAAATACAAATACATTCCCTTTTGGTTTAATTAGCCAATAAATGGGCTAATTAAACCTAGATCACACCCAAAAATTCCCTCTAAGGGCCGGCCACCTTTTCTCCAAAGGGGACCGGCCATCTCCTATAAATACTACCCTATTTCTCACAAAACCTAATTCCAATCCTTTGGCAAAAATACTCTAAACACTTTTTCTCTCTAAAATTCTAACTTTGGCATCGGAGGTTCTTCGGCCAAAGCTCCCCCCATTCATCTTGGCCTTAACCTAAGGTGTTAATTGTTTTGTAGGTGCAAAATCGTCCAAGACCGAAGAGGAGAAAATTTGCATCCACAAATTGGTGCTTTCATTGAGAGAAGAAGTCTACGCTCGAAAAAGACTCTCGCGTTCAACATTTCTAATTTTCTTCATTCATCTGTAAATTTTCCCACACGTTCATACTCCTAGAATTTTTATATAAATTCTTTGAATAGCCCTGGGGAAGAAATACAGTGATGAAAAAATTATGAAACAACAACAAAATATGCTCCCTACAAATTTGGGTTTTCACCCTCTTGACGGATCACGAAGCAAGGGTCGCAGGCATCACCCTCCGCCAGTCTCGCAAGTCCAAGGAGTAGCAGGTGCAACAGCTCCGACAATGAGGGAGGCCCATGCACCATTGCAGCAGGCACGACATCAAGAGATGGCCCGAAATCAGCGCATGCAGCTCACGTGGAAACCAAAGTTGCAATGGCAGAGATGGCACCACTACCACGAGGCTCCACCATGGGAACCACCGCGGTGACCACCCGCGGCAAGGTCCATGGTACCGCTACTACGGCCAAAGTCCATGCCACCAAAGCCATGGCCCAAGCCTCACACTCGCGTGCATCTTGTACTGAGCAGCCTGCTCCTGCAGCCAAGCCTGCCCCTGCAGCCAAGCCTGCCCCTGCAGCCCAGCCTGCCCCTGCAGCCCAGCCTGCCCCTGCAGCCCAGCCTGCCCCTGCAGCCCAGCCTGCCCCCGCAGCCCGGCCTGCCTCAGTGGTGTCCCAAGCAGTCAATCAATCAAGCCGAGCAGTCGGGCGGTGTGCAATCTCGACTGGGCCCCCGAGATAGCGTGGACTCCCGTCTTAGCACGAGGAGGAGCGTGCATTCTCGGTTAGGCCCACGAGCGAGCATACAATCAAGGTTGGGGCCACGTTTTGAAGAACCACATAAGCAGCCTTCCAGGCAAAGCATTCATTCGCGCTTAAGTCCTCAATGAGCATTTTCCATGTCGCTTCGGAGAATGCAGCGTGAACGCACGAAGGGAAGCAGCCACTCGATCCGCTTCAAGTTCAACGGGCAGCCCACGAAGAGATCCTTCGCCAGCTAGGAAGACCAGGACTCCACTGCCCCAGCGAAGACAAATTCGCGTCAAGCCTAGCCTTCAAGTTCGTGATCTCTTGGCGAACGGTCTCAAGTTGCAGAGAAGTGGGAGCAGAGACGTTAGACCCCTTCAAAGCAGCAAGTTCAGACTCCAAATCTTTTAACTTTCTCGGCCAAGGAGTAAGCTTCAGCAGCCATAGACCTCGCCATCCCTTGGGCAGCCTTGGTATCCTCTTGATCAAGGACCATGGACTCGGCAGCCAAGACCGCCGTTTTTGCATCATGGTCAGCAGAGCAGCCCTCCTGTACTCAAGCGTATGCTTCACGAAAGAGCCATGACCAATAATCCCTTTGACGCCGTCAACAAACTCAGCGCACGCGTCCATATCCTCAAGAAGGTCTGGCCTCAAAAGCTCACAAATCTCAGCAGCTTCCTTGGAGTAAGACTTGGCGGATTTATCAGGAGCTGAAGGGACAAGTTTTGGCGCCGCTTTAGCAGACGAGGATGTCTTGCCATTCTTCATGGTAGCAAGCATTTCCGAAGGAGAATCCTAAGTGGAGATGGCACCACCACCACGAGTTTCCACCACGGGAACCACCGCGGTGGCTACCACGGTAGCCCACCTCGGCGAGGTCCGTGGCGCCATCACCACGGCCCTAGCCGTGCCATCCAAGGTCCCGGCCCAAGCCATGTTATTCCAAGCCCAACGCGAGCCCAATACGTTGCCTAGCCAAGCCCAAGCCTCGCACCCACATGTGCCACACGCTAAGCAGCCCACTCTTGTGGTCCAGCCTGCTGCCATCGAGCAGCCCACTCCCGTGGTCCAGCCTGCTCCCGCTGAGCAGCCCACTCCCGTGGTCCATCATTTTCCTGCCGAGCAGCCCACTCCCGTGGCCTAGCCTGCTCTCGTGGCCCGTCATGCCCTCGTGATCTTTCAAGCAGCCCAAGCCTGCTACACCATGGGAACCACCGCGGTGACCACCCGCGGCGAGGTCCATGGCACCGCTACTACGGCCCAAGTCGGCCCAAGACCATCTCAGTTTTCCTAACTCAAATCTCGTGCCCGAAGTCTACCACATTTCCACTACTCAATGAGGCACATTCCTTACAAGCTCTTCCGATCCAAATGGCGAACAACACTTGTCTCGACAAGTCATGGAGTTGACGAGCGCCCTAGCACAACGGACGACCTTGGTAAACCAGCTCTTGCAGCGCACCAAGATGCAACGTGTCCCAAATGACGTGTCTCGAAGAAGGACAAGGGCAGATGAAGAACCTCTCCAGCAGCGTCCCAACAAGCAGCCACTCGACAAGCCCCTAACCGAGCGTTTGGGCAGAGCACACTCCCAATTGGGCCCCCGAGATAGCGTATACTCCCGTCTTAGCGCGCGGATGAGCGTGCACTCTCGACTAGGCCCACGGACGAGCGTACACTCACGGTTGGGGCCACACTCCGATAATCAACATGAGCAATCTTCCAAGCAAAGTGTTCATTCGCGGCTAAGTCTGCAAGGAGCATCCTCCACATCACATCGGAGTAGGCAGCATGACGGACGGAGAGAAGCAGTCACTCAATCCGGCTCAAGTTCAACCAGCAGCTTGCGAAATCCCTCGCCTGCTAGGAATCCACCACATGCACCGCTACCGCGGCATAGATGAGCCGAGCACGTAGAAGAGCAGCCTAGACCAACAGGTCAAAACTGGGGGCAGCCGAGAGCTCCACTACCTCAACTAAGGAAGAAGCAGAGAAAATCTTGACCAAGCGATTGAGCAAATTCCAACGCAACGAAGTCACCGACAAGGCACTACGGCGGGAGATGACCAACATAAGCCGACCACCCTTCACAGATGAGATCGAGCAGACGGAATCTCCGCGTAAGTTTAGCATGCCGCACTTCACATCATTCAAAGGAGATGGAGATCCAGAGAGGCACTTGAAGCATTACCGAAGTGCAATGGTCCTTTACCGGAGTAATGACGCCCTTATGTGCAAAATATTCGCCACCACCTCGCAAGGCGAAGCGCAAGATTGGTTCCACACCTTGCCGCCACGATCCATCCAGAGCTTTGACGATCTTTCCTTGGTCTTCACCAAAGAATACCCATCTTACCGCTCGATCAAGAAAAAATCTGATCACTTGTTCAACGTGAAGAAGAACCCGAAGGAATCACTCCACGACTACGTGAAGAGGTTTAAAGCAGAGAATGCAAAGATTGTGGGATGCGACGACTCAATAGCCAGCGCAGCCTTTCAAAAGGGCCTCCCTACATATCACCCCCTATTTGGAGAGATGATCATGAAAGAAGACTTGACTCTAGCAGATTCCTTCGCCCTAGCAGAGAAGCGTGCACTTTGGGACGAGGCCCGACGAGCAAAAAAGGCGCCCGAGCAGCCTCAAAAAGAATTGGTGGGGGCTCAAAGAAAGGAAGATGGAAAGCGGCCCAGCAAGAGCAGACAGGAGGCCAAGCGGAGGGACAAGCCCATGACCAAAGAAGGCTCCACGACCAGGAATTACTCGAAGTTTTCAATTCTGATCCATCAAATTCTCCGCGACGTGAAGAATGAGTCGTGGTTCAAGCTACCAAATATTGCGCATTTCATCGAGGACCAAGTCACACCACCGAAAGCTGCTGCACTTGGAGGAATTATCTGGAAAAGCTCGTGAAGGAAGGCAAAGTCGACAAGTGTTCGGACAAGCCGGCAGCGCAGCCAAGAATGAATGCTGAGGAGGAAGAGGAGCCACCAGCCAAAGACAATCCAGATTAATGGTATCTTTGCAGAATCCGAGCACTTGGGGGCCACCAGCAACTCTAAGAAGAGGAAGATCCAGCAGGCCCCATTGATCTCTCAAGTCCAGGCAGCCGACGCACTACCAGGGCCCATCATCGGCTTCACACGAGAGATAACTTTGCTCTGATACCATGATCGAGGAGATGGCGCTCAAGCAGATCCGAGCAATTCTGGAAATGAAGTCTCCCACAACCTTGAAAGAGATCCAAAGCTTGACTGGACGAGTAGCCGCCCTCAACCGTTTCCTCTCGCGGTCTACTGATAGATGCAAGCCTTTCTTCAAAGCCATCAAGAGGACGCAACGTGATGAGTGGGATGAAGAATGCGAAGAAGCCTTCCAAAGAAGTATCCCACATCGCCTCCATTACTATCCAAACCGGAAGCAACGGATGACCTATTCGCATGTTTGATGGTATCTGAGGCAGCAATAAGCTCTACCATCATACGAGAAGAGCTGGGGGCCCGACTACCTGTATTCCACAGTTCAAAAGCTCTCCTCGATGCTACCAGAAATTCAAAAAATGAACTTTGGCGATAGTTGTTGCAACCTGGAAGCTCAAATCAGGCGCACGCAGTCATCTTCATGACGCGCTATTCCGCCCAATCTAGACGCGCGACGATAAAGGCGCAGACACTGGCGATGCAAAGTTTTCTGACGAACGTAACAACTCAGCCCAAAAGGTGTGCCAAGGGCAGACAAACAGTAGAATGACGCACTTGGAAGCAAGCTTTGTCCTCGTCGCCCCAAAAGATTCTACATAGGAGCATCATGTACCGGCAGTTGAGCACTACCTCCTACTATGTGTCACACGGCCCCAGCCGACCTTTGTTCCATAATTCAACTCTAGAGTGGCCCAATACCGGCATTTGAGCACTTCCTGCTACGTGTAACATGGCACCAGCTCTACAGCTCCCGACCGCGCCTTCATGCCTAGCCTAGGCAGCGCAACAGAGCGGTCCAACGACGCCCCGGAAGCAGCCGAGCACACCTTAGCCGCACCTGCTCGCCCCGAAAGCAGCCGAGCACACATTAGCCGCACCTGCTCCCTCAATGGAGATTTCCAGCATTTGCATGTTGACGACACATCCAACTACAAAGGTTCGGGAGCAGACATGGTCCTTGCCACCCCAGACGGTTCAATGCTCGAGCAGACGATCACTCTAGGCTTCAAGGCACCCAACAATGAAGCAGAGTATGAGGCCCTACTGGCAGGCCTCCGTATGGCGAAAGACTTAGCAGTGAAGAAGCTGGCGATTTATTCTGATTCTCAGCTGATTACTAGCCAAACCGCAGGGGAATACATGGCGAAGCATCCAAGGATGGCGCAATATCTAAAGAAGGTACGCGAGCAGCTAGAGGCATTTCAGACTTACACGCTCACTCAAGTTCCACGGACGGAAAATGCCTATGCAGATGCGCTAGCCGGCCTGGGCTCTGCCCTCGATCACCAGCTCAAGCGTTCAATTCCGGTGGAGTACCTAGATAAGCCGAGCATAGAGTCCGAGCCAGTAGCCGAGGTGACGCAGGTTAGTGTAACTCCATATTGGCAAAGTCCTATTATAGATTACTTCGTCAATGGCACGCTCCCCACAGAAAGATTGGAGTCAAGGAAACTTCAAACCCAAGCAGCGCGCTACTACATGTGGAAGGACATTTTAGTTCGAAGATCCTACACCGGACCGCACCTCCGATGCTTGGCACCTCCCGATGATTTGAAGGTCCTAAGTTCAATCCATGAAGGCGTTTGTGGGAACCATTCTGGAGGACGATCTTTGGCGCAAAAAGCTCTCAACGCAGGCTACTACTAGCCAGTCACGCATCAAGATGCCCGGGAGTTAGTGCAAAAGTGCAACCGCTGCCAACGTTACAAGCCTGTACCGGCCCTGCCTGCCATCGAGTTACATCCACAAGCAAGTCCCTGGCCGTTCATGCAGTGGGCAATCGACCTAGTAGGACCTATGCCGCCTATTACTGGAGGCAGAGGCATGATGATCGTGGCAACCGACTACTTCACCAAATGGGTAGAAGCATAGCCCATGACAACCACGACTCAGACGGACATAGAGTGCTTCGTATGGAGGAACATCATTTGCTGATTGTCATCCCTCAGTTCATCGTCACCAACGACGGCCAGTAATTCGCGGACGAAGATTTGACGAAGTTCTTCCAAAAGTAAAACATCAAGCAGCACATTTCCATGCCAAGACATCCTCAAAGCAACGGGCAGGTCGAAGCATCCAACAAGACGATCCTCGACTGCCTCAAGAAATCCCTCGCCAACAAGAAGGGAAAACGGCCAGATGAACTCCCCGGATGTCTATAAGTATATCGCACCACCAAGAGGCGAGCAACTGGAGAAACCCCTTTTTCTTTGGCGTTTGGCTCGAAAACAATCATTCCTCCCAACATCATCATGCCAAGCATCACCACCCTACTGCCAGATGTCGAGCAGAACAGTGAAGAGACGGCCACGAACCTAGACCTAGCGGAGGAAAGGCGCGAGCAGACCATAGCCCGCATCGCATCCTGCTAGCAGCAGCTCTTCTCTAGTTACAACAAAAGGTCCAAAATCCGGCAGGTTCAACCCGGAGATCTAGTTCTGAGGAAGGCTTTCATCACTGCTCAAAGGGAGGGATCGAAGAAGATGGACCCTATTTGGGAAGAACCTTACAAGATCAGCAGAATAGGCGACAAGGGGAGCTACACCCCTGCTACCATGAATGACGAGGAGATCGAAAAGCAGTGGAACGCCTACAACTTGAGGAAGTACCACGCGTGATCTCCAACTACGCCTGAAGGCTCAAGCAGCTCAGACGGGCACAAACCTAGCAAGCCGAGGACTACCAGTTGTTCCGCAGACTTTACAATCAAGTTATTTATTCACTTGTTTTCAATGAGGAACGCTCTTACAACTTGATTCCATTGCGGCAGCTGACAACTCCTGCACTTCAAAAGAAGATCGCGCCCTTCTTAGGGACTCACTGCAGGAATAGCGCCCCCCGAGGGACCAATCTGCTCTCCAAAGCGGGAGGATAAACTCTTCACTCCGAACATCCAGACGTGGATGAGCCTGGTTGCCCTAGTGTAACTAGATGCACGATGGCTTGCGCCGGAATTCCTAGAAGTAGCCACAATGGTCTTTTTCAAGGCTTAGCTAATTGAAGGATTTTGGGTCTCTTGGCCTAATCCGCCGGAAACCGGGCCCTAGAGACGGAGGGGGCACTTTATCCCTGGAACCCTAAAGCTGCTACCGAGCATACTAAGGTAGCCTACGGATTCCGGAAGACTGCCTACGGCTTGCCCTTCAAGCAGTGAAGCCACACTAGACTTATACAACCGCACATTCTTGTGAAAGGTTAAACAAGCTAGCAGGCATATGTGAAGTTTTATCCACTACCGACATGCTACGTAGTCGATAAGCTTCACTTGTACCAAGTCCTAAAGTGTTGTGACACTAGCTGCGCAACCTACGAAATTGGGGAAAACCAAGGTTAACAGCCTAGTGATCACGCGGATGTGGCTGCTACAGTGAGTAAGGCATCCGGCTGCCGATCCTACGGTTAACAACTTTGCGACGACTTGTACCAAGTCCTAAAGTGTTGTGACACTTGCTGCGCAACCTACGGAATTGGGAAAAACCAAGGTTAACAGCCTAGTGATCACGCGGATGTGGCTGCTACAGTGAGTAAGGCATCCGGCTGCCGATCCTACGGCTAACAACTTTGAAGAAACTTGCACCAAGTCCTAAAGTGTTGTGACATTTGCTGCGCAACCTACGGAATTGGAGACAGCCAAGGTTAATAGCCTAGTGGTCACGCGGATTTGTCTGCTTCTGTAAGTAAGGCGTCCAGCTGCCGACCCTACGGCTAATAACTTTGCAAGAAAAAGTTCTACACCAACACCTACGACTATGTAGGCTACGCGGCCTGTCTGCTTATAAAAAAGTGGCGCGCCTGCTACTGGCCTATAAAGTCTAAAGGTTAAGGCATGAACAAAAGAAGCGAGGATGGAGAAAAGCGAAGGAGACAAGTTTATTAAATTTTCTAGCAAAATTGATAAACAACTGACAAAGACTGGAGGAGTTCAAGCAAGGCAAAAGCAACCAGGAAAAATAGATCCTAAAGGCTACCTAGAAGACTACTCTTCAGCAACTTGGCCACCCGACGACTGCTCTATTGTCACACCTTCGGCAGCCACGGCAACTCCAGCAGTGGTACCATCCGGCGCTTCACTCACGGCTACCCCGCCGTGGACACTCCCATCTCCAACTATTTCACCGATGGAAGACTCGAAAGTAAAGGCGAGGAAATCTCCTGGAGAAATAGAGAAGGTCTGGTCTTAAGAGCACACGGATCTTATCAGCCTCCCCAGAAGCAGGCTTAGTGAAACTCTCGCAGCTGCCCACGCAAGCAGTCTCTTCCATCCCAGCAGACTTCGGCATTGGGGGTATATCTAGCAGCCTCATTTCTCTTCCCACTAGAAGAAGTCGTGCCAATCACAGACCTCTCGGCAGCAGGCGGACCCTCACAAGCAACGAATAAAGTCTTCAGTTTTTCCCAACCGACATCTCTTGAACAGCCTACCTTTCTCCCGACAAAGAGGACTAAGAAGCTAATGCCATCCATGGTACTCGGCAGAGGAGCTCAACCCAGCATTCTAGCAGGCAGGAGGTCTGCATGCCCAGCATTCCAGCAGCCCATGAAGCCCGCAACCTTCTCATTTCTCTCAATCGCCAGCTTGGCCCGCGTCAGGTCCTTAAGGATGTGAGTCGTGCGACTACTCTAGCACTGCGCCCCAGCGCCTCAGTTCGCGGTCCCAGCCGCTCAAGCTGCCCTTGGCTCTAGGCAAGCCAAGCTGCCCAAGCAGTGGTCCCTGCCAAGACATCTCCTCGGCCCCTGCCGAGCCAACTCCTGGCCTCCGCCAGTCGACGTACCTCACCACCCCGACGGCTGCCTCGCAATAGCACTATCCAAGGAGAAGACGAAGAAATCAACGAAAGACGGTCCTTTGCACGGGCAAGGTATAGAAGATTGCTAGAGGAGGGGGAACAAATATCCTCTAGCTTTCTCTCTCTTGTAGGGTAGAATAAATTGCTCTCCAAAATTGATTTAATAACCCACTTAAGGTGGACTTAAATAGGCTTTGAGAGAAGTTTATTTCCCTTTCCTAGAAGGACCTAATTTCCAATTAAAGAGAGGATCAACATCAAGATAGGAAGCAATCCTATGGTTCCTGAAGCAAGAAGATCTCTACACCTGCTGCCCTTTCCTACGAGTGGCCCAACAGGTGTGGGGGCATTTGTGGAGCCAAAAATAATCACAAGGCGACACGTGGACTTTCGGATTAAGGAGACAAAAATGCCCTTGAGGTGCATCAGAATTCCTACGCGCGAGCAGCCGGTAATTATCATCGGTCAAGTCAAAAGCGCCCATAAAAGGTAAACAAATCCGAATTATTTCATCCATCCACATTTTAGGTAGTTATCTCATAAATCTACCTATTATCCCACATAAATGGAGATAATTGGTAAATTAATGGGATTATTCCTCATTAATTTGTCAATTAAATTAGCCATAAAGCCACAGATTCACCCTAATGGTCTGTCCTCTCTCTCCTAAGAGGGGCCGGCCACTTTCCCTTTATTTCCCATATTTTCCTTCCTCTTTTCCTCCTTTTTTAAGCCAATCAATCAATTACTCATTATAACCCTTTTTCATAAATACAAATACATTCCCTTTTGGTTTAATTAGCCAATAAATGGGCTAATTAAACCTAGATCACACCCAAAAAATCCCTCTAAGGGCCGGCCACCTTTTCTCCAAAGGGGACCGGCCATCTCCTATAAATACTACACTATTTCTCACAAAACCTAATTCCAATCCTTTGGCAAAAATACTCTAAACACTTTTTCTCTCTAAAATTCTAACTTTGGCATCGGAGGTTCTTCGGCCAAAGCCCCCCCCCCCCCATTCATCGTGGGCGCGTGAGGCTTTTAGCCTTAACCTAAGGTGTTAATTGTTTTGTAGGTGCAAAATCGTCCAAGACCGGAGAGTAGAAAATTTGCATCCACACTAATTATATAAATGGTTATTCCAACATAACTTATTATGACAAAATTTTGACTAAATTGATGAAAATGAATATAGCTACATATTTTGATAAGTTGAGGGACCAATGGTAATGGATTTTTAGTTGAGGGACCATTACTACAATTTACTCAAATAGTTTTTTGAGTGGTGGCGCCGCCATATGTAGGTGTGACCTTTGATTGCATTTGCATGCGTGATGCGGTCGATGGATAAGTCGTATCAACCATTTGGCAAGTAAAGACGGAGTAGCCAAACGGCTGATAGCAGCGGCGACAAATCGGGAAAACTTTGAAACTATTGCAATTCGCAACTATATATAATGCCTGGTTTTCCGTTTACCAAACAGTCAATCTTTCTTGTTCTACAAATGCTGCTATGTATGCTCAAGGTTTGCACTCGGATCTAGGATTATAGCATTAGATGATTTCAATATAAAAGTCTTAAAAATAAAATTAGACGAAAAATAATATTAAAGAATTAAACGATAAATTACAAATTTTTATTTATAATAAATTTATTATTAAATTTGAGAAACATTTTTATTTTTGTGTAGAAAATATTACACAAAAATATGATTTAACTCTATTTTTTATTTTTATAAATGTACTATATTTATTAATAAGATCGTACTCGTACAAAAAAGAATATCGTGGATGGTGGTCTCATTAAACCATTGTTGGAGATTTCAATTCAGCTGAAAGAGAAAAAAGTACAACACCAATACTGTAACTAAACTTCTTACAACTATAACTAAACTAAACTGTTTTCTCATATATACATATATATATATACACACACACACACATTTATATACACAACTCACATTAAATTCACATTAAATATATATACACAACTCACATTAAATTCAAGTTTGACAAACCAGTTGACATTTTAGTACAAATCTTTGATTTTTCATGTCCACACATGCATCATCTTCAACAAATTCAATCACATGAATTTTCTTCATTTTTCTGATATCGAAAAATTCAATATTTTGAAACGTGTAATGCTAAAAAAACTAAATTTTATTAACTAAATGATGTGGTTATTGATGATTAGATTGTTACTCAAGTAGTGATTAATATGCATTTTTCATTGATCACACATCATTAATTTGATTTGCAAATTTGGTTTAAAATTTCAGTTTCTCTAACAATATTTTTTTTTCGAGCACCATAAAATTTTCATGAAATCCTAATATAAAAATGCAATAATTTTTTTTTAAAAAAATACTATTTTTACCATCTACTTGTATCATCATTTGTATAATCTCTCTAATAAAGATGGAATCTGCATGCTTTGGCGGATCCTACTCTACTAGAGAGATGGTACAAGTGATTCTTTTTATTTGTTAGACGAGATATTTTGTCAGATTAGATATTAAATTAGCCACTGACGGGGTTTGAATCCAAGCCGTCATGTAAAAACTCAATATTTCCACTACTGTTGTAAAAGATCACTTATAAATAGTATAAGTGATAATACAAATATATAATAAGTGTGGCATCATTCTAATTCTTTTCCTTGATCATAATAAAGTACAAACATACAACATGTTCAGTAAACCAACACAATAATCCAACACAATAATCCAAAATTAATTCAACTAGTCAGATAGAAACCAGTGGTTTCTGGAGCATTTTCTTGTCAGATTTCTCACTTCTATCCAAACTAATCACCCACTTTGACGGAATATGATTTTCTCCCCTCCTACTACCATCCCATCTTCTCACAATCTTCTTTTTGTCTTATTCTCTAGGGTAAATCTCAGTTTACTACCTGAAGTTTCGTGGTTTTCAACATTTAGTACGTGAAGTTTTTTTCGTCCCAGAGTCATACCTAAAGTATTAATTTTGGGACAATCTCATACATTCATTAGTCTTACTGTTAAGTCTCCCGTTAACTGATGACGTGATGTCCATGTGGACAATGATTGTGCGCCACGTGTCCTTAAAAAAAAAAACACACACACACACACACACCCAGAACCCCTTCGTCTTCCCCTACCCTCCACCCATCCATCCCCCGTCACCCACCCCTTGCCCACCCAAGCCACCCCTCCTCCGCGGTAAACAATCCCATAGCCGCCTTCACCAATCACAATCTCGTCAGCAAACCCATTAGTGGAATCTTTAAGCTCTCTGAGAGTGTACCAATGTCCCCACCCCAAATGTGAAACCTCTGACGCGGCGATCATCCCCTAGTCCCTAGACCGAGCCTCCCTGCTGCCATGCGACGACCCACCATTGCCGCCCTTCTCCGGGTACGAAATCTGGTGGTCTTCTCCAATCTCAATGTGAATTCTCTGTCGGCCGCCGCTCTTAGCCGGGCTGTCGTGGTGATCGTCCTGCTTGAGAAGCAAGGGCTGGGCTCTAGCGGAGTCCAAGTCAACAACCGAGTCAGGGTGGCTTTTGTGGTTTATGGGTTTCGGGTCAGGCTGCGATGGGTTGTTTGGAAGTCGTCAATTCGGATGTCTGGAAGTCGTCAATTCGGATTTCTTGGATCTCTTTGGAGACGTTCGGGGTGGCTCGAGTGGGCAAGGGGTGGGTGATGGGGATGGGAGAAAGGGATGGAGGGATGGAGGGGTGGAGCCGTGGAGGGTGGGGGAAGACGAAGGGGTTCTGGGTGTGCGTGTGCGTGTCTTTTTTAAAAAAATAAATAATTATTTTAATATTTTTAATGACACGTGGCACCCAATCATTGTCCATATTGGACGACATGTCATCAGTTAACGGGAGACTTAACAACAAGACTAACAGATGTATGAGACTCTCCAAAAAGTAACACTTTAGGTATGACTTTAGGACGAAAAAAACTTCATGTAAAAAATGTTGAAAACCACGAAACATAAGGGTAGTAAACTAAGATTTACACTATTCTCTATATAAAAATTCAAAACAAGATGTAATCGTGACGTAATCGCAATCGTAGGATAAAAAGGAATAGAAATTAGGAAGGGAGGGAATAATCCTACCTTTTTTTTTTTTTTTTTTTTTTTTTTTTGGAAACTTGGGAATAATCCTACTTTGACATATCCAGTTCCACCGAATCAACCTCCCTCCCTCCAAATTCAAACAAACCCTCTTTTCTGATACAAATTCAAACAAACCCTCTTTTCTGATGACGCACCACCCTCGGACTACTCAAATTCAACACCCCCGTTGACCTCGACTTGTTCAACCTCACCACTGACGGCGCCACCCTCACCGCCACCCCTCCTCCTGCTCCTTTCCGCACCTCATTCCGTCCCCCGGCTGCTTTAATCTCATTCACGGACCCAATTGACTTTGACCTCCCCACGCGCCCACCAATTATCGCCTCGATTTCACCCTCGCACTCTGCGCCCATCACACTCGCTACCTTCCCGTTCAACCTCCTCCTACTCCCTCCTCTCACGCTCTTCACGTTTACAGCCTCTTCGTACTCGGGTTGGTGAATCTGATGATGATTGTTTTTATCCTCCACGCTCTTCGTGTTCACGCGCCGTTTGAAACTGCTCCAGATCGGCGTTGCGTGAATTTTCTTCCTCGCGAGCTTCAGACGCTCAACGACCTCAGCCATTGTGGGCCGCCTCTCGGCAGACGACCGCACGCACTTCGCGGCCAACACCGCCACACGGCGGATCACGGCGTGGTCCGACGGCGGTCCGATTCTCGAGTCCAGAATCCCGGCGATGTCTCCGTGCTTTATGATCGGCACGGCCCAGTCCACCACCGACGGCGGACTGTAATTCAGGTCGATGGCGTTTCTCCCGCTCAAAATCTCCAACATGAGTATTCCGAAGCTGAAGACGTCGCTCTTGGCGCTTAGATCCCCCGGCGCAAGATAGCCCGGGTCGAGGTACCCTAATGTCCCCGCCGGCAGCGTACACTTAACTCGAACGTCCTCCACGTGCCCCCTCAACGCCAGCCCTAAGTCGCCGAGCCGCGCGTTCCAGTCCTTGTCGATTAATACGTTGGACGACTTAATGTCGCGGTGGATGACGGGAGGGTTCGACGAGTGGAGCGCCAGAACCGCTTTCGCCACGTGCAAACCGAACTGGACCCGCCGGGTCCAACCGGGAGGTCGGGAGTTTAAGTGGAGGAGGTCGTAGAGGGAGCCGTTGGGCATGTACTCGACGACGAACAATTTATTGTTGTTTCTTCCATCAGCGCTGAACCCGATTAGATTGACGAGCCTGGGGTGGTGGACTCTCGACAGGATCTCGATCTCGTTCTCCGCATTGTGAAGACTCGCCGACGTGGACGGCGCCGTTTGCGATGGTTTCGTGGTTTTCGTTTTCTTAATGGCGGCGACGAGGCTCCCGCCGTCGAGAATGGCCTTGTAGACGCTTCCGTGGCTTCCTTTGCCCAGAAATCTGTCGGCGGCGAACCCATTGGTGGCGGCGACGAGGTCGTCGTAGTAAAAGTGTCTGATCTTGATGGGCTTGTTATTGGGTTTGGGTTTGCAGGTTCTGGGTTTTCTCTTGCGGTCCCAGTTGTAGGGATCGCAGGTGGCGATTGCCGACTCTGCTTTGCACGAGAAGTAACCCATGCTGTTAATCTCTCAGTGGATTTTTAGAGGAAGTGAGGAGGATGAGAGGGAGGTGATAAAGGTGTGAGTAACGCTATCTAATGCAACGAGAGAAGGGAGGTTTGTTGTGGGAGGTTAGAGCACAAGAGTAATATTTAGCCCTAAATTACAAAATTTAATTTTTAATGAAATATATTTAGCTTAGGTTAAAATAGTTCAGGACTCTTTCAGGCCCCACAGCTCTTACCCACGACTCTTGAAGGATCAATTTAGAAGGAAACTCATAGCCAATAGAAGCTAGCCATCTAACAAACTTTTTTCCTTAACCTCTCACACTATTAGAAAAACAAAATTTTAAATAGCTAAATTTCATGAATAAATAAAGTCTCTACCCCTTAGCACTTGCCCTTTCTACTAAACTTGCTCCTAAAGTCTTTTGAATATAATAATGTGTTGCACAGCTTTTGGTTTTGGGGTAAAGAAAGGGGAAGATGTGAAAAAAATTCAAAAGAGGTGTGCTGCACATTTTGAACTTTGGCAAAGGTAGGTTTTTATTATTTCTAATGTTTTTTACATGCAAAAGTATGCAGCTTTGAGAGGAATTTCTTGGGGTTGTTGGTCTTTTAACTATTTAAAAGGTAATACTAAGGAGATCAAGTTTTTAAATTTAATTTTCAAATTAAATGATATGTTATCAATAAAAAAATAAACATATTAATCAATACTTAAGTAATAATTCATCATCAACAATCACGTCATTTGATTTATAAAATTTGATTAAAAATTTGTTCTACCACAATACCCTTTAAAGAGAGAATGAGACCAAAATAAAGTTTCTGGTCTTTCCAAGAAAGAAAAAAAAATTCGAATTTTCTGGTCTTTCCAATAAAGAAAAAAAAATTTAATTATAGTAAGCATTGCAAAATATAGAGCTCGTTTGGATGTGCTTTTAAAATGATTGAAAGCGCTTTTGGTGAAAATATTTTTGGAAACAATCCTTAGTACAAATACTAGTAAATCCTTGAAAAGCACTTAAAGTGCTTCCTGGAAGAAGCACATAATTGGTGCTTCTTGTAGAAAGCACTTAAAGTGCTTTTGGAACCCAAAAATATTTTATCTAAAAGCGCTTTCAGTCATTTTAAAAGCACATCCAAACGAGCCATAAGACTAATTTTGGCCTAATGTGAATTCAAATTTCATAGACGATAATTGCTAAATAAAAAAGAGAAAACACATTGAAATGCATTTTTTAGCTTATATTGAATTATAACTTTCTATGATTCAACAAATAATATTTCTTTTTACCTTTTAAAAGGGGGACAATTGGTGGCAAGTCACGGTTATCCACTTCTTTCGGGGACCGGAAGACTTAGAGTGGCATTTCAGCCTCTCCATAGCCACAGGTCTGGCTTCCACACCAGCAGCGGGTTTCAAACCCATACCTCCAGTTCTTAATTTGAAAGAAGTCTCGCAATCCGCATTTTACCACTGAACCACCAGCTCGTGGTTGATTCAACAAATAATTTGATTGATAATCCATCTTACACCTTTTTTTTTTTTTGCTATATTTTCTTAAACCACCACCCATAAAAATTTAAGGTTCGAACAAATGCAGCTATCACTTCCATTTCAGCATCTTAATTACTTAATTTTAGGGGTGGGTTGGAAAAACCGAAAACCGAAAAAAACCGGACCGAAAACCGAACCGAGGCCGAAAAAACCGAACCGAAAAAAAAAACCGAACCGAACCTGTTGAACCGAACCGAACCGAATCTGGTTGGTTCGGTTTCGGTTTCTGGGGTTTGAAAACCGAACCGAACCGAACCGAACTTCTTCAAAACGACGTCGTTTTATAATATTTTAATAATTAATAAGCCTAATTCTAAAACTGCACCGTTTTACTCCTAAACCGCAAATCCCCTAACCCTAGCCCTCATCTCTCCTCTCGGTCTCGACTCTCTCCTCTCCTGTTTTCCTCAGTTCGTAGTCACACGCAGCAGCATCACGTAGCCTTCTCTCCTCACAGCCTCGACCCTCATCTCATTCCCCCTCACAGCCTCGGCCCTCATCTGTCTCTCTCGCACTCGCAGCCGCAACCTCTCTCTGTCTCTCATTCCCCATCGCAGCAAGCAACCTCATCTGTCTCTCGCAGGCTCGCAGCAGCGACCTTTCTCTTTGTCTGTCATTCCCCATCGCAGCAAGCAACCTCATCTGTTTTCTTATAATTTTTTTTTTTGCTGCTGGATAAGAAGAAGAACAAGGGAAAAAAAAAAAAAAAAAAAAAAAAAAAAAAAAAACCGAACCGGGCCGAAACCGAACCGAGAAAAACCGAACCGAATGGAAATCGAACCGAATGAAAACCGACACAAAACCGAACCGAACCAAACCGAACAGTAATTTCGGTTCGGTTTCCGGTTTTGGCAAAAAACCGAACCGAACGGAACCGAACCCACCCCTACTTAATTTGGTTCCATTATCTGCTTTTGTTTGATATACTTGATAGCGTTATAGGCAGCAGTCACGAATAGTTTTGAAACCTACAGAAAAAAAAAAAAAATTAAGGAACTGTTATTGGCTCTTTAAAATTTGTATTGTGCATTACTCACAAGTGTTTTATTCTTTCTAAATATAGAAATTTTGAAGTGCACATTAGAATTTTAGAATGCTAATAACAATTCTCAAAATTAATTAAACATCTAAACTGTTGTGGCCTATATTTAACTGACAAGGAGAGGGGGCCGGCGGCACAGAGAAAATATAGATATATATGTGTTTGTAGGGTTGTGTAGAGTATTTGTTATTCCTCATACGCAGTGCCTTTATTTATAGTAATAAGAGAGAGAAGAAATCTTTCTCCTCCAAGGAATACAAGTCCTAATAGAAATGAATAACTAGAATCAAATCTAATCTAGGATTTGCACAATCACACTTAAATAAGAAGTTTATAACACTCCCCCTTGAGTCTGTAAATACTTAAGTAGATTCGCATCATGTATAGTTGAGGAACTCGACTCGTCGGCAATGATTGTGGGAACACGCTATTCTCAAATAAGGTAGGAACTTGCATAAGGAAGTAAGTCTCACAAAAAACCCTAAGGCTATGGCAAAAGCCCGAGTAGGGATAAAATCCATAGTCTAAGGAAAAATGCATGAGTAATGCAAAGTCAAATGAAACGTCTACGGGACGTCATCAAGGATATGATCAATCCAAGGTGGGTGCCTCGTCAAAATCTCGTTAGGTAGCAAAAAAATTAGTGGGAAAAATGCTCCAAATCATAGGGAAAAAGAGTACATTTCAAGCAAATATACTTCAGGACGCTCCTCTTGAGTTTGACATAATTCCAAAAAGAACTAGCAATGTTACAACTAAGAAAGTTTATGTATATCAATTCCTTGAATAAGCTTATGAAACATCGCCTTCAGTAGTGATTTGGTGAAAAAGTCAACCAGATTGTCTTGTGAACGGATTTGCATGACCTTAATCTTGTGATGCTCTTGTTGTTGATGCGAGAAGAAGAACTTTGGCGCAATGTGCTTGGTGTTGTCTCCTTTGATGTAACCCTTCTTGAGCTGCTCAATGCATGCTCTGTTGTCTTAATAGATAGTTGTCGGAACATCAACGATGGGGTAAAGATCGCAGAAGCTTCGAATATGGCCCAAAATTGCTATCTGCCAAAAACATTCTCGATTGCTTTGTGTAAGGCGAGAATTTCAGCATGGTTACACGAAGTGGCAACTAGGGTCTATTTAGTTGACCTCCAAAAGATTGCGGTGCCTTCAATGGTAAAGACATAACCCGTTTGAGAACGCACCTTGTGCGGATTAAATAAGTATCCTACATCGGCATAACCAACAAGGCGAGAATCAACTCGAGATGTGACAACCTGTCTCTAATTTTACGATTTTATAAATTTCAAATGAGTGATTTGACGAAAATGTCCATAGAGGCGAGATCGTTGACTTTAGTTGACCGTCTTTTAGTGATGCGTACAAGCTATTATTTTATTGTATTCTTAAGGTACTCGATGGTACAAACTCATAGACGCAAGCAGAAGCAAATTTGGAGTTACAGTTAAAATTTTACGGACTTACGATGTTCAAAGACATTTTGGTAAATTCATTATTCTAGATAAACATCCTTCATTATTTTATTAATTTTTAAGTGTAAAATTTTCTGCATGGTGGGACCCACCCACGTGGGTCTCCTATCCCTATTGTCCCTGTGTCATCCTTTCTCTCATACTTTCTCGGTTTTCCCTCACCTGTTTCCCCCTTTCTCTCTCTCTCTCTCTCTCTCTCTCTCGTCCAAGTCTTTGGCCCAAATTTTTTCACTTATGCCACATCACTACACTTTATGGTTTCATCACCCTCCGGGTGTCGGTCAACATATCTCGATTCGGAGTCCTAGTGGACATATCGGGTCGGGATGTGTCAGTTTCGTATCAGAGCATAAGTTTGAGCAGTAGTACGTTCATCACACGCATGATATAAGCATTCTCAGTTCTTGAGCCTAATTTTCGAATCTTGCCACCTCATCAAGCACGAAAAATGTGTTAAATTTTTTTCTCTAAGTTTTGAGTGACGTAGACGACTTATCGACATTTTAGAAGATCATTTTGGCGAATGCCTCTAAACTATAAGAGAAGAATTTTCCTGCCAAATGAAGATGTAGATTTGAGATAAGTTGATGGCCCTGAAGCAGGGCTACTATATCGATAGTTGTGCATCACGGGAGATTTACCCACCAACTCCACTACCATCTAGTCATTCCTACCAACCTTTCCAAGTTAGGAACCAAGTATAACTTGATTCCTTGGCAGCATCTGTAAGTATATCATCGATTAGAATTCCTACGAAGTTTACTTCGCCAAGATTCTAGAAATGTCTTTAATGACAACCTGATGCTAAAGTGGTAGCACTCGATGGAAGAACATCTGGGGGACAACCACTTTTGGTCCCCAATAGCACTAATCTTTTCAAACACACTAGTGATCATTCATGATCTTCAAGAGGAAGATCGACTTCCGTTTAAGTCCGTTCTAAGGTAGATTATTAGCAAATTCCTTTTTCCGGTCGTAGGACATTTCAACTAATACTAGGTTCCATAATTTCTTTTGGTGCTGTACTCATCATTTCGACAAGCATAGGCACATGTATACGAGTTGTTATACCTACGGTCAGTAGGAATCCCGAAGTAGTAAGTATTTTCCCTAAAATTAACGAAACCACCTCACAAGACCAATTCCTTACCAATTATTAGAGACCATATACCCGAGCGGGCTCTTATCTGTAATCAGCCTACAGTTGCGCTACTAATTGACGATACTATCCGATATTTAGGGATTGTAGTATTCAGGTGGTATGATTTTTTATACCAGACACAGGTACTAGTATCTGGGAGTGATACCTTTATGCCAGAACGTCGATTCACAGTTTCAGGGTAACGAACAATATCAAAAATATCAAAAGTATCATAAATACGTTAATTAGTATCGCGACTGATAGATCGATTAATAGTGATAACCTGAGCTGAAACAATTACAATCGTGAAAACTTAGGAGTAAGCATTGTTGGAGAACCGTAAACTCACAATTGCGTTAACCATTTTACCCATCTAGGTAACCAGAACATTCTCTACCAGTCACCTTTTTTATCACTTCATCATGCAAACATTAGAATTGGGGAACGAGTTAATTCCCACTTAAACCAAATTAAGTATCGAGAAAGCTGTGAAGACCTATTAGTACATGTCGTAGTGAAAGGAAGTAGTATCGTACGATTCGAGGACGTATACCTCTGGCATCATTTCTCAAAATTTTGCCTATAATACCACTAAGGCGGGAAGTAGAGTATACCATATATCCACTTTCTTGTACTATACCAATTTTCCTTGTATCTTTCAAACAACTCATACTTTATTGAGAGAACTTAGTTACAAAAGCTTACTGATTAGGAATTTATCCAACAAAACACCTTATTTATGGAACCTCAAACTTATTCGCAAAGACGAAATATTGACTCTTAGGATCGTACCTAGATTTTAGCAACTCAATCGGGTGACAATTAAAATCGTTAACCCATACTTTGAATTGATGGTCTACCTGACCAACCTTTGTAACTTGAGCTTTCCTCCATAGTCTAACGAATTCATAGTGGTCTTAACGACGACTTTCTCATCTATCTCGACAATGAGACTAAATTCTCTAAACACTGACAGTCAGCTTTATACCAAATTGCTCAACTGTTAACTTTGATTCAATTGGTACTTTTCTCAGGAGACGTGATCTCAGTGGACGATATTCTTTTCTTTTTCCCAAAAAAGTTGTAACGGAAGAAAGTTGAAATTCTCACAAAGTGTTGTGAAATGCGAGATATTCTTGGTCTTGTTGTTTGTATCGACAATTTGCTAGCGATTTTTTTTTTGCTATAGTGTTTTTCTTCACATATCAACCGAGGAAAGTTAGTTTAGTTGTAATGTTGATTATTAATAAAGTTTCTGACAACCGAACTGTTGTCTCACCTCACCTTTGTTTTACATCTTTCGATAACATTGATCATTTTGAAATCCATGATGACGTGTTCTTTGGATGTTTGGGCTGTGTAGAGGCAGCATGATGGAGTGTCACTTATAATTCCCAACAGTTAGAACTGTTCGAAATGAACCATCATATTCATGACCTGGAGTCAACCGTTGTCCCTTTCATTTGAAAACCGAATGACATCCCTCTGTGGAGAAACGTGTCAAAAATCTTTACCAACCTTAGACTTTTCAATTACATCTTCATTTGTAATGAGCTAAATTTCTAACAGCGACGATGGAAACACCAAATCAATGTCTATGACTATACTATCGTGTAGCAACCGGGTCGTGCATAGGTAGTTACGGTTCACTGCAACGAAAGACATATTTACCCTTGAACACTTTCAGCCTGTCCTATCTCATTTCAATTGGAATTCATGAGTATTGATATGATGTTACCTACAAATCATCATGAAATCGTTCAAGTGGTTATAATCATTTTATGTATCCAAATGGAGATGGAGAAATATCACCATAAGCTTCCGGTGCAAGTTACCTTGTACATGTGAAGATTAAGATGATATTTCGGTGATTACTAACCGTTGACAAATCAACCCACTTTTCGTTGGTCCAAATGGACTACATTTTAGATCTCTTGGAAAATTGCTTATTCTTGAATTTATCAGATTTTAAAATTTTGATTAGCATCTACTCTGACTGTGATTCCATATTCACATCTTGGTGCTGGAAGGCATTCCGATCAACCTTGAATATATGTTTACCTTACTGAACTTCATATTGTTTTGAAGCAGACAAATCGTTAAGGAAATCACTTGGATATCTAATTTTTTTTAGTTTTGATCATTAATGCTTCAATCAACGAACAAATACCCTGCTGAACGAATTTTACCGTTGGTGATTAAATTTTCTGGAAGCTACCATTGTAGCGAGATGTCATGCATTAATTCCAGTTACCTTGTATTCTAGATTGATGGACTTGTTTTGACTCTCAAATTCTTGATTATTCTTTTAGCTTTCTCGACACAGTTTTTCACTAAATTTGAGAGAAATTCATAACGAATCTACTTGATGAGGCATATGTGAATTACAATGTTCGGTTACATTATGTGCATGACACTACTGTATCTCACTGTGATGCGCGTTTTGCTTCCAAGTCTTAGGAAGCCTCCTTGAAGGTCATGTGTATTAAGTTTTGTCACATGCCACATTTCACCCTCTAACTAACGGTTAATCTGAATGAACTATCCGGACCTTAGTGAACATATTGCTTTTGTATGTTTTACAGTTTAGCCGGTTATGTATAGTTATTATTCTGGTTTGGCTATAATACTATTTGAGCCGTGGTTAGAGATTTTACGCACGATACATGATTCACAGGTAAGTATTACGAACATGTATTTGAATGATCGAGATTACGATATATAAAATTGTATAATATTGACGATGTTGCCAGAGAGGGTAGTGCATGAGCATGATCGAGGTTTTGATTTATCATTTGCTTATCAAGACAACAGTGAGTTGTCGGTATTGCAGGCTGCAAACAGTAATACTGGGAACTTATTCGTTGGATTCGTTAAGCAAGTGGACAAGTAGGTCCCTTTACATTAGCATTTTTAGTTAATTATTTATTGTTTGGCCTCGACCCAAGGATACTACACATTTACCTTCGGAGTACATGACGCAATGAGTGCGCAGGTGAAAAATATTCTATGTTCAGTTTTCATTTCAGTACAATTACTTTAACTTTACGTTATTATATATATATATTTTGACGGGATGTTATATTATATATATATATATATATATATATATATATATATATTTTCGACGTTATGTTTTTATAAAAACATAAGGAAAGTATGAGTTTGGGGGCATGAAAGAGGAATCACTGCACTCCGATAGGGACGAAATGGCATTCTCTTTTGTACAACCGCTCTAGCTTGATTTCTTCTTTATATATACTTCCTTCCTACCTTTTGGAGTATATTATGTATAGCTAATGATTTCCAATTTCGGGGAAGAAATTTTTTTAAGGTGGGTAGATAGTGACACACTTCTTTAATTTTACGATTTTATAAATTTTAAATGAGTGATTTGAAAATGTCCCTATAAGCAAGATCGTTGACTTTAGTTGACCATCTTTTAGTGACGCATATGAGCTATTATTTTATCGTATTCTTAAGGTACTCGATGGTACGATCACGTAGATGCAAGCGGAAGCGAATTTGGAGTTACGGTTAAAATTTTACGGGCTTACGATGTTCAAAGACATTTTGGTAAATTCATTATTCTAGATGAACACCCTTCATTATTTTATTAATTTTTATGTGTAAAATTTTCTGCATGGTGGGACCCACCCACGTGGGTCTCCTATCCCTACTGTCCCCGTGTCATCCTTTCTCCTATACTCTCTCGTTTTTCCCTCACTCGTTTCCCCCTCTCTCTCTCTTACCTTCACCCTCCGAGAACACCATCACTACCTTGCCGTACTCCGACGAACTTCACAACCACCCAAACCGAATACATCACCTCGCCTCTGGGTTGTGAAAACAATATCTAGGTCTCAGATTACAACGTGAACCCATATCATGATCTCTGTATTTTTCTACGAAGATCTGGTGATCCCCTGCACTTCTCGACCTCGGTAAGGACTCACACTCCTCCATTTTCTCTTAGTTTTCAGTTTCTAGCTCGATCTTGAGCTTACTCGCAAGTTTTTGGTAGGTTATACACTGAAATCACTCGGGGAAACATTCCCCAGATTTTTGGCGAGAAAACCAGCCTTTGCAAGCTTTTCCCGGTCGATCCTGACCTCGACTCAACCTTACTTTGGTATATTTTGATTCCTTAACTCCTAAGTTTTATTTTGGCTTTTGAATTTCTTATTTTGGTTGAGAATTAATTAGTGAGAGCATTTGGAATTTTTCTGGCCAAACTCGACCCAGTTCCGGCCTTCTTCTCCCGTCTCTGGCGGTTGCAGGGCGTCTTAGTTGACTTTTTAGGGTTGACCGTTGACCTTTCGTTGACTTTTTTACAAAAATTACCGGGGACCTTCTTAGCGTATTTCGATGAGATGATTCCGAATCCGCCGTCCGTTTCTCTAAATTCAAACGTTTTGATAGAGTTTTACTAATGGGTTCCAATATTATGCTTAGGTGCAATTACTATTAAAGACTCCGGCTAGTCTAGTTCGAACGGCTACGACCTCACAAATAACTATGAGTGGGTCTTATATATACATACATATATATATACACACACACATATATACATATATTGGTTAGTTTCCATATATACATTTATTGATAAATTCTCTAGGTGATTGCCATAATTAAATTAACGTTTTTAAGAAATGCTTTATTGTTGGGAAATGATAAAATAATCCTACGGGATGCACAAGTAAACTTACTATAAGGGGATGCCTTAACCATAATTATGGTCATGAATAGTAAGTTATTGATTAGAATTATGGAATTGTGGTGGCATGATTATATTTAAGTAATTTGTTCATCATTGTTGCACCGTTGTTAGTACTTGCCCTGGCCAACGCTCACGTGTATGTTCACATCGTACCACACCCTCACCTTGGATCCATTGTAGGTGCTAGTCCTGTCGTACAAGTTGCAATAGGCAACTCCGACTCGTATGTGATGCACCTAGCGCCAATCTTCACGTGATTGTAGTACTAAAGCGTATATCATTATTACACCCAATCTTGTTTATGTTAGTATATCTCTGCATGAACTCGTGTGTCAGCATCTGTCGATGAGCATTCGATGTGATATGTTTATTTATGCAAAAATATGTGATTACGGACGTCATGTACTCATTTACGAAAGTTGTGAAGTATAGAATCCTTGAAAAATTGCTGGTTTTTGTAAGCATATTTATACTATACATAGTATGTATATTTTGGAAACTATACTTGTTTTACGGCGAGAGGTTATAACGTTTTCAAAAAGGTTTTTATAAAGCTTTATTTTTAGGCCCACTCACCCTTGTTTTTCGCCCTTCCAGATTTTAGTAGCTGAGCTTTCGTATCGACGAGGATTCTTGGCAAATCTTGGTTTTGAGATTACCTTCAATGGTATAATTCTCATCCTACTTTACTGTACTTTACTTATGCTCTAACATCATGTGTGAAATGGGTTCATTCCCGCTCACTAGTGCACTCTTATATTGAGGCACGTATAGGTTTAAATTTATTCATTTATGCCACATCACTACACTTTATGGCTTCATCACCCTCCGGGTGTTGGCCAGCACAGCTCGCTTCGGAGTCCTAGTAGACATATCGGGTCGGGATGTGTCATGAGATAAGGGATGCGACATCACTCGAGGATCCGTAGGGATAGAACAAGCCCAGATCCGTAGTACCCTTAAGGTAACGGAAGATGTCTTTAACACCAGTCCAATGTCTGCGTGTTGGTACATTACTGTATCTTGCCAAAAAAATTAACAGCGAATGAGATGTTAGGTCTCGTGCATTGAGCTAAATACAATAAAGCACTTATCGCACTTAGATAGGCAACTTTAGGCTCCAATATCTCTTCATCATCTTCCTTCAGACAGAAAGGATCTCGTTTTGCATCTAGCGATCGAACGACCATAGGAGTACTCGAAGGCTTCGCTTTATCCTCGTTAAAGCGGCGCAACACCTTTTAGGTGTAGTTCGATTGATGTACTAAGATTTCATCCAAACGGTGCTCTATCTCAAGATTGAGACAGTATCGAGTCTTTCTTAGATCTTTCATCTCAATTTTGACTTCAGGTGCGCGGCCGTTCTCATGAGCTCTTCAGGAGTTCCGATGAGATTCATGTCGTCGACATAAACTGCAACAATTGCAAAACTGAAACGTGACTTCTTAATGAGCACACAAGGGTATAGTTCATTGTTCACACATCCCTGACTAGTCAAATACTCACTCAAAAGGTTATACCACATTCTTCCGGATTGCTTCAAACTGTAGAGTGAAAGCCGAATTGAGAGCGTGTTCCGAGGTTTGAAAATATTTGATCCAATCAATGTAAGTCCGTCAAGAACTTTCATATATGTTTTCGTATGAAGATACAAAAACTACCATATTTGAAAATATTTAATCCTCATAGATACAACCAGTTACTAGGTCAATCAGCTGCATACTCAGTTTTTCAGAAACTACCAAACTGATAAGGTAGCGAAAAGTAATCACATCCATAACGGATGAATAAGTTTTGTCATAGTCAATCCCGGGGCTTTGTGAGAAGCCTTGAGCAACAAGATAAGCTTTGTAACGCACAATTTCGTTCTTCTCATTACGCTTCTGAACAAAAACCCACTGGTAGCCAACGAGCTTCACATTTGGATGAGTATGAGTTACAGGTCCAAACACTTTAC
Organism: Cotoneaster glaucophyllus; assembly: GCA_036320875.1. Taxonomy (NCBI): domain Eukaryota; kingdom Viridiplantae; phylum Streptophyta; class Magnoliopsida; order Rosales; family Rosaceae; genus Cotoneaster; species Cotoneaster glaucophyllus. Next base: position 5,438,016 of record CM070072.1, on the reverse strand, counting down.
GTTTCGCAAGCGAATCGAGTTTAACTTAGATTGCTTATTTCCAGTTTGATCAATCGGTTCTACATCGACATTCATCAACGGAACGAGACGCTCAACATAATCTCAGTAGCTACTGCATATGCTAATGCATCGTCGACGATCATCTCATTTCTACACCAAGCATCATCCAAGCTAGCATAATGGATCAAAATCTCATAATTCTCGAGAGGTGGTTTCATCTCTTCAATGACGCTTCTGCAGTCTAGAATTTCCTCATGAGTTGGATAGAATGAGTAGGCGACAGTCAGATTCACACTAGGCTCTTCAGGTGCCTGTGTCGTATGTTTCCTCTTCCGGGGGTGTGAATCCTTTGAACCAAGTTATCTGTAATGTTTATGTGTAAGGGCAGATAATTGGCTAGCGGCTAATGTACATGGATCAGCCAAAGTGGTATCCGAGGCCTCTAGGAAGGAAGTCTGTCGTACATTTGGTACATCCATCTTTGCAGGCACATTCACAGCTGGAATATGTGATATTGTCACTCGTGCTAGATCGATGAAAGCATCTGGCATGCTCTGAGCTACGCTCTGAAGATCTAATATGCGATGCATTTCAATCTCAGACTAAGCGGTGCGGGGATCTAAACGAGACAAAGTGGGAGTCGTCCACGATAATTCGCGTCGTTCTTCAGGAACGTTGACATTCTTATCTGCCCCTAACGACGAGAAGACTATCTCATAAAAGTGACAATCCACGAAACAAGTGGTAAATAGATCGCCTGTCAAAGGTTGTAAGTAACAAATAATTGAAAGAGAATCATATCTGACATAGATTCCCATCCTTCATTGAGGCCCCATTTTTGTACGTAAGGGCAGCGAAATGGGCACATAGACCGCACAACCAAAAACGCATAGATGCGATATGTCAGGTTCGTATCCAGTAACCAACTAAAGGGTGCTATATGGTTGGGTCCCAACAGGTTTTAGGCGGACCAACATGGCTGGGTGCATTGTTGCATGGCCCCAATCAATAATCGGGAGCTTGGTACGTATAACCAATAAGGTACTAGATGTTCAACTTCAACCCCAACCGACATGCAATAGTCATCAAAAGTTTGAGATGTGAATTCTCCAACATTAGCCAATCAAATGGATTTGATTGGATAATCAAGGTGGTAAGCCCTGAGCTTCTGAGCCACCAATATGGAGAAGGCAGCGTTCCTTATGGACAGCAAGCACACGTATGACCAACATGTGGGAATGTCAACCAATACCATAAAGTATCTAAATGGTCCGCATAAAGGTTGAATCAGTCCACAAATGTCTAATATGCAGACCACTAGGGATACGCTTCATCTTCTCAAGAATACGCTTATAGCCATATTCGTAGAAAGTTATGCACAAAAATTCAACTTCATTTTCTACATAGGTTTCAGCGTGGTAATTATTGTCTCGAATATCTTTAATCCTCAACAACATTCTTCCGGAACGTGGAGAATAAAGTACCCCTTGAATGGTCAAAATAGTGCCTTTGGAAAACATTATACGGGCCTTTTCGTATCCTTCAATCAGGTTGGATGAACCTGAGAGGGTTGTCAGAGGTGCATTCTTAGGTACGAAGTTAGTGAAATAGATGCGTTCACGCAAAACGATGTGCGTGATTGCACTATCTGTCAGACAACTAACTGTCCCACTAGTCATACTTAGAATAAAATTAATTGAACCAATCACATGCATAAAAGTTCGAAAACTTAAATCCATTCAATTAATTTTGTTGAGAAAAATTTATGAACTTCAGGTTCATAGTACCTACAAACAAACTCATATATATATACATAAATATGTAACAAAAAAAATATGCAAATAGAACTTCAGGTCTAGAATTATAATTGAATTAATTATTTGGACTTCGGGCCAAAAATTAAAGTGCTGGAGAAAAAATTATAAAACCTAAATTATCTAAAAAAAATAGGCAATTAAAACTCGGGGCCCAAAAAAAATTTGGACCAAAGCCCACGGGTGGGCTGAGTGAACTGGTGCCGTGAGATCTAGGCCCAAAACTGGGCTGGGGTAGGCACAGGTATAGCATGTAGGTAGGCCCAACATCACAGAAAACGGGATGCATGTACAAACCCAAAGACAGAGGCCCAAACGGGCTCTGATCTAGTGCTTCGCACACACGGGTGCACCAACGCATAGGCTGAGATCTGGTGCAATGCGGTGCATGGAAACCGTAACAGCCACGCGGGCTGTGATCCTCTATAGTGTGAGACATGAGAACACCGTGGCCAAAGAGAGTCAGTGTTGGGCCAAGAAAAACTCCAAAACCTAAAGGGCTGGTGCTCACCGAGAACAGGTCAGGCCCAAGTGAGCTTGGGATTTGGACCAGACACCCTAACGCTAGCTAGATGAACTCGTCGGAGAAGGAGACCGATGCCACGGCTTTAGGCGGTTGTGTCGTGGTGCAAAAATCACAGCGAAAAAAACGTGGGTTCGACGATGACCCATAAAGGTAAACAGAGAGTGGAGACTCTCAATGTTTTTAGAAACCCTAGGAAAATTAACTCGGAATTTCAAAGAAAAAAAACCGATAAGATTCGAATGAACTCCGGTCAAAAAACCCATCGGGGGAGGGGGGACAATTGTCGGGACGAAGACCTAAGGTCATGATTGGGCTGCAGGCCCACCTGCGATGGTGGAGACGCCATGGAAGAAGTCGGGTTTTCTAGGTTTCAAACCAGGAGCCTATAGCTCTGGCTTCGTGGTGTCGTGGCTCAGCCAGCCACACAGGATGCAGGCCTGGGGCTAGTGGCTCATCAGCTTGGCGGCTCGCCAACCGTGGCTCACATGGATGAGGGATTTAGAACGAAACCCTAATCCATATTTTAAATTTTTTTTTTCAATTTCCAAATTAATTCAATGCATATTCAAATATAATTTAATGCATAAGTAGATATTTGATGCAATTCATAGGAATATCAAATTCACATAATTCAACAATTATGGATATAATGCATATACAATTTATGTAGAATCTAAAATTTGTAAAATTGGGTCATGCATTATGGTGAATGTTCATAATATCAGGGCTGCAAAAATATCGAGATAAAAACCGTTGTTTTGAAAAAACCTGATTGCGTGATGATATTGGTGAACTGGTTTGATGCAAAAAACTTCCACGTCAAATTCCTAAGCGCAGCGGTAGGAGTGTGCGGATAACGTGTTGTGGCCTATATTTAACTGACAATGAGAGAGGGCCGACTACACAGAGAAAATATAGAGAGAGAAATGTTTGTATGGTTGTGTAGAGGATGTGTTATTCCCCCTACGCAGTGCCTTTATTTATAGTAATAAGAGAGAGAAGAAATCCTTCTCCTCTAAGGAATACAAGTCATAATAGGAAAGAATAACTAGAATCAAATCTAATCTAGGATTTACGCAATCACACTTAAATAAGAAGTTTATAACATAAACAAATATGTTGTGATAATGCTACTATTTTTATCAGGGTGGTGCCATCCTCACACATTTTATATTGTACACACCCTTCTCAATTTTCAACCGTTGGATGAATGAATTGAAGAAGATTCAATGACAGAAATTAACAAGAGGTGTATAGAAAGTAAAAATGGATATGTGGATAGCACCACCCTTTTCAAAATTAATTAAACTTCCAAACAAATATGTTGTAATAATGATACTATTACTCTATTTCCATCCGATGAGCTAAGGACAAGAGAGATTTTTTCAGTGTGTCAGGAATACGGCTCGTACACAAAGTATAATAATACAAGTAGTTAAATACTTGAAAATATTTTTTTCTACTACTTGTATTATAATACTTAGTATACCGAGCCGTTTTTCCGACAATTAAAAATTTTCTTCAAGAATAGATAGATGAACAGTGGGCCCCAAATGTTTGTTGTGCATGGAGACAAACACATTGTGATAAATATTGTTTGTGGATTTTGAACATGATGTGCATGATAGCATGAGTGGTGGGTGAAGGGAATAAGTTAGTAAGAGGGACAAAACGAGGTAACTGACTCACTAACCATGTTTTAAATGCACAATCCATGTATGAGTAGCTCATCAATCACCTAATCTTATGGACCAACGAGTTTAAAAGTGTAGATCTATTATGAGATACCTTTTTCTTTAGGGAATTGTTATTGGCACTCCAAAAATCTCATTTTACACTTCTCACAAGTGTATTTTTCTTTCTTAATATAGAAAGTTTGGAGTGTAGAATAAGATTTTTGAAGTGCGAATAATAATTCTCTTTCTTTAAGGTATCTGATAATTATTAGGTGTGCTTTAATGATGTAGTTATACATAAATAAAATTCACAGTGAGCTGTAGATACCAACACATTTAAATTTAGATTTATTTCAAAACGTGAATATCATGTATTTAGAGCAGTTTGGAATTGCTGCGTTTTTTAATAAATTATTTTTGTTATGTTTTGAGAATAGTCAGCTAGAAAATAAAGCAGTTGAGTGTTTGAAAAGCTGTATTTTTAGAAGTGTTGTGAGAATGAAAAACAGTGTAAAGGAAGTGTCGAGAAAGATAAATAATATCATTGTTCAAAATTAATTAGCTTATTACAGGAATTAAAAATATTCTAAAAGCTCAATTCCGCATTTTATTAAAGTAGCTTTTAATATCAACCTACAGTTGCTTTTAAATCATTACTTTTGAAATAAGCTGGCGAAAAGAAAAAAAAACAATAACAAACTAGGCCTTAATCGATCAAAATGAGCGTGCATTTGTAATAATATGACATGCTAAATGAATCGAATTAAATTATTTGTAAGATTCTTTTGTCACATACTTCACTTGGCTCTTTAAATGCCCAATATGAATGAATTAGGAGTCCTTTAATAACATTTTTTTTTTTAATTTTTAGTTTTTGTTTCTATTTTGTTGAAAACTTAAAAACTAAAAACTTATTTAGTAACTACTTTCAGTTTTCTTAAAAATAAAAAAAACTTAAAACTACTTTTTAAATTGCCAAAATTTCTCTTTGAGTTTTCACTTTTTGATTCCCAGTTCTCCTTTTCTAAAAAAAAACTAAAAATTAAAAGTAATTACCAAACAAGATCTCAGTTTTCTAAAAGTGAAAACTAAAACAAAAAATCAAAAATTGAGAACGAAATGGTTATTAAACGGCTCCTTAAGTACTCAAACAATAATTCACAGGAGTAATCATGCATTTGACATTCTAACAATATAGTGTACCAAATTATCTGATAAAAAACGCAGCCATCAAATTGCTCAATGTATATGTTCTGGTATAGCTAATAACTTTGGTTGCTTCTGCCAACCCAAATTTGTATGGTATGCAGTAACGTTTTTCTACCCGATTTTAACAGAATATACTAAAGCAGAAGTAATAAGTGAACTCCCTTCTGATTAGAAATTGGATCTTTTCAAAGAAACATAAGCGTGATGGGAAGGCATGATGTAGTTGGCTTTAACGGCACTCCAAAACGTGGGATAAAACACTTTGCGTTGAGAGGACCTGGCAGTGGAGCCTTCTGCGATTTGACCATGAATGCCATTTGAATTTCTCCAACCAAATAACAACACTCAGTTGGAATTCCAGTCCCGTCCAAACAACAACAGTATGTTTAATGCTTTATTTATTCGATTCATGTGAGCGTATCAGATTTTATTTTGTATATTCTAGAAGATTTGATGGTGGGGGCCATGACATGCATCATAGACCAAATGGAAAATGCCATGCCATTCTTTTGTTCATTTTCAACTTTGTCCACTTCAAGTATTCCACTAGAATAATATTGCTTTGCTTGATTGATTAGCACTTGTAAATCATGATGATTTCACCTAGACCATATTTTCCTCCCAATAATGTTCAAATGATTTTGAGGTTTCATCTTATCATGTGAAAAAAATCGCATCAAGTGTCAACTTCAGAATCAAAATATGCCTACAAAAGTAAACAAATGATAGCAAAAATAAAGAAAAAAAATTTGAGAACTTCAAAAGAAAAAGTCAGGGTCCTTATGAGATGTATTATATATTGTACAGTCAAACAAGAGAAAACCCTAAATCATGTAACAAGATTTTTCTGATATGCAATCATCTAATGAGAGATATAAAAAAATTAAAAAAAATTAAAAACTATTTGATATGTAACTTTTTCTTCTATTTCGTCGCTTAATTGTAATGTCATGTATATTTCCACATTTATATAGTTGTATGTTAAAATTTGTCAACCCAAGTCCCATGCTTGGACAGCTGATTTGCCCTAACGTGTTTGTTCTATTGTGTACTGTATTGAAACTATAAAATTATGCAGTTTGTATAACTTTTTTAATTAATGGTACGTAACATTGAGTTGTACACAAAATGATTGATTGAGATTAAAAATTAAAAAATCTAAACAGTTGTGAAAATCAAATTTTAACAACTACAACATCTATAGCACTAAATGCTACGGACCATTGAAGCGACAACCTAATTTGGACTATAAACACAACATCAATCGAATGGATACATTAATATATGATAATACTCCTTCTACTTGAGCCAGGAAGAATAATAACTTTCATCGTGTTTGAGAGCTTAGTGTAAAATACTCTCCAGAAAATTATAATGATATTTTTTCTAGTCTCTTACACACTTCTGTATAATAATATTCGTTGTTTCCATTTAATTTATTTAATTTAAAGACCAAAATTGTGTTCACATTCCAGGTAAATATGACCGAAATATTAAGAAAAGCTGGGTGGACGAATTTAATCAGAGCAGCAAACATTTTTAAAAAATCAAATGCATGATGGCCCATGCTTATCTACCACTTTTACTCACAGCCTGTGCTTTTTTTTCTTTTTCTTTTTTAAAAAAAACTACATTTTACAGTCTCTACCACACAGTCAGAATACAAAGATCAATACGTTGAAAAGAAATTTTGTAAGCCTTTTGTTTTTCATTGGGTAAATAAATAGTGGGAAGTCTTTCACCCAACTCAGTACCTCTCCTGCCTCCTGGGGCAGTTATTGTAGAAAATGTTCTGTCCATACAATAATTTAGTTGATCAACTGTCAATTCTAACGAGTATTTACACATTTCATTTTTCCTTTTACACTTTTTTTTTTTCACTTTTCGATCATAAGATCGAATGAATTGAAAAATATTAAATGATATAAATTAATAAGGAGTATGAAAATAAGAAAATAAGAAAATAAGAAAATAAAAAAATAAAAATAAATAAAAATAAAAAGATGTATGGATAACATCACCCTTCTGACAATATATGGGGGATATCCAAGATTTCAAACAAACACCTTTTAACTCCATGATTCACCTTTGATAAAATGTTCAAGGGACGAAGACGCTAGAATAAGTCACGAGCGCATGCACGACTGATACTACAAGAGTGAATGACTAAGATCAACTCACCTACGTTTGCGCGAAAGATCCTAATATTTCCCTTCAATTTTTAGTGCCTTTCTTTTGAATTTGTGAGGTTACTTTTGTGAAACACCTCAACAAAGCCTAATGATAAATGGCCGTCGCTCCTTATCCGGCCCATTTTTGCAATCCTGGGCTATGAGTCGTGACGCTTTCCTCTCCTAAAACCCAAGTGGAGATTTTGGATAAGGAAATCAAACTCTTTTGACCAAAAAATAATCTAGTGCAAAATGACTGATTGATTTAACGACACTCATTCTCCATTTTATTCAAAAGTACTTTGAATTCAAATTTCATAAACGATACTTATTAATAAAACGAAACAAATGTAATGTATCATGAATATGTGTAATGTTTCATTTAAAATAGTAAAATACCATGTCACTAATACACGTATAAAAAGTGGCATCTTCATAGAAGAGTAAGTCAGAGCAAAATTGGGAGAGGTCTTGGGCTATGCCAATATTGCGGGCCTTGGTTGACCCAAGCGCTAGATTTACGGCCAACAATAAATTGTACATGTATTTTAAATTTTGGAGGCGCGATCTAGTACCTCATTATTTTCAACATTGATATTGTTCACAACTTAATCATCTTCTATCTCGACAAGTGTGGACTTTTTAGGAAACTAAATTCTCGACGTGAGATTTTAACATTCTCTAACAATGTATTGGTTACCAAAAGGTACATGTAGTTTGCTATCAAAGTCATATGAATACTGTTATATTAAGTTTACCAATGTAACTGTTCTGATTTTTGTTTTGTTTATTTTTTTGCGTTTGGGTTTATGGTAGAGAGATTCTTTCTACATGATGTCATGTCTTTCCTAAAGACAGCATGCATGGGCAATAGGAGTTGAGTAAACCTCACTTTTACTTAGTTTATCATCAACTATGCTCTCATTTATTGACATGGTTTATTATTTGAGGTATATAATGGTCATTTAAAGCTTCAATTTAAGGTTTTAAGTAATTAGCCACTTAATATTACGGTCTAGTACTATTTCTCTTTATATGTAAATGAGAGATCTTATGTTCGATTCTCGTCAAAAGCGATTTCGAACCAAATTATTATGGCAAGTCCATTATGAGTATTCCTTTATCCCTCAGTGTAGATAATATCGAATGTATTATAAATAAAGTAATTAATGCCCAAACTTTGAGACATAAAAGCTATAATTGAAGGGATTCACGAATCCAAGACTAAAAAAAACCTAAAGTCTAAGACCAAAATGATTTGAGATTTTTCAGGTTGCTGGAATACGAGGCGGTACGCCATATGTTATTTTACAAGTGAAGGGAATTTCTTTTTATAAGTGTTTCTCTATTTGTATATGACATATAACGTATGAGCCCGTGTTTCAAGCACATTAAAAAAATCTCAGCAAAATGATGATTATATACCGTGATACAATTAACCATAACAGTAATTGAGATTAAAGTTGAAGAAAAGTAAGTAGGAATAATATTTTCTGAAAATATGACTTTAACCCTTCAAATTCAATTTTTTCCATATAAAACCCAACATAATTTTTTTACTAAAAAAAAAACCCAGTGACTAGGATCCACCTAAGTGAATTCATTAATTACACATTACTTTACACATTTTACATTTTTTAGATGTCTAAAATACCCCTTTGCATATTTGATATGCACAATTAATTCTATGCAGATTGTAAGGAGAGAGTTAATGATTTTGCAAAAAGAAAAATAAGACATTAATGTTAAAAAATTCATTGCATATTAATATCAAATATGAGAATTGTTGGCTTAATTCTATGTATTTGGCATTATGAGTTCATATATATATATATTTTACACACAAAAAAAAAAAATTTACCTACCATGTACAAAAATGTTATTTGATTCAAAATGTGTATAAATATATATATATGTGTGTGTGTGTGTGTGTGTGTGTATTTATATAATTAGACCATATTAATTGTATACCAACAACAAAATATTGCATAAACTTAGGAATTGGATCATGCTTTTGATTTTATCTTTTACCTACAAACAATCATATATAGACCCAGCAGTTTCTTACACGACACGGTGACACGACACGAAAACGACACGAAAATAACGGGTTTTGGGTCAACACGATAACTAATCAGGTCACTATCGGGTGACCCGTTAAGAACCCGTTAATAATGGGTTCTTAACGGGTATACACGTGGGTAACCCGTTTCGACCCGTTAAGAAAAATAAATTATAATGTTAAAGTTTAATTACTAAAAATTTCATTATAAAATACAATAGCCATGTTGTATATATTGTATATATTGGTATATTCTATATTAAATATATATTTTTGTATTATTATTCTATATAAGTTAAAAAAATTAAGTTTTATTCATTTATTTATTTTTATTACGAGAGTTTCTTATTATCATTAATAGGATAATTTTACTTAACATGTTGTTGTCCAAAATTAAAATCAACTAGTATAGTATTAGTATAGGCAATAAGACATCCCTACAAGTATGAAAAATGTGAAAGAATATATAAACTGTGACAGTCTGTCCCAAACTATGTAATTAAGGATGTGTTTGGTACGTGGGACGGGACGGGACGGAACGGGACGAGGCGTTCCGTCCCGCGTTTGGTACGCCAAAAAAACGTGGAACGGGTTATCCCATGGGACGAAATTTGGTTGATTTTTCGTTCCACCTCTCCCCCCTGGAACGACCCGTTCCACATCCGTGGAACACAAATTTATAACATTTTAAGACAAAAAATTTTCTTATTTTTTTTCAATATTTACATCATCCGTCCCGTCCCGTCCCGTCTGCGTACCAAACGGTACCTAAATTATCCTCGAGCTTGTGAAATGACAAAACTACCCTTGAGCGTTGGGTTACACTTATATTTTTTGGGTTAAGTTAGAAGGCCCAAAGTGTTGGTTTTGGACCAATTGGAATGGTTCCAAGTAAGTGGGAACCTATTAGTTAATTTTTAGTTAGGGTTTTGTAGTAAAACTAGTTGAGGACCAATTAGAAACTAAACTAGTAGTTGTTTGGGTTGGTTGGTTGTGTGAGGACCACACACATACACCAAAACTAAAAACTCCCATTTCTCTCTCTTCTCTCCCTCATTTCTCAAGTACACTCTCTCTGCAAACCGTACGGACAAGCACGGTTGACCTTCATTCCTTTGCAGATCGAGCTAGATAGGACCACCATTGTGATCCTGGTGAGTTCACGAGCACAACCATAGCTTTAGCTAGTTATGACTCCTTCGAAAACCCTAGAAACTAAAGTCATCGTTGAGTGCACAGTACATCAAAAGAGATCATGGAGGTTTCAAGCTGTTCTAAGACTCAAAAAGGTATTTCCTCTTTCCTCTAAGTGTTTTGGGATTTTTTGGACGAGTTTTAACATGAGAAAACCCCGGGATGCATTGAGAGCTCATTAACCTGCACCCTGGTGTTAGTGCTCCCGCCCAGAGTTAGGGGCATAGTCTTTCACGTGATGTTCACCTCCCGCACCATACGCTCATCTTGGATCCAAGTTAGGTGCACAGGCCTGTCGTATAGACCACTTACAGTGGGTTCGACTCGTAGGTGACCCGCGATCATTCGCACAGTCTTCACGTGATTGTAGCACTAAAGCGTATTATATTACACCCAGTCCTGTCGTATAAACCACTATAAGTGGGTTCGACTCGTGTGCAGGCATGATTTATGAGCTAGAGTTTAGCTGACTAGCTGTTACAGTTATTATTGCATTTGAATTACTTACCTGATGATTTAGTGGCATAGCATGGCATATTCTTGATTTGTTGGCATATATTTGACGATGATGAGTTTAAATGATAATTGGTATATGTACATACTATTTTCTGGGAAAGTATACAAGTTTTACGGCGAGGGGATATAAATGTTGTTTTGAAATGATTTTCAAAAAGCTTTGTTTTTGCCCACTCACGCTTTTGTTTTGCGCCCCTCCAGGTATTAGGTAGCTTTGTTGGTGGCATCCGAGGCTGCAACAGTGATTCTGACAGACCATCACCTAGGTAGGACCCTTTGGGTGTTTTTATTTAAGTACTCCTTATGTTCGACTGCACCTAGACTAATTATACTCTGATTATGTTCACACTCCTTGGATTTGGTTTTTATTTATTCGTATTTCTTCTTATTTTAATGCTTCCGCACTGTGCACATGGTTACGTCACCCTCACGTGACGGCCAGCATGCCTCGATCTCGATCGGGGTGTGTCATAAACACTCGTGATTCATCATTCCTCCACGAGTAGACAATGGTTACACCTACATTATCGTTTAGATTTTTAAAACCCTCCAAACCTTCATGAATAGTGTTTTTTATTTAAATGTAAAGTAATAAAATTAATAATAATTATTGTAAAAGTGTAAGAAATGTAAAATATATATATATATATATATATATATATAATCACTCGTAGTCACAAGCTTTATAACTTTCGTGTAGGGGTCAACTTCGAAATCCAACACTATAATCCATAAACCTTAAATTTGTATTTAACCGTAGATTGTAGTTTAGGCTTTATTCTTTATATTGAATTTCATTTTTAAAATTTTCTTTTTTGAAAACATAATCTTCTGGGGGATGTAGGAAGATGAACGGTTCGGATATTTGATATCGCATCCCGATATTTACCGTTAATTGAAATATGAGCTGATGTTATATAGTTTGTAGAGACTTTATAAACACCAAGCAATATTTTCACTAACGGTAAAACTCTGAACATAATATCAACGATCCGAATTATTCATCTTCCTGTATCCTCTAATAGATCATGTTTTCAAAAAAGAAAATCCGAAAGAACAAAATTTGGTGAGAAAAATGAAGCATAAATGTAAACAATAATCGACGGTTGAATTTTGATCTATGATTTATATGATTATAGTAGCACATTTCAAAGTTAAGCCCTTTACGAAAGTTGTAAAGCTTATCATTACGAGCGTTTATATATTTTTTTCTATATTTTTCACACTTCTACATTAATTAAAAAATTATTAAAGACTTTACTTAAACAATAGACATAGGATAAATGAGAAGAGAGTGCTAATGTAGAAAGCCTCACTGAAAATATCATCAATATAACTCTTGAAGACAATATATCAAGCCAAAGCTCCAATACTGTTTCCCATGGTGATTGATGAAAATTGAAGAGTTTGATTGTAAGAAAATGTGCAAGGTTCCAAACCTTGAAACATAATGTGAGATCCCACATCGTCCAGGGGAGTGATCCTTATATGTATATTCCCATCCCTACCTAGCGCGAGGCCTTTTGGGAGCTCACTAGCTTCGGGTTCCATTGGAACTCCGAAGTTAAGCGAATAACGCGCGAGAGCACTCCCATGATGGGTGACCCACTGGGAAGTTCTCGTGTGAGTTCCCAGAAATAAAACCGTGAGGGCGTAGTCGGGGCCCAAAGCGGACAATATCGTGCTACGGTGGTGGAGCGGGCCCGGGATGTGGTGGACCTTGGGCCGGGATGTGACAATTTGGTATCAGAGCCTAACCCTGGCCGTGGTGTGCCGACGAGGACGTCGGGCCCCTAAGGGGGGTGGATTGTGGGATCCCACATCGTCCAGGGGAGTGATCCTTATATGTATATTCCTATCCCTACCTAGCGCGAGGCCTTTTGGGAGCTCACTGGCTTCGGGTTCCATTGGAACTCCGAAGTTAAGCGAGTAACGCGCGAGAGCACTCCCATGATGGGTGACCCACTGGGAAGTTCTCGTATGAGTTCCCAGAAATAAAACCGTGAGGGCGTAGTCGGGGCCCAAAGCGGACAATATCGTGCTACGGTGGTGGAGCGGGCCCGGGATGTGGTGGACCCTGGGCCGGGATGTGACGTGGATTGTGAGATCCCACATCGCCCAGGGGAGTGATCCTTATATGTATATTCCCATCCCTACCTAGCGCAAGGCTTTTTGGGAGCTCACTGGCTTCGGGTTCCATGGGAACTCCGAAGTTAAGCGAGTAGCACGCGAGAGCAATCCCATGATGGGTGACCCACTGGGAAGTTTTCGTGTGAGTTCCCAGAAACAAAACCGTGAGGGCGTAGTCGGGGCCCAAAGCGGACAATATCGTGCTACGGTGGTGGAGCGGGCCCGGGATGTGGTGGACTCGGGCCGGGATGTGACAATTTGGTATCAGAGCCTAACCCTGGCCGTGGTGTGCCGACGAGGACGTCGGGCCCCTAAGGGGGGTGGATTGTGAGATCCCACATCGCCCAGGGGAGTGATCCTTATATGTATATTCTCATCCCTACCTAGCGTGAGGCCTTTTGGGAGCTCACTGGCTTCGGGTTCCATGGGAACTCCGAAGTTAAGCAAGTAGCACGCGAGAGCAATCCCATGATGGGTGACCCACTGGGAAGTTCTCGTGTGAGTTCCCAGAAACAAAACCGTGAGGGCGTAGTCGGGGCCCAAAGCGGACAATATCGTGCTACGGTGGTGGAGCGAGCCCGGGATGTGGTGGACCCAGGCCGGGATGTGACACAGAACTCCCTTGATTTTGCAAATCTTTTGAACATTTGATATTTTGTAATGTTCTAATGTTTTTTTATTTTTTATTATGCTCTTATTTTGGGTATGTAAATATGTAATACTTGAAAGACAAATGTGTTTTTATGTTTTGAATGTGATAATATGGTATGTATATACTTATTTAGTATTATGTTTTTCATTTGATTATTTATTGGTTTAAAATATATTTTCCTTAACGGATAACGGGTCGGGTCATATTACCTGTTAATATTATCGGGTCGATTTCGGGTCGGATCATTTTACCCGTTTATTTTAACGGGTGTTACACGACACGACCCGTTAAGATATCGGGTATGACACGAAAACGACACGAACACGGGAAACACGACACGAATGCCAAGTCTAATCATATACATATTACTTTATATATTTTCACCAAAAAAAGGTCCCTAATAGGCTAATATATGTAACAATACATGAAAAATAATTTACCTACCATGTATACAAAGATGTTATTTGATTCAAAATATATAATCTAGGTATTCTCAAAAAAAAAAAATATATATATATATATATATATATGTATGTATGTATGTATATAATCTGGGTGTAGTATATATATATATATATTTTTATATAATTGGAACAAAATTAATTTACCTACCTACAAATTAATTTCAAATAATTTACCTACAAAAAATTATACCCCGTGTGTAATATAATATCTTTTTTTCACTAATACATTCACGTAAACATATACTCAAGGATATTCTAGAATCATTTAAGACCCTTAATCAAAAGTCAACCGTCGATCAACGATCGACGGTAGGGTCCACAGCCTCACTTACTTGATCCGGAAGATCCATAACTCAAATCTCCGATCCGTAACTTCCCAAGATGCACATTATGCTCCTAGAGCAACATACTAAAATTTCGTTACGATCCAACGGTCGGATCTCCGCCAATTGCCAAAACCAAGTGGCGGTTCACATTTTATTTTATGAACTTACAAACTCAATTCAGGAAGATCCGTTAGTCGGATTTCCGATCCGTAAGTTCCTACCTTCTTCAAATATTACGTACTACCACGTACCAAAGTTTGGTGACGATCCAACGGTCGGATCGTTGGTTCATATTTTCACCTATTCACGTATCGTAATGAACTTAGGTTCAATTACTCAATCTACGTCAATCAAATATCAAAACTGAACCTAGAACGTTAAACACAGCGTAAGAATGACATTGGCGGCCCACAGGCCACGCGCCGCCGCACGGGCCGCAGCGGGTGGCGGTCGGTCGCCCCGACTCGGTGAAAAATTCAACTATTTTTAAAAATTCTCACAAATTGCAGAATTGAAGATCTCAAAGAGAGGAACAACTTTCATACCTTTAGCCAAGGCCAATTTGGCTTGGAAGTACCTCAATTTCACGAAAACCGTGCGGAGCCCTAGTTTTTGGGTGTGCTCAATCCGACTCCAAAACAACTCCGCCGTCCCAACCATTGCTTGGGCTTTGTTCTAGGCCTCAAGAGGGAGATATGGGTGGTGGCAATTGAAAGAAATTGCTTCAGGATTGGGTGATTCGAAACCCAAAGCCGCCGCACCCTCCTCGCGGGTTCTTCCATTTTCAAGGCTAAATCTCTCCAAATTTGAGATGGAATGGGTAGAAGGAAGGCCATGTAGAAGTTCCCAAGTGATTTCTTGAAGCAATTCGCCGGAAAAAGGATGAAATTTTGGCGAAAATGTGTGGAAAACCCACCGGGTCGCGGGTTAAGACCTGTTTCTGTTCTTCTTCCTCCGCTTCTCGCCATCTCTCCTTTCCTCTTTTCCCTGTTCCGATTGGCCGGTCTTTTCTCTCTCTTCTCCCCATTCGCCAGTCTTTCTCTCCCGGAGCTTATTCTTCCTTCTTCTGGTTTGGCAGTTTTGCCCAATCCTTCCTCTTCTTTTCTCCACCAGTCCCGCACACACACACAAAATCATAAAAAAAACCAATTAAAAAAAATAATATAATAATTTCTAAAATACCCAAACTTCAAACATTACTAACTTCTTCGTTATAACTCCAAATCACAAACCGTCTGCTCCCACGCGTCCGTAGCGACGAGTACTACGAGGTTATGCCAAGAAAACAAATCTGAGGTGGCACGACACAACGATTAACCTCGAACAAAGCACGTGCCTCAAAGGGCATTTTGTAAAATCCTTTATTAAAAATTTAAAAACTCTTAAAATCAGGGACGGGCTGTCACAATCTACCCCCCTTATAGAATTTCGTCCTCGAAATTTCAAATACAATAACCAAACAAGTACTAACAACCATAAAACAAGCGTGGGTACAACTCTCTCCCACGTTGCTTCTTCCACTGCATGGTTTCTTCACAAGACCTTTACCATCCGAATTGTCTTGTTTCTCAACTCTTTGTCCTTCCAATCTAGAATCGTCACAGGTTCTTCCTCGTAGGCCAAGTCCGGACTAATCTCAAGCTATTGAGGAAGTAACACGTGTGAAGGATCCAAAACATAATGGCGAAGCATAGAGACATGAAACATATTATGCACTCTGGCTAACTCTGAAGGCAACTCAAGCCTATAAGCAACATCACCAATTCGTTCGATAACCTGGTACGGTCCGAGGTTCCTAGGGCTTAACTTACCCTTCTTCATGAATCTTACAACACCTTTCCAAGGCGATAACTTTAAGAATATCCAATTACCAACGTCATACACTCTATCAGTAGCATGTCTATCAGCAAGGCGATTCTGTCAATCCTGGGCCGCTTTCATATTAGCTTTAATCACTTGAACATTCTGAGTAGTTTCCTTTATTATCTCAGGGCCGACCAATGGTCTCTCACCCACTTCTGACCAACCTAACGATGTACGACAACTCTACCATAAAGTGCCTCAAATGGTGCCATCCCGATCCGAGATAATACTCACCGGTGTGCCGTGATACTTCACCATCTTGAGTAAGAACAACTCAGCTAGCTTATTCAAAGAATACTTTTCCCTTACTGGAATGAAGTGTGCTGACTTAGTAAGCCGATCAACAATCACCCAACACCATCATACCTGTTCCGTGTACGAGGAAGCTTGTACACAAAATCCGTAGTGATATTTTCCCATTTCCACTGTGGAACGGAAAGTGGCTGCATCAATCCAAAAGGCTTCTTTCTTTCTGCTTTGACTTGCTGACAAATGGCACACCTACTAACGTACTTTGCAATTTCCCTTTTCATGTCTGGCCAATAGTAGAACGGTCTAAAGGTATGATACATTTTAGTACCTCCAGGATGCATTGCATAATCTGAACAGAGTGTTTCGTCCAAAATTACTTTCTTTAGTTCCATATCATTAGGCATATACATCATGTTCTCTTGCATAAGCATGCCATCTGATTCTCTAACCCTGAGGTCTTTCTTTTTCCCGTTGTTGCTTGCCTCAATTAATTCTTTGGTCTCTTCATCGTCCATCTGAGTTTCAAGCACACGATCCACTAAAATTTTGGCCTAACTTGAAAATTAACAAGTAAGGCTTCTTCTTTATCTTCCACTCTCAACTTCACTCCAGTGAATCGTAAATCATCAAGAAGAAGAACATGACACTCATAACTGGCATGAAGTCTAGTTGAAGTTTTCCTACTAAGTGTATCAGTTACCACTTTTGCACGATCAGGATGATGCTGAATTGTGCCATCATAATCTCATAGCAACTCAATCCACCTTCGTTGACGAAGATTAAGATCCCTTTGAGTAAACAGATACTGGAGACTCTTAGGGTCCGTAAAAATCTTACATTTTTCTCCATAAAGGTAATGTCTCCAAATCTTCAAAGTAAAGATGATAGCCACTAATTCCAAATCATGAGTAGGGTAATTCATCTCATGAGGTTTCAATTGTCATGAAGCGTAAGCAATCACCCTACCATGTTGCATCAGTACGCATCCAAGACCATTCCAATAAGCATCCTATAGACCTCATAATTACCGCTATCATCTGGGAGTGCTAAAATAGGTGTATGAGTGAGATAATACTTCAGTTGCTGAAAACTTTGCTCATAATTTTCCTCCCACTCAAACCTAATCTCTTTTCTAGTCAATCCCGTCAATGGCAAAGCAATGACTGAAAAATCCTTTACAAACCGTCTATAGTAGTCTGCTAGGCCAAGAAAACTCCGTACCTCAGTGACGGTTCGCGATCGTTCCCAATTCTCCACAGCTGCAACTTTTTAAGGATCTACTTTAATACCTTGTGCAGAAATGACATAACCTAAGAATGCCACTTCTTTTAGCCAAAATTGGCACTTACTGAACTTAGCATAAAGGCGATGCTCCCTCAACTTCCTTAACACTAGAGTGAGATGCCGTCCATGCTCTTCTCTTGATTTAGAATACACCAGAATGTCATCAATAAAAACAATGACAAATCTATCCAAGTATTGCTGAAATACCTTATTCATCAACCCATGAAAGCTGCTGGTGCATTCGTTAATCCGAACGGCATGACAGGGAACTCATAGTGACCATAACGAGTTCTAAAAGCCGTTTTAGGAACATCCTCACTCCTGATCTTTAGCTGATAGTAGCTAGACCTCAAGTCAATCTTCGAGAACATACAAGCACCTCGGAGTTGGTCAAATAAATCATCTATTCGCGGCAATGGATAACGGTTTTTAATCGTTATCCGATTCAATTGCCTATAATCAATGCATAGTCTCAAGGTTTCATCCTTCTTCCTAACAAACAATACTGGGGCTCCCCAAGGCAAAACATTAGGTTGAATGAAACCTTTATCAACCAATTCCTGTAACTGAATTTTCAATTCCCTCAACTCAGCAAGAGCCATTCTATAAGGAGTCAAATATATAAGATCTGTACCTGGAAGCAAATCGATGTGAACTCCACCTTTCTGTCTAGCGGTAATCCAGGTAAATCCTCAGGGAAAACGTCAGGAAGATGTCTAACCACCTTTACATCTTCCACACTACTCGGAGCAATATCATTTAGCCCCACACGAGCTAAGTATTCTTGGCAGCCTTTTGATAACAACCTCTTTGCTCTCACAGCAGAAATAACGGCATGCCTCACTCTACTAAAGTAACTTCTGATAATCCAGGACGATGGAAAGTAATTGATTTCCCGTAGCAATCTATCTTGGCACGATTATAATGCAACTAATATGTGCCCAAAATCACCTCAAAATCCACAATATCTAACGGAATAAAATGAGCTGGCATAACTACATCTTCCACCATCACTGGACACCCTGGATAACCATAATCCACATAATACTTCTCTTCTCTAGGCATAGCAAACTCTAACTCAAACCTTAGAGGCGTAGGATGAGGTTGTGTCACTTGAGCAAATGTATGAGAACTTACAGAATTGGTAGCACCACAACCAATTAAAACTCTAGCAAAGTGATCAAAAATGTTTAACGTACCCATGACCAAATCTGGATTGCTCTGAGCATCCTGTAGTGTGATGTTGTTAACACGTCCTTGGGCTTGTTGTCGTCCCCCACGACCTCCATTAACTTGATTCTTAGTACCCAGCTTAAAACGACATAACAGCACCACTGGATTAGCAGCAACATTCGTATGGTAACGAGACAAGTCCGTAAACTTTCTGTAGTACTAAATCGCCGTCCTCTTTCCTTGTCTCAATTTTGTAAACTCTTGCTTATTACCATCAGTATATGCCGGAGGGATAAACCTTTTCTTAAACAACTCCCAATCAGCTGTTTTCTCTTGTGTCATCGTATAAGACTCTTGTTTCTACCAGGATGTAGATTCAGTACCTAGAAACCAGGTAGTTGTCTCGACCCATCTTTACAAAAGAAGGTTCCCTTGACTCCGCATCACACAAAAGGAGTTTTCAACATGATTAAGCCATCGCTCTGCTACCTCAAGTCCATCATTTCCCATAAAATGATTCAGCTTCAACTTATAAACAGTCTCAAGAGAAGTCCTTCAGGGAGAACGGATAACAAACTGAATCATATTAGCAATAGCTTCCCCTAACTGAGCTATATCAGGGAAACTAGGCTCATCTGAACGACGTGGCTCTCTACGAGGCGGCATAATTCTGACAGAAGACACTAAGAATTTCACAAGATATGCAGGACTGCAAACCTAGGCTCTGATACCAAATTGACACACCCCGACCGAGATCGAGACATGACGGCCATCACGTGAGGGTGACGTAGCCATGTGCACAGTGCGGAAGCGTTAATGTAAAGAGAAATACGAATAAATAAAAACCTACTTCAGAAGTGTCAATACACAATCAGAGCATAGTTGTCTAGGTGCAGTCGAACATAAAGAGTACTTAAAATAAAAACATCCCAAGGGTCCTACATGGGTGAATTTCTGTCAAAATAGCTGCTGCTGCCTCGGATACCACCAACAACGCTACCTAGAACCTGGAGGGGCGCAAAACAAAAGCGTGAGTGGGCAAAAACAAAGTCTTTTTGAAAAATCATTTCAAAAATCACATTTATAACCCCTCACCGTAAAACCTGTATACTTTCCCAGAAAATAGTATAAACATATACTTATCTCATCTGAAAATCATCATCATTCTCATAATACGAATCGAAACATGAATATGCCAACAAATCAAGAGTATGCCATGCCATGCCACTAACTCATCAGGTAAGTAAATCAGGTGAAATAAACTCATCATAGATAAAAACATGTCCACCGTGTGATCAGCAAGGCTGGAACTATAGCTCATAATCAATCTCAACATATCTCACCATAATATATATCCTGCACACGAGTTGAACCCACTCAAGGTGGTCTATACGACAAGACTGGGTGTAATATAATACGTTATAGTGCTACAATCACGTGAAGACTGTGAGAATGATCGCGGGTCACCTACGAGTCGAACCCACTGAAAGTGGTCTATACGACAGGACTGTGCTCCTAACTTGGATACAAGATGAGCATATGGTGCGGGAGGTGAACATCACGTGAAAGACTGGCCCCTAACTCTGGGCAGGAGCACTAACACCGGGGTGCAGGTTTATGAGCTTTCGATGCATCTCATCATACTCTTCATAACTCAACTCTTATTTAACCACACAGAATCTTACCTGAACTTACCTGAGCGTCCACAGCACCAACAATCACGCGCATACAATTCATGATGCATAACCATTTCATGATGCATAATCTGATGTATGTAGGTATTGGCATGGCATTTCATTTACAAAGCATTTAAAATGCACTTTTTGGGAAAAACACATAGTATATAGGTATATACGGAAAACAAAAGCCCACTCACCTGGAGTCCCCGCTACGGCTCCCTAACGTAACATCAAGGCGTCCCAAAACGTTCGGCACCTAAAATAAATATCAAACTACAACTTAGAACTCTTAACCATAGAATTCATAATTCACGTAAAACATATCCTCAAGGATATTCTAGAATCATTTAAGACCCTTAATCAAAAGTCAACCGTCGATCAACGACCGACGGTAGGGTCCACAACCTCACTTACTTGATCCGGAAGATCCATAACTCAAATCTCCGATCCGTAACTTCCCAAGATGCACATTATGCTCCTAGAGCAACATACTAAAATTTCGTTACGATCCAACGATCGGATCTCCGCCAATTGCCAAAACCAAGTGGCGGTTCATATTTTATTTTATGAACTTACAAACTCAATTCGGGAAGATCCGTACGTCGGATTTCCGATCCATAAGTTCCTACCTTCTTTAAAATTTGCCCAGTTTTCAGCGACCTCCGCCACTTTCAAGGCTTTTTTTCGGCCAAACCATGGCGATATAGCCATCTTCCAAGGTACCAATCTCTTCCTCTCGTCGAGAACTAGGATTTCCGTTATTGAATCACTTAATTTCATTGAGTATTGACAAAGTTATGGACGTTGAAAGGTTGCCTAGAAATTCCGATGAGTTATTAGTTTTCCAGTGGACAGCCGTCTTTCAGACCATTTTCTGGCCACCTGCGGCCACCTGCGGCCACCATTTGGACTCCGAGCTGGTATAATTTTGTTCTACACTTCTCTAGCTTTGATTTGGTATATTATGAGTCGAATTTAGTTGAGAAACAAGTGAGATATGGAGTTCTAAAGATTGCTAGGAAATATGGAAAATCTATAGAATCCGGCGAAATTTCATTAAGGTCCGCCACTTGAACGTTATAGCAATCAACGATCCGACCATTGGATCGCCACCTAACTTTAATAAATTATAGTACGTAATATTTGAGGACCATAGGAACTTACGGATCAGGAATCCGACGTACGGATCTTCCCAAATTGGATTTGTAAGTTCGTAAAATAAAACGTTAACCACCACATGAATTTGCAATTGGTGGAGATCCAACCGTTGGATCGTAAAGAAATTTTAGTATATTATTCTAGAAGCATAATATGGATCTTTGGAAGTTATGAATCGGAAATCTAAGATGTGGATCTTCCGGATCGAGTTATGTAGGGTTGTGGATCATTCTGGAATGTCCTTGGGATCGACAGTTGACTTTTGGTCAATGGGTTTCAAATCATTCTGGAATCGACGGTTGACTTTTGGTCAATGGGTTTCAAATCATTATGGAACGTCCTTGGGGATGTGTTTTATGTAAGTTATGTGTTCTATTGATAAGGATTCTGAGATGTGGTTTGATAATTGTTCTAGGCGCCAATCGTTCGTGATGCCTCGATGTTTGTGCTAGGGAGTTGTAGCGCGGACTCCAGGTGAGTGGGATTTTGTTTTCTATATATATATATATATATATATATATGTTTCCCAAAAATCGTTTTAAATGAACTTAAGTTTTAATGCCATGTCATAAGTGCATTACATTTTAGTATTGCATTAGTATAGTTGTGCATGATATTGAATGATGTTGCGGAGGCTCATGTAAGCTTCAGGTGAGTACACTATGATGGTATTAGTTGCATTGTGTATGGTTATGTTTAGGTGCATTTAGTGCTCATTATCATGCACCCCAGTGTTAGTGCTCCGCCCGAGGCCAGGGCCTAGCCTTCACGTGATCGTTCACCTCCCGCACCACACGCTCACCTTAGATCCAAGGCAGGTGCCAGCCTGTCGTACATACCACATTAGGTGGTTCCGACTCGTAGGTGACTTGCGATACTTCGCACAGCCCTCACGTGATTGTAGCACTTGAGCGTATCTATTTACACCTAGCTTGTCGTACATACCACATTAGGTGGTTCCGACTCATATGCAGGAACTGATTATGAGCTATAGGTTCAGCCGTACAGGTCACTTTAGATGACTCTAGCTGACATATAATTTTATATTGAATTACATCACCTGGCTTCATACTTATTACCGGGATACCTAACATGGCACTTACCTTGGTTTTCATTGGTTTCGAGCCTGATTTCTATTTACCCATGTATTACTATTTTCTGGGAAAGTATACGGGTTTTACGGCGAGGGATTATTACTTTTGAAAAGAGAAATGATTTTAAAAAGCTTTGTTTTTGCCCACTCATGTTTTCTGTTTTGCGCCCCTCCAGGTTTTAGCTGTTGAAAGTTTGTATCGACGAGGATTCTTAGCAAATCTCAATATAGGTGGCTACCTCTGAGGGTATGATTCTTACCCACACTATTGTACTTTACTTATGCTTTGACGTCGAGTGTGAAATGGGTTCATTCCCGCTCACAGCGCACTCTTGTCTTTGGGCACTTCTAGGTTCAAATTTATTTACCTTTTCCACATCACTATACTTTATGGCTTCGTCGCCTTCCAGATGTCGGCCAGCACAGCTTAATTCGGTCGGGGTGTGTCAGTAAGGGCCAAAATCTAAAGCACCCTAATATTTTCTCAGTGCCTTCTGTTTACTTCTTGCACATAGACAATTGTTATGGTTTAGCTTTTAGACTTTACATGAAAAGTAATTAACGGCTAGCTGATCAAAGAATATTTTTAACATGAAAACAAATTGGTTTTTTTAAAGAACCAAATTATTCTTTCAAATTCCTAACTCATATTTACGTAATTTCTCACATTATTTTTACTTATTCACACTTTCTCATTCACTTCACTTCAGTGTTCGTTATCAACCTACATGTGTCAACTTTTGCCAAAAAAATTGAGCTAAACTCTTTCGACATATTTAGTATAAAATTCGATTGAAAGTTTTCTTTCAGGACAAAAATACAATATCATGAAAACGGAAGAACTATTGAAGTTGTGCGAAACCGTCACAACTTGGCTCCAAGTTCCTTGTAGCTCAAGTTTTGTATTAAAACTCGGCAAATTGAAAGTATATATATAGAACGGTTTTCCAATCACAGATTATGTTCCATGCCTTTTCCCAAGTCAACTTATTCCAAAGTTTTTTCACCTTACTTTTGAGGATTATATTATATACTTACAAATAATTAGCCAGAAGAACTGATTACATATTATTTTCCAACGTGCTAGCATTCTGATCTTTCTCCGACGGAATCTGTCAAACTTTTCCAATTAAATCCAGAGAGTTCGATATGTTCCTTGTAACTTAGCAAGTTGGAATCTCTAGAAAAGTAGGTATCCCACTTTGAGTAAAGTGTTATGTTCCTTTTTTATTGAAAGAGACATTGAGAAATGTAGCTAGGTTTTAGGTCTACCTATAAACTTGTTCGTTGGTTGTGGCATTGCCAACGCATTTTTATTTATTTTACGTAGTTGGGAGTTCTAAATTTAGATTTTTTTTACCACATTAGAATACTATATAAAGTGACAAATGATGCATATAACTAATATTTAATGTAATAAATTTATTAATTGGCATGACAAGTACACATCACTTGACAGATCACACATTAATGGTGGACAGGGAAAAACTGAAATACCTCTGTAAGTCTTATCGACACTTAAAATAGTGGACTGTCGTGGCTTCGTGACTAGATGATCTCATTCTTTTTTTTCTTTTTCTTTTTTTAAAAAAAAGACACATTTTGTAAATAAAAATAAATAAATAAATAAAACACATCATATGGTACTAATGTGGTACAAAAATGATAGAACGGAGCTTGGCTGCAAAAAAAATCAGCAGCAGCTCCTGCTTCTCATCAATCGCAGATGAACATGTGTCCAAGTAATTGATTTTTTAATCATTGATTGGACACGTGTCCATCTGCGATTAGTGAGGAGCAGGAATTGCTGCTATTTTTTCAGCAGCCAAGTTCTTTTCAAAATGATATCTCCCTAGCATTTTCCATTAAATAATAAGAAAATGTTAAAGAGACTAACTTTTTAAACTACATTTTGTCACAATAAAGTAAGACTTCATGATTTAAAGAATTTAAATAAATAAAAAATCAACTGTCAACAATCACATCATGTACTCTACAAAATGTGGTTTAAATAACTGTATCTCTAGCAAGTAAACCGTGTGAGTAACCTTTTAACTTTTGAAAAAGAACTAAATCTTTATCAAGGGTTGAAATCAGATATAGTTGCTTTCTTAGGGTTTTTATTTTCATCTTCCTATAGGTGAAGCTTCAGTTTATTTTTAGCCATAACTTGTGTTGTGCTATTGTTCTTCTCTTCATAATTGATGACCGTTGTCTCTGGTCAAAGTGATTTTCGGCGGATCGTGATCTAGTTTGCTTTTTCGAGGTGAAGCTACATGGTTATGGTGTTTCGTCCTTAGTTTTGGCATGCCTCACGGTAGCAAGCGGTGTTCTTACTATGTTTGTGGTTTTGTCCTTATTATAATTTCAAAAACGTAGATTGAGTTGTTTGTGTTATATAGTTTTGTTTTGGTCGAGTTTGAGTTCTCAAGTGTGCTCTTAGTATAAATTTGTTATGTTATGCCGATTTGCAACTGTATTGATAACCATTGTCATATTGATAGCTGAATAAGGTTGTTTTATTTCTCTCTATAAATCATACCAACTCTTATGTTGAAGTTGATCGCTAAAACTATTTACACATATTTGACATCAAACCCTATTATCTTTGATTTTCAATAATATTATATGGTTTCTTCATTTTTTATGGTCGATATATTGTTTCTTCTAAAGGGAAAAAAAATTAACACACACACGCATAATGTTCTTTAACTAAAAGGGCAATATTTTTCTCGTCACTCTTAAGTGATGATGATGCTCACTACTTTATTTATTATTTATTATTGTGGGATGGGTTTAAATTTCAAAACCTGTGTAGTAGATAGATGCAAATATCAAAATTTAAACTCATCCAATAATAATAAGTATAATGGTGAACATTATCACTATTTGAGGTTGGAGAGTAAAAATGGTTCCAACTAAGAAAGAACTCGATTATACACATTTTGTTCACAAAGTCACTCTTATTAGGCTTTAAGTCAAAATGATCTCTAAAATTGGTATAACACATCACTTTAGTTTTTGATATTTAAAATCTATAGAGTTGTTTCTGAGTTTGTCAATCATCAATAATTTTGATCATTCCATGAAAAAATTTCATTAAATAAAGATAAAATGATACAAATATCCTTAATTTTGTTAAATATTTTTTTATCGTTTATTAAATTAAGAGTATTTTTACCATTTGATCCTAATTTAACAAAGATTTTTCATAGAATAACCAAAATAATTTACGGTAGACAAACTTAAGCACAACTTATGTTGATTCTAAATATCAGAAATCAAAATAAAAAGTTATTTTTCTACCTTAATTGAAAATTACGACATGAAAAAAACTAAATTAAACCTGCCACTAGCCTTCTCCATCACATGTAGGTTATGTACATAGACCAAAATTTATCTGTATTTATATTACATACAAAATAAAAACAAGTAGAGAGAAAAACAAAAATTGGAATATATAGATGGTTGTAGTCAACAAAGTCATTGACTTGAAACTTCATCCAGAAGCTTGTATCTTCTGACCTTGTTCCTGAAGACTTGCCTTGTGATCCCAATAGTACTAGAGTTGTTTATGTTTGATACGTCCTCTGACCTTGTCCTCCTGATCCTCTCAGCCTCCTTTTCCCCTTTTGTGATGATCCTCTTTCTGGTAACAACTGGTGCAGATTTTGGAGATGGTGAAGGTGATGGAGATGCTGATGAATGACGATGGAGATGATGAAGATCAAGTGATCTCTGTTTCTTGATGGGCCCACTAGGTTGCAGCTGCATAGTGCCCCTCAGACACCCACCAAATGAATTATTACTATTTTTTGATGGATTATTCTTTTTCTTGGTGATCTTGGTAAATGGATGGTCTTGATCTTGGGTTTCCTTTTTGCATGAGGAGGAAGAATTTGAGGAGTTCTGGGACTTTTCCTTTGTGTCCTCCTTCTGGGTGAGGCACCAATTGCAGATTCTGTAGGACTCAGCGTTTGGGTAAAGATTGCTGCAGTACCTGCACATATGGAATTTTGATTAGGTCAGAACCCAGAAATTGAATACGTGTATCTAATGAAAAATATAAAAAGAGTAGATGGTTTTGTTGAATTGGGGACCTGTGCTGAGATCTGAATTGGCAAACCTTGCAAAGGAAGAGCTCATAGGAGAAGCCAAAATCCCCACACATGCAGCACTCACGGCTGCCTGCTGCTTCCACTTGGACTACTGATGGTGTGGTGGTGGTGTTTCCTTTGCTGCATGTTGTCATATTGTTGTTGTTGCCGGGGGGGGGGGGGGGGGGGGGGGGTTTTTTTTTGGGTTGGCCGACGGCCACACAACAAAAAGCCACAAAACGTGTAGAGTGTTTTATTGTGATATATATATATATATATATATATATATATATATATATATAATTAAATAAAATATACACATCATTTTCATTTTTTGGTATGGCCTTGTGTAAAACGGATAAGAAAGAAGATTTCCACACGGAGATGGATTTTCTCCCCTCCCAATTCCCTCCCCTTTTTATCATCTCCTATTTCTGTGGTTACGGTTAAGTTACGTCAACATTTTATATTCCCATTGTTTTTTATTTTATTATTTTTATAAAAAAATAATATAAAATGTTGACGTAACTTAACTGTGATCATATAAATAAAATTGAATGGGAATAGGAGGGAAAAGGAAGGACAAACAATCCAGTCCTTTCCACACACCTCTCTCACACGCTCTTTTTTAGTACGGCAATAAAGAAAAATAATAATATTTGTACATTTTTATACGGATTTGATCTTTATTAATTATTATCTTTTGAACAACTAATTATTTAATTCATTCACAACATCGCTCTCCTCTAGGGGTGGAAAAAATTTCCAAAATTCCCAAACCAAACCAAAAAAATACCGATCCCAAACCAATTTTCCCAAAATTTCGGTATTCCCAAACCGAAAAAATACCGAAATTTCGGTATGGGATTCGGTATTGCATCTTCAATTTTCGGTATTCCCATACCGAACCGAAATAAATATTATATATATATATATATATATATATTATTTGTTAATTATAAGAGAATTATTTCAACCGTTCATTATTTTGGATTTAATATGTACCGTTCGTTTGTTTTTAGGTCGGATCCCCATCGAACTCACTCAGAAAGAATCGAACTTGAAGAAGAAGCGCAGCCATCGCCTCGCCAGAACTCTCCGACTCTTGCGATCTCTCAAGAGTCCTGATTCCTTCACGATTCCTTCACGATTCCGTCACGATTCCTGATTCCTTCACGATTCCTGATTCCTGATTCCGTCACGATTCCAGAACTCTTTCGTCACGATTCCTTCACGAATCGTCTCCGACTCTTGCGATCTCTCCAGCGGCCCAGCCTTCCTTGAAGCGTAGCCACCGCCAGCCTTCCTTCACCACACAGCCTTCCTTCGAATCGAGTTCGAGTCTCACTCTCACAGACAGTGGTACCCTTCTTAAATTCTTGTTATTTTTCTATAGTTTTAACTTTTATTTGTTATTTTTCCCTTCTTAAATTCTTACAAACTTAAGACATTTGATTACATGCAGGATGATATTATACCTAGGCGTGAAATTCTTCAACATCTCGAACGAGGTTGAGGAGTGAAATTCTTCAAACCGATTGGTAAGTAGATGGATGTGGTTCTTCACAGTTTCCTGTCGTTTGAATTGAGACTAAATTGCTTCATATACCAAATGATTAAGAACTCAAAGAAGATGTTGAACTAGTTTTTGTAAATCTGTTGCTTGCAATTGATACTTTCTGATTCCAATTAAAACACAATCTGTTGCTTGCCATTACACATTTGAGATGGAGAGAGAGAGAGAGAGAGAGAGAGAGAGAGAGAGAGAGAGAGAGAGAGCAAAACCAAAAAACAGAGCAGATGGAGAGAGAGGGAGAGAGAGAGAGAGAGAGAGAGAGAGAGAGCAAAACCAAAAAACAGAGCAGTAGAAAACGTTGAGCTGAAGAGCTAGCGGGACCATTGTTGAGCTCCTACTCAGAACAAAAAAACTTTATCTTTTCTGCATCTCTGCCCATTGTAATGTAGAACCAGCACACTAAAAACCATAAACAACCCACCTTCCTCTCTGTTCTCTCTCTCTCTCTCTCTCTCTCTCTCTCTCTCTCTCTCTCTCTCTCTGATTCCATTCCAGTTTTCGAAAAAAAGATAGGTTGGTTTTTGGATTCATGGTGTTGTAAAACAAATTGAATTTTCAGTAAAAGCCAGTCAATTTTGGAAGCTTTGATACCAACTTTTTATGTTGTTTTCCTTTTTTTGGGGTTGAAAAGTTACTGCTTTTACTCTAGATCTGTCAGTTTTGAAGTTCATCTGAAGTGCTTTCAGCTGAAACAAAATTTGTGTGATCTGCAGGCGGAGAATTTGAAAAAAGCTGGTTGGTTTTTCTAGAGTTAGGTTTCATGGGGGTCTGCCTGAGCTCCCGAATCAAATCTGAGAGCCCTGCTAATACAGGTACTTGCTTTATTTTCTTTATTCACTTAAACTAATGCATTATTTCTTTATTCACTTATGTTTCCTGTCACTCCATTAATTCCATTAATTTCATATATACATCTTACTTGCGACAATAAGCACTGCTGATTATCTATGCTGACTGTTTTCCTGGTTGTCTTCAGGGAGTTAATCATTCCAGCTGAGGAGTTAATCATTCCAGCTGTTCAAACTTCAAATTAGTCACACGCTGCGTCAGGTAATATTTTTGTTTTGGCTATAAAATCTTAGATACATGGTCTTGCTTTAATGTTTGATAGCAAATCAAGTTTTGAAAAGTTACTGCACAGATTGGCATATTCTAAGAAGATTTTCTGTGCACAGATTTTCTTGATTATATTTCTATGTTGAATGCTAATATTTTTGTGTTCCTTATGAATAGATATGAGTCATATGACTCTCTAATTGTGTTTCCTCTTTATGAATATATATGACTTCTCTTTAATTCTCTTGAATTGTTTCCTCTTACTTTGCACATATTGAATATTTTAATGTTATTGCATTTGAATTGAATATGTGATTTATTGATTGGAATTTGGATATATGTTGAACTGTGGTTGTGATATATAATGTGCATTGTTATTTTATTTGTTAGGATGGACGGGTCTAGTAGCCAATCTAGTACACCTATGGTCTCGGTATTAGGAAAACGAAAACAAACCCAACCTAGTGGTACCCTTCAACTAGGCACTCCCTCACCTCAAGATTATTTGCATAATGATTATTATGAAGATTGTTGGGATGATGATCCGGATGTGGAGGAGGATATTGCATTAGAACAAATAGAAGAAGAGGGGGAAGAAAGGGAAGAGTGGGAAGAGGAAGTAGAAGAAGTAGAAGTAGTGAGACAATGGGATGGTCCTCCTCGGAAAAAGGGCAATAGGAGAAAGGGTCCAAGTCCGGCGTGGAACGATGCTAAGAGGGTAACGATCACCGATAATAATGGGGAGAGATTGTTCATGGCCGAATGCAAGCATTGCAAACTCTTAGTACCGGCACACCCTAGAACTCATGGGACGGCGGGAATTCTTAAGCATTTGAGGAAATGCCCGGGTTCTAGTCTCTTTAAGAATGTGGATCCGAACCAACCTACATTGACACAAGCAAGTATGGGAGGTCAGGTTGTCACTCACACTTTCAATCAAAAAAGACTTGATAGGAGATGTGTGAGGTGGATTATAATAGCGGAGATGCCTTTTAGGATGGTTGATCAAGAGGACTTTCGAGCTTTTATTCGTGACTTGAATCCAAAGTACAAACTTCCTAATAGGCATAAGGTGGCGGCGACGGTTTTGGAGTTGTATTTTGAAGAGAAGGCAAAAATAAAAAGTGTGATTGAGGGATCGAGAGTGAGTATCACAACAGATACTTGGACCTCGATTCAAATGATAAACTACATGGTCATCACGGCCCATTTTTTGGACGCTAATTGGGGATTGCATAAGAGGATCCTAAACTTTGTCCAAGTTACTTCTCACAAGGGTGATGATATTGGAAGATGTCTAGAGGTTTGCTTGAATGATTGGGGCATAGACAAGGTGTTTAGCATTACCGTTGACAATGCTAGTGCAAATGACACCGCTATTGCATACATGAAAAGAAGACTCAAGTCAAATGGTACTCTTTTACTTGACGGAGCTCACTTGCACATGAGGTGTGCTTGTCACATCCTCAATTTGATAGTTAAGGATGGAATGGCGGAGCTTAGTAGGGAGATTGATGCCATAAGAAATTGTGTGAAGTTTATACACTCATCCCCGGCAAGGTTGGAGTCTTTTAGGGAATATTGTGTCTTGTTGAGATTTGATAGGATGTCAAGTATCCCTTTTGATGTTGTCACAAGGTGGAATGCCACCTATCAAATGCTTAATAGTGCTTTCAAGTTTAAAGAAGTGTTCTCTAGGATGGCCTTTGAGTGTGACTCCTTTATTGCTTACTTTAAAGAGGAGGTCTCGAAAGAGGTTGGTGGGGTGACAACAAAGGCCAAGCGGGTGGGTCCTCCGGAGGGTTTCAACAAAGCCTAACATATGAGGGTTTCAATCTTTTGGATTGGTGGAAAGGAAATTGTAGTCAATATCCAACTCTTAGTAAAGTTGCTAAGGATGTATTGGCCCTTCCTAGTAGCACCGTTGCTAGTGAGAATGCCTTTAGTCTTGGTGGGAGAGTTGTTGATCCTTTTAGAGCTTCCTTAACACCTAAAACGGTTGAGGCTTTAGTGTGTACTAGTGATTGGCTTAGAGGAAAAGAATTTTGTTTCTACAAGGAGCCTACACTTGACGAATTATATTTCTACGAGGAGCTTGAACGCTTAGAAAAAAGTAAGCAAACAATTTAATTTCCTCTTTTATTTTCTTAGTATTTATTATCTATTACTATTAGACTATAATTTAATCTAAATGATTTGTGGTTTATTGTTTTAGGCATGGCTAATTTGGGAGGTGAGGAGAATACAACACAAGAAAATGAAATGCCACATCCACCTCCACCTCCACCTCTTCGACCACCTCAAGTTGAAGTTCAACGTCAAAATCAAATTAATCAATCACGACCTCCACGACCACGACCACCTACATCAATATCAAGGGGAAGGGCTCAACCATCTACATCAAGGGGAAGAGTACAAGTACCAACAAGAAGGGAGCAACCACAAGCATCAACAAGATCAAGGGGCCGAAGGGGCCGAAGAGGCCAACAACAATCTTCATAAACGTTAAACTTTGCTTTTTTGTTTTTGGTTTGTAACTTAATTATTTTGAAACTTTGGCTTGTAACTAATTTTTTTGCATTTGAGTTTGTTCTTAAATTTATTTTGAAACCTTGGCTTGTAACTAATTTTTTTTGCTTTTCGATTTGTTACTTAATTTATTTTATTGCATGCATGTGTAGTAGAAATTGAATAGGTAGATCACATATGCTATGCTATTAGTAGAAATTAAATAGGCATATCACATGGCTAGTAGAAGGTGGATTAACCAAAACAGATTGTGGATTAACCTAAACCTATTGTGCACAGATTTGTGCACAGGTTGGGCCAAAACAGATTGCAGATTTTAGTCCAAAACATATTGGGCCGCAGATTTTAGTCCATACAGATTGGGCCGCAGATTTTAGTCCATACAGATTGGGCCGCATTTCGGGATTCCCGAACCGAACCGAAATCCAGAAAATATTTCGGGATTCCCGAAAAATTGGTTTGGGATCGGTATTAAATTTGGGATTCCCGAAAATTTCGATTTGAGAATCGGGACAAGAGTTTCGGTATGGGATCCCATACCGAACCACCCCTACTCTCCTCAAAAGTTTTGCCTTTTACAAGGCTGTCACAAAGGAGGGAAAAACCAATAATTGTCCCTTTTTTATTGCGCCTGAAATTTATCAATTACTTGCGTCCACGGTAAAAAACAAGCATCTGCAGGCATCGGTTACATTCGATGAATTAACACAGTTTTTCATAATTCTTTTTTATTTCTTTATAATTTGAATTTGTAATCGTTTGAAATCGTTTGAAAATAATAAAGTTATGTAGACTGTTTCGTCACAAAGAAGGATAATAATTCTAGATTTTCTGGTTCGTCATACATACATGCCCTTTGGGCGATGTATCTATATATTGATTAAATAAATCACAATATTTAGTCCACTCAAATAAGGGTATTTGATTATGAAAATATCTCAATTATTTTTGTTATAATTAAAGAAAATTGGGAAAAAATTCCTAAAGAAATATTCTCAAGATTTTTGGGGCATATCTGTCATTCTACTCTCTCCCCAATTGCTAGTTATGAAGGATTTGGAGAAGGAAGAAGACACACTAAAAGACAACTCATTTTCATAGCCAACCCGACCATCTGCGAGGTTCTGAACGTGCAAGAAAGATCATTGCTTGTGATAGATGCATTAGTTCTCATATTGCCATATCAATTATCTCTAGGTTTTGTTATGAAAATTTAATTAAAATAGCCTTATTACTTTGTTTTCTCTCTTTTCAACAAATATGCACACTTAATTGACTTTCCGTAGCGGTTTTAATGCAAGGCCAATTGAAGGAGATATCTAAGAGGCTGAAGACCATTGTATCTAAATTTCTTAATTTTCTACGAAGCCAAACATTCCAGCTTTTCAAGTCAATCCCGCAGAAGTTACATTCCCTTCAGAATTGCGTAGCGTAAAATAATGGATATTTGAAGTCATTCCTGATTTGTTCAAGTAACGTGTGATATATTTCTGAAAAATTAAGACATAGATCTACAAGTTTCATATCTTCCAGAATTTTCTAGAAGCTGGAACGATCTCAAATTTGGCGTGCAAAGTGGCTAATGTGTTTCCCAAGTCAAAGTTCTTTCCTAGTTTGTTCTCAAGTCTTTAGTTGAAACTAATTTATTTTGTTAGGGCTTAGATGAAGCCCAATATGAATGTACTTTAATTTTAACTGGTAGTCTATTGATTTTTCATTTATTGTTAAATTCTTAAGCATCGTTTTATAAATCTATTTGCATGATCTTCGGAGCTTAGTAAGTAGATAAATCAATAGGATTGCAGCCACTTAGTATTATGATCTAATGGTATTCCTCTTCACTTGCAAGTGAGAGATCTTAGGTTCAATTCTCGCCAAATGCGAATTTGAACCACATTATTGCTAGCCCTTGCTAACCCATTGTGAGGTTAGGCTCATCCCCTTCTCCTTAGTGTGGATAATATCGATTGATCTAAAACTCGATAGGATTGCATGAGGCTTGACCAAAGACTAGATGTTTTCCATAGTGCCGTAAGTGATTAAGCATTGCAGATTTAGGATACGTAAATGCTCAAAAAATGTGGATATTCTTCTCCTTACCATCCGACTAAACGTCCAGCGATGTTTAGAACATTGCGTGAAATATTATGAATTTTTTTAATTTGATGATTGTATGTCATTATTTTACTTTAGGGAATTCCATAGTCTGGTAGATATCTTGTCGCAGCTTGAACTTGTTCATCGATGAGGATACTTCTAGTAGATTTCAAATTTGGTACCGTCTTATACATCTTTCTCTAATGTTCGATAAAGTGCTAAGGTCCTTCCTATACACCTTAAATTTCAACACTAGATTTCGCAACAAAGTGGTGAAGGTGCCACCGAAAATAAATTTCAACTGGTCCCACTTTTCCTTGGCAATTGAGTAACCTTCATACTCACCAATCAGACCATCATGTATGCTGCTTAACATAATTAAGCGCGCATTACAATTTTTCTTGAACCAATCCAACCAAGCCTGTTAAGCAGCTTACCTCAATGTTAGTTCGCATTACTTTCATCCTCCATGTCAAGCTAAACCATTGAAACCGTTAAGAACTAGACGAAGAAATCTACATTGATCAACTTGTCGGGTTTGAGGTAATTGAAGAGGATCACTGTGTGTATTTTAAGAAATCTAGAAAATCTATCATTAAGCTTTCTTTGTATGTTGACGACATCCTCATAATAAGAAATGATAAGACTTTCATAGAAACAACAAAAGCTAGGTGCTCATCTCATTTCGTGATGACAGGTATGGATGAAGCACATTATGTACTTGAAATCACAAGGGACCGTTCAAACAAACTTCTAAGTTTGTCTTAAGAGATTTACATTAAGAAGGTACTCGAACGGCTTCAAATATTAAAAATGCAAACCCATAGATAGCCCGATGAGAAAAGGGTACCTAATGTCATTAGACCAGTGTCCTAAGACAAGGAAAAATGGCAAAAGTACCATATGCCTCTGCGATAGTGTATGCAATGTTTTGCACGCCTTTGAACATTTGCCATGTTGTGAGCATGGTAAGCTACTATCAAAATAATCTTGGACATGCTCACTGGCAAGCTATCAAAAGAAAAACTTTATTTATTTGCTTTCTCGTCCACGTGGCACAAACTTTTTAAATCAACAAAATATGTTGAAATTACCTTATGGATGGGAATACCAAAATCATGCAAGTGATCTTCCATTCCTCCTATGATATTCATCATTTACCAAAACTAGTGGTGGTACAAAAATGTAGTTTGAATGATATAAAGCGCAATACAAATAGAATGTAATGAATTCGATCTGGAAGGCCGGAACCACTCAACAATGTCCAGCTGCGATCATACATATACAATTCATATTCAAGTCCTCCTTCCTACTTTTTAGGGGTCGTTTGGTGGGCTGGATAAGATTGAATCTTGGTGATAGAATTGGATTGGCATGGATGGGTTACATAATCCATGTGTGTGGTTGTGTTACATAACCCACCATATTTTCTTTTATTTCAGATGTGTAGTCAATCCAGTCCGTGCTATAATTTTTCTCACCAAATATTAGCTTTGTTACAAGTCCAATTTAATTAGAAATAACTCATCACATATTTCCCACCAAACGGGGCATGGATGACTCAGCTGACTAAACCTTAAAATAAAAGGAAAACTAATGAAAATGGCTTGAAAACTTTGAGTTTTAACGATAAGGACAAAATAAAGGGTAAAGTGAATAGTACTAAGATTAACTTTTTAGTGTAAAAATATGGATTTTCATTAAAGTAAATATTACCGGAAGCTTTTCATTAAAGTTCCATAAAATAAATGGTCAAACTAACTATTATTATTAACTGTCCAAACCAAATGGTCGGCTCAAATACTACCCACTCAAGAAATAAACAATTGAGTGAGTTATAAGTTGATAATTAAAGACCAAATCTAGATCATTCTTGCGGTTGAAGAAAGCATGATTCAAATTTCAGCAACCCTAATTTTCAACTTGTTAAGATCAACTACACTAAATTTCTTCCCCACTAACTATAATGCCCAATCCTAATTCACAAAATTCAGTCTGGCAATGTTAGAATCTCTCATGCTTTTTTGTTTTGGTTCAACAATCTATAACATTATTTAGGTAATAGACTCGAGGAGATGAAACTTGAAGAAAAATATTCAATAGAATTAAAAATACATTATATAAACGTAAACATAAAAGATGTTTTGTGTGCGCATGCTCAAACAACGTTACTTGCACGTCCACAACTATAACACTAGATGTCAAATTTTAAACATAAAATTTAAATATGAAGGCTTATGTGGCACTTTGATATATATATATATATATATATATATATATATATATATATATATATATATTTTTTTTTTTTTTTTTTTTTTTTTTTTTCCAACTGATATGTCAAATTTAACCTATTATTTACATTATTTACTTTTCATAATTGTAATAGGTATTTTTGCAGGAGTAGGATTCTCTCCCCTTCCCTCCTCTTCTATTTGAACGGTCACGGTTACGTCACATCAACATCTTATATTAATTTTTTTATAGAAAGAGAAATACAAAATAGAGAATGTGAGAGAAGGGGATGGAAAGAAGAGGAGAGAGAATCCTACTCCACTTTTGCAAATAGCCCACTACAACAATGGTGGAGATGAGTGTTGCCCTTGCACTACGGCCTGAGTTCGAATCTTGTCGACTCCCTAATCTAACAAATTTATCATTTGACAAAAATAAAAAAAAAATTGTAATAGCCATTTATAAAACAAAAAATCATTTATTAATCACTAAAAATAGATTTAAAGTTTGACAGCAACACATTTGCTACCAATCCACATATACCACATAAGAATTGACATTTCGGTTGGAAATCACTAATGCTATATTTTTTTCGTTGTTATTGCTGATGTGAACTTTTTGACTTCTCCTTTAAAGATGCTCTAATATTTCCTTCCTAACTCTCAAAATAATTGAAAGAAATATTTTATTTGAACAATAAATGTAGCACATTGGGCGTGTATATATTATATACTGGTGAATCATATGGCCACATGCTTTGGTAAATGGTAGAACATAAACCCTTGATAGACAGTGCAGTTGGGATGCATATTTTATCTTCTTGGAATCTCAAGCCACTTCAAATAGTTATTCTCCTCCTGGTCCCCCTTGTACAGCCAACGATTATGTTGTTTAGGTTCTCAGATAATGCAATAGGATCCTCTTCTCTTCCTTTTTAATGTTGTTTTGTTTCACTTAAACGGTTACAGTTAAACAACGTTAACGTTTTGTATTAAAATTTTAATAGTCTGAAAATGATAAAAAGTAATATGTGAGAGGAAAAAAGAAAAGAAGATGAAAATAGAAGAGGAAATCATCCTATTCTTCAGAAAATGGAAACATAACACACCGACAACAAGTGAACAGCCATCATCTGTCTGTCAGATTGTACACGTGTTTCTTCTGTCAGGCAGGTAGGTGCCTAGGTTGAATCGGGTAGGTAGGTAGGTATCCGATTCAAGACGGTGTTGGGGCACCGGCTGTGTAACACACCATTTTGAATCGGTTGGTAGGTGCCTAGGTTGATGACATTTAGCTGCAATCAGCCGCACTTGCCAAAAAATTTGCAGAAACATAATAACTATGCTAGTTATTCATTTTGAGGTTTGATTGCATATTTGCAGTTTTGGATGGTTAAAGATTGAAAATGAAAAGCAAGTAAAAGTACGATGTTGTCGCATGCGATATAAAGTTGCATTAGTCTTTGGTCTGATTATCTCAATGATTTATGTTAAAATTGAACTGAACAAAATTATTCTATTATATTTGGTTTGTTTACGATTTAGGAGCAAAACCAATTGAATTTGGATTAGAGGTTATTTTCAGACGGCTTGGATCAGAAACAAAGTTTGCAATTTCTATTCCAAGATTTCGAGTCGGATCAAATTTTTTGGATTATTCGGAATCCATATATTTTACAAGTCTTGGAATTCTTGAACTTTTTTGTATTGAAATGTGGTATTATACTAGTATATTTATCATTTTATTAATTTTGGAGTATTCTTGTATATATGCTTATGTATAAATTCTATTAATTTTGGAGTATACTAGTATATTTATCATTTTAATACATAAGTATATAATTAAATACAAATACTATGGACAATGGACTTAATAAAAACATGAAAGTTGATACATAACCATAAAAAAATTGAATGTTTTAGATTTTTATTGGAATTAGTTTGGAACATTTTGGAAGAAATTCGAATAAAAATTTCAGAATTTTGGGCATTTGAATTTTTATCCAATAGTTTTAGACATTTTTAGATTTGGAACGAAAATTTTAACGGTAAAATTATAAATTACAATTCAACTTGCACCCTTAATTCTACTCACTCCATAACATTACAATAATCAAATGGAGAAAATTAAAACATTGGTTCCTAAACTTTGACTCAAATAGGTCTTTGGTCCCTTTACAAAAATACGTATCGGTGCATACACTTGTCACAATGTGTAGCAATCGTACTTACTTTTAGGTAACTCTGTTACAATTTTTACCTAGAGTATAGGATTTTAGGGGTTGGTCCTCTGCCGGGGTTTGTGGATTCAAGGGTACAAGAAGGGGTACACCATTTGCCGCTCAAACCGTAGCAGGAAATGCTATTCGGACAGTAGTGGATCAGGGTATGCAACGGGACCCCGGGACATTGGCTTCCGCCAACAGTGGAAAGATGTTGTCTCCCCGCTTTCACGAATTGGGTATTCCTAGTCAAATTTTATTTCCCAGTATTTTTGTCATCAATTACTTTTCCCTTCAGGTAAATAAAGAGAGGAATTCTAACGGAGTTATCCAAAAAAACTATTGCTCCACATTATAACTTCAAGGGCTAATACATACGAATTTTTAGTTAATGACCCAAACCTCCAATAGCGTAAATCAAATGACCAAACTATTTCTAATGAAATGCAGTTTTGGAGACGGAGGTAACATTAGGCACCCGTGGCTACATAAACTACAAGCAACACAACGGAAGGTAACCACATCAACTTTCGTTTTCTTCTACTTTCGAACTTGGGTAAAAGAGACGGATACATTGCCTTGACTAAGTAGCCTAAGCAACGTCGAATTCATTGTTGTCGTGCATATGTTGCTTTTAGTGATTAAACAACACAGAATCAACAAAGCAGTGAACTGGAACTAGACATTAACACTGCAACCTACTGGTTTTCTTTCATTTGTAAGTGAGGTTTTGAATTTGACTCCTATAGAAGGCGAGTACGATTCCACATTATACGTGAAGCTATTGTCGGACTTACCCTCCACAATCGTTGCATCCAAAAAAGCCCAAAAAAATGCAACGACAGAAACATCAAATGTCACATGGAAACGGGTAAGGCCAATAGAGGAGCTTTCACTTTCTTATTCTGTACATGAAACAGGAAAGCAAGTGAATGCACAAAAATAAAATGAGGGCGTCCTCATTCCCCAACTTTAGAGAGTCACGAAAACAAAACGAAGACGGGATAAACAGTAAATTTCAACTGGTAAAACTTTACAGTTGAAAACCGGATAATAACATCTCTACGTTTTCAGCAAATTTAGGGCTACGATAATCCTTCTGTATAACCTATACAAGATTTCTGCCAACACCAATATCGGTTGTATTGGATCAACTTCTGGCATTACAGAAAACAAAAACCCGATTGCCCTTCGTTTAAAATCCCCTACCATAAACGCATCTGTAATAACAAAGAAAGATCAGAACCAGAGTCATTACGTATCATGTTATGAAATCAGCAACTTCCTCCTCCATTGTCCAAAACAAAAACATCGCAAACTTGAGAATCTATTAGTATCAAAGTGTAGGTCTAAAAGGACACATAGCACAACCTCAGTCCTGAAACAACCACTAAGTATGACGAGAGCGTAGTCTGTATATCCATAACATTTTGCTTATTAAAGAATTGACCATCAGCGTTAAAATATTGTAAATGTATGCCTTGTAAGTTTAATTTAAAAATTGAGGCAAGCCATACAAACGAATGTCCTATACTTATATTAAAATTCTAATATTTGTATTCAAATATGACAGAACCGTAGATGTATGCCTTGTAAGTTTAATTCAAAAATTAGGAAGTTGTTTTATCGATTTATGTTTATATGTCTTGTTCCTGTGGAGACACATGTGAGTCCCAGGATACCAAATCCAAAATATTCTACGCTCAAAAGAGAACTGTGACAACATGAAGCCAAAGACACTACACGGAAATTTTAATTCACAATTATCAAATGCTCAATCATGTAAATGGAGTCCGGGAAGAACAAGAAACAAATAGGTTTGACGTAAGACATGATCATTACCTCCATACTTCCACTAGACCTTGTCAGCTCTGAGCGCACTCAAATGGGTGCAAGCTTCCTTCAGCGAACTCGTGCATTCGAAAATGCTCCAAAATTTCAGAACGGCTGTACCTAAGATAAATGGCATTAATCACTCGAAGAGAGGATTCAAAGCCACAAAATCAACAATGCATATATAATCTAAAACGAAACCATGAATTAGACTAGTAAGATCATCTAAAATGCCATATGCACAATCATGGATTCATTTTTCCCACTACATGCTTGTATTAATTTCAGTATTTAATGCATCATGTTGAGACTACGTTTGTTAAAATTAAATATAGTTGTCACTAAAGCATGTTTTGTAAGAAATGGGATAATCATTTAGAGTCAGGGATTTTCACGTCTTACAGGATAGTCTCGCGATTATGGCTTAATCTGCGCTGATTGAATTCCATGACTACCGAAACGTCAGCATTTTCTGGTCCAGCTGCTCCACCAGCTACAATAGATGGGACTGAGGCACTTGGCGTCCAAATCTAGAATAATGAACCATAACAAATTAAATATAATTCTGTAATCCCCCACCCCAACCCACCCAAAAAAGAAAGAAAATAGAGTTTGACTTCATAATACCCACTTTTATTGTGTTGTCAATTCCACTAGTTGCCACAACACAATCAAACGGATGGCACTGTATACAGTTCACAACTGCAGAGAGAGACAAAAATATGTTACTAAATCATACTACTATAGGAAGTTTATTTTCCGTGGCAGAGGAAAACAATACCGGCTTCATCTCCTTGAAGCATTTTTATCAGTCTACCAGTTCGCTTCTCCCAGACAAACCATCTGCCATCATCACTTCCACTAGCAACATATTCTCCTGCAAATCAATAGAGATAACATGATCATGAAACCAGTCTCTTTGAAACTCAAGCTCGTCCTTTTAGTTGAGATAAATGGACCAACTGTTAAGTGCACACATATGTTTCACTAAAATAAATAAAATCGCCCATCATGCATGACAATGTCTGTATGCAGGGCATCATGCATGGCAATGTCAGTATGAAACACAAACTTTTATCCTTTAAATCAAGACGAATTATAAGAAAGACATGAAGAGCCATCTATGCTCAACAAATAAGCCACAGTTATTTCTTAGCTCATGACTAACCTCCAATAAAAAAGTACAAATTAAATTGAAGGGACTGTCACTAGAATGCACAATGAGAAAGTAATAAAAAGTCCTTCCACTTTAGTCAAAATCATGCAAAGACTGAAAGATATAACAAAACAGGTATAAAGGATAGGACTCTGTATCAACACCTTAGGCCCGCTTGATAACCAGTCCATTTTTCGTTTTAGTTTTCATTTTCATGTTTGAAATAGAGCGGAATTACATAAGAGAAGTGAGGAATATAGAAGAGTGGAGGAACGATGGTGGGAGAGATGTAGAGGAAATGTCCAAGGAAAGACAAAAATAAAAACTAAAATCTATTTAAGTTGTTTTACTTCAGATTTTGCTTTCGTTCATTCTTTATTTCTTCTCCCCTCCTCCCATTCACCCTTCTTCACACCCACCCCACCAAACAAAAAAAAAAAAAAAAAACACCATACTTTCTTCATATCTCAAGCACAAAAGGTGAACTAAACACACAA
This sequence comes from Cotoneaster glaucophyllus, assembly GCA_036320875.1. Lineage (NCBI taxonomy): Eukaryota > Viridiplantae > Streptophyta > Magnoliopsida > Rosales > Rosaceae > Cotoneaster > Cotoneaster glaucophyllus. Next base: position 5,395,477 of record CM070072.1, on the reverse strand, counting down.
ATGAAATGGCTACCATACGGGCCCTTAATACTTGAGACCTACAAACCACCCTGTCAAGCAACAAAAATGAAACTGAATAATATCGATGTGACTAAGATCAAATCCAAAACACATATATTTGAGGATGCCATGTAGCATTTGAGGTAACTCTGCCACATAGATTCATCTACAGGAGGTAACCACACACTAACACAGCTCATGAATATAGCAAAAAGGATAACATTTCACAAAAAGATGCAGATTTTTTAACTGTAATACTATCATTCAATACCAACAATGACCGAGTACTAATAATTTCACGACTCAATAGCATCGTATTCTTAAGTAAGATCAACACCAAACCAAATTACCTCGCTGCCCAAGAAAGCTGGCCTGTTTTATGTCCGTTCCAACATTACAATGGCCAACATATCTCTGTTTCATATCAATCGCTGCCTCAGGCTGAAATGTAAATTTGAGAAGAAAACAAGAATGTATTAAATTAATGAAATTATTTTATTGACGCTAAAGAAAAAACAAGAGGATCGAATTTGGAGCTGATCCAGCACAAAGTTAATGCTATTCAACCAATAAAATAGAAAGGCAATCTCATATACCAACATTTCCTCATATAACAGGAAACCTAAATTAGATAGTAAGAAACCAAGTTATCATAATTACATTTAAACATATAGTTAACCTCAACATTAATTTTCTAAGCTTGTGCTTAACCCATAAAAAACAAATTTTCTTCTTGCTTCATTAAAGGGTGTATGAAGACTTATCACAGAAAAGGGCATAGAAAGAATCAGTGGCTGGGCAATGAATACCTAGAATGAGGAATAAATTATAGAACAGATCACAATGAAGTCAACAACGTTTTTATACCATCCAACACAGTGAACCTATACTTGGACCAATTTCACGAACAATCAAAAAAGAAATCATAATCAATCCTCAACAAGTAAACAAAGAAGGAATGCAATAAGATAAAAATCAGCACAATGGCATATAAGATAAGGCTGACAACAGCATTGCATGTCATCAATCTGAAAACACCAGAGTCGCTTCAGAAGTATGAAAGCAACCTGATATGTTAGTCTTTCATTTTGAGACGACGAAGAAGGGGATCCAGATGAGCCATTTGCACCACCAACTTCTCTAGTAGAATCACTTCTTCTATGAATTCTCAAGTTTAAGCTTCCTTGTAGAATATTGGGCTCGATGTCATGCTCTTCATCACCTGAGATTGACGTTTCAAAGTCCAACTCCAATTCCTCATCATAATCAGAATCCTCTCTTTCAGATCTTGGACCATCTTGTGAAACATCACTATTACCCTCTGATCGGTAGAGTATTTCACTCAGTGATAGTATTCTTTCACCTCGAGGCTCAGACCTGGGTGCTCCATCATTTGGCTTACCATTTCTTTCAGATTCAGCTAGACATTAGAACAAACAATTAGAACTGCACAACAAAGAATCAATACAAAATATGCCATAAATATTATTATTATCCTTACAAATCATGTCAATTTACAACGCATTCATTTTATAGAATGATTGGCATTTGGCTCAGCAATCCAACTACCATCAGCGAAGTACATTGTGTTGAAAAACACCCCTAGATCTTGTTCTTTGATGTAACCAACGGCAATAGACTAAACTTTGGCAAATATTAGAAAACTTAGAAACACACAAGAATTATACTGGTTCGGCAGAACTTTTGCCTACGTCGATTACAGAACTTTTGCAAACCCTAGAACTAATCCCAAACCTCTCGGCTGTCTCTGGCTGTTTTCTCTCTTAAATTCTAAGCCTTGCCGCACCCTATTTATAGGCATAGGGTGCAGATTTACATGTCCTTTACAGATTATAATTCCTATTCTAAGTGGAATAGGAAATTAGACTTCCTTTCCAATTCCAAATAGACTTCTAGGATTCCTAATCTAAATTGAATAAGGAAACTAAGATTCTTTCCTAGCCCTTTTAGGAGAAGAATCGGTGCACACTTTTTTTCCCTAAAACAATCCTAAACAGAAAAGGACATTAATTGACGAGCCAAATCCTAACAATCTCCACCTTGGTGAGTCAAACCAAGTCTTGATTGTTGCACCCCAGAGTATCATTGAACCTTCTTGAAGCAGCTCTGGAAATCTTCAAGAGTCTTCACCTTGGCAATCTTCTTCTTGCCTTATTGCACCTCAAGTGAGGAGGTGCTCCACTTTAATCAATCAACGAGATTGATCAAGTTCAAGCAATGCTTGAACTTCTTGGCCGGCACTATCTTTGTAAGGAAATCTGCGGCATTGTCATCCGTATGAGTCTTTTCAATCCAAATTTCCTTAGACTCCACCCAATCTCTGATTCTGTGATACCTTGCTTCAATGTGCTTTGATCTTCCAGAAAAAACCTGATTCTTCGCCAAGTGAATGGCACTTTGACTATCACACTTAAGCTTCACACAATCTTGAGTGATTCCCATTTGACTTACCAAGCCACTAAGCCAAATTGCTTCCTTTCCAGCTTCGGCCAATGCAATATACTCTGCCTCTGTGGTCGACAAAGCTGTAATTGGTTGCAGTAGTGCCCTCCAACTGATTGGTCCTCCTGCGCATGTAAACACATAACCAGAAGTTGACCTTCTCTTATCCAAGTCCCCTGCATAATCGGCATCCACATATCCTAACACACCTGCATTTTCTTTTTGCTTCTCAAACATAATCCTCTATCGCCAAGAACCTTTCAAATAACGCAAAATCCACTTGACTGCATCCCAATGTTGCTTTCCTGGATTTGCCATGTATCTGGAAACGACACTGATTGCTTGAGCTATGTCAGGACGTGTGCATACCATTGCATACACGAGGCAGCCCACGGCATTAGCATAAGCACCTTCTCCATTACTTGTTGCTCTTCCTCGGACTTAGGACATTGTTGCCCACTTAACTTAAGATGAGCCGCCAAAGGAGTCGAAACTACCTTTGCTTCTTGCATGTAGAACTTCTCAAGAACCTTCTGAATATACTTGGCTTGTGATATCCAAATCCTTCCAGCGGTCCTATCTCTCTGAATTTCCATGCCAAGGATCTTCTGTGCAGCACCTAGATCCTTCATGTCGAACTCCTCGCTCAACATCTTCTTTAAGTCTTGAACTCTAGACTTGTCTTGACAAGCAATTAGCATGTCATCCACTTATAGCAATAGCAATATGATCATCCCATCTTGGAACACATGATAGTACACGCAACAGTCATATAAACATCTTCTAAAAATGATTTTCAGCATGAATGAATCAAACCTCTTGTACCACTGTCTTGGAGACTGTTTCAGGCCATACAGGGACTTCTTTAGCTGACATACTAGGTTCTCTTTCCCATATTCAACAAACCCTTCTGGTTGAGCCATGAAAATCATCTCCTCTAGATCCCCATGAAGAAACGCTGTCTTCACATCCATCTGCTCAATCTCCATGTCATGCTGAGCTGCCATTGCTAAAAGCAATCTGATAGAAGTATGCTTGACTACAGGTGAAAAGATCTCATCATAATCCACCCCTTCCTTTTGTGAGTACCCCTTAGCCACGAGCCTCGCTTTGAACCTCATGGCATCTTGTTCATGTAGTCCTTCCTATTTCCTAAATACCCACTTGCATCCAACTAGCTTTCTGTCTTTGGGCTTAGGAACCAACTCCCAAACAGAGTTCTTGTAAAGAGACTCCATTTCTTCTGTCATAGCACTTATCCAACTATCTCGCTCATCACTTGCTATAGCTTCTCGATAAGTAGTTGGATCTCCTTGACTAATGTTAAGAGCATAATTAACTTCGTCTTGGTCAAACCCAAATTTGTCAAGTTTCTTCTTGTTTCGCTTAGGTTTGTCCAGTGCTATGCATCTCTGGAATGCAGGTGGATTGTTGGTTGGAGTTCGAACCCTTTGGGATGTCTAGCCGATGAGAGTGCCTTCAATCTGCCCTGTTTCTTGCTCCACCTGATTCCTAACTGGTGAACAATGCTGATGCTCTTCTTCTTCTTCCTCAAAACCATCAGATTCGGCCTCTTGCTCAATTTGCTCCACTTGAGCTTCTTCTTCATCTGAACTGATTAACGGAATCTTTGTTGCTTCAATTTCAGCATCGTCCTTCTTCTCCCTATTGCTCTCAACTTTATTCAAAGGCATGGTTGTCTCATCAAAGACAACATCTCGACTGACAACCTTTTTCTTGTTGTTGAAATCCCAAAGCTTGAAACCTTTAACTCCTTTCTCAAAACCTAAGAATATGCAATGTATAGACTTTGGTTTGAGCTTGGACCTTTCATCACTTGGAATATGTACATAAGCACTACAGCCGAACACCCTGAGCTTGGAATAATCCACTGGCTTCTCAGACCATACCTCTTCTGCACTCTTAAAACCGAGAACTGTAGATGGTGACTTGTTAATCAAATAACTTGCATGATTAACAGCCTCTGCCCAAAAACTATCGGGCAATCCTGCATGAAATCGCATGCTCCTCTCTCTCTCCATGAGAGTTCGGTTCATCCTCTCAGCAGCTCCATTTTGCTGGGGATTCTTCTTTACTGTGAAGTGCCTTGTGATGCCTTCCTGCTTGCAGTAATTGGTGAACTCATTACTTGTATATTCACCTCCATTGTCACTTCTTAGGTACTTGATCTTCCTTCCAATTTGATTCTCGGTTTCTGTTTTCCATTCCTTGAACCTTGCAAAAACCTCGGATTTCTGCTTCATGAAATAAACCCAAACCTTCCTAGAAAAATCATCCATGAAAGTAACAAAATACCTGGCTCCACCATTTGATTTAGTTGGTGCAAGGCCCCAAACATCTAAGTGAATATAGCTGAGTTGCTCCTTGCTTCGGTTATCTGCACTGCTGCTTGCGAATGATACCTTTCTTTGCTTCCCGAGAACACAGTATTCACAAAAGTCCAGTTTGCAAGATGACACGCCTTCCAACAGGCCTTGCTTGTGTAATTCTTGCAATCCCTTCTGGCTTATGTGACCGAGCCTATGATGCCATAGTTCTGTCTTGTCTTCTGTACTTTGATTTATAGAAACAGCTGCTCTCCCGACTATAGTGGTCCCAATCAACTTATACAACTTATTGGGTTGTAGGTCACCCCGCATTACCACTAGCGATCCTTTGGTTACCCTGAGTCTTCCTTTTTTAGACTTGTACCCATAACCGGCCTCATCTAAAGTACCCAAGGAAATCAAATTCTTTCTTAGTCTAGGGACATACCTGACGTTCCCCAAAGCTCGTATCATCCCATCGAACATTCTGATTCAAACAGCGCCGATTCCTTTTACAGGACATGAAGAATCGTCTCCCATTAAAACTTCCCCGCTGCTGACTTCTTTGTAAGTATCGAACCATTCTCTTACTGCACACATATGAAAGGTGCATCCGGAATCCAAAATCCAATTTGCGAAAGCTTTGGAGCCTGATGTTACTGAAAGAAGTTCCCCGTCACTCTCATGCTCGGTGACTGCACTAGCTGATCCTGAGCTTCCTTCCATCTTAGCTTTCTTCTCTTTCCAAATCTTGCAGTTCCTCTTCCAATGATCGGCTGAACCACATTCGAAGCAACCTTCCTTCTTTTCCTTTTTCTTCTTGGATTTTGACCTACCTCTGTTGCTGGTTTTCTCTTCCCTTGTCTTTTCCCGCCCCCTCTCCTTGCCTTTGACATAAAGGCCTTGAGAGCTTTCAGTTATATCATCCAGTTTAGCATATGACTGAAGAGCTTGAATTACGTCTTCAAGCTTCAAGGACTCTTTTCCAAACATTAGAGTTGTTCGAAAATGCTTGAAAGACGAAGGTAGAGACCTCAGCAGGATGATAGCCATATCATCATCTTTGTAAGTTTCTTCGACCTTTTGAAGATTAGCTATGCAATTCTGGAATCTGTATACGTGATCTTCAATATCACCTCCTTCTTCTAGTCGAAGTCCGAATAGTTCATCCTTTAGAAAAAGTTTATTGGACACGGTTTTGCCCATATAAACATTCTCCAACTTTTCCCATGCTTCTTGGGCAGTCATCTTTTCGGTGATGTGTGACCGAACTGATCTTGTGAGATGGATCTCGATGGAACTCTTGGCTTTCTTGAGAACCTTAATCCATGCTGCTTCTGTCATGTTTGCCGGCGTCTCACCATTGAGTGCATCATCCAAATCCTGCTGTATCAGTACGTTCTTCATCATCCTTTGCCAATCCGTAAAGTCATCCTTGCCGTCAAAGGGCTTTAACGCAAGTCCTTGATCCGCATTCATCTTCCCTTTTGACATCGTAGAACACCTTGACCTTAGCTCTTGATACCAATTGTTGAAAAACACCCCTAGATCTTGTTCTTTGATGTAACCAACGGCAATAGACTAAACTTTGGCAAATATTAGAAAACTTAGAAACACACAAGAATTATACTGGTTCGGCAGAACTTTTGCCTACGTCTAGTTGTGATTTCTCTAGAGAAATCACCGCTTCTTTGATTAATAATAGAGATTACAGAACTTTTGCAATCCCTAGAACTAATCCCAAACCCTATTTATAGGCTGTCTCTGGCTGTTTTCTCTCTTAAATTCTAAGCCTTGCCGCACCCTATTTATAGGCATAGGGTGCAGATTTACATGTCCTTTACAGATTATAATTCTTATTCTAAATGAAATAGGAAATTAGACTTCCTTTCCAATTCCAAATAGACTTCTAGGATTCCTAATCTAAATTGAATAAGGAAACTAAGATTCTTTCCTAACCCTTTTAGGAGAAGAATCGGTGCACATTTTTTTTCCCTAAAACAATCCTAAACAGAAAAGGACATTAATTGACGAGCCAAATCCTAACACATTGAATCTCATAATCACTAATTTCTGGCCCTTAATTCTTCTTTGATTAGTTAAACTAATGGCTAGAAATCAATCCCCAATTCACATTATTCATTTAGAATAAATGAAGAAATGAAGGTGTTGAACTGTTAAAGATTTTGTGAAGAAAACTACAACAGTTCTTATATTGTCAATTATTTTAATTTTTCCAAATATGGTTTTCCCCAAGTAACGACAAAAAAAGTGCCTTTGTGCAGATGAAAAAGGAAAGGAAAAAAAATGTAAAAACGTCGAGATTTTGGAAGTTGGCATGTCAAAGACCCATGTATGCGTCCACAAATTATAAAACATATCGAATTATTAAAAAATAATGTTGTCATTCCAGTATGCTGTAGTTATTCAAAAAACAGGAACAATAGGTTAAGAGGGAAACACAAAATGTTTTAGTTCTAGTCTACTTAAATGGTCAAGCCAACACTACTGTACTGGATAAAATTAGAAGCTGATCAATTTGAAAAACTATTTGGGGACCAAAGGATTGCACAAGACACAAAACACTGAAAGTCACAAACCTGCAGCAAGATCCCTTTTAACATGCTCCAATTGTTCTGCTACTTGAGAATTTGATGGAGCCAAAGATTGGGCTGCGATAGCAAATTCCAGAGCTTCTTTATGTTTAGCCAACTGCAAGGAAACAGCAATTACCAACCAATAAGTCACAAACACAAACAAAAAGACAGGTACAAGCTCATCGCATTTCCTTGTTTCAGTCATAAACTAACAAACAGTTTCTCAGCATTGTAGGACTAAAATTTAGGCCCTCAAGAGAACAGCATAAATGAATGGTATACAATAACTTTCATAAGTAAATTATAAACCCAGGCCGCCAAAGGTTTACAGTCTAAGAACCATGCCAATTATACCCCTTTGATGTTAAACATGTATGATCATAGATTTCTTTTCAAAGAAAGTATAACCGCAGATTTAAAAACTAAGGTTAATATAATATTTTATAATAATTACGCTCAACTTCTATCTACCCATTTCTCTCTTCCCCGCCCTATTTTTTTCCTCCTGTGCAACTTTCAATATATTGCAGTAACTCCCATCACTGAAGTGACATAACCTAGTGTATATAGGGGTGGAATTTTTTGCCAAATTGCCATGCCAACCGAATTACCAACCGTACCATACCGATTTTGTGCCAAATTTTTTGTGCCAACGGTAATGGTACGGTATTTGTACCATACCGAACTTCCGTGGTACGGTATTGGTAATGAATACCATTACCACGGTATTACCGTACCGTACCAAAAAATATAATATAATATCTCATTTCCAGCTTTCAAGTTTCAGCCGTTCTACACAGACTACACTTCGTCTCTCCCATCGTCCTGTCGAACAGTCTCACTCACTCTCATCCATCTCATCTTCGTCTCTCATGCGACTCCCTCTATCAAGGTTAGTTCTCAAGAGTTAGATAAAAAAAAGGTTTTAGAAACCCTAAATTGATAAATTGGGTAATTGATTTTTTAAATGGAATTAGACTCAATCGATTAGGAATTACATTACCTTTTGATAGAGTTATCACTTGTCAATGATGCATATCCTTTTTTCTTCTTTTGGGTTGTTGGGTTTAGTTTCGAGGAATTATACAATCTGCGGTTAGGCTGTTTTCTGCGATCAATACTGATGGGAATTATACAATCTGCGTTTAGGCTGTATTCTGTAAAGATTATAAACTAAGATGGGTAAACAGTAAGCCAGCCTAAGCTCTAGACATTGGTTTGTAAATTATAACAGCCGCAGTGACCATCTTAGATGCTTGGCTTGATCTTCAAGATGGGTTTGTTAGTAATGGACAAGGTGATGGGAGACCAACTTCAGCCTACTTTTCACTAGTAGTTTCTCCAAATTCTAAAGCAGGAATGCTATTCAGTATATGCTTAGGGAAGCCTAATGTTGAACAAAGCAAAAACAAATATATGAAATGTTGAACAAAGCAAAAACAGATTTTGTCCAAAATAAAGTGGCAATTACCATGGCAATACCATGCCAACCGAACATTTGGTAATACCGAACTTCGGTATACCGAAAGTTTGGTGAAGTTTGGTATGGTAATGGTAATAGATTTTACTAAACCAAAAGTTTGGTATGGTAATTGGTACGAGGGTTTTGATACGGTAACCGAACCGAACCCATCCCTAAGTGTATATAAATTGCACTTGTTGTCAAAGCATATTGGGGACCAATAATTTATAGGTGATACATAAACAAACAGTAGAAACTGGTGTACACACCCATAAATTTGAAAATCAGATTTATGATCCTAGCAAGGATACCACGACTATATAGGAAAAGGCAACAAGTTTAAACACATTACAATAAAAATAAAAATAAAAGGTTGTATTGCACTATTGCATCTTCTGTAACACATGTTAATCTGGTAAAAATTTGATCCTCTTAATCTCAATCCGTCCTGTCCTACAGAAGACTATATAGTGACATGAAATAATTTGTAGAACATTACAATGACTCGACCTAACAAAAGGAGAAAGAAAAAAAAAGTAAAATGGCCAATTGGGAAAATCAAGATGACTGCAGAGATGATGGTAAAAAGGCTTGATTAGTCACAACACTTGGGGCGCATTTACGTATCCGTAATCGGAATGAGAATGTGGAATTGAATTCCGATTACGGAGTACTCTGGTGTTTACTAAACATGAAGGAATCAAAAAAGCAGTGGGGCCCACACATATTTTGGAATTCAATTCCTTGTATTGGTGAAATTTGATTCCCTAGATATAGGTGGTATTTCAATTCCTGATTGTTTGGGCAATCGGAATGACACTTTTGTTCCCTTTATGCCCTCACTTTTTTTTTTATTTTCAAGACTATCCTTTGTAAACCCATTAAAGTATAAAAGATTTGACTTGGGACAAGGGCATTTTAGTAATCATACTGGTTTATATTCCGATTTTGCTGAATTAGTAAACAGCTTTATAGAATTCTATTCCGATTCCAGAACATCTAAGTAAACGGTTTCAACAGGAATCCGATTCTGACTTCTCCTCATTCCAACTCCTCCTCAATTCAATTCCTCATATTTTCATTACCGTTACGTAAACGCGCCATTAGTGATAGCAATGTAATTACTAACCAAAATCAGTCAACTGCAGGAAGCACCACAAAATTTACCTGCGATAAAGCTTTAGACATATAGTAATGAGCACTGAAAGAGGAGCTATTGAGCCTCCTAGCATTATAACAATCTCTTATAGCCATATGAACATCATTTTTCCACTTGCGCTGGAAAAAGGGAAAAAAAAGGGAAAATCAAGCGCCAGAAAACTTCAACTAATGAATATGTTTCCAACCAAGTAACTTCACAAAATAAAAAATTACCTTAAGCAACAATCCCGCACGAATACAAAGGCAATCATACTTTAGTGTAGGCCCAATACCACAACTGTTTCCATCCAACACCTCATTGCACGCTTCAATGCCATAAAAATAATCTGTCTCCTCCAAGGATCTTTCAGCAATTTGAACTAGATTCCGGCACTTCTCAAACTGAAACTATATTATATTAGATAAGCCACAAATGGATTTGCAAGAGAATACCAGCTACTACCAATTCCTTTCAGACAAAATAAAATTGATAAGGATGCAACAACTAAATGAGAAAAGACGCACACCCAAGCAGCAATGTTGCCTCTTTTAGGAAGACCATTTCTGAACACATTGGATGCTGGTTGATGCTGTTGGACACCATTGAGTAGAGGACTGAAGCTCGTTAGTTTCGAAACATCTCCAGGAGTATATTGCATAACACTCTCACCAGCTGGAATTGCAAAACCAATCTATATTTTTTAGGTGGAATTTACTAATATGATACAACCAGATGAAGAGAAAACTGACGAATAAGAAAGTGAAATCTAAGATTTTGGTTGTCACACTTTCCAAAAGAAAAAAAAAAAAAAAAATATATATATATATATACATATATTTGTTGTCATAAATAGTCCAAGCGTAATTGGATCTTCATCTGAATCAATGATAAATTAACCAACAATATTTTCATCCTATAATAAACTACACCTTTGCTATGTAAATCACAACATTTAACTGCATAAGCAAAATGGTTTGACGGATAATTAACATACCATGATTTACATTCATCAAATATACATGCTCCCCACTATAACTAAGTAGAACCTCTTCTCCATCTGGACTAAATGCAACATGAGTCAAATGCAAGCTAGCACGTCCCTGAAAAAAAAATACAAGTTTCTTCAATATATATGTGATAAACCAATAGGTTATACATTAAACTCAGGCATGCTAATCAAACATCCCAAACTTCCACCAACAACTTTTTCTTGCCTGCCCTAGAAGAGGTTGTATGTGGAGGGAAGATAATTAGGATAGCAGGAAAGAGTTTATCCGTTAAAAGGTAAAAGGATAAATAACAACTAAAAGAGTCAAAATGTTCTGGGGTCAGAGAAAAGAAGTTACAATTGAAAGAAAATGATGCTCCAAAGCATATCCACAAAAACCTGAGCAAGATTTACAATAATTTTTCTGCTAAACGCTGTAACATCTCTGACTTAAACTGTAATCCATAAAAGAAAGAACAAAACATCCAAACATTGTATCAAATAGTTTGATGCAAGCACAACCAGCATACATTTTACCAAACAAAAACTAGAATCTGAGTTCTTATGAAGACAGGATGTGATTGAGTATTAAGAACTTTGAACTAACATGGTCAGAGAGATGCATTGGACAAAAATAGTTAACACAAGGAGGTGGCGCTGTCCGTTTCCGACAGGATGTCAGTGGTGGCAGCATCCTTCTATCATATAAACGTGCAAATGCATCACTGCAAACATTCAAGACGAGATTCAGTTGAAATTGAAGAGCAGAAGGAAGTTAAATAAACTCATATAAATGTGCAAATGCATCACTGCAAACATTCAAGACGAGATTCAGTTGCAATTGAAGAGCAGAAGGAAGTTAAACAAACTCATTGCATTAAGAACCAACAACAGCAAAGTACCTCCCGCCAACTAGGAGTAAATGAGGTCTAGTGGAACTGATATCACAAGATTTTAAAGAAAAATTTTGTTTGGGGGGATCAGCCAGTGACTTCTTTGCTCCACACCGCAAGTCAAGCTGCCATTAAGAATATATTTGTAAACAATGATTTCCAAAGAATTAGGACAGAGGGAAATAGAAAGCACCCAACAGTCCAGGCTGCAAAAGAATGGTTAACTATCAAATCTACACATGTTTTTTTGCTAAAGTAAATTTTTAATGTGACTCAATGGAGAAAGTTCATCAATACTGTATTGTAAATACATTTTGAGAGTATTAGAGAGAAGAAAACAAATATTCACTGACATGAAGATTTTAAATAGAAGTTAATCAACCTAGACATTTGAGAAACAAACTCCCAATTAAAGAAAGATTACACATCTAAGTTCCTACCCTGGTGCCAGGTAAAGATAGCTACTACCATGTATTGAAAGTATGGAAATAAAATTTAGTTTTTACACAAATATACACAGAATACTAAGTCCTATTTAACAGTAAGTAATGGAACTCGCGTAAATCTTCATAGGTACAAGGACACATCAGGAGTTTATATATATCTATTCCTCGTAAATTGTAATACAGAGTAGTCTAGATAAAGTTGGATTCTACAGCTTGCCAATGGCTTTATTTACTGGTCGAGTATCAATTCAAGATGAAATCCCTTAACATTAATCTTCATTATTATAACTTCCTTTTCTGTGGCTGCTTGACAAGTTGTAATGAATAATTTACAACAAGTTTGATGAAATTGTCACAAAATAATGAAGTGCCATATTTCCTTGACAACATTAGTTAGATATCCATTCTCAATAAGTCATCACTATAGGAAAATGTTATATGGAGCATGATCAATTAACACGAACATAAAACTAATGATTTTTATTCCTTATAAAATAAAAAGAAAAAAGCCAATGAGTTTTACATCACGGAATGATTAATAAATTTAATTTGTTAATCCAGTCGTTGGATTTAATTTTTCGAAGTCGAATTTCAAGCAATTCGATGTAGACTTATTCCAGTAAGAAGTTTGATTTCTAATATAAAAATGTCAAAAACTCCTAATGCTAATATAATATAGAAGGAATGTTAGTTATGTTGAGAATATCACGTTTAAGAATGGGAAAAACAAGAACAAACTCTGGAAATCGAAAAACAAATAACCAAGATAAATAACACCAAGAATTTACGTGGTTCGGCAATATGTGCCTACGTCCACAGGACAGCAACAACAATCTTTCACTATATCAATAATGAGTACAACCAATAATCTTGCCAAATCTCTAGAACTAGGACTTGACGAAAAACCTGAAAGAACAAGAACAAGAAATACACTCTCTTTTCTTTTCTCTCGCACACACTTTGCAATATTCTCTCACTCTAATCCCTTGAGTGGTATACAATTTATTGTTTTGCTCCCTTTTAAAACTAGTACAATAGCCCCTTTATATAGACATAATAAAGGTCTTCTTCAATAAGGATTATTAATCCTAATTGGAATCTAGTTATAAATCCTACTCCAATTGAGAAACTAACTCCAATTGGGAAAACAATTTAATCCTCTAAGACTATAACTCCTTATAGACTTAGGACAACTTATCATGGGCTGGAAAAAACCCAACAAGTTATTAGAATGACCAAAAATTTGGCACATGTAGTGAGCATGAAGCATTAATCTAACTGTTGAAATTTAATAAAAAAAAGTCCCATAAAACCCTATTGAGGGCACAAAAAATATATGCATGCCTTCTCAACTATCATAGAAACCCAATAGTTTCATCTCCAAATTTTTCTCTTTTCCTTTATGTTTTCCACATCTGTCCTGCTACTTGCACTTTTGACTTGCTATTAGTTTTTTTATCCATGAAAATAAACCCCAGTTTAACATTCCCTGATCCCCTTCAGAGTTCCATCTAATTTTAACTACCCGAGTTTATAACCCGAGTTTATACCTGAGTTTACAACATGACAAATTGATGTTTTCATGTTATATTAAATGAAGTATAAGATCTAATTAATGTAAGTACTTACCAAAACATTGCGACATTCTTGATTAGTGGATCCAGCAGGTGGGCAAGAACTACCCTCTCGGAAGTCATGCTGTCTCAAAGTTCCATCTTCACTTGCACTCCATACCACATTGGGATTTCCAACTTCAACCTGCAATAAGTAGCAGGCGGAAACCATGAGACATGTTTGATACTCATAAAACCGAGAACAACCCCACAAAACATAATTTTCTTCTTGTGTCATTAAAGATACCACACAAAAATTTGATATGAAATTTCTCTACAATCTGGAATCTTACAGCTAACTTTTTTACTCTTCTAGTATGGCATTGATACACAGCTGATGGAGAAATAGCATTATCATCAGTTCCTCTCCCATTCAAACGAGACAAATTAAATAATCGAACCTGTGACAAGATAAGTTTAACTTATGTTTAGCATTTAAGTGTAAGCATAGGGTGTTCACCATTCACAATTTATAAATGTTTAAACATTACTTCTGCATCTCCAGCTCCAGAGACCACGAGCTCATCAGAAGTTTCAGGGACAAATTTTGTACAAAATATGTTCGCACAATGCCCAGTCTCTATAGAATGCAAAAGCTTCCGACTAGAGTAGTTCCAGATATTTATCTGCAGAATACGGAGGCATTAATAACATGGTCACAATGCAGTACATATACAGCTGCATTTCACAAATATACATCTTCACTTTCCCTTTAAGAAGCGTTACCAAGCTTTTGACTTCGAAAACAAAGGACCTATTCCAATGGAAAAGAATGCTTAACTTCTGTTCAAGCACCATCTATCCCATCCATATTTCTTCATCTTTGCAGAAGTAGTGACTTAGGGAGCAGTGTAATGCAATGTGAAAACAATTCTCGATGAAGAAATATATGTGATCCACCAGATATATAATTTCAATGAAATGACACAAGTATCCAAGTCAATAGGATGATTCTGAAAGTGTCTGCATCTTAACTATGTAGAATAACATTGCACACACCATTCTAATATCATATTATGTAAAATTTTACAATCCCCTTTACTTCATGTATCGTTCTTGTATTTCTGTGCTAACTATAAATCACTTGGGAAACGTTATAAATTTATAAGTAATATCATGGAATTAAGTAATTAACAAACCCGTGTGTCATCTGATCCAGATATTAAAAGCGAGCCATTCGAATTCCAAGCAATGGAATTAACACAACCTTGATGCCCCTAGAGAGAGAGAGAGAGAGAGAGAGAGAGAGAGAGAGAATCATAAAATGATAATTATAGAAATGTAAACATATATACATATATAAATAAAAATTCAACAATTTCAAACTCAGTGGTTTTTTTTTCCATAAATCACATCCAAAGAAGAAAAGTAAACATGGGAAATGAGCTAAAACATAAGACTATGACATGTCTCTTCAAATTGATTATGCAACAGCCAAATTTCGTATTTCCAAACCATACCTCCGCACCGGAAGCTCAACAATAGAAATCATATTAGTTTGATGTACCAAATAAATTTGAGTACCAATCAGATTTTCACACTTGTTCATGCACATAAAAGCAAAGAATGAAGTCTCCAACAAAATAACACTCCACATTCTACACTATTTCCATCTGTTTAAACGTTAAAACATTTACAGCAGGAAATCTTTCACATGCTGTTGAAAAATTGAATTGGGGAACAATGTGATACGATGAACCTCAGTAAGAAAACTAGGTGCCCTGAATCGTAGAAACTAAAAAAATCACGACTTCAGCCCCATGTGCAGATGTTTGACTGTCCGTTGTTCCCCCACAACACTAAAAGTTCACCGAGGTGCCCGACTAGTGTCATTACAGTCTCAAACTCATATTCCAAAAGTAGAGTACAATTGAGGTAGTATTTCGCCCAATCAGCAATTTAGTTCAACCTAGTCCATAAATTAAAATCCTGAAAAAACAACTTGATCATATTTCAAATGAAGTGCCGATACAATTTTTGAACTCATAAGTCAATACTAGCATCATCAAGAACCTAGTTTCCGGTTGAACCGCGTTCCCTCTAATCCTAAAGAACCAGATGGATAATTCAACTAACAAATAAGTTTTCGCATTTAATACATTAACTGGAAGCGAAATGAAATGCCGGAACTGAAATCGAAACCAACCAACCTCCAATTCCCTTTCCTGCGAAAGCCTTCGCACCAACGACGAGTGCATCTGCAACCTGTGATTGGCATCCTGTAAACAGCAGGAAAAATTATTCACCCAATCCTCACAAAAACAAGAAAATCCATGCGACTTGCGGGCCGAAATTTCCAAAACTCAACAGAGGGAAGGACGAAGACATACGTGCCGAACGTCGACGTATCGTCTCTCAATCAAGTCGTGGATGTTGCCGTCGTGAAAAGGCACACCCTCCATTGAAGAGAGCAGAGCCGAAAACCCGAAACCGAAACGCGATCGAGTGTACCGGTCCGATAATCTTCAGTAAGCTACTTGCAGAAGAAGAAAAGCTTCTCGATTCTCCTCCTCCTCCAATTTTGCCTTTTCTTTTACCTTTTTAATTTAACAAATTTATTTATTTATACTTTCTACCATCAAGTGCGATCGACGGCTGTGAGACCTCCGCGTGGTGTTTAACCACCGTTGATCATTTTTTTTGGCGGTGATTAATATGGTTGAGGCGTGGACCACGCTGTCTTTTAACTGTCGAGTGGGGTCAGGAATACGGCATGTCGTTTTCGTAAGTCATGGTTTATGTACTCAAGAGGATGGGCCGTTCTCTCTTGCGGGCTAAAGTTAACTTGGGCTCTAATTTCCATTACAAAAATAATTTGTCTTCACATGAGATTTGGAATATTTTAGTGACGAGTAGTTTTATGTACTTGTTTCTGGACAGCTTTGTTGATTTGGACACCCAATTTACTTTCGGAATAAGATTCTTTCCCCTAATACGTAGACACGCCTCACTAAAATATTCCAAATCACACATTTAATCCATAGACATGTACCCTCCCCTGTTTTATGGATGACTCTCTACCTTCATTTTCAGGAAAAATCAATAGCGATAGTGGATTAAATTGTTAATTGTTAGAAAAAAGGGGGATCGGTGGGGGATTGAACTCGTACTAAAGTGCATAAGCATTTTAGACTTTTGGTTATCAGAAAACAATTACATCACATAATCATCGTTTATAATAATTTCCCTTTCACTTACCCCTGCCCCTCACGCACAAATATTTCCTCTCCCTAACAATGCAAACTCAGTGGTCCCTACCCCGCAAACGCCCTCGTCCCTCTCAGTTAGAGCACTTCCACCGGAGTGGAAATTGCCCAGCACCCAATGAACAATTTGCCCAGCACCCTTTTTTTGTCTCCAGCCCGCCCACTTGCTTGACCCAGCCCAAGCCAGGCAAAAGCCCAGCCCAATTTTGACAGACCCATTCCCAGGTCAATTGTTTGGCGCGTGCGTTACACGAGCGAGTAACAGCGAGTAGCCAACAGCGACTGGCGCGCGGGGCCCGCTGTCGGGGCGACTTTTCACACACCCGTGAGTGGGCGACTTGGCTTCAGTCGTGCTGTTGGATTTCCAATGGTAAAAAAAATTTCAAATTTTATTTTAACGTGGACCGTTGGATCACAGATCAACGGTCCACAGTTTTTCACCCAAAAATTTAAAAAAAAAAAAAAAAAGGGCCCAACGGTCAGAATTATGACCGTTTGCCACGTGGCACTTTATGGGCTGTTGGATTTGAATATTTTTCAAATCCAACGGTCCAGATTAATTATAACATTAAAATTAATTAAAAATTATTTAAAAATACAAAAAAAATTAAAAAAATACATAATTTTTTTTTATAAATGCCTAACAGTTTCTACACTTTCTACACCACATTTCATTATTTTCTACACTTTCTACATTTCAATATTTTGTACACTTTGAGAGAAAAAAATGAGTTCGTGGAAGAACATTGAAGATATTACGTTATGTGAAAGTTGGTATCACGCTACTCATGACCCGATTACGGGTAATGAGATGGATAAGCGAGAAATGTGGAGTAGAATTACGAAAGCGTTTTGCGATGTACATGGAAAATATGCAAGAACTAGTCAAGGTCTTCAAGGTCGTTGGAAAAAGCTCAACGCATCCTTTACTTGTTGGAAAAACGCCATCTCTCATGCTTCCGGTAATATGCGTAGTGGGACAAGTTTACCAGATCAGGTGACAATAATTTTATTTATTTATATGCATTCCACCCGCACCAATCTTTTAATTTATTTAATTTCTTATCAAATATATGTAATTTTTATGTACTATTTCTTATGTAATCTTTTAATTTATTTAATTTCTTATGTAATATATGTAATTTATATGCATTCCACCCGCATCAATATTTGAAATGATTTATTTGTGTTACACCCGCATTTTTTTAATATCATCTTATCCCACATTTTTATAGACACTACAAGCACAAGCATTCTACAATTCAAAGAACGGAAACAATTCATTCAACAAATGGGATTGTTGGGAAATCGTAAAAGATTCCCCCAGATACAAAATTGTGCCAACCGGTCCAGAAGTTGTCATGCATAGCGTGGGTCTACACAGTTTGCCAGAACCAGACACGATCGAACAAGAAGCCGACACATTTGAAGACACGGAAGAGGCGCCTGAACAAGTGCCGGAGTCCCAACCGACTCGTCATTCCCTTAGGCCTCAAGGTAAAAAAGCATCAAAGAAAAAAGGTAGTTCTTCCAAAAATGACTACACTAAATATATGGATGAACTTGCTCGGCAAGGTGAACTGAACATGGCGCGGGAAAACGCTAGAGATGAGGAAAAAGCTACTGCTATGATAGCTTTACTAGCAGCTACTGAGGCCCGTGATGCTGCAGCTGAGAGACAAAGAGAAATACTTAATCGAGAGAACGAGTTGATTAGAGAAGCACTTCATAGAGAAAATGAGATGCTTAGAGAAGAAAGGATGGCTCAAGTAGATCGTGACACTATGAACAAGCCTCTAGTAGGACTGTCTCTGAATTCAAAATATTTTTGGACATCGGAAAAAAAAGACGTCGTGCGAAGGAGGCGTGCAAGAGATGCTGAAACAAGTGGAGGGGGTTATAGCCACAGAAATCCTAGCAACGAAGATCCTACCACCACAGTATCCTAGCTCCACAGACTTTGTATAATTTCGTATTTATTGTAGTACTTTATTTAATTTCTTATGTAATTTTTATGTAATTTCTTATTTATTTTAAGAACTTTATTTAATTTCCTATGTAATCTTTATGTAACCTCCACCATATAAACTTACCAAATAACCTTTAAAAAAAACACCAAATAAAATTACATAACTCACCAAATAAACTTTAAAAAAAAACACTAAATAAAATTACATAACCTTCACCATATAAACTTAAAAAAAAAAAAAAACACACTAAATAAGATTACTTAAAAAAAATACAATTTATTCTTCAACCACAAGCCTCATTTTAATTATCTTCGCCTTCGTGCAATGTCCACTGGTGCTCAATCAAGTCATTCTGACGGGTTATGTGCCAGTATGGCAGTTGCAGTGAAGCATACCGTTGAGCGATCAATTCATTGTAACGTCCATCCCGTTCCAACGGCTCATGTTGCACGGGATCTTCAGTATTGTCATGAGCACAGTAGATACGTGTTCGTGAGTTGTTAAATGGATCCGGTTCGTATTCATCGACGGCATCATAATCATACTCATCTTCAACAATCATATTGTGGAGAATAATACACGTCATCATGACAGATCGAAGAGCCTCGACATCAAACAATCTAGCTGCAGCCCTGACAATCGCCCAACGAGCTTGCAAGATTCCAAAACAACGCTCGACATCCTTCCTACACCCCTCTTGACATTTTGCAAAGTGTTTTTCTTTTTCACTCTGGGGATGTGGCACTGTTTTGACAAACGTTGACCACCTTGGGTAAATGCCATCTGCAAGGTAGTATGATCCCTCGTATTGAGTACCATTGACCCAATATGTGCATTTAGGCGATTTTCCTTGCAGCAGGTCGTCGAACACTGGAGATTGGGCAAGGACATTTATGTCATTCTGAGCTCCTGGAACACCAAAAAAAGCATGCCAAATCCGGGTATCAAAAGAAGCCACCGCTTCCAAAATGATGCTTTTGGCTCCTTTTCTGTCGCCATAAGCTCATTGCCACGCACTTTGACAGTTTTTCCAAGTCCAGTGCATGCAGTCGATGCTTCCAATCATGCCAGGGAAGCCTCGCATCTCACCCTTCCTCAGAAGCCTTCGCATGTCCCTTGGCGTGGGTGTCCGGAGGTACTCATTGGTGTAGAGGGCTTCAATTGCAGAGCAAAACCGCATCAAGGACTCCAAAACAGTTGTTTTTCCCATCCTCGCAATCTCATCCACTTGATCTGCAGATGCTTCATAAGCAAGCATTCGCAAGGCAGCCGTAATTTTTTGCTTGGGAAGAAAACCTAGAACATGAAAAGCATCCTCTTTTTGCACAAAATATGGATCATGGTTGCAAACAGCACTCATGATTTTGTCGAACAAACATCGTTGCATTCTAAAACGACGTCTAAAAACATGATCTGGGAAAACACTGTTGGGAATAAAATAATCTTCCAAGAGATCTTTACCTCGTTTTTCCCTTTTTCTATCGAAGTTTGCAGGCACGTCTTGGTTTGGCTATCTGACCCACAGCTTCCATGACACGGCGGGAATGTGAGGCCCTCTGCCTTCTGTGGTGATCTTCCTCATCCTCCTCCATGAAGAAAGCCTCATCTCCACCTCCATATTCCTGGAGATTGATCATCTTTTCCTGTTGTGCCAACAATCTTTTCTGTTGCTCCTCATATTGTTTTTGCACTCTCCTTGAAGAAGACATTGTAAAAAAAAAACTCAAGATTTGAAAACGATGAAGAAGGATTTTGAGCTAAAAAAAAAGATTGAGTTTGGTGTGAGGATGGATGTAGAGATGTAGGGTTTATATTGACAAAAAACGAAAGGATGAGGTTCTGGACAATGCCACGTGGCACTACGTGATTGGTTGAAAATCTTATCGAAATCTTGGCTAAATTATTGCAAACAGGAAGTGACACGTGATGCGTCGAGATTGGTTGAAAATCTTATCAGAAATCTATCCACAAAATAGTACGTTCGGATAATGACACGTGGCGTGACGAGATTGGTTAAAAATCCTATCCGAAATTAAAACAATTTTTTTTATTTTATAAAAAAAATTAATAATATTTTGAAATGGGCTGGGTGCTAGCTCATTTTGTAAAGGTGGAGATGCATTACTGTTCACTGAAGTCTATTACTGTTCATTTGAGTGGATAAATGCGCTAAGCGCTGGCACCCAGTCTTAGGGGTGGAATTGCTCTTACATAACTTAAAGCAAGAAAATATTTCTAATTTCGGCGACAAAACAATACATCATACAACAAAAAACCAAGGGGAATCACAATCACATGATTCACAACACACACAAATATTGAAACACACATCGCTGTCTCGTATCATAAATGCTTGCATGCGACGTAAGTACATAAGATATCAGGACAACAGTAACTCCAGACACATAATTTACATCCCCCTCCCCCAGAAACCACACTGAAATTAACCACAGTAATAACATCACTAGAGTCTAGAACAGAACTTGGATGGGCGAGAGGTGTGAAGCGATCTCGTGCTAAACCAACTGAAAGAAAGTCAAACCAATTGCGGTCAGTCTCTTAGTTGCCGGAACGTAACCCCATCATCTCAGGGGGTAAATCTGTCTTTTCGCCATCGAGTAACAGTAAACAGTAACTACTCTTTGTTCACTGAAACCCCATGTGGGTTTTCCCTCTGCTCACTTGGCTGTCATGGATTGAATCTTTTGTTTCTGCACAACAGAGAATGGTTGGTTTTGGGACCCCTTGGTGGGCAAGCTGGCAGCATGATTGGGCTGGAGAAGGCCTTCTTGCCGTGCAAAGTTGTACACACAGAGAGAGACGACAAGTAAACACAAAGGTGAGAGGAAAGTCAAGTGTTGGGACCCAAAAAACACAAGGAGCGTGCACTCTTCTTCTCTTTTGGTGGGGCCCCTCTCCTTCTTCTCTTTGAATTCACCCCATGCCAATACATGCCATGCTCTCTTTCTCCCTGGTGCGCTTGTCACTTTCTCTTAACCCTACAAACAAATCATTCACCACTTCAATCATTGAACAAATGCTTCATCAAGAGGGTTTTGAGCTCGATTCTTCCTCTCCCGGGCCGTTCCCGCTTTCGCCATCCTGGCCGGAACCTATTTCATGTCGTGCCGCATCCGCAAGCAGCACATGTACACAGGACTTATTCTCCATAATCACTTTTAACTATATTACTAATTGACAAAAACCGATGATAAGACTAGTACAAAGTGCTTACTCGAAGCACTGCTGGAAGTGAGTGACGTACTGAAGCTCAGAGAGAGTCGAGTCCCAAAGCCGTGGCCTTGAGCTTCAACGACTTTAAGTAGTGGATTGCTTCATCCAGCACCACCATCGCATCCTTTCCCTTGCCATCGGGAATTAAGTTCTGCAGAATGTTAATGGTTTCGCGGATTTTTTCCTTTCTCATCTTCTTGTTGCTGGTAAAGGAATCCACTTCTCTTAATCCAGAACTTCTGTTGCAGGCACAACTGGATTCCGCGTCATCCTCCAACTCCAGAGGTCGGTTGTGTTTCATGGAACTCGCAGTGTCCATGACGGATGGTACATGATCATAACCTTCACCAAATAGCTTCCGCTTTTTATTCATTCCATCAGAACTAGCAACTTCTTCAAACCAATTTTGCTTGTCCTGAACTGTCATTGTACTAGGGAAATGGCCTGTGCTAGTAACTTCATCGCCGTCCTCGGTATAATCGCTATCACCATCTGAGTAGAGCAAGGCATTCAGTTCTTCGGTGTCTTCATGCATCTCACTTTCAGCACCATTTTCATCACTTCCTTTGAATTCATCAGTCAAAGCTGCTCCCGATAAATTTTTAAAATCTCTTTCATTTCGAGGATCATCCCCATCCAAATAATAAGCTCCTTGTTGGAACGGCTTCCAAGAAGTACGGCACTGCATGGGATTCACTATCCCAGAACTAAAGATCAAAGTTGTCTGATCCCCTGAAGGATTGTTAACAAGGAGTCTCTTCTGTTCAAGGGTACCGTCTGCATTCGGCACAAATGTCTCCCCAGGAATTCCATGACGGGCAGAAGAAACTCTCTCTTTGAGACCATTGTCGGGGGCAGGCATGAAGGCCTGTCTGACACGGGGTAAGCAATAGAACCAACCGTGAGGTTCATTTGGCCTGCCGACTTGTGGACGAGGCAACTCGGAAGATGCATATGGTGGCATGGTACCATTTATCGAAAGCATATTAGTGCCTAGTTTCCCATATGCAGAAACGAAGTTTTGTTGCCCCGAGCCAAGTGGAGCACCAATGGCATTCGGATCGGGTGGTTGCCAGCCAAGATGCTGCTGAGGAATTCCAAAATTTTCACCCATCCAACCAAAACAACTACCTACAAGTCCAATCACAAATATATAAGCTTCTAAAAACTTGAGAGAAATCCGAAAAAAAAAAAACAAAAACAACAAACTACAATCCATCAAATCGGAAATATAAAACGTACCAGAAGGACGTATGTACAACTAGAAATAGTTGATTTATGTCTCACTTTCAGCAAGAATGAAATAAACTAAAAAATCCAGCTCAACTTGAACACAATATACAGCAATCTTCCTACGTTACGGGTTTCAGCAAATGTCGAAAATATTCAGCCTGGAAAATACCCAACAGTCATATATTAGGCACAATCAACCACTATAAGCAAAACAAAGAAGGAATATTTTCGTGTTTCAATTGACAGTTTTGGGATAACAAGTAGTAAATTATGCTTGAGCTTGACTAACCTGGCAATCCTGGAGAGGTTGAAAGCATGCTATTACTCTAACAATTATGGTGGCGTTCCCATCAATCCCATTTTCGTGTTTCAATGCCCGAAATCTAGTTTGGCTCGCTGCTTGGCACACCATAACTAAACAACTTCCCGGCACTTGAATTTTTTTGGAATGACAACTTCCAAACAACAACAATTGCAACGGAGGGTAATACACTAAATCTCAAATCAAATCTGAGAAAGTCTGACCTGATTGATTGACACGAAAGTGAACCCGAAAATCGAAAGAGTGAAGGCTGATCAACTAGAACCAAACGGACAAAACACGAAAAGAGTAGATGAATTTAAGCTAAATTAACCAAATACAAGCAAATGAGAGGGAATTTAATCAGAATTTCAGCTAAAGATTTAGGCTTTTCGGTTTCAAATCAAATAATCTGACGAACATAACAAGGAACGACGATGAAAAAAGTGGATCCCATGGAAAATATTCAGGAAAATGGTAAGGAAATTGAAGGGTTTTCAAGAATTTGAATATTCACTGCTCAGTAAAACGAAGAATTACAGAATTACTCTGCAGTAAAGGTTCAAAGAGATGACTTTACGAACAACATCAACAGAGAGACTCAACCACCACCGCATGCTGTTCTGGCTTTACCCACTGTTCAAATCTACGGATCTCCAACACCTTTTCCTTTATCCCCTGCAATGGAAAACGAAGCGACATACAAAAAAATGTTAGCTCTTTTTCATCCCGGAAATTTTCCACTTCATTTTCTCGGGAAACAAACAGAAAGTCGAGATCCAAAAAGATGAATTAATCGACCAATCCGCCATCAAAAGCTGTGAAATCGAAGAGAAAACTTACAGTGCAGAAAACCCAATTCGAAAGCGAGATTGCTTGAGGGAACGAGATTGAATTACAGCGCTCCGGAAGCTTTCACAACAAGCAGGGAAGAGAGAGAGAGAGAGAGAGAGTACAGATTGTAGGTGCAGTCGAAGGCTAAACGTGAGGAGAGCACGGAGGGTGGGATTATATAGAAACTGAGTTTCCAGAAATGTCCCTGCTTGGGGGATCGAATTCCTTTCCCTTTTCTTTA
Organism: Cotoneaster glaucophyllus; assembly: GCA_036320875.1. Lineage (NCBI taxonomy): Eukaryota > Viridiplantae > Streptophyta > Magnoliopsida > Rosales > Rosaceae > Cotoneaster > Cotoneaster glaucophyllus. The sequence goes on along the minus strand of CM070072.1, from coordinate 5,370,528 downwards.
TTCATTTTTTATATTAGGGTGACCCCGTCCCGTCACCGGCTCGTGGTTTTATCATCACCCCAACAGGCGTGGCATTGGAGTCAGGTCAAATAGTCAACGACATTATTTGCGGAGTGTTAAAGACGTCGTTGGGTTCGAACCAAACCGCGTTAGTAACTCTGGTTGGCTAGTCTCAGAGTCGGGACGCTTTCGTCTGAATTGCACACGTGTCCTGCTACTCTACATTCGAAATTACCAAGATACCCTCCCAATTTCATTTCCATAATCTAATGGCTTTTTAGTGTGCTTGCCATTTTTAGTATAATTTTAAGTTTTCCTTTTTTCGAAATAATAGATGTTTCATTAAATATACACCATGGGATAGTATAAAAGACAATTAAAAATGTTAATCCAAAATCGCACGTGAATATCAAGAATAAAAACTGCATCTTTCAAAAGATATATTGCCCGACAAATATTACAGAGATAACAAAAAAAAATTGTGAGCCTTTGTAAAATACCTTCGTCAAGAAAATCACATGAAAAATAGAAAAAGTAAACACTTCTCTACTTATCAGCAGCAACAACAACAACGCTCCATTCTATTTATTAACAGCAAAAACCTCCTACAACAAAAAATAAATAAATATATTAAGGTGGTGTCACAAATTCAAGCGATATAACATGAGGGTTGGTGGATGCATACATTCGAGTATCATACAGTAAATATAGCGTTATATGATAGCAACACGTTGAAACATTATAGTGATAATAAAAGAGCCAAAATCATTTTTATAGTGTTGAAAAATATTATCAATTTTGAAAATGATTATTTAGAAATCACTTATGCTTATAAACGCTTTTACTAGCAACAAGAAAATTTTCATAAAAATGCCACAAAACTTCTTATGCTAAAAATTTTAGGTGTTTCAAAAACACAGTCGCTGTCAAAAGTGTTTTTGACTATCTAAAAGCACTTCCAAACTCAGCCTAAAATAGTTTAATCAAAATGAAATCACCTCATTATAGCATGACGTACTAGATGCATATGATCTGATAATACTTTTCTTCTCAATGTTGAGATTATCGATACACACATGTTACGATATATAAAATCCATCATTTTAGATTCAATTAGTTTAAATTTTTTTAATAATTTTAAATTTTCTCATCCAAACGCTGAGAAAAGAAACAATGAGTTTGATGTTAAATAATAATAGGGAATGGGAGAAATTGCATAAACCATAACTCAAGTTACAAAAAATTTGATATGACCTTTTTTTAAAAAAAAACAAACGACACTATCTACACTAAAGAATGAAAGGAAATTTCAACATAACCTTATATCATCATTTGGAACAAGGTTTTAACATGACCTTATAGCATCATTTGGAACAAGGTTTAGGACTCAAACTATAACACCGCGTAGTTATAATGTCATCCCTTAAATGTTGAGCTTTGAAAATCCTCATTTCTAAGAGCAAGTCCCGTTTTAGGGTGGGGTAAGGGCAAGGGCAAAGCAATGAAATTGCTCTTACAAGTCCACTCGTTTGAAAAGATGAAGAGTAAGGGCAATTTCCTCTTCGTCTCCCTCTCACTCTCATGTCTTCCATCTTGCTACAAAGCAAATTGTCTTCACGGTTAGCACCAATAACTTTATAATTAGGCATTTCTTTAATGTTAGCGTACTTAACATGAAATTTATATACATCAACGACGAATAATTACTAAATATATGTTATACACGTGTAAAATTTGCTACATTTTTACTATTAAAAACCGATAAAATCGAGTTTATTTTGACTACGCATCATGAGAGTGAGAACTAGTTCCTATTTTAGATAGTAACACGAATTCAAAATTAGGTGCTCCTCACTTTTATGTTACAAACCGTGGAAATGATGCAGAAAGGGCTAAAGGGATAGTAAAACTAAAAGAAGAACGAAAGGGAAAATTAGGCAAATGTATATATATACATGATTTATAGGTAAAAAGGTGATGGTATCCAATGTTTTACATGAACACCAATTATTTGGAGCTTGACCATTGAAACCATACTCCACCTGACAATTGTATCTCCTTTGCTAGTATTATCATCGATGGCCTACTCATTTAGGATTGGGAGGTTAAGATGGCAAAAGGTGTAGGGGTACCCCGCCGTATATAGGGTACAAGAATACTTTTGGTTGATGTGATATATGGATATGTCTCGACCTTCAAAGTAGCCATCAATGGTTGGCCAGAACCAAGAGTGAAGATTCAGGTGCATTGGATTAAGCTTAATCAGCTAATGATTTAGAAGATGGTTGTTTTCGGAAAGGGATCATCTCTATATCTCTTTCACTAAATTCATCAAATTATGGAATTCGGATCATTGAAATTTGATCAAACGGTTAAAGTTATTATAACTTTTAAAATTGACCAATGTTTGTAGCCGTTTGATCAAATTTCAATGATCCGAATCTCCTGATTTCATGGATTTGGTAGAAGGAATCTGGAGATAATCTCTTTAAGTTGTTTTCAAGTATGTGGTACCATCTACACATTTTTGTAGTTTTTCATACCTTATGTTAATTTTCATCGTTTGATTTTCTGCAACAATAAAAATCTAAGAATAAAAAGGGTTTTTCATACAATGGTGATTCTCTGTAATTTATTCAATTCAACAATAAAAACCTAAGAACAGCATGTGGAAAGTAAAAAGGGTTTTTGGATAGCATCACCATTCCAAGTATTATCTCATCTTCAAATTATTTATAATAAAAAAAATTCTTGTTTGTTTATTTTTCTAACACTGAAAAAAAAGAACCTAGGACTTCCCATATTTTTTGTTTATTGGTGAGCCACAATTCGCACATTTACCACTAGGCCACTTGCTGTGATTGTGAAATCACTAACTTAAGATATATGTTTGTCTTCTTTGATCAGGTAGGAAAGTGAATTTCCAAATTGGAACTTTTTTGTTGTCATTTATTAGAAAATTTGATTTTATTCATTCATAAAAGATGGTTACAAACTTACAAAGCGCTAGTTGCAAGTGTGCCCTCGTTAAAAATTTGTCAATAAAAAACCCTCCAAGTAAAAAAAAAAAAAAAAAAATCGTATAAAGAAAAATAGTATAACAACACCCACACACATCTAAACCCATAAGCAAAGAATAAAAATGGAAATGCCACCATCCTCGAGAGACAACTTATGTAAAATAAGTTTATCGTCACGTGATGTCTCGGTAAAATAATAAAATATCATGTGTTGAAGAACTTACAATTGTTATTATTTTTTTATTTTATTAAAATAAAACACCATAATAAAAGATATAAACTGTTCCATGTAATTAAGTCTCCAAGATACAAATATGAAAAAAGATTAGCCACTCTAACTAGCAAAAAGAAATTCAGAAATCTTGTAGCATGCTCTCCAGATCCTTCACTAGCACCCATCCATCCCATTGCACTTCCCATTAGCATTCATCGGTGCCACCATATCAACTGCATCAAGTTCAAGGATTATCTCCTAAAACCCAAATAGCCGCAGTCTAAAATTCTTAGACCTAGCTCGTATAAAGAGTTGAATATAATTTAATAATATGAACCCAGCTATTTAGTGCATTTTTGTACTAAATAGCTAAAATACATAATGATCAAACGAGGCCTTACAAACTGCAATCAGCTTCCGTCTACCATGAATTGTACAAGTTATGGATTTGTTTGGCACTATCCGCCATAAACAACGGTAATAAGGTAAGATTATATTTGCAAGTGCTGAATTGTCTTGATGATTAGGGTCTTGTTCTTTAGCACACTGCATCTCGAGCTCAACCCTTTGCTCTTCCCTTACGTAGTTTATCGCTTGTATTAAAAAAAAAATTATACATCGATATTATTTACATTTAGGGATATGAGAATTTTAGCTAACTCTCATAATAGATTAGTCATAATAATTTGGTATTGATCTTGTCATCAATGAAATCCGAATTAAAATCTTATTCTTACAAGCGAAGAATAATATCACTATACCACCATAATATTAAATGACAATAAGATTAAATTGATCCTCTCATAATATTAAACTATAAACCCTAATGTATACTTTTGTATATTCTCTCTCTCACACTTATTTTCTCGTTTTGGGGTAACTTCTATCGCATCCTCTAGCATTAGAATAACAAAAGCACATCAACTCAAAAAAATTGTGATCATAAAACAGGATTATGTTTTTGCTTTAGTTGTTAAATAAAATGCTAGAGACAACCGGACAAATAATAAATCAAATTATTGCCTTATTTAATAAAATGCAAATTTTTCATAGGATTCTAATTTGATGTGCGACTCGCTTTAAACAACCAGAACAAACAGGGCCTGCAGTTAAAAAACATGTAAGAAAATGAGGATGATTTTCTCCTCTCCTAATCTCTTTATCTTTCCTTCTTCTCTTATTTGAACGGTTACGATTTAGCCACGTCAGCATCTTATATTGGTTTTTTTAGGTTTTTTTTTATTAACATCCCATGTGTTGTTGAATACACCCCACTTAAAAATGTAATACTAAACAATTTGTAACTCTAATATGAAATGACTATTTGAGCCCTCATAGCTACTCTTACTCTCCATTGTAGAACAAAACCCTAAAAAACACAAACACATTGATGAAAAAATATCTTTTGATGAACGGAATAAAAAATCAAGTTTTGTTCCTCGTTCATTCGTTGGTTTTCACATTCAAGAAATTATTTAAATAATGGAATAAAATTTTGACTTTTTGCAAAGCCTTGCTCTAATTGGAATCCAAGAAATAAGAAGAAAACTGGAGAATGTTGACATTTTAAGATGAAATTAAATATAATATTCTTGTGGTTGTTTGATGATAAAGAAACTTAATGTTTTTGGCTGGTTGGAACTGACATAACCTTATAAGAACAATTCATACCTTTGGCCCATCAGGTTTAGAATCCAACGTGATTGTTCAAGAAAATTGGACGAATGTTTATAAATCAAACGGCAAGATGGAGATTTTATACAACAATTTAATTCATCTTTCTTGTCTTTAAAATGTGGATTATTATTTTGTTTGAAAGAGATGAAGAGTTTGATGTATGGTTAATTAGTTGATGATTGTGGGGTGTGTGAGATGTGAGGTGTGAGGGTAGTATTGAAAATTACGTGGGGTGTGTTAAGAAAATTTTTAATTTAAAAGTAAATATATGATGTATTAAATATGTAGAGTGTAGTCAACAAAATGTGGGATGTTATTAAAACAAGTTTTTTTTTATAGAAATAATAAAATAAAAAACAATATGTGAAAAGAGAGGAGGAAATGGAATGAAAATAGAAGTGAAGAGAATCTAAGGCCATCTCCAACCGAGGGCTGGCCAGAGGGCTCGTTTGAGCCCTCTGGCCCTCCAAGATTCTCCAAGATATTAATATTTTAATGAACAGTACAGGGCCATATTTGCCTCCGTCTCCAACCGAGGGCCAGAGGGCCAAAGGGCTCGTTTTAGCCCTGTCACAAAAAACCGTCTCCAACCGAGGGCCAAAGGGCCATAGGGCCAAACATAATTTATTATTTAAATTTAAAAACTACAACAACTTAAATTTAAAAACAACATTAACTTAAATTTAAAAAACTACAAATTAAATTTAAAAACGACAAATTAAATTTAAAAACGTTTAAAACAACATTAACTTAAATTTAAAAACTACAACAACTTAAATTTAATATCCATAATTAACATCATCTTCATCATCCGCAATTGTAGGAGTATAGTCATCGTTAAACAACTGCCGCCGATGCATAATTTCCTTTTTTTTCCTATCAAAATAGGCCTTACTCATTGGAGTGTAATCCGTAGTGTTCCTTTCCATATTCTTATCATCCATCTCTTCTTGTATTTGTTTGGCCCGTTCTTCATGCCTATGCTTCCTTTCTTCCGCCTCAAGGGCATTTTGCTCCGCCATTAATCGCAATGAGGCCGCCACTTCATGTTGAGCGGCGTAATCATCATTTGCCTTGCCCTTTTCCCTCAACCTTCGGGCCTTGTTTCGTCCCATAGCCCTAGGTAAAGAAGCTTCGGACGGAATCGGATTTTCTACCCTTGTTTGTTGAATGGCAGGAGATCCATCTTCATTCAAAGGATCTACAGATGGGGATGCAGCACCCAAAGGATCTACTCTATGTTGAGGTGGATCTTCAAATAACACCCACCCTTTACAAATTTCCCAACAACCGTGAAACTGAAAGGGTTTTGTGCTGCCCTCCATATACAATTCCTCCGATTGACGTCCCTAGAAAATATAATTACAAAAAATTTAGGAAATTAATTCATGAAATTAAATGTAATATAATGACATATAATTACAAAAATTAAATGTAATATAATTAAACATTTAAAATAAACTGTGAAAACACTAACTTCGTCAGAGTAATTGGCGCCGCTTTCATGTCTACTTGCGGCTGCTAATAGTGCTTGATGCCATTTATTCAAACTTGGATGAAGATGTTTCTTCCATCTTGAAGAACAATTTTCGTGGTTTCGGGTATTCGGTGGAATGGTGCCTTCGTAGAACTCTAAATATTTTTTGGACACACGAGTCCAAACACCTTCACTTGTTTGAGAAATCCCCCTCACACTATCTTCTGAGACCCATCTATAAGCCTTGCAAAGAGCTTCATCTTCTTTTCGGGTCCAAGCCCTACCTTTCATTGCAGATGAGGCCATTTTTTGGAAAAAAAATTAAGGAAATATTGAAGGAAATTATTGAAAATATTTTGAAGGAAATTATTGAAAAATTGAAACAAATATTATAGATAAGGAAATGTTGGAAAATATATTGAAGGAAATATTGAGAAATTGAAACAAATATTGAGAAATATATTGAAGGAAATATTGAAGGAAATATTGAGAATGAAATATTGAACAAGCAAATATTGAGAATGAAATATTGAACAAGCAAATATTGCAATTGAAGTGAAGAATTGAAAGAACTTCACCATATTTATAGAAGAAAAGAAATATTAAAAAAAAAAAAAAAAAAATCAGAACGGTAACCTGCAAGTTACAGGAAAAAAAAAAAAAAAAAAAAAAAACTGAAGCAACGGCTAGTGAGTCAACTAGCCGTTAGAATTCAAAAATTCAAACTATTGCTGTCGGTTATGAAAAAGCTTAAAAAAAAAAAACAGCCAGCCTCACTAGCCGTTAGAATTCAAAAATTCAAACTATTGCTGTCGGTTATGAAAAAGCTTAAAAAAAAAACAGCCAGCCCTCCAGCCCTCTCCGATTCCGTGGGGCCCTCCCAGATTCCAGAGCCCTCTGGCCTAGCCCTCGGTTGGAGACGATTTTAGGGCCATTTTCGGCCATCTGGCCTTCTGGACCCTTCGGTTGGAGATGGCCTAACTCTGTGAGAAAAAAGAAGTGGAGCAAGCAAAGAGAACTTGTGCCTTAGGCCATCTCCAACCGAGGGCTGGCCAGAGGGCTCGTTTGAGCCCTCTAGCCCTCCAAGATTCTCCAAGATATTAATATTTTAATGAACAGTACAGGGCCATATTTGCCTCCGTCTCCAACCGAGGGCCAGAGGGCCAGAGGGCTCATTTTAGCCCTGTCACAAAAAACCGTCTCCAACCGAGGGCCAAAGGGCCATAGGGCCAAACATAATTTATTATTTTAAAGTTACAATTTAAAGCTACAATTTAATGTTGTTTCATATTGTTTAATGTTGTTTCATGTTACTTAATTTAATTTAATGTTGTATAATGGCCTAGGAAGTTATAGGAAAAAAATAGAATTAAAAAAAATTGAAACAAATTTTGTAAAATAGAAGTTATAGGAAGTTATAGAAAAAAAAAAAGAAAAAACTAAGGTTTAAATTGAAGTTATAGAAAAAAAAGAAAAAAAAAAGGTTTAAATTGAAGTTATAGAAAGAAAAAAAAAGGTTTAAATTCATAAAAAAAAAATTTAAAAAAAAAAAAAAAAAAAAGGGAAGCAACGGCTAGTGGATCTCTAGCCGTTGCAAATTTCAAATTCAAATTGCCTAATGCTGTCGGTTTTATCCGACAGCAATACTAATTAATTAAAAAAAAAATACAAACTGCCTAATGCTGTCGGTTTTATCCGACAGCAAAGAAAACCATTAAAAAAAAAAATACCCAGCCAGCGGGCTGGCTGGCTGGCCGAACACAGCCAGCCCTCCGGCCCTCCAGCCCTCCGGCCCTCCAGCCCTCTCCGATTCCGTGGGGCCCTCCCAGATCCCAGAGCCCTCTGGCCTAGCCCTCGGTTGGAGACGGTTTTAGGGCCATTTTCGGCCCTCTGGCCCTCTAGCCCCTTCGGTTGGAGATGGCCTTAGACTCTAGTGCCGACTGTGGAGAGCTAGGGCATGGCATTTGGTCGTACCAAAAATATAATTATATATGGTAGACCCATGATTTGATCACTCGAAAGAGATCTAATGCACAGGTAAGAAGATCCGTATTACCTAATTATATGTATTAAGCTTATTTAATTGTCAATTATATACAGGCTTTCATGCCCTCTTTGTTTGGATTGGAGGGAACAAATGGCCACGCCCAATCAAGTCCCCTCCCTCCCCCTCCAATCTCATTGGGTCGACCCTTTTAGTGGCACTCAAACACTCTCCCATGTACAAACTACGACATGAGATGTAAAGCGAACCCAAATTAAATAATAAATATATAAAGAAAAGCAAGGTTTCTTTTGTCCCGTGTTCATCTAAAATAACAAGAATGTCGAGTCTGATAGCGTGAATTTGTTATTAAAATGATTGATTGATGATAGAGTCCAAATTCAATGAGTATTAGTATTTGATATTTATTTTCCACTAAATACTGTGTGAGGGCACATTAAACACGTCCTAAGCTTTCAAGTTAATAGACCACCTCACACGGCTATGAGAGGGTAGCTAACAACACAACGGAGAATATACAAATATTTTTTTAAAAGAAGGAGAAATATTTGCTTTCCTCAGCACGTCTTAAAACTTTATAATCTTTTAAGAATAAAAATGCTGAATGGTCGAATTAGAATGTAACAATGTGTCAATGACAAAGAATAATTGTTGTGGATTGACCACTTGACTAAAGTCTCTTGCAACACAAATTGTTTTCCTTTTCCTTTTCTTTTTCTTTTTATTTCGTTTTTAAATTCAAGCTTATACGGATGATTCTGTGTAATGCACAAATACAAAAATATTCTTCAATATTTCAGCTCAGTCATCACTGATAGTGGACCCTCCATATTCTATGAATGTTCATCATGTTTTTCTCCCTTTTTGCCCAAAACACATCTCTTATCCTGTATATATTATCTTAATCGAGTATATATTCTGTGAACTTTTCTAAAGTTATTCAGCTGAGAGCTCACGGGTGAACACCAGGCAGAATCATGCATCTTTGAATGTAGGGTTAATTGGTCAAATATACCTTTTTCGTTTTTCTAAAGCATACATGCTAGGATGAAAATTTGAGTTTGATAAGGTGAGTTCAATTGTTGAGTTTAATATGAGTTTGATTTTTATCGAGTATAACTCTAAGAACTATGAAACGGCATCACTACAAAAACAAAGTTTTAAGGATAAAACTCAGATAGTATGATTTTTATATACATAAATCAAACTTACAAAAACTAATGTAAAAAGACCTTAATGTCTTGTTTATGTTCGTTTAAATGCTTGTAGCGTTCAAAATGAACACCCAATGAGATGAAAATGAGCAAATTTACGGAGGGATTTGAGTGTAAAGGTTTTGATTGACAGTCTAATAAAAATATTTTTTTTGTTATAACTAATTTCATATGTAAAGTTAGTGTTGGTGTACATGGTTTTATGATTGACATGAATGATTTGTTTCAACAGTTAATCATATGCATATACTTTTAGGTTTAACTTGCCTTCAAATCATATATTGCACAAATCTCATAGTTATGGTGAAAGCAAGATGAGTGCTGTCAAGCATGATAGGTCTTGAACTGTTTTTGGTTCATGTATCAATTGTGGAGCAAGTTACTATATCTTTTTTCTATATGCACCGATGGATCATCAAATTTCGGAGTAATTAAGTTCATTGATCACGTGGAATCATATTTGAATATGCAATCTTGATTTAGTTTTACATCATAACATTTTAGATTGCTTCATATGTATAATTTTGCAGTACTATATATTAAGGACATGTATATAAATGCTTTTAAAATAGCCACAAACGTTTCTAATAATGTTTGGCCGAAAAAAATTAAAAGTGCATATGCTTTAAAAAAAATGCTTTCATAAATCATTTCAAGTAATTTTTCAAGAAGCACTTGCATTTCTTCAAAAATATTATGTTATTCTAATAGGAGCGCTACTTATATATTGACAACTTGAAAAATAAAACTTTCCTCCGACATGTGGTACGTATACTATCCATATTTCAGGCATAATAAAAAAAATTCTGAGATGGAGAGTTTCTTTCGATGACCATTAATTGGCAGATTAACATAATAAGCTATATTTGAGTCCGGTGGGGAAGCGTGGGACATGAGACGATGGAGCCATTTGGTTGTGGATTCTCCAACAAACACATCCACGCTTGGAAAGCAAAAACAATACTCTCTCCACCAGCCCGCACTCAAAGAATCATATGCGCTTCTTTTTGTTAAAAATAAGAACCCAAAACCCACAACAACAAAATAAAGGAAGAACAAAAGGAGGGAATCCATGCCGATTGCTAATTTGCTGTTGCCCTCCCCTCCTCCTCCTCCCATATTCCAAGGCAACATACCACCCACTTTCTTAGACTTTTTCCACTCTCACTTTAGATTAATGCACTAATTATATACTTTACCAAAAAGAAATGTCCCATTATTTAGAAAGTGTCAACCCTCTCCATCTCTTTGTTTAAGTTGGTGTTTTTGGAAGTTAATATAAGTATTAGTAGTTCGAGATCGCACGATTGAATTTTTAGTAGGTATGGCTAGTCTTGAAATTTACATCATCAAACACGTGCAGCCAAGCACGCTTCCATCACAAAAAAAAAATAAAAAATATTATGATGGGCAAGTTTCAATTGTCTTCTTCCAAACCCTAATTATTGGGTCCTTCTGATGTAAGGTTTGATGCTTCAAAGTCATGTTTTCATACCTAATTATTAATCATTTGTAGTTAAGGGACGTTTTTATGAGAAGCATATATAAAAACTCTCATTAAAAATTCAAGCCCGAGATTTGTTTTTTTATCCATGGCACTAATAAAAACACTTGAAAACAAGACAAAAGAGTCATAGTTTAGGTGTGATTGTCACGTTCTGTTGTTACTAATTCACGTATTATAATATAAATAAATTAAAAACTATGTATGTCAGTGCAACAATCGCATTAAACTTTTTGTTCAAGACATACAATATAAGTATTTTTGTTTAATTAACAGAATTTCGCAGTAAGATATTTGCTTGAACTATCAAGCATGGTTTGAAATATCTTGTTGAACGTCTATGTCCGTTCGATGGCAAGAAAATAGAAACTTTGGCATCAGAGTCTTATAGATGTGATGATGAAGAGGTAAACTTCTCATCCACCCACTAGCTAGAGCTAAGTGTTCAAATGGGGAGAATTGTTGGTGCCCGTTTAGGCAGCACTACTTTCTACTTATATGGTATTTGAAATTTCAGAACCAGCTAGCTAAGTATTCCTGGACCCAACACACTACAAATCCCTTGAGCATTATGCATCTCAAGTCAAAAATAAAACAGTAAATCTATATATATGGTCATGGATGAACCAGATAGGGATGGTTGCAAACTTCGATTTTATGTAGTAGAGCATCATGACATGGTTTAGGGCTTAGGGTAACTAACATGTTTGTTTTTGGTGATTTTGGAAAATATAACTGAAAACTCATTTGATAATTATTTCCAGTTTTAAGTTTTTGAAAACTAAAAATTGAAAGCCAAATTTTGAAAACTCAAGAAATTCGTTTTCACTTTCTGATTTTCAATTGTTAGTTTTATTTCTTATGAAAATTGAAAGTAATCACCAAATGAGATTTTAGTTTTTTCTTTTCTTTTTTGAGTGAGAACTAAACCTGAAAACTAAAAACGAAATTATTATTAAACTACCCCTTCAATTTTCTAAAGAATCCTAATCCTTTAAGGGTGGGATCCCCATTTTTTTTAAATGGGGATAGTTGTGGACCCACACCATATCGAACTTTAACAATCCAAACCGTCTATTTTTCAAGTTGCACCTCTTAGATCATTCTTGCAAAATATTAGCAAAATTGAAAATATTTGAGACATCTAATTGAGTTCAAAGAAATTGACGAACACTTTGTTTTATAAGAAACAATGAAATTTCATTATGATAATTAAATAGGCAAATGGTTTCAGATTGAATTAAATTTTTGCAAAGATGATTTATGAATCGAAACTTATAAAATATACGGTTCGGATCGTTGAAATTTGATCTAGAGTGAGTCCCACAACTAATAACTATTTTTTGGACAAACAAAATTATTTACGCTAAGGGGGAGGGGTGGGCTTAGCCTCACAATGTGCTAGCAATAATGTGATTCAAATTCGCCTTTGATTAATCGAATCTAAGACCTCTCACTCACAAGTGAAGATTAATATCACTAAACCGTAGTATCAAGTGACATTTCTACAATTAGTTGATAAAGTGGGATTCATTGTGGTTTCTTGTAAGGTAGTAATATTAAGCAATCTAGTGGGAAACTTTTCTTTTGGGGACAAAGGGGAAGGCATTATAGACTAGTAGCGCACTAATTACTAATTACCGCTAATTGAGTTGTAATGAATTACACCGTGCGTGCATTTCTAAGTAATAATTAGGGCAATACCAATGTGACATATATGGCTCATGCTTCCACATAACTTGTATGCTAAGGTTGAAAAATTGGTTCACGAGACATGATTAAGCTGTTTAGGGTTCACATGTTTTCGCCCAAGTAATAGTAAAATTCCACATCTGGGTTACTTTCTGTTAATTAGGTTAGGACCATTGAGTCAAGGTAATCCACCCGTAGCAGTGCTGTAATTATCATAAATTTGACCCATCAAAGTAAACACCCATTAGGCTAATCGCCATTCACACACAAGAATACATACATGCATAATGCATGAGAATGTGAAGGGTGAAACAGGAAGAGAAATGTAGAATGTGCGCTTGTTTGTAAGTATTTTTAAAATGATTGAAGGACGTTTTTTGTTAGAGTGTTTTTAAAACCAATCTTTAGTAAAAGTGCAAATGAATCTTAAAAAAACACTTGAAGTGCCTTCTACTGTAAAAAGTACATAACTGGTGATTTTTGTAGGAAACTAAAGTGCTTTTGGAACCCACAAAACACTTTTACCAATTGCGTTTTCAGTCATTTTAAAAACACTTCCAAACGAGCCCTATACAGGAGTGATAGTGAGAGTCGGATGGGTGAAATAATTATTATATTCAGTTTCATTAATTTATGATTTTCATTAAGTGTAGCCACACATATCATTTAAAGTCCAAGCTTATCCAAAAAATGAGCTGAGCCAAGCTAACAAAAAGCTAATGTTCGATTTCAAATGAGTCGAGTCGAGACTCGAGACTGAGCAAGGAAATTTTTAGTTGAGCGGAACGTGATAGTTGTAGTATTTGGCTTCACTCTGCTCATTTACACGCGTATATCATTTACTTGGATCGTTAAAGCGCTTTTGATTTTGAAAGAGACGGCAGTGTTTTGTTGACGCCTCAAATCAAGCTTTGATTGTAATAGTATACGCTTTTTCTTATTGATAATAAACTTCTATAATAAACTAAATAATAAACATGGGATTAAGGACAATATAGTAAAATTAAAATCTACTTTAACCAAGTTAACATCTTCAACACGTGCTCCATTCTAGAATTTTCGGCATTAGAAGTTTCTTCTTACTTTAATGCCCTATAAAATCATTAAGTAGTGGATTACACTAATGTTTAGAATTTTTTTTTTCAACTCATTTCTTATCGTGTTCAAACTTTCTTATCTTATAAAATGCAATGATTTTATATTAAAAATAACTTATATTAAAAGGGAAAACTAATGAAAATAACTTGAAAACTTTGAGTTTTAACGAAAATGACAAAATAAAAGGTAAAATGAATAGTACCACGATTGATTTTTTAGTGTAAAAATATGATTTTTCGTTAAAATAAACAGTAACGGAGACTTTTCGTTAAAAATTTTACATTAAAATATGAAGGGTAAAAATGTAACTAGAACTTGTCTAAATAGTAAAATAAGATTAATCACTGACCTTGCAAGCAAATACACTAAAATAGGGAGAGATGAATTTAAAAAGGGAAGAAAATCTAAATCCCAGACAACCAAATCTCCGTACAGCAACAAAACAGCAGACTTTATAGGAAAAAGTTAGTCACGCGACTCCCAAACTTTAATTAACAAGCCGTCTTATCCCCCCCCCCCCCCCCCCCCCCCCCCCACCCCAGTATTGCTCATTGCTGCCACCATTTTATGTACTGTTCTCAACTAAACTGCCTAAGCGGCAGACTTAGGAGGGTCACGCACGCTCGAAAGAGCTCTCAAGTCCCAACCGATAACGTTACATGACATACATTTATTGAATATTCAAGGAAAACTTTTAGCATGTAAGAAGCATTCATTAGACTGATAACGCTACCAAAATTAAACGTTGATTATAAGAGATAATCTCTCGTCACGCTTGAGAGCAACTTACATGACAAGCCACATCCTGTGCATATGAAAATAAAACCACTCATGGAAATAGTAACTTTTATAACACAAAGATACAGCTGCTACATCATTTTGTATCAATGACATAATGTCATGTCATGTGATATCAACATGATAATGTATTGTTTATACACAACGTCATAGTGGTAGCCGTTTCATAAAAAAAGTTCACTATGTAAATTTCCTTTTTGGGCATTTTATGAGTTTTTTATAAATGATTATTAAAATTGACATATCTTATCAACTTGATCTCTAAAGTACACAACGACCAACATTATTCCTCAATTTTATTGTCGTAAATCAATGTAGTCCATGTCGTTTAGGGGTGGAAAAAATTCCCGATCCTGAACCAAAATTATCTCGAAATTTTTGATTTTTGAAATTTTCGATTTGGTTATTATCCCGAACCGCCCAGTTCGGTTTGTTATTCGGTCTAGCATTTGTGGATTTTGGTTTTCCCAAACCGAACCGACTTTAGGTAATTACTTCAAAAATGAGGCCCGCACGGATTCGAACCCCTTCACCGTTGAGCCAACTCTCGATTTGTCAAATTATAATACAGAAAATATATTTATATGCTTAATAACTATTAGTTACTCATACTTAACATTTTCATTAACCCTAGCCGTCTACCATTTTCCATTTATGCAATTTCATCTCTCTCCTCTCGATTTCATCTTTTCTCCCAAACTCTTTCTTTCTCTCGGTGGTTCTACCACCAGCTTTCTCTCCTCTCCTTTCACTCGCTTATCTCTCTCTCTCTCTCTCTTTCTCGCTCTCTCTCGACTCTCCTTTCAGCCATATGGTATTACTTTTTGCAGGTTATATCATGCCTTCCAAATTGTTCTACCAATTTAAAAGTAAGTCATATTCTATTCCCTTAAAGAGTTGGAATTTATGGTGTAGCTGCTGCAAACTGGGGATTTGGAGGAAGCTTGGGTATCTTGTTTTTGAATTAGGCTCGAATTAGGGATTTACAAATTGGGGATTTGTCTTTGTTTTGGTTTGATTTGGGATCACGAAATACCGAATTTTTTTCGGGAATTCCGAAAATCGGGAAACAGAAATTTTGGTTTCGGTTTCGGTATTCATAATCTTGTTCCGAAAGAGTTCGGTTTGAGAATCGATTTGGGCTTTTCGGTTCGGTATCCCATACCAAACCACCCCTAATGTCGTCCAATCCTTGAAGTAATAGACCCCACATGTAGACTTTGTCATGTGATCCTTTGTGGGGCCACTTATGAGGGGACATGTTGGAGAATAAAATCATCTATTAGCATATGATAAGATAATACACAATTAATATATGTGATATTCCACTTTTAATGTCACCGATGCTTTTTACGATAAAATTCAACACCGAACAATAATTAGTTAAGTTGAAAATATCATTAATACTGGTGATGGACTATACTAAACCTTAAAAGTTCATCACGTGTACCACGTAACGCTGTATCCGTGACAGAGTCCGCACAGTAACTATATTTATACCGAAAAAATCCTTCTCGTCACAGTCCGGATAAAGACGTTACAGATGGGTAAGGATAAGGCGACAGAGAGAGGAAATGATGAGCGTGAAAAGCAGGAGGGTGCTGTACGATACGCACCGTATCAGCGTCAGGATCTAGTAGCATTGGGCGCATGGGGAGAAGAAAATTAAATAGGCGCATGCTTTGGGCTTGTGGTTCCACAACAAGGGGAGGAGGGCTTTTTGGTCAAACCATAGTTAAATGGGCTTTTCAGCCCATGCACGCGAGCCTCTGCTCTGCCGTCTGTTTTTTACTGTTCAGCAGGAGGCCCGTACGGGGAGTTGGTCCGATGCGCGACACGTGGCGTGGAGATTGGATTTCCGGACATGGGGCCCGCCGCAACAGCGGGAATTATTGCGGACGCGTTAGCCGCCAGTTAAGCGTGCTTTCTAGCGTGTTTTTTCACTGCGAGTTTCTACCCTCTTTGCATGTTTTGCGGTAATTTTTTTATTATTTTTGGGTTTAGTGCTTTGTGTTTTGGAATTTCGCGTTTTGACCCCTGGTCTGCTTTTTTTGGGATTTTTCATTTTCACCCCTAACAGCTCTTAGGTTTTCTCTATTTTCACCCAACACGGTTTCCAAATTAATGTCCTTTCTACAAACACCATGGTTTTTATTCAACATTATTCATCAGAAAAAAAAAAAACGAAAAACTATTGAATGGCTATAGCATGTATCACAAAACTAAATTATACTACAACTTCTCCTAAGCCCTTTTTTAATCTTCATCAAAAGCCTAAATTTACCTAAATAAAAATACTTTTAGGTCAAAAGTTTTAACTATATTTTAAAAATCCCTAATGACTAGTTGTTGCCAAATTGTTAGAATATAGAACACCTAGGCTTTATAGTTAACTAGTAGCTAGACATATTCACATTCCTTAGGCCACGTGTGCATATTAGGCGCGCATGCATGTTTAGTTCATGAATCTATGAACCAAACAAACTAATTAGGTACTTGTCATTGACTTTTTTTTTTTTTTTTTTTACATATTTTGTTCTTTTTCTCCCACTAAGCTTGATGATTGTTTGTCATGTACCATATCTATGCAATGCCAAACCCTAATTATAACATGAAAAATGAGATCAACCTTGAAAGTGAAACTGCAATTTTATAAAAATATACCAACAAGTCATTCCATTGACAACTGCAATTCAACTTCTCTACCACATTAATATCTTATATCGCGGTTCGCAGTTAACAAAATTTTTTTAGTCAAAATGGTCTTTAAAATTAACATAATTTTCATTTTGGTCATTAAGATTTAGAATCGATAGAACTGATTCCTAAATTTGTCCGTCATCAATCATTTTTGGTCAATCCGTGAAAAATATCAGTTAAATAAGGATAAAATGACAAAAATACCATCAATTTTTGTTGTATCATTTTGGCCCCATTGTTTATTAAGTTGAGAGTATTTTTATCATTTTGGTCCATATTTAATACAGATTTTTTATGGAATGACCAAAATGATCAATGGTTGACAAACTCAAGATCACTTTTATCGATTTCGAATATCAAGAACCAAAGTAAAGAGTTATACTAATCTTAGGAACCATTTTGTATAATAAATAAATAAATAAAAAGCCTTAACAAAATTATTCTCTTAGTCATCAAGTGATAAAAAATGTATGGTCACTTATCGATTTCGAATTTCAACTATTGATATCAAACTGAATAGTGCGTAACTGTGAGCCTTTAATTATCAGATGATCAAGAAAATGAAACTTATACGGTTAAACCAAAATAAAAGGATGGGGAAAATGGAGTACAAAGCCCACCAATATATTTTACCAAATAATAATAATAATAATAATAATAAATAAAAAACCCACCAATATCTATGGTTGAAAACAATAATGATGAAGTGCAACGGCATGAGTGAATAAATAGACAAAAATAATGAGCTTTAAATGAAAAGGTTAAATTGCGCATGGGTCAACCCATCCAAGTCAGAAGAGAAGTACCTAAAAGTACCACTACGTACAGTGATAGGGTGATGGTGTTCAAGTGCCTTATTAACTGTGATGCGTGATGCGTGATGCATCAGATTCTACTGGATCCTCAACTCAGTATTTTACACTGGTCCCAACACCCGAGTTCAATACATGGGAGGTTTTGTCTGTTTGACTATGATCATGGTTAAGATGAAATTTCTCATAGCCTCTTCGGGTTCGAAACGAATGAATAATCGTAACTTGTCATCATTTATCCCATTTTTATGAAAAAATAAAAAACAAATACACTAGAGTTTTTTATTTAATTTTTATTTTTCACTTGGAGACATATAAAATGTTGTCATTTGAATTATTTTTTTTCGACGAAATGATAACGATTATAATCATATTATTTTTTTAGTATAACGATATATTTTATAATAAAAAATATAACATTAAAGATTATTACAAATATTAAAACTAACAATTGAAATAACATTCAAAAGTTCCTTAATGTAAAAAAAATTTAACAAAACATAAAAAGCCAACTTAATCAAACTAGTTATCATCGCACTGGTGGATTTCAGGGCGAGACAAACATGAGAATAAGCAACAACGAATGCATCTAAGTTATGAAATCATAATGTGGTCAATTGATTCCATAAACAAATGATGGATTGCTTTGGTAGTTAAAGTTTTTCTCTTCAACGCATTGCTTATCGTGTTCAAACGTTCTTAATTTTCTCAATCTATCTTATAATAGTAATATAAATTATAATAGGAAAAAATTTGATTCCCATAGGAAAATATGTTTTACTTACGAGAAATGATAAACACGGTATTTTAGCCTCTCACACATTCTTGTTTAATTCAGATCGTTATTTTCATTTGACTTATTTAATCCGATGACTAAAATATATAAATAAAACACATGAAAGGCTAATAAAGGTGTGTGAACATCATTTCCCTCTGCTTTTGTATTGAGATGTCAAACTCCACTCTATTTGTATAAATTGAATAATATTTTGAAGAAGAAAGAGGCAAAGAAGGCCAATGGAAAGAAATTATGTGGTTTCGTGGTCCATTGTTGGTGTTACACTGCGGTGTTAACTTGTTTGATTGTCCCTTATGGAATTCTAATTACCTTTCCATCTCTAAATTATGGGCCAATTAGACCCATCAAGATAAAGTTTGTGGACCGTTTCGAGACATGCCATTCGATTCGTTTGAGTCAGTAATAGGGACTTGCCAAAACACCAAAAGGCAATTTTCGATAAATTCGGCTTTCTAGTTTCTAAATTTTACTATTCGTTTATCATATTTTAAATTCGACCCGTATTTGAATTTTGTTTTAATTATAATTACTTAGTTTTGAGAAACAATGAAGTTGAGAGCGTTTATGAGTTTCTAGTATTGGTTTCCGGCCAAAATGAGCCGTTTTCTCAGTTATGAGATGTGTTTTCCTCGTTGAGCTTTACTTACCTTTGTCGAACTTAGGGAAAGTCTCCTGAAATATAATTATTTGACCTAAATGTACTTTTTTTTTATTTATAAATTAGGAGCATTTTTTCCACTAGGTTTTTACTAACTTGACGAGATTTGGATGAGGCACTTATTCTGAGTTGGTCATAGCCTTGTGTGCATTTTCTACTACTTACGTCATGAAGATGTTAAGTATCAACATGTTGCACTAACTCACCATTTTGTCATTTGTCTATGAGTTTATCTCATTGGGTTTTACTATAGCCAAGTTTGGGTGAGACTTTCTTCTACATGTTATCCCCATTAGAGACTCACGTTTGCCATTGTGCCGACAAGACAAGACGACTTCATCAACTTCCTTCTACATTTGCCTGAAGATTTGATACACCGACTACATCTTTCTTACTGAACTTTATATTACTTGTAGATAAATAAGTCTACTATATTTACTATAAATACAAACACAAAACATGAAGAATCATATTACAAAATTCCTCAATTCCCTTCTCTCTCTCTCTCTCTCTCTCTCTCTCTCTCTCTCTCTCCCCCTCTCTCTCCCCCTCTCTCCTCCATGTCGTTTCTCTCGATTCTGTTGTTTATAAAATGGGTCTACAACAGTCGTGAGATTGTACCAAAACAAATTTGGACCTGATGGGCTCGTGACCCTGGATTTGACAAGGTATATATGAATGATGGGCTTGAGCCCAAAACTAGGCCCCACGGTTATGCCACACTAAATCTTCGCCCAAGTAGCAAAGTTATAAATTTATGGACCCAATAACAGGGACATAATAGTAATTTAATGTTCGGTCACTTATCTTTAGATTTGATATGAAAGATGACGAATAAATAAATGTACTTTTAATGTTTCATTTTCAACTTTTTTTTTATAGAAAAGGAAAACTATATTAAAGAGAGAAGCCCTTAGGGCGACCAATTTGGGTACAATTAAAAAGAAAAGCATGGCTGCCTGAGAGGTTTCCACTGGGAGAGAATTATCTCAAACATGAAAATCAGTAATCGAGAAACCTACTATAGTAATAGCATCTTCCAGAAAATTCACTTCCCTAAAGACATGATTCCAACGAATCTCCAAGAACGACTCAGCCAACCAACGAATGTCTTCAAGAATGGTCCTCAGTCTCCAAGGAGGGTTATAGTTACCTCTAATAGCCTCAATCACCAATTTTGAATCACCCTCCACCATGATACGGGACAAACCTTTGGCCTTAGTTAACCAAAGACCATCACCCTAATTTTCAACTATTGATATCAAACTAAATAGTGCGTAACTATGAGCCTTTGGTCATTAGGTGATCAAGAAAACAAGACTTATACGGCTAAACCAAAATAAAAGGATTGGGAAAATGGAGTACAAAGCCACCAATATTTATGGTTGAAAAGAATAATGGTGAATTGCAAGGGCATGAGTGAATAAATAGACAAAAATAATGAGCTTTAAATGAAAAGGGTAAATTGCGCATGAGGTCAACCCATCCAAGTCAGGAGAAATTTTTCAGTGTGATCGGAACACGAAGTGGTACACCAATTGTTACTATGCAAATAGTGGGATATGCATGTTAAAAAGTTAATAACTTAAAAAGTAAAATTTCACACTACTTATATAAAAACACGTGGTATACCATCCGTATTCCGGTCACAATGAAAAATTTCTCGCAAGTCAGGAGAGAAGTACCTAAAGTACCACTACGTACAGTTATAGGGTGATGGTGATCAAGTGCTTTATTAACCGTGATGCATGATGCATCAGATTCTATTGGATCCTCAACCTCAGTATTTTACACTAGTCCCAACTCCTGAGTTCAATACGTGGGAAGTTTCATATTCGATGTTTCGAGTTGGTGAATCTGTTTAACTGTGGTCACGACTAGAGTGAAACTTTCCATAATCTCTCCAGTTATTTTTATTTTATTTTTTTGAACAAACGATATTATCTACACTAAAGGAAGGGGGTGGGCTTAGCCTCACAATGAGCTAGCAATAATGTGGTTCAAATTAATAAATTCGGCTTTCTAGTTTCTAAATTTTAATATTTATTTATCATATTTTAAATTCGACCCGTATTTTTGTTAATAAAAAAAAAGCCGAATTTACCGAAAAGTGCCTTTTGTGTTTTGACGAGTCC
This sequence comes from Cotoneaster glaucophyllus, assembly GCA_036320875.1. NCBI lineage: Eukaryota > Viridiplantae > Streptophyta > Magnoliopsida > Rosales > Rosaceae > Cotoneaster > Cotoneaster glaucophyllus. The sequence continues at coordinate 5,348,725 of CM070072.1, read as the reverse complement.
CTATTACTGACTCAAACGAAACGAATGGCATGTCTCGAAACGGCCCACAAACCTTATCTTGATGGGTCTAACTGACCCATAATTTAGAGATGGAAACGTTATTAGAATTCCACAAGGGACAGTCAAACAAGTTAACACCACAGTGTGACACCAATGGACCACGAAACCACATAATTTTCTTTCCATTGGCCTTCTTTGCCTCTTTCTTCTTCAAAATATTATTCCATTTATGCAATAGAGTGGAGTTTGGCGTCTTGATACAAAATCAGAGAGAAATGATGCTCACACACTTTTATTAGCCTTTCACGCGTTTTATTTATATATTTTAGTGTGCAATTCAATTATTTATTTATTTATTGAGATTTCGATTGGATCTACACATTCTAATTATTTTATTTGGGTTTCTAACTCAACGGTAGAGTACTTGGCTTTTAAGTGCGGCTAGCATCTTTTACACATTTGTATGAAGCAAAAGATTTGTCCATACCATCGGTAGAGTTTGTAAGACCACGACTGATCCTGAAAGGAATGAATGGAAAAAAGCAGCATGTCATATCAATAGATAATTTTGAGAATATTTCATTCTTACTGAATAGGTCCAAAACCTTATTTAAATTGTTTGAATTCTTGGCATGTAATAATAATAAAAAAAAAAAGAATTTGGTCGAGTGAATAAATGGGTAGAGCCCTACTACGGTTCCAATTATAAGGAAACAAAAAGTAATGAGCTTCTGTTCTTAATTTTTGAATGATTACCTGAATAATTTTTTTGTTATCTAAACGAATCCGGAAGATACATACCATTGGTAAGTTGTTCAATAATTAAACCCTTATGAATCCATTTTTGTTGTTTCATTCAAGTAAAACCGCTTTGAAGTATCAACTAATGTAAGAGGTGTAATATTATAAACTTGTCCTTTCTCTTTTTTCACAAATATGACGGTGTCGGCTATTAGAAAGATTACCATATATAAGTATAACACAAAACTTCTCCGCCGATTCCTTCTAGTCTAGCCTTTCGGTTTGGTTCAGTTCTCCACCTTAACGACAGAAAAAAGGATTGATCAAATTCTATTGAGTCTGACTCAATAGTGATCATTTATTAAATAATGATTCTGGTTATCAAATGATTGAACAACCGGGAGCAATTTACTTACGATACTTAGTTGATATTCATAAAAAGTTATCTAATGAATTATGAGTTCAATACATCCTGTTTAGCAGAAAGACGGATATTCCTTACTCATTATCAGACAATCACTTATTCACAAACCTCATGTGGGGCTAATAGTTTTCATTTCCCATCTCATGGAAAACCCTTTTTGCTCCGCTTAGCCCTATCCCTTTCTAGGGGTATTTTAGTGATAGGTTCTATAGGATCATTACGTGTGACTATCTCCACTATAGAAATAAAAAAAGGAAAGAAGGAACAAATTCGTTAATAAATACTAGAAACAAAGGGTATCTACACTAAAGAGAGAGAGTGGGCTTAGCCTCCTAATGGGCATGCAATAATATGGTTCAACTTAGAAAATTCAGCTTTCTAGTTTCTCAATTTTACAATCCATTTATCAGATTTTAAATTCGACCCCTATTTTTGTTCCAACAAAAAAAAAATCGACCTGTATTTCAATTTTGTTTTAATTATAATTACTTAGTTTTGAGAAACAATGAAGTTGAGAGCGTTTATGTGTTTCTAGTATCGGTTTTCGGCCAAAATGGGCCGTTTTCTCAATTATGAGATGTGTTTTCCTCGTTGAGCTTTACTTACCTTTGTCGAACTCAGGAAAAGTCTCATAAAATATAATTATTTGACCTAAATGTATTTTCTTTCTTTCTTTCTTTTAAAAAAAATAAAAATTAGGAGCATTTTTTTCTACTGGGTTTTTGCTAACTTGACAAGATTTTGACGATGCACTTATTCTGAGTTGGTCATAGCCTTGTGTGCATTTTCTACTACTTGCGTCCTGAAGATATTAAGTATCAACATGTTGCATTAACTCACCATTTTCTCCTTTGTCTATGAGTTTGTCCCATTGTGTTTTACTATAGCCAGGTTTGGGTGAGACTTTCTTCTACATGCTCTCCTCATTAGAGACTCGCGTTTGCCATTGTGCCGACAAGACAAGACGACTTCATCAACTTGTTCTACATTTGCCTGAAGATTTGATGCACCGACTACGTCTTTCTTACTGAACTTTATATTACTTATAAGTAAGTCTACAGACACAAAACATGAAGAATCATATCACAAAATTCCTCAATTCCCGTCTCTCTCTCTCTCTCTGTCGTTTCTCTCGAATCTGTTATCTATGAAATGGGGTCTACAACAGTCTCGAGACCCTGGATTTGACAAGGTATATATGAATGATCGGCTTCAGCCCAAAACTAGGCCTTATGGTGGTGCCACACTAAATCTTGGGCCAAGCAACCAAGTTATAAATTTATAGACCCAATAACAGGGACATAATAGTAATTTAAGCAGCCAGATCAGCATCTGAAGGGCTCTTGAAATCAAACCATAACCAGTCCCGCCCTTTCTTACGCTATATAAGTTCCACCGCCATTTCCAGCTCACATCCAGCTTTGAGCCCCGCCGCGCGAGAGATAGAGAGAGAAAGAGATCGCCGGGAGCTTCTTCTTTGATCGACGAAGAAGGTCAGTATGCAGATTAAGTTCATCGGATTTGATTTACTATATGAATCAACCTAATGGATAATCAATTTTCAATTTAATCGAAACATTTCGTTCCAGGAAAATCAAATCAGGAAAACGAAATTGATGCGAGCATGACATGTGTATTCAGGTTCATCGGATTCGGTACTTAATTCAAGTGATAGGAAAGTCAAATTTTAATGTTTTGTTCTTGCAAATAATCTTTGATCTATCTTTTCATTACATGTAAAGGGATGTCCTACATGTTTATTCTTAGGGGCCAAAACATAATATGTGTAGTGTAGGCCGAAAGATGTTAAGAACCCCAAGCTATTTTTGACAATAGGAAGATATCAGGTGCACGAACGCTAAGGTTCATCACTCACATGACCAATCGCTACTAATCCCACACAGTACATAAATTGAATTATTTCGAAATTGATCTAAAAATAACTGTTCATCTGCTATAAATCATAATGTTCAGTTGTTTTGCCTCCCAAAATCAGAGAGAATTGGTTTAATTTAGGGTTAGTGGCATTCTCTCCTCTCTAGTGGTTTAATTTTTTGGCAAATATATTATCAGAAATAATTCTTTGTGCCAATTCATTTTTCTGGTTAATGATTTCATGTACACTTTTCCTATATCGTCAATATTTATAAACAGTTGAGTTTTTGTCACTTCAAGCAACTTGAAACTATTCAATGACCCATTGTCCACATGTGCTATGTGGTATGTCCTCTCTCTCTAGATTTTAACTCTTTGGTTGTTTGGAACATGCATTGTGAGATGTATAAAAGGAGAATACACAATTTACTTATTTATTTGTACTGTATTAGCAACCACCTTTTCTTCCAAGAAGAATTCACAAGTTGAACCGGTTTGATGGTCCGATAGTGGAGAAGAACTTTCATGTCTTGGAGTCTATACCCCTCTCTCTGACTCTCTTTTCATGTGTAACGAGACGTATACCTCTTTTTTTCCATGTCTCTGGTGTGAATAATTAGACCGTAAAAATAATGACAAATTAAGCGCTTATCAGTCTCTCCTCACGTGACCATCTCTTTGCTCCCATGACTTATCATAGGCAATCTTCTTTCCAAATAGGATGCCTTTTCACCCACTACTAGAAGCCCCATCACCCTTCTCAGCCTGCTCTTTATGTGATAGTTTCGTGTAAGTGAAAATTCAGCCCGCTCCTTCTTTTTTCTTGACAAATGATCGACTCACAAGCCTGTTGGACACTGGGAAAATGAGCACGTTTTTTCACTCTCACTTGGGTTGGGACCTTAGGTTAATTTTCTCATTTGTCTAGCCTACCACTTTGGTTGGTAGGGTAAGCAATAATGTGAATGTTCAGGATGACTCATTTTTTCTTTAATCTCAGTGAGAAGTTTCTCCCAGAAATGTTACAAAATTGACATTAGATTTTTATTGTTCTGCATCACTTCGAACTGTCTTTTCATCTCAAATAGTTGTCTAAGCCATGGGCCCATCCCAATGTGAAGGACCTACTTACACTTTCGGTACACCATCGAGATATTCCAGACCTGTCACGCATTGTATGTATTAACTACTTTACATGATTAATATGAAACACCACCATCTTGACATCTCGGTATCATGCAAGCCTTTCCCGTATCATGTAAGCCCTTCTTGGTTTCATCATTCAAACGGTTTGGCATTGGTCATTGGTTTAGAATGTGGCTTTTGACTATAGCTTTTAGGGTTTGGTTTAGAGGGACGGTTCATTTGCAGTTTCATGGCTCATGTCCTTTGTTTCATATATTTATTATTTCCTTACAGATTTTCATTTTGCAGGATTCTCTGGTATTAGTGTTGTAAAAGATTCTCTAAATAAATAAATAAAATCGAGATTACTAGCGGATAAAAAATGTCTCTGCTTACATATTTGATCGAAATTAATTGATTTGATTACCCCCCCCCCCCCAATCTCGTTTAATTGGAAGTTTGGAACCCTAGCAGTTGTAAAATCTGAATGCACATGACATTATTCATGCAGTTTTTGTTACTGCTGTAATAAACAAGCTGACCACTTGTTGATTAAGCGGCCTGTTGTTGTGATGAACTATTCCTTTGGGAGTTGTCGTTTGTCATCTATGTCCAAAATTAGAAATTTCCTCACATCTAGGTCTCATTGTCGTCAAGAAAATCTGTTGCATTAGCAAATCACGTGATTAGTTTTGTAGATACAAAATCTCGGTTGTAGACTGATTATCAATTACATGTTTCAGATAATTTTTAAAAGGAATGAGAGGTTGATGGCTTTTTCTTGTATACAAATTATTCCTACTCTTTTGATTCCTCCCCTTGAGGACTAGTGCTTTTGAGTCACAGGATCATTCCTTAAAGTGGCCAAGCTTACTCTCATTTACATATTGGGTACCTTTATGTATCTTTACACTATACAAATGCTTAGAATACACTATACATTTAGACGACTATCAACTGTTGATGCATGTAAAATACATTGTAAATCTACCGGTATATTTAGTTGGCGGACTTAACCCCAAATACAAAATACGAAAAGAATGACCAGTGGATGTAGATTCATGTTACATGTTAATTTCTCCCCAAACACCCAATTTCTATCTGCTAACTTCGAAACAAACTAATAAAGACTTCAGCTTAGAGCTTACGAGAGGCTGATTACATAAAAATTCTTAGTCACTTCCGGTTACATATCTCCATAATTACGCGACGAGAAACACAAAGCAAGAAAATATACAACCAAGACATATTTTTCTTGCGTTTACAACTTAGGGATTGAATAAACGTTAGTGTTGCTTTTGGAGCATGTTGACTCTTTAAGTGGATGGACAAAAGTGGTATAGGTGAGGAAGTAAAATTAGGTGCTTCTGTTTGTTCTGACAAAGATATCACCGTCTCTTGTGTTAAGTTTTTCATGGTAGGCTGTTGGGGGCAGAATTAAGATAATTCAATATTGTCTTCCCAAAGTTCCCTCCCCATATCATCAAAGCAAAACTGCAGACACCCCCATCACCCCCACGGTCCAATTCGACAAACAGTCAAACACAAACAGGTCACTAGATAAAGTTACCCCAGTACCCCTGACAAATTATTAGACTAATCTTACAAATAATCAAAGTTCTAAAAACGCTAGACGATAATCGGACAACGAAGAAAAATCTAGGCTGCTTTTTAGAACAGTACATAATAATCATAATTAATTAAGACTGCCAGAGAAACATATGGACATATATAAAAATTCCTGCAATCATATATTACTTTTCAATTTTCTGTTTTTCTCTTTTTGTAACCAAATAAACAAAACTCCAAACCCTAACACAAACTGTATCTCACAAAACCGAACACAGGATCAGAGTGCGAAAATCGCTACCCTATTCTCAGTTTCTCTGATTGGGAGGCTCTGGCTGCTAAGAAGTCTAATATTTAACAGCTGGAGAGGTTTCTCTTTTCCTCATGCCAAAAGCATGATGCATATTGAGTCCATGACCTAACTTATCATCCCACTCCCATCCCTCTCCCATTCTTTGTCCTCATTTTTCCACCCTGTTTTTTTCTTTGAATAACTTCAGAAAACACACCAAAATCCTACTTATGTAACAAAATGACATATTTGGGTCTCTACAACCCCACCTCACAGGGTCTGTTTAGCTTCCTTCTTTTAGAATCTGAGCTACTGTGGAAGGAATTTACACATGACCCAACTGTGGTTTCATCACTTTTGTAGCTGAAGCATCCAGCATCCAACACCCCTATTGGACTCTGGGTCCCACTCTGGGCTGACCCACTAGCTTCCTTCATGGGGGTCCCACTCATCAATGTCACATCATGAATCAAATTTACACACTTTGCCACTTTCTCCTGCATAACCAAACCAAACCAAACCATAAACAAAAGTCAATAAAATTATAACATGTCTGGTTAATCTTATACATTTGTATTGTAGTATGAAGATTAGTATCAGGAGTTTCTATTAACATTTTAAAAAAGCTCGTCCGTTCTTTATTTTCTCTCTTATATTTTTGGAATGCATGATGAATTTTTTGAAATGCTAATCGCGTCTCGCAATTGTACTTTGCAATCTAACTCAAAATGATAAGAGCAAAAGCAAAAAATCATCATCATCATTTATGTCTCTCTCTCTCTTGGGACTTGGACCACCAAAGAAATCAAATTACGATATACCTTTACTAAGTGTACATGTTGAATGAGCATAGAGATTGCTTTCTCATTGTCTAATGTTTTGGCCTCTCCTGCCACAGAAATTGCTACTGCTGCTGCCACCTCTGAAGGCCTGTATTCCAACAAGTCAATTCCTGCATTCAATTCCCACCAAACATCAGCAGCTTTTTCTCCATGATTGGTACAATTTGAGACACAAATTATGACTAGTAGCACCAGATTAGTACCCTTGGCAGTGCTCACAATCAGGTGGGATGATCTCAAGATTGAAGTTTTGAGATTGGTTTGATCATCATTGATCATGAGAAGGAAAGAATCTATGAATGTGAAGGGGGTAACTGCTTGCATTCTCCATCTTAATGTGCTCAACACCAAAAGCTCCATCCTTTGAATTGTTCTTGCCTCAAACACAAATTTTGACTCTACCACCTGTATCAAAAAGCTCACATCTTTAGGACAATCTAAATGCGTGTCTACCCTCTTGCACCCAAGTTCGAATTCCCGTCACAGAAAGTTCAAGAATGATCAAATTAAAAAGACTTAAAGAGTATAGAGGGTGTAAGTGGTTTGATCCTAACCTGTAAATCTAGAGAGATTGGGACATCGATCTCCTCCATTTTTGCAGCAAGGGACAAGCATGCCACAGCCAACAATTGCATAGTCCAAGCTTTGCCATTCTGCAGATGGTTTATGGATAGGTAAAATCAGCAATGCACTTGGATTGCAATTAAACACACAATCTGTAAGTCCTGTTTTCGATTTCAATTTCGATTTATTGATCAAGACTTACAGGTAATTCATAGGTAGAAAGGAATCGATCCAAGTAGTTTATGGATAGGTATTGACATAGAGGTCCAAAACTGAAATGTGCGTTTGCCTGATTAGCCAAAAAAAACAATGTTAGTGTTTTCCCCAAAAAAAAAAAAAAAAAAAAAAAAAAAAACACAATGTTAGCAATAATCATTAAGAACTTAATTAATCAGAGAAAATATAAATCCAATTTCTGGGTTGGTCTCTTTGGCATTTTCAGCTTAGAACAGGGGAAAGTGTAGAAACATAAATCCAATTTCTGTTTCCCAAATAGCAAACCAGGAAATATTCTCCACCAAACCAAACCGAATCAAACCAAACCCAACCAAACCAAAGACAACCAAACCCATTTTTGTATCAAACTCCCCAAACATAAAATTTGTGTCTGAATCCATTAACCAAATGAAAAGAATAGCTCATTCTGATTGGGGAAATGCAACAACCATCAAATTAAAAAGAACCCCAAAAACAAAGAAAAATTGAAACAACAGGACAGAGGGTAAAGAAATGACCTTTCCAATCCAATCAACAGCCTGTTGTCTAGAAGCAAGGTCCAAGTCCCCACTTTGCAACCTCACCAAGTAATCAGAAGCAGGCAAGTGGTGAAATTCCTTTTCTACCATTGAACCCAAATACTCATCACTCTGACTCTGCAATGGCAGCCCTTCTTCCCCATCATCACAAAACCCTCCCTTCTGACTGTCGTTTCGATGATTTCTATGAGCCTCCTCAGACCCAAAATCGTCAATATCAAAAATGTTTTCTTCTGCGCATAGCAGGCTTGAAACCGCACAGTCAAAACTGGGTGCCATTCTCTCTCTCTCTCCTCGCTTTCTCTCACTAGGGATACCCAAATTTCATCAACTATGAAACAAAATGAATAAAGACTGGAACTTGGGTTTTTGGTTTTATATCTTTAGTGCGTGTATTTTATTTATCTAAGTTCTTTTTTTCCAGATATATTGGGGACGAAGAAGATTGAGATTAGAAACCAAAGAACAGAAGATGAAGCACAGAAGAAGAATACATATGATGAAAGAAAATAAAATGAATAGTGTATTTGGAGTGAAGTCTCGCTCTCCCTCTCTCTCAAAGGTTGGCTGAAAAGACTGACGCTTGAGGGGAGCTTATGAAGGAGTGAGGGGAGCTTTCTAGGGTAGAGAGAGAGAGAGAGAGAGAGAGAGAGAGAGAGGGCACCAATAGGGAATCAGAAGAAAACGGAATTGAGAAAATATACACAGCTGGAGACCAGAAGGGTAATTGCCAGATTTTGTGTAGGAGGGGGGGGAGAGAGAGAGAGAGAGAGAGGGTGAAAATTATGTTAAGGGCGTGCAATGTGCATGGCAAGAACATTTACTAGAATTTTAATTTTGGATATTTTCCATGTCAATGAGAAATCGATTAGTAAATTCGCTTAACCACCATATGCCATGGCTACCTACTCATTTTTATTTCCTTGTCAAATTTTTTTTTTCTTCAGATCATTCCATTTTTCTTAAAATCAACTCCAATTCTTGGGAATAAAGCTTAAAAATTTAAGCCAAAAAATTTTAAACTACAACCCAGAAACTGCTTTCTCCTCCAACTCTTATGACTTAAAATTTTAGCTCGAAATTATTAAAATAATGATTTTAGTCTATTTTTTTCCGTAACCTTTTAAAAAAAATTAAAATATATGTAGATTATCCTAATTTATTTTTATAAACATTTTAATTTAAAAATAATTAAATTCGGATAAATAATTAAAAATCATATATAAAGTTTTAAGTTAAATTTGATTTAAATTATTTTAGACCTTAGATTTAACTTTGGGCCGTCATTATTTTATTTTTTTTAACATTAGATTTGAACTCTTTTGATCGTAGTCGTTAGATTATAAGTAACAAACAAAAAAAAAGGTTTGAAATATGACTGTTTGGTGGGTCTAGAATAATTTAAGCCAGATTTAAATCTTGAGGGGAATTCAACCATTTGTATAATGACATTTAATGCACCGAGCTGTATTTTCGGCACACTGAAAAATTTCTTCATGGAAACAATCAAGCAATCAAACCCTAGACCCAAGAAAAAATAGTGACAAGAGAATCGAAACCTTCCCTATAATGTTACTCATGGGGCATTACAATTTACAACTCCTTTTAATCCTTTGGTGCTTCCAATTGTACTTCATGTATTTCTTTTTCTTTATTTTCTTGTAAAAGAAGAAAAATTTTAAACACATTGTACCAAAAAATTGTTTTTCTTATTTTAGGTTTTCAAATTGAAAAAAATTTCTGAATCATGTAGATTTTCCAAATTTCTTTATCTACTTCTTATTTACATTGCACCAATTGTTTATGTATTTTCTAATATTTGTTTGGTAGGTAACGTTCTAATGTGAGACAGCGTTGCAGTACGAGATAGTCGTGTTGTTATACTATAAATTTAGACCAAATATTTAGATAAAAAGCAATTTAATTAATAATCAATATGCACATCTTGACAACATACCATGTTATACTATTAGACTGTTGACAATGCACGAGTTATGCCAGTTTGGTTATTTTTCGTTTACAAAATTATTAGCCATCTTGCTTTTTGGGAGGTGAAGCAGCGGTTGAAAGCCTCTGGGATTATTGATTCATTGAACGTAAATCCGTGTATCAATTAACTTGGGAAATTCACCAAAAGACAATTAAAAAGAAGTATTGTGCTAGTAATATGGCTCAAACAAGAAGGATAAAAATGTAATTGTGTATGATGGATGGGGACTGGAGAGGGGAGCAATGGGCCATGGAGGATGTCTTTCTGCTCTCTTGCTGACGCGTGTACTCTTGTACAAGCAGCTGACTGATGACCTGAAATGAAAACGCATTTTTAAAAGATAAATGCAACGGATTAGTTTGACCAAACAAAAAAAGAGAAATGCTACGGATTCTCAAAGTGGAGAGATTTTTAATGTGCGCTAATCACGAAATGATAAATCACGTGTCAATATAAAAGTTATGAAATACTTGGGTTAAAAAATTAAGTAATTTAAAAAATAAAACTTTTTTCTACTTATATGATAAAATGTGATGTGCCATGTGTGTTTTGGTCATAAATAAAAAAATTTCTTCTCAAAGTGAGACTCTCCACAAACTCTCTGACAACTCACAGTTTACCATTAATTCTTGTGTTAACATTATAAAATATTGTGCTAAAAATATGAGGTGGCAACGAGTCCAATGATAGTCTTACTCTTGAGGTAGTCTCTTTAGCATTTCTCATTCTAAAATGGGTATTTTTGTTCATCATTCTCAAATGATGATGATGCTCACGATTCTATTTATCACTGTTAGATAAGTTTAAATTTCGAGATTTGTATAGTAGATAGGCGCAAAACTCAACATTTAAATTCATCTAATTATAATAAGTAGGATTTTGATTATCAAAATCACTTAAAAGTAATGAACAAAAATATTCTCTTTTAAAACACGACTGTATCTTGGAAAGAAATCGTAAATCTTAAAATCAGGGAATAGAATAGGCATGTATATTGTAAATGTTTGGCATTTTACTGTATAGTTGTAGAGAAATTAGCTCCTATTTTATAAGCTTTTTTGCTGTCTATTACTATTTCATTATTAATAGTACTTACGGGTCAGTGTGGAATTGTTGTGTGTGTTTTTTTTTTTAAATGTTTCTGATGTGCTTTAAAAATAATTAGCTGTAAAATAAAGCAGTTGAACATTTGACAATCTATATTTTTAAAAATGTTGTGAATAAGAAAGTATAAAAGTGTTTGATAAATTGATCACACAGTAAATGGATATGATATGATAAAAACTAAAGTGTTGCGCTCAAATAAATCTCTAGTCTAACTCTCAATGCTAGATGTTTTTCACGCTCAACACTCTTATGATGCAAAGCCGTATATCTAGGTCTAAAGATAATCTAAAAGAGTATGGTTATAGAGATAAAAAAGAACAAACGAACGCGCGATGAAATCTGAAGAAGTTGATGGTAAAGGTGGAACTCAATTTGGAGACAAAATATACATTATCGGGAAGGTTTAATTAGATTTTAGTGCTCTATCAAGTCAAAAGTATATTTATTAAGAATGAATAATATGTACAAAGTTGAGGATAGGATGCATAATGGACCTTGATACACATAGATTGATATTCTTCTTTTTCTTTTTCTATTTTGATAAAAGTTCTTAACTAATTGGTTGCTCATACTTATCCCATTGGAATTAAACTCATTGAAAAGATTGGTGTTGGCTCCAATGGCTGAATACTGATTGAGCATTTGAAAAGATTGGCGTTGGCTCCATTTGACTGAATACCGACCGACCGTGTTCTCGAAAGATTGGATTTAGCTCCTGGATAAAGAGTTGACCAGTTCCCAATGTGAGAATTGGTTTCCCGTGTGACCCCATGTGGGGCCACTTGTGAGGGGCATGTTGGAGAATAGAATCTCATATTGAGCATATGAAAAAATAATATACAATTAAGATACGAGAGATTCCACCCCTAATAATACCGATGTCTTTTGTGATAAAATCTAGTACCTAATAATAAGTGCTTAAATTGTACAATACCTGTAATGTTGGTGATAAACCATTTTAGGCCAAAAAAAATTATCAGAAGGTTCATCATTATTTGGCGTAACTTGTTAACAATAATAGATGTAGCATTGTATTTTACCATCTTATTATTCTCCTGCCTTATGAGATTACTTTATATGTATATCCAGTTCTTCAACCTTTCTAAATATTTAAGTTTAAATTTATTCAGATATATCTAAAATAGCGTTGTGTTTATCGATTTTACGTGTTTGCCTGAAAAAAAAAAAAAAAAAAGTTGGCCGCTGACGTAAGGAGCTTTATCTCTAATATGCTTGAGATGACATTAGCCTCTTTTGTGTCACTGTTTGGACCCAAAATGACATTTTGGGGGCCGAGCTCAGAAATATTCTCGGCCCAATGTTGTTTAGAATAGTGTCATGGGCCGGCCTTGTCAGGGTTGGCCGAGTCCTGATATGAGAAAGATTACTTTGGATAAAGATGAAGAAGTTGAATCCTGATACAACGGGGAGTTTCAAGGTTGGAAGTAAGAATGAATCTAGTTCATTATAGGGCTTGGTACAGAGGCCTATTGGAACTAGGATGGGCCGAATCATAATCAGATTGGGATAGAGAGTTCTAGTTTGAATACATCTCTGATTCGGCCAAGGGTTTTAGCCACTATAAATACAAGAGGTCGTGCGACATTCTAAGGACCTCCAACTCAACACACAAATCTGCCCTGCGTAAACCCTCTCAACCTTGAGATTTTTTTATTTTCTTTTTCGCCAACACATCTTCAGTTTGGATAAACAGCACTGTGGAGGCAACCGGTAAACATCTTCAGTTTGGATAAACAGCACTGCGTCGGGGCCGACTGATTATCTATCCAAGTCTCGGCCGAGAAGGATTTTTGAATCCTTATTGGCAGAGGTCATCTCATCAGCCTTCTCGGCGAAGTGAGGTGTTACAGGTTACTACATTCGGCACATTGAAAGCTGAATTTGATATTGAACTTCGCAGAACTAGCAGCCTTGTCTTCAGGCTCTAGAACCCAAAGGCCGAGGCGTGTTCCTTCCTCGGCCACAGTCGCAAGATCGAGAAGTCAGCCGTCACACAACCCAACATCCACATTTTACTCACCGGCCGAGCTCGGCCGTCGAGTTGGCACGCCCCGCATTCAACCGAAGGACGTAGTTAGCTCATAGATTATTCGGCCTGCGCGCCACGTAGGCTTGGTAGTTTTTAGGGTCAACATTTTGGCACGCCCAGTGTGACCAAGTGCTAAAACTACGAAGTTCACATGATAGATCAAGATCTCAGTCGAGTTCCATTGGATGAGATTTGGCGCCTATTCAAAGAAAGTTCCGAGAGGTATGCCAAATTCCTCGAGGAGCACATTAGAGTTATTGACAAAAGGCTAGAGGCCAGGGGGCAATTTTTCACTCCAGCCACAATTAAAATTCGGCCTCAGAAGATTGACGAGACGGCCGAAGAAGAACCTAGGCCACCTGCTGTCTCGGTCAAGACTAAAAGTGTGGCAGGCCTAGAAGAAGGAGTTCAAATTTCTGAGTCAGAAATTGACTTGGAAAATGGTTCGTCATAAGAATGTTCCAATGACGAACAAGACCAATTCATTGTTTTAGCCGAACAAACCACGCCAATCGATATGATTATTGGTGATAAAGCCGATATAAAGAAATCCCATTCGGCTAAGTTATTTAAATTAAAAGCCGAAATTATGCATGAGGGGCATAATAATTATTCAACACATTCGGCGGCCGAGAATCAAAAATATGTCGCCATGTCAAACGTATTTGGCAATGGTTCTTTATTCGGCCTAAAGCGAAATCAATTTGAAGATTTTGATATTAAAAGATCTCGGCTTGGAATAAAGCATCGTTGGCCTCCTCCCAACTATGATTCGGCCACTTTTCTTTTCGTTTGCTAAAAACAAAAAATATACATATATATATGCAATAAAGAAATTATTTTCTTACACATACGGCTATGCAAGCCGATGCATAAGAAAATAAAGGGGGGTATAATAATCGGCATAATCGGCAATCTTTATCAACTTGCCAATTGTTGACTTTGATTGGTGATAGGCCGAGCTGCCATTTTTTTTTTTGACCTCGGCCTCAAATTTTTCTCGACCTCCAATTGTTGACTTTGATTGGTGATAGGTCGAGCTGCCATTTTTTCTCGACCAAGATTTTTCTCGGCCTCCTACCCAATTCTTAACCTATATCACACATGCCGAGCTCGTCTTCAAGACTTCGACCCCATTTGGTTTTTCTCGGCCAGCTCGTCCAGGGTGTCAGGCTGTGGAGTGGATTCACTCGACCATACATTTCTTCGACTACGTTAATTTCCTTAACCATTCGGCTTATGGGCCGAAGCTCAAGGAAACTGGGGGGCAATGTTTGGACCCAAAATGACATTTTGGGGGCCGAGCTCAGAAATATTCTCGGCCCAATGTTGTTTAGAATAGTGTCATGGGCCGGCCTTGTCAGGGTTGGCCGAGTCCTGATATGAGAAAGATTACTTTGGATAAAGATGAAGAAGTTGAATCCTGATACAACGGGGAGTTTCAAGGTTGGAAGTAAGAATGAATCTAGTTCATTATAGGGCTTGGTACAGAGGCCTATTGGAACTAGGATGGGCCGAATCATAATCAGATTGGGATAAAGAGTTCTAGTTTGAATACATCTCTGATTCGGCCAAGGCTTTTAGCCACTATAAATACAAGAGGTCGTGCGACATTCTAAGGACCTCCAACTCAACACACAAATCTGCCCTGCGTAAACCCTCTCAACCTTGAGATTTTTTTATTTTCTTTTTCGCCAACACATCTTCAGTTTGGATAAACAGCACTGTGGAGGCAACCGGTAAACATCTTCAGTTTGGATAAACAGCACTGTTGCCGTAGAATCAGCCGACCGCGGAGCACCTTCAGTTTGGATAAACAGCACTGCGTCGGGGCCGACTGATTATCTATCCAAGTCTCGGCCGAGAAGGATTTTTGAATCCTTATTGGCAGAGGTCATCTCATCAGCCTTCTCGGCGAAGTGAGGTGTTACAGGTTACTACATTCGGCACATTGAAAGCCGAATTTGATATTGAACTTCGCAGAACTAGCAGCCTTGTCTTCAGGCTCTAGAACCCAAAGGCCGAGGCGTGTTCCTTCCTCGGCCGCAGTCGCAAGATCGAGAAGTCAGCCGCGCACACAACCCAACATCCACATTTTACTCACCGGCCGAGCTCGGCCGTCGAGTTGGCACGCCCCGCATTCAACCGAAGGACGTAGTTAGCTCATAGATTATTCGGCCTGCGCGCCACGTAGGCTTGGTAGTTTTTAGGGTCAACAGTCACTAAGGTGTTTCTGATTGAGCATTTGCCAAAGTTATACCGAAACGTTAGTTCTCGTGCCAAATCTACTAAAAAATTAACCAAAATCTAAAAATTCTTTCTACATGTTTATGTCGTGTTATCATTTCTACATGATTTTACCATTGGTTAATGACAAGAACTATATATGACTGAACTTACTATATTTATTGGCTTCATTTTTCAAATAAAAAAGAAACTAAAATAACAATAATTTTTTTGACAATGCTCGCCAAGTTACTCTTATCATTTAATCTCCCAAAACCCTAAGCAAAACCAGGCTGCTATAGAGAAAAACATATTGTCGCCAAACCCCACCTTTGAGCAGGCTAGTGTGGCCGTCCTCTTGACTTAATTCAAATCGTTTTCTTACGTAGAATAGTTTTTTTTTTATTTTTTTATTTATAATTTTAATTTTAATTTTTTTTTTAAAGAAAAGGGGACCAGCTAGTAGCTTTGTCAAGGCAGTCTACTCTTTCGGGGAGAGGCATTTAAATCTCCCTCTCTCCACCATCGTGTGATTCATCAACTCCAAAAATCGAACTCAAGATGTGCTGTGTAAAATACAAGCTTGAAATTCTTCTATAATCACTGAGCCACTTCATGGTGGTTATATAGAATAGTTTGATTGAAATAAATCAAACCATTTGTTATCATTTGAAAAGTAATGGTACATTATGGAAGAGCTTATTTTCGTTCTCTTACCATGTGGTATATACGTAGACCAGTATATGATATCACTAAGTTCCCTCCCTATTTTCTCTTTTAAATGATGGAAGACTCTCTCGAAGGTTCTTAATATTTTATGTAATGATCATTAACTATGAAGTTCAAAGCTTCTAATTGATATAAACTTTGGCACTACGACTAGAATAAAATAGATCAACATCACATCTCAAATATAATATATGGTGCCCACTGAGAACTGCCAAACCCTTTTTTTGGTAGAAACACATTGCTACCAAACTTACATATCCTGACCAAAAATACATAAAAACAAGCTTAATTATATAATTACGAATAATGTTAGGGAGACTATGCTTTGGCTAAAGTGAGAATAAACGGATGAAAAATAAATATTAGGGTTAAATCTTACAAAGCAAAGAATTTTCTTATTGTGGTGTGGTCGTAATTCCATAGTTTACGTATCAACATCAGATATAGAAGTGAATAACAAATTTATGTTTTAAGGCATATTATTAATGAATAAAACATGTACTAAAAAAAATATGTATATATATAAATTAATAACATTATATAACGATGCTACGGAATCATTTCTAACCAGCAAGAGAATTTGCATGTACATTCACCATTAGCAGCCAACTTACTCAGCCTAAACAGTAATTTAAACCAGCAAAGAATACATACGTGTTTCCTATTCCTCCTTTTACTTGCATGCAAATCATGCCCATCGTTACTGTAAGCACCAAAAGCTATGTTGGAAAATAAATAAATAAATAAAGGTTGTCTACCAAAAAAATCCTCAAAAGAGCTGGGCTTTTGCTTTTTTTCCCCTACTTCTAGGAGCGTTATTTACTTTTTGGAATGTGTCAAAAGTGTGGATTATCTATAAGTACAAATTTTCCATAACATTCAGCAACAACTACTGCTAATCCTGCCAGATTAGGACACTTAATTAGGAAAATTACCATGTAATCCAATGAGTGCATGCATACTTACAAATTTAGATAACGGAATTTAGATTCGATTGAGTCAATGAGGCTATATGAAGTTATCAAATATGCTGTTAACCCCTCAGTCAATGTAACATTATATCTTTCTCCTTGATAATGCTGTTGATTTATTTACTTAGATTAAAACTTGGGGGACATGAATCATGAAAATTTAAAACTTTAGGGTTAAAAAGCCGGTCCATTTTTTATGGTCCTTCACTCAGATGCTTCTCGACTAGGTCTTGATATTGAATTTGTGCAGAATGCATGGTTATA
Organism: Cotoneaster glaucophyllus; assembly: GCA_036320875.1. NCBI lineage: Eukaryota > Viridiplantae > Streptophyta > Magnoliopsida > Rosales > Rosaceae > Cotoneaster > Cotoneaster glaucophyllus. The sequence goes on along the minus strand of CM070072.1, from coordinate 5,331,201 downwards.
GTTACTGCAGCACGGTTGAAACTTGAACTTCAAGCTTTCAGTTTCTTCGGGTAAAATTCAAAGTACTGTTTAGAGAAGTGATTTCTAGGCGTATTATTTCTCTCCTCCTATACACTTACGTTTACTTTTGACATCCGCATTGAAGAAGTCAAAAGAATCAAGGGTCATAATTTGTACGAGGAGAAAAATAGCGTGCGGAAATTGCTTCCCATCTATTACAAGTCATTGAATTGACAAAGTTTTGAGTGATACACGTATTGTCGTATGATGTTTAGTCACATGCTATTACTTTGGTGGATGATAGACTTATTTAGAGTAGAGTAATTATATACTCTATAATTTATGCAAACGACACTTTATTATATAATTTACGCAGACGACACTTTACTATAGTGGTGGAAAATAATCAAGTTTATGCACCCTGATGCGAGTTTGATTAAGTCTAACTCTTCTCTCTAACAATTAAATATTTAATTCACTATCGCTATTGTTCTACTAAAATATATATATATATATATATATATATATATTTGTATGTATATATGCTGTAAATTATAGCATCCATTAAAATTTTCTCGTTAAATTGATAGTACGTGGTGGTAGAAATTATAGCTTTCAGTCAAACTATTTGTTATGTACTTTGTCAGTGCATCGCATAAATTTTTGAACTTAATTGGTTGAATTTTTTTTCAACCATTTGATTCCAAAGGACAAGGCCAAGACACTTAATTATGACAAATCTTATGTGATGCGATGCGAGGCAAGTCCATAAACTATCATTTCACGACTTGAAAAATTATTACTTAAATGGGTTCCCATTTGTTTGATTAATTTGACCATGACCATCGAATTCAAAACACATTGGTAAAATTCTAATTAGGGTTTTGGACCACTGATTAGGGTAACTAAATATGTGTTTTAACCTTGGATACTTATTCCTTGGATTCAATATTAACGCATGCTTATATATACTATACATCCAAAAGAGACTTTAGGGACACAAATTTCTAACCCCTTTCTCCCTTCTGCCTCCTTTGAAATGCTCCTTTTTCTACTCTTTGGAATTCACCTTTTCCTCTTTCACAGCTTCACACTCAATTTTTTTTTCTTTCTTTTTTTTTATTAAGCCCCTAATATTAAACACTTGTTCCCTGTCAGATCTTTTGCTAATTTCAAAGACTATCTGTCTTTATATCAATAAGAGATGAGGACTCAGTTCCAAGTGAGTGAGGAGTGAGGAGTGAGGAGTGAGGAGTGAGGAAGAAAGTCTAATATTCGTAGATGGGATCAAGTGGCTCATACGGTGTGGACACAAAAATTATCTCTTACTCCACTCTCTTGATATTGTCAAGTTTACTTGGTCTTATTTTGTGTCGAGAAAATTATAGCATTAGTTCTTCAATTTTAACTTAATTGAAGCAATGATCTTTCAACTAAAAATTTATGATCAATAGTCCCTTAACTCTTCAAAATATGCAGGTATGATCCTTTTCGTCAAAACGAGTCGTGTTTGAAGAATCATTGCTACAATTAGATTAAAAGTTAAAGGACCATTCTTCCAATTAGATTAAAGTTGAGGGACAATTTCTACAATATTTTCATTTAGTTTTCCATATTTTCCCCTTCATTTTGACCTCCCTTGCGTGGCACGTGACTCATTTTGACGGAAGTTTTAATAAAGTTGATGAAAATGATCATAGCTACACATTTTGATGAGTTAAGAACATATCCATTGGAGTCTCTAAATAGGAGCAACCACTTTATAAAATGAGTATAAAACAAATATAGGGACAAAATGAATCTCCAATTGGTCGGAAAGTGAGTCCTTAAAGTATAGGGACTCACCGGATACATCGTGTATGTCCTCACATATAAAGACTATATAGAGATAACCTTGAGTGGAAAATGGGACCCACATTCTTGATTGAAGCTTTTAATGTTTTTAATGCTTTTAATTAATTAAAATTGGTTAACATAACAAAAAAAAAGTGCAGCTTGAGTGGAAAACAGGGCCCACGATCTTGATTGAAGATTTTAAGCTTTTAATTTTAATTCTTTTAATTAATGAAAAAAAGTTAACATAAACAAAAAATGTGCACCTAATCAAATTATCACATAAAATCATAAAAAATTTAAATTTAGGGATTCTACTATATTGCCTCTATAGAGGCAATATTCTTTTGGGAACACAAAGATTCCCTATAAGCTCCTAAATGAGTACTTAAAAGTGGTGGTGAGAGTCTCTAAATAAGGACTTCCATTTGAGATGCTTTAAGGACCAATGACCATGGATTTTTAGTTGAAAGACCATTGCTACAAGTTTGTGTTTCACCCAGTATTTGAAAATATCGATGGACATATCGCATGTCGATATTGGTTGTTTTCGATAAAAATAATGGAAAGTCATAATTAAACTTTAGAAATTGTCAAACACTGGTTTGGACGAAATACAATAATTGTTCTGATATTTAACCGATATATAAGAAAATATCGACGAAACTTGTCGATTTTAGCGTAAATTTAAGCGTTTCTACGATATAAGGTAAAGTTAGACTTTACCCTCTGTTTTCATATCTTTCTCTAAATTTTTGGATATTTTCATACAAATATAGACCGTATCAAAGAAATTTCAAACATTGGACTCACCACCCTCTCACACCACACTCATAACCCACCCTATCCGGTGGTCTCACCCATGGCCCCATCTTGTGTACGACACCCTTCCTCCTCCTAAGAGTTTTTGTTTTGGCACTTCTGAATCTGAGAGAGAGAGAGAGAGAGAGAGAGAGAGAGAGAGAGAGAGAGTCTTCTTCTTGTTTGAGATCCGAGCTATACAGAGTGTCACTCACACCCACTGTATTTTTTAACTCATCCAATCGGTATATATTGTTATTCTTTTTCACTGCCAGAAGTTCATGGGAAGTGATGGAGATCGAGTCATTGTTTATAATCAATAGAATTCACTTTCCGTCTTGATTAATTTGAATCACGCTTGCATTATAATTGACTCATTGAGTAGTTGTAAATAAAATTGAGAATCTGCTTGTATGTTATTTTGTATCTTATGCGACGATAGATAATTAAGAATCTCTAATAATATTCCGATTACTAATTAGCTTGATCTCGTGACATGCCTTGTAAACAAGTTGTGTATCTATTTATGTCTTGAGTGAAGATAGACACAAATAGATATACAATTTACAACTGAAAATAATAGTAATTTCCTAATAAACTCGGCTTAAAATTGCATTTACTAGGATATCCGCACGTTATTTTTTACCTTCCACATACTTCTCTTAATTTACAGCAACTGTATTCAATTGAATAAATTAACAGAATGTGTGAGGAAAATTAAAATGAGTGTGTGAAGAGGTGTTAAACGTTGAAAACCAAAGACCTTGAGATTCACCATTTCATTCATTAATTTAACTTATAAGTAACATCCTTTGACTGACAAAACCAACAGGAAAGAGTTTTCTAACAAGACCTAAGTGAGAAAGTAAGCTGAAAATTGTTAATTAAAATGTAAGTGCATCTCTAAAGGAGATGTCAAATTCAAACGACAAATTTTAATATGATGGCTGACTTGAGAATTTGATATATTGTCAATATTTTCCTTCCACCGAATATGCCAGAATTTATTGCTTCATTAATGTTTTTTTTTCAAACAAAAAGAATAAAAGTTGGGTTATTGTTGGTTTAAAAATAATACTTAAATACGCTAGCATTTAAAGTAAGACAAGTGAAATGTAATGCAGCAAGAAATTTGACATCTAGGTCCATGTCAACTTAGTCTTCTTTTCATATCAACTTTGACATCTCAGTTGGAGCAAATGAGCTATCGATCAAAAATAAGAATTCGACGTGGCACAAGATCGGGGTCCACACGTCCTCCTTTTCGTGCCTCTCGTGCAATTTCAGATCGTCTTTAGAAAATCTCATATGGTCTCTTACTCTTAGCAATAATAAATTATTTTCTAAACTAGATTGAGATGGCATGCAAGCCCCACTCTATGTTTATCATACTTAATTCTCAAATATTAGAAAACTCATGTTACAAAATGTTGCACTTCGCATGAACTGGTACTTCTAACCGATGCTCCTACCTAGGACCAGTTTAATGGCAATTTGTATTCACAATTGTTTATTCAGTCATGTCTTTGCTTGGTTTGTAATCACATGTTGTCGTTTTAAATTGGTTTTATATATAATATTTTTAATATGACTTGACTAGTTGTTTACTAGTTAGATTCTGTATTTCTATTTCAAATTATCACATTAGTAGTGGCTCGATGAGTAATAAAACATAATGTAAGAATTGATTGATGTATGAAAAACACAACTTAACAATTCGCTATGTCAAAACTAACTGCCATTACTTTGCTAATCAACAAGCACTTCAGAAATGATTCTATTAAGTGTTGAAGAGTTTAATTTTTATGGAGAGAATCAATTGCGGGCTTGTGAAATAAGCACTATAGAACTCCAACAAAAGAGATGCAAATAGGGATTAGGATCAGTATCTTCAATCTTATATTCAGCTTGAATTAGGAATTGGTGATCAATGGTTTTGCATCAAACAACAATATTGCCTACAATTAGTTTCTCCCAATACCTCAAGGGTGCGTTTGTTGCACCAGACTGTCTCGGACTGGACTAGCTTCAGGGACCAAGCTGGACTGACTTAGACTAGACTAAGCTGGACTAGCTTAATGAAACGTTTGGTGTAGTGTCGGACTAAGAAGCAGGATAATTAACAAAACTCAAAAATTATATTATTTTAAAGCATATCTAGAATATTTATATTAATTCTTCCTCTCTTTTTTTTTCTTCTAGAAACCCCTTTTTTAGATAGCTCTGTCTTCTCTTCTCTGCCTCACCACTCCCCATTTTTCTCCATCAGTATCAATCCTCTCTGCCTCTTGATTGTTTCCTTCAGCAAGCTTGGCCTAAACATCTGTTGCTTTCATGGAATCCTGTTTGCAAAAAAAACAACCAACGAAACACCTTTCAAAATCCCATTTCCTTTCATGCAATTCCCCAATTCTTACTAATTGCCATTCCATTTTCTTTTGTTTTCTCTTTCAATTTTCTCACCAACCAAACACCTTTCAAAATCCCAATTCCAAATAATTGCTCACCTTGTCTGGCGTACCAGATTCAGATCATGGTTCGCTGAAAACGAGAGTCGAAAATTGACTTGCCGCGACGGAACGCGACTGGAGGGGGAAGAATCAGCAGAAGCGGGGTGGTTGGTAAGTGAAAATTAAGGGCGTTTATGAGATAGAGCGATGTATGTATGTGTGCGATCTGAGATACGAAAAAACCCAGATGGTGGAAGACCCCAAATCACCGAACCCAGATGAAAAAAAATCCTTATTTTCGAGGATTGAGATCTTGTAAGTTGGAACGAGGCACAAGGTTTGGACGAGTCATACGAAGCAGCGCGGGGGTCTTAGCAATCCTGTGATATTTGGGGGGTTTGGCAAAGAACTTTTAGTGAGTCAGTCAGTCGGAGCGAGTCCGACTTAATCCCATTAAACCTAATCCTTCAGCCTAACAAACATGGGACTACAATAATAGCTAGTCCAGTCCAGTCAAAGGAGAGTTAGTGAGCCCAAACAAACACACCCCAAGTGGATTGGTAAAATGATTAGTGTCTTCCTTCATTGTATTATGGGTTCAGACTCTTCTTCTTTAGTGTAATTTAGAGTAGGAATGTCGCTCGTATTAAAAATTTTTTTGCTATTACTAATACAATCATTATGCTTTCAATGCCAATACTATGCTTTTATGCAAGAGACTTGAAGATAAAAAATATTTCATCCAAAACATGTGCTAAATGGTCATCCTATTCTTACCTGCATGCATGACTCGTATAAATGTAATGACAATAAACCCAATGCAGGGGGCTGGACCGGCTGGTGGAACCCTGCTTAGCCCAATACAAAGCTGAAGTTGTGCCTGCTTGTTATAGAAGGTAAAGGAGAGTTGTTGAGAAGAAAACATGGAAGTCTCAGGCATGACCCAAAATATGCTTTACTTCATTCAATTGAACAATTTGGCTTCATACATCTCATATCTGATAGAAATTGTAAACTAATAGGGTCGGAAACCGATGTCGTTGTCGATCACAATGTAATGTGGAAGAAAGTTGTACTACAAACAGATTAATCAAAAGATCAACAAAACTAGTGCTTTTACAACTATGATAACAGAAACATTCTAAACCATTCGAACTTCAAAGATAGATCCTTGTGAATGAGAAAAATCTACATCTTAGGGAAATTCAACCTCACTTGTGTTCGAACCCCGATGAAACATCAAAAACTTCTTGTATAATTCCTTCCTAATGCACAAAAGACCACGACGGGTATGTATTGTCATTCTTTTCAAAACCTTTCCATTTTCTAACAAAAAATTTGCCACTTACATCTCATGCGGCCATCCCATTAATCCTGTTATACAGATAGTCTTGAGGTGCATCAGCAAACAACTAGGCACAAAATCTGGCGGATTCCATTGAACCTTTGGCAACTTGAATTGAAAATGTGGGTATTCTCGTACCAGCTCAGATTCAAAACCTCAACTACTGAAGACCTGACAATGATTTAAAAGAATGAATGAAATGAGAATCATTAAGGCTATGTTTGGATAAGAGTTTTCCAAGTGCCAACAGATTGATGTCAACTAGTGAATCATAAAATGCATGTTATACATAGGGGAATAGAAAAGCCTTCCTTGAGCATTACAAAGGCATGTGAGAGGGATTTGTAGATGGCACCTCTCATATGCCTATGTAATGATCATGGAACGTTTTTCTAATCCCGTCTATGTTGCATTTTGTGGTCCATTCTTTAATAACTTGACATCAACCCCTTAGAACTTGGAAAACCCTCATCCAAAAACATAGCCTACAAGCTGCAAGTTGGTGTTACGTAGCATAAATCTATAAATGTCTTACATCAAAGTCTAAGACAAGATATTCAAGAACAGGTGATCTCTGGAGGAACTCTGCCCACCAAGAACAACAAGCATTAAGTAGTTAAAACATTTACTAATGAATCTTATACAATTTCTAACTATAAGGGTGATCCTAAGCCAACAAGGCTCCTTGCTTTGTGAGGGTCAGAGGGAACGTTTATCATGCACAGCCTTACTCTTGCTTTGCAAAGAGACTGTTTCCATGACTCGAACCCTATGGCAAGTAGAATGGACGATGAAAGGATGCAATGATGTGTCAATCCCTTGTGTAGTTTAGGATATCATGGAAGAAAAGATGCAAAAGCTTTTCCTCATTGGGTCTTGAGTGTAAAAGGGTAAAAAGACAATAATCTTCACAATTACAAAACTATTTAAGTTCAACCTATCCAATTTGAAGGAAATGAAAGTCATAGGCCCTTCCTTCTTTGCAGAAAATATGCAGCATCTATATTTTCTTGCCCCTTTTCAACCACCCTCCTCTCCTTATCAAATATAATCCTCTCTACCAAACATATTGTAAGAAACAAGAGCACACTTACCTCCAAACAATGCGCCACAAGAGACAGACATTTAACGTTAGCAGAAGAGTAGTTAAGTGGCTAGCATGGACAGTACATTCACAAGCAAAATGTTCATCGAAATGAATAGTGGCTTTGACCAGGGATTTTGCATTCTCCAATACACAATTTGACAAGAAAATCTACTCGTAATCAAAGTTTTCAAGCTTTGGTGCATCAATGAAAAAATTGCACTCGTTATTCATAGCCAAATCACAAACATCTACTAAATCAGGGGCAGTTCCAAATCTATTCTTAAGGTTCTTCAGTCCAAGTGCAGAGATATTGAAATTCCAAACTTCATGTTCTCCAACAACTCCATATATAGTTAAATCTTCAAGTGCACGGCAGCGAGACAAAAACTTTTCTATCAGGTCGTTATCACGATACCTAACTGTAACAGAAAGGCTTTTGAGACTTGGTAAGCACCATGACATAGGCGTATTGGTAACAAAACTTGACATCAACTTCAAAACCCTCAGTGTTTTACCCATGAAAAGGCTTTTAGGCAACTCAAAAATATTCTGCTCATGTGGTTCAACACAAAGATCAAGTTCAGCAACATTACGCATAATGGTTGTGCAAATCCAAGCATCAACACGAGGGAAATCCCCCATACAGTGACAATCAAGACGAAATTTTTCAAAGTCGGATGAGCCACGGAAGAGAAGTTCACGATCAACAAACATCGTAAAACCATGATAGTTGGGAAAATCCTCATTGTCCAAATCTATACTGGGAACAGCGACCCACATGTTCTTCCTTCTTGTAACAAAATATTAGTCCTCACAGAATATTTTGTTGGAAGAAAGGAAAGTATGTGACAAAGAACTGAATCCGGTAAGTCACTGATCCTATCTTTAAGTCTTGAAGCACGCTTGGACTTCGAACCCATTTATAATTTTGATATCTTCAGACGTTTCTCTACCTAAAATTTCATATGTTTTCTGTATTAGTTACATGAAACAGAGGCATAGCAAAATATAAGTCTCACTACATTTGAATCGAAAACTAAATGGTAAACAAAAACTCCTAGGCTCTGTTTGGTTACAGAGAAAATTAAGGACATTATACGAAATCCAAATGTATTCTCCAAATACTTCAATTCATAATTTTCCAAGGAACTGCCAACACTATTATTTTTCCCCTTTATCAATAAAATTCTTGAAACCCCTGTTAATAATGAAAACAAGTTTACAAAATTATTACTTGCTGCAAACCTAGACAAAGATAAAGCTCAAATTTTCTACCTAGATTTTTACCTCTGACAGTTTTCTTGGTAACCAAACAGATGGTAAGGGATTCAAAGGTGGAAAGAAGTACCTGGAAACTGATAGGAGCTTCTGAGGTGACCCGAAAAGATGCTAGTGTAACCAGTGAATAGTTGTAAGACCTGATTGGTTGTCGAGAAACGGAGGGAAAATGGTATGAAATGGGTAGAAGGATAAAGAGCATTCCCCAAACGGCGCAACTGCAACTCTCAAATGGAAAACCGAAGTATGAACCAAACCTTTCCCACGCTTGTCTCCATTTTGTCCTTGGTGTATAATTTCAAGAAGAGAGAAATAAATCAAATTAAATCACTTCGTAGTAGTCTAGTGTCACTTAGTACTACGATTAGTGATATTTCTTTCACTTGTAAATGAGAAATCTTATATTTGATTCTCGTCAAATGCAAAATTGAACCACATTATTATGATAAGCTTATTGTAAGGATTAGCCCACTCCACTATCCCTTTAGTGTGATTTTGCCAATTGTAAAGATTAGTCCACTCCCACGTCCCTTTAGCGTGATATTATCGTTTGTTCAAAAAAAAAATACAGCGATCTAGTGGTATTCATCTTCACTTATGAGTTTGAAGTCTTAAATTCGATTATTGTCAAAGCCAAATTCAAATCTCATTATTGCTAATTCATTATGAGACCTCTTAGTGTAGATAATATCCTTGTTTAAAAAAATGAAGAAAAAAAAACCTAATTTCAACATAATAGGCCCAATCGCCAAAAAAAAAAGATAGGCCCAATATCCTTGTTTAAAAAAATGAAGAAAAAAAAACCTAATTTCAACATAATAGGCCCAATCGCCAAAAAAAAAAAGATAGGCCCAAATCCTAATCTGTTTCCTTACGGCCCAGTTGAAATACAATTCGGCCCAGTGGCCCAAATCTCAAGGGAAAATTGAAATTGCTTGGCTGTTGGGATTATGTTATCCCGGGTTAGAGCATCAAGTAACGAATCCCAAACAGGCTTAATGATGACGCCCAACAAAATTATAGATACCCACCAACTGCTCCTCCACAAATGGCTTCTACACTCTGCTGCAGAGCCAACGCCCTTCGAACCATCTCCTCCTCCGCCACAATTCGACGCCGTCTTCCCCTGGTGGGAGCATTCTGCGTATTCACCTTGGGCATCTCCAACCTCCTTCCCACTCTCTCCTTCTCCGCCCTCAGAACGGGTACCGCTCAGTCTCTCCCTTTTGCCCCTCTCTTGAGGTACGCCACCGCCACCTTCTTCTCCTTCGGTCTCTGATTCCGAAAGGGTTTTTATTTAATTTCATTGTTTAATGTGTTGTGGGTTTATAGATCAAAGTTTGGCAGCCAATCAGCAGGCGTTGGTTCTGTGAGAATGGAAGGAAGTAGCGATACTACTGTTCCAAGCATTGTTGTTTATGTGACTGTGCCCAGCAGAGAAGTAGGTTAGTATTTATTGATCAAAATGATTAATGGGTTTTCTTTGTTTTGCATTTTTTGATTTGGGTTTTGTTTTGTTTTCGAAAAGATTATGATTTTCGTCATTGGATGCTTAATTATTGAGAAACATGATGAGTATATGGTTGAATTTTTGTGTGAAATTATGATGATTTGACTGTAGTCTGCATGGTGACTTTGTCTTGAGCATTCTTTGGCAAATAGGCGATTTTCGTGGCGTTTCTAGTGAATGGATATCTGCAAGTTTGGGGAAAATATGGCAGTATCTTCCACAGGAAAGCACATAAAAATTGGATGCACCAATGTGATTCAGTGTTTTGAACCGTCCTGCTAACTTTGCGATGTGCGAATATTAGGTCACTAGAATTTAACTTGGACGTGTTATAATGCTTACAAGCAACAAGTACTTAGATTTTCTTTCTGGTTGAGAGTTCAGTAATTGGATTTATGAAGAAAGCATTCTGAATTTGTCTTCCAAGTGTTGTGATATATTTAGTTGACACTCCAATAATAAAAAATGCACATGGGTTACACCTTCAGTCTCATTTTTTTCTTTGAGACATACAGTAGGTTTGGTTAGCCCTCTACTCAATTTTATGTGTTACATGCTTTTCTCATAGCTTCGAAATTTCACAACTACCAAACTTTCGTTTAAGGTGTGGAAGACTGAAGCTAAAGCTACTGTACTTATTATCTCTTTTATGACATACTATCTTTCTGCAGGAAAGAAGTTGGCTGAAAGCTTAGTCAGAGAAAAACTTGCAGCCTGTGTTAACCTAGTGCCAGGTATGTGCTTCATATTAATCCTTACATGATGCTTGTATATTGTTTTGCCTACTGCTTTTGTTGCAGAGCAATTCATGTCATCTGTATATATTCCAAAGAGCATGGGCTGTTAAGTTTACATTTGCTTGTTCCGATGATATTACTGACCTCTTTTTCTGGGAAAGCAAAATAATGATGGAAAGACTGAACACAAATTTTACAAGTTGATAATTTAGTTTTTTTATATGTCTGAATAATCATAACTTTCGGGTCAACACCAACCATCTGACTTGGAGTAAGCCAAAGTGCCAAACATCTTATTTCTTGTACCATCTGCTAAAACATGGTTGTGGAACTTAGATCGTGTACCTTATTTATCAACCCCCCTCCCCCAGGGAACCCTTTCTTGTTTCTCGCCTATGTTTTTTTGTTACTGCTAGATCATGATTACAATGTGTGGACTACTTAATTTTTGATTGCCTTGGTTAATTGCTTAGTATAGAAGGAACATTGATGTTTGTTGGGATTGGCCAAGCTATGTACTTGTTAACATGCGTGCTATCTACTTGAACAGTTATTTGTGTCCTTTAAAATAAGATTCTCGTGTCCTCCCTTCTATTGATATTGATATTTGCATTGTAATCTTTGAATTGACAACTGAACTTAGGAATTTCCTCATTAACATTCTTGCATACGACTTGCATCAAGCCTGTATTTCTTGTTTGATTCATGTTGAATATTGTGAATGCAGGCATTGAGTCCATCTATGAGTGGAAAGGAGAGGTACGGATCATAGAGAAGGGTGCAGAGATACCCTTAATAACCCTTCCAATTTGGATTGTTCACAGCTCTTTGTTGCATTGAAATTTGTACATTTTCATAAGTAAAGCACCAAAATATGTGTGTACTTATTTCACCTTGTCTTATTGGTGGATAGGTCCAGACAGATTCTGAAGAACTTCTTATAATCAAGACAAGGCAATCCCTTTTTGAAGCTCTGACAGCGCATGTCAAGGCAAACCATCCATACGAGTAAGCCCAAGGCTTCTGCAGAATAAATTTCTTATAATTGTTATAACTTAGTTGCAAGCTGAAAATTCCAAATAATTGGAAGATTGTGGTAGCCACAATGCTCTACGTAACTTATAGACCAGATCCTACGCCTAGTCCCTTCAGCCAGAACTGTTGCCACAAATCCTACCTTGTAGATTCAGAATGTTTCTGCACCCTGTAATCCCCTCTGCTAAGACTGTTGTTTTCTCTTTTATCAGTGTTCCGGAAGTTATTGCCTTACCTATCAACGCAGGCAGTCTCCCGTACCTAGAATGGATCAAAAACAGCACAAGGGACTGACTCAAAGCTTCTTATAACGGATCAAGTACATAGAACCGTTCGAATGTTTCTTGAAGTAGGCAAGCAGATGGTTTGAATGGTGTAAGTATGTGTGCAAATAAAACAAGCTGCATGATATTTTCATAGTTTTACAGTTGAAAGCGGGAATTACTTATCGCTGTCGGGTTTCCTGTTGGTTTTTCTAAGATAATATATAGACTTTATATCAGTAAAAGCTGTACTTAGTTAAATCTACCCTTCCATGGCATTGTGCGTCTCCTCATCGTCTTTTTTGGAAAGAACCAACAAGAGTCGAGCTGCCTAATCTAAAGTCAAAAGGTTTTAGATATTGAATTTTGAGATGGGTGCGATGCCTGTTTTGTGACATGGAATTGGTGAATGATAAAAGGGAGGGAAAACGAAAGCGAAAACTGAAATTGATTTCGAAAACAGTTTCATCTTTCTGAAAATCAATATTTGAAATCAGTTACCAACTTACCAAACAAGATCTTAGTGAAAACTTAAAACGAAACGGTTATAAAACCGCCCACGTTACTTTTCTTAATGCAAGAAAAGTTATTAATCCATGTAACGAGGTATCGAGGTATCCGATGATGTATCAAAATATCGATTAATCCAATGAAAATAAAGTTTTCTATCTTGTCATCCTTGATTATCTCACCCGTAATCCAAATTTAGATTAAAAAAAGCTGGCAAAAAAAAAAAAGGCTGGTTGCTGTTAACATCAAAATATATCCATCACAAATCACTTAAAGACAAATTTGAAAACAAGTTCAGTATCAACGTTACGGAACAATGTACAAATTAACACACTTTCTTCCAATCAGCACAGGAAAACGGCATTCAATGCCCACCGAGGCTCCTCCAGAGGATGAATGTGGCCTTTCCGCCTTTCGCTGCCCTCTATGCCTCGTCCAACTGGTCCTACATAAACACAACATAAAAAATAACATATAAAACAGATCATCATCGATCTAGAGGGAGGGAGAGAGAGAGAGAGAGAGAGAGAGAGAGGAGTGAAGGCGGGCTAACCGAAGCATCAGAAGTCCAAAGAGTGAGGTTGTCCCTTAGAAGTTGCATGATTAGAGTGCTGTCCTTGTATGATTCTTCTCCCAGAGTGTCTAGCTCAGCGATAGCTTCCTCAAATGCCTAATTATTCATAACACAAAGCAACTTAGAAGATAAATAGACCATTTCAAAAGGAAGGCACACAGCTACAACCACACATCTCAAGTAAACAAAAACTTAACAAGACAAAGTTTTAATCTTCAAGCTTTTTAAATGCATGAATGTCAGGAAGCAGGCAAATAATTTCCATCGTGACTTAACGTGGCATGTTTGTCACAGAATATGTTTCATTTCACCATCTGCTGAACGTTGGGTAATGAAAAGGATCGGTATGCAGGTGATACAATATAAAATTTAAGTAATCTACCAACTAGCTCTTGGTTTAGTCGTACCTCTCTTCCCAACGTTGGAAGAGGTCCCAAGTTTGATTCCCCAATGGATTACCAAAAAAAAAACTAATATGAAGCAAACCATTCAAGTTTCAATCATCAAAGGATATAACAATTTTGAAATTTGACAAAACAACTCGACAGACACGTATAAAATAGCACCAATCCAAGATTTTCAAGACACTGCCCACTGCCAAACACATGGTGATAATCTCTTTTAATAATAAACAATGATCACCTCAATAATTCATCTAACTTTCAGTACAGCAAGCATGGAAATAACAACAAGCACACACAAAAAGTCAAAGAGCAACCATGTTAAGTATCACCAAAACTTTTATGAGAGATTTTAAAGTCCTCTCCCCACAAAGTAAACAACCCAAACCCATTTCGTAACGTGAATTATTCAGATTTGGAGCCTATAAATAGAACATACAGAAACCAATTCATACAAGCTTTGCTCAAGTAAATATTAAATAAGAAAGTTGATATCATATCAAACACTTACGCAGCGAGACAACACACACATCCTAACGAAATTCACTAATGGCGCGTTTACTAATCCGTAATCAGATTGAGAGGAATTGAATTAAGGAGGAATTGAATTAAGGAGGAATTGGAATGAGGTGGAATCAGAATTAGATTCCTGTTGAAGTTGTTTACCAAAACTGTCTAGAATCGGAATAGGAATGACATTGATGTATATAAACTGTTTACTAATTCTCATGAATCGGAATGATAACTAATGTGATTACTAAAGTACCCCTCCTTTAACTAATTTATTTTATATGCTAATTATTTTTAGTAAAAATTTTATTCTTTTATTTTTTTTAATGTTTTTTACTAGAGAGAATAATTTTTTATCTTTTATAAAACTTTTAAATTTTCCTAATCACATAGATTACTTCAAATTTAATATGAAAGAATTATTTTTTATTTGCTTAATCACCCCAAACCCTATTAGAAATCCCTACATAAGGTAAACTAAAATAATTTTTTACTTCATTCTCTCTCCTCCCCCTTTCTTTCCCCATTCTGTCCGCAACCCTTTCTTTCCCCTTTCTTTTCGCAGCCCCTTTCTTTCCCCCAGTACGCAGTGCCACACCTCACCATCCAATCTCAGGAGGATCCACGAAGCCACGACCCACCCCATCAACAGAAAAAAAATCCAATTTTCAGGCTGAAGGTGATAAAAGTTCTTTCCTTCTCTTATGTTTGGGTCTGCAAATCGCAATTTTCTTGAGGATTTTAAAATAGTACAAAGAAAGATGGAAAGAAAAGCAACATTGCAAAATCGTAATGGGACCGTTTGGGAGTGGTTCTGGGAAGGCCAGAATGACTTTTCGAGGAGAAGCACATCCATAAAATCACTTACAAAATCATTCAAGAGATGGAGAAACACCTCCAACGTGCTTCTACATAACTCAATTATGGTTTAAGAGAGAAGCACATACCTCAGAAGTGATTATGGCTTTCCCAGAAGCACTTCCAAGATTCAAACAAGATTATAGTGAGATAGGAAAGTTACCTGTTTGGCCATGCTGCAAGCTTTATCAGACTGATTGAGAATCTCATAGTAGAACACTGAGAAATTCAGTGCCAGACCCAATCTTATTGGATGAGTTGGTGACAGATCCGCAAGCGCTATGTCCTTCACACACCAAATTAAACCTCAAAATCTTATCTTCCAAAATCTAATCAATTCCAATTACCAATCTCCTCAAAAGATTGAAAATTAACATAATTCAAATATTGGGTTTTTCTCTCTCTTTAGTTTCAGTAGCAAACCCAGAAATTAAAAAATTACGTAAATAATTAACAATGACAACGCTGACAGCCTCAAAACCCTCAAATTGTAAAAACCCAGATGTTCAAAAGGTCAACTTTATGAGAATCGAGACGATGCCGTTACCTGGGCAGCCTTGTAAGCAAGCATGGTGTCCTCAGCAGCAGTCTTTCTCTCCTCGGCGGACTTGAACTCCGCCATGTAGCGGTGGTAGTCGCCCTTCATCTTCAGATAGAAGACCTTGGACTCACTGCCCGACGCCGACGGCACGAGATTCGAGTCCAGGATCTTCAAGATATTGGCGCAGACATCAGAGAGCTCGGACTCGACCTTGGATCTGTACTCCTTGACGAGCGCCACGTGTTCCTCGTTCTTGCGGCCCTCCTCCTTCTGCTCGATCGACGACACGATGCGCCAGGTGGCACGGAGCGAGCTCAAAATAACCTAAATCTCAAATCCAATCTCTACGAATCCCGAAAAAAAATTGACAAAGTAATTGCAGGAAATAAACATTTCAATCAACACAGAATAGCAATGCTGATCTAAAATCGCAGATAAACATAGCATAACAAGGAATGCCACAAATTAAACATCTCAATAACAGCAAAATCTAATTGTTTAGCTAAACATTAATCCATAAATCCATGAAAAGTTCACATCCATTTAATTACAAAAATTAAAACTTTAACTTGAAAAAAAAAACACAAACACAGTAGGCAAATCAGACCCCATTTCCGATACGGCGCTGTTGAATCTCCCTTCTCAGAACCTGAGCTTGGTGAAGAACCACCTGTTTTTCCCGGTCTTGAACCGCTCCTCGAACCGCTTCTTCACCTCCTTCAATGCAGTGACCTTCTTGTCCTTGGTCTGCAAAGACTCGACGTTGACGACGTCCTTGAGATCCACATCCAGGGTGTACCGGGTGGGCATCAGGTGCTGGTAGTTGACGAGCTTGACGAAGGCCTTCACTCTGGATTTCTTGGCCGTCTTCTTGGCGGAGTCCTTGCGGATGACCTTGCTCGGGTACTTCTTGATCCCCGCAACCAAACAGTGGCCGTAGGGACGATCGCGGGTGCCCTCGTCGAAGGCGCGCACGATGACGGCCTTGCGCCCGGCGTAGCGGCCCTGGAGGTTGATCACCGCCTTGTTTGGCTTCAGAAACTTCACCATTGTTTCTCTGTGCTCTCTCTCTGATGCTCGGTTTCGGCAAGGAGTGGTGAGGAAAAACCCTAACAGATCTAATTTATAGTAATGACGGCTCAGTGAAACCCTAGGTTTTTGTAGGTCTGGGCTGAACTATTGAGATTTTTTTATTGGGCTTGGCATGGGCCGAGTTACTATTAATCACATTATCGTGCTAAATCCCAACATTCAAAAGATTAAAAAATGTATTCATCAATTTCCTTCCAGAACTTGTGATCATTGGTCAATTCCCCCCTCAACTTTAATTTTGGCCAATTTCTCCCTTCAACTCTCATAATTAGTCAATTTTTCCCCTCAACTTTAATTTAGCCAATTTTCCCCCTTTACTAGTTGTTTATTAGTTAGATTGTGTATTTCCATTTCAAAGTATCACATTAGTAGTGGCTCGATGAGCAATAAAACATAATGTAATAATTGATTGATGTATGAAAAACACAACATAACAATACGCTATGTCAGAACTAACTGCTATTACTTTGCTAATCAACAAGCACTTCGGAAATGATTTTACTAAGCGTTGAAGAGTTTAATTTTTATGGAGAGAATCAATTGCGGGCTTGTGAAATAAGCACTATAGAACTCCAACAAAAGAGATGCAAATAGGGATTAGGATCAGTATCTTCAATCTTATATTCAGCTTGAATTAGGAATTGGTGATCAATGGTTTTGCATCAAACAACAATATTGCCTACAATTAGTTTCTCCCAATACCTCAAATAAAAGGATTTACAATTACTGGAAGTGGTGGATTGGTACAATGATTAGTGTCTTCCTTCACTGTATTATGGGTTCAGACTTTTATTCTTTAGTGTAATTTAGAGTAGGAATGTCGCTCGTATTAAAAAAAAAAATTGCTATTACTAATACAATCATTATGCTTTCAATGCCAATAATATGCTTTTATGCAATCAATGCCAATACTATGCTTTCAATGCCAATACTATGCTTTTATGCAAACAATGCGCCACAAGAGATAGACATTTAACGTTAAAAATTTGTAGCAGAAGAGTAGTTACGGGGCTAGCATGGACAGGACATTCACAAGCAAAATGTTCATCGAAATGAATAGTGGCTTTGACCAGGGATTTTGCATTCTCCAATACACAATTTGACAAGAAAATCTGCTCGTAATCAAAGTTTTCAAGCTTTGGTGCATCAATGAAAAAATTGCACTTGTTATTCATAGCCAAATCACAAACATCTGCTAAAGCAGGGGCAGTTTCCAAATCTATTCTTAAGGTCTTCAGTCCAAGTGCAGAGATATTGAAATTCCAAACTTCATGTTCTCCAACAACTCCATGTATAGTTAAATCTTCAACTGCACGGCAGCGAGACAAATTTTTTTCTATCAGGTCGTTATCAGGATACCTAACTGTAACAGAAAGGCTTTTGAGACTTGGTAAGCACCATGACGTAGGCGTATTGGTAACAAAACTTGACATCAACTTCAAAACCCTCATTGTTTTGCACATGAAAAGGCTTTTAGGCAACTCAAAAATATTCTGCTCATGTGGTTCAGCACAAAGATCAAGTTCAGCAACATTACGCATAATGGCTGTGCAAATCCAAGTATCAATACGAGGGAAATCCCCCATACTGTGACAATCAAGACGAAACTTTTCAATGTCGGATGAGCCATGGAAGAGAAGTACACGATCAACAAACATCGTAAAACCATGATAGTTGGGAAAATCCTCATTGTCCAAATCTATACTGGGAACAGCGGCCCACATGTTCTTCCATCTTGTAGACAAAACATTAGTCCTCACAGAATATTTTGTTGGAAGAAAGGAAAGCATGTGACAAATTATCTCACCCGTAATCCAAATATCCGACGATGTATCAAAATATCGATTAATCCAATGAACATAAAATTTTCTATCTTGTCATCCTTGATTATCTCACCCGTAATCCAAATTTAGATTAAAAAAAGCCGGCAAAGAAAGAAAAAGAAAAAAAGGCTGGTTGCTGTTAACATCAAATTATATCCATCACAAATCACTTAGACAAATTTGAAAACGAGTTCAGTATCAACGTTGCGGAACAATGTACAAATTAACACACTTTCTTCCAATCAGCGCAGGAAAACGGCATTCAATGCCCATCGAGGCTCCTCCAGAGGATGAATGTGGCCTTTCCGCCTTTCGCTGCCCTCTATGCCTCGTCCAACTGGTCCTGCATAAACACAACATAAAAAATAACATATAAAACAGATCATCATCAATCTAGAGAGAGAGAGAGAGAGAGAGAGGGAGAGGAGTGAAGGCGGGGCTAACCGAAGCATCAGAAGTCCAAAGAGTGAGGTTGTCCCTTAGAAGTTGCATGATTAGAGTACTGTCCTTGTATGATTCTTCTCCCAGAGTGTCTAGCTCAGCAATAGCTTCCTCAAATGCCTAATTATTCATAATACAAAGCAACTTAGAAGATAAATAGACCATTTCAAAAGGAAGGCACACAGCTACAACCACACATCTCAAGTAAACAAAAACTTAACAAGACGAAGTTTTAATCTTCAAGCTTTTTAAATGCATGAATGTCAGGAAGCAAGCAAATAATTTCCATCGTGACTTAACGTGGCATGTTTCTCACAGAATATGTTTCATTTCATCATCTGCTGAACGTTGGGTAATGAAAAGGATCGGTATGCAGGTGATACAATATAAAATTTAAGTAATCTACCAACTAGCTCTTGGTTTAGTCGTACCTCTCTTCCCAAAGTTGGAAGAGTTCCCAAGTTTGATTCCCCAATGGATTACCAAAAAAAAAAAAAAAAAAAAAAATACTATGAAGCAAACCATTCAAGTTTCAATCATCAAAGGATATAACAATTTTGAAATTTGACAAAACAACTCGACAGACACGTATAAAATAGCACCAATCCAAGATTTTCAAGACACTGCCCACTGCCAAACACATGGGGATAATCTCTTTTAATAATAAACAATGATCACCTCAATAATTCATCTAACTTTCAGTACAGCAAGCATGGAAATAACAACAAGCACACACAAAAAGTCAAAGAGCAACCATGTTAAGTATCACCAAAACTTTTATGAGAGATTTTAAAGTCCTCTCCCCACAAAGTAAACAACCTAAACCCATTTCGTATCGTGAATTATTCAGATTTGGAGCCTATAAATAGAACATACAGAAACCAATTCATACAAGCTTTGCTCAAGTAAATATTAAATAAGAAAGTTGATATCATATAAAACACTTACGCAGAGAGACAACACACACATCCTAACGAAATTCACTAAAATAGTACAAAGAAAGATAGAAAGAAAAGCAACATTGCAAAATCGTAATGGGCCCGTTTGGGAGTGGTTCTGGGAAGGCCAGAATGACTTTTCGAGGAGAAGCACATCCATAAAATCACTTAGAAAATCATTCAAGAGATGGAGAAACACCTCCAACGTGCTTCTACATAACTCAATTATGGTTTAAGAGAGAAGCACATACCTCAGAAGTGATTATGGCTTTCCCAGAAGCACTTCCAAGATTCAAACAAGATTATAGTGAGATAGGAAAGTTACCTGTTTGGCCATGCTGCAAGCTTTATCAGACTGATTGAGAATCTCATAGTAGAACACTGAGAAATTCAGTGCCAGACCCAATCTTATTGGATGAGTTGGCGACAGATCCGCAAGCGCTATGTCCTTCACACACCAAATTAAACCTCAAAATTTTATCTTCCAAAATCTAATCAATTCCAATTACCAATCTCCTCAAAAGATTGAAAATTAACATAATTCAAATATTGGGTTTTTTTCTCTCTTTAGTTTCAGTAGCAAACCCAGAAATTAAAAAATTACGTAAATAATTAAAAATGACAACGCTGACTGACAGCCTCAAAACCCTCAAATTGTAAAAACCCAGATGTTCAAAAGGTCAAAACTTTATGAGAATCGAGACGATGCCGTTACCTGGGCAGCCTTGTAAGCAAGCATGGTGTCCTCAGCAGCAGTCTTTCTCTCCTCGGCGGACTTGAACTCCGCCATGTAGCGGTGGTAGTCGCCCTTCATCTTCAGATAGAAAACCTTGGACTCACTGCCCGACGCCGACGGCACGAGATTGGAGTCCAGGATCTTCAAGATACTGGCGCAGACATCAGAGAGCTCGGACTCGACCTTGGATCTGTACTCCTTGACGAGCGCCACGTGTTCCTCGTTCTTGCGGCCCTCCTCCTTCTGCTCGATCGACGACACGATGCGCCAGGCGGCACGGAGCGAGCCGATCACGTTCTTGTACGCAACGGAGAGCAGGTTGCGCTCCTCGACGGTCAGCTCGGCGGCGGGAGTCGAACCGACGACCAGCTTCTCCATGAACTGGACCATCTCCTCATAGCGCTCCGCTTGCTCGGAGAGCTTCGCCAGGTACACGTACTGCTCCCTGGTGAGGTTATCGGGGACGACGGAAGCCATCGGAATGGGTGTTGGAAGACGAGCTCGGCAATTGCGCGTGAGGTGTTTGTGAAAATGTCTGAGAGGGGGGGGAAGAAGGCCGGGATTAAAAGAGGCGGAAAGGGGCCCAAAGGGATTCGATAGTTGGGGGTGTCACACTGTCACAGATAAGCTCAAGGTGGTTATTGCGGAAATGGAAATGCCAGTCATCATTTTTCTATTTTTTTCTTAAAAAAATTATACAATTGGGGCGAGCCACGGATATGCATTCCTTATGGGTCCGAAGAGGCTATGAATTTACCTTGTTTGTGATCACAATCAAGCAAACTCATTAACTCGGAACACCAAACCTGATACCCCCTACATTTTTTTTGTTTATGAAAGATCCGTAATTCGCATTCTTACCAAATTTTTTATGGGAGTTTTAACGAAAAGTCTGCGGTACTGTTCACTTTAACGAAAAACCACATTTTTACACTAAAAAGTCAAACCTAGTACTATTCACTTTACCCTTTATTTTGTCTTTATCGTTAAAACTCAAAGTTTTCAAACCATTTTCATTAGTTTTCTTAATTTTTTAATTTTTTTTCACTTTCCTAATTAACTTTTTTTTTTAGGTTTTCGTTGGGAACAATGTCGTTTTGCCTTTTTCTCTGTGCCGTCAATGCCTGCCTTTAACCATCTGCTTTGTCATGCTTTGGAAATTTGTTGGACATTTGTTGGAACTTTAGTGGCTTGTGACTGAATAGGTATGAAGTAGGTGGCATAACAAAACAAAAGATAACAAAGTTTATAGGGTTGGCCGGTGCCAGAAATTCTCTTGCAACTAATATAGCGTTCTACTAATCTTATCGGTTGTTCAAAAGAAAATTTTAGGAGTATTATCATTGTGATATATGATATTAAAACGTGTTCAAACGGTCCAATTGATAATAAACATGTAATGTTAGTGATTAGTTCGATTTTAAGAGAAATGGAAAACAAAAGATCGAAACCTAGTTTAAGGTTAGAACTTGGACATTTTATAAGAAAAAATTGACAGATGAAAACCTAGTTTACACCTATTAACACAAATACCACCCCAAGAAGATTTTTGACAACCCATCATCCAACTCCATTTTGTTTTTATATTTTTTAAGTTGTACTACATCGGTGAATTTACGTTATATATTTCATCAATTTCATTTACTTGGTAATTTTTCTCATTTTATTTTCAAGGCCCGTTAAGAGCAATATTACTCTTTGGATTAATCCTGACTATTGATTTTCATACTCATTGGAAATCAGATGCACCAAGTTGTGTCACATGGCACAACGATCAAATTTTCAATTTTTTTTACGGTTGAAAATCAACAGTCCATATCCTCAGCCCGTTGGAAATCTAAGACCATCTCCAACTGAAGGGTCTAGAGGGCAGAGAGCCGAAAATAGTCCAAAAACCGTCTCCAACCGAGGGCTAGGTCAAAGGACTCGTGGGCCCCACTGGACAAAAAATGGCCTAAGGGCAAACCGACTGGCCCAACTCAA